>CM043701.1:12709816-14169816 GCA_023935145.1 Bretschneidera sinensis
CCAACGAATGAGTCTTGGCTTGGCTTCCTTCTTGACGATAAGGTATTTAATTGCGGAATGATCGGTATAGACTATTACCCTATTCCCAATGAGATATGGCCGAAACTTGTCAAAAGCAAAGACTATAGCAAGTAGCTCTTTCTCGGTTGTGGTGTAGTTGAGTTGGGCATCATTAAGGGTCCGGCTAGCATAATAAATTGTGTGAAACTGCTTGATCTTTCGCTGCCCCAATACCGCTCCAACCGCATAGCCACTTGCATCACACATCAATTCAAATGGTAGATCCCAATCAGGTGCTATAACAATTGGAGCCGACACAAGCTTCTCTTTAAGTAACAAGAACGCTTTCTCACACTCTTCATCAAAGACAAATGGAGTTTCCTTCACCAGCAAGCTACAAAAGGGTTTGGAAATCTTGGAGAAGTCCTTGATGAATCTTCTATAAAATCCTGCGTGTCCAAGAAAACTCCTAACTCCCGTTATTGTTGATGGAGGTCACAGCTTCTCTATTGTCTCAATCTTGGCTCTATCTACTTCAATCCCTTTAGAAGAGATCCGATGACCCAAGACAATTCCCTCTTTTACCATGAAGTGACACTTCTCCCAATTAAGCACAAGGTTAGTTTCTTTACATCGCTCCAAAACTAATGCCAAATTCCCAAGGCAATTATCAAAAGAAGATCCGAATACGGAAAAATCATCCATGAAAATTTCAATACGTTCTACCATATCCGAAAAGATTGCCATCACACACCTTTGGAAAGTGGTTGGCGCATTACAAAGCCCAAAGGGCATTCGTCGGAAAGCAAAAGTACCGTAAGGGCATGTGAAGGTGGTCTTCTCCTGGTCTCCCGGTGCTATGGCTATTTGATTATACCCCGAATAGCCATCTAGGAAGCAATAGTAATCATGCCCAACTAGCCTATCCAACATTTGATCAATGAATGGCAAAGGAAAGTGGTCCTTCCGAGTGGCCTTGTTCACTTTTCGGTAATCCATGCAAATTCTCCATCCGGTGACGATTCTTGTAGGGATTAACTCATTGTTAGCATTCTTCACCACCGTCATAGAACACATTTAGGTGTTTGATAAAATGACTAGAAGATTCTTACTCTTGATAATCTTCAAAGAAAGGGGAAAGTTCTTGCTAATAGATGTTTCATTTGCAAAGAATGTGCCCAATCTGCTTTTCATTTTTTGTTGGAGTTTCCGTTAGCGCGTAGGCTTTGGGAAATGGCTTAGTGTGTTTTGTGTATCTCTTGGGTTGTTTCCAACTCTGTAAAGCTTTGAGTGGTATTCGAGCATCTAAGGAAATTAAGAAGGCGTATTCTTTGATTCCCTTTTCCATTTTTTGGATTGCTTGGAACGAGAGAACAAAAGAGTTTTGATGGGATTGAAAGTTCTATAGATACTATTAGAGAGATGTTTTAGTTCCTTAGTTTTTGGTTTAAGGGTAAAATTTTTGTTAATGTGGATGAGTTCAAAGATTTTGTGGAGATACTATATTGTAGATAGTCTTTTGTAATTGGGTTGCACCTTCTTGGTGTTTTTATATAATTCTTTTACTTATAAAAAAAGTCTAAAGAGACTAAAATGTTATCTTCCTATGTTGTGTGACAAATTCAGGATACTGTGTGGGGGTAAACGTAGACCACTATAAGGACTGAAGTGATCTCCGTTTACAAAGATTCCCTTATAGTGATCTTACCAATTAGGCTGATTACTATATCACTAAATCTTACAAAACACATATTTATCTCTTAAACAATGATGAAAACTCTATATATATATATATATATATATATATATATATATATCACCTTATTTCTTTCAAAATGCAAATTGCAGTATCTTTACCTTCCGATGCTAAAAATGGATCACCTTAGATATTTATTAACTCACTTGCACCGTTGAGTTTATTAACAAATCAGAGACTGATAAGTTAGACATTAATGACGGGTATAAATGTAAACAGACATGGAGGTCCTCATTTTACAAATATTTCAATCTTAATGAGGAGGAAAATGCAGAGGGATCGAAAGGTAACGTGAAGTCATCTTTAAAAGTACCCAAACAAATAACAATCACTATGTGAGGAACAACAGCAGCAAAATCTGAAGGTTCTTCAATGAAGTTAAAGGGAAAAGACTTTTGAAATAGAAACTTTTGCAGATCTTGGATGATATTATAAGCAAAGCAACACTGCAATACATACACATTCTAAGTACAAATTCACAAAAGCATCACAGAACAAGATGCATAGACCACCACACACGGTAATGGTAAGGTATATGCCCAGTAGGCTTTAATAAGAGCATGAAACCATTAGGAGTGAGAAGGTTTCAGCCCAAATAAGTCTTAGGATGACTAGGAAAAGTTGAAAACATAATAATCTTGCAAAGAATGTTAATTATACCTTTTGTCATTCATATATATTAACCAAACAAGCTCTTTTGTAAGTCTAACAGTAAATTGCATAAAAGGAGTATGATACCACTCTGTGGAGATCATTAATGCAGAAAACCCCAGACAACCAACGGCAGTATATACCATGTACGATTTCTTCTCTTTGAGACATCTACATGTATCTAACACAAACCAGCAAACAAATTATTTAAGTATTAGAACTGCGGGATTAGCTCCTAAATCTTTCAAAACAAAACATAAAATATTATTCCGATATTTATGAACTTGTTACACCCTTTTACTACTTCAATGAACTTCAGTATGTAAGAGGACAACTAATAATGCATACATGTGAAAGAGAAAAGAATAATGTTTTCTTTCACAACTGTCATAAATGAAACTAATGAAATTAAATTTAGAAAGACTTGAGGACAAACTGAGAAGGGCTACATGATTTGGTAGTTTGCCAAAATATGTATGGATGTAATTTCAAGTATAATAAGCAGCTATATGAAGATACTATAGCAGAAAATAACCTGTTTATGTCTGTGACCTTCGGTGTCAAACCACTCCTCTTTTTCTTATTCTTCTTTTTACTTGTCCTACGCCTGCCATTTCTACTTTGTGATCCTTGATTTCCTACATTGCAATCCCCACCACTGCTTTGTCCCACTTCAGTTTGTGAGTTATGCTCCAGAACCTCGCCTTCCTCATCTCAACATCTTCCAAGTTATCTTCCTCCTAGACGGATTGTAATATGCTGTTTCCTCCTCCATTATAACACCTACACATAAAAATACATTAAAATTTTAAAATATCAAATCAAATCTTAACAAATACCATCCATTTTCAACTAAAACTTTAAGCACGGCTCCTAATTTGAATGCATATAAGCACAATCAAACGCTATAAATATATATATATATATATATATATATATTTTAAAAGTCTAGACTACAGTTTTTTGTTTTATAAGTTGTTCTAGAATAAATCAAACATGCCTTAAGAAATTGCAAATTCAACATATATAACTCATTAATTGATAAAGCTTAGAAATCCACATTTTGGATTCTTAATTTCACGATTCAAAAAAATGACTCTTCTTCATATGAAATCCTAACTAGAGCTTCAAAAAAACTTGGTATACCCTAAACCCTAAATTGAAGGTCTGTCTCGTTGCATTTTCCAGTAATATCTACATTTTACTTATTCTTACTTTAAATTGGAAAATACTCTCTAAGTTATAGTTTGTTCATTAAATTTTTTGAGAGGCATAAATCGCTAGCACCATGTCTACTGGAAGAATAAGCCACGACACCAACCCACACCCCTTAAAAGTCGCCCTTAAAGAACTTCAATTATGGTGCAAAATGACATTTACTAAAACCACACTGTGAATAAATGTCTCTCAATGCAAGTTATAGATATTGCACCCTAATGTAAACTACAACTTTCTCACAAAAATTTTTGCATAAGAAACCATAACTAAAACTACCATAAACAACAATGATAATAAAATAACTACTGAGATCATATGAAAATTACAGATAAGAACCCTAATCTAAACCTACCATAAAACTTCAGTCTTCCTCACTTATATACAAACCTATTCAATATACGTACATTCACAAATATATGCATAATGATTCTAACCTCTGATGAGGGTATGTAGCTAGATGGAGTTCGTCTCTCTCACTGACGGTGTATTTTGTTTGTTTGGGCTTTTACAACAAAAAAGGTTGAGAGACGATGGCCTAGCGGGCTTGTTTGACTGCAATAGAAAAATTCTCGGTCTCTCCATTAAGGATTAGGGCTCCTCTGACCGATCAATGAAATTCCAATTCCCAGTTTAGTGTGAAAATGTTTATCCAGTGGCTTAGTTTTCTCATCGGGCTGGATAAGATCAGATCAAGATTGATCCAGCGATTAGTGGGCCAAAACGGCACATAATGCACAAAAAAAAAGTGGGAGAAGTTGTAACTTGTAAGATGACGAATGAGGGAAGGAATCAACGAAAGACGAAAATATCTTCAGTAACTTGAAGAAAATTACTATATATAGATATATACTTATGCATTACATTTTCACGTTTATTTTGCCAATAAATTTATGGTGATTTAATAAAAATAAAAAATTACTGTACCTTTTTGATATTGTTATTTAACATAATATATTATTATTTTAATGTAATAAAAGTAGCAATTTAAGAAAAAGTGTTACACGTAATAGATATTTAATGATTAAACGTTGTTTTGGGTTCATTTAATTATATCACCAAAATTTATAATGATTTAAAATTTTAAATTTATTTGATTATTTAAATAATGTTTTTAAATGATATTTTTAGTTATCAAAATATCAAAATGAACATATTTATTTATGTAAGATATTAGTCAGATGGATCAGCCATGTTTGATTAATTTTTTAAGGATGGATTTAATCACTATAGCTTAAATCAGCCACTGACAAACGGGCACGTCAGGTAAGAAGCTAATTCAAGACACAACTTACAAGCGGGCGCATGAGGCAAGAAGCTTTGGTCTTTCTACTCTGGATCACTAAAACACAAAATGAAAGCGGATTTAATCCAAGAGATTTAAGTTATCTTAAATAACAAATCAAACAAGACCATTGTACATATTGATTGTGTAACTATCTCAAAAAGTGAAAGGTAAGTGTGTGTCTTTTCTATTTCATACACAAAATATATATATATATATATATATATTAACAAAGCAAGAGATTTCTCATTTAATTCTTCTTCCATGTTTTATGTATAGCACCAAAAAGGTAACAAAGCAAGAGATTTCTCATTTAATTCTTCTTCCATGTTTTATGTATAGCACCAAAAAGGTAAGCAGTGGATATATATATATATATATATATTAACAAAGCAAGAGATTTCTCATTTAATTCTTCCCCCATGTTTTATGTATAGCACCAAAAAGGTGAGCAGTGGACTGCTGCCCAAGGGTCCGACCACAAGGGGCTGCTTGCGTCGGCAGCTCCTTGATTTTATTTTTTTTCTTTTTAATTATGAATTTAATAAATAGTATTTATTATTAGTTTTTTATACAATTTTATAAATTATCCGTTTATATATGTGACTTTAATTATGCCATGTGTTAAGGATAAGGCCAAATGACCAGAAAAATCCTACGGAATGATTTTCATGAATTAATTGACGATGTTGTCTTAACGAGGTGAGAAAAATTGAAATGAAAGATTAAATATTTTACACAACTAAATGAGCTCATAATATTTTCAATGTTTAACTTAAATCAACGACGATCTCACGTGCACTTCATTGATTTTTGGAAAACACTATGTTTTTAGATTTGAGGTTTATCAAATGTGTCAATTAACCTTTGAGATTCTAATTTGCTTCAATTGATTATTCACCTATTTGAATTGCTTCAATCAAATCTTCTGTTAAGTCTCGTTCATCTCAAACGTTAAAGCAAAGTGTGCGGTTCACACGTGTGTAATAAGGTTGAGGCATTTTTGTAACTTCTTTTAAAAATTTGTCTTCTCTCTACCTTCCTCTCTCACGAAACAAAACAGTCAAAATTAATCCTCTCCATTACCAAATCTGCGATTTTAGGTTTTGCTCTAATTTATTTCTGATTTCGATTTTTGTTTCTCCATCTTTGATTTCGCGATTTCTGCTTCGATTTCACGTATGGATTCGATTTCTTGTGGAAACGATCAGCACTTGGAAGAGGCATTGAAACAGATTTTTCAATAAGGTTTGGGTTTGATTTCGCGATTCTTGCTTCGATTTCGTCAACACCTTTGTCTCTCTGCTTCCTCCATTTCACGACAGCTCATGTACAAAATTCTCTTACTCACCTGTTTGGTTTGCCTAAACACCTGCAAAAGCAATGAAAACTCTCCAAATACATATTTGATTTTTACCACAATTCTCTCTCTAGAATATGGGGCAAACAACAAATTGGGACAAATCCCATTAAACCTAGCCACTCAATGACCTTTAAAAAAACTCTAAGGGTCGTGGCGACAAGGAAGACGAGGTCCTTAAAGATGGACAGATTATGGATGATGATGAATCGAATAAATCAACGGCTGTAACATAACAGCCGCATGCTCTCGAGCATTCATGGACCTTCTGGTTTGATAACCCTTCTACAAAATCGAAGCAAGTAACTTGCGGTAGCTCAATGTGATCCATCTATACTTTTGCTACTGTTGAAGAGTTTTGGAGGTGAAATATTTTTGTACCATTTTCTGAAAGAATAGAAATACGATTGAAACTTGGTTTTTTTGTATTCATGATAGTGCCATATATATAGGCAAAGAAATATACAGTTCGATATACAAGGAAATAATAACAGTAAAGGATAAATACAAGAGCTGATATATTGGAATATACAAACTAAATCCTATAATCATGTTATCTGTTAGCGAGAAGGGAGAGACTCCGCAAGACTCGTTCAACACCCCATCAAGTTGGAGCCGGGAGAGAAATATCGAGCACGCCCAACTTGCTAAGTAGTCGTTGAAAAGTGTCGACACCAAGTGGTTTGGTAAATATATCAGCAAGCTGGTCACATGAGCGGAGATAGGAAAGAGAGATAAGTCTAGAGAGAATCTTTTCCCGAACGAAGTGGTAATCTATTTCAATGTGCTTAGTACGTTCATGGAAGACAGGATTGTCGGCAACGTGAAGGGCAGCCTGGTTATCGCAATGTATCGGTATTGGTGCGGACGGTGTGAAACCAAGTTCAGATAAGAGGGAATGAAGCCATTGTATTTCAGAGGTAAGCGCAGCAAGAGAACGATATTTGGCCTCAGCAGAGGATCGAGAAACAGTAGGTTGTTTCTTCGATTTTCCAAGAGATTGGACTAGAACCAAGCATTGTAAAATAACCAGTAGTAGAGCGGCGAGTGACGGGATAACCAGCCCAGTCAGAGTCAGCAAAGCCAACTAGAGAAAAAGAACTAGAGGCAGAGAGAAAAAGACCGTTACCAACAGAGCCTTTAAGATAACGAAGGACTCGGTGTGCA
Organism: Bretschneidera sinensis; assembly: GCA_023935145.1. Taxonomy (NCBI): domain Eukaryota; kingdom Viridiplantae; phylum Streptophyta; class Magnoliopsida; order Brassicales; family Akaniaceae; genus Bretschneidera; species Bretschneidera sinensis. The sequence goes on from CM043701.1 coordinate 12,717,251, forward strand.
ACATCGAGATGAAAAGAACGAGGATTTTGTAAAAATTGGCTGAGATTGTTGACAGCATACTGAATATCAGGACGAGTGACAGTAAGGTATAAGAGGCGACCGATGAGGCGTCGATAAAGTGACGGATCAGGCAAGGGATTTCCGTCTTCTGGAAGGAGGCGAAGGTGTTGTTCCATGGGAAATGGGGATGGATAAGATCCGAGCATACCCAAATCACTCAAAATGTCAAGAGTATACTTGTGTTGACATAAAAATAAGCCCTTCTTAGAACGAGAGACTTCTATCCCAAGAAAATAACGTAGAGGCCCGAGATCCTTAATGGAAAATGATTTGGCAAGAAATTGTTTTGTACTTGAAATAAAAGCATCATTGTTACCCGTGATAATAATGTCATCCACGTAAACAAGAACAAATACAGAGATTTCATTACAAATATACGTAAAAAGACTGTAATCAGAAATGGATTGACGAAAACCACGGCAGATTAGAGTGGAAGAGAATTTAGAGAACCACTGACGAGAAGCTTGTTTAAGGCCATAAAGAGATTTATGCAACTTGCAAACACGATTATCATTGTGGTGAGAAAGACCTTGGGGAAGTTTCATGAAAACTTCTTCATAAAGATCACCTTGTAGAAATGCATTATTGACATCTAGTTGGTGAAGATACCAATTTTTAATGGTAACAATAGAAAGAAGAAGACGAACAGTAACTAATTTGGCTACCGGAGCAAAAGTATCATGGTAATCAACTCCTTCGATTTGTGTGTTACCTTTAGCGACTAAGCACGCTTTATGTCGTTCTATAGATCCGTCAGAACGATATTTGATCTTATAGACCCATTTACAACCAATGGGTGTCTTATCTGGTGGTAAGGAACAAATAGACCACGTGTTGTTGGATTCAAGAGCACGAAGCTCGACGGACATGGTGTCACGCCAAACGGAAGAGAGAACAGCCTGAGAATAAGTCCGAGGCTCATTATGATCAACAACATTAGACAGAAATGAGTGATGATAAGAACTCAAGTTGTGCCAAGAGAAATAATTGGCTAAAGGAAAAGAAGTAGATGAAGGAGCAACCGTGCATACATAATCACTCAGATAAGATGGTGGTCGCCGAATTCTCTTAGAGCGATCAAAATCTACGGTTGCTGTGGGAATTAGACAAGAAGAAGACTCGTTCGGTAAACAAACATTATCATCAGTGGGAAGAGCGAAAGGAATATCAATTGGTTCTAATGAATTATGCTGAGATAAGACAGAAGATGGTGGTGATGGAGAGATAAGGCATTAATCATCCAGAGGTGTAATGGAAAGTTCACGAGGACAATAGTCCAAAATATCCCGATATGGAAAGATAGATTCATGGAAAATAACATCACGGGAGATTGTTATGCGATGAGTAGAAGGGTCGTAAATGCGATACCCTTTCTAGCCATAAGGATAACCAACAAAGATATGAGGTTTGCCCCGAGCATCGAATTTATGTTTAATACGCATGTTTTTGGAAAAACATAAACAACCAAAGACGCGTAAAGAAGAATAGGAAGGAGGTTTTCCAAATAATATTTCATGTGGAGATTTGAAATTGAGGATTGGCACTGGTAGTTTATTTATAAGAAACGCAGCAGCGAGAATACATTCTCCCCGAAATGAGAGGGGAAGGTTAGCTTGGAACCGTAATGAGCGAGTAACGTCGAGTAAGTGACGGTGCTTGCGTTCCACAATCCCATTTTGTTGTGGAGTGGAGACACAACTTCGTTGATGGATTATTCCATGACAGTGAGACCAATTTTGAAAGGTTAACGAAAGAAACTCGGCGCCGTTGTCGGATCTAAGGACTTAAAGTTGTGGAATAAAAATACCACCATTGCCGAAATATATAGCAGAGATTGATAATTTGAATTGGCGATTAATTTGATTACAAAAATGTGTGATCATACGAAAAGTTTGAGACTTGTTATTCATTAGATAAATCCAAGTGCATCTTGAATAATCATCCACAATAGTTAAGAAGAAACATGAGCCATTCTTGGAGGGAACAGAAAACAGTCCCCAAATATCAACATAAATTAATTCAAAACACATAGAAGAACGATATACACTTTGCGGGAAAGAATCACGAGATTGCTTAGCTTGTGGACAAACATCACACATAAAATTTTTATTAGCGGAAATATCCAGAAAATTCTTAACAAGAAATTGAATACGAGAATTACAAGGGTGACCAAGGCGTGAATGCCAGAGGTCAATTTTATTTGGAAGCTGAAATGAAAAAACAGAATTTAAATGAGGAACATCATCCTAGTAGAAGAGGCCGTGTTGAAGACTACCCCGACCAATCATCTTCTTCGTTACACGGTTCTGAAAAAGACATTGAGATGCAGAGAAAATTACTTCACAATTAAGTTGCTTTATTAATTGTAAGATAGACAATAAGTTAAATTTGAAGGATGGAATATAAAAGACATCCTCAAAAATAAGTGAATGAGAGTATTTAACAACTCCAATGTGAGTCACCTATGCAAATGAGTCATCGGGTAGTTGAACAGAGACATGTTTTTGTAACGAAGTATAAGAAGAAAAAAATGACAGCGACGTACATATGTGGTTAGATGCACCAGAGTCAATGATCCAACAAGAAGAAATACAAGAAAGAACTGTACCTGCTAAGTTGGTCGAAAGTCCACCGGTCTCATCTTTTGCTATAAGAGCAAACAACTTGTTGTACTGATCGGACGTCAGTTGAGTGGTCGGTGCAACGAGATAAGATGACCCTGGTTCGGTCCGTTTGCCTTGCTTGTCTGGAAAGCCATGCAGTTGATAACATTTCTCCCGTATATGTCCATGCCGATTGCAGTGATCACAAAAAGGATGTTGCCTCTTCAATGGGCCACAATATAGTGGCTTTGAAACTTGAAAAGCAACAGACTCGACAGCAGGAGCCGATCAAACATTCAACTCTTGTTGTTTTTCTTCTTGACGCATGAGGTTGTAGATGCGTTGAATGGTCGGGAAAGGCTCCATTAGGAGGATCTGACTCCGTACTACAGATAAGCTATCATGGAGCCCTTGAAGGAACTCCATGGCACGATCCTGATTTTGCTGCTCAATAATGCATTTTCCATTGCCGCATGTGCACGGAATAATAGAAATAATGCTGCTTAATTCATCCCAGAGGGACTTGAGCTGAGTGAAATACAAGGAAACAATCATACCTTCCTGTTTCAAAGTAGAAATGGAGTGTTTCAGCTGATATATCTTGGGCGCATTGGACTGAGAGAAGCGCTCTTTGAGATCTGTCCATATTTGAGCAAAGTGTCGGCATAGAGAATGCTTGGCCTGATTTCTAGGGAGACAGAATTGAGTATCCAGCTGCCGACGTTCCCAGTTGGTGATGTCACTTTCTTCATTCGGTATCGGTAACGACCCGTCGACGAAGCCATATTTACTCTTAGCCCGTAATGCCATTGTAATGGCACGATTCTAGGAGCCATAATTATTACCCGTTAAAAAAGGCGTAACGAGGACAGTGGAGGGGCTATCAGAGTGATGGATAGCGTAAGGATCAGATCTGACCGGAGCGACAACGAGATTATTTTCGCCGGACATGATGAGAGATAAAGAGAAAGATGAAGCAGTGAAAGGATTGAGATATTTTCACCGCTCTGATACCATGAAAGAATAGAAATACGGTTGAAACTTGGTTTTTTTGTATTCATGATAGTGCCATATATATAGGCAAAGAAATATACAGTTCGATATACAAGGAAATAATAATAGTAAAGGATAAATACAAGAGCTGATATATTGGTAGTAAAGGATAAATACAAGAGCTGATATATTGGAATATACAAACTAAATCCTATAATCATGCTATCTGTTAGCGAGAAGGGAGAGACTCCGCAAGACTCGTTCAACATTTTCTGTAATCTCTTTTCTCATTCTTATTTATTCTTTTGTTTGGTTGATGGGAAAATCATGTGTAACGAAAGAAAATTGTGATTTTGAGTTAAAATCAACGAAAATGAAGACAAATATTGAATTTTCGAGCTTTTTGTTGGTTTAGTGTGTTCGATATTATCCATAAATGAATTTTGTTTTGTACTCTGCTTGGTTCGTGCGAAAAAAAAATTAGATATTCAAATCTTTGATTGGTTCATCGTTGAAATGAGACTTTGATTTTCTTGCACGTGTTTGGTTGATGAGCAAATAGAAAGTGAGAAATTATGCAAATTGAGAGAAAGAAAAAATGATTGAGCAAGTAGATTTGATGTGACATTTTCCATGTTGTTCGTGGGATTGTGTTCTTGGGTTCTGAAATAATGGGAACCTTGCACTTTCAAGATACTGGTATCTTCATCTTCAAAGTAAACACTAGTATTGGTTTCTTTTTCTGTAGAGAATTGATTAAAAGATGGTGCGTTTTGCTTTGATTATAAGTTCTTTTTCCCTTTTCAGTATTTGATTGAATATGAATGTTCTCTTGATTCTTTTTCATGTTGGAGATTATGGATCTCGAATTTGCATCCTGATCTGTTGCGTTACGACTTTGGTTTACGTTTGCTTGACACGAGGCATGAGTTTTGTGACAATGGAGGACTTTGGTTGACCGTGGAGGCTCTGTTTCTCTCCCATTGAACTCGTAAGAGAGAAAGGTAGGAGAAAACCAATTTGAAAAGATGTTACGGAAATGCCCCCACTTATGTGCAAACTTAACGGAAGGCTTTATTGAAGCAATTCAAATACAGGAAGGGTTAACTGAAGCAAATTAAAGCCTCTAAGGTTAATTGACACATATGGTTAATCTCAAGGGTAAAAACATAGTTTTCCCTTAATTTTTTTTAATTGAAAGTGTCAATATTTAAATTTGAAACTTGATTCTTAAATAGAATTATGATTATCAATTGGAATAAACTCAAGTCCCCAACGTCTCTTTATTTAAAGTCAATAATTTAATAATAATAATTAATCTATTACCACATTTTCTATTTAACTAATACAAAAATGAGGAAAATAAGTTTTTTCTTTTTCAATTGCCAAAGAATAATTAAAGGTTATCACTATTTATGATTTTTTATAAAAATAAATGTATTAAATTATTTATCACTTTTTAAAAGTAAAATAAAAATATCATGCACTTAACAACAATATTCTTAACATTTTAAATGGATAATTTTTTGTTCCATCGCTTTTATTTCTCTATCAAATCAACGAGGGCTACAGCGAGAAAACAAAATATCTTTTAAAAAGTTTGTGACATTAAAAAAAAGACAAACAAAGTGAGTATTTGTTTTTGAAGTATGGGTGAACTCGAATTGAGCCGAGCTCGAATTCTAAGGTATTCGAGTTCGCCTCGACTTAAAATTAACAAGCTCGAGTTCGAATCGAGCTTAAAAATCGAGTTCGAGCTTGAGTTCGATAAATTTTCTAATGGCTCGAGCTTGATAACAAACAAGCTTATTCGAGCTTGAACATTGGATTGTCCATTCAAGCTCGAGCTCGAGTCTAAACTCTAATTTTGATAAATAAAAATAAAAATATTTGCTTAAACTCGGTTCGAGTTTGATAATACCTTGTCGAACTGCTCGAGAGCTTTTTAAATCGAACTTTAAGGTATTCGAGTTTGGCTCGATAAGTTAATCGCGATAATTTTTAAGCTCAAGTTCGAGCTCGATCGAACCGATCTTTGATCAAACTCGAATAACTCGATAAAAACTCGATTCGAATCCATCCGTACTTATAAGTTGCCAACTTAAGTTTATTATAAACTATACTTATATTCAAACCATTTTAAAACATAAACAGTTGAAACATCAGCAATCCTAAACAAAACTTTTCAGTTGGCTTGTACATAATTAATTAACATTGCTAGGAACCTTACAAAATCAATGTGATCAATGGAGGCAAGCTTAGAAATAAAAGAAAGAAAGAAAAAGTGATCAATGGGTGTAGTGTCATGGTCCTAAATCTTTATATTTATTACCAACTTGTGCTAAAATATCACCATCCATCTCCAAGTTATTGTAATAAATAAGAGATGAATCACATAATATACAATAGTAGTTTATCGTGAGAAGTAAGAAATTTTAATACTTCTACCATAAATATAATTGCGGTTGGTGGGGTAGAGGACATTGGAACTTATGATGTACTTACCAAGTCCCCTTGTCATAGGTTCGAGATTTAGACAAACACTTACTAAAAAAGCGATAGTTTTTAACTTCAAGGCTCGAGACAAATGGATGACTGGTTCGATAAACGACATTTAATTAGGTGGCGAATTTGGAGTTTATGCTCAAATCAAGTCATTAGGATAAAATACTACGGAATTTGAAGAAAATCGTGTTTTAGGTGTTTAAAGCAGTGATGGCAAAACATGTAAGTTTTTAGTGAAATTTTATATACTCGTAATTGTATTTATTTATTTATTATGTTATTTTTAATTTAAATTTAAAATTATAAAAATTATTTATAATCATAAAAAAAATCATTTATTTTTTTCTATATATGGTTCGGATAGATTAATCATGAAAAATATGCAAATTGTCATCCCTATTTATCAAATAATGGTAACAGGTAAGATATCCGTCAAATTTTACCTATCTATAATTGTATCCATTTAATCACTTTGCTATTCGAATCCGAACTTGAAACTATGAAATGCTATCTATAACCGCGAAAAAACTCATTTATTTTTATTCATGTCCGTTTAAACAAATACAGTTCGGATCGATTAACCGCGAAAAACTCGCGAATTATCATGCATCTACTACCATATAATACCAATTTAATTATTAAATTTCATATAAAATTAATTATTAAATTTGAATATATTCTAAAGTGTTTTTGAAAACAAATTAAAATCATGAGATGATTTTAAGATTAATTTATAATTAAAAATATATATTTTAAGATCAACTATGAGATGATAGAACGTACTATGAATAATTCTAATTGAGATAGCTACTATAAATAAATAAAAAATTGAGTCGTTGATAAACTTTTAAGAGCTGTTAAATTCAAAAAGTGTTGGAATTCTCTTCAATAATTAAGAAACCAATCTTCTGATGGATAAATGTCACGTTACCCGCAATATTTACGTGACATTTATCAGTCGAGACATTAATCACAAGATTACGAAAATGCACGAGAAATTGAACTTTGTCTCACAACGGAAACTCATTTGAAAATCATGTATTTTTAATTAATAACTTGAAAATCATGCATTTTTAATTAATAAGTTAGAAAATCATGTATTGAGTTGTTAGTTGAATTTGACTAATATTATAATATCATTAATTAGTTAGAAATTATGATGAGTTCTACTATGTGAAGGAGATTGATAATTTGAGTTCAGCAAGTTTTATGCAATATATATATATATATATATATATATATATATATATATATATACTTCTTTAGGAAAATTCACTTAATTTACAAAATAAATAAAAGTAACTTATCTTGCTTAATATGGATCAATTTTACAAATCTTGAATTTTCAATCACATCCATCATTACATGACGTAGACATAGCATCAAATATGGACAATAGAATCAAACACAATCCTCTGCCTTATGATGCAATTATAAAACAAAAATAATGAATTGTAAGAAACCTGAAACTTGTTTTAGACCTTTTCAGAACCAAAAACAATTTAAAAAAAAATGGTAATATGCAATTATATATAGACATCATGAATTATCTTTTGATTTTTTTTGGATTAATTGCAAAATTTTTCTAATTTTAGGATTAAGTAACAATTTGATCCATGAATTTTCAAAATGAGCAGTTTAACTACTGACTTTATCAATTTGTAGCAATTCAATCTCAATCTATTTGTCTGATTCTCATCAGATCAAATTCCGATAAAATAATTAACGAAAACTTAATATATTTACTAACTTGTCATCTCAGATGACAAATATATTAAATTTTCTGATAATCTTAACAATTGATATGGTAAATTAACAAATATATTAATTTTTTTTATAATTTTTTGTTTAGAATTTGATCGAAAATCAAATTATACCAATAAATTTAATTGCTTTAAATTTTAAAAATAAAAAATTACTTATTTTAAAAACTCAAGAGACAAATTACTACGTAATCTTAAACTCAAAAGAAATTTTACAATTAAGATTGTTTTTGGTGCGGTGTTACATGGCAATTTTAGCTGAGAGGACATTTTTAATTTTTCATGTTTTGAAAACAAAAAGGTTTCCCTATTTAAAAACAAAAACGTTTTATTACAAGGACATGAAAGCGGTACCAAGAGGGACGTGTGGCGGGTTACTGTCTGGTGAACGGCAATGACCGATACCAACTCAAATGGAAAATGACTTCTGCATATATTTGCATGCTTTGAAGACCTCATTTTGAATCTAACCTCATGATGTTTTACCTACAAAATCTTATGGTTTGATATCTTATATTTATGAGCCCTGTTTCCACGAACTACCACATAATTAAAGAATTTTATTAGTAATTATAAAAAATTATAATAATAATTAAATATTTTATTTTTATTTAATTATTATTATAATTCCTATAATTATTAGTAAAATTCTTGTAAGATCAAAATTTTATATTTATACCCTTCAAATTCTTTATTACTCACATTTTTCTCTGTTATATAATATATACACACAAGAATTAAGGAGATAAAAAACATTTCCTGATCAATGCTGTGGACCTGTGGTGTGGCCCACAATTGCCATATCAACTAATTATTAGTCAATAAGTCAACAATTATGAATAAAGCCAATATAACCTCATTTTGTACAGTTATTTTTGGATAAAATAAAATCACGTCCCTTATGTTTTATAGCAATTACAACTTAATTTCAAACTTTTGGAAAATCATATTCTTTCTCATAATTTTAGTTGGAATAACAGTTACATTTAGAATAGTCAGTGTTTTCAGAAGCAAAGTGTTGTGATATAAACCTTTTGAAATATTATAGTGTTTTAAATAAAATAATAATAATTAAATAAATAAATTATCAACTAACTTTAATAATTTAAGACCTAAAAATGAATATTTATCAATTATAATCATACATTGATTTAGTTATTCTACGATAATAAAATTGTTGACAATTATATATTATCATATTCATTATCAATTGAATTTTAAAAAAATGTGTTTTCTTTTTCTTTTTATAACGGGTTTACAATAATCAAAATAAGAATCCCTATCAATTACAAATCCTAGTTAGGTTAATTCAACGACAGCAGAACAAAGAAGAAGGACAAGCACAACTATCTGTCATTGTCTATAGAACTAGAAGACATTCCACTAATTAAAAATGAATAATAATATCTTCTTATCATATTAGAAGAGATAACTTCCAAGAATCAAAGCAAGAGAATTCAAGAAACTCACCTAAAATAAAGAGAAGTCAACCTCGGGTGAATCATTGAAGAAAAACTACAGAAAACCAAACGCTTACGAGAGTAGGATGTCAGAGATCGTGCGTGAGAGAGATTGAGAGAATGTGAGTAGAAGAATCAAGAAACTGGGAAGTGATCTGGTGAGTACTGAGATGTGAGAGAGAATGAGAGATTAGAAATTAGGAATCATTAAAGAAGAAAGAAAACCCTAACATATTCTATGATCTGACATTGTTTCAAAAGATGAAAGAATAATTTACTACAACACAAAACAGTGTCGTTTTGAAATCCATGCTTAAAAAAACACCATGACATTTTGGATGTAAAATACATACGTCTCTAGTCTAGGTGTACGCTCTATAAATAAAACGTCCAAATTTTGACGCCCTAAGGTGCTTTGTTCACGCTTTGCTTATGAGCCACCTATAAAACGTTTTTCAAAACACTTAGAATATCTAAGCGTCAAAATATAAATTAATGAAAATTGACTACAATGTATAAAACAAATATTAGTTGAGATGTGAATTGTTTATTATATATATATATATATATATAGAAAATATTAATTTAATAACATTTGTGCTTTCTCACTTTACGCTTAAACTAAATGTTTTAATAGTGGGATGAGTTTATTGTTTTTTTGAAAAACTTGAGATTAAATTGTATTTATTATCATATTTGAAGGATTATTTGTATGTAAACCTTTCTTAATTTCAGAAAAAGGAAAAAGAAAGAGGGGTTTGTTTAAATACGGCTACCTAAACTTAAAATGGGAAGAAAGGGGCAAAATCGTAAATTTAGAAAAACTGTCGGCCTCTCTTAACTAAGGTTAATTGAACCAGAGTCTCAGGTTAGACACCGTGAGTTCGGACCGCTCGTGATATCTCTCTCTGCCAAATCGAGCGTCGGTGACTCAGGACGAGTTAACCACGAGTCAAAGGCAATTTGAAAAAAAATAAGTAATCAATATATACGGAATTATTTATTTTTTCCTTTTTCAGCTGACGAAAATCTAAAAAGAGCTTGTGAGAGAGATTTGGTATATAAGGCATGGAACTCGATTCCAAAAATGCATTTCCAAACTAAGAGAGAGAGAGAGAGAGAGAGAGAGAGAGAGGGAAAATGGTAGATTCGAGCGATTCAGTTTCCATTGATATGGAGACAATATCTCTTGGTGGAAAGGTAAACTACATTTTATATACGTGTGTATATATCTTATTTATGATGTTGATTCTCTTAATTTGTTTGGCCGCTGAGAAAATGCGGGAAAAGAAAACAAGAGAAATGATAATGTTGAATTTTGTATTCTTCATTGTTTGGGACTAGTATGAGAATATGTCGTCGTAGTTTACGCTTGATAAGATATTCGGTTCTGTTGAGCTGAGTTTGACTTATTTTCCTTGAAAACTTGAGAACAATGTAAAAAATTCTTTCTCGAAACTTGGGTTCTACTTCTTGTTTTACGTTGAATTGTTTGCTCTATTTTTTATAAGGTTATCACAGATAAATTTCATGACATTTTGGTTTCGGTTTTACTTTTTAGTTGTTAGTGTTGTTGTTTCTTATTCTTCTTTTTCTCCTTTTGTGTTTCCTTTCTCGTTTTTTTTTTTTTTTTTTTTTTTTTTAACTTTTCTGATTGTTGGTGGATATTTTCGTTGGTAATTGTTGTCTATTGGTGTTCGACTCATTGGTGCTTATTTGAAGATAATTATTTTAATTTCTTTGAATTTGGTATGTGGGTATTGTGAGTGTAACTTGTTGAAATGTTTGGAATGCGTTGTTGCTTTATTATGTTCGGATTATATTTCTATGAGGTGTCAATTCTTTTACATTTGAGCGTGAAATTTTCTATTTAAGCACTTATAACCAGATTCTCAAGAAACCAACTTTTATCTTGTTATTTTGCATTTTATACAAAGCTCTAATTAGTTGCCTTATTCCCTTCAATTGCAGAAAATGCTTAGGTTAGCAATTGCCAATTGGTCAATTTAACTGTTACTGTTCTGTTCATGGAGTTAAGTATATGATTGTTAAGTTAGGAAATATCAATGATTAGCAATGAATGCTAATATGCCAGCTTGAGCAAAAAAGTCAGGTTTCTTGAAAGATGCTATTCCACATGCAAGCCTCATATGGTTACAGAGCATGCTTAACTTGGGTCTGCCTTAAGAGTTTTTCTTTCTAGAGTAAATGACAGTTGAAGGCTGGTGCATGCGGCTGATAAAGTTTCACCCTTGAACGCTTATAATGCGGCATGAATTAATTTTGTTTTGTTGTTATATGGATTCATTTCAACAGTAATAAATTTAAAACTTAATGTGCAGGAGTACCTTATAAAAACTACCTGTGGTTCTGTGTCTGTTTCTGTGTTTGGAGACCAGGATAAGCCAGCTCTTGTAACCTATCCTGATTTAGCTCTAAACCGTAAGTAAACTGGAGCACCTTTAACTGATTATTGTCCTATCATTATATAGATCTACCCTCCATCACATATATATCGAGCCACTTAATTATCAAATTGTTATAACAATCATTTGTCTTTTTTAGAAAAATTGTTTACAACTGTGAATATGAATGGTGAAATCAACCGAACTTTCCATATTTATAGGAAATAATTGGTTCAATTACTAATTTTAATAGACAAGAATTGCTGGTTAAGAAGGAATTTTGATTTATTTTGGTTTTTCCTCTTCGATATTTGTAATAATTATATTTTTGAAGAAAAAAACACATCAGCTATTTATGAGGTATATGTGAATGGAGTAACTTTTGCTTCATTTGACATGATCTCCTTTATCAAGATGTTTATAACACTGACATACTACAATGCTCTATATTGACCTTTATCAGTTTATTGGTTATATGTGATTGAACAGATATGTGCTGTTTTCAAGGATTACTCTTTTGTCCAGAAGCAGGATCCTTGCTCCTCCACAACTTTTGCATATATCATATTAGTCCTCTTGGGCATGAGGTCTTTAACTTGATATCTTTACTTTATGTATTTGCTCGTTTTTCGTGTGTTCACTGTTCTAATTACTTGTTTCAGTGAATTCTAGAGTTCACATTGTTTCTTATCTGTCACTTTCTTCAAGAACCATTGCAGTTGGGAGCTGCTGCTATCAGCCCTGATGACCCTGTGCTCTCTGTTGATGACTTAACAGATCAGATCAATGAGGTTCTTAACTTTTTTGGGTAATTATATTTCGCCGCAGGCTTTATTTACTTTCTCTTTTAAGTGTTGGCTCATAGTTAATTTGCTTTAGATAATTTCTCATATGCTTAAGAATCTATGATTATACTTTTGCTTTTGCTGGCTAGTAATGCTTGTAGTAGTCGTCTGAAAAGGATGTAAATTGAGACACCTACTACACATTCAAAAGGTCTTAAATTGTCGTATATCATTATCTTCGTTAGTGTCATTATTTTTTATTTGGTAAAGGACACAACTTAGAAAAAGCCAAACCGATGCATCTTTTTCCTTTCTTTTTGTTTTAATTTTCTCCTTTTCTTGGCCCAGACTTGGTGCAGTGATGTGTATGGGGGTTACAGCGGGAGCATACATCCTTACCCTATTTGCTGTAAGTTATCTTTTCCGCCTTGGCGGGGTGCAAAATATTTTATGTACCATTTTTTTTTTCTGCTCCCAGTGACTTTCAATTTCTCTTTTTAGAAATTTACTTGGTAGGTTCTTGTCTGTCTTGGTAACAGATGAAGTATAGGCAACGTGTCCTTGGTTTAATACTTGTTTCTCCTCTGTGCAAAGCACCCTCTTGGACTGAATGGTTGTATAATAAGGTTCCCTTTCTAACCTTTTTTTATTGATTATTAGTGGTTAAGGAGTCTTCTTCTCAAATAATTGTTTGTATCCTTAGCAGGTAATGTCGAATTTACTCTACTACTATGGCATGTGTGGAGTGGTGAAGGAGTTACTACTTAAACGGTACTTCAGCAAGGTATTCTTGAGCTTCAAGTTTTTGCCATTGGTTGTTTTACTGAAATTCAATTGGCCGAGTGATTAGATTCTAACTGATTATTGCAGGAAGTTCGTGGTAGTGCGCAAGTACCAGAATCTGACATAGTTCAGGCATGCAGAAGAGTAAGTTCTCTAGCTTTTTCTTGCATTCTCACGATATTTACCATAAGAACTTGTCTAGTGGGATTAAACTTAAAAGTACAAAAAGTTGTGGTTCAGTTCTTAAACAAACGTTTTGACTTTTATGATGTGTATGTTTCTTCCTTCAGTTGCTGGGTGAAAGGCAGAGTTCAAATGTATGGCAGTTTCTTGAAGCAATTAATGGGTAATGCCTGCTTTCTAATGGTATTCTTTCCACTTACAATGTTTGAGATAGGAAGATGTAGGGAAGGGTGGATGATCCAATATGAGCATTCCACATTTTGATCTGGGCATTTTTTCATTTCAAAATTTGCATCCTTTGCTAAGAATGTTTGGAATGTTCATACAGATATTAATACGTCTGCAATCTTCCATTGCATGAGTTGCTTTCTATTTTCGAAAATTGCCTTAGATAGGTGCCACATTTTCTTGAACAATGTGATTTATACATGTGCTAAATCCTCTGATCTGGTGAGCAGGAGACCGGACCTTAGCGAAGGGTTGAGAAAGCTACATTGTCGCTCGCTAATATTCGTTGGGGAGAACTCTCCGTTCCATTCTGAGGCTCTCCACATGACTTCAAAATTAGATAGAAGATATAGTGCATTAGTTGAGGTATGTAAAATAGCTCCATATCTATATTTATGATAATGCTTTGGGCTTGCATTGATTTATATAAAAGTGAGCTAAATTTACTGGAGGGTTTGGCGACCTACAGGTTCAGGCATGTGGCTCGATGGTGACAGAGGAGCAGCCCCATGCCATGTTGATACCATTAGAGTACTTTTGCATGGGCTATGGCTTATACAGGCCGACTCTCAGTGTCAGCCCAAGAAGTCCTTTGAATCTGTCTTGCATCTCCCCTGAGCTTCTTTCACCAGAAAGCATGGGCTTGAAGTTAAAACCAATTAAAACAAGAGTTACTGTGAAAACTTAAAAGAAGAAAGACACGGGATGGTAATGCTTCTTTTCTTTTTGTAATTTATGTATTAGAGGTGTTTGTATTATCTTTTCTAATGGTTCGGGAAGATAAATGAAGGATTGTAGATAGAGAAAAGACACAAATACAAGGAAATATGTTAGTCAGAAAGCAGATGTTGTCATTCTTTTATTTGTAATCTGTCATAAGTGTATTGTTGAGGAGGGGCTAAATCCTAGGAATAATTACTTACCTATTATGAGCAAATAATGATAATAAATGAAGGGAGGATGATGAACTCTGGCTTCTCATCTTCTAAGGTGTATATATTCTTTTGTTGGTATGTGAATTGAGTTGGCTAATTGTATTTCTTTGATCACAAGGAAGAAGATCTATTTGATTGCTGAACTGGCACATACATTCTTTGTAGTTTTTAGATATTCAGAGTTTATTGGCTGTGGTGTAGGTGGAAAAAGTGGTATTGATAGTTGATTAAAATTGGCACTTTAATAATTATCGTTTGCTAAATCATTATCGTTCGGGGATTGAAATAGATAACTTTATCAACCACAATTGGTAGGGAGCTTAGGATAACTATAGCATAAGCCCACATGCTAAAAAATTATTATATATATCTTCAGGCTTTGGTGGCTTCAGTTGTGAGCGAGACTGACGATTAAGATTGATGCATGCATTACACGGTTAAGAATTCACAATGTATGTGTCCGCACTCGAGCTCGTAACGCGCATGCTCATCCTAACCATTAGTCGTACATTGTACCTCTGATTGGCTGACATGTAGCAGGAAGAACTGAAATTAAACGTGCAGGCATGTTAATGATATACTATTATCAATGATGATACAATAAGCCACTTACCGATTGAAAGTGAACATGGTAGGGTCTATCTAGGGAGAGGAGGAGGGAGGGGTAAGATGCTAGTACAGCAGGAGCTCATTATAGCAGTAATATATTAGTCGTTCGTTGCATTATGTATTAAATGTCACTTTCGAGGAAAATAGATTGCAACTTTAGTTGTTTTTTTCTGTCTCATCTAATGTCAATTTTCCAGGAAAATTATTTTATTTCTATTGAGCAAGAAAACAAAATAGGTGTATCGTCACATTACTTTGAACAAACCACAAAATGTTTTTCTTATTGGCTTACTATAAGCCCTAACAAGCAGTTCCATTCAGCTAGTGGGGCAATGGGAGAGCAATGTTCTCCTTAAAGGAGTTATGGGCTGAGACTGGACAGCTCTGAAACTTACAGTCAACTGGAATCCATTGATCAGCTCCCAATCCTATCCCACATTTCTCTTCAATGGAGATTGTGTTGATTAAATTGATAAGGATAGCACCTAGCTCCTCTCCATCACTCCATTCACGGATATTTGCCTTTGTAAGTGTTGGGTTCCTACAAATGAGCTCCCAGATTGGGAAATTCTTTCTTGGCATCAAATAATCTCCTTCTCCAAGCTTTAAACCTGCACAAAAATCAGCACTTCCATCTCCAAGATAGATGAACCGTTTCTTCCCTTTGTATGAAGCAGAAGCTTGAATCTTTTCCATCACCACACCCTATAGAGGATAAATAAATCATGATTTTCTAAAAATCATTAATCAAGCAACTATATATTGTTAGTACTTTTAGGTAACAGATTGAAATGTGGGTGGATAGAATTGCTAATTTGAAGTACCTTGCACATGTTTGGAGGGCAGATACTGCAGTCATGAGAACTTGATTTAAAATCATGGTATGGTAAAATTCTAAGCCTGCCTTCTCCATCAACGATGCTCGGGTTTGTAGTAACTTCTGAGAAACAATCTAATAGCCCATGACGCTTCAAGATTGTCTCGATGAAGAAGGCGTTTGCATCGCTTAGTATCCTTGTATCACACCTGAATCAACACCAAGTATTAGTAAAAATCAAATTTATACACAGAAAAAAAATGATAGGAAAAAAGAAAGGAAAGATAAAGGAGATAATTTATTTTAGCATTTGTTAAAGATGATGGAAAAATAAAAGAAAAAAAATTATTTTAACTTCCACTCCATTATCATCACATTTTGAAATGATTGAGATTTATTCACGTGAAAAGAAACCGTTAATCATACTTATTTATTTTTTCTTGACTTTTCTTTCCTACCAACAATGAAAAAGTGCTATTATATCTCTATTATTTTATCTCACTTTTTTCTCTACCAATCGTAACTTAATGCTAATCTGATGTTGTATTTGGATTCTTCGCATACATGTATTTGCATTTCAAATTTAATTTAAAAAGCTTTGATGCAATTTATGAATTAAAATGTGATTATAAACACTCTTAACCATCTAATTACATCCAAATCCAATGTTTTAAAACTAATTGGAATGTAAATACACAGTATTTTAAATTCATGAATACAGACGAACCATTAATTATTGTATGTTTGCAGTTTAATTAAAATAGTTGAGGGAATTACCCAGAAGCATGGGCTGATTTAATTGCAGAGATAATAGAGGGATGCAGGGGTGCCTGTTTCAAACAATCCGCAATATCTTCAACTGTTTTACCTTGAGAATGAACCTCCATCATCATCCTATTCTGAAAAATATGGCAGCAATATATATATGATTTTGATTAATATTATAAGAACAAAAAAATTCAACATTGACCCAAAATACCCATTTGCAACAAGAACAAAGAAATAAGAATGTAAGGAACAAACCATGAGAGAATTCCAAGGCAAGGTAGGGAGAAGTTGAGTGAACAACTCAGTAAAACCTAACTCGTCCACTACCAGATTATCACTGTCACACTCGATAATTGTCTTGTCAAAATCAAAAATCACTACCATCCCTGCCATTGCACCACCACTACCACTTGTTTTTTTCTAGAGAGATTGAGAGAAAAATACAGTGGTACGGGGTGTGTTTATTGTTATACTACTAGTGACGAAGAGCTAGGGTTATAAATAGGCTTTCAAAAGATCAATTAAGTTTTGTTTTTGCCATTAGGAGTTCAATTTCATGTAGGACACAACAAGCCATATATATATATATATATATATATATATATATATATATATATATATATATATATATATATATACTTAAAAGGAATGGACTCTGTACCGGAGAGAATCACAATCCCTGCTCCTTATAGGAAACGTTTCAAGTCTAAGATTAAAAAAGAATAAACTCCCATATTCGATTTCAGAATATTATCACCCGAAAAGGGAAAACATGACCACCAAAGCAATGTTCTAGCTGTGCCTCATTATGGTGAAAAAATCTATTCTACTGCTAATAATATTGGGCAGAGTGATAGAGCCCAGTTTATAATTAAATTAAATTTTTTTTATTAATAATTACGAAAAAATTAAATAATAATTTTAATATTTAATTATTTTTGTTTTTAAATTTTTTAATCAATTATTATTTAAATTCTTCATTATTACTAATAAATTTTTTCGATTCCGTAAAAAACAAAACCGATTCTATGAAATCGTGATTCATATTTATATAGTTTAGGTTGAGTTTTTTGATTTAATGACAAAAGTTTCAGATATGATCTTTTCTTAATGTATAAAAAAAATATAAATTTAAAGAACAAAAAGTATATAAATTTTATTTATTTGAATAATTGTAATTGATAGAGTTTTATATATTATATTTAAAAAAAAAGATAACCGTTGAATTAAGTCTATGATCGCATTAAATAAGTTTTAAATCCTTTCAAAAATAAGCTTCAAAATTAGATAATCAAAATAATTGAAAGATTTTTTTGTGATATTAATTCAATCAGTGATCTAAAAATAATAATCAAGATATCGTTAAAATTAATTCGCCGTGATCTACATTACCCTCATACGCCATACGAGGAGAGGACTCGGTTTTAGATCTTCTGTTTTATAAAGACTATTTTCGAAAGCTACCTACCCGCTGAGTTGAAAATAGGAAGAAAAAAAAAGATGACAGTGCAACCGCAGCAGCGCCAAGTGCCACCACGGGTCAGCGTGGCTCCCGATCACTGTTGAGTGTTGATGAGTTCCACTAGTCATTGCGGAGAGGTCCATTAGTAATAAAACTAAAAAAATGTAATACTGAAATTACCAGTCGATCTTCCCCAATTAGTAATGGACAACTATCACGGACCTCCGTGGGAACAATACTCTATTAGATATTCATATATCAACCATCTCTAATTTTGGCATCCCCATGGAACCTGTTATTTATCCAAATCTGTTCCTCTTTAGTTTGCTAGATATAAAAGAGTTTTGGAGGGCGAAAACTCATACAGCTCAAGAGGTTCTAGCATCAGTCGAGAATAAGGTTACCGAATTGCTTTACCTTGGCTTTATCAAAATCCTAAACAAGTTAAGATCAGTGTATCTATGTCCATCCACTGACAAACCCTAAAAAAAGCGAATTAAATTGGACAGAGATGCATCTTCTCATGATAACCCACAATTCCCTGTCAATATTTTCCTCCCTCCAAAAGAAATACAAAACAAAAGAGAAAATACAATGAGCACTAGCAAAATAATTCCTTGTAATTTACTAAGAATGCTTGATATGTTTGAAGCGACAGACATGCTGGAGACAAAGTAATTACTAATGCAATTATACCACCCCATAAAAGCTCCCAACTACATAAAGCATTATATACAGTTATGATATCCTTCTTATTGAAAGATGAAAAGAAACACTTGCTTCCATTTGCTGTGGCTCTCTCTTTCTTCTCTTTCAGTTCATATTAAATCTTTGATTGTTGATGCTTATCTGGCTTCTATGATTCCTCTCGATTCCTTCCTCATTTCGCCTAGCCTTTCTTCTGTTTATCTCTGCATACATTTCCTCTATCATTGGCTTCCATAGACGAACACGGGCATTGATAAACCAATTGGATACCTGGTTACACAAGGAAACTATGAAATCAATCATAGACAAACTTGAATTAAGAAACACCAAATAGCCCGCAAATTAAAAATGCTATAAAAAATGACAGAAGATATGATCTATTATTCTGCAGAAGGTCATTACAAAGCATATTTTCACTATACAGAAGGCAGAATATTTTCTACCGTATTTAATTACCTGGCTTCTTGTCAATCCACTCTTTACTGCAAGTAGATGCTTCTCTGCGTCTTTAGGATACCTGAAATGGATCAAACGAGTGAAGACCTTTTAGTACATCTCTATGCCTAACTGTGAAGTCTATCAAATGAATGAACTTTTCAACTATTTTGAACCCAATAACAAACAGCAATATTTATGCATAACAAAATCTCATGGATAAGAAAATTTCTACTAAGAGGGCTCACGGGTGAAGAAAGTTCTGAAACATCCATGCCCGTAAAACTGAGACAGATCTCTCAGGCAAACCTCTTTGTGGTCTCCATAACTGATGGTTCTTCCTCTTTAGCTGCTGGAGAGCCCATTGCTCTTGGATGTAAGAATTTTCAAAAGATTTTTCCTTCCCTCGTGTGCATCCACTGTCCAAATGTGATCCCATTGCAAGGATTAGTTTGCTGATTCTCTCTCTCAGGTTTTTATATAAGAAAGAGATTGTTTGAAGGGCAAAACGGGCATGCACTTGAGGGTCCAACTCAGTTGCAGCATGGAATGCAGATACAACTGTATGGATCTCGTCCAAGCATTGGGTGTATCGTTCATCAACCTGAGCCAGTAAAGCACAGAAAATTTGAGTGCCAAATAGCTATATACAACAGACCAATAAGTAAATAAACAAAACGAGAGACAGCCAGAGAAGTGGTTAATTGGTAGTAAAATGAGTCAACATATAAAACTTCAGTGCAGATCAATGCCAATTATAACTGTGTCTTCGATGGCCATTGCTAAAGGGCTTCTCGTGGCTTGAGCACAACTTAAATTCTAAAACTCAAAGTACATATAATGTTGGTTTTAAAAAAATTGACATTCAATTTTAATCTGCTTAAGCCTTTGGTAATTTCAGCACTATATATTCATATATTTAGCCAATTTATGATAATATTAGGCAGTTCATTTCTGTATAATATTCAGTACAGGAAAAAGATAGCAAGACCAAATTTTACAACTATAGAACTTAGTAGCAGCACAGAATTAACCAACTTACCACTTGCAGCAGAGTCAACAGTTGTGCTTTCTTTGCTTCGACTACCCGTCTTTGGAATGCAGGCTCCATTTGAATCTCAAAGCTACTATCAACATCAGGAAATTCACAGGAATCCTCAGGTGGCATCCCTCTCTGAGCAGGGCAACCAGAAGAATATGGTATATTTGCTCGAATCTCAACCCCACCAATTGAACAACTTGTCTGGTCAAGATTTTCTAACGAATAACTTGCAATTTGAGCAAGTATTTCCTGAACTGCACGAAGGTATCTTGATCCCAATATTATTTGTGAGAATTGAGTCGGGCCATTAGAATGAAAACTTAAAGAAAGCTCCTTACTGCTGCAAGAAGTTTGCTCTGAGCACAATCTTGTTGCATTCAAGGAACAGCTCGTTGCACCAGAACAGCTTAACTCCGAGCATTGATCTGAAATATTTGTACCGCTAATTACAGCTGGCCGAGATGTGGCAAGAGTTAACGACAGCTCATTACTATATTTAGACAAACCATAAGGATAATCCGTGCTCACATTTGCACCATTTGGTGACATCCATACACTTCGATGGAGATTTCCTGCAGATGAAAATGTTTGAAACCTTGTTCTTTCTGGAGTTTCCCCACCAAACTGTGGAGGTACAGGAAACTTCTGAAAATCCCACTTATCGTTCATATTACAAAGTACCTCATTATACCCACAGTTCTCAGAAATTGCCAAGGAAGAATTTAAATCATTAGAGTGGTCATTAGAAGCGTAAGTTCTAAAAGCTTCCAAAGAATAGATTGAAGGAGCTGAGATTGCGAAGTTGTTCAGATTTTCTTGAATATCACTTCTTGCAGCTAAAAATGTAGCAAGTGAATTATTAGAAGAAATGGGTGTTCCTCCCACAACTTGCCCTTGAAACTCAATGTTCTCGAGAAGACGCAAACTACCAAGAGAAGCATCTCCAGTGGGATTCCTCCCAAGCGATGGGACAAATGCATTAGATTCAAAAACCACGGCATCTCCTTGCAATGTAGAAAGCGCTGGATATCCAGCCAATACGTAGTTTTGGCTGTTAGCGTCAAAAGAATTTGACTCCATCAGTGAGTTCAGGCTCGTCTGTGATTGAATTCCATCAATTACAACAGAGTTTTGGTTGGGCAGATCTATTGGAAAATTAAACATATTATTCTCTTTATGCTTCGATTATCTGCAGACTTGTCCTGGAAAAAAATTAAGTAGTAAATGAGAACAATGAACTGCAATCTGCTACTGCCCACAAACCCCAACGCTCCATATGGTTACTGAAAAGATGAAATCATAAAGAAAAATACAGCACACAAAATATGATGCTAACACAGAGTAATTTTATATTTCAGAACTTAACAAAGATGCACACAAAAGATGAAGATTGTGTTTGACAAGAGAATATAGCACCATCTATGTTAATTGAAAAAATATGTTGACTATTGAGTGTGGCTTAGCCCAGCGGTTACATCTCCCCTGTGGGTGCAATGTCCCGAAGTTTGATTTGGGTTACCATAAAGAAAGAAAATACATCAAGAAATGATAACAATGTTCAATTACTAAGCAAAACTGCAATCAAACAGACATGTAGCCAGAACCAACTCAAACACAGAGAAGTAGCATCAAGTTACTAGAGAATGGAAGATTTTTCGAACAGATAGAAACTCATACCAAGAAATTTTTAGGAATTCCAGACACATCACAAGCATTTTCAACCATTGATTCAGAGAGAGAACACAATAAATTCTCCTTCTCTCTCCACCATCAGTGGCTAAAAATGGTTGTGGCACATAAATTTCACATGTGCCCGGATTTCCTCAACTTATACCCGTGCGATCTGTGTGAAAAGTTTATAATATGGATTAAACCAGCAGAAATTAGGGAGAAGAACTGGTGATACGAAGGTTATGAAAATGCACATCTCTATAAGATTTTAGTTTGACCAGTATTGTTAATGTTTTATTAGACTGGCATTTTCATCAATAAAACTAGCCGAGGACAGCTCTTTGAGCTCTCTAATAGCTGAGACATAATACTCTATAGTCTAGACCAAAGAGAGAGACCGTAAAGGAAGTCATACACTATAGTAATACTGAACTACCAAATACTACCTAGGAAAAAGCAAGAGAAAGGATTAGCAAGTCAAGCAACTTCATAATGAAACAAGATAAAAAAGGAGCAAGTTTTAAACATGTACAACCCCAAATTTCAAATCTTTGAAATGTAGAACAAATGAAAGAGTTAAGGATAAAGCAGGAACAGTAGAATTTATGCTAATAAGCAAAAGAAAACATGGCCAAAATGACCAACCTGGCATTCATTTGCAGAGGAGTTAATCCAGCAACAGACAGGGCAGATAGAATACGATTCTCCACTAAATCTTGTAGAAAGCAAAATAAAGGGGTCACTATATTTCATGCAAATTCATAGGATTTTTCAAATTTGAATCAGACAGTAGAAAATTTATCCATTACTCTTAAAAGATAAATTCGTTTTTGTTTTTTGCACTGATTATACATTACATGTACGATTCCTCATAGAAGCCAAAATAAGGCATTTATGATGCAGAGTTCTCATGAAATCATTGATTTCTCTTTCTCCGTAAAAGAGTATATTTATCAAAAGCTACAAAATAGTGGTAAAGGACTTTTTGTTTCTTCTTTAACAAAGGACTCATGCATTATTTCCCACTTTTCTCAGACCACACAAATATCCAAACATTAGTAATAGTAAAAAAGAAAAGCCAATGCAAAAAAGTGGGTTAATTTCTTTGCATGAACAGAAAAGTAAGTGGGATTTTCTCCAAGAACCCAAAACCCAAGAAACTGAGATTCACAGGTTCATACCCCAAACAAGATTCATGATCTCTCCTCTCTTTTTCTGTCTCTCCACAAGATTTAAAGCGCAAAACACAGATGGTTTTCAAAATAAAAGACACCAAATTTCAGAGAACCCAATAGAGAGTACTGCCAACTGGCCAAAAAAAATGCTCTTCTGCAGAGAAGTGGAGATGAATAATATGGACCCATTCAATTTAATGAACACAGGGAGAGAAAGGAGAGCCACACGAGTAAAAACAGAGAGATATGCATTGAGAGAGAGAGACGTCACTCCTTGGTGCAGTGCCACTTATTTCTGTTGCATGCTTTAGAGGGCCCATCCCCTGCCCCCTCTCTCTCTCTCTTTCTCTGATCTCCTTTGTCCTCCTCACACCACTTCACTTTATCTGCTTCACTGTAATCATCACAATCAAGATATCTTGATTCTCTCTGTTCAAACTTCTGTTCATGGCAGGTCCTCTCAGCACCATATTTCAGAGAGAAAGTCTTTTGCTTTTATAGGTATTTCAGGACGGAAAAGTCTAATGTGATGAGAAAGAAGAGTAAATGGAGTAAAAAAACCACCTACTCTCTCCTCAAGAATCTAACAACTAAGAGTTAAGCCAATGCAAGAGAAAATGAAACACTGTTTTAGCAGTTGTACTTGTAATGATGAATTTTTTTTTTTTGTCAAAAATACATGGAATAAAGTTTTATTTTATTTTTAAATAAAAATTATATTATTTAATAATAAAAAAAACTTTTGTAACATGAATATCTCATACCATATTGCTAGACAAAAACTAAAAAAATCGTGATAAGAAAATTTGATAGCAAATTCTTTGAGGAATCTATTGGAGCAATTACAAAGCCCATCTATCTACTTGTTCAACTATAATTTTGGGTTTTGATCAGGGATAAACCCAATGAACTAGACCTATAGGGATACATAATGGCCTATAGTAGGCATAGTGAACATCTACTAACGTAAGTTAGAGAAAGTGTGAGAGACCAGGCAATGATGAAACAGTTGGTACCAGGTGATGACCTCTTGGATCATTACTCCATTTAATTTATGATGTCTCAGATCCATATAGACTACTTATAGGATCCTCATGTGAAAGCACAACCTTCCCTTCTTATTACTTGCGGCCATTTGGCAGTACCGTAATAAAAGTGTTCTATCCTCACTGTCTGTATCTTATAAAAAAAAAAAAAAAAAAAAAAACTTACCCTCAATTTATCATCTAATCAGTGAAGTACCATTAGACTAGAAGTAGTTTCAGGTTTGAACTGTTAAATGATTTTTTTATAAAATTATTGTATGATTAAAATTTATATAAAAAAAATTACATCGATCATTTTTAAGTTTGCGCTTAGTATTTAAGTTTTTATACCATAAATTTAATATAATAGATTTTTAAACGTTTAATTAATTATATTATTATTATCTTTGTTAATATAATGTTTATTTTTATTTTGAGGTAGTGAAATATATTAAAATATAATTTTAATAAACTCTATAAATTATTTAAAAATTATCGAATTATTTTTTTGAGAAATTTTCATTCTTCATACTAAAAAAATCATTATAATTTTTTTTTTATGGTAGATTACATCTATTTTTACATGTATATAAAAAAAAATTATGATCAAATTTTTTATATTGTTAAGTTTTTTTTAAGACAATTTTATTGATAAATAATCATTGAAAGTATTATATTAATTAGAATTAATCAAAAGTTTGAGAACTTTTTGTATTAAATTCATAGCTTATGAATTTAAGTGGTAGATGACAACATTTCATGCCCTTTTGGTGTGATTACATCGGTCTATATTTTAGGATTTTATTCTTCCTAAAAATTGTTTTACTTTTCTAGGTATTTGATTTAAATTCTGTCTTGAAGCTAAAACTTTTTTGAAAACGATGCGAAACGATATAATTCTCCTTTCAAATTCACAATACAAACTCATAAGCTTTAAGTGTAATATTTTTTATAAATTTTTTTTTTGTATGCTTTTGCTAAGAGGTGGTGAATCTGATCCGATCCATTTGAACTTAAAAATATATTAAAATTAACTCAAATTTTATTTCATCTAAATAAAAAATGATTCGAATTTACGAGGATTTAAATATGAATCTCGAAATGACTCGTATTCAAAATAACTTGAAATCAAATGACATGAAAATTGAAATCTGAATTGACTCGAATTGAGTGACACAAAACTTAAGATGACTAAACCTAAACTTCATCGGAAACTAAATTGACTCGATTATTTTTATGACTTACTTATTAAAGTGATGGATCAAATAGAAAGAAGAAAATATAGTCTCATAAGTATAGATAAAAATATATATTTAATGAATATTAAAAGTTAATAAAAAAATACGCTAAAGTTTGTTCATTCTACTCATTGGTCACAACATATGATCTCAAAAGTTCTTGACTACATATCCCATCTCGGTAAAAAAAAAAAAAATAAAGTAGCCAAATCTTTTAAGATGATTGATTTATAATTAACTTTTGTCTAAAAAATATATTTTAATAATTCATTTCTTTGAAAATCATAATGGTTAATTTAACAATCACTTTTTAATCATTAATAATTTAAAAATAATTAATCAAAATAATATATAATTAGTTAATAAATTACATTTGTTGGGATTTGACATCTATTTATAGGAACGTATATCATTGGGCACACAACAGATTCGTAAATTTTTGTGACTACAAGCTTCAAATTAACAATAAATATTAAATCAAAATAAAAAGTAAAGCCATTCCATTTTGACAAAAGGCCTATCCTCAAATTTCATAACTTAAAGTGTTATTTGGTAACCGATTAAAACAATGATTAAAATTAATTTTATTATGATTTAAAATAAAAATTAATTTTAATTGCTGTTTTAATAAATTACCAAACAATGCCGAAGTCTTTTATCTTTGTCATGATTTTCTTACCCACAAAGGGAAAGTTCATTCCTTTTTGGGTCAGTTGTGGGCAAGGAGAGATTCGAACCCGACACCGTGGTTCGTAGCCAAGTGCTCTAATCTTCTAAGCTATAAGCTCCACTCCGATTTTACTAAATATATTCTCAAGAACAACCTAAAAAAATGAAAATTTTTATTTTTTCCGATCATTTTGGGTTTCATGATAATTCTCGGAAAAACCATGAGTAAGACGTAAGGATTGAAAAAAATCATTTTACACTTGTGTGACACTTTCACATTGGTCAAGGTTTTAATATGTTTATTTCATTGTTCAGATGCAGTGTTCACTTATCTTTACTCTATTTGTAGCTAGCGGTGAAACTTGAGTAGTTTGGTGAGCAAGATATTTAAATGAAGTACTTGCTTGGTGAATAAGATTTTTCGTGTCTATGGTAATATTTGGAAGTTGACTTAAATCACTAAAACTTAAAATTTTTTAAAATTTTGTGATTTAAATTAGGTTGAAGAGACTTCCCAAACAAATATATATATATAAAAGAGAACCACAAATATATTCTTCTTTTAAATCGAAAAAAAAAGCTACAAGGAATTGAAATTGGAATTAGGGCATTAAATTTTATGGAAAGAGTAGTTTGAAAAGGTCTCTTGTAGGTCCAAATCGAGCAAAGATCAACGTTAAGCCAAGCTCAAGTCTAAGTGAAGTCCAACTAATTAAATTCGAAGTATCTTTCACATGAGTCAGACTCAAAATCTGCCATGAGGGCAACATATTGTTTCGTGGGCTTTGCTGCGGATTGTCCAAACCAGTAACCAAGACCATTCTACTTGCCATGCAGAGGCCTAAAATGGCCATCACTCTGCAGAAAGCGCCGTGTCATTGCCCAATTAACTTAGAAAGACCAATCACTCCTTACCCATGCTAACCTCCATAACCATAATTGAGTAGCTTAGCCATTAAATCATAATGATAAAAATAAAAATCTATTTACTAAAAGGAAAAAAAATAAGAATTTTCATACAATTATTGATCTTTGCAAGTATCACACTGTAAGTGGATTTTTAATACTAAAAGCGTAAGAGCGACCGAGGAAATTATTCTCTCTCTTTTTATCTTAAAATGAAAAATACTTTTAGTTCATAAAAATATTATGTATCAAGACGAGGTAAGAATCTCTCGTAATTCTCAAATATTTTGTTATATGTTATCGATAAATGAGGGGAATTGTGAAGAACCACATACATTGAACATGGTAACGAAAAACTTGATCATTACCTCTCATCAACATCAAATCTTGTGTGTGTGTATATATATATATATATATATATATATATATATATATATATATATATATATACACACACACATGTATGATTACGCTCAAACTATCATACAGTTATTGTGTATAGATGAGGTGTCGATCTCACGAGGAAACACGAACTACAAAAAAAAATGTAAACTTTGACACGAACGATAATGATCAAATGAAAGAATATGAGTTTTGATAATGATATATTGTGAGAAAAATTGTGTAAATACAATTGAGAATATAAACGAAACAACAAGGTTCCATGAATCTTTCTTAGGTTCGTTGCCTTGTTCCACTCTCGATTCAATTGTTTTTATTTCGATTGCAAGTTTCACATCCCAATCAAGCAATCAGCAAATATTCAATCAAACACATTTATAAACCCTAATGTAATTGCTACAAATCACTCTTTAGTTTCGATTCAAGCACACATGATCTATCTCATAGATTATCAAGAAACGACAATATATCTCAATGACAATACCGCAGTAATAGACAATCTATAAGATAAATTTACCGAAATCAATTACATCTAAACAACTTGACATAAGAAGAGCTTGACTAAACTTATGTGGAGGAGGAAGATGCAATCACTGGATTAAGAGTAAAGTCTCTAATTCTTACTTAATCAAAGAGTAAATCATAAACAATATTCAACAATAAGTCCTTACAACTGAATCAAGAATGGAAAATAAGAACAACAACACCTAGGAATTCATCATTTTGCCTTGCTTGGAGATTAGTTGGCCATGGGGCTCAAGGTTGATGAAGAATGTGGAGCTCTCCTCTTGATTTCCAGCCTTAAGAGACTTGGAAGAATGGTTCAATTGAATGGTGGCTGCAAACCCTTAAGGATCTATATATAGACCATAAGGTTGAGGGGTGTTTTGGGCTAAAAAATTATCATTTAAAAGCCCTAATTAGGTCAGGAGACCGTGTGTGCGCCTAGGCGCTGCCTTTGTCCGAGATTGGTGGTGTGCTAGACTGTGCGGCACTGGGCAGTCCAAGGTGTGGTGCTAGGTAGATGCTGTTCTGGAGGCCTGACCTTTGTCTACTAAAACTGCCATAACTTTCTCTAGAAAAATCATTTTTACGAGCCGTAATATTCTCCCGAAAATAGACTTCCGGATCTTTCTAAACATATATGGCTCATCTCCTGGTTCTGCTTGCATCAATACAGTTTAATTTGCAAAAATGATTGATCTGTTCGGGTAATTCTGGCAATTTAGTGAAACTCCTTTCCAAGTGCTTGTGAACCTTCACTCCGGTGTTCATCAAGTCATTGTGCTTCAAGCAATGATAGCTTTTCGATCTCTTTTGAACTTAAAGTACCTAAAAATGCATTGAAATAGATCAATCATCCAAGAATGACACTTTAGAGCTGTTAAGGTATAAAAGTGCAAATCAAACCTAGATCAACCCTAAAATGCTAACATTAAGTACTGTAAAGATGCATTTTATGACTCTCATCATAACCCCCAACTAGCTTATTGCTAGTCCCTAGCAATTCAAGCGAAAACAAGAGATGAATTCTTTATTGGGAATCAAAACAAAATACAGCAATGTTAGCGTTAAACTAAGAGTGATTCAAAATTTTTGTCTAAAAAATCATGCATAACACACAACAAATAGAATCATTAAATATCACTCAAGTCCAAAATGTCAACCTTAAAATTGTTATCGACTCTTATCATCCGTCTTATCACAGTCCATTAATCCGAACATCCGGATGATTTTATGCACAATGTCCATGAATACAAGTCTTGGCCTATAAAAACATATTAAATTGCGTGACATCAATCACAAATCAAGCTCCATAGGCTTACTTTTCAAATCACTCTCCACTATGTAGAAAAATCACACTATATCGGATCAATAGGTCTTTAATAAGCTTGCAACGTTAGGCTAGGGTAAAGGTCAAGAAAGAACGGGAAAGTTTAAACAAATAAGAGAACTAAGTCTCTTAATTTAAACACAACCGCTTTAAGCACTGGATAACCTTACTTCAACACCCAACTCTTTCAACCATTTTTTCGAGTATTTCTCTCCATAAATCACCACTTTTTTTTTTTCTTCTTTCTTTGCCATAATTCCTTTTTTTTATTTTTTATTTTGGCACATAACTATTCACCTTCTTTTTTTTTCTTCATTTTTTTGCTCTTTTCCACAACCCCCAACTTATCTCTTTTAATGTACTTGGGTTATGGTAGTAATAGTTTCTCATATTTCCATCCTTACTCTTCGTAAGTGCTTCTCAACAAATGTGTATAACTAAGTTCTTTTAAAAGAAAAGTAAAGATAAAATATTTTTAAGCTCATAAAGGTGATTAAATGGGTTATTGACAGAAATAAGGCTCAAATTCTTTTTCAAGAAAAAGCTCAAATAGGTGAACTAGTGATAAATATAGCAAGGGTAAATTTGAAAGGCTCAAACAGTTCAAAAATGGCCTATATCATATCCTAAGTAATCTGCATTCTATGATTTTCGCCTCAAGTGATTATCAAATAAGTTCTAGAGCTTGTTGAGACCACAAAAGTATTCACAAAACAATCACACATAAAACTTCTCTAAATGCTTTAGACTAATCATGCAATCTTACCACAAACCAGAGTCTCAAACCAAAGAAAGATTGACACTTAATTTATTCTCAAAGCGAAGCAAGATTTAACTTCTTCTAAACGCTATATGCTATCTCAATTAGGCTCATATCATTGACATGTGAATTAACTCCAAGGCTAACACAAAGCATACTAAAAACAAACAAAACTAAACATGTAATTATTTTTTTAAAAAAAATATTATCCTAACAAACAAGTGTATTAAAACAAAACAAACAAATTAAAATGAAAAAGGGAAGTTGACACCCAACAATTCAATGGTATGCAATAAGAAATGTGTTTCCTCCACCCTCAACTTAAGATAGGCATTGTCCTCAATGGAAAAACAAAATTTAAGGAAACTCCTTTTTTAACCAAAGGTACGTGGAGCCGAAAATTGTGCACGACCAATTGAACTACTGTGCATATTTGTCCCTGAAAAAAAAATACGAAGATAATACTGGAAAACAACAAAATACTAATAATAAACAAGAAAAAGAATTATGAAAAACAATAAAAAATAAAAGGATATGCTATGAGATGCCTCCCATGAGCGCTAAGTTTACGTCTTCAGCCAGACTCTCTTATTCCCTCCTAGACAAACATAAGTTGAATGCACCAGCAACTGCTTTATTGTTAAATTTGGTACTTGTGTGCTCTGGAGAGGCCTCAAGGATGTTATCAGTAACATCTGCAGATTTTGGCTCAAAATATGCTCTTGTGAAACCATGGGTGAGGGTGGACTCCAATGGATTAAGGTGATGGACCTTTTCCGTGAGTGAGTCAATCACGTATGCTTGGTGGCTCTCGTCATTATCTTTTGATTTTTTCGTTGTCGGGATGTGTAATGACTTACCACTTAGTGTCACAATGGCATTCACCTCCTTCAAATTTTTATTTTCAGGATTGGGGGTTTGTGCCATATGTTGTCCCTTTGGATTTTGTTGTGGTTGCGAAGGAAACCGACCTTGCTCTTGAATTGTCAAGAAACTAGTCAACTTGGTAAGTTGGCTCTTTATCTCCTTTTGTTCCTCTTTGATTGTTTGTTGCTCCTCTAGCAACCATTGATTTATTTTGCCCTGCTCTTCCATACTCTTAGCATGTACCTGCAAAAATGATTTAAACATATCTTCCAAAGGTAAAGATTTTTGAGGTGCATTAGATGATGTTGCTTCTGGTCTCTAATGGGTACTAGAGTAGGGATAAGGTTGTATATTGGATCTCCATTGGGTACTAGAGTGGGTAGGAGGTTGCACATCAGATTTCCAACTTGAATTAGGGTGATTGTTCCAACTGGGATTGTAGGTGTTAGAGTAGGGTGAGTATGGTTTCCCAAAGGGTGTACTTAAATAATTACACTCTCCCTTCATCTCAAAATAGATTGGACAATCCCTAGGCACATGATCTACCCTATTACACATAAAGTAAGGTTCAAAAGACTTTGCATGATTAGCTACGTGTGTTGGCTTTAAGCTCTTAGTCTTTAACACATCTAGTTCCCTAGTGAGCATCTTGACCCGAGCCTTTAGGTTATCATTTTCCTTAAGATGGTAAATTCCACCACCACTTGGGTTTCCTATAGGTCATGACCTATTTGTGCCTTCAGTAGCACTAGGTCCAGTCCAAGTGTGAGCTTTTTCAGCAAGCTCATTTAGGTACTCTATGGTCTCATCAGGATATTTTTGTAAGAACTCACCATTACACATCATTTCTATGAATTGCCTCTCCCTACTTAGGAGTCCATCATAGAAATAGCTAACTACCCGCTAACTCTCATATCCATGGTGTGGATAAGAATTTAAAAGATATTTGAAACGTTCCCAAACTTGATATAAGGTTTCACTCTCCTTTTGTGCAAAGTTTGAGATTTGTCTCTTGAGGTTGTTGGTCTTATGGGTTGGGAAGTGCTTTTGGAAGAAAACTCGTGTCATCTCATCCCAACTACCTATAGACCTAGGCCTTAACGAGTACAGCCAAGCCTTGGCTTTTTTCTTAAGTGAAAAAGGGAAAAACCGAAGTTTGACGGTGTCTACCATATCAGCCCTATCTCTAAAGGTAGCTACCACTTCTTCAAATTCCCTAATATGGATATAGGGTTTTCATTCTCAAACCCATGGAAGGTTGGTAACAATTGGATCATGGCCGACTTAAAATTAGGTTGTTGAACATTAGGGGGGAACATGATACAAGATGGTGTGGCCGTTCGGATAGGGTGCAAATAGTCTTTAGGTGTCTTAGCAACATTTTCATTGTGATTTTCGGCCATGTTAACAAAATCCTCTAAATTCTCGGATGGGGGTGCACAATGGTTTGATCTAGGTGAGGTTTCACTAACGGACGTGGAAAGAGAGGGTAACTCTAATTCGGGTCCTCTAATGAATCTACCTCGCAAATCTCTCGGTCTAAGCATACACCAATTGAGTTAGAGGGGAAATAAAATAGAATAATAAAAGAAAATTAGAAAATCAAAACAAAGGGAAAAGAACAATATTACCGTCTTTGTCTCAAAGCTGACAATCTTCCTTAAGTTAAGCGTGTTTCTCTGGCAACGGCGCCAAAATTTGATTACGCTCAAACTATCACACGGTTATTGTGTATAGATGAGGTGTCGATCCCACGAGGAAACGCAAACTACAAAAAAAAATGTAAACTTTGACACGAACGATAACGAATAAATGAAAGAATATGAGTTTTGATAATGATGTATTGTGAGAAAAATTGTGTAAATATAATTGAGAATATAAACGAAACAACAAGGTTCCGGGATTCCTTCCTAGGTTCATTGCCTTGTTCCACTCTCGATTTAGTTGTTTTTATCTCGATTGCAAGTTTCACATCCCAAACTAGCAATCGGCAAATATTCAATCAAGCACATTTATAAACCCTAATGTAATTGTTACAAATCACTCTTTAGTTTTGATTCAAGCACACATGATCTATCTTATAGATTATCAAGAAATGACAATATATCTCAATGACAATACCGTAGTAATGGACAATCTATAAGATAAATTTACCGAAATCAATCACATCTAAACAACTTGACATAAGAAGAGCTTGACTAAACTTATATGGAGGAGGAAGATGCAATCACCGGATTAAGAGTAAAGTCTCTAATTTTTACTTATTCAAAGAGTAAATCATAAACAATATTCAACAATAAATCCTTACAACTGAATCAAGAATGGAAAATAAGAACAACAACACCTAGGAATTCATTCCTTTGCCTTGCTTGGAGATTAGTTGGCCATAGGGCTCAAGGTTGATGAAGAATGTGGAGCTCTCCTCTTTATTTCCAGCCTTAAGAGACTTAGAAGAATGGTTCAATTGAATGGTGGCTGCAAACCCATAAGGATCTATATATAGACCATAAGGTTGAGGGGTGTTTTAGGCTCAAAAATTGTCATTTAAAAGCCCTAATTAGGTTAGGAGACTGTGTGCACGCCTAGACACTGCCTTACCCGCGCCTAGGCGCTGCATTTGTCCGAGATTGGTGGTGTGCTGGACGGTGCGGCACTGGGCAGTCCAAGGTGCTGTGCTAGGTAGATGCTGTTCTGGAGGCCTGACCTTTGTCTACTAAAACTGCCATAACTTTCTCTAGAAAAATCATTTTTACGAGCCATAAAATTCTCCCAAAAATAGACTTTCGGATCTTTCTAAACATATATGGCTCCTCTCTTGGTTCTTCTTGCATCAATACAGTTTAATTTACAAAACTGATTGATCTGTGCGGGAAATTCTGGTAATTTAGTGAAACTCCTTTCCAAGTGCTTGTGAACCGTTACTCCAGTATTCATCGAGTCATTGTACTTCAACCAATGATAGCTTTTCGATCTCTTTTGAACTTAAAGTACCTAAAGATACATCGAAATAGATCAATGATCCAAGAATGACACTTTAGAGTTGTTAAGGTATAAAAGTGCAATTCAAACCTAGATCAACCCTAAAATGCTAACAATTAAGTACTGTAAAGATGCATTTTATGACTCTCATCAATGTACTGTAACGACCCATCCCGGGTTGGCCACCCCCGAGACGGTATCATCACATTTTGAAAATCACAGTACGACATATATATGCGATAATAAAAATAAATAACACCAATAAAATTTTTTTTTACATAAATCATCAACCCTTAACAGGGGAGTTACCTCAATCTAATCTTTAAACATTAAATACAACGTAAATGCATGAATATTTACAAACAAATTTTTATTTTATTTTCTCATTAGTCTGAGGAAGTTGACACGTACGTGACTTACAGAAAATGATTTCTTCTGAACCTCAACTCACAAAACTATTTGTCAAGCCTGCCACCTGAAATCATTGTACAATGAGGGATAAGCTTCACAAGCTCAGTGAATTAAATTTACTAAAAGTACTCATTTGTATAAACAGTCTTTTAATATTTAATCAATTTATATCTCATACACTTGAAACTAGCACTCTACTATCACTACACATGTCATGATATCTATTCTCTATCAATCTACTCCTCTTATTTATTTGTTCACCTTAAGACCATCAAATATCGTATAGTTACCTCGTAATGAGGTTCACATCATAAAGTCTACCATTTAAATAGTTCTTATCGCCATAACTGTCTCTCTATGTGAGACTCATCCATCTATGATTAAATTCACAATAACACACCACACCTCAGCATTTCAATAATCTTATCACTATAACTGTCTCTCTCTATGAGACTGATCCATCTATGATTAAATTCATAATAACACACTATACCTCAGCATTTCAATAATCTTATCACCATAACTGTCTATCTCTGTGAGACTCATTCATCTATGATTAAATTCACAATAACACACCACACATAAGCATTTCAATAATCTAAGCACCTGTCGACAGGTTGTTATTATCTTAGACCGACCCTCTCCCAGTTCTTTTCTTTGCAGCTTGTCCTAGCTGCCACAAAATTTTTTCAGCATATACCGGCTGTCACGGTGTCCCTTTTAGTTCCAGCACATACTGGTTGTCATTGTTTTTCAATTAGACCGGCTGCCTTCCTGGTTTTTTTCTTTTCATTTAATGCATATGCATATGAACAATGATATAAAATATGCATCTGAACAGTAATATAAAAACAACATGAACTTAAAATATCTAAATTGACTGTCATGATTTTTCTTAAATTATATAAAAATTCCACTAAAATCCTCTCATCCCAAATCACTTCACATCATCCATTAAAGCTTGTCAAGATCCACTAAATTTCATCCCAATTCACATCAAATCATCTATCAAGTTTGTCAAGATCCACTAAAATTTATCTCCTCAAAACTTGTATCAAAACATCAACCATAGCTCATCAATAATTTTATTTATCACCATCATTATTTAAATCAATCCATTATTCTAATAATATTTCTTCTCACATAATAATTTTCCTATGCGTCTAATATTCATATCATATCTATCAATCAAATCTTTATCTATCACCAAAACATAAGCTAATAATTTATTTAACATCATCCCTAGATTTTTCATTTTTATTTGGATTATTTAAAGTAAATCCAACTCACCACATAGCACTTAAAGCTACCCATGGATCATCTCCTTGCCTTTCCCGTTATTCTTAGAAATTTCCCCTGGTTGTAGATCGTTAACACCTGACATAATATTTGTATTAAATTTATAATTATTTCTTCAATTTATCATAAACCACTCCATTTGAAAATTCTCACTTTGAACTTCGGGAATTTCATATATGCTAAAAATTCAAAAATAAATATTACACTATTACCTTCTGTTTCTGATAGCTTCTCATGATTCCCTATGAAATTCTGAAGAAATTCCGCTCAAAATTTTGCTCTTTCGAGTTTTCTTTGGATCCCTAAGTGTTTTGAGAAAACAAGAAATTGAAAGAAACTGAACAAAATCGTTCAGTATACAACTTATACATATATATAAGAAAAGTTTGCTTCAGCCGTTGGCCTCTTGCCCAATTATCAACATTTTAAAAAGACTCCACGTTTAAAAAACGTGGAGGACTCTCTCCCCTCACAATTTCACTTGGCAGCAAGTGTTGCCACCTGCTGTCACATTTTTTTGATTTTTTTAAAGAATTATTTTATTCAGTCATATTTTTTTGACCTTCACGTAATTATATTATTTAAACTTCATGTCATATTTATTAAATTACTTATTTACCCTTACTTTACAAATACGGGTATTACAAATCTACCCACTTTACAAAAATTTCGTCCCCAAAATTTCCTTATCTGATTCTAAAACAAAAGTGAATAATACTTCTTCATAATTGTCTCACGCTTTCACGTAATCTCTTCAACATCCTTATTCTGCCACAGAACTTGGAATAATGAAATTATTTTATTACACAAGATTTATTATTTTTGTCTAAAATTCTCACTGGTACTTGTATATAATCTCAATCCTTCTAAATTTCTATAGCTTAGCTCAAAATATCATGTAAACACTTTCTTAAAAGTGAAACATGAAATACACTATATAAATGTTTTAATTCTGGAGCCAAATCCAGGCTACTCATAACTAGCCCAACTTCCTCAACAACACACACCTCAGATTCAACTTTCCTTTACTGTTTAAATCTCGATACACCTTTTCATTGAGATATTTTTTGATACACTAAATCACCTACTTGAAACTCGAGAGATCTTCTTCTATTATTAACATAGCTATTTAGTTTACTCAGTGCTACTTTACGGTTCTCTCTAACCAGTTTGGTCATTTTAGTTGTTAACTCAATAATGATGGATCAAATATATTTCTTTTTACCATTTCTCCCCAACATATAGGAGTTCTATACCTCCTACCATATAATGCCTCAATCAGTGCTATCCTAATATTAGTTTGATACTGATTATTATCAGTAATTTCAATCGATGGCATGTAAGCAGTCCAACTTATTGAGTACTCATCACATTTATCCTTAACATATCTTCTAGTACTCTAAAAATCCTTTTTGTTTGAGCATGAAAAATTATATTAGATTTCAACTGTGTACTCGTGGCTTTCTGAAAGCCTCTCCAAAACCAGGGTGTAAATCTAGCATCTCTAAATGACACTATTCTCAATAGTACTCCATACCATCTCACCATCTCAGTTACATCCCTTTTTAATCCTGATTATCAGAATTTCTGTCTAATTCCTCCATACCTCTGATTATTACTTGATTGCATTGAATCTACATCATCATGTACCTTTCTCAATATCTTCTTTCTCCACTCGACATCATTGGGAACACAAATCCATGTTCCAATACCAAATTACCCTTATTTCAAATTTTGAACTCAAAATACTTTTAGTAAGCTCTCAATGCTTAAACTTTTTTTTCCTTGCATCTCTAAAACATTTTAATATGGATGACTGTACAACCATATTCGTTAACTATAATCCTTTATTACTGATATTTAACTTTATTCTAATCTTTATCTTCACATCAGGGCTCCCACTAGCAGTTAACCTTCTTGTAGACTTTCTACTTAATGTATCAACTATCACATTCGTATTTTCTATATGATAGGGAATCATACAATCATAGTCACAAACCACTCCATCCACCATTTTTGTCTCAAATTCAACTTTCTCTGGACAGATAAGTATGTCGAACTCTTATACCCCAATATCTCCCAAATGGCTCCATACAGATGATGTCTCCAATTTTTAAAGTAAACACTATAGCAGCCAACTCTAAGTCATGGGTAGGTATGTTACACATATCTCAATCATTGATGTGACACATCACTATATACCACAAATCCTTCATCACCAGAAAGAAACACCAATATTGGAGCTGTAGTCAATTTCTCCTTTAGAAATTTGAAAATTTTCTCATACTTCCTTCACCATACAAATCTCACATCCTTCCGGATCAGTCTATTCTACAGTATTACAATAATAAAAAAAATTCTGAAAGAATCTTCTATAATAACCAGCTAACCCCAAGAAGATTTTAATCTCAATCACATTAGTTGGTCTTTCCCAATTTAACATTGCCTCTATCTTTTGTATATCATCTGTTATACCATTTACCGATATTACATGTTCCAAGAAAGTTATTTCCTTCAACCAACCCTTATACTTAGAAAACTTTGCACATAATTTCTCTCTCCTTAGAATCTCCAACACACTGTCTAATATTTCATATGTTGTTCTTCCGTCTTAGAATATATCAAAATGTCATTACTGAACAAAACCATAAAATTATCAAAAGATGGTTCAGACATTTTATTCATCAAGTCCATGAATGTGTCTGGAACATTAGTTAATCCAAATGACATCACCATAAACTTATGACCATAACGTGTCCTAAAAGTAGTCTTAGGCACACCTCCCTTCTCTATCCTCAATTGGTTATAACCTGATCTCAGGTTTATCTTAGAAAACACTCTCACTCCTTGCACTACTCAACCAATTTATTTATTCTGGGAAAAATATTTGTTTTTATTTCAACTATCTATAGTCTATACATACTCTTATCTTTCCATCTTCTTTCTTCATGAACAATACAGGGCTCCCCAAATACATCAAGTCCGATAAATTATTTATCTAAAAATTCTTGAACTTTCAACTCTCTTAACTCAACTGGTGCCATTCTATAAGGTGATATAAATATATGTGATGAACTTGGTATCACATTAATAGAGAAATTTTAATCTCCCTACTGGGAGGTAACCTAGGCAACTCATCAAGAATCACTAGGATTTATTCTAACTACTATTTTCCTTTTTAGAATTCATTATGCATGCTAAATATTCATCATATCCTTTCTTCAACCATCTACCAGTCGTCAAAGTAAAATAAGATAGTTCGAGAGTATTTTATGTTCTCTCTGAAAGTTAAACTTCTTATGTTCATATCTTGAACACTATCTTCTTTTTGAAATAATCAACCCAAGCGTAATACGTCAACAACCAATTCATTCTCAAAATTAAATGAAATTATATATATTCAAAGATAATAAATCCGCTTAAGATTTTTCTATCCCTGATACGAATCAGACAACCCTTGCAACCATTTATGATTATCACTCTATCTCTAGTGAAAACTTCAACAAAAATATTTTGAATTAAAGGACTAATACATACTTCCAGTGACTTTATATGAATACTGGATGCAAAACAACGGGTTACACCAAAATCAACTAACATTGATATGTCCATCTTCTCTACACATAAAGCACTTTAAATTTTGACAATTTTGAGATAAATATCTTATTTGAATATAATTATAACAAACTATTGTCTCTCAATCCTATGTCAGATTACCACTTCCCCTTGGTGGCCTACTAACTTCCTTTGCCATGACTCCAAATTCTCATAACCTGTCTCCCAAATCTAAGGGTCCCATCAAAAGTATTCTGAGCTACAGAAGTAATAGATCTTGCTGTCCTCTGACTCTGAACTTCAGTTCCCTATGACAAGGAACGCTTCATTTGGGGTGGTCTCTCACCCTGTACACTCATACTACTACTACCTCTATAACTTTTATGTCTAAGCCTCTTTAACCACTTTTTCTCTTTCCCTTAAACTCCATCACATCTCTTCAATCTGAAATGATATATCCATCAATCTGACATAATTCATATACCTCATGTAAAATAGTGTTGATCAAACCTTAAAATCTAGTTCATTTATGAACTTCTTACACTTCTTCTCCTTTGGGTATACCATTTTTCGGTTCAAACCTTAACAAAGCCACAAATCTCTTATCATACCGAGCCACAGTCAACCTATTTGCCTCAAATAAATAGAATCTCTATCTTGTTGGACTCTAAAGATCTAAGGAAAGTATTTATCAAAGAAAACCTCCTTAAACCTATTCCAGGTTAAGGGTTTAACAATATCTATACTTACCTTGGGAAGAATATCTTTCCATCATTCTAGGGCCTCTCCCTAATTTAAACATAGTAAAGACGACCCTTTGCCTATCAGTCATTGGTAAAATATCAAATAAATCTCTCTACATGTTTTTCCCAAAACTTATGCGTAAAAGGATTCATAGATCCTTTAAGCCACAAGGCATTCAGCTTAATTATATCTCCCTGCATCTCATACATAAACTCACTTTTTCCCATTTTTAAATGTCTACCATTACTGGATTAACAACATCAAGCACAACTCTAGCCTATTCATGAAGTCCATGGTATAAGCTATCAACTCTATCATCTGTTACATTCATTTTCTTAAGATCATGTGCAAGAGCTTATCTTAGCTCATCTATTTTAACTTTAGATTCTCTCACACCTTTACCAATATCAATTATGTTGTCAACACGTTCCTTCTAGGAATCACCGATTCAGACTCAACCTTAACTTGTCAAAAATATTAGGGGCCTACCACGCTCTCTCAAATCTATAACTCTAACTCTAGCTCTAGCGCGTCCACGTGTCATCCTCTGACTGTTCATTATAATTTATTTTAATCTTTCACTTTCTTACTTTTTATGTAGTCTACAGAATCATAAAACCTAATGCTCTGATACCAAAATTGTAACGACCCATCCCGGGTTGGCCATCCCCAAGACGGCGTCATCACATTTTGAAAATCCCAGCACGACACATATATGCAACAATAAAAATAAATAACACCAATAGAATTTTTTTTACATAAATCCTTAACCCTCAGTAGGAGAGTTACCTCAATCTAATATTTAAACATTAAATACAACGTAAATGCATGAATATTTATAAGTAAATTTTTATTTTATTTTCTCATTAGACTGAGGTGTTGACACGTACGTGACTTACAGAAAACGATTTCTTCTGAACCTCAACTCACAAAACTATTTGTCAAGCCTGCCACCTGAAATCTTTGTACACAGAGGGATTAGCTTCACAAGCTCAGTGAATTGAATTTACTAAAAGTACTCATTTGTATAAACAAGCTTTTAATATTTAATCAATTTATATTTCATACACTTGATACTAGCACTCTACTATCACTACACATGTCATGATATCTTTTCTCTATCAATCTCTTCTTCTTATTTATTTGTTCACCTTAAGACCATCAAATATCTTATAGTTACCTCGTAATGAGGTTCACATCATAAAGTCTACCATTTAGATAGTTCTTATCACCATAACTGTCTCTTTCTGTGAGACTCATCCATCTATGATTAAATTTACAATAACACATCATACCTCAGCATTTCAATAATCTTATCACCATAACTGTCTCTCTCTATGAGACTCATCTATCTATGATTAAATTCATAATAACACACCACACCTCAGCATTTCAATAATCTTATCAGCATAACTGTTTCTCTCTGTAAGACTCATTCATCAATGATTAAATTCACAATAACACACCACACATCAACATTTCAATAATGCAAGCAATAATTAAAACAGATGCAATGCATGAATGATTATAATAGGAATGTTTTCCCACCTGTCGACAGGTTGTTA
Source organism: Bretschneidera sinensis (assembly GCA_023935145.1). NCBI lineage: Eukaryota > Viridiplantae > Streptophyta > Magnoliopsida > Brassicales > Akaniaceae > Bretschneidera > Bretschneidera sinensis. The sequence goes on from CM043701.1 coordinate 12,758,895, forward strand.
TTATATTAGACCGGCCCCCTCCCGGTGCTTTTCTTTGTAGCTTGTCCCGGTTGCCACGAAATTTTTCTAGCATATACCGGCTGTCACGGTGTCAATTTTATTTCCAGCACATACTGGCTGTCACTGTTTTTCAATTAGACCGGCTACCTTCCCGGTTCTTTTCTTTTCATTTAATGCATATACATATGAATAATGATATAAAATATGCATATGAACAGTAATATAAAAACAACATGAACTAAAAATATCTAAATTGACTATCATGATTTTTCTCAAATTATATAAAAATTTTACTAAAATCCTCTCATCCCAAATCACATCACATCATCTATTAAAGCTTGTCAAAATCCACTAAATTTCATTCCAATTCACATCAAATCATCCATTAACTTTGTCAAGATCCATTAAAATTTTTCTCCTCAAAATTCGTATCAAAACATCAACCATAGCTCATTGATGAGAGTCATAAAATGCACCTCAACAGTGGTTAATTGTTAGCATTTTATGATTGATCTCGGTCTTTATTGTGCTTTTACATATTAATAACTCTAAAGTGATATTATTGGACCACTAACTTATTTCAGTTTATTTTCAGGTACTTTGAGTTCAAGAAAAAACAATCGTTGTTTAAAGCACCAAGAGCCCACACTCCCGGAGATACAAGATAGACTACTGCCTGCAGTGCGATCGATCGCACATCCCACATCGATTAAACTACTCTGCAAGCAGTGCGATCGAGCGCAACAGCAAGACGATCGAGCGCACATCCCACATAGACCAAGATTCGCTTTAGCGCGCATGCGATCGAGCGCACTAACCTGCGATCGAGCGCACTAGAGCTGCGATCGAGCGCACCCGGACAGTATCCCACATCGGATGGTTAACAAACAGCACTCCGGGTGTTTGCCTATATAAGACCTCATATGCTTCAGCTTTAAGCATTCAATCGGAGCTCATCTGAATACATCAGAGAGTGCATCCAGAGGGCCTTTAGGACGAATCCGAAAGTATAATTTTAAAGGCAAGCTGAGGAATCGCCGAAGCTTTCGCTACCGAGGAGGAGATGATCGTTGAGAGGTCGGAGGCAACTCAAGGAAGCATGAGCTCTATGAGCAGCTAGTCTTCAAGCAAGGCGAAGGGATGAATCCCTAGGTGTAGTTGTTCTTATTTCCTTTATTTGATTTGTGTAGCTCGAGATTTCAACCCAAGAGGGGGTGAATTGGGTTTTTAAAAACTTTTTGCGGAATTAACACAAGTTTGTAAAAACAGATAAGCAGTAGACAATTAATACAAGTAAAATGCTGTAAATAAAGAGTTTAAGGAAAGAGAATGCAAACACGATTTATAGTGGTTCGGCAATATTGGATTTGTTCCGACCCTACGTCCACTCTCTTCAAGGAACACCTTGAAGTAATCCACTAAGAAAACTTAGTCGCACAACTTAGCTGGGTGTTGCACAAATCGTACACAAGCAAATTACTGGAGTTGCTTAAACCGAACAATCTCCTTCCTTTCGGAAGTTTCCCCTTCCTCTCGGAAGTAATCCCTTTACAAAGAAGGTGTAAAGTAAAATGTAGAGAGACTGCAAATAAAAGCTTAATACAACAGAAATGTCTCTCTTTCAAAGTAAAGCTTGATGAAATGGCTCAACAAGATTATTTCAAAGCTTTTTTGTGTTTCAAGAGTATATAAACATGGTTATGTGAAATAAACTCTTTTTGAATATTTGCAGCTTGTTATTGAATGCTTAACTGAATGGGTTTATATAGCAATCAATTAATATGACCGTTTAGGACTTTAATTTGAAAAAGATTTACTTTAAAACGTTCAGATTTGGAGTCCAACGGTCATATTTTTGAACTACTAGTCGACTGGGTCGAGATACCAGTCGATTGGGTTCACTTGAAAAATACTCGTTTTCAGACCTTCTGGGTATCCAGTCGACTGGAATATATCATTTAGTCGACTGGGGACTTTTTGTCCATTTTACCAGTCGACTGGGTTGATTCATCCAGTCGACTGGAAACTTACTGGTCAAAGTACCAGTCGACTGGGTTGTTTCATCCAGTCGATCGGGTACCTTCTGACTTATATACCAGTCGACTGGTATATGTACCCTGTCGACTGGGTTGTCTTCCAACCCAGTTTTTCTTCTGTTTTTCATTAAAAAAACATTTAAAAATAATGTTTTTAGAAAAACCTTTTTTGTTAAAGCCATTGAACAAGCTAATACAATGTATGAGTGAGACTTACATTGGTTCTAAACCTTAAGACCTATACTAGATCTTCAGTCTTCACTTGATACTTGATTTGGTTCGAGTTTTTGCACTTTGTTCCTTGGTTGAATGTGTTTGATCCTTAATACAACTTAGTTTAAACATTTTAGTTAAATAATAGTTGTGTTTTGCCATCATTAAAATATGGGTGAGGGTCAACAATCTCCCCCTTTTTGATGATGACAAAACTAATAATGTAAAAACAGTTTTAAAAACTAAGTGTTAGGATTTTACAAAAATTTGGACAGAGTCTTCTCTGTTTTTCGAGTAAAACCACCCTGTAAATATGCAAACACAGTTTATATTTCTTTCAACCAATCCAAAATCAAACTCAACCAATCAATAAACATTTTTACAAAGATATAGAGCAATGCTCCCCCTAAATCTATGCATTGGTTGCATTTACTTAGATTTTCTCATTTTTCTCCCCCGTTTTGACAACAGCAACCAAATGGGGTATAACATAAAAAATAAGCTACTTAGCCAATATAGTCAAATATAGTATAAGAAAACAAAGTTGTACGCGAAGATTTGGCTTCATTCGAATTTCGGAAGCCTTCCTGAGGAGAACCAGAAGTTTTCAAGCGTATAAGCATTTTATAACAGTTTTAGTGACCAAACAGAGTTTTAAAACAGTGCTAACATATCACAAATAACGTAAATAAATGCAAGAAATATGACTAATAGTAATATATCATCATAGAGAAAAAGTTAATACACTCAGGGCTTCACAGAGCCATAACTAAGAAGAAAAAAAAAATAGTACATGAGATGTCCGTGCTATGTGATAAGAACTGGAAAAACGCTAAGTACAAACAAAAGATAGAGACTCAAGGTGCGGGAGAGTCGGAGCTGTCACGAAGAAGTTCCCTAATCTCAGCTAGGGAACCCTCGGTGTGCTCTCGATGTAACTCGAAGTCGTCCCGTAGATGGTCTATGGAGGAGCTCAGTCTCTGGTAATTGGATTGCATGGACTGAAAACCGGATTCCATCGTCATCTGGAGGCTCGTGATAGCTCGTAGGATGTCGCCGTAACCAGTCTGACCAGTACTCGAGTCACCAATGGAAGGTGCTCGGGTATCCGTCTCCATCTCAGCAGCCGTATCAGCATCCTCATCACTGTCGCTCGCATCCTCTCGAATCCTTAGGCGTTTTCTGGCCTTCGGATAGAGGAACCCTTCACAAACAGTACATCCCATCTTCTTCAGAGATGAGATGTTGATGATGTCCGTCAATCCGATATCCTGAGCCTCGGAGGCAGGCAAAGGTACCCGAAAGTGCTGGAGGATGAGCGTAATGAGCATCCCATAAGGAAGACACCTGGAGTCGTTTGCTTCGCTGTTTATCATGTTGGCGAGCAGCAGAGGATATATATTGAAGTGGTGCCCAGATTTTAGGCACCAAATCACTACTGTATCTATTTTAGATAGATACCGTTGACTCCCGAGTCTCGGGTGGATGGTCCAACTGACAATCAACTGAAACATCTTTGAGTCGAGGGGCAAGTCACTACATGTATGAAATGTAGTGGGTTTGTACACATAGTTAGGGTTGCCCCTAACTATCCGACAGGCCTCCTCAACTTCAAAGTTGTCTGGCCATCCATCCAGACTCCATTGAACCCTCCTTATAAGGATTCTCAGAATGCTCATCAAGAGGTCAGTGTTGACCTCAAACTCCATACCACTAACTCTGGTTCTGAATCTCAGAGCCAGAGGACTAGGTTTCACCAAGTTCACATAGAACTGGTGAATTAGTCGTGGGTAATATATTTCATGAATTCTGACCAGTGGGGTCAGATTTATTGCCTCAAAGGCTGGTAGAATATCGAAATTACCATGGCGAATAGAGTCGAAATCAACGACTCTACCCGTCATGATTTTCTTGTGATGGATTATAGAATTATACCTCGTATGAGCCGCTGGGCTGTAAAACAGAGTCTGCTCCAACTCTGTTCTGGGCTTCTTGCTGGATGAGCCCGCTGCTCCCTTCCTTTTCGACTCCGAAGCCGAAGGTTTTGAAGACTTTGGCTTTTTAGGCGCATTTAGTCCACTTGTTGTGAGTTTTATACGGATTTTGTCACTCATTTTGAAGAAAAAGGAGTTTTTGGGAAAAATGGATTTTGACAAAAATAAGAGATTTTAACCGTAGAAAATCAAAAATCTCTTTAGGGATGAGTAGATCGGTGTGTTTAGATGAAGTTTGGATGATTTTTGGATCAAAATGGTGAATTTTTCTAGAGAGAGAAAATTTTAGAGCTTTAAAATGGCGTAAAATTTCAGAAAAATGAACAGTCTTATTTATAATATCGTGTTACCAGTCAACTGGGTCGAGTTACTAGTCGACTGGGTCCCATTGAGAAGATGAACAGTTTGCGTACCAGTCGACTGGATAAACTTACCAGTCGACTGGATAAACTGACAGTCATTTACCAGTCGACTGGGCTACCTTTACCAGTCGACTGGAGATCAATGATTTTTCAAAAAATAGCACCAAACAGGGATTCGACCTAATAGACGACTGGAGAAGACTTACCAGTCGTCTGGAATATTTGGCAGAGAGTTACCAGTCGACTGGGTCAAAATTATCAGTCGACTGGAAGATCTGGCAGAGACTTACCAGTCGACTGGAGCACATTTACCAGTCGACTGGACCCTTAGTAAAATTTTCAGTCTTGAATTTTAGCACGAATTTGTTTATCTATGACATTTTTGAGTGAGGGAAATATTTAAACAATGATTAATATTCTTTCACTCAATGTCAAATATGCAAATGATGAAATGAGATGCAATCAAACATTCAGTTTATCAAAATCAAACAATCCCATCAACATTCTAATATTACAAAAACTAGCTTCACTTAAGGGTTTTGTAAGAATATCAGCTATTTGATCTTCTGAAGGTATGAATTCTAATCTTATATTACCTTTTTGAGCATGGTCTCTTAGGAAATGATGTCTAATCTCTATATGCTTGGTTCTAGAGTGCTGAATAGGATTTTTGGTTAGGTTGATGGCACTAGTATTATCACAAAATATAGGAATATTTTTGAGACTCATACCATAATCTTCTAGTTGTTGTTTCATCCATAATACTTGGGCACAAAAACTGCCAGCTGCTACATATTCCGCCTCAGTGGTTGATAGTGCAACGAAATTCTGTTTCTTGGAGAACCAAGAAGTTAACATAGCACCTAAGAATTGGCATGTTCCACTTGTGCTTTTTCTATCTAACCTACATCCAGCAAAATCAGCATCTGAATATCCTACTAGCTCAAAAGATGATTCTCTAGAGTACCATAATCCTATGGTCAGGGTCCCTTGTAGATATCTAAGGATTCTTTTTACTGCAACTACATGTATTCCTTAGGATTAGACTGAAATCTAGCACACATGCATACACTGAACATTATATCAGGTCTACTTGCAGTCAAATAAAGTAAAGCACCTATCATGCTTCTATAATATTTAGAATCTACAGTTTTACCTCCTTCATCAAGATCAAGTTTAGTAGTTGTGCTCATAGGTGTTCCAATTGGCTTTGAGCTTTCCATCTCGAACCTCTTTAGTAGATCTTTGATATACTTTTGTTAATCGATGAAGATACCTCCTTTTAGTTGCTTGATTTGCAGTCCAAGGAAGTAGGTAAGTTCTCCCATCATGCTCATTTCAAATTCACCTTGCATGCACTTTGCAAAATCTTGACACATAGATTCATTAGTAGCACCAAATATAATATCATCAACATATATTTGAACTATCAAAGTGTCATTTTTGTGAGTTTTTGTGAAGAGAGTTGTATCTATTCTACCTCTTACAAAATCATTATCAATTAAAAATTTACTTAGTCTTTCATACCATGCTCTTGGAGCTTGCTTCTGCCCATATAGAGCTTTAGAAAGCTTGTATACATGATTTGGAAGACTAGGATTTTCAAATCCAAGAGGTTGCTCAACATAAACCTCTTCTTCTATAAAGCCATTTAAAAATGCACTTTTCACATCCATTTGAAATAGCTTAAATTTATTAAAGCATGCAAAGGCTAGTAACATTCGAATGGCTTCTAATCTAGCTACGGGAGCATAGGTTTCATCAAAATCTATTCCTTCCTCTTGGTTATATCCCTTAGCAACTAGTCTAGCCTTATTTCTAGTTACTATGCCATTTTCATCCATTTTATTTCTATATACCCATTTAGTTCCAATAATTGAATGATCTTTAGGTCTTGGAACTAATTTCCAAACATTATTTCTCTCAAATTGATTTATCTCTTCCTGCGTTGCAATTATCCAATCATTATCTTTTTCAGCTTCTATAAATGTCTTAGGTTCTACTTGAGACAAATAAGCTACAAAATTGCAAATATTTCTAATGGAAGAGCGAGTTCTTACCCCTTGTGAAGGATCACCAATTACTTGATCAATTGGATGATGATTTACATACCTCCAATCCTTGGGTAGATTTTTCTCTTGTTGACTTGAGGATGGTTGGTCCAAATTGGGAGTTGCCATCCCTTCATTTGTTTGAGGAGAACTCACTTTTGGGTCAACAATGGGAGTAGGAGTTTCCATTCTTGGAATAAAATCTGTATCATCTTTAAATGAAACTTCTCCACTACTCATTGGGTTAGATTCATCGATAGTTACATGCACAGATTCTTCTACTACTAGAGTTTAAGTTCTCTTATTGAAAACTCTATAAGCCTTACTAGTAGTTGAATATCCTAAAAATAACTCTTCATCGGTCTTGGAATCAAATTTACCTAAGTTAGTTTTATTGTTATTTAAGATGAAGCACTTACTACCAAAAGCACGAAAATAGGAAATATTGGGCTTTCTCCCTTTCCATAGTTCATATGGAGTTTTATTAAGCAAAGGCCTTATCAAAATTCTATTTAAAATATAGCAAGAAGTATTCACGGCTTCAGCCCAAAAATATTTTGGTAAATTATTTTCACAAAGCATTGTTCTTGAAAATTCTTCTAGAACTCTATTTTTCCTCTCAACAACTCCATTTTGTTGAGGAGTTCTAGGAGCTAAAAAGTTGTGATTAATTCCATTTTCATCACAAAATTTTGAAAAGCTTTGATTTTCAAATTCTTTGCCATGATCACTTCTTATGCTTGAAATACAAATTCCTTTTTCATTTTGTACGTTTTTGCAAAACTTTTTAAATCCTTTGAAAGCTTCATCCTTATAAGCAATAAAAATAACAAAGGTATATCTTGAATGGTCATCAACAATAACAAGAGCATATTGATGGCCACCTAGACTAATGGTACTAATTGGACCAAATAAGTCCATATGCAAAAGTTCCAAAGGTCTAGTAGTTGAGACTACATTTTTTGCTTTAAAAGAGATCCTAGTTTGTTTTCCCATTTGGAAAGCATTGCAAATTTTGTCTTTTTCAAAATTGATTTTAGGAAGTCCTTGAAAATATAATTTTGTCTTTTTCAAAATTTTGAAAAGCTTTGATTTTCAAATTCTTTGCCATGATCACTTCTTATGCTTGAAATACAAATTCTTTTTTCATTTTGTACGTTTTTGCAAAACTTTTTAAATCCTTTGAAAGCTTCATCCTTATAAGCAATAAAAATAACAAAGGTATATCTTGAATGGTCATCAACAATAACAAGAGCATATTGATGGCCACCTAGACTAATGGTACTAATTGGACCAAATAAGTCCATATGCAAAAGTTCCAAAGGTCTAGTAGTTGAGACTACATTTTTTGCTTTAAAAGAGATCCTAGTTTGTTTTCCCATTTGGAAAGCATTGCAAATTTTGTCTTTTTCAAAATTGATTTTAGGAAGTCCTTGAAAATATAATTTTGTCTTTTTCAAAATTTTGAAAAGCTTTGATTTTCAAATTCTTTGCCATGATCACTTCTTATGCTTGAAATACAAATTCCTTTTTCATTTTGTACGTTTTTGCAAAACTTTTTAAATCCTTTGAAAGCTTCATCCTTATAAGCAATAAAAATAACAAAGGTATATCTTGAATGGTCATCAACAATAACAAGAGCATATTGATGGCCACCTAGACTAATGGTACTAATTGGACCAAATAAGTCCATAACTAAATCTTTTCTTGAAACAATTTTTAGCAAATTCATGTTTACATGACCAAGCCTTCTATGCCATAGCCATGGATTTTCACTAAAAGCAGGAATACATTTTTCATTATCAGAATGCAAGGATTTTAAATCAACTATATAGACATTTTCATGTCTATGGCCAATGAATTTGATCTTGTTGCTCTTGATGTCTATAACTAGACAATGAGAGGTCTCAAATGTGACTTTGTATCCTTTGTCACATAATTGACTAATGCTAAGTAAATTTAGCTTAAGCCCTTGTACTAGCAATACATTATCCAAGGTAGAGAAATCATTACCGTCTTTTCCATGCCCGATGATCTTTATTTTAGTATTATCTCCAATGGTCACAAGTCCACCATCTCTTAGAGTTAGCTCATTGAATACACTTTTATCACCGGTCATGTGCTTCGAGCAACCGCTATCAAGGTACCAACAGTTACCTTTCTCCTTGGTGTGAAGGCAAATCTACATCACACAAGGATATACGATAGCACTTTTAGGTACCCAAAATTTCTTGGGTCCTTTGGGGTTAGTCCTTGAAAATACGGTTCTTTTTGGGACCCATACTTTCTTAACATGAGGTGTTCTATGAACAAGTTGATGATGCACAGTCCTAGCATGATAGTCATAGAAATTTCTAGGATGTCTTATATGTGCATTCCTATAATCCTTAGGATAATAGTTCCTAGGATACATATTTCTATGGTAAGGAGTATGAAAATGCATGTAATTTCTATAAAGAGTATGATGATGCATTCTAGGATACATGCTAGTATTATTTTGCATATTGTTTCTAGGATAACCATGATGATAATTCCTAGGATGAGCACGAGCAGAATGCATTCTTTGATTATACACATTGTTCCTAGAATGAGCATGATAATTATTTCTAGGATGTGTATAAGCATTTCTAGAATGAGCATACATATAAGCATGAGTATTTTTAGGATGCTTCAATTTAGTATGATCATTTAAGTTTCTAGACTTCCTAGCATTTATCGAGGTAACAATGCTAGGAGCTTTTGAAGTAGAAGCTCCATCTACACAAGAGGCTTTCATAAATAAGCTCTCTTTTGTTTTTTGTTTTCCCAATGGAGAATATCCTACACCAGATTTTCCTCCACTTAATCTTTGGGAAGAAAGCACTTCATCAAGTTTTTCTTTACCAAGCATAAGTCTAGATATAGTGCTATTTAATTTAGAAATTTTATTTTTCAAATTCTCATTTTCATCTTTAAGAAAATCTTGAGAAGAATCATACAGTAAGGATGATAATTTTTCTTTTTCTTCTCTAAGAATTATCATTTCTTTAGAAAGAGATGATACTTCTTTCTTAGGAACAGAATTTCTAGAATCAAATTTCTTTAATTCCTCATGCATTTCATTTATAACTTCTAGCAGTTCTTCACTACTAGTAACAATATTATTTTTTGAAGAGGGAGAAGATGTTACCTCACTTTCATCATCGATTGCCATCAAACAAAGGTTGGCAATTTCCTCGTATCCGATTTCTTTTTCTGATGACTCATCTTCTTCTTCATCGCTCTAGGTAGTTGCTACCATAGCTTTCTTCTTGAAGCCCTTGTATGGTTTGTTTGAAACCAGACAATCAGCTTTTATATGTCCTGGCTTCTTGCAGCCATAGCACATAAGTGGTTCCTTTTTTGAGGTGGGATCTTTTGAGTAAGGTTTCTTGCTTTTCTTCAAGAACCTATGGAATCGTCTGGTGATTAAAGCCATTTCACCATCCTCTTCACTGCTCTCTGCTTCTTGTTCTAATTCATTTTCTTTGTTGCTCGTAGAATCTTTGAGAGTAATTTGCTTTTTCTTCTTCTCATCATCATTGACGATGGAAGTCATTTCTTCCATTTCGTATGTCAATAATGACCCAAGCAGGGTCTCAACATCAAGCTTGTCAAGATTTTTGGCCTCCTAAATGGCTGTCCTCTTTGGTTTCCATTATGGTGGCAGAGATCTTAAGATTTTTCTGGTTAGTTCAACTTCCTCAATATTCTTGCCAAGCAATTTTAAACCATTTATAATAGTGGTGAATCGTGAGTGCATTTCAGAAATGGTTTCGTTAGGAGACATCTTAAAAGATTCATACTTAGAAATTAGCATGTAAATTTTGGACTTTTTTACTTCACTCGTTCCTTCATATGTGACTTGTAATTTGTCCAAAATTTCTTTAGCAGAAACACATGCAGATATTTTGTTATATTCAGAAATATCTAATGCACAATGTAGCATGCTTGTTGCTCTGCTATTGAGAGACATCGTTCTACAATCCTCATCAGTAAACTCAGTTTTGAGTTTAGGCATTGTATGAAGAGTCTCTCCAATAACTATTTCTTTTGAAGGAATTTTAGGTCTTTCTTCTATAATTATCCATAGATTGTAATCTTGTCCTTCGACGAAGATTTTCATTCTATTTTTCCAATAGTTATAATTTGAGCCATTGAACAATGGTAGTATAGTATAAGAGTGTCCCTTAGAGTAGCTATTTGCTGCCATTTGATCAACTCTAGGATTTTAAGCCTAATTAAGAGAACGAAGCTCTGATACCAATTGTAGCTCGAGATTTCAACCCAAGAGGGGGTGAATTGGGTTTTTAAAAACTTTTTGCGGAATTAACACAAGTTTGTAAAAACAAATAAGCAGTAGACAATTAATACAAATAAAGTGCTGTAAATAAAGAGTTTAAGGAAAGAGGATGCAAACACGATTTATAGTGGTTCGGCAATATCGGATTTGTTCCAACCCTACGTCCACTCTCTTCAAGGAACACCTTGAAGTAATCCACTAAGAAAACTTAGTCGCACAACTTAGCCGGGTGTTGCACAAACTGTACACAAGCAAATTACTGGAGTTGCTTAAACCGAACAATCCCCTTCCTCTCGGAAGTAATCCCTTTACAAAGATGGTGTAAAGTAAAATGTAGAGAGACTACAAATGAAAGCTTATTACAACAGAAATGTCTCTCTTTCAAAGTAAAGCTTGATGAAATGGCTCAACAAGATTATTTCAAAGCTTTTTGTGTTTCAAGAGTATATAAACTTGGTTATATGAAATCAACTCTTTTTGAATATTTGCAGCTTGTTATTGAATGCTTAACTGAATGGGTTTAAATAGCAATCAATTAATATGGCCGTTTAGGACTTTAATTTGAAAAAGATTTACTTTAAAACGTTCAGATTTGGAGTCCAACGGTCATATTTTTGAACTACCAGTCGACTGGGTCGAGATACTAGTCGACTGGGTTCACTTGAAAAATACTCGTTTTCAGACCTTTTGGGTATCCGGTCGACTGGAATATATCATCCAGTCGACTGGAGACTTTCTATCCATTTTACCAGTCGACTGGGTTGATTCATCCAGTCGACTGGAAACTTACTGGTCAAAGTACCAGTCGATTGGGTTGTTTCATCCAGCCGACCGGGTACCTTCTGACTTATATGTCAGTCGACTGGGTTGTCTTCCAACCCAGTTTTTCTTCTGTTTTTCATTAAAAAAACATTTAAAAATAACGTTTTTAGAAAAATCTTTTGTGTTCGAGCCATTGAACAAGCTAATACAATGTATGAGTGAGACTTACATTGGTTCTAAACCTTAAGACCTATACTAGATCTTCAGTATTCACTTGATACTTGATTTGGTTCGAGTTTTTGCACTTTGTTCCTTGGTTGAATATGTTTGATCCTTAATACAACTTAGTTTAAACATGTTAATTAAATAACAGTTGTGTTTTGCCATCATTAAAATACGGGCGAGGGTCAACAATTTGGTTGTAGTTTGGTATTATTTTCATTAAATATTGTTATGTTTTATTCTTTAATTTAATTAGTAGATTTTTATTAGTCCGGTGATTGCATGCTTATTTTCCATATAAGTTCAGTCATGCTTTTCTTTTGTGTATCTGTTTGGGTGTGATTAAGTCCGGTAGATCTCTTTTATCGATTTGTCCATTGCTGCGGTATCGTCATTAGATATATCGTCGTCTTTTGATAATTTATAAGTTGGGTCATGTGTGCATGAAAGTAGAGAATAATTCATAACAATTACATTAGGATTTATAGTTGCACTTTAATTGAATATTTTTTGATTGCTTGTTTGGGATGTGAAACTCGCAATCGAGACAAAAACAACTGAATCAAGTTAGGATTAGAGCAATGAGCCTAGGGAGGATTCCCGGAACCTTGTCATTCTTAATTATATTTCAAACCTATTTACACAATTACCCTTTTGCACAATCAAAAACTCAGATTCATTTAATCTTTTATCATTCGTGTTAAGGTTAACACCTTCTTTTGTAATTAACTTGTTTCCCTGTGGAATCGACACCCCAAAACTATACTAGAATAACCGCGTTATGTTTTGGATGTAATCAAATTTTGGCGCCGTTGCCGGGGAAACGCACTTAAGTATAAAGAAGTTTGTCAACTTTTGCCATGATGGTAGAAGAGTTGTAAATAGTTTTTCTTTTCAGTAGCTGTAAATGCGGTAACTTTGTTCCTTCTTTTAGCCCACTGCATTAATTTATTTTATTTTATTCTTTCTTTTTATAGGATTTCTAGTATTTTGTGAACTTGCATGCCCAGATATAGGGACACTTTGGGTAGATTTGCTTGTAGGCCTGTGTTAGAGTCAGAAGGCAACTTTTTAAACCCTTTGTTTGATAGTCCATCTAGTCCTGAGGAAATGAGTGAACACGAGGATCAACCTAATAGGACCCTTCAGGATTACCTCCACCCTACACGCACAACCACACCATCTTGCATCCTATTTCTAGCCAACATTCCCCAACTAGATCTTAGGACAGGGATGATACAGTTACTCCCTACATTTTATGGCATAGAAAATGAAAACCCGTATGTGCACATTAGGGAGTTTGAGGAAGTAGTCGCAACTTTCCATGATCAAGGCGCAACTGCTGATATTGTGCGACTTAAGTTCTTTCCTTTTGCTTTGAAGGATAAAGTTAAGAGTTTGCTATACTCACTTAGACCACGATCTATTGGGTCGTGGACTGAAATGTCTCGAGCCTTCTTTAACAAGTACTTCCCTCAACATAAGACTAATGCGTTGAAAAGACAAATCTCCACCTTTGCACAAAAGGAAAATGAGACTTTGTACCAGTCTTGGGAGAAGTTTAAAGAGCTGTTAAGTATGTGCCCACACCATGGGTATGAAAATTGGCGTTTAGTAAGCTATTTCTATGAGGGTCTTACCTATAGAGAACGCCAATTTGTAAAGATGATGTGCAATGGGGGATTTCTGCAAAAAAACCCCGATGAGGCTATGGAATACCTCAATGAGCTTGCTGAGAAAGCTCATACATGGACTGGACCTAGTGCTACTGAAAGCACGAATAGGTCACGACCTGTAAGAAACCCTAGTGGAGGAGGAATATACCATCTTAAGGAAGAGGACAGCCTGAAAGCTAAAGTTGAAATGCTCACTAGAGAGTTTGATGCATTTAAAACTAAGGGCTCAAAGCAAACACATGTGGCTAATCATACCGAGTCTTTAGAGCCGTGCTTTGTGTGTGGCGGGGTAGATTATCTTGCCAAAGAGTGTTCCACATTTTTTGATATGAGAGGGGCATATGAGGAACAATGTAATGCCTTAGGCATGTACAAGAAGCCTCCTGTACCTTTCTCTAACACTTATAACCCGGGGTGACGAAATCACCCAAATTTCAGCTGAAAATCTGAAAACCAGCATATGCAGCCCCCTAGATCATCCCTTGCACCTTATCATGCACCCTCATCCTTTAGGAACTCCTTAGAAGACACCTTACAGGCCTTTATAGAGGCACAAGGTAAGACAAACCAAAGGTTTGAGGCGTTATTTACACAAGTGATGGAACAGAATAGAGAAACTAGGAGCCAAGTGTCTAAGTTAATAAGCTCCTCAAGTGTGACTGAGCGAGGTAAGTTCCCTTCCCAAGCTCAGTCCATACCTCAGGGCCAACATATGGTACAAAAAAATCTGAAAGATGTAAATGCCATTGTGACCCGAAGTGGTAAGTCACTACACATCCCACCAATGAATGTATCCAAGGATGTGGAAAAGGGTCAAACTAGTAGTGATACTGAACTGACCAAAGACCCTGAAGTGACCCAAAGTCCTGTTAAGGCACCATACCCTCAAGCCTTAAGGTCAAACAAGAAAAATCTAGACTTAAACAATGAAATCTTAGAGAACTTAAGGCAAGTGAAACTTAATCTTCCCCTTTTGCATGTGATTAAAAAAATTCCTACCTATGCAAAAGTTCTTAAAGATTTATGCACAATTAAGAGGAGACACCATGTCAAGAAAACTGCATTCCTAACCGAGCAAGTTAGTGCTTTAATTGAGGAAAGAGTTCCCCCAAAATACAAGGATCCAGGCTGTCCTACCATTGCTTGCAGCATTGGAAATCATGAGGTTGGACAAGCCTTACTAGATCTAGGAGCTAGTGTGAACCTAATGCCATTTTTCATTTATGTACAGCTAGGTTTAGGGGAAATCAAACCAACCAGTGTAGTGTTACAGTTGGCTGACCGTTCAGTCAAAGTACCCTGGGGTGTGGTAGAGGATATGTTGATACAGATTGATAAATTTTACTATCCTGTTGATTTCCTAATCCTTGATACAACTTCTGCTGTTGACACTAACTCGAAAATTCCTTTGATTTTGGGTAGACCTTTCCTTGCTACTGCAAATGCTCTGATTAATTACAGGAATGGACTCATGAAGCTGTCTTTTGGAAATATGACCCTAGAAGTGAACATTTTCAATGTTGCAAAACAGCCCGAAGATGAGGATGAAAACCACCAGTTATATATGCTCGAGTCACTCATTGATGAAAGAGTTTCCATGGCTCATGATTTTGATCCTCTTAAGAATTTTCTTGTTAATTCTGAGATTGATTTATTTGATGATAAAACTAATGTAATTGATGTTTGTGCTGTTTTTGACAAATCTCAGGATTATGACTCCCGCCCATGGCAACCAAGGTTCAAAGAGTTGCCTGAAAGAAGTGAAAAACAAACCCCCTCAAGAGTGGCAGCACCTAAAGTCGACTTGAAGCCACTACCTAAGGGTTTAAAGCATGCATTTCTCAGTCCAGGTGATACCTTTCCTGTTATTATTTCATCTGAATTATCTGAGACCCAACATGAGAAACTAATTCAGACCTTAATTACACATAAATCAGCCTTAGGATGGAGCATGGCTGATTTGAAGAGAATTAGTCCCCTGATCTGCTCCCATAAAATAAATTTGGATGAAGGAACCAGTCCTCGTAGAGACCCTCAACGTAGACTTAACCCCACTATGAAAGAAGTAGTGAAGAATGAAGTACTGAAATTGTTAGATGCGGGTATTATATACCCCATAGCTGATAGTAAATGGGTAAGTCCTACGCAAGTCGTTCCCAAAAAGTCTGGAGTCACTGTGGTAATGAATGACCTAGGAGAGTTAGTCCCTACTAAACTTGTGACTGGGTGGCATATGTGCATTGATTACAGAAAATTAAATGCTGCCACCCGAAAAGACCATTTCCCACTTCCTTTTATTGATCAAATTCTTGAGCGTGTAGCTGGTCATCCTTTTTACTGTTTCTTAGATGGTTATTCTAGTTATTATCAAATTGAAATTGCATTAGAAGACCAGGATAAAACCACTTTCACTTGTCCTTTTGGCACTTATGCTTTTCGTAGAATGCCATTTGGATTGTGTAATGCCCCTGCCACTTTTCAACGTTGTATGATATGCGTTTTTAGTGACATGATTGAAAATTGCATGGAGGTTTTTATGGATGACCTGACTGTTTTTGGATCTTCATTTGATACATGCTTGATGAATTTGAAAAAAGTATTAATTCGTTGTGAAGAAAAAGAATTGGTCTTAAACTGGGAAAAATGCCATTTCATGGTACCATCTGGCATTGTCTTAGGACATATTGTCTCTTCTAGAGGAATAGAGGTTGATCAATCTAAGATTGAATTAATCTCTAAATTACCTACACCTAAGACAATAAAGGATGTGAGATCTTTCCTTGGTCATGCTGGTTTTTATAGGAGGTTTATACAAAATTTTTCCAACATATCTAGACCACTATTTGCCCTCCTAATTAAAGATGCCCCATTTGAGTGGACTCAAGCTTGTCAAGAGGCCTTTAAAACGCTGATTGGCAAGCTTACTTCAGCACCTATAATGCAGTCACCTGATTAGAATTTACCCTTTGAAATCATGTGTGATGCTAGTGACTACGCTGTAGGTGCTGTTCTTGGACAGCGAAGAGAGGGAAAACCTGTTGTCATTTACTATGCTAGTAAGACTTTGAATAGTGCTCAGATGAATTACTCCACAACTGAAAAAGAATTGCTAGTTGTAGTATTTGCTTTAGATAAATTTCGTGCATATTTAATTGGTTCTCCTATTCTCATTTTTACAGATCATGCAGCTCTCAAGTACCTTCTTACAAAGAAGGATGCTAAGGCACGCTTAATACGATGGATCCTACTCCTACAAGAATTTGACATTATTATCAAGGACAAGAAGGGAGTAGAGAACGTAGTAGCTGACCATCTCTCATGGCTCACATTTGAGGACACTTGCGATGACACGCCAATTAAGGATGACTTTCCTGATGAGCATCTACTCTCCGTTAATTCTTTACCATGGTTTGCTCACATTGTGAATTATTTGGCCACAAGTGCGATACCTATGGATTAGAGCGCTCAAGACAAGAGGAAATTTTTGTATGAGGTACGTAATTTTTATTGGGATGACCCCTATCTTTTCAAGTACTGCCCTGACTAAATTTTGAGGCGTTGCATCCCTAATGAAGAGATTGCCAGCGTCTTAGAATTTTGTCACTTCCACGCTTGTCGAGGCCACTTTTCAATGAAAAAAACCGCTGCAAAATTTTTTCAGTGTGGATTTTATTGGCCTACCTTGTTTAAAGATGCAAGCACCTATTGTCGCTCATGTGAAAGGTGTCAAAAGTTAGGAGCTGTGTCTCGTCGAAATATGATGCCCTTAAACCCTATTTTGGTAATTGAAATCTTTGATTGTTGGGGCATCGATTTTATGGGACCCTTTCCTCCTTCCTTCGGATACCTTTATATCATCGTGGCCATAGACTATGTATCTAAATGGGTAGAGGCAGTAGCTTGCCGAAGTAATGATAATAGAACGGTAATTAAATTTCTTAAAGAAAATGTGTTATCTTGATTTGGTACGCCACTTGCTATAATTAGTGATCGAGGTACACATTTTTGCAACCGTTCTTTTGAAGCTTTGATGAGAAAGTATGGGGTGTTACATAAAATTTCGACTGCCTATCATCCTCAGACGAGTGGGCAAGTAGAGCTCGCTAATAGGGAGATTAAACAAATTCTAGAAAAAACGCTTAATCCGGATCGCAAGGATTGGTCTTTGAGACTAGTTGATGCGCTTTGAGCTTACCGTACAGCTTTTAAAACTCCCTTAGGTATGTCACCTTATCGGCTTGTCTTTGGAAAGCCTTGCCACTTACCTGTAGAGCTCGAGCATCGAGCGTATTGGGCAATCAAATCTTTTAACTTTGACATAAGAGAAGTAGGTAAGCTTCGAAAATATCAATTGACCGAGTTAGAGGAGTTAAGAAACGATGCGTATGAGAGCTCTAGGATCTATAAGTCTAAAATGAAAATATTCCATGATAAAAATATTTTGAGGAAAACATTTAAACCTAATGATCGGGTGTTCTTATTCGAATCTAGGCTCCATAAACATCCTGGAAAACTTCGGTCGAGGTGGACCGGCGCTTTTGTAGTGAAAACTGTTTTTGAAAATGGGGCAGTAGAAATTGAAGATACTAGGGATGGTCGAGTTTTCAAAGTCAATGGTCAATGACTTAAGATCTTAGTCGAGAGATCAGATTCGGAAGTGGAAGACATTCCGCTTATGGATCCGGTCTACGCATCTTGACCACACAACACAGGTACGTAGTTACTTTTATTTTTCTTTCTTTTGTTTTGTAGTTTTGTTTTGTTTTTTTTTACTTTTTTTTAGTCCATTTTAATGATTAATTTTTAGTGTGCTAACACCCCGTGGTACACCGCAGTTGCCTTCTTTTTGTGTGTTCTATGTTGTAGATCGGATCTTCAACAAGAAGTTGAGCATGCGGTTCAATTGGTCATGCACGATTTTTTTTTTGCTCCACTCACCTTTGGTTAAACAGGGAGTTTCCTTAATTTTTGCTTTTAAATTGGGGACAATGCTTATTTTCAGTTGGGGGTGGAGGAGGAGGAAACATATTTTTTTATAACTGTTGAACATTTTTGAACCGTTGAACTGCTTGGTGTCATCTTTGTGTGTGTCTAGCATGCTTCGTGTTAGCTTTAGTGTCAATTTACATGTCAATGATATAAACTTAATTGAGATAGCATATAGCATTTAGAAGAAGTTAAATCTTGCTTCAGTTTGAAATTAATTTAAGCATCAATCTTCATTTGGTTAGAGACTCTAGTTTGTGGTAAGATTGTATGATTAGTCTATAACATCTAGAGAAATTTTATGTGTGATTAATTTGTGAATATTTTTACGGTCTCAACAAGCTCTAGAACTTACTTGATAATCACTTGAGGTGAATTCCTAGAATGCACACTACTTAGGATATGATATAGGCCATTTTTGAACCGTTTGAGCCTTTCAAACCTACCATTGCTATATTTATCACTAGTCACCTATTTGAGCTTTTTTCTTGAAAAGAAAAATTGAGCCTTGTTTCTTTCGATAAACCATTTACTTACCTTTATGAGCCTAAAAATATTTTTATCCTTACCTTTCTTTTAAAAGAACTTAGTTATACACATGTTGTGAGAAGCACTTAAAAGGAGTAAGGGTGGAAATATGAAAAAAATATCACTACCGCAACCCAAGTACATTAAAGGAGATAAGTTGGGGGTTGTGGAAAAGAAAAGAAAAAAAATGAAAAAGAAGGTGAATGGTTATGTGCCAAAAAAAAAAAAATGAATGATGGCAAAGAAAGAAGAAGAAAGAAAAAGAAAAAAAAATGGTGATTTGTTGAAAGAAATGCTCGAAAAATGGTTGAAAGAGTTGGGTGTAGAAGTAAAGGTTATCAAGTGCTTAAAGTGATTGTGTTTAAAGCTAAGAGATTGAGTTCTTTTACTTGTGAATCTTTCCCATTATTCTTTAGCCTTTAACTTAGCCTAACGTTACAAGCTTATTAAAGACCTTTTGATCTAATGTAGTGTGATTTTTCTACAATAGTGGAGAGTGGTTTGAAATGTAAGCATATGGAGCTTGTTTTTGTGATTGATGCCACGGAATTTATCATGTTTTAGAGGCCAAGACTTGTATTCAAAAATCTTATGCATAAAATCATCCGGGTGTTTGGATTAATGGATTGTGGTAAGATGAATATTAAGAGTCAATAACGATTTTATGGTTGATGTTTGAATTATTTTTGGATTTGAGTAAAATTTAATGATTCTATATGTTGTGTGTTATGTGCATTTTTGAGACAAATTGTGAATTACTCTTGGTTAACACTAATATTGCTTTTCATTTACTTTGATTCCCAGCATAGAATTCATCTCTTATTTTCGCTTGAATTGCTAGGTACTAGCAATAAGCTAGTTGGGGGTTGTGATGAGAGTCATAAAATGCACATCAACAGTGGTTAATTGTTAGCATTTTATGATTGATCTCAGTTTTTATTGTGCTTTTACATATTAATAACTCTAAAGTGATATTATTGGACCACTGACTTATTTCAGTGTATTTTCAGGTACTTTGAGTTTAAGAAAAAACAATCGTTGTTTAAAGAACCAAGAGCCCACACTCCCGGAGATACAAGATGGACTGCTGCCTGCAGTGCGATCGATTGCACATCCCATATCAATTAAACTACTCTGCAAGCAGTGCGATCGAGCGCAACAGCAGGATAATCGAGCGCACATCCCACATCGACCAAGATTGGCTTCAGTGCGCATGCGATCGATCGCACTAACCTGCGATCGAGCGCACCCGGATAGTATCCCACATCGGATGGTTAACACACAACACTCAGAGTGTTTGCCTATATAAGACCTCCTCTGTTTCAGCTTTAAGCATTCAATCGGAGCTCATCTGAATACATCAGAGAGTGCATCCAGAGGGCCTTTAGGACGAATCCGAAAGTATAATTTTGAAGGAAAGCTGAGGAATCGCCGAAGCTTTCGCTACCGAGGAGGAGATGATCGTAGAGAGGCCGGAGGCAACTCAAGGAAGCATGAGTTCCATGAGCAGCTAGTCTTCAAGCAAGGCGAAGGGATGAATCTCTAGGTGTAGTTGTTCTTATTTCCTTTATTTGATTTGGTTGTAGTTTGGTATTATTTTCATTAAATATTGTTATGTTTTATTCTTTAATTTAATTAGTAGATTTTTATTAGTCCGGTGATTGCATGCTTCTTTTCCATATAAGTTCAGTCATGCTTTTCTTATGTGTATCTGTTTGGGTGTGATTGAGTCCGGTAGATCTCTTTTATAGATTTGTCCATTGCTGCGGTATCGTTGTTAGATATATCGTCGTCTTTTGATAATTTATAAGTTGGGTCATGTGTGCATGAAAGTAGAGAATAATTCATAACAATTACATTAGGATTTATAGTTGCACTTTAATTGAATATTTTCCGATTGCCTGTTTGGGATGTGAAACTCGCAATCGAGGCAAAAACAGCTGAATCAAGTTAGGATTAGAGCAATAAGCCTAGGGAGGATTCCCGGAACCTTGTCATTCTTAATTATATTTCAAACCTATTTACACAATTACCCTTTTGCACAATCAAAAACTCAGATTCATTTAATCTTTTATCATTTGTGTTAAGGTTAACACCTTCTTTTGTAATTAACTTGTTTCCCTGTGGAATCGACACCCCAAAACTATACTACAATAACCGCGTTATGTTTTGGGTGTAATCACTCATCAGTAATTTTATTTATCACCATCATTATTTAAATCAACCCATTATTATAATAATATTTCTTCTCACATAATAATTTTCTTACGTGTCTAATATTCATATCATATCTTTCAACCAAATCTTTATCTATCACCAAAACATAAGCTAATAATTTATTTTAATATCATCCCTAGATTTTTCATTTTTATTTGGATTACTTAAAGTAAATCCAACTCACCACGTAGCACTTAAAGCTACCCGTGGATCATCTCCTTGCCTTTCCCGTTCTTCTAAGAAATTTTCCCCGGTTGTAGATCGTCAACACCTGACATAATATTTGTATTAAATTTCTAATTATTTCTTCAATTCATCATAAACCACTCCCTTTGAAAATTCACACTTTAAACTTCGGGAATTTCATATATGCTAAAATTCAAAAATAAATACTACGATATTACCTTCTGTTTTTGATAGCTTCTCATGATTCTCTATGAAATTCCACAGAAAACTACTTCAAAATTTTGCTCTTTTGACTTTTCTTTGGATCCCCAAGTGTTTTGAAAAAACAAGAAATTGAAAGAAACTGAACGAAATCGTTCAGTATATAACTTATACATATATATAAGAAAAGTTTGCTTCAGCCGTTGGCCCCCCTGCCCAATTCTCAACATTTTTAAAAGCCTTCACGTTTCAAAAACGTGGAGGACTCTCTCCCCTTACAATTTCACTTGGCCACCTGCTGCTACATTACTTTTTTTAGAAAAATATTATTTACTTATTTATTTATTTTTCTTTTCTTTCTTCTGACCTCATCTAGACGCTCAGGTCCAATTTTTTTTTAAATGACGTTCACGTCCCAAATTTTTTTTGATAGAATCATTTTATTAAATACTAAATCCTTCGCGTAACTATATTATTTAAACTTCATGTCATATTTATTAAATTACTTATTTACCCTTACTTGATAGGCGCTTAAATATTCATATTTAAGCCCCCTTATTTACATTTATTAAGTCCTTAGTTATGTTAATTTAGTCCATTTTACTTCATTTCTGTGTTTCACATGTTTTTATAGGGTCTTGGATAAAAAGAAACATTTTTAGCACCTAAAGGAAGAATCTGGAAATCCTGGAGCAGCTACTGCCAAAAGTGCGATCGAGCGCATAAGCACTCGTGTGCACACAGGAAGGATCGAGCGCAGCCTTGCGATTGAGCGCAAAACGCATGCGATTAAGCGCACATGTACGGGTGTGAACAGTAAAACGGCAGAACCAGTTTTGAAAATAGAGGAAGTTTTACGTTTTAGGAAGTTTATGGTTTCCTGAGTCTTCTAGGGTTATTCAACCCCTATAAATACACTTGTAAACACACACAAAGGACATCACTTCTTTTATCTTTTGCTTAGCTCGAAATTGTAAGCTTTGGAGAGGATTGACAACCCGTCTCCATAGTATTCTTTGGGTTTTATAGTTTATGTTTAGTTTATGCTATGATGTTTATCTTAGACAACATGTGTAACTAACTCTTTATAGGGCTCGATTGAAGCCCTAGTTATGCATTCCCATATATATATTCATTGATTATCTTTGCAATAGCCTTGATTATGATGCTTAACTTGATTAATGCCTGTGTTTATTTACATTCCTCATATGTGTATGTCTGATCAATATGTGCATGTGGTATGGATTAGTTAGTTAGACCAATTTGGATGACCGAGTCCTGGGCCTAACAATAGTAACAAAAGATATCCACACCGGATTCTTGGATTAATCAACATGGAAAACCGAGAGTAGATACCATGCCTTAGGTCTCATGTGGTTTTCGATTTCCATAAATCTTATGCTTTCTTAAGGCCAACTCAGTAGATACCATGCTGAATCCCTTAAGAAAGAAAAGAGTTAGAGTAGATACCATGCCTAACTCGTTGCTTAGGGAAATCAATAGCTTAAGGAGTAGATACCATGCCCTTAGGTTGACAACCATTAAGGTATTCATAGGAAGGCTAGTGCATTGACCTATTACTCATTGGGAAAGTATGACTAGTGGTGGATATCAAAGCCCTATGTCTCATTATTATTAATTCACATTCAACAGTTATTTTGATCTTCTTTTATTAAGAAACCGATTCTAAAACAAAATTTACCAATCCCTGTGGAAATGATCTCGCACTTGCACACTATGCTACCATTGACATTGTGCACTTGCAAGTAAAACTGTACGATTATTTACTTATTTATTTAGGTAATAAATGCGCAATATTACTTTATAAATACGGGTATTACATGTACATATATTGTTAGGCATGATGACTTAAGTTTAGAAGAAATTTGGTTTTGTAGAGTCCATCAAGCAAATGCCTAATATATGATATAGGAAATCATATGGACCCAAAAGCTTAAACTGGGTTCTGGTTCCACCATCATATATATGCCCTTCAGTTATCCAATTTATTCTTTATGTGGGATTGATTTTCCACATGTCTTTACTCACACGTGAATATTCCCAACAATCTCTCCCCTAACATGTGAGTCTCTATTGCTATTGCTCCTCCTCACCATCATGCTTATACCAATTCCAAACTCTCACCATAATCCAACAGGAACACTTGGAAAGTCATCCGTTCTCTTATCTGGGTCAGAGAACCATACACCGACTTTCAATAATGAGCTTTATAGACTCCACCTTGCGAACCACATAGACTTCATCATGCAAGCATTACCTGCTTGCTACCCAAGTCACCTTGTTCACGCCACATGAGTCCCTCGAGCTCCTCCTGTTGTTTGACTATATCACCGCAGGCATCCCGGAGTTAACTACATGATCTGGTCGCGCTCAGTCGAACCATCGGCTCTGATACCACTTGTTAGGCATATGACCCAAGTTCTTCTCTATGCAGGAAACCATATGAACCCAAAAGCTTAAGCTGATGGGTTTTGGTTCCACCACCATATATATGCTCTTCACTTATCCAATTTCTTCTCTATGTGGGATTGATTTTTCACATCTTTTTTACTCACACGTAAATATTCCCAACATATATATCACGGGAAAAGGTTTGTGCTCACTAGTTATTTTTATTAATGAATTAGAGAGGTAACAATGGAGAATTTCTTGTCCAGCACTGAGTATTAAAAGATACATAGCACAAAAGCATGTTTAACCATTGGATAGCATGGGAAGAGAAAAAAATGAAAAGATTTTATTTTAATCCAATGATTTAAAATACTTTGTACCATATATCTCTTATAGCACTTCGTTGGTTTTGTTTCCATAATATATATACACACACTTGTAGATATTTAAAAAATAAAAAATAAAAAATTGAAGGACAATAGGCAAAAAGAATAAGAAGTGGCTAAGATGAGTTGATGCACGTACTAAAGAGAAATTTTAAATGTATAAGGCTTCTTTGTCACGTGTAATCAAAGGTTTGCTCACAGGTTTGCAAGAGCTAAATAGTCTTTGGTCATTGCCTGATTCGGGGTTGACGTTGAAGCCATACGAATTGAAAAAGGTATTACACCAAATTGCCTATCAATCTTTGCATTGAATGTTCAAACTTTTTTATATTAATGAAACCACCAAAATATGAAAAATTATTGCGTGATTTTGATCATCATCTTGCTGTTCTACCTTGGCAACCGAAGCCTCTCCATTATTGGTATGGCTTCTTCCTTTATCCCTTGTCATCTTCTTGCAATCTTTCTTGACATGACCCTTCTTATGGCAGTAGTAGTAACTCTTCCCTCCAAATCTTAGTTTGGAATGCATTCTCCCATTTCTCCTCTACCTCTATCTCGGTAGTAGCCATGCATGCTGCTGTGCACTCTCCCATGGCTCTCTCTTCTACCTCTGTCTGGGTAGTAACCATTGATTTTGTTGTGTACTTTCCTATGGCTCTCTCCTCTACCTCTGTCTCGGTAGTAACCATGGTTGCTGCTATACCGAGTTGCTGGCCTTCTTTTAAAGAATAGCCCTTTACTACTTGATGAACTCCTTATCTTGGCATCAAGATTATCTTGCAACTCTTTATTAGGATCAAATTTAAAAGCAAAGATTCATTTATGAAGATACCTCTTATCCGGGAGAGTCTTGGTAAGAAACAACTCATCTAGTTTTTCCATAATGCAGCTAGATCTTTCGAGTCTCCGTACTCTCTTGTGACATTATCCGACATGTGCAAGAAAATGGTGCTGTAAGCCATCTTCTTCATCTCGGTCCGCTGGTCCTCCGTGACACTTGCTGGAAAAGCATCATCTTCTCCAATAGCCAAGTCCACTTTCTGCTGCATTAGAACCTCCTTGATCTTTCGCTTCCATAGGGAAAAATGTCCCTTTCCATCAAACTTCTCAATACCGAAATTTGAACTCATCTTGCGGAGATGATCCCTTGATTTATGCAGTACCCACAAATGCTTTCTTCATCCTCAAGAACACAGATCGAAGATGGATCTTAACCGTTCTTGAATCACTCTCAAGAACACGACCAGATCTTGATCTTTACACCGTTCTTGAATCACCCTCAAGAACATGATCAGATATTGATCTTAACATCGTTCTTGATTTACCTCAAGAACACGATCAGATATAGATCTTAACTCCGTTCTTGAATCACCTAAGAAGTTGATCTTTGATTTTTGGAGTCTTGGCTCCGTCACCTTCTACTTCTTGCTTCGATAACCAGCTGCGTAGCTCTGATACTACTGTCTAAAGCTCTGATACCACTGTTGGAAATCACCTTAGCAAGATGCCTAGTAGTGATCTTCCAAACACCCAAGTCTTGAATGACTTGTAGAAAGAAAACAACAATCGAACACAAGAACAGAAAATCAAAGAAAGAAAAGAAGACAAGCAATTGTTATCGAGGTTCGACAATGTGCCTATGTCCTCATGAGTTCCTCCGAGCTCTCTGCACTAAATCAATGGTTCTTACAAAGTTACAACAATCCCCTTCAAGAATCCAAGTTCTTGAAGAACCAAGAAGAGAACGAGAAAGTGATAGACCTATTACAATGCTTTCTATCAATTCTCTACTACCCTATCTTCTTTACAATCAGCCTCTCTACAATGAGTCCCTCTTGTATGTCTATGTCTTTGCACTCTCACACAACTATCTCATTCACACACATGTCTCACAAGTTACATCATCACATTCTTGTGTCTTGTTTGTGGTGTTTTTGAGATTGAACCTAGGTGACCCTTTATATAGTGCACCAACTTTTCGTCCAATCTTGTGTGTCATTCTCCACCTTTAGATCTTGATGACCACTTAACCATGGCCCTCCATGAATTTTAAGTGGTGCTGTGCATTTTAACCTTGCATTCATGCACCTAAGAGAAGGCTAAAACATGTTGTCCATGTGTGCCGGTCAGCGCTGCAGCTTCGAGCTGCTGTCCCCTTCACACAACACCCTTCTGCTTGTGTGCAGAAGTGCGCACACTAGTGCGCATGGCCTTCCCTTGCTCGAAAATGAAGCACACACATGTGTGCAGCCTTCTAACTTGCTGAACTTTGATCCTTTACTTTTGGTTTAGACTTTAACCATCTTTGAACCATATTTGGACCTGTTCAAACCTTAACCATGTTTGAACCATGCTTAAACCTTAGACAAATACCAACAATTTTCAAAGGAATTGACCATCATAATTATTTTAGCGAAAATGTATAAAAAAACGTGAGTTATAACTTTTGAAAATGGTCAGTTTCTTCCAAAATTCGATTTTTCTTGACTATCCCATTTTTTACTTGGACCAAAGCGTATTTCACTTAGATCAGTTCAAATTCCCTCCTATATCTCTTTTCCAATGGCATCTCTCTCCTAAAATCTTGATTTTCAAGTTTGTGATCTACTTTCTCTCTCCTCCAAACACCATAAATTTCGACCACCAAGGACATTTTCTTCCAACCCATACTTTGGGAAGGTGGTGGTACGTCTTCAACTCATTTCTCTTCTCATTTTTCTTCCAATTTCTCACTATTAAAGCACTTTTTCTCTCTTATCCTGTTTTCTCTCTCTAGAATTCCGGACATTTCAAATGATTCGACTAACTCTCTGGTCGTCACCGTTAGGAGTATTAAATGTATTGTTGTTGGTCTTATAAAAATTGTATTGTTGTCGATCTCTTATTTATCTAGAGGTACCTTTCTTTTATTCATCATGTGTTATTACTTTATTTAATGATTGTATAACTGAGGGCTAGATTGCATATTGTGAAATAATTTCTTTACTTCTAAGACATGACTGTTGCAGTTTTCATTATATATTTTGTCATAAGCCCTTTCATTTTTTGGTTTGATAGGATCATAACTACTTTGGATTCCCTAATTGATCGACTCCAAAGGATGGTTGATATTTATTTCTTTCTTGAGATTGCACCTCGTAGTGCTGCCTTAATGGTAATTTGGGAGCAAGATAGAAATAATATTTGACATTTGACTTACTAGTCACAAAGCTTATTCTCTACTTTAGGAAGGATCATTTCAGATGTTTATTACTTTTGGAAGACGTTTTAGCTTTATTAAATTTATAGCATTATATTTTTCCATTGGTCTGCTTTGACAATCTAATTGTTCTTTGTTACTTCTATTCTTGTGTGTTTTTTCCTTCGTCCTTGGGTCAGTTTTTGTGTTGGTTCATTTGATGAGAATAGTTAGATTTTTGAAATGAATGCTTCAAGACATGAAATTAATTACTAGTCTTCTTTGTGTTGTAATTCTACAACCAATACTCTCTTTGCTTCTATAAGTAATAAACATAAGTTCATTGTACCTTTATTTTTATTAATATATACTAAGTTACTTTATTTGATTATTGTATAATAGAGGGCTAGACTGCATGTTGTATATGGAATAAGTTCTTTGCTCCAAAGACATGATTGCTACAGTTTTCATTTACCTCGGCCCTAGTCAAGGCTTAATGGTAATTTGAAAGTAAGAGAGTTGGCCTAGCCAGCTTATTATATTCTTACCATTATATTTTATTTTTGGTCTTCTTTGTACAGTCTAAGCATTCTTTATTATGTATATTCTTGTGTGATTTTTTTTTGTCTACATCGTTGGTTCATTTGATGAAGCTAATTGTATATTTGAAATGATGCTTCTAGACAAGAAATTAATTACTAGTCTTCTACATGTTTTATTTCTACAACTTGTGCCCTGTATGCTTCTATAATTGACAAACATCAATTCATGTTACCAATGAAAGCCAAGTCTTTTGGTTTTTTTGATTTCTTAAGTTTTGATATTTTTGTTCTAGAATTTTGGGATGGTACATACGATTCATTGCAATAAAGTGATTTTATAATATACTTACATGAGAGAGGAAAGGCTTAACGTTCTATACTAAGATGTGTATGTATGACTTAATAGCAATTCTTTGTCGTTATTGTTATCATGTCTTACCTTATGTATGATTGGTTTTACGTGGATTCTGGTTAGAAACTATAGTATATGGAGCTTAATTGTACACTTGCCAACAACTTAACCATTCAAAATTTTTAGTTTATCTTCACATTTGAAATACATAATATCATTGTTAATACTATTTGCAATTTCAAATGATTCAACGGATTTCGACAGCTCTCTAATCACCGTTAGCATATAATCCACTCACAAATTCAAGTTTAGTAATTTCTTCCCTTATTAATCAAATTTTTACATATTTATGCATTCTTTTAAATATATGTTTATTGGATCCAAGAATTTGATATACACGAGGATTCTGGGTAACATACATATTGCTAGTCTCTTAGCAACACAAAATTAAAAACTAAATGAAAAAAAAAACAGAGAACACAAAGATAAATCCATCTCTCATGGTATCCTAAAATTTAAGTATCACACAAAATCATGATATTCATTCCTGAGAAAATTTAAAAATATAAACCCATCTTCGTAATGAATAGTAATTTTAAAATCTAGTTACTTACAAGAGGCTGGCTAAGGCATCACAAGTTCGAATCAGTGTAAAGTGAACTAGCACATAAATATGAAGCTTCCAAATAACTCCAATGTGAAATGTCTCCATGTCTCAAGATTCATTGAATTTCCATTAGAATGAACAACAATGGCATAGTTTTATTTCCTTCTTTCTTTTATTATGAGGCTCTGCCATGTTTAGTTCCCTTAAGCTTTCTAATTGACCAATGTAGCGAGTGTTGAGTCAATGACTCCCAAACGAGATGGTTTTAGGGCATTAGGTGTAAAGACACCCCTAAAGACTTACTTCGAGTAAAAAAGGCTATGAAACTAAACTGGCCTTAATGCAACCAAGCAAAATTCCCACATTTTGACTTGAACACTCATTGTTTACTGAGGCAAGAGGTCCAGTTACTCAGTGGAAAGTTTATCAATAATAAGCATTTTTCTCTTTTTGTGCAATTTTTTTTTTCTTTTCAATATATATATTTACTATGCCAAAGTGTCCATCCAACAAGTCATACAGTTTCACCCAAGCCATAGAAACATACACATTAAACTCACATGTCATACCTCACACAATTATGTACTAATGTGCTTATGTCATATTAGATTAAACATGTGAATTCTCAAATGCCTAAAGTAAGTACTAATTTTTAAAACTCTATCATCAGATCATATGTTCAAAATTTTAAACTCACCAATGAAATCACCTCACAATTTTTTTCAGATCAACCAAAATTTCAAGTCGAACACGAACAAGCATTTATTTTATATTATAGCTTATTTTAAAACAAAAAATAACAAAAAAACTGGGACAAAGTGTGTGTAAATGTGTCTTTCATACCCTCAAACTTAAATTACACATTGTCCCCAATGTGTGAATAACATGGAAAGAGCTGACCTGGGAGATGGAGAACGAGCTGGATTGGCATGGCTCATAGAACACCCCCAAACTTGAACTGAAGTATGCGTTGTCCCTAAAAAATAAATACTAAAGTAATACTGGAAAACAAAAAGAAATTAAAAATAATCAACAACGAGAAATTGAAAAACAATGAAAAAACATAAAGGATATGTTGTGGGTTGCCTCCCATGAGCGTTAAGTTTTACGTCTTCAGCCAGACTGTACAACCACTCAGCAACTACTTCAGCTCCAATTTTGGTGCCTGGACAATAGAAGGGAAAAGAGTAGTATTATTAGGCACAAGAGTTTCAAATGGAGGGGTGTACCTACTTGGATGCTTTCGAGAGGCATCAAGGAGGTGCACAGCTTCAATGATGTCATCAGTAACATCTTCAGATTCTAGCTCAATATTCAGTCTTTTGAAACTATGGGTGAGGGTGGCCTCCAATGGATCAATGTGATGGACCTGAAAAGCTTTCTCAACAATACCTTGCATCATACATACATTAAAACATTCCATATCATCTTGGGGTAATTTCATTGCATCAAATATTTTGAATTCTATCTTCTCACCATTTACCTTCATACTTACAATACCCATTTTCACACAAATTTTTGTATCAGCAGTTCTCATAAAAGGTCTTTGTTGGAGTGATTATCTACCTAAATAAATATGCAAATAGTCGTCCGAGTTTTACTTGCAAGTGCACAAGGTCTGTGGTAGCATAGTCTGCAAGTGCGAGATCATTTCCACAAGGATTGGTGAATTTCATTTTAGAATTAGTTTCTTTAAGTTTAAAAAGAGAAATAGCTGTTTGATTGTGAGTAAATAACAATAATGGGAACATAGGACTACGATATCCACCCTAATTATACTTTCCCATTAAGTAAAGCTTCAATGCTCTAGCCTTATTTTGAATATCTAATGGTTGTCAACCGAAGGGCTTGGTCCACACCTTAGGCTATTGATCTCCCTATGCAACGAGTTAGGCATGGTGTATACTTTAACTCTTTTCTCTCTTAAGGGATTCAACATGGGTGTATACTGAGTTGTTCCTTAAGAGAGCATAAGGGCTGTGGAGATCAGCAACCACACAGGACATAGGGCTTGGTCTGCTCCCGGTTTCCCATGTTGATTAACCCGAGAATCCGGTGTGGATATCCCTTATTACTAATATTGAACCCAGGACTCGATCATCCAAATTGATTCGACTAACTTATCCATACCACATATATACGTTGATCAGGCACATACAGATGAGGAATGTAAATACAAATAGGTATTAATCAAGTTAAATATTCTAACAAGGCTATAGCAAAGATAATCAATGAATGAACATGTGGAAAAGCATAACTAGGGCTTCAATTGAGCCCTATAGGAGTTTAGTTACACATACTAAGTAAACTAAACATTCTAAACATAATGAAATAAAAACAGAAAACTAAAACCGAAGAAGACTCGAGAGACGAGTCGTCAATTCTTCTCCTAAGCTCTCTACTTCGAATCTAGAACAAAAAGTATGGTTTATGTGTTTTACAAGGCTATTTATAGGGTCCTCTTGGTGTCTCGAAACCCTAATTCCTTTTTGGAGTTGAAAGATTTCTTTCCATATTTGGCTCTGCTGCCACTGGAGTGATTGCGCTAGAGCGTATGCAGGATGCGCTCGAGCTTTTTTCAAGTGCGCTTGATAGGAGCTTAAATATTTAAGCCCCTTAATTTACATTTGTTAAGCCCTAGTTTATGTTATTTTAGTCAATTTTACTTCATTTCTGTGTTTTACATGGTTTTTATAGGTCTATGAAGAAAAATGAGCATTTTGGAAGCTTTTGGAGCTTAAAAGGAAGAAAACTGGAAAACCTGGAGCATATACTGTCTGGAGTACGATAGAGTGTACCAGGAAAGGCGATCGAGCGCAACCTTGAGATCGAGCGCACTTTGCTCACGATCGAGCGCACACATACGACGGTGAACAGTAAAACAGCAGCACTTATTTTGGAAATTAGGGTTTCCAAGTGTCCTTAGAACCCTATAAATAGACTTGTAAGACATAGAAAATAGGTCTCCCATTTGAGGAGCATATCTTCCTTTTAGTTTAACCTTTAGTTCTAGATTCGAAGTAGAGAGCTTAGGAGAGGAATTGACGACTCGTCTCCCGAGTCTTCTTCGGTTTTAGTTTTCTATTTGTTTTAATTATGTTTAGCATGTTTACTTTATCTAGCATGTGTAACTAAACCCTTATAGGGCTCGATTGAAGCCTTAGTTATGCTTTTCCATATGTTCGTTCGTTGATTATCTTTGTTATAGCCTTGTTAGAATGTTTAACTTGATTAATGCCTGTTTGTGTTTAAATTCCTCATATGTGTGTACCTGATCAACGTATGCATGTGGTATGGATAGGTTAGTTGAATCAATTTGGATGACAGAGTCCTAGGTTCGACATTAGTAACAAGGGATATCCACACCGGATTCCCAGGTTAATCAACATAGGAAACCGGGAGCGGACCAAGCCCTAGATCCCGTGTGGTTGCCGATCTCCACAGCCCTCATACTCTCTTAAGGAACAACTCAGTATACACCCATACTGAATTCCTTAAAAGAGAAAAGAGTTAGAGTATACACCATGCCTAACTCGTTGCATAGAGAGATCAATAGGCTAAGGTGTGGACCAAGCCCTTAGGTTGGCAACCATTAGATATTCATGATAAGGCTAGAGTATTGAACCTTTAGTTAGTGGGAAAGTATAATTAGTGGTGGATATCATAGCCCTATGATCTCATTATTGTTATTTACTCACAATCAAACTGTTATTTCTCTTTTTAACTTGAAGAAACTAATTCTAAATAGAAATTCACCAATTCCTGTGGAAATGATCTCGCACTTGCACACTATGCTATCATAGACCTTGTGCACTTGCAAGTAAAACTAGAACGATTATTTGCATAATTCTTTAGGTAGATAATCGCTCCAACAACGCTCGTGCTCTTGTGAGCTCGATCTCAATGGGGTGTGTTCGAGCGCACTTTGCTGGATGGCAGATCTTGACTTTTGCTTCTAAAAGCTCCAAATTATCATATTTTTGTCCAAGTCCTGTGAAGAACACATAAAACACAAAAATGAAGTAGAATCCATAGAAATAAATAAATAAAGAGCCTAATAAGTGTAAATTAAGGGGCTTAAATATGACTATTTAAGCACTTATCACACCCCCAAACTTACATATTGCTAGTCCCTTAGCAATACAAGACTAAAGACTATGTTAAAAAAAAATTCAAACATAAATTCATTTTCATGATATTCAAAAATTTGGGTTGTGCATAAAACTATGATAACCGTTCATGAGTATGCTTAAAATAAAAACACATTTTTGTATTTGAAAAAGGATTTTCAAAAGCTCGTGTTACTTACCTAAGGCTGGCCTAAGGCATCGCAAGTTTGATTCATGTGTGATGAATTAACACATATAAGATGGGGCTTCCACATAATTTTAGTGTGTAGGGTTTCGATGCCCAAACCTCTATCGAATTCCTTATCAACGAGAACAAAAATGGTATAATACTTGCTTTTTTTTTCTTTTTCATTTTATCATGCGATCTTTGCCATGTTGAGTTCCATCGAGCATTCTATTTGACCCTTGTAACGAGTGTTTAGCCAATGACTCCCAAACCAGATGGTTTTAGGGCATTAGGTGTAAAGACATCCCTAAGGACTTACTAAGTCGAATCAAAAAGGCTATGGAACTAACAGGTTTTAATGCTTTTAAATGAAATTTCCACCTTTTGACGTGAACACTCAATGCTTACTGAGGCAAGAGGCTCAGTTACTCAGTGAAAATTTGTTATTATGATCATTAAAGGCTTACTTCCCACCTTTTAATGTGAACACTCAATTCTTACTGAGGCAAGAGGCCCAATTACTCAGTGGGAAGTTTTTAATGATCATTAGAAGCTTGTTAATCACTTTTTGCATAATGAACATTTTTCTTTATTTTTCTTATGCCAAAGTGTTCTTTTCAACAAGTCCTTCGATTACAATTAGGTTATGGAAACATATATAAAAGAATTTTGTGTCATACCCCACACAAATGCGTGCTAAATGTGCTTGTGCAAATTAGGATCAAACTTGTGAATTCTTTGGTGCCTTGAGATAGGTAACTAACTTTGTAAAATTCCTAATACAAGACTATGTGTTCTAGTTTTTAAGCTTACTAATGAAGTGTTATCAAATTTTTAAATCAACTAAAATTTTTGTTACCAAATGAACATGCGTTTATCTTTTCTAAAAAAAAAAAACTAAGACTTAGTGTGTGCATGTGTTTCAAGTGTGTGTGTAATAGTATCTAGTATCTCCCACTACCCCCAAACTTAAAATACACATTGTCCCCAATGTGTGTGTGGCATGGAAAGATCTGACCTAGGAGATGGAGAACTAGGTTGCTTGGTTGTACATGCCCCCAAACTTGAACTGGATGTACGCACGAAGTACCTGACAAAGAAAAATAAACATTGTTCTGGAAAACAAAATATAAATAATAAACATGTAAATATAATTATAAACAAATGAAAAGTACTAAAATGAAAAAAGGATATGTCTGGGGTGCCTCCTATGAGCGCTAAGTTTTATGTCTTCAGCCAGACGGGGTATCCTCTCACTACTGATCATCTGTGGGTGCAGTCGAGGAGGTACCAGGTATAGGAGGTAGGCGGTCAAGGATGGCTTATAGCATCGCCTCCTGTCGTGTAAATTGTGCCTCTAACCTATCGATCCGCTGATGGATCAAATGGGCTACCTCACGATCTTCTTGACGGATGTCAGATAGCTCACAACGGAAGGAGGATAGATCATTTAGGAGGTGCTGATACTCCATGGATCCCATGTCTGTCTGATCTTTCTTCTATGAAGGGCTCACTGGTGAATGCTCGGCCTCCACCGGATTATCTGCTATAGGCTCGGCAGCTGAAATCTGTGCCCGAGGGTCCTCGGTGCATGTGAGATTGGCTGAAGCTCTACTGGGCTTTCCCAAAGAAAGGATGGTCACTAACCGGACCGTCAATAGAAAAGCCTCTAATCCTCTTCTTCTTGAACATGTGACTGAGCAAGAAGGGGAAAGAAAGGTCCCAAACATTAGCTATGGTGTTTGCCGGTTATGCACCCCATCCCAGAACTTGTGTACCTGACTCCATATGACCCCTGGGATGGAGTACCAGTGACCCTGTTGAAAAGTGTAGAGAGCCTGTAAGACCTGATCCCACCTCTGTGTCTTGTGCCCCAAAGGACACACGTTCCGCTGCAGGATTGAGTCAATGAACAATAAACGGGGAGGCAACCTCAACTGGCTCCCCGCATTGTTGTGGCGGTCTATGTACTATCCCGCAGACATATCCTTTATGATGTGTGATAGAGGGAATGGATCAGGCTGCTCCTCCATGTGGCTGTCCTCCGGTGGGGACTCATCACAGCAGTGTAAAGAGCTGGCTATGTGGTGGTCAGCTCTATAAATCTGCCCTGGACTGAGGAAGATAAAATCTCTAGCCTGGTGCAATCGTAGGTCAGGTTCTCGTAGAAACTGACCACGAATCGAGTGTATGTTGTCGAGCAAACTGGCTTGAACAACTGCTTGAGACCCCGGTTCTTGAACTCTTGGACTGCCCAACTTGTGGCATCCAAACTCTTGAAGTCCGCATCTACACTGAATGTGGTTTCGAACAGTATTTTATGCTATTCGAAACTGGGCGGGGATGTCTGGTGGCGGCTGCTAGAAGCTCAGGATGTGGAAGCCATGTTCTTAGATCTGAAATTGTGTTACTGTCAAAATTGCGCTCGATCACAGATATTATGGGCTCGATCGCACGAGAGGTAGTGCGCTCGATCGCTAATACCAAGCGCTCGATCGCACTCGGTCAGGTAATAGGTCGAACAGTTGGCGCACAACAAACACTCGAAGCTATGGAAAAACCTATGAGCTCGATCCTATCCTCCTACAAGCATGAAATAGAACAGCCAATTACACAAGATAAATGGATAATATGAGAAAAATATAAATGAAAAACCCATGTGTGCTGGTGTGCAAGTAAAATAGAACAAAATTGGTTTTGCATATCGTAGGGGGTTAGGTGAAATTCAGGGGAGGGTGGTTGTGCATGTGGAAGGGTGATATATGGTGGTAGCTGATGATTGTGATGGATGGCCGATGGTTTGGAGGCAGTTACCCTACAAGATTAGGGCAAGAGGAGGCTAAGTGTGATAGTGAGAGTGAGAGTTGCGCTAGAGCGTAAATGAGGGGAAAAAGGGAAACTGTTTATAATATGCACGTGCCCTCTCAACCCCAAGTGAGCTCGAGCGCATTTTTAAAGTGCGTTCGATCTTATGATGCACAAGTGCGTAGGGTAATGTGTTCGTACGCACTGGGGTGTGGGGGATGTGCGCTCGAGCCTAATGATTGGTGTGCTCGAGTGCAATCCAGTATGCACAACATATTTAAAACTTTACCAAAAACAAATTTAGAACGATATAATCATACCGTATTTTAGTGGCATTCAGTAACACTAACCTTGGAAGAGGCACTTGAGCTATATGTTATGCATGTGGAATTTGTTCAAGTGCTCTCTATGGTAGCTTCAAGGCTATGTCTTTTGAAGGAGCCATTTAGGGCCCCCATCAGGTGGTTCCAGTGCCGTTGACAGCAGCTTTGTCTCCGATTTTGGCGCCTGGTCAATAAAATAATGAAAGTCATATTAGTAAGTGCAAGATTTTTAAATTGAGGATGGCACTTACTTGAAAGCTCTGGTGTTTTCTTGATGGTGTGCACAGCTCCATTAATATCCTTAATCACGTTATCATCCTCTGGCTTAATATCCAATCTCGTGTCAGCATGGTTGTGGATGGTCTCCAATGGAATAGTGCAATGGAATTTAGACACTTTTTCACTGATACCTTGCATGAAGCTCACATTATAACACTCATTATTAGTTTTAGTGGAGTCTAGTGTATTAAATATTTTAAATTCTACCTCTTCATCATTTACTCTAATAGTGACTATGCCTCTTTTCACATTAATGTTTGTGTCAGTAGTGATCATAAATGGTCTCCTTAAGATGATAGGGAGTGGTACAGGCATACGACATTCCTCCATGTCTAATACAATAAAATCGACATTTAAAATAAATTTACTCACTCTTACCAAAACATCCTTGAGGATACCTCTTGGTCGTTTGATGCTTCTGTCAGCCAATTGTAACGTAATGGAGGTTGGTTGGAGTTCCCCCAAACCTAGTATCTCGTATACACTATAAGGTAGCAAATTGACACTCGCTTCTAGGTCCAATAATGCATGCTCGAAAAGCTGGTCACCTAGCCTTTAAGGAATAGTAAAACTACCCGAATCTTTTAGTTTAGGTGGTAATTTTCTCAATAATACAGCACTCACCTCTTCGATCAAGGCTACTGTCTCATGCTCCTGAAATTTTTGTTTGTTAGTGCAACAATCTTTTAAAAACTTAGCATAAGCATGTAGTTGTCTTATTGCATCTAATAAAGGAATATTTATTTCCATATTTTTCAAGGTTTCTAAAATGTCAATCATTTTAGTTTCCTTTTTAGGCTTCACTAACCTTTGAGGGAAGAGTGGAGGTGTATTTACCTTTTCCACCTCTCTTACCTTAGATGTGGAGGTTTGGTCTGGAGATGTTTGTGTAGGCTCATTGGTGCCGATGATCTTACCACTTCTTAAGGTAGTTTTAGCATTCAGTTGCTGATGTCCTTTTGGATTAGGCAGTGACTGGGCTGGAAGCTCTCTTTGCTTTCTGTTACTCAATTCCTTGGTCAACTGTCCCATTTGTACCTCTAGTCCTTGAATAGCTTGATCGTGTTTTGCAGTAATTTGCCTCATTTCAGTCCAAAATTGCCTTGACTTTTCCATGAGTTGTTCATGTTTGTTCAGGATTTGTTGTTGCTGAGTCGTTAGTTGTCTCACAAGACTTTCGAGGTCATTCTTCTTTGGTTCAGGAGCAGATTGGGTTGCTCGTTGGAAGTTTCTTTACTGCTCTTGACTGTTTTGGTTGTTACTCCACGAGAAATTCAGGTGATTCCGCCATCCAGGGTTGTATGTGTTAGTATAGGGGTTGTTCTTCAACTGATAATTATTTGGTCCCACAAAGTTGGCTTGCTCATAATCTGTAGATGAATACAAGGGACATGTATCAGTATTATGATCAAATTGTGAGCAAATAGCCATGGCTTTAACTAATAGATCAAGTTTTCTTTCCACAGTGGTTATTTGAGGAGATGATCCTCCATTTAAGCTTACCTCATACATACCTTTACTTTTGGTTATATGTCTACCTCGAGAGGAGAACTACTGCATGTGTTCACTTAGGGTTTTGAAGAGTTCCATAGCCTCTTCGTTGCTCTTTTCCATCAGCACTCCTCCACAACTTGAATCAATAAAATTTTTGTTAGAATCACTCAAACCTTCATAGAAAGCTTGTACCAGTTTGTCTTGGGGTAGGTTGTGGTGTGGGCACTTGAGTAGAAGCTCGTTGAAGTGTCCCCAGGCTTCGAAGAATAGATCACTATCCTTTTGTTGGAAGGATTGAATTTCTTTTCTTATTTGCCTCGTCTTTTGGGTTGGGAAGAACTTCCTTAGGAATTTGCTAGCCAACTCCTCCCAAGTGTGGATGGAAGCTACAGGCAAAGAATTATACCATAATTTAGCATTATCTTTCAAGGAAAAAGGGAAAAGAATTAACTTTATTCCTTCTTGGTCTAAGCCTCGGATGTGCTGGAACTTGCAAAGGTCGAAGAACTCTCGAAGGTGCAAATGTGGATCCTTATTAGGTGTACCCCTAAAGTGAGTCAGTACACTGAGTATCTATGGGGATATGTAGTAGTTTCCTTCTGCCTCAGGTTGATACACGATACACGATGGTTGATCGAAGTTATGCGGGATGAAGGATTACTACATCGGCCTCTGCTCTAGTGGTTGCTGTTCGGCTATTTGTTCTGCCATTGGTGTGTCTTCCTCAATTCCTCCTTCGTCCTCTTCTGAGTTGTCTCTAAGTCTTTGTCAGATAGTTATCTCTAGCTTGGGATCAAGGGGAAGGAATGTCGGATGCTTTGATCGTCGTCCGTGCATGAATCAGTGGCAGTTACTTGAGTGCAACAGTCAAACACTGCTGCTCGGATTACTTTCTGTCTCAATTGCGCTCGATCGCACAGAGGGTGCACTCAATCGCAAGTGGCACAGAAAGCTCTCCTGGAGTACCTGAAACAGAGAAAAAGGAAATTGATTAGGGTTTTGATGAAAAGAAAAATAAGATAAAAACAATAATTAAGAATTGAATAGATTAAAAAGGAAATAACAATAATTAATTTAAATGATAAATTAATTCTAAAAAGAAATTTTAGCACAATCCCCGGCAACGACACCAAACACATGTTGAAGCAATTATCTACCTAAATAAATATACAAATAACCGTCCGAGTTTTACTTGCAAGTGCACAAGGTCTGTGGTAGCATAGTGTGCAAGTGCGAGTTCATTTCCACAGGGATTGGTGAATTTCATTTTAGAATTAGTTTCTTCAAGTTTAAAAAGAGAAATAGCAGTTTGATTATGAGTAACTAACAATAATGGGAACATAAGACTATGATATCCACCCTAATTATACTTTCCCACTGTGTAAAGCTTCAATGCTCTAGCATTATCATGAATATCTAATGGTTGCCAACCTAAGGGCTTGGTCCACACCTTAGGATATTGATCTCCCTATGTAACGAGTTAGGCATGATGTATACTCTAACTCTTTTCTCTCTTAAGGGATTCAACATGAGTGTATACTGAGTTGTTCCTTAAGAGAGCATAAGGGTTGTGGAGATTGGCAACCACACAGGACCTAGGGCTTGGTCCGCTCCCGGTTTCCCATGTTGATTAACCCGAGAATTCGGTGTGGATATCCCTTGTTACTAATGTCGAACCCAGGACTTAGTCATCCAAATTGATTCGACTAACTTATCCATACCACATGCATACGTTGATCAGGCACGTACATATGAGAAATGTAAATACAAACAGGTATTAATCAAGTTAAATATTCTAACAAGGCTATAGCAAAGAGAATCAATGAATGAACATGTGGAAAAACATAACTAGGGCTTCAATCGAGCCCTATAGGATTTAGTTACACATGCTAAGTAAACTAAACATTCTAAACATAATGAAATAAAAACAAAAAACTAAGACCAAAGAAAACTCGGGAGACGAATCGTCAATTCTTCTCCTAAGCTCTCTACTTCAAATCTAGAACAAAAGGTATGGTTTATGTGTTTTACAGGGCTATTTATAGGGTCCTTTGGGTGTCCCGAAACCCTAATTCCTTTTTGGATTCGGAAGACTTCTTTCCAGATATGGTTCTGTCGCCTCTGGAGTGATTGCGCTCGAGTGTATGCGGGATGCACTCGAGCGCAAGTGTTCGCTCGAGCTTTCTTCAAGTGCACTCGTGCTCTTGTGCACTCGATCTAAATGGGTTGCGCTTGAGCGCACTTTACTGGATGGTAGATCTTGACTTTTGCTTTTAAAAGCTCAAAATTATCATCTTTTTGTCCAAGTCTTGTGAAAAACACATAAAACACGAAAATGAAGTAGAATCCATAGAAATAGATAAATAAAGATCCTAATAAGTGTAAATTAAGGGGCTTAAATATGACTATTTAAGCACTTATTAGTCTTCCTACGATGATGGGCAAAGGCAATGGCATAGGGGATTCTTCCGTATCTAATACAATAAAATCAGCAGGTAAAATAAATTCACCTACCTTTACCAAGACATCCTCAAGAATACCTCTTAGTCTTTTGATGCTTCTGTCTGCCAATTGTAAGGTGATGGAAGTTGGTTGAAGCTCCCCCAAACCCAGTGTCTCAAATACAATGTATTGCAGCAAATTGACACCTGCCTTTAGATCTAGTAGTGCACGCTCAAAAAGCTGGTCACCTATCCTGCAAGGAATGGTAGAACTACCTGGGTCTTTCAGCTTTGGTGGGAGTTTCCTTAACAATACCGCACTCACCTCTTTAGTTAAAGCCACTATTTTATGCTCCTAAAACTTCCTTTTATGAGTGCAATAATCTTTAAAAAATTTAGCATATGCAGGAATTTGTTGAATTGCATCTAATAAAGGACTGTTAATCTCTACTTTTCTCAAAGTTTAAAAAATATCAAGCAATTTATTTTCTTTCTTTGGCTTTACTAACCTTTGAGGGAAGGGTGGTGCATTCACCTTCTCCATTTCACTTACCTTGGATGTGGATGCTTTATCTGGAGATGTTTATGCAGCCCATCAGTTCCTATGATCTCACAATTTCTGAGAGTTGTAACGGCCTTCAGTTGCTGATGTCCTCCTGGATTAGGTAGTGTTTGGGCTGGAAATTCACCCTGATTTCTTCCATTTAGCTCCTTAGCTAATTGCCCCATTTGTACTTCCAGTCTCTGAATAGCTTGCTCATGCTTTGCAATTGTTTGTTTTTGTTCAGTCCGAAATTGTCTTTCATATGCCATAAACTGATCTAGTGAAGTCATCAGTTGTTTTTGTTGAGTTGCTAATTGCCTTATAATACTCTCTAAGTCACTCTTCTTTGACTCTTGAACTGGTTGGGCTACTTGTTGGGAGTTTCTTTGCTGCCATTGAAGGTTCAGGGCATTCTGATTGTTATTCCATGAGAAGTTGGGGTGGTTTCGCTACCCTGGATTGTAGGTATTGGAGTATGGGTTGTTTTTGGGAGGATAATTGTTCTATCCTATATAGTTTGCTTGCTCTTGATATGTAGATGAATACAAAGGGCAAGTTTCAGTAATGTGATCAAAATGAGAGCATATAGCACATACATGGAGTTGTGTGGCTTGTGGACTAGGTGGGATGTTTTGAGCAGTCATGGCTTTTACAATTATATTTAGCTTTCTTTCTACAGCAACCATCTGATTTGGAGAGCCACCATTTAAGGTCACTTCATACATACCCTTACTCTTTACTCCTGGTCTTCCTCTGGATGAGAATTGTTGGGTGTGCTCACTTAATGTCTCAAAAAGCTCTATGGCTTCTTCACTTCTTTTTTCCATCAGCACACCTCCACAACCTGAATCAACAATACCTTTATTCATGTCACTCAAACCTTCATAAAAAGCTTGCATCAGCTCATCTTGAGGTAGATTGTGATGTGGACACCTGAGAAGCAGCTCATTGAAGTATCCCTATGCTTCAAAGAAAAGGTCTCCATCTCTCTGTTGGAAAGATTGAATCTCCTTCCTCATCTGTCTTATCTTTTGTGCTGGGAAAAACTTCTTTAGGAACCTGTTGGATAGCTCTTCCCATGTATGGATAGAAACTGCAGGCAATGAATTGTACCACAACTTAGCATTATCTTTCAATGA
This sequence comes from Bretschneidera sinensis, assembly GCA_023935145.1. Classification (NCBI taxonomy): domain Eukaryota; kingdom Viridiplantae; phylum Streptophyta; class Magnoliopsida; order Brassicales; family Akaniaceae; genus Bretschneidera; species Bretschneidera sinensis. The sequence continues at coordinate 12,801,451 of CM043701.1, forward strand.
AAAGGGAAAAGAATTAACCTGATTCCCTCTTGATCTAGGCCCCAGATGTGCTGGAACTTGCAAAGATCAAAGAATTCCTGAAGATGCAAGTGTGGATCCTCAGTAGGTGTACCCCTGAAGTGATTCAGAGCATTGAGTATCTGCAGGGATATGTAGTAATTTCCTTCTGCCTCTGATTGATAAGCAATGCATGATAGTTAGTTGAGGTTCTACGAGATGAAAGATTGCTTCATGGGTCTTCGCTTTGGTGGCGGTTGGTTGACAAGTTGTTTCGCCATCGGTGCCTCTCCCTCGAATTCTTCTTCTTCCTCCTCAATGTTGTCTCTAGGCCTTTGTCGAATGGTCCACTCAATCTCTGTATCGAGTGGAAAGATGGTTAGATTCATGGATCAAAGCCCTTATATGAATCAACTAAAACTCTTCAGTGCAGCAGCTTCAGTACTACTGTTCGGGTAGTCTCTGGACTTGCGCTCGATCACTCCCAGAACTGCACTTGATCATAGTGCACTCGATCGCTATGAGCTGGCGCTCGATCGCAATGCTAGGAATTGCTTTGCTGCAGATCTGAAGCAAAAACAGAAAAACAAAAAGAAATTTCAAACTTAAAATTTTTAGATTTTTTATAAAAATAAAACAGAACAGAATAATAAAACTAAACAAAAATAATTCAAAATAGAATTTAATGTAATCCTCGACAATGGCGTCAAAAACTTGTTATGCAAATATCTATCTAAATTAATAAACAAATAATTGAACGTTTTACTTACAAGTGCACAAGGTCAACATAGCAGTATAGTGTGCAAGTGCGAGATCATTTCCACACGGATTGGTAAATTTTAATTTAAAATTAATTTCGCAATATAAAACGAGAGAAATAATAAATGTATTTGATTCGATAATGATAAAAGTATAAGGACTTGATATCCACCACTGATCATGCTTTCACAATAAAACAATATGCCAATGCTTTAATCACGTTATGAATACTTAATGTTGTCAACCTAAGGGCATGATATATACTCCTTAAGCTATTGATTTTCCTAAGCAACGAGTTAAGCATGGTGTATACTCTAACTCTTTTCTTTCTTAAAGGATTTAGTATGGTGTATACTAAGTTGTTCTTTAAGAGAGCATAATATCTGTTGAAATCGACAAACACACAAGGCTTAGGGCATGGTATATACCCCCGATTTCCCATGTTGATTAACCTAAGAACCCGGCGTTGATTTCGTTTGTTACTATTATTAAACCCATGACTCGGCCATCCAAATTGATTTAATTAACTAGTCCATACCACATGCATATATTGATCAGGCAAACACATATGAGGAATTCAAGAAAACATGAATTAATCAAGTTAAGCATCATGATATAACTATTGCAAAGGCAATAATATTGAATTATTGATAAACATAATCATGGATTCATTCAAGCCCTACTAAAAGTTTAGTTACACATGAGTTTGATGTTAAATATCTTCATAAAGTAAAATAGAAAGAAAAGAATAAACTTGAAAGAGCTTCCTTGAAGAGTCGTCAATTCTTCTGTAAAATCTCTCTCTCAGAATCCCCCATAATTTCTATATTTACTGGCCTATTCATAGAGTTTAGAAACATCTGGAAGCTCTAAAACTCGTAAAACAAAACCCTACTCTTCTTTACAAAATAGGATCAACCATTTTAATATTTACTGACGTTCGGATTTGCTCGATCACAGAATGGTGCGCTCAAGTGCTGTTGCGATCGAGCCTTCTTCTTGCGCGAGCGAGTGCAGGTGCGCTCGATCCTTGGCTTGGGCGCTGTTGCGCTCTATCGCTGGTCTCTGTGCTCGATCGCACCAGCAGACTACAGCGTTTCCCAGGTTTGCTCTTTAAGCCAGATATTTCAATAATGCTCCATTTTCACCAAAAACTTAAAAAAAACACAAAAATGAAATAAAATAAAGTGAAATAACACAAATTAAGAGCTTATCAAATATAAATTGAGGGGCTTAAATATGAATATTTAAGCATTTATCATGTATGTATGACTTAATAGCAATTCTTTGCCATTATTGTTATCATGTCTTACCTTATGTATGATTGGTTTTACATGGATTCCAGTTAGAAACTACCATATATGGAGCTTAATTGTACACTTGCTAACAACTTAACCATTCAAAATTTTTAGTTTATCTTCACATTTGAAATACATAATATCATTGTTAATGCTATTTGCAATGTCAAATGATTCGACGAATTTCGACAACTCTCTGATCACCGTTAGCATATAATCTACTCACAAATTCAAGTTTGGTAATTTCTTCCCTTATTAATCAAATTTTTACATATTTATGCATTATTTTAAATATATGTTTATTGGATCCAAGAATTTGATACTCACGAGGATTTTGGGTTTTTGTTGTAATACAAATTGTGTTGGATTTAACAATTTTTTTAAGAGTTTAATCAAGATATTAGTATGTGTGAGATATTTAAGGATTTTCATCAAAAGTTAGTTTAAACCTTGTATAATTAGAAAAAAGTTAGATTTTCCATCATAGATAATTTAGGAATTTTTTTATTTTGGCAAAAAATTAGATCTAATTTTTTAATTAAGGGAACAACGTATATGCATTACACTGATATTGATTTTTTTCCTTGAGCTTTGAAGAACATTAGGACTTATTGTTAATTAAAAGAGAAGGGGAAAAGGGAGTAGATTGTTAGCTTATTCGAGAGAGAAGGCCGACAGGTACAAAAGCTAATGTGTTGTCTAGAGAGGGAGAGTAATTTGTAAATAGATCGAATGACAGCAGCGTGACTACGCACTTGAGTCTGTCGGTGTTAACATACCCTCCCAATTTCCAATCAATAATCCCCTCTTTAGTTGGTTTTTGTGATCTTCTATATGTTGTCTTTTGGGTCTAATTGCCTCACTCTTTTGGTTTACCTAATTTTGTACTACTATTATATTGCTATTAATGTAGTCCATATGAAATTGTTGGTTGTTTTTTTTTTTTTTTTTGTATTTATAAAACAGGCAACGAGATGCACCAAAATTTGTACTCTTTGTGGATTTAAGAGTAGGTAATATACACACACATGAAATATATATTTCAATTTAAACTAATTTATCAAAATATGAATATAGTCCATCAAATATACACACATACAAAATAAATATTGCAAGCCAAACTAACTTTATAAAATATAAATGTAGTCCATCAATTCTTAAAGTAAATATATTTTAAATATATATAAAATATAATTATATAATGATTAGGTTACTGGTTTAGGTCGGGTTGAAATTTTTTAACCCGTGACTCAACCTAACCCACAAGGTTCAAAAAATTCTCAACTCAAACCCAAATCAACTTTTAAAAACCCCAACCGAACCGAACCCAACACAACCCATTACACTAATTTGGATTGGGTCTGCGGATCCACCTGTTATCATGCTCACCTCTAACAGATGGTGAATTTTGAAGTCTTCTGCGGTAGAGGTGGGACATAAGGTTTTTTTGAACAAAAGGCAGGAGGCCATTGAGCACCTCTATCGAGGTTAGTGGTACTGAGGCCACTAAAGTACAGTAAGGTTATATTGTTCTAAAGTTATTGTTTCAGTCTTGGTAAATTTTAAATTGACTATACATTCTACCTTGCGCTCGAGCGCATATTCACTGCGCTCCATAGCGCACGAGCGCACCCCATCACCCACTTCTACCACAAGTGCGATCGAGCGCACTTCACCATGCACTCGAGCGCACTCGAGGCAGAACTAACGTGCTCACTTTAAAAACAACAAATTGTCTCATTCTTTCTCTTTATGCTCAATCGCAACTGCTTATCTCTCTCGCACTCTCACCCTTACAGCCCTAAGATCAATCTCCAGCTAGCCACAACCATTTCCATCACTCCCAAATCAATTTCCATCACAACCAAACTTCCTCCATTCCATTTACCCACACTCTCTCTATCTCATTCCCTCTTCACATCCATTTAACATTCACCAATCCACACGGTAGGGCCATTAACATTTTTCTTTTAAATTAATTGCACACCATCACACACTAGTTTTAATTTATCTTTTCCTCCTATTATGTGAATATCTTGTGTGTTGATTGCGTATTTTCATGTTTATAGGGGGTTGGGATCAAATTCGTGTGATTTCTATAGCTTCGAGCTTCTATTGCACATCAACTGGTCGATAAATCATCTGAACCACTACGCTTGAGCGCACATCCCCTATGATCTAGCACAAGTCCTGCAGTGTGATCGAGCGCACATAATCTTTGATCGAGCGCACATAATCTTTGATCGAGCGCAATCACACCAGAAGCCACAATTCCCTGCCTAATCAAATGGCATCCAGTTCCCAAGCCTCCGGTAGCTGCTCCCATTCCACCCGGCCTATATTCGAGCAGTGCGACATCTTGTTTGAGACTATGTTCAATATAGATGAGGATTTCAAGAGCTTGGATGCCACGAGATGGGCAGTCCAAGAGTTCAAGGCCCGGGGCCTCAAGCGACTGCTCAAGCCGGTCTGTTAGACAGCCTACACAAGATTCGTGGTCAGCTTCTATGAGAACCTAACCTATGACTGCACTCGCCCAGAGATCCTATCTTCCTCAGTCCAGGGCAAGTTCATAGAGTTGACCACTGCTGATATCGCCACTGCCCTTCACTGCTGTGATGAGTCCTCTCTGGAGGATAGCCATATGGAAGAGCAACCAGACCCGTTCCCTCTGCCGCACATCATCGAGGACATGTGTGCGGACCAATATGCGAACCGGCACAACAATGCGAGGAGCCGATCGAAGTTGCCTCCTCGCCTATAGCTTGTCGACTCCATCCTCCAGCGTAATGTGTACCCCTTGGGGAACAAGACTCAGAGGAAGGATCAGTTTATACAGGCTCTCTATACCTTTCATCGGGGTCACTGGTACTGCATACCAGCCGTCATATGGAGCCAGATGCACAAGTTCTGGGACCATGTGCATAGCCTTCAGACCTCCACAGCTAATGCATGACCATCCGTTTTTTAGGAGGGCCCAGTGGAGCCTCAGCCAGTCCCACATGCTTTAGGGACCCCGGGTACATGTGCCTATAGATGAACCGATGATGGATGATCCGATGGACACCGAGCACCCGATAGTGAGCCCTACATGGGAGGAGGACTAGCCAGACATGGGGTCTACGGAGTACCAGCACTTTCTCGAGGAGTTGTCCTCCTTCTGCTGTGAGCTCTCCGACATCCGTCTAGAGGACAGAGAGGTGACCCTTCTGATCTATCAGCGGATAGATAGTTTAGAGGCACAGTTCGCATGACAGGAAGTAATACTACAGGCCATCCTCGATTGCCTACCTCCTAAATTTGGTACCTCTTCGACTACACCAACCACTGACCAGCAGTGAGAGGATATCCCGTCTGGCTGAAGACGTTATACTCAGCGCTCATGGGAGGCACTCCACAGCGTATTCTTTTTTGTTATATATATTATTTTCTCTCTTTATTAGTATTTATGTTTATTTAACTATTTATTATCCATATTTCCTGTTTTCCGGCACAGTGTTTGTTTTTCTTTGTCAGGAACATAGTGCGTGCATCAAGTTCAAGTTTGGAGGCGTGCTACGAGCAATGCCAGCAGTCTAGTTCTCCTTCTCCCAAGTCAGATCTTTCCATGTCACTCACACATTGAGGACAATGTGCATTTTAAGTTTGGGGGTAGGGAGAAACACATGCACACACTTGAAACATATGCACACACTACGTCCCAGGTTTTTTTTTTAAAGATAAATGCATGTTTATTTTGTATTAAAAATTTTGGTTGGTTTAAAATAGATATGATAAAACTTCATTAGTAAACTTAAAATCTATAACACATAGTCTAGTAATAAAAATTTTAAAAGTTCAATTACCTACCTCAAGGCACTTAAGAATTCACGAGTTTGATCTAGATCTGACACGAGCATATTAGCACACAATTGTGTGGGGTATGATATATAATTCTTATGTACATGTTTTCATTACCTAACTATAATCTGATAACTTGTTAGAAGAACACTTTGGCATATAAAAATAAAGAATAGAAAAAAAAAATGTGTCTATCATGCAAAAAGAGAAAATAAAATGTGCCTAATGATCATTAAATACATTTTCCACTGAGTTACTGGACCTCTTGCCTCAGTAAGCAGTGAGTGTTCACGTCAAAAGGTGGGAATTATGCATCTAATGATCATAAAAATTTTCACTGAGTAACTGAACCTCTTGCCTCAGTAAGTAGTGAGTGTTCACGTCAAAAGGTGAGAATTTCACTTGGCAGCATTGAAATCAGTTAGTTCCGTAGCCTTTTTGACTCGAGTTAGTAAGTCCTTAGGGGTGTCTTTACACCTAATTCACTAAAACCATTTGGTTTGGGAGTCATTAGCTGATCACTCACTACAAGGGTCAATTAGAAAGTTTAAGGGAACTCAACATGACAAAAATCGCATGATAAAAGAAAAGAAGTAAAAACTATGCCAATATTGTTCTATCTAAGAAGGAATTCGATGAAGGTTTGGACACCGAAACCTGATGAGAGTCATAAAATGCATCTCAATAGTACTTATTTGTTAGCATTTTAGGGTTGATCTAGGGTTGAATTACACATTTATACCTTAACAATTTTAAAGTGTCATTCTTGTATCATTAATCTATTTCGGTGCATTTTTAGGTATTTTGAGTCTAAAAGAGATGGAAAAGCAATCGTTGCTTAAGCACAAAGATTTCATGCATATCAGAGTGAAGGAGTGGTTGCGGAAAAACAAAATGAGGAGAAACCAAGTTTGTACAGTGTGCGCCACGGCTTGGACCAGGGGCGCCATGGCCACCAAAAACTTTCAGAATCCACGCCTTCAAGTGTGTGCCACTACCTGGACAGTGTGTACTGCGGCCTCCAGAGCTTCCAAGAATCCGAGACCTAGTGTGCACCGCGGCCTCGAAAAGCTAAGCCGTGGCGCGCACGCGGTCCCCTGATTCCACTTCAGACCTAGTTAGGGCGTTTTAATGACATTTTTGAGCCCAAAATACCCCTAAACCTTATGAGCTATATATAGAACATTGTGGAGGTTGAAAATGGGGGCTGGAAGAAGGCAAAATGAGGCTGAAAAAGAGGCTAAAAACAGAGGAGCTACCATTATTCTTCTTCATCAAACATGAGCCAAATGCCCAGCTAATCTCCAAGAAAGGCAAAGGGATGAATCCCTAGGTGTAGTTGTTTCTTATTTCTATTCTTGATTCAGTTGTAGTTCGAATTTATTGTTAAACATTGTTATGATTTAATCTTTGATTTAATTAGAAAATTTTCTCTTAATCTGGTGATTGATCTTTCTCCTCTACATAAGTCTAGTTATGCTCTTCTTATGTCAAGATTGTTGGATGTGATTGATTCTAGTAGATTTATCTTTTAGGTTTGTCCATTACTGTGATATTTTCATGGAGATATATTTTTGTTTCTTGATAAATCTATAAGATAGGTCATGTATGCTTGAATCGAAAGTAAAGAGTACTTCATAGCAATTACATTAGGGTTTTCATATGCTTTGATTGAATATTTTCTGATTACTTGTTTGGGATGTGAAACTAGCAATCGAGATAAAAATAATTGAATTGAGATTGGAATAAGGCAAAGAACCTAGGGAGGATTCCCAGAACCTTGTTATTTCTCCATTATATTTATATTTACACAACTTTTTCCCATTACTTCATTATCAAAACTCAGATTCTTTCACTTGATCTTTATCATTCGTGTTAAGGTTTACACTTTCCCTTGTAGTTCGCTTTTCCTCGTGGGATCGACACCTCAACTATACACAATAACCACGTATTAGTTTAAGCGTAATCAAATTTTTGCGCCATTGCCGGGGAAACGCGCTTAAGTACAAGGAAGATTGTCAACTTTGAGACAAGACGGTAATATTGTTCTTTTCTCTTTGTTTTGATTTTTTGATTTTCTTTTGTTATTCTATTTTATTTATTCCCCCTCTAACTCATTTGGTGTATGCTTAGACCGAGAGATTCGTGAGGTAGATTCATTAGAGGATCCGAAATAGAGTTACCCTCTCCTTCCATGTCCATTAGTGAAACCTCGCCTAGATCAAACCATAGTGCACCCCCAAACAAGAATTTAGAGGATTTTTTTAACATAGCTGATAACCCTAATGAGAATGTTGCTAGAACACTTAAGGATTACTTGTATCCTAGCCGAACAGCCACACCATCATGCATCATGTTTCCAGCCAATACTCGCCAACAAGATTTTAAAACAGGGATGATACAGTTACTCCCTACGTTTCATAGCTTGGAAAATGAAAACCCATATGTGCACATTAGGGAGTACGAGGAAGTAGTTGCGACTTTTCATAGTCAAGATGCAACCGATGACATCGTGAGACTTAAGTTCTTTCCTTTTGTTTTGAAAGAGAGAGCTAAGAGTTGGCTATACTCACTGAAACCATGATCTATTGGGTCATAGAATGAGATGACTCAGGTCTTCTTTAATAAATACTTCCCCCAATATAATACCAATGCTTTAAAAAGGCAAATATCCACCATTGCATAAAAAGACAATGAGACTTTGTATCAGTCTTGGGAGAAATTTAGGGAGTTGTTGAGTATGTGTCCTCACCATGGGTATGAGAATTGACGCTTAGTGAGCTATTTTTATGAGGGACTTACATATAGAGAGCGCTAATTTGTGGAGATGATGTATAATGGTTAGTTCTTACAAAAAGATCCTAATAAGGTCATAGAATACCTCAATGAGCTTGCTGAAAAAGCTCACACTTGGACTGGACCTAGTGCTACTGAAAGCATAAATAGGTCACGACCTGTAGGAAACCCAAATGGTGGTGGAATTTACCATCTTAAGGAAGAGGATAACCTAAAGGCTAAGGTCGAAATGCTCACTAGGGAGCTAGATGTGTTAAAGACTAAGGTTGAAATGCTCACTAGGGAGCTAGATGTGTCACGACCTGTAGGAAACCCAAATGGTGGTGGAATTTACCATCTTAGAGAAGAGGATAACCTAAAGGCTAAGGTCGAAATGCTCACTAGAGAGCTAGATGTGTTAAAGACTAAGGGCTTAAAGCCAACACACGTGGATAATCATGCAAAGTCTTTGAGACCATGTTTTGTGTGTGGTAGGGTAGATCATCTCGCCCAAGAGTGTCCCATATTTGTTGATATGAGAGGGATGTATGAGGAACAATGTAATGCCTTAAGTATGTACAAGAAGCCTTTGTCACCCTTCTCTGATACCTATAATCTGGGGTGGCACAATCACCCCAATTTTAACTGGAAGTCTGAAAACCAACTGCCTGCAAAACCCCCTAAATCATATCCTGCACCATATCATGCACATTCATTTTCTAGGAGTTCTTTAGAAGACACTTTGCATGCTTTTATTGAGGCACAGGGTAAGACGAACCAAAGGTGTGAAGCATTAATTACGCAGGTTGTTGAAGAAAATAAGGAAATGAAGAGCCAAGTGTCCAAATTGATGAGCTCTTTGAGTGTGAATAAGCGAGGTAAGTTTCCTTCTCAAGCTCAGTCCATACCCCATGGTCAATACATGGTGCAAGAGAATCTGAAAGATGTGAATGCCATTGTGACACGAAGTGGTAAGTCATTACACACCCCAACAATGAACAAATCAGAGGATGTGGAAAAGGGTCAAGATAGTAATGATGCCGAGCTGCCTAAGGACCCTGAGGTCATAAAGAGTCCTGTTAAGGCACCATTCCCTCAAGCCTTAAAATCAAGCAAGAAAACTCTGGACCCAAACAATGAAATCCTAGAGAATCTAAGGCAAGTAAAAATCAATCTTCCTCTTTTGCATGTGATTAAACAAGTTCCTACTTATGCAAAAGTTCTCAAGGATTTGTGTACAGTTAAAAGGAAGCACCATGTGAAGAAGACAACGTTCCTGACAGAGCAAGTTAGTGCTCTAATTAAGCATAGGATTCCACCCAAGTACAAGGATCCTGGTTGTCCAACCATTGCATGCAGCATTGGAAATCATGAGGTTGGGCAAGAATTGCTAGATTTAGGAGCTAGTATAAATCTAATGCCATTTTTTATTTATTTGCAGTTGGGGTTGGGAGAAATCAAACCAACCACTTGGTATTGTAATTGGCTGACCATTCAGTCAAAGTGCCCCGAGGTATGGTAGAGGATGTTTTAATTCAAATTAACAAATTTTATTATCCTGTTGATTTCCTAATCCTTAACACTAGCTCTGCTGTTGATACTACCTCTAAAATTCCTTTGATTTTAGGTAGGTCGTTCCTTGCCACTGCCAATGCCCTCATTAATTGTAGGAATGGCCTAATGACATTATCATTTGGAAATATGACTCTAGAAGTAAATGTTTTTTGAGTGTCAAGGCAGCCACATGAAGAGGATGAGTGTTTCGACACTTACATGATCGATGATTCTTCCATTTATCCCCATTCCGTTAATGTTGTTGATGTTTTTGATAAGTCGCAGGGATTTATTAAGAAATCATGGCAACTATTTGTGAAGAAGTGTCGAATTTGGCTGAAGACGTAAAACTTAGCGCTCATGGGAGGCACCCCACAACATATCCTTTTATTTTTATTTTTTTCTTGTTTATTATTAGTATTTTGTTGTTTTCTAGTATTACTTTCGTATTTCTTTTTCAGGGACAAATATGCGCATCACAATTTTCGGCTTCCTCGCACCTTTGGTTAAAAGGGAGTTTCTTTAACTTTTGCTTTCACATTGAGAACAATGTTTATCTTAAGTTAGGGGTGGAGGAAACACATTTCTTATTTTATACTATATACTATATTTATGTTTAGTTTTGTTTGTTCTTAGCATGATGTGTGTTAGTCTTGGAGTTAATTTACATGTCAATTATATGAGTTTAATTGAGATAGCATATAGTATTTAAAAGAAGTGAAATCTTGCTTCGGTTTGAGAATAATTTTGAGTGTTGATCTTGATTTGGTTTGAGACTCTGGTTTGCAATAAGATTGCATGATTAGTCTAAAGTGTCTAGAGAAGTTTTATGTGCGATTGTTTTGTGAATACTTTTATGGTCTCAACAAGCTCTAGAACTTATTTGATAATCGCTTGAGGTGAAATCTTAGATTGCACACTACTAAGGATATGATGTAGGCTATCTTTGGACCGTTTGAGCTCTTCAATCTTACCCTTGTTATATTTATCGCTAGTCACCTGTTTGAGCCTTTTTCTTTAAAAAAAAATGCATATTAAGCCTTATTTGTTTCTTTCAATAACCCATTTACTTACCTTTATGAGCTTAAAAAATATTTTACCCTTACCTTTGTTTTAAGAGAACTTACTTATACACATTTGTTGAGAAGCACTTAAGAGGAGTAAGGATGGAAATATGAAAAAAAATATTACTACCATAACCCAAGTACATTAAATGAGATAAGTTGGGGGTTGTGGAAAAGAGTTAAAAAAAATGAAAAATAAGGTCACCATGTGCCAAAAAAAAAATAAAAACAAAAAAAAATAAATGTGAATTATGGCAAAGAAATAAGAAAAAAAATTGATGATTTATTGAGAGAAAAGCTCAGGAAAATGATTGAATGAGTGGGGTGTTGAACTAAGGTTATTTAGTGCTTAAAGTGGTTGTGTTTAAATTAAGAGACTGAGTTCTTTTACTTGTTTAATCCTTCCCGTTCTTTCTTGACCTTTACCATAGCCTAACGTTACAAGCTTATTAAAGACCTATTGATCCGATGTAGTGTGATTTTTCTACATTAATGGACATTGATTTGAAAAGTGAGCTTATGGAGCTTGATTTGTGATTGATATCATGCAATTTAATATGTTTTTAAAGGCCAAAACTTGTATTCATGAATGTAATGCATAAAATCATCCGGGTGTTCGGATTAATGGACTGTGGTAAGATGAATGTTAAGAGTTGATAACAATTTTCAGGTTGACATTTGGATTATTTTTGGACTTGAGTGATATTTAATGATTCTATGTGTTGTGTGTTATGTATGATTTTTGAGACAAAAAGTTGAATTACTCTTGAATTAACGCTTACATTACTTTATTTTGTTTTGATTTCTACTATAGATTTCATTTCATATTGTCTTGTTTTTCACTTGAATTGCTAGGGACTAGCAATAAGCTAGTTGGGGGTTATGATGAGAGTCATAAAATGCATCTCAATAGTACTTATTGGTTAGTATTTTAGGGTTGATCTAGGGTTGAATTACACATTTATACCTTAACAATTCTAAAGTGTCATTCTTGGATCATTGATTTATTTCGGTGCATTTTCAGGTATTTTGAGTCTAAAAGAGATGGAAAAGCTATCGTTTCTTGAAGCACAAAGATTCCATGCGTATCGGAGTGAAGGAGTGGTTACAGAAGGATGAAATGAGGAAAAACCAAGTCTGTACAATGTGCGCCGCGGCCTGGACCAGGGGGGCAGCGGCCACCAGAAACTTTCAAAATCTAAGCCTTCAGGTGTGCGCCGCGACCTGGGAGACCAGAGCCGTGGCCTGGATAGTGTGCGCCGCGGCCTGGGAGGCTGAGCAGTGGCCTCCAGAGCTTCCAAGAATCCGAGACCTAGTATGCACCACGGCCTGGAAAGGCTAAGTCATGGCGCACACGCGGTCCCCTAACTCCGCTTCAGACCTAGTTAGGGTGTTTTAATGACATTTTTGAGCCCAAAATACCCCTAAACCTTATGAGCTATATATAGAACATTGTGGAGGTTGAAAATGGGGCCTAGAAGAAGGCAAAAGGAGGCTGAAAAAGAGGCTGGAAATAGAGGAGCTACCATTATTCTTCTTCATCAAACATGAGCCAAATGCCCAGCTAATCTCCAAGCAAGGCAAAGGGATGAATCCCTAGGTGTAGTTGCTTCTTATTTCTCTTCTTGATTCAGTCGTAGTTCGGATTTATTGTTAAACATTGTTATGATTTACTCTTTGATTTTATTAGAAGATTTTCTCTTAATCCGATGATTACATCATTCTCCTCTATATAAATCTAGTCATGCTCTTCTTATGTCAAGATTGTTGGATGTGATTGATTCTGGTAGATTTATCTTTCAGGTTTGTCCATTACTACGATATTGTCATTAAGATATATTGTCGTTTCTTGATAAATCTATAAGATAGGTCATGTGTGCTTGAATCAAAAGTAAAGAGTACTTCATAACAATTACATTAGGGTTTTCATATGCTTTGATTGAATATTTGCCGATTGCTTGTTTGGGATGTGATTACGCCCAAAGAGTAACGCAGTAGTTGTAGCATAGCTTTGGGGTGTCAATTCCACAGGGAAACAAGTTAACTACAAGAAAAGGTGTAAACTTTAACACAAACGATAAAAGATTAAATGAAAGAATCTGAATTGAGTAATGTGAAATAATTGTGTAATTGTCATGAAGAGTATAATAAGGAAACAACAAGGTTTCAGGAATCCTCCCTAGGTTCGTTGCCTTATTCCAATCTTGATTCAGTTGTTTTTATCTCGATTGCAAGTTTCTTATCCCAAACAAGCAATCGGTGTATATTCAATTAAAGCACATGTAAACCCTAATGTAATTGTTATGAAATACTCTTTGATTTTGATTCAAGTACACATGACCTATCTTATAGATTTATCAAGAAGAGACAATATATCTCAATGAAAATATTGCAGTAATGGACAAACCTAAAAGATAAATCTATCGGACTCAATCACATCCAAACAACTTGACATAAGAATAGCATGACTAGACTTATATGGAGAAGAAGCATGCAATAACCGGATTAAGAAAATCTAGAATAAGAAGAACATAAAGCGTAGCTGTCACATGAACATAAATTCTTCTTGTTTGATCAAAGAATACTCATAAACAATATTTTGATAATAAATCCAAATTACAACTGAATCAATAATGGAAAATAATAACAACTACACATAGGGATTCATCCCTTTGCCTTGCTTGGAGGTTAGTTGGCCATGGGGGAGAGTGTGGCAGCCTCCATTGAGTTTTTCAGCCTTTTTCTTGATTCTTTTTTTTCAACCCTAAGTGATCTATTTATAGTACAAGGGTTCAAGGGTATTTGTGGGCTCAAAATTGTCACTTAGAAGTCCTAATTAGGTTAGAAGACCGTGTGCGCGCCGCACCTCTCTCTTCTGGGCGCCTCGGCACTCACCTTGGTCCGAGAGTGTGCTTTGCTGGAGGGTGTGGCACTGCCCTATCCACACCATGGCGCTAGGAGGGGGTTCAAGGTAGTGTGGTGCTGGGCGGTGCGGCGCTGCTCTATCCACGCCGCAGCGCACATTGATGCTATTCTGGAGGCCTGACCTTTGTCTACTAAAACTTCCATAACTTTCTCCAGAAAAATCATTTTTATGAGCCGTAAAATTCCCCAGAAAATAGAATTCTGGATCTTTCTAAGCATATATGTCTCATCTTCTGGTTCTTCTTACATCAATACAGTTTAATTTTGCAAATATGATTGATCTATACGGGCAAATCTGGTAATTTAGTGAAACTCCTTTCCAAGTGCTTGTGAACCTTCACTCTGGTGTTCATCGAGTCATTGTACTTTAAGAAATTATAGCTTTTCCATCTCTTTTGAACTTAAAGTACCTGAAAATGCATCGAAATAGATCAATGATCCAAGAATGACACTTTAAAGTTGTTAAGGTATAAAAGTGCAATTCAAACCTAGATCAAACCTAAAATGCTAACAATTAAGTATTGTAAAGATGTATTTTATGAATCTCATCATAACCTCCAACTACTTAATGCTAGTCCCTAGCAATTCAAGTGAAAACAAGAGATGAATTCTACGGTCGGAATCAAAACAAAGTAAAGCAATGTTAGTGTTGAACCAAGAGTAATTCACTTTTGTCTCAAAAATCGCACATAACACACGACACATAGAATCATTAAATTTCACCCAAGTCCAAAAGTAATCTAAACATCAATCTTAAAATTTTTATCGACTCTTAATATTCATCTTAACACAATCCATTAATCCGAACACCCGGATTTTATACACAACATTCATGAATACAAGTCTTGGCCTCTAAAATATATTAAATTGCGTGACATCAATCACAAAAACAAGCTCCATAGGCTCACTTTTCGAATCACTATCCACTATTGTAGAAAAATCACACTACATTGGATCAATAGGTCTTTAATAAGCTTGTAATGTTAGGCTAAGGTAAAGGTTAAGAAAGAGCGGGAAAGATTCACAAGTAAAAGAACTCAATCTCTTAGTTTTAATCACAACCACTTTAAGCACTAGATAACCTTCAACACCCAACTCTTTCAACCATTTTTTATACGAGCGTATCTCTTAATAAGTCACCACTTTTCTTTTCTTTTCTTCTTTCTTTGCCATAATTTCTTTTCTTTTGTGTTTTCGCATAAGGCCATTCACCTCTTTTTTTCATTTTTTTATACTCTTTTCCACAACCCCCAACTTATCTTCTTTAGTGTACTTGGGTTATGGTTATCATATTTCCATCCTTACTCCTTTTAAGTGCTTCTCAACAAATGCGTATAACTAAGTTCTTTTAAAAGAAACATAAGGATAAAATATTTTTATGCTCATAAAGATGAGTAAATGGGCTATTGAAAGAAACAAGGCTCAAATTCTTTTTCAAGAAAAAGGCTCAAATAGGTGATTAGTGATGAATATAGCAAGGGTAAGTTCGAAAGACTCAAACGGTCCAAAAATGGCCTATATCATATCCTAAGTAATGTGCATTCTAGGAATTTGCCTCAATTGATTATCAGGTAAGTTCTAGAGCTTGTCAAGACCGCAAAAGTATTTATAAATAATCACACATAAAACTTCTCTAAATGTTTTAGACTAATCATACAATCTTACCACAAACTAGAGTCTCAACCCAAATGAAGATTGACACTTAAATTATTCTCAAACTGAAGCGAGATTTAACTTCTTCTAAATGCTATATGCTATCTCAATTAAGCTCATATCATTGACATGTGAATTAACTCTAAGGCTAACACAAAGCATGCTAAAAACAATCAAAAAGGAAAATGACACCAAACAGTTCAAAAAAAAAAATGAAAAACAGGAATATGTTTCCTCCTTTCCTCCACCCCCAACTTAAAATAAGCATTGTCCTCAATGTGAAAGCAAAATTTAAGGAAACTCCTCTTGTAGCCAAAAGTGCACAGAAGCTGAAAATTGTGCACCACTATTTAAACTACTTCGTATATTTGTCCCTGAAAAAGAAATACGAAAGTAAAACTGGAAAACAACAAAATAATAATAATAAACAAGAAAATGAAATATGAAAAACAAAAAAATAAAAGGATATGTTATGGGTTGCCTCCCATGAGCGCTAAGTTTTACGTCTTCAGCTAGACGCTGCACCACTCTCACTACTGGCCTCATTGTGGTGCTGAAGATGAGGCTCCAACTCAATGGCCTCAATGCTAATCTTTTGGCAAGGAATACTTAAAGTCCACCGCATTTGGTTCAAGTGTTCTTGATGTTGCCAATTCACTATTAGCAGTAGAGTATTTGATTTTCGCATCCATGTGACTTCTCTCAAGTAACTCCTCAAAGCATGGTTGCCAAGATTTCTTAATAAATTCTTGTGGCTTATCAAAAACATCAAAAACATTAACGGCATGGGGATAAACTGAAGATTCATTGAATTCAAAAATATTAGGAATGAATTCCGAAGAGTTAGATTCATCTTTGATGTACTCATCCTCTTTATGTAGCTGCCATAAGACTCGAAAAACATTTACCTCTAGAGTCCTATTTCCAAATGATAATTTCATTAGGCCATTCCTACAATTAATGAGGGCATTGGTGGTGGCAAGGAATGGTCTTCCAAGTACCAAAGGAATTTTTGACTCCGTGTTTACAGTAGAAATAGTATCTAAAACCAAAAAATCAACAAGATAGTAGAAATTATCAATTTGCAACAAAACATCTTCTACAATAGCTCTTGGTTTTCTTACCGATCTATCCGCTAATTGAAGTACCACGGAGGTTGGTTTAATCTCACCAAAACTGAGCTGCAAGTATATGGAGTATGGCATGAGGTTTACACTAACTCCCAAATCCAGTAATACTTGGCCACAAGATTTATTTCCAATTTGGCAAGCCACCATTGGACAGCCCAGATCTTTATATTTGGGCGGCGTCTTGCTGTCAATTGCTACACTTTCTTGCTCCATTAAGAATGCCATATTCTTCACATTGTGCCTTCTCTTGAGTGTGCATAGATCCTTGATGGTTTTCGCATAGTTGGGGATCTGTTTTATAACATGAAGAAGAGGGAGGTTAATTTTAACATGCTGAAGTTGTTCAAGAATCTCACCTTTTAATGCTGTATTTATCTCCTTAGGTTTGAGGAGTGCTTGAGGGTAAGGCACCAGTGGAGAATAATCATCATGGGCCTCTTGTTCCTTGGGGGCTTTATCCTTGTTGCTCAAGTTTGATGGTAGAGTGGGCCCATCAATTTTCTTACCGCTGCGGGTGATTATGGCATTAATCTCTCTAACATTTTGATTTTTAGGTCTGGAGGTTTGTGCCACATGTTGTCCCCTTGGATTAGGTTATGGCTATGAAGGAAAATGACATTGCTCTTGAACCGTTAAGAAACTAGTCAACTTGGTGAGTTGGCTCTTTATTATCTTTTGTTCCTCTTTGTTCACTTGTTGTTCCTCTAACAACCGTTGATTTATTTTTCCTTGATCTTCCACACTCTTGGCATGTACCTGCATAAATGACTTAAACATATCTTCCAAAGGTAAAGATTGTTGAGGTGCATTAGATGAGGTTGCTTCCGGTTTCCATTGGGTACTATAGTGGGCAGGGGGTTGCATGTTTAGGGTGATTCTTCCAACCGGGATTGTAGGTGTTAGAGTAGGGTGAGTGTGGTTTCCTTAAAGGTATACCTATAGCATTACACTCTTCCTTCATCTCAAAATAAACTGGAGAATCCTTAGGTAAATGATCTACCCCATTACACGTGAAACAAAGCTCATAGGACTCTACTCTAGCAACCGGTTCAGGAGCCCTAGCATTTCTGGTTTTTAAGGCTTCAATTTCCTTAGTTAAGGCCTCTAAAAGGGCTTTAAGATTGTCCTCTTCCTTAAGTTGATAAATCCCAACGGGTTGATTTCTTCTAGTGCTTTCTATGGCATTTGGTCCTGTCCAAGTGTGGGATTTTTCTGATAGGTCATCTAGGAAATATATGGCTTGGTCGGGATCTTTTTGAAGAAAATCCCCATTGCACATCATTTCTGTGAACTTCCTTTCCCTACTTAGAAGCCCATCATAGAAGTAGTTAACTACCCACCAACTCTCATACCCGTAGTGTGGACAAGAATTTAAAAGGTCCTTGAAACGTTCCCAAACTTGATATAAGGTTTCACTCTCTTTTTGTGCAAAGTTTGAGATTTGTCTCTTGAGGTTGTTGGTCTTATGGGTTGGGAAGTGTTTTTGGAAGAAAACTCGGGTCATCTCATCTCAACTACCTATAGACCTAGGCCTTAACGAGTACAGCCAAGCCTTGGCCTTTTCCTTAAGTGAAAAAGGAAAAAACCTAAGTTTGACGGCGTCTAATATATCAGCTCTACCTTGAAAGGTTGCTACTACTTCCTCAAATTCCCTAATATGGATATAAGGGTTTTCATTCTCAAATCCATGGAAGGTTGGTAGCAATTGGATCATGCCTGGTTTGAAATCAGGTTGTTGAACATTAGGGGGGAACATGATACAAGATGGGGTGGCTGTTCGGCTAGGATGTAAATAATCTTTAAGTGTCCTAGCAACATTCTCATTAGGGTTTTCAGCCATGTTAACAAAATTTTTTAAATTTTTGTTTGGGTGTACACTAGGGTTTGATCTAGGCGAGGTTTCACTAATGGACGTGGAAGGAAAAGGTAGCTCTATTTCGGGTCCCTTAATGAATCTACCTCATGAATCTCTCGGTCTAAGCATACACCAACTGAGTTAAAAATAAAATAAATAAAATAAAACAAATAAAATCAGAAAATCAGACTCTTAAATAAAGAAACGATATTACCGTCTTGTCTTAGAGTTGACAATCTTCCTTGTATGTAAGTGCGTTTCCCCGGCAACGACACCAAAATTTGATTACGCTCAAAGAGTAACGCGGTAGTTGTAGCACAGCTTTGGGGTGCTGATTCCACAAGGAAACAAGTTAACAACAAGAGAAGGTGTCAACTTTAACACAAACGATAAAAGATTAAATGAAAGAATCTGAATTGAGTAATGTGAAATAATTGTGTAATTGTAATGAAGAGTATAATAAAGAAACAACAAGGTTCTGGGAATCTTGCCTAGGTTCATTGCCTTATTCCAATCTTGATTCAGTTGTTTTTATCTCGATTGCAAGTTTCTCATCACAAATAAGAAATCGGTATATATTCAATTAAAGCACATGTAAACCCTAATGTAGTTGTTATGAAGTACTCTTTGATTTCGATTCAAGTACACATGACTTATCCTATAGATTTATCAAGAAGCGACAATATATCTCAATAAAAATATTGCAGTAATGGACAAACCTAAAAGATAAATCTACCGGACTCAATCACATCCAAATAACTTGACATAAGAAGAGCATGACTAGACTTATATGGAGAAGAAGCATGCAATCACCAGATTAAGAAAATCTAGAATAAAAAGAACATAAAGCGTAGCTATCACATGAATCTAAATTCTTCTTGTTTAATCAAAGAATACTCATAAACAATGTTTTGATAATAAATCCAAATTACAACTAAATCAATAATGGAAAATAAGAACAACTACACCTAGGGATTCATCCCTTCGCCTTGCTTGGAGGTTAGTTGGCCATGGGGGGAGAGTGTGGCAGCCTCCATTGAGTTTTCCAACCTTTTTCTTGATTCTTTATCTTCAACCCTAAGTGATCTATTTATAGTACAAGGGTTCAAGGGTATTTGTGGGCTCAAAATTGTCACTTAGAAGTCCTAATTAGGTCAGGAGACCGTGTGCGCACCGCACCTCTCTTTTTTGGGCGCCTCGGCGCTCACCTTGGTCCGAGAGTGTGCTTTGCTGGAGGGTGCAGCACTGCCCTATCCATGCCGTGGCACTAGGAGGGTATTCAAGGTGGTGTGGTACTGGATAGTGCGGCGCTGCTCTATCCACACCGCGATGCACACTGATGCTGTTTTGGAGGCCTGACCTTTGTCTACTAAAACTATCATAACTTTCTCTAGAAAAATAATTTTTATGAGCCATAAATTTCTCCAGAAAATAGACTTCCGGGTCTTTCTAAGTATATATGGCTCATCTCTTGGTTCTTCTTTCATCAATACAGTTTAATTTTGAAAAAATGATTGATCTGTACGGGCAATTCTGGCAATTTAGTGAAATTCCTTTCCAAGTGCTTATGAACCTTCACTTTGGTGTTCATCGAGTCATTGTGCTTCAAGCAATGATTACTTTTGTATTTCTTTTTAACTTAAAGTACCTGAAAATGCATCGAAATAGATCAATGATCCAAGAATGATACTTTAGAGTTGTTAAGGTATAAAAGTGCAATTCAAACCTAGATCAACCCTAAAATGCTAACAATTAAGTATTGTAAAGATGCATTTTATGACTCTCATCAGGATTTGAAATAGCAATTGAGCTAAAAATAATTGAATCGAGATTGGAATAAGGTAACGAACCTAGGGAGGATTCTCGAAACCTTGTTATTTCTCCATTATAATTATATTTACACATCTTTTTCCCATTGCTTCATTATCAAAACTCATATTCTTTCACTTGATCTTTATCGTTCGTGTTAAGGTTTACACTTTCCCTTGTAGTTCGCTTTTCCTCGTGGGATCGACACCTCAACTATACACAATAACCGTGTATTAGTTTGAGCGTAATCAAAACCATATACCTTAGAATTATTTAGAAGCTCCATCTTTTATGTGCTAATTCACCACACACCAAATCAAACTTGTGATGCCTTAAACCAACCTTGTGTAAGTAACATGAAATTTTAAAATCTTATTCGCTAAAGAGATTTGTTTTTATTAGAAGCTTACTCATGAACAAGAATCATGGTTTTATGTGCAACCCAAATTTTTGATATCATGAAGAATGAATTTATCTTTGATTTTGTTTTTATATAGTCTTTCATTTTGTATTGCTAAGGGACTAGCAATATGTAAGTTTGGGGGTGTGATAAGTGCTTAAATAGTCATATTTAAGCCCCTTAATTTACACTTGTTAGGCTCTTTGTTTATATATTTTAGTAGATTCTACTTCATTTTTGTGTTTTCGGTGTTTTTCATAGGTCTTTGAAGAAAATAAGACCTTTTGGAGCTCTAGGGAAGAAAAACTGAAGATCTGTAAACCAGAAAGGTGCGCTCGAGCGCAACTCTCTTGTGATCGAGTGCACAAGCACTCGTGCGTATACTTAGAAGGCTCAAATGCACCCATGCGCCCGAGCGCAGGCCCATGAGATCGAGCACACACGCACAAAGAGGCAGCAGAGTCAGTTTTGGAAAGAAGTCTCCGGTTCTTAAATTGGAAATTAGGATTTCGAGGCTCCACTATAACCCTATATATAGACTTGTAAAACACAGAAAACACACACTTTACTTTTTTCTTGAAGTTGTAAGCTTTGGAGAGGAACTGACAACTTGTCTCCACAGTATTCTTCAGGTTTCATCTTTCTACTTTATTTAGTTATGATGTTTAGTTTGCTTAGCATGTATAACTAAACTCTTAATAGGGCTCGATTGAAGCCCTAATTATGCTTTTCTATATTTAAGTATTGTTACCTTTGCAATTAGCCATGTTACGATGTTTTAATTGATTAATGCCTACTTTATCGAATTCCTCATATGTATGTGTCTGATCAACGTATGGATATGGTATGGATTAGTTAGTTGGATCAATTTGGATGACCGAGTCCTAAGTCTAGCAATAGTAACAAAAGAATTCCACATCAGATTCTTAGGTTAATCAACACGGGAAACCAGGAGATACATTATGCCCTGGGTCTCATGTTGTTGTTGATTTCCACAGACCTTATGCTCTCTTAAGGAACAACTCAGTATACGCCATGTTGAATCCCTTAAGAGAGAAAAGAGTTAGAGTATACACCATGCCTAACTCATTGCATAGGGAAATCCATTGCCTAAGGAGTGGATCAAGCCCTTAAGTTGACAACCATTAGGTATTCATGGTAGGGCTATTGCATTGGCACATTACTTATTAGGAAAGTATTATTAGTGGTGGATATCAAAGCCCTATGTTCTTATCATTATAAATCTAGACTCAACATTTATTTCTATCTATTTTTACATTGTGAAACTAATTCTAAAAACGGAATTTACCAATCCCTGTGGAGATGATCTCGCATTTGCACACTATGCTACTATTGACCTTGTGCACTTGCAAGTAAAACAAGTTCGATTATTTGCTTAGTAATTTAGGTAGATAAACGCACAACAGTGAGCTGTTTGTCACATGCTCGGCCCAGAATCTCCAAGTTTGAGAGTGTTAGCTGCTTATCAAATGCTCGACCCAGAATCTCTAAGTCCGATCGTGTGAGCTGCTTGTCACATGCTCGGTCCAGAATCTCTAAGTCCAAACATGTGAGTTACTCGTCACATGCTCGGTCCCAGAATCTCCAAGTCCGAGCATGTGAGTTGCTTTTCACACGCTCGGCCCAGGATCTCCAAGTCCGACCATGTGAGCTACTTGTCACATGTTCGGCCCAGAATCTCCAAGTCCGAGCGTGTTAGCTGCTTATCAAATGCTCGGCTGATAAGTGCTTAAATATTCATATTTAAGCCCCTTAATTTACATTTGTTAAGCTCTTAATATACGTATTTTATTCTATTTTACTTCATTTTTGTGTTTTCTGTGTTTTTATAGGTTCTTGGAGAAAATATAACATTTTGGAACTCAAAGGAAGAAATTTGGAAGACCTGAAAGTAGCCAAGTGCGATAGAGCGCACAACCACTCGTGCGCACATGTAGAAGGCTCGAGCGCACAAGCATGAGATCGAGCGCACACGTACAGTAAAACGGCAGAACCTGTTTTGACAAGTAGGGTTAGGGTCTTGTTTTGAAAATTAGGGTTTCAATTTGTCTTTAGAACCTTATAAATAGACTTGTAAAACATAGAAAGGGGAGCTTCCTTTTAGTTTTAGTTTTGGAGGCCAGAGGGGTATAATTGTTTGATTTTAACATAATATCATTTGATTCAATGAACTAAAACATTAAGAGGAAATCATATAATATTTTTTTTTAATCCACCGAATGAAACTTAGCTGCATAGCTTGGTTAGGCAGCTCAACATTCAATTTCTAAAGTCGTCTGTCTAGGAATTAGATAAGTTTGTTTTTTTTATTTAAATGTCAACAAGGTTATAAAAATTACATTTTTTAATTACTGATAATATTTTATGTCTTTCTAATTTTTAAAATTTATAAGTTGTTTTTTATATTTCATAAATTTGTAAGTCATTTTATCTTCTTTCTTTATTTTATATGTTGTTTTTGTAAATTATTTATTTAGAAGAATTTTAAAATTTGTAATTTTTAAGTTATTTGTTTATGTTGTTGTTTTTGTTAAATTTCTAAGTTATTTGTAATATTTAACTTCATCAATAAAATGATTGTTTTTCCATACAATTATAAGTATTCAATTCAATATTTATATATATATATTTTTTTTTACTATTTCCAACAAAAAGGCAAAAAAATCAATATATACCTAATGAGGCCGAACTGGCACGGCACAGCATAGCATAACCCAGTAAACATGCGGGTTTTGAGCCGCACTAGTCCGAGGTTTTTAAAAATACGGCACGACACGACACGAAAGAGAAAGAAACACAACACAGTATGGTACAACATGAAGACACGATGAGCCGCCTTATATGGACCGTGAGCTGCCACCCCTACACTGACACAATTGTGCCTTGATGTAGTCATTTGGACCAAAGTGGTGAGATGATTTAAATTTTGTTCCCACATAATCGGTTTTGTAGAAATTATCACGAAATAAAAAAAGTTTATTAATAATTATAAAAAAAATATAATAATATATATATATATATATATATATATATATATTCAATTATTATTTTATGTTTCCTTGTAATTATCAATAAACTTCCCCCTCCATAAAACGCTATGCTTGTGTTTCAGTCTGACAGAAGCCAACAAATACAGAAAAAAGGCTTCTTGAACTGACTTTTTTTGCTTGTCATTTTGCCTCAATAATCAATCTAAGCACTAAATTCTTAGTAAAAGTTACTGCCTTATTTCTCCTTCCAATCAGAATAAGGGCAGTGTTTGTCACCTTATAACTTGGGTATCTGTGCTAATGCTACGTCTCCCAGTCTCTGACTGACCGACAAGAATTTGGAGCTAGCAAAGCGGCAGAGCCTATAAAGAACCGAGTTAAGTAAATACTGTAATCCGCAATGGTCAGTTCGGATGCGGTTACCTTTATCCGGTGTGCATGAAAACAATAAATCTTGATACGACACAAATTCATGTAATAAGTTGAGTTCGATTGAATTTTTGAAGACTTTAAAGTAATATTTGAGTTGAGAAATTATTAAATTTAATAAGTTAAATTAGATTATGAGTCTAATTATTTTCAATTCGATTTGAATTATTAACTCGGTTATTAAATAATTATATTTTTATATATATCTAAAATATGTTTGTTTTAAGAATTGCTATAATACATTATATAAAAAAATGGATATATATATATACCTCTTTTCATTTTTTTTCTTTTTCTTAAAAATCCTCTAAAAAAATGTTAGTTTTCATGAAAGAAAAAAACAATTTTAGTTTTCTCAAATTTTACTGTAATCACATGTTGGATTATAAGTTTAGTAGTATTATGTTCGAACTTGGTCATGGAGATTTTAAAACCAAGTCTATATTGGTGTTGAAGTTTTTGAAGATTTTGATTGATCAAGCACTTCTAAAATCTATTTACTTTTATATAGTTTGTATTAAATTAAAATTGTTTGAATTTTGTGTTAAGTGATTTAAGATATTTTGCAAGTGTTGAATTTGTATGATTTAATGAATTCTTGTAAGAGTTTGATTTTGTATTTAATGAATGATGAATTAACGTAGGAGAACATTTTTTTTCTTCTTCTTATGTAATATATTTGAATTAATTTTTAAGTGACAAAGAAAAGCTTAAACCGTCGCCTTAAACCGATCCAAACTGATTTAAATGGGTTGGATGAGTTCATGAATTTGATTGAATTGAGATTTTTTCAAATCAGTATGATTATGTTAAGTTGAATTTTTAGATCAAACTTATCCAAACTAACTCATGCTCACTCTTAATATTGTCATCCACAAGTGAAAAATGATTATATGTATTAGAGATGGTTGTTGATGCAAACAATCTACCAATGCGAGTGAGTCAATCAATCGTCTTTCAATCTTAAATAAATAAGACAAGCCCATAATGAAATCCGAGGTTATTGAATCAACGGGCCCAAAATGTGGCCCAGTCTGATGTCATTGTAGCTTGTACTTAGAATACAGAACGATGGGTGTAGAAGGAAGAACGTTGATGATACTGACCGATTGATATATTTTCCTTTTTATTTATTTATTTATATTTTTTCAGGGGAGATGAATTTTATTTTGCTTATCCTTTGATCCTCCTAAAGATAACACTCCCCCTTTAAAGACCCATCAAGAACGTTAAAAGGCTAGAACTCTTTACATTGTTAGTGTATATTTTATCCAGCAGTTATTATGTGGACTCTGGACATGGTAGGTGGTAGCGTTTCACAATGGAGGGACTCGTATGGGTCTCCCTCACAACAAAATATTTTAAAGTTCTGTATGACTTAACTTATGATTCTGTTTTAGAGATAAAAGTGGTTTTGGTCGAACGTGGGACTCGTGTGATGCCATAAGCTTGGAGAGCTTGCAAGATGAAGTAAAATGAGTTCAAGAAATGATCATTGTGGTGTTGTTTGAGTTAATATTTAAGTTGGATTAAATTACACTGTTTAAAGTGGTTTAAAATGAATATTTGAAAATGATATATATAATAATTGTTAAGAATAAAACAACAGAAAATAAACATATACAAAGAATTTACGTGATCCAGAGCTATAACTCTTTCATTTACGGATGGTGGTGAAAATTTTGATTACACTAAAATCAAATATCTTTATCAAATAAATATCATATTGACATTAAATGTTTTTAAGTTTATATGATCTCAAATATCATATTGGTACTGATATTGTTGTGGGAGTGCAAAAATCACCAATGTTATGGAAGTGGGTATAAAGATGGCCGAATGACGGAGAAATGGGAGAAGAATTTTTGAATCAGAGAGAAAATCGAGAGAGAGAGAGAGAGAGAGAGAGAGAGGTTGATCAACCAACGCCAAATCATTATAGTTAGAGATTTGCTGAAGTAGACAACTGCTTCAAAATTGGACCCAAAAGGAAAATGCTTACGTATTCTCAAGAAAGTAGCATGAGCAATATTATTGGTCCTCACTACGTGGAAAGACCACCTTAATTATTTATGATTAAGCCTCCTAGTTGGTTTTAAATTAAATTTCTCTCTAATCAAAGGGTAGTTTATCAATCAATGCACGTTGTCCCCAACTTAGTGGATCACTAATATATATAAAGGTAAAAAAAAAACTTTTTCGATGTTCATCTCATAAAAATACCCTATGGTTTTAACAGTAATTTTGATTTATAATTTAGTTTTCAAATAATTTTTGGTAAAGCAACAATAAAATTAAAAATTATTATTGTTTTAGTAAAACAACAGTGAAAACACTTTTTCAAACATAAATTTAATATCAATAGAAAAAGGAATAGTATGGTTAAGTACCCACTAGCATTCCGAATTACAAGCTGAAAATTATGATATACATTAAAAAAGAATTGGTCACTGAGTACAAGAATGATTATCATTTGTTAGTCCTATCTGCAGTTAGATTGCCTCGTTCCTTCTCTTTGGTTCTGAGGCTCAATTCATTATCTTGATCTCTGGTTGGTAACACACAGCAGAAACAATTCTGGTGACTCAATCAATTTAAGTGTGGAGAAGACCAGCTAGAGTAAAAGATACTGGTCAGCTAATACTGGAAATTCTATTTTCAGATCATGTACATAAGAGGGTTCATGAATCATGGGATTCTTCGGAGATCAAGATAATGTGTTGCTTCCCACTGTCAGAGCGAAGGTTCTCTCCTTTAAAACCGATCTGGGCATAAAAAACATATCGAATATAAGAGTTTTTTCTCTAAGCAATATCGAACATAAGAGTTAGCTAGAAGGATTAGGGAAGAATAGCAACTAGTATGAACTTGACCCTAGAGTTTCGGTCATCAAGATTGAGATAATATCTAGAATTTTAGTCTTGAGATTACCTCGATAGAACTATCAGGAGAGAACCACCTTAACAGCACCCCAAGATGTACCACAAAAGGAATTACCTTGAAAAGCAGAGGAGTTGTAACCTGCAAGTATAATGCGTTGACTATTCTCTCAAGAAACCAAAAAGACTATTGTTGCAAAAAAAAAAGAAGAAGAAAGAAATCATCACCACAGTTCTGTATGGCTGGCAGGTTAATACTTTTCATATATACACTTAAATATTTAAAATAATCATCATACCAGGCTAAGAGCTGTTGTCCCAAGAAGCAGCGAGTACAGTCTTCCCTGAAAATGGTCAAAGTTTCAGCTCTTAAGTGGTTTATAATTTCCAAACTTCCCTTCTAGAAAGTAAGGTCAAACATCCAAAAGAAACGGCATTGACCGTAGTCATTAAAAACTAATGAAGACATCAGGCATGTTTGACATTGAAATTTCTTCAGCAGGGGATTTTCACTGTTTAGAATTCTGCCCCAACTCCCCAATCCCTTTTTTTGGATCCATGTTCAAGGATGCAATGCAACAATAAGCAGCAAAAGTAGCACTAACCTCAATAAGATGGAGGTTGGAGGCACGGCTAAGAAGAACAAATGCAAATTCCCCTATCTGTGCCAGAGACATTCCAACCTAGAGGTAGATGAACCCAAGCTCTGTGAGCCAGGGAAGTATTCAAAAGCAAGCAATTCTTCCCATGAACCATCAAACAAAATCTTACCAGAAGTGAAGTCTTGTTGTTGTATCCAAATCCCTTGATAACTGTGGTGATTATGAATGTCTTTACGATGATAACTAAAAGAACAGACGCGAATAATATATCAACATGACTCCAGATAAAATGAACATGGATCAGCATTCCAATGCTGGCCAGGAAAAGAGCAGCGAAAAAATTGCGAATGGGTTCAATCTGCAAAAATAACAAAGTGCCGCATCATTCAAGGGACAACTGATACATTTATGAAATGTTAAAGAGTTGCGAGCCTCAAAATAGGCAGGAAATCTACCATTACATATATGACCCAAACTGTATTGCATAACATGATGTATACAGAAAAGCCAGGCAAGTTCTATACTGACACTTAGAGAAACATTTTAACATTTCTGATAAATCCATCTATTAAATGGGAATCAGGTGTCAAGGGAGAAAAATGGAAGGAACAGCTTGCCCACCCTAGACAAAAGAAATCAGTAGGTTAAAAACCACAAAACTTGGTTCCTTTTTTAAGCTAGAGTGACATATATCACCAAAAATGGGATATTGGAAAATGTTTATTTGCAGCACATAAGATTCCAATCCATGGATGTGATAACTGAAACCACATAGTGTTTTTTGCAAACAGTTTGAAACAGGAATCTGGAATAATACATCCAATTTGGAGGCTGAATTTCTTCCAAGTTGAAAGTTGAATCTATGCTCATTAATCAACTCACAATCATTTTCTTCAACCCATAAATCTTTGCAAAGGTATCCAGATCCATTTTCATGTAACAGAGAAAAACTTATCTTTCTACAAATCCAAGACACAGCATACTTCCATTATGTAAGGATAACAAAAGTTTTTTTTTTTTTTAAGTAAATGTATCGTATTAATCAATGTTTTTAAGGGCGGGCTTGGGGCGCGCCTATAGGCAATTTGGGCCCAAAACGCCCCAGGGCGTGAATCCTGGGGCGGAACCAAAACGACGTCGTTTTGGCTAAGACAGCCTTCTCCTTCTCTGCGGCTCGAACCCATGACCTTAAAGTGTCATAAACCTTACCACTAAGCTAGCACTGCTGGTGTGATATTATTACACTTCATAAATATATAATACATATTATGTATCTTAATAATAATTACAAACTATTTAATTAATCACTTACAAATTACAACAATATAGAAATATAAGTTATACTTCATATAATTTATATATAAATATATATTAATATTTATAAAATTTTAATTATCAGACTATAGAGAGTTAGTAAAATATTAAACTTTGATAAAAATTAATTAATTAATTAAAAATTAAATTATTTTTATTTTACTATTCTAATTAATTAATATTATTTTATTAAAATTTCAAAACACCCTAAAAGATTCAAAAGACTTACCCGGATTTTCAACATTTTAAGTCAGAATTTTAAATTTTCAACATTTTGATTGAACGTCGTTACAAATGGAACCACTATGTTGGAGGACCATAATGTAAATTGATGGATACATATGCAACAAACGATAGTATACGTCTAAATATCATATGTGATTAAAATTTTCATCAAATTGTTTGATATTTGTGTAAAAATATTTTGATAAATATTCATTCATAGGTCTTAAGTTAGTAGAGTTTATTGATAATTAATTTATTTATATTATTTCAATTTCTTAATATTATTATAATTTAATTAATATTATTTTATTCAAAATGCCCCAACGTTTCAAAAGGCTTACGTCCCAACGCCTCGAAGCTTATGCCTCGCCTCATTAAGACAAAACGCTTCGCCCAACGCCCTCGCCTCTGAAAACACTAGTATTAATAATAAAGGATGTTAACGTATATGATATTTCTTATTCCTATTGCGATATTAGTTTCCTAGTTTCATATGTATTAGTTTTCTAATTTATTATAACCCAAGGTTTCCTATTTCTATTAAGTTTTATATTCTTAGCCTCTATACAGGCTTGTATTTGTCTTTCACAATACAACAATAATACAAATTATTTTCAATCTCCCTTATTTTAACATGGTATAAGAGCTTATGGTTTGGGATCTTGCTGGTGATCTGAGATAAACACTATTAAATATATGTACATATATAGCTTAGAATATGTTTTTTTGGCAATTTTTCCGGTGTTTCTCTGTTTTTCCAGGAGATTCTGCCGGATTCTGTCAATCTCTCTTATTTTAACAAAGGGCACCAGGGAGGTGCCTCCCATTTACAAAATCAACTATCTACATGATAGTGTTTCTATGAATTCAATAAGTTGATATCCCATTTACTTGCATATTTACAAAAAAAAAAAAAAAAAAGGTCGCATATTCATGGATTTCTCCTCTTTCATGGCTCAAAGGATGTTCAGCATATTTAGATATAATAGAGAAAGAACCACTAATGTTTTTTCATAGCTGAAAACTCACACATGTATGCAGACAGCCAGACATATACATAGATTTACAAATTACAACTTCTGATAACATAAGCAACCTTACTTGTTCTAGTGTATGTTGAGCAAGATCAGTTGTTGATATCATAACTCCAGCAGCAAAAGAACCCAGTTCTAGACTTAGGCCCAGCTTATCGCTACACTGAAATCATACAGGAACAATTAGATAACAGTACCACTAGACATGCAATATGAAAGAATTCACATGTCTAACTAGCTTGGATCATTTCAGCAAAACCATTTTGCATAAAGAATGTGTTACATCAGCAGAATGATAATGATTTATAGTGTGATACAAGGAAAGCAAAGATATGACTTCGGAGGTATATTCAACAACTCAATATAACTGTGCGCTATGGATACAGGTAGAGGAACATGTCTAGGTCTGGGATATGTAAATATCGGATTTTTTTTAAGAGACTCGCTAAGCTTCCCAAAAAGTGGACACAGGAGCAGGGATACATCAAGCGGTCCTAACCAAAGCGATGCATAAATCAAAACTAATCTTAAAGATTATAGATATGGTCCTCTGTTTATATTTTTATTAAATATTTTAAAACCATTATATTTATTTAGTTCTTTACTCGCAAGATCAGCAATAAGACCTTCTATTTAGTTTGATAGGCGTAAGAAGCATTCTAGCTGACAGCTTGCACATTGAGCATTCAGCATTCCAAAGTTTTAACAGGTACCATAAATCATAGTACTTCTCTCAGAAAGCATGATGTCAAAATGCAAAAACCAACATAAAGACAAGATACAGAAATAAACAATAGGGTGCTGCTATTTGCAGAGTTGCCTTCACATATCAAATGCACACTAAAACATAGCACACTCTACATCACACGTGACAGACTCGTGCTTTTCCTAAGCTATGAGTCCTAATCATGCTTTTTACTCACTTTTTGTTGTAAGTATGACCTACACTTGTGTTGCAAAGCATAGATGAGATCATGCTTTTCAGAATGCATGAACCTTCTCATGCTTTTCATCTAAGGTAAGACACTTTTCACAAAAAGTATGAGCCGCAAGATACTTACAAAAGCATTTTTGTAGACTCAATTTTGTGGATAGCTTGAGTCCCTCACACTTCAGTATGTAGATAATTTTTGGTCCACAAAAGGCCAGGTTGTTGGTGAAACTGCTCCATATAGGCAGTTATGTGAAAATAGTTTTTCTTTTTTTTGGTAATATGCCAAAAAACAAGTTCAACTGCTGATTGCTGATGTACAGATGTTGTTTCTTCCCACTTGACAAAGTAAGAAGCTGCTCTATCTCTCCCTCTCTATGAGTGTGTGAACTGCAAACGGGTGCATGAAAGTATGCATGCTTGTAAATCATATTCCGTGTCCAATGGAAATTTTTCACCATTGCCCTCATCATGTTGTGTCAGCATGGTTATGGGAATAAAACTCTCATCGGTACACTCATCAAGTTCATTCATCTCAGTTTCAACAAGCTGCACGCCAAATTAAAAAACTTTTCTACAGCAACCAACAATCAAGTAACCAGTAGACCCATTTTATGTCATGTTAGTTTAGTGGTATGCATACACAAATATTTCCCATTGTTGCTCTTTAGAGGAACCATCTCCTTCAATGTTGAAATTTAAGAATGCATCTTTGTTACATGAACAAACATATTTTAGTATTTCTCATTTCATGCACAGAAAAAAAAAAGCCACAGTGGCAAACTATTATGGAAGTCCACTCTTGGGTTCTAACTTGACCAATTACAGGATTTGCAACCAGTTGGTAAATTTACTAATGAGCAAAATGGAAAACCTGAACTTATCATTGTAGTGCAATATACGAAAATAGTTGGGCTCAGCTGTTGGCAGTGCTGTGGTGTAATATATCAAAACGTAAAGTTTAGCTACAGACACAGTTCTAAATACAACTGGTGATAATATACAGAGCCAGGCTGCAGCAAGCAGACAGATGATAGTAAAAATAAAACTGAATGCTCCAGATAGATTAAAAATTGAGTAAGCGAAACAAACCCAGGCTACAAGCAAGCAGAATGCGACCGCAGCCAATTGATAGAGTTCATTGGTCTGTGCAGAAAAAATGGAGGTCACTAAACAAATCAAATTAAACCTTGTTGCTCACTCACACTGTCACACAAGCACAAGTTAGGCAATCTTATAGCTGGAGAACTTTTAAATGTGATTCTATCTTCACAGTAAGAAGATCTCTCTACCTGTGATGATAGGCTGATCATCAGCTTCAGTAACGAAGGAACACAAGTTCGAGATAATATTGACAAAACAGCCAAAAATGCAATCAACACCACCACCCTGGTAAAGAGAAGAATTAGCATGTTATAACAAATAGAAGCCTTTGAAATTCACACCCACAAAGGCATAAAGCAAAAAAGTAGACTAGTAGTAGTAGTTGTGGTAGTTAGTAGTGATAATCAGGGGCGGTTCTTCTTTGTGACTAGAGGGCATGCTCCCCCCCAAAACTTTTGTAAAATTTTTACATATTATTTTTTTAGTGTTACCAGTAATAAATAAAATAACTTATATATGTGTGATCTCTCCAAATTAAATTTTAGCAATTAATAAAGATAGATAAAATCACATGTTGTCACCTAAATAGTCAATTATATTAAAATTGTAACCTTAAGATATTGAGACATTTTAGTGATTAGTTGAATGTTATAAAAGAAAAATTATTAACAATTATTTTTCTATTTATACTTATAAAATGAATATTTGATTTTGTTTCGAGTCACTCAACATTAGTTCATGAACATAATATGCTTAAAATATTATTTTTTATATGTAAATAAATTGTATTAAAAAAAACCGCAGTGAGGGGGTGCAACCCATGTATAAAGACTATTTATATGGGAGAAACTCCACAAAATCTACTAAATCTAAGGCATTTCCAAAAGAATGCCCCTTGACCCAAAAAAATTAAGGGTGTTGAACCACCTTTCCTTGATTACAAAAACTATCTATATGAGAGAAACTCCACAAAATCTACTAAATCAAAGGCATTGAACCACTTTTTCCTAATTACAACAGTAAATATGCTTAAAATATTTACTGTTTTAAGGAGGTTATTTATTATAGGCTTCGTTTGGTTAGCTTATTTTCAACTTAAAATTATAATCATGTGCTTTTCTTGAGGATGCTTTAAGCTGATTTAGTGTTTAGGTAACCGAGTGCTTAATGTACTGCTTATTTTAAAATAAGCTGACCTAAACGAAGCCTAGTATCATAATCATTAAGGGCTGAACGTTGCTTAAAAAATGTCAATGACTAAAAGCTAAGTCAAGTTTAGTTTTATGACCAAATTATGAATTTGTATTTAGTTGGACTCAGGAATCATATTTTTCTTATAGATGTAATGACCAAAGTACATATATGCAAACATGTGTACTTTAAGTCCCCCTCCCCCCCAAAAAAAAAATAAATAAATAAAAACATAAGATCCGCCACTGGGGATAACTGTTTTTTTTATAAGTAAATATGTATATAAAAAAAGCACCAAGGGGCAAAAACTATCAACACTATAGTAGCTCCACAAAATTTAGAAGATCTTTCGTTCACAAAAAAATTACCTTTGAACGAAAAACAAAAGTGTTGAACCAACTATCTCTGATTACCCCTTTAGGCCTCTCTTCACTAACAAAAGCCCTTATATTTCTCTCATTCCAAACAACCCAAAAAACAGTGAGAGATCAAACAGTAAGCCTTCTATAGCTCCTTCGAAGCACAAATACCACTCTAAGCCCACACTTCATCCATCACAGAACCCGCAACCACCAAGAAACCCCTAAACACCATAAGCCACCAAGTAACAAGCACTTTCCCCTTTCTTTGAAGATTATCAATAGTAAGGATCTTTGCCCAAGAGGCTTTCCACAAATAAAAAAAAGAAACAAAAATCTTACTTTTTTAGGGACATAAGAATTCCAAATAGCTTTATAAGGGAAGTTGGGAAAACCTTCCAAAGGAGACCCTTCCAAAAGAACCTTAAAAAAGACTTCACCTCAAACCCCTTTCCGAGTTAAGTTTCCACTTAGCCACATACTCTCTCGACACCACAAGACTAGTGCTATACAAGACCTCCAAGAATTCCCAAACAATAGCGTCATTGGATAAGGACATGCAAGAACTAATGAGTGAATCTCTCTAAAAAAAAAATTGTAATTCTAACTCCAATTGCTAAAAGTGTCAGCTTAACCAAAAAAATCGCAAGCCATTTTCTGTTCATTTTTTTCTAATATTATCATAAGCACAAAGCACAGGGAGTGGACAAATCAATTACATTAACTCCAACATTTATTCAGTAACCACACAGCATTTATCAATTCAATGTAAACAATATGAACCGCATTATGAATGAAGCTAATTTTGTTAGCTCGCATATTTTCAACAGATATTACTTTCAGTCAAGTTTTATATCTAAAATTCGATACTAACAAGCCTCCACAAAAGAGGATGGTAGAAAGAAATTTCTTGCATTAAGCTTTAGAGGGTTCTTCTTTCTTTTCTGGATCAATGTAAGCCTCATGTTTCATGAGAGGTCCGTTTTCTAGCACTTCAGATATTTATATCAATAATATCATAGTTTCATTACAGTACATAAAAGGTGTTTATCTTATATCTATCCATTATAATTATCATAAACAAAATGAACAAATAGATCCTACGACATAAACAGAACTCAAGAAAAATAAAAAATAAAAAAGGGTAACATTAATGCTTCTACTTTCACAAGTGTTTTCCTTACAGTTTTGTCATGGACATCACTCCCCGAAGAACACCAGAAGTTCCACCCATAACAGGAAGCAATGCAAACAGCAAACCCACAGCACAGTCCTAGGCAACCAAAAATAACTTCTCAAGATTCCAGAGTAATTGAAGAAGAAAGTTAAAGTTCATATTGATTCAATAAACGAGGATGAGAGGAAGGATATAATACCTGCAGAATAAGGGTGCCAATGGTGACTTGGCCATGAAGAGTACTGTTAGAATTTTTTTCCATCAGAAACTTCAGTACCTGCAGTCCTCAAACAGTCCAAAACTGCAACCATGAGTGTCACACAACCTAGAATAAGTACCTAATATAGTGCATGCGTGAGTCTATATGTAGCACAGATTACTAAAAGAGTTTACCACTGCTGTTGAAGACATTGAAAGAAATGTGCCAACAAATATTCCCTCCGGAAGTTTACCACCACATAACTGCAAACAGCATCCAATCAGAACTGCAGCACTGAGAATGAGATATATGGTGTAACACAGTCTACGGTAAGAAAAGAAATACAGAATATAGCAAGGCTAGCAACAAAATTGAATGACTAATTTATATCCCTTAAAGCTCTATCATGCCACACGAACAAACTACTACAAGTTAAGGTCAGTTACTTCAAAACATCTCATCTTTGGCCTCTTTTTGACACGGAATCAAGTCGCAAGTACTCCAGACATTGAGTTTAGGAACTATGTTCCAAGATTGTTAAAATCAGGATTCTACCTTATAGATCATTTGGAATTGGATTGAGAATAGAGGAGTTTACGAACTAGAACAACTAATAACAACTAATTTATGTATAATATGAATAATCCTAAAATGTTTGAGCAGAGATATATATTGATAAGGGTTCATAATATGTATATGTTTGTTATATTTCCTCATGTTTTAATAGTTATAAATGCTTAAATCTTGGATTTTGATTATGTTTCGTATTTTGTGGAGTAGATTGAGGAGTTATATCAAATTGAATTCAAAATCAAGAGATTTGGAGAGGAAAAATCGGAGCTCAAAAAGATATACATTCCAGAAGCGGTTTTTGCTTAAAGCGTGGGCACGTCCTGTTTTTCCAGAATGTTCACAGAAGCAGTCAGCAGATAAAGCGTGGGTGCGCCTTACTGGATCCGAGGTTTTGACCTAGGGTTGCGAATTTGTTAGAGAAAAAAGGATATGTATGACA
Source organism: Bretschneidera sinensis (assembly GCA_023935145.1). Lineage (NCBI taxonomy): Eukaryota > Viridiplantae > Streptophyta > Magnoliopsida > Brassicales > Akaniaceae > Bretschneidera > Bretschneidera sinensis. Next base: position 12,837,977 of record CM043701.1, read on the forward strand.
GCTGGAAAGATTTAGTTGCCCATTCTATTCTTTAGAAAAGTATTTGCCAAGACTCCTTATGAAGGAAGAATTTGCTTTTAATTAGTTTCCTTATCTAGGTAGGGTAACTATTATAAATAGGAAACGGAGAAACCCTAAGGAAGATCCCAGCAGCCACACACAGATTATTCACAAGAAAATTCTTCTTCTCTTTTCTTTAGCCGTTCTTTTAATTATGAGTAGCTAAATACTTTTCTTCCAACCGAAGGATAATTGAAGTTTTGGTTCTTCAAGAATTGTGAGATCTAAATAATTTTCATTGCTCTTTTATTTCTTCATTATTTATATATCTTCTATATTTATTAAAAGTTATTGTCTTGGTTGATTGATGCAAAAGGGTCCGTTGTTCAATTATCAGGTCAATAAATTGTCATTTAGAACTTTAAATCCGTAATTGTTTAAATGTTCTAATGTTAGTGGTAAAATAACAAAGTTGATTATAACCAGGTTTTCGATTTATGTTATGGAGATATATAATCTAGTCTAAATGAATCGAGCTTGTGTATTTGTTGACTAGAATTGGTGGTCTCTCTAATTATGAATGTTGTCGATAGATTAAATCCTAAAAGCTTGTTTAAGGTTGTTTATTAACAAGAGAAGTAATCAAAGAGCTTGTTTTGGTTATCGAGAAAGTAAGGAGAGATAGGTTGTTAGAGCTTGTTAACAACCATAACCAATTTAGTGAAGAATAGAAGATTTTATCCTTGTATCTGTGATCAATTCTCTGAACCAATTCTGAAATTATACCTTTGACTGGATATTTGTCTGATATTGATTTCTCCTTAGTTTTTAGTTGATTATAATTGCTTTCTATTTTATATATCTTCTATATTTCAAACCCCTTTTCTTTGCTTTAATTTTCATTAAAATAAATCTACTCAATCTCTGTGGATACGACCTTGCTCGTTACTATTACAATTTGTATTTTTCGAGAGCGAGAATTTTGTTATTTGTTGGATTCGACACCCATCAAATTTGTGGTGCCGTTGCCGGGGATTGGTATTAATTAGATTTATTTTAATGCTTCATTCTTCTCGTGCAAGTGAACTCCAATACGATCCTGAGATTGAGAAGACAGCTTGGAATTTGAGGAAGGAAGCTAAGTTGCGTGACAAACAAGCATCTTCATCCTCACCCCCCGGATGTAATTCAGTACCTGACTTACTTAATTCATCTAGTGATTCTGAAATAGAAGAAGTAATGGCCAATCAAGAGAGAACTTTAAGGGAATTGGCTGCACCAAATGTAAATCAACAGCCACTCTGCATTACGTATCCAGCTTTGGAAGTGGGCTTTGAGTTGAAATCTAGATCGATCCATTTGCTTCCAACTTTTCGTGGTCTTGAGAATGAAGATCCTCACAAGCATCTAAAGGAATTCCACGTGGCGTGTTCAAGCATGAAACCGCAAGGAGTGGCTGAAGATCAAATCAAATTACGTGCTTTTCCATTCTCGCTGACTGAAAAAGCAAAGGATTGGTTATTTTACTTGTCCCCTTGCTCTATAACGACATGGATGGAGATGGTGAGATTATTTCTTGATAAATTTTTCCCTGCATCACGAGCTGCTGGCATTAGAAGGGAGATATGTGGAATAAAACAGAAAGACACAGAGACCCTTCACGAGTATTGGGAAAGATTTAAGCAACTCTCTGCAAGCTGCCCACGACATGGAATTTCTAAACAGCTCCTTATTCAATATTTCTACGAAGGGCTCCTACTCATGGAAAGGAAGATGATGGATGCAGCGAGTGGAGGTGCCATAGTGAATAAAACTCCTCGTGACGCTAGAGATTTGATCTCCATCATGGCCGCTAACTCACAACAATTTGGATTCAGGCATGACACATCTCCAATAAGGGTGAATGAGGTAAGTATATCTTCCCTTGAAAATCAAATATTTAAACTAACTTCTATTGTTCAACAGTTAGCTGTGGGAAATATGCAACAAGTGAAAGCTTGTGGGATTTGTGCTACCATCGATCATGTGCCCTACACTTCAAGATGATTTCTATGAGCATGCCAATGTAGCTGGAGGATTTCCAGGCCCACCACAAAGGAAATACGATCCCTATTCAAATACCTACAACCCAGGATGGAGGGATCATCCTAATTTCAGCTATGGAGCAAGACCACAATTCCAACACTTTCAGTATAGACCACCTGTTCCACCACCACAACAAACTTCCACAAGTTCAGGTATGTCTCTAAGAAGAAATTGTTAAATCCCTTGCAACTAACACGCAGCAATTCCAACAGGAGACAAGAACAAGCATTCAACAAATGGAGAATCAAATAAGTCAACTGGCATCTTCTGTGAACCGACTGGAATCTCAAGGTAAATTGCCCTCACAAACTGTTGTTAATCCAAAACAAAATGCTAGTGCAGTTACTTTGAGAAGCGGAAAGGAGTTTAAGGAACCCAATAAGGCGGCACGTGGAGAAGAAATTGAAAAAGAAGTAGTTACTCCTCAACCTCAAACTGACCAACCTAGAGGACTCGATAGTGAACAACCAAAGGCATTGGTGACGAATCCTCCCTTTCCTAATAGATTGACTAAATCCAAGAAAGAAGAGAAAGAGAAGGAAATTCTTGAAACTTTTCGCAAGGTTGAGGTAAATATTCCCTTACTTGATGCAATTAAACAAGTGCCTCGATATACTAAATTTCTCAAAGAGTTGTGCACCAACAAGAGGAAGTTGAAAGGTAATGAAAAAATAAGTATGGGAGAAAATGTTTCAACCATCCTCCAGAAAAAATTACCTCCAAAATGCAAGGACCCAGGTATGTTTACTATCCCTTGCAAACTAGGTGATGTTAGGATTGAGAGAGCAATGCTAGATCTAGGAGCTTCAATAAATGTCATGCCTATCTCTATTTATTCATCTTTGAATATTGGTCCATTAAAAGAAACTGGTGTGATTATTCAACTTGCTGATAGATCTAATGTATATCATGAAGGAGTCTTGGAGGATGTCTTAGTACAAGTTAATAGGTTGGTCTTTCCTGCTGATTTTTATGTTCTTGACATAGAAGAAGATGACTCCTCTAATTCAACACTAATGTTATTAGGAAGACCATTTCTAAAAACATCTAGAACAAAAATTGATGTGCATGATGGTACACTCACAATAGAATTTGATGGTGAAATTATTAAATTCAATATTTATGATGCAATGAGGTACCCTAATGATGTGTCTTCTGTTTTTGTTATGGATGTTATTGACCCATTGGCGCAGGAATTCTTTCATCTAATTGATGATGATAAGCCAAAAGTTATACTTAGCAGGCATTTCACTCTTGAAGGGGCTGCTACCACTGAAGAACTCGCCATCCAAGAAGAAACAAGGAACTTTTGGTCTAAAATGAGAAAAGAAGTGTCAGAAGAACAAATAATAATAACTGAATTGAAAACTTTACTTGCTCATTTGAAATATGCTTATTTAGAGAAAAATATTTTCCCTGTTATAATATCTTCTTCGTTGACAGGTAAAATGGAAGAACGGTTGCTGGAAGTCCTAAGAATGCATATATTTCCGGGAAAGCTGAAATCTCGGTGGACTGGACCATACACCGTGATAAGTGTATCACGTTTTGGTGTCGTTGAAATACGACACAAGAAAAACAAGGCGATGTTCAAGATCAACGGGCATAAATTGAAGCACTACATCATGGGGACGTTTGACCCTCAATCGTCCACAACCATTCTCCAAGAGCCATAAATCAGAAAGTCTAGCCCAAGACGTTAAAGAACGGCGCTTTTGGGAGGCAACCCAACTTTTTGTCTTACTTTCCTTGTTTTCTTTATTTATTTCTTTTTCTTTTATTTAGATTATTTTTAGTTTTTTTATTATCATTTTTCGTAGTGCATTTGATTTCCTTTCCAATTTTTTTGGCAAAAGATGATTTTCGTAACCCGTGGGCACGCCTTATGGAAAATCTTGAATCCTGGAATTAGGCAACAAACCAGAAGAAATCTTTGAATACAACGTGCCCACGCCTTATTCCAATTGTTCTCCTGGTTGAAAGAGTCAAAAAAAAAAAAATTAATCTGGCGATCGGCTTGCGAGACTCTAAGACCAAGTTACCAGATTGGACAAAAACTTGACAGCCTTCTTTGCTTATATGGGATTCACACCACCTTCATCCCCAAGCACGTGACTGATATCTTGGATGATGCTCACAATTTCAGGGGAGTTTTCTACTTACTCTTGTTCTCTTATAAGTTTTTGAGTATCTCTTTTTGATACATTGAGGACAATGTATGGATTAAGTGTGGGGGAGGGTCTTTGAAATATGAATTTGATTTTACTTTGAACTTCACTTTTAGCTCCATTTTGATCAATTTTTGCGTCATTTTTCAAGAAAATTTTCATACTTTAGTTCTTGTTTGGGATCCTTCTCTTCTGAATTCTAGATTCTGTCGATGCTTGTCTTAAATGGTCTGGATTATTGTGAATTATTGAGATAAATTGAGGCGTAATAAGGGACTAGCATGAATAGTTGAATTCTTATTTACTACACAGTGATTAATTGCTCCTGATGATTGATTGAATGAAAAATGTGCTGGATTTAATGCACATGACCCTTTTTGTGCGCTTTTGAGCCAATGAGCATTCATATTATATTATGCTCCATTTTCTTAATTGAGTGATTGTCATACATAGTTGATTTTTCTAGAACTTGCTTTGTTATGCATGTCAGGAGACGACATTGTTGAATTGGATGCATTGAAGTAATAAGGGCATTTAGGTGGAGCCATTTAGCTTTCTTAAAAAGCCTACCTTGATTTTTACCTTAGAAAGCCAATTTTGAACCTTTGCCCTTTTGTTGGAAGTTAACCACGGTATAAGAAATGTCAATCCATTCTTTTGTCGATTTCCCTTTTTTGAACCTTGAATTGAAGGATCGTACTAGCTTGTTCATATGAAGCTTCAAATTATCTTTGAAAGGATTGCAAGATGCTAGGAATAAAGTGATTCAAGTTACAAGTGCCTTGGTTCTGCTAAAAAAAAAAAAACAAAGAAAGAAAGAAAGAAAAAAAGAAAGAAAGAAAAAAAAAAAAAGGAGAAAAAAATAGGCGGCCAGAAAGAGAGAAAAGTTGTGCAGTTTCAATTGTTTGGAAGTGAAAAAGAACAAATAGAAAAAAAAAAAAAAAAAAAAAAAAAAGAGCAGCCAGAAAGAGAAAAAAGTTGTGCAGTTTCAATTGTTTGGAAGTGAACTGATTGAAGAAAACATTCGACGTTATTGAGTTGTGCTTTGTGTGGAGAAGTTAGTCTAATTCCTTTGATAAAAATACCTAAAAATTCCTTCCCACCACACCTTATCTAAGCCCCGTTACAACCCATTTAAGACCCTTAGATTCTTTGCATTCAATTCAATCCATTGATGTGATATATTAGTAAGCTTATGGTAAAGATCTTCTATGTTTTGACTTAAGAGTTCATTGATACCCTAAACACTTTGAGCGGATTGAGTGAATCCAATGAGAGGGTGTTAGATCCTATTGCATCTTGATTTCGAGTAGATCATTGAGGTGATTGCTCATGGGTGTGGTTTATAAGAATTTACTCTATAAAATTGTTCATTTCTTATTTGCCCTTCGATTTAAATCTTTAAAGCATGATAATTTGGATTATAGAGAATGAGTAAAGGTAGAAGAAGGAACGGTGATGAAAAGGTGACGAACTTGAGCTATTGTATGCTTGAGGACAAGCATTGTTTAAGTGTGGGGGAATTTGATAAGGGTTCATAATATGTGTATGTTTGTTATATTTCCTCATGTTTTAATGGTTATAAATGCTTAAATCTTGGATTTTGATTATGTTTCGTATTTTGTGGAGTAGATTGAGGAGTTATATCAAATTGAATTCAAAATCAAGAGATTTGGAGAGGAAAAATCGGAGCTCAAAAATATATACATTCCAGAAGCGGTTTTTGTTTAAAGCGTGGGCACGTCTTGTTTTTCCATAATGTTCACAGAAGCAGTCAGCAGATAAAGCGTGGGCGCGCCTTCCTGGATCCGAGGTTTTGACCTAGGGTTGCGAATTTGTTAGAGAAAAAAGGATATGTATGACAGCTCGAAAGATTTAGTTGTCCATTCTATTCTTTAGGAAAGTATTTGCCAAGACTCCTTATGAAGGAAGAATTTGTTTTTAATTAGTTTCCTTATCTAGGTAGGGTAACTATTATAAATAGGAAAAGGAGAAACCCTAAGGAAGATCCCAGCAGCCACACACAGATTATTCACAAGAAAATTCTTCTTCTCTTTTCTTTAGCCGTTCTTTTAATTATGAGTAGCTAAATACTTTTCTTCCAGCCGAAGGATAATTGAAGTTTTGGTTCTTCAAGAATTGTGAGATCTAAATAATTTTCATTGCTCTTTTATTTCTTCATTATTTATATATCTTCTGTATTTATTAAAAATTATTGTTTTGGTTGATTGATGCAAAAGGGTCTATTGTTCAATTATCAGGTCAATAAATTGCCATTTAGAACTTTAAATCCGTAATTGTTTAAATATTCTAATGTTAGTGGTAAAATAACAAAGTTGATTCTAACCAGGTTTTCGATTTATGTTATGGAGATATATAATCTAATCTAAATGAATCGAGCTTGTGTATTTGTTGGCTAGAATTGGTAGTCTCTCTAATTATTAATGTTGTCGATAGATTAAATCCTAAGAGCTTGTTTAGGGTTGTTTATTAACAAGAGAAGTAATCAAAGAGCTTGTTTTGGTTATCGAGAAAGTAAAGAGAGATAGGTTGTTAGAGCTTGTTAACAACCATAACCAATTTAGTGAAGAATAGAAGATTTTATCCTTGTATCTGCGATCAATTCTCTGAACCAATTCTGAAATTATACCTTTGGCTGGATATTTGTCTGATATTGATTTCTCCTTAGTTTTTTGTTGATTATAATTGTTTTCTATTTTATATATCTTCTATATTTCAAACCCCTTTTCTTTGCTTTAATTTTCCTTAAAATAAATCTACCCAATCTCTGTGGATACGACCTTGCTCGTCACTATTACAATTTGTATTTTTCGAGAGCGAGAATTTTATTATTTGTTGGATTCAACACCCATCATATATATATAAAGCAAAATATATACTAAAAACGCGCCAAGAGGGTGAAACCCATTTACACAAGACTACCTACAAGATAGCAAGTCTATGAAATCAAGGAACTGTTCCTCATGTACAAAAAAATTCCCCTTAAACCAAAAACGAAGGGTATTTAACCATTTACTTTTAACAAGAAAGAGATCCAAAACTAGTATTGTTGGCATAAAACACAAAAGTGTTCCATTCTGTTAAAATCCTATGATTCTAAGATCTGATCCTTCTTCGTTTCTACATAACTAAAATTTTGGAGTGGCCCAGATTGCTTGTTAAATTTGGAATTATAAGATCATATGGATCACAATTTTAACGGTATGCTATCTTGCCATATTAATGAGTATGATACCATTACTCAGTGAGGTGATGTGGCAGCATTACACTAGTGGGGCAAAGTCGACATAGTACATACGAAATAATAAAATCAAATGGTGGCATGGTAAGAGCTGGAAATATCGTATAAGGGAAAAAGAAGATGATATGATGCAAAAACACATCCATGGTATAACTGTCATCCACTTCAACTGGTTCGTATTATAGTTAAATCTACATGTATTTAATGACAGACTTCCTATGTTATCCTTCTCTGCCTTTATCTTATTCGTAACTTTAAAAAATCTTCATTTTTTTTTTAACTTGTTCCTTCTGACCCAATTAATTGTTCATTGGCATATCATTGGGAAAGGTAGCTTTCACATGTAAAAGAAATACAGCAGAAAACAAACTTCCATAAAATTTCTGCTACAATTAATAGACATACCGAAGCTGTAACTCCACACAGGAACATAAATAGGAGAATCTGGAGAAGGCCTCCTAGAACAGCAACCGCTTGAACAATTCGAAGCTACAGTTACGGAGGATGAAGTTCACAAATGATTTTAACCACAATATGAAACACTTCAAATTCACATTAAAAAACAGTATCCAGAAATAAGAACGTAAGCTTACCTTAGAAGTAGAGAACTCTAGGCCCAGTGCAAAAAGAAGAAAAACCACACCAAATTGAGCCACTGTTTCAACCTAGATGAATAAATCAATGTGAAGTTATATGGTAGAAGAAGCAAACATGTATTTTATCCAGAAAACATGCCACAAAGATAAGATTATAAGCCTTACGAATAACTAAAAGATAAATGGAAAATAAACATGTTCCTAAACCAGCATCACAATTACCACGTGATGTTTTCATTTGCTAACAATTTGAACAACAGAGGCCAATCACGTAATAATTGGTTATCAAATTTCAAATCTATTTGATAAAGGTAACAACTATTAATATTTCTAAACAGACGAGTATTTAACATGAACAAAACTCTTAGATTCATATTAAAGGTTCAGAAGAAATTAGCAAAAATATCTAGAAGAACCGCAAAAACAACAAAAAATTTGATAGAGTTAGAGAAGCCTTTGAAACACCATTCATTACTCGTAAGTTGTCATATTATATATGAAGGGCTTACTCAGCCCAACAGTCAAGTATATTTGTATATGTCATGGAAAACAAACTATCTAAAAATTTATGTAAAAAAATAAATAAGAATGCATGATCAATAGATTTGCAATGACACAAGCAACATACTTGCACCATTTCACTGACAAAGTTAAACCCTCCAGGTCCAATGACAGATCCTGCTAGCAAATATCCAGTTATCACCTGTACCATTTCAGCAGGATTAACAATTATATTAGAGAATCAGTAACATTGACTCAGATTCTGACATTAAATTTTGTCATGAACTAAATCAGACCGGTTGTCCAGCACAAGCAAATGCAATGCCACCGCATGTTGCAGACACAATGACGACGACTAAATCCGATATCAGCCTACAAAGCATGTGGAAAAATTCGGATCAGCTAACTAGTTGAGTTTCTAATGAAACTATATCAAATTAGTAAGTTCACCTCAAGTCTAGCTGCAGAACTGGATATTTTGATTTAAAATTAGATATAATAAAGACATTGTCCTGAAAACAAACAACGTCCACACGTTATAACAGAAATGATAAATATCAATGTTAATAAGTTCTGAATAAAGCAAACTTACCTTTCGGTCTATAAGTGTTGGTGTATCTTCAGCTCTATTATCATTATCCAGATTGAAAACATCATGAAGTTGAAATGACCTAAAACAAAAGATAAACTTATCATGGTGCTGTGTGTTTTTAATTTTTGGCATAGAACACATCAGAAAGTTTACATGAAATCTAATAATACATGTTGAAGCATATACTTTTCCTCTTTTGTGTCATTTTTCTTTGGCTTTACTCTGGCTACAGTTTCCAGAACTGCCTGGTCAAAACAAAAATGTAAGAAAACACATTCAGAATCTTCAAGCTAAAATAGGTTCTAACTTCTAAGTATATTCAATCAAAGGGGAAACAAAAAATTTAGAGTAAAGCAAACTTCTTGCAACTGCTTAACCAAGAAGTATCAGATTTTGTGAATGAAAAATAATGAATTATTATAATACAAGTAATATCAACTATTTTAGTGCGAGTATATCTCAATTGCATCGTAATCTACTTGGTTGGTATAATAGTTCCTTAAAAAATCTAAAGTAGAATGAACTAGACTTACCAGAAAATATTAGAATACAGTAATGTCTATCACATCAAGAATTCTAATTAGACCATCATAAGCAACACAACAAGAATAAGATTCTTTCCTCTCAATCACAGAAGCATGGAAGCATACATCCCTCTTATACTCATTAGTCATCTGAAAATATTATTACTGTATTTGAAAAACTAAAGGAACAAGATACCACCAACCTGCTGGTCTGCTACACTGTTATTGAAGCTTCCAGGATCAGTTGCTGCCATGAATATAACAAACATATAAAAGAAAAGTTGGAATAGCATGCTAACTTTGATGGGAAGATTAAGAAAAGAGTGGCTGCCATGAGGGATACAAAACAATAGCTGTATAAGGACATATTTGAAAGCCCAATTTAAAATTGAATGTCACCACTGTAATTAATTTCAAATTTGAAATTACAAATAATTAATTCCAAGTACAGTAATCAATAAAGAGAACACATGGACACATGCAACCGTACTAAATTAAGACCACTTGTGTAATTTAATGAGATGGCATGTGTTAACAAATTTGTTCTCAATTTAACACCCCAAAAAAAATCTATTAGTTCCCCAGATCTTGAAACCTAAGCAAGATCACACCAAATTGAGTTTAAAAATGCAGATCATACATGGTACCAGATTATGATTCAGAATCTCGCTTCATAAACGGCATCAAATTCACAAAAAGAAACTCCGTGCGATTACTGAGAAGTACAAAATAAAAATGGAAAGGAACAGTAAATCAGAAGTTAATATACCAACTTAAACTAATCCAAAACCATAATTAAGCTCAGTTAAAAAGAAGTCTCCCTTATTTCTTCCTAAAAACGTCGTATCAAGAAAAATCCTCATATTCTCTAATAAATAAAACCTCATATTCTAACTTCTAGTATCTTTCCATTTTCTAGCTTTCTTCATTAACGAAACATAGCAAAAATTTTATTGAGTGGTTTTCTTTATGTTTAAGCTCTAAAGAAACAATTAAAGCCCTAATCAAAGCAAAAGCAGAGAGACAATAAAAAAAAGTTACCTTCGGTTTGATCGTTCTCGGTGAACTCTTTTTCGAGCGCTCGATCGATCATTTCAGCGAAGCTGCCTTCCTTGGGTTTAGAAAGAGAAACATTTGAGGCAGTAGAGTTGGTGTCCTCGAACTGATCCGACTCAGTGAGTTGGCCAGCGAGTGAGTGCGAAGAAGCGAAGCAGAAGAGAGCGAGGAAGAAGAAGAGAGTAAGCTCAGAGAAGAGCGACCTTCTAAACATTGCAGGAACGCGGCGCAGGGTAACCAGCTTAACGGTGTCTCTGCGACTTGGGAGAGAGAAGGAGATGTCGATCTGTCGATGCCCACAAAGCAAGTGGCAGAGAGAGAAAATGAGAGAAACAAGGAGGAGAGAAATAGAAAGATGAAGAAATAATTTTAGAGAGAGGAAGAAAAATGGAAGAGAGAGAGAGACAGAGAGTTCACTGGAGGTTTTGGTCAATTCGTAGTCATTAATTATGGCTATAATAAATGGATAACGTTTTTTAAAAAAAATATTGATTTTAATTCAATTCAAAACTCATTAGTCATTGGTGATTTTTTTACCATGTTTGTATTCATCCTTTTTAAAGCCATTAATACAAATTCTGATGTTAAAAGAGTATTTTTTAAATGAGAATCAAATTTATTTATTTTTAAATAAATTAAAAATAAAATTTATTTATAAATGAATTGATATAAACTTTTATATTTGTTTTTTATTTTAAATTATAGAACTCATTTGAACTTTTACTTTTAAAATATTTAAAATAAATGAAAATTTCAAAAAATGATAGAAAAGGAAATGAAAGAAGAAATAGGAAAAGAAAAGGTATTTTGGACAAAATAATTTTTACTCTCAATTTTATAGAATTTATTTGTAAATTTTATTAATTTTGATAGAACTTTAAATCAACTTAATTTCATAATAAATTCATTTTGAAATGAATTTTAGTTTTTTTTTCTCCCAAATATGATAATAATAAATTTCGAAATGAATTCCATAAAAACTATAGAATTTATTTGTTCCAAACAAAATGTAAATATATTTAAACTCTTTCCATTTGAAAATTAAAATAGAGTTAAATTTATAATAAAATTAAATATTAATTTGTATTCAATGAGAAATTGAATTCATGAATTTACATTATGCATGGTCTTTTATCTTGATTCATCTTTCACTTAAACTAAGGTCTTGGAATTGAATAGAAATAGACTTAAGAATCTTAAGAGATGGCTCAATGGTAAAGTTTGAAATCCTACAATATAAGTTTTCTATTTTTTCGACGTGTAAAGTGTGAGAAGTTGTGATTGAGATTCGGACTGATTCCTCAGTTATAAAAAAAAAAAAAGACTTAAATGACATTGTTTGCATATGATAATGAATCATATATAATTCTTTATATAAGTTTCTAAAATAGTTCTTCATGTTATGAAGTAACCATTATAACTCTTTTTGGTGATAGTTCTTTAATTGATAAATGTTTTTAATGTTATGATTAGTTGTTTGAAATTAAAATTTAAAATTATAATTAAAATTTAAATTGTAATTAAGTTAGAATAATAGATGTCAAGGTCAAACTCATCGTTTTGATAGCAACCTCTGACCTTTTTCTTTTAATAGAAAAAAATAACAGGAAAAAAACAAATTTGGTACCTCAGCAGCTCGTCAGCAACACAACTTCTTCCTATTCAAAGGGTGGGTGAAGAATACAATAATCAGCAAGCCAAAAATATGAGAAAACAATTTGGCACTGGTTTTTTTTTTAATTTAATATTGTACCGTCAATATCATAAAATTTAAAAAAAAAATAAATTTATTTTCAAAATTTTATTATTGTGCATTTTTAACCTTTAATTTTCAATAAATGTCAATATACTTATAAACATTCTGTTTCGATCCAATTGAATTTTTGTTTAAATTGATCCATTAAAAATAATATAAAATAATGAAAATGGAAGACATATAATGCATGGATCTAGGATCTAGGATCTAGACGAAAAGTCATTAGATCCTCCATCATAGAATTATCCAATTTTGTTTTTTTCTTTTTTTGTCACTAGATTTATTCTGAATCGATTTTTTCATACCTAGAGACGTTAATCCAAAGGTGAGACGGTTGAACATTTCTAACATTTTCTTTTTAACTTCACTCATAGGGTACCCTGCACCTCTTGCTATCGGCATCATCCGAGACTCGTTGATAAGCTTTGGGTTGGAACTACTCAATTCTGGAATATGACCAATTAAAAACACATCAATTGATTTCTAATTAAACGGAAAGAACATTCTTTTACTCTGCAGAGGAAGGAGAGCCAAAAGGTGAAGAAAGTACAACTAGGTCACAAGATAAACTGCTAACTTGGCTTTGTTGGTCACTGAATCGAGTATGATCATGAATCTCTCGTGTTTCGGTGGGTTAATTTCTGAAAGGCTGGCTGGTTTAGAATCCCGTAGTCAGAAGGTTCATCATTGGCTACATAGAAACCAAACTAGCCATATCACAACCCAAGTTTACCATCACAACGCACTAGCAGCTAGGCATATTCAATGCAAATCCTTAATAGGAAATGCACGTGTAGAAGAAAAGATTACCAAAATCCAAATCAACAACTCAGAAGTAATAGGCAAACCAAAAATGACGATGAATTTCATCTCAAAGTTGGACCAATGTCACTTCTTGGTGTAGATAACTAGAACAGAAGTAGATTACCTGCAGTCCGCTTAACAAAAAATTCACTACTCTTGAAGTTTATCACCTTGAACCCATCTAGGCAACGGATTGAGAAATATAGAAAGGGTAAGAGGGGATAATTAGTCTTCTCCAACACCCAAACTGCTTCCATCCGGAAAATAGATGATTGTAACTCATAGTTCAAACAATAATGAGGCGTCGATCAAATTACTTATAACATCACATGCATCAATTGAACTAAGTGTTTGACCATTCCAAATATATGCTACAGAGTAGAAATACAGAAATATCATTGAATTAAATGAAAGGCAGAACCATAAAAGATAATTAGAGAAAAGGATTTTGGATACAACATCAATTACAAAGTCAATAAAGAAAGCTACAACACTTGCACAATAAGAGTGCCACCTCCCTTTGCATGACTATCCAATTTGGTAAATATAACTGCGCCAACGGAAATAATTTGTTTGAATGCTTGTCCTTGATCAAATGAAGCCTGACCAATGCTACTGTCCATGACAAATATCACAAGATTGGGTTTCTGACACATATAAGTGTTTCCTCTGGTAAATAAATTCAAATGAAGCCTGACCAATGCTACTATCCATGTCTAGTTTCTTTTAAACTTTGATTTTTCTTGATTATTTTATTTTTTACTTGGATAAAAACATATTTTACTTAAATCATGGTAAATTTCACTTTCGAGATCACTAGTTTTTTAAAAAAATGATAAAAATGCATTACAAATTTTAAGAAAGAAGTAGAAAATTCGATTATGACGAGCAATAGGGAAGGTATAATTTGGTATTTAGGGATTCATTTTGGGAAATGATCGTTTTGGTTTTGATTTAACTTTTTTAAACTTAGTTCTTGGCAAATTTTCAGAGGAAATAACCAACATAACTATGTTAGCAAAAATGTTCAAAAAATGTGATCTATATAACCTTCGAAAATTGCAATTTTCTTCCAAAATTTGATTTTTCTTGACCATCTCATTTTTCACTTGGATCAAAACTTATTTCACTAAGATCATGTTAAATTTCACTTTCGAGATCACCAGCCAACAAAAGATAAGATAAAAATCCATTACAAATTTTAGGAAAGAGTGATAAAATTTGAATGATATAATTTGTTCTTCACGACTTCATTTCGGGAAATAATTCTTTTGATTTAGATGTCATTTTTTGAAACCTATTTTTGGGCTATTTATCAAAGGAAATGACCATCATAACATTTTTAGTGAAGAAAAAAAAAATGTGAGCTACAACCTTCGAAAATGACAAGTTTTTTTTCCAAACTTCGATTTTTCATGGACATTCCATTTTTCACTTGGACCAAAGTGAATTTCACTCATATCATGTTATCTTCCACTTTTGAGGTCACCATCCAACAAAAAATAGGATAAAAGTGCTTTAGAAATTGTAAGAAAGAGAGAAAATTTGATTAGCACAAACAAAACTTTTGGAGGGTATAATTTAGATTTCAGGGCTCCGATTTGGGAAATAATCCTTTTGGTTTTGATGTAACTCTTTGAAACTTAGTTCATGTCAAATTTTCAAAGGAAATGACTGTCATAATTATTTTAGCAAAAATTCACAAAAAAAAGTGAGTTATAACATTTGAAAATGGCCAACTTCTTCCAAACTTTGATTTTTCTTGACCATACCATTTTTCACTTAGACCAAAATGTATTTCTCTTAGATCATATTAAATTTCACATTTGATGTCATCGGCCTTCAAAAAATAGGATAAAAGTACTTTACAAAATTTAAGAAATAGGAGAAGAATTCAATTAACACGAGCAAATCTTCTTGAGGGTATAATTTTTCATTCAGGGCCCATTTTAGGAAATGATGCATTTGGTTTTGATGTAACTTTTTAAAACCCACTCAGTGGCATATTTTCAAAGGAAATGACCATCATAACTATTTTAGCGAAATTGCACAAAAAAGTGAGCTATATAATCTTCGAAAATGTCCAAATTCATCCAAACTTTGATTTTTCTTGATCATCACATTTTTCAGTTAGATTAAAGTGTATTTCAATTAAATCATTTTAAATACCACTTTCGAAGTCACTAACTAACAAAAAGTAGGATAAAAGTACATTACAAATTATTAGAAAGAGTGAGAGAATTCGATTAACATGAATAAAACTTCTAGAGTCTATGATTTGGATTTAAGGGCTCCGTTTTGGGAAATTATCTGTTTGGATGTGATGTAACTTTTTGAAACATAATTCATGGTAAATTTTCAAAGGAAATAGTCGTCATAACTATTTTTAAAAAATGCACAAAAAACATGAGCTATAACCTTCGAAAATTGCTAGTTACTTCCAAAACTTTGATTTTTATTGACCAACCTATTTTTCACTTGGACCAAACATATTTCCTTAAGATCATGATAAATTCGAGATTCGAGGTCCCCAACCATCAGTTTCTTTCAAACTTTTATTTTTCCTGACCATCCCATTTTTCAATTGGGCCAAAGAGTGTTACACTTAGGTCATGTTAAATTCTATTTTCTAGGTCACTAGCCTACAAAAAATAGGATAAAAGTGTATTACATATTGTAGGAAACACGATCCTTTGGTTTTAATGTAACTTTTGGAAACCTAATTCATGATAAATTTTTAGAAGAAATGACATTCATAACTAGTTTAGCGAAAATGTATAAAAAAAGTGAGCTGTAACCTTCAAAAATGGCTAATTTTTTCCAAAATTTGATTTTTCTTTACCATATCATCTTTCACTTGAGCCAAAACGTATTTCACTTAAATCATGTTAAATTCCACTTTTGAAGTTACCAACCAACAAAAATATGATAAAAGTGCATTACAAATTGTAGGAAAGAGAGGGAGAATTCGATTATCACGAGCAAACTTATGGATGGTATATTTTAGCCTTCAGGGCTCCACTTTGGGAAATAATTTAATTCGTTTTGATGTAATTTTTTGAAACCTGCTTGGTGGAAAATATTCAAAGGAAATGACCATCATAACTTTTTTTAGTGAAAAATTCAAAAAAAAAAGTGAGCTATAACCATTTGAAAATGGCCAGTTTCTTTCAAAATTTAATTTTTCTTGACCATCCCATTTTTCACTTGAACCAAAGTGTAAGTGTATTTCACTTAGATCATGTTAAATTCCATTTTTCATGTCACTAACCATAAAAAATAGGATAAAACTGTACTAGAAATTGCAGAAAAGAGGGAGAGAATTTGATTAACACGAGCAAACCTTATGGAGAGTATAATTTGGCCTTTAAGGCTATGTTTTGGGAAAAGATCCTTTTGGATTTGTTGTAAATTTTTGAAACCTAGTTCTTAGGAAAATTTCAAAGGAAATGATCATCATAACTATTTTAGCGAAAATGAACAAAAAAATGAGTACCTTTGAAAATGGTCAGATTTTTTCAAACTTTGGTTTTTCTGATCATCTTCTTTTTTACTTGGACTAAAACGTATTTCACTTAGATCATGTTAAATTCCACTTTCAAGGTCACCAACCATTAAAAAAAAGATAAAAATGCATTACAAATTATAGGAAAGATCGAAAGAATTCTATTAACACAAGCAAACTTTATGGAGGGTGTAATTTGGCTTTCCGAGCTTCAATTTGGGAAATGATTCGTTTGGTTTTGATGTATCTTTTTGAAACCTATTTCATGGAAAATTTTCAAAGGAAATGACCATTATAACTATTTTAGCGAAAATGCACAAAATTGTGAGCTATATAACCTTCGAAAATGGCTAGTTTCTTCCAAACTTTGATTTTTCTTGACCATCAAATTGTTCACTTAGACCAAAGTGTATTTCACTAGCCATAAAAAAGATAGGATAAAAGCGCATTACAAATTGTAGAAAATAAAGAGAGAAATCGATTAACACGAGCAAACCTTATTGAGGGTATACTTTGGCCTTTAGGGCACCGTTTTCGAAAATGATCCTTTTAGTTTTGATATAACTTTTTAAAACCTAGTTCGTGGCAAATTTTCAAAGGAAATGACCCTCATAACTATTTTTGCAAAAATACCCAAAAATGTGAGCTATAACCTTCGAATATGGCTAGTTTCTTCCGAATATTGAATTTTTTTGACGATCCCAAATTTTTCACTTAGACCAAAACATATTTCACTAAGATCATGATAATTTCTAATTTTGGGGTCATCAGCTGTAACGACCCATCTCGGGTTGGCTACCCCCGAGACGGAGTTGTCATATTTTGAAAATCTCAGCATGACACATATATGCCACAATAAAAATAATACCAACTGCAATTATTACATCAATCCTCAACCCTCAACCCTCAACAAGGGAGACATATCATTCAGATCTTGACTTAAACATTATATACAACGTAATATGTATGAATATTTACAAATATTTTTTTCTTTTATTTACATTTCCACGCATCCAGTTCTTTTTTCAAAAGAATTATTTTATTCAATAATAAATCTTTCATGTATATATTATTTTATTTCCATGTAATATCTATCAAATTACTTATTTGTCCTTACTTTAAGAATACGGGTATTACAATTCTACAGATCTGATTACACCCAAAGTATAACGCAGTTGTTGTAGCACAACTTTGGGGTGTCGATTCCACAGAGAAAAGCGATCTATAACGGAAAAGTGCAAACCTTAACATGAACGATAACAATCAAGTGAGAAGATATCAATGATGAAGTAATTGTGTAAATAGATTGAAAAATATGATAAAGACACAACAAGGTTCCAGGAATCCTCCCTACGTTCGTTTCCTTATTCCAATCTTTAATTCAGTTGTTTTTATCTCGATTTGCAAGTTTCACATCCCAAACAATAGCAATCAAAAAATATTCAATCAAGCACATATATATACCCTAATGTAATTGATATGTATTATTCTTTCGAGTTAAGCACACATGACCTACCTTACAGATTTATCAAGAAACGATAATATATCTTTAATGACGATATTGCAGTAATGGACAAACCTAAAAGATAAATCTACCGGACTCAATCATACCCAATAATCTTGACATAAGAAGAGTATGACTTGACTTATATCAAAGATAAAGATACAATCACCGGATTAAGAGGAAATTCTTTAATTAAATAAAAGAGTAACACATAACAATGTTTTGGCAATAACACGCAACTACAACTGAATCAATAAAGGAAAATAGGAACAACTACACCTAGGGATTCATCCCTTCACCTCGCTTGGAGATTAGTTCGCCATGAAGTTCATGGTTGAACTCTTTGATGGAGGAGAGTGTGGTAGCCTTCTTGAGTTTTTCAGACTTTCCAAGATATCTTTTCTAAAAACCTAAATGATTTATTTATAGTACAAGAGGTCCAAGGATATTCTAGGGTTTAAACAATCATTAAAGTCTTAATTAGGTCATAACTCGGAAACAAAATTTCGAGTGCGTGCCGTGGCTCTCAATTTCTCGCGCCGCAGCTCTGACTATTCTTTGTTCTGGAGAGCTTCTAGGTGCCGCGGCCTTGCCTAGTCCAAGCCGCGGTGCACACTGAAGGAGGATTGGCTCTTTTGGGCGTGCTTCTGGGGGCCAAGGCTTGGATATTTCCAGGCCGCAGCGCACACACTTAAGACTTAATTCTCTTCGTTTTGTCCTTTCATAATCATGCCTTCGCTTCATTCTTCATTGAGTCATTGTGCTTCAAGAAACGATAGCTTTTCCTTCTCTTTTGGACTCAAAGTATCTGAAAGTGCACCGAAATAGCTCAACAATTCAAGAATACCACTTTAGAGTTGTTAATGAATAAAAATGCAATTAAAACCTAGATCAACCCTAAAATGCTAATAATTAAGTATTGTTGAGATGCATTTTATGGCTCTCATCACAACCCCCAACTAGCTTATTGCTAGTCACTAGTAATTCAAGAGAAAACAAGAGATGAATTCTATGGTAGGAATCAAAACAAGGTAGAGCAATGCTAGCGTCAAACCAAGAGCAATTCACTTTTTGTCTCAGAAATTGCCATAATATACAACACATAGATTTATTAAATATCACTTAAGTCCAAAAATAATCCAAACATCAATCTTAAAATCGTTATCGACTCTTAACATCCACCTTACCACGATCCATTAGTCCGAACACCTGGATGATTTTATGAATAACATTCATGAATATAAGTCTTGGCCTTTAAAATGTAATGAATTGCGTGAAATCAATCAAAAATCAAGCTCCATAGGCTTATTTTTCAAATCACTCTCCACTATTGTAGAAAAATCACATTACATTGGATCAATAGGTCTTTAATAAGCTTGTAACGTTAGGCTAAGGTAAAGGTTAAGAAAGAACGGGTAGGATTAAACAAGTAAAAGAACTCAGTCTCTTAAGTTAAACACAACCACTTTAAGCACTTAGATAACTTTACTTCAACACCCAACTCTTTCAACCATTTTTTATAAGAGCATATCTCTCGATAAGTCACCACTTTTCTTTCCTTTTCTTCTTTCTTTGCCATACTTCACTTCTCTTTTTCTTCTCTTTCTTTTCTATTTTGTTATGAGACCATTCACCTTCTTTTCCAGTCTTTTCTTTTTTTTTCTTTTCCACAACCCCCAACTTATCTCCTTTAATATACTTGGGTTATGGTAGTAATATTTTTTCATATTTCCATCGTTACTCCTCTTAAGTGTTTCTTAACAAATGTGTATAACTAAGTTCTTTTAAAAGAAGGGTAAGAATAAAATATTTTTAGGCTCATAAAGGTAAGTAAATGGGCTATTGAAAGAAACAAAGCTCAATTTCTTTTTCAAGGAAAGGCTCAAATAGGTGACTAGTGATAAATATAGCAATGGTAAGTTTGAAAGGCTCAAACGGTTCAAAAATGGCCTATATCATATCCTAAGTAATGTGCATTCTAGGAATTCACCTCAAATGATCATCAAATAAGTTCTAGAGCTTGTCAAGACCGCAAAAGTAATCACAAACAATTACACATAAAACTTCTCTAAATGTTTTAGACTAATCATACAATCTTACCACAAGCTAGAGTCTCAAACCAAATGAAGATTGACACTTAAATTATTCTCAAACCGAAGCAAGATTTAACTTCTTCTAAATGCTATATGCTATCTCAATTAAGTTCATATCATTGACATGTAAATTAACTCTAAGGCTAACACAAAGCATGCTAAAAACAGATAAAAAGGGAAAGTAACACCAAACAGTTCAATGAAAAAAAATACGTTTCCTCCACCCCCAACTTAAAAATTATATTGTCCTCAATGTTAAAGAAAAGGTAAAGGAAACTCCTTTTGTGAGCAAAAGTGCGCACACGCTGAAAATTGTGCACCATCATATGAACTACATGCCATTCCTCTTACTGAAATTCCGATCTACAATATATAACAAAACAACAAAAGGAAAGCAACTACGGTGTGCCATTAAGATTCCCACCGTATATTAGGTGAACACATGAAATGGAAAGAAATAACTAAAAATGAAAATAAAATACGAACAATAAAATAATGAAAAGGAAAAGAAAAGAAAATGTTAGTACAGTCATCTAATAATAAGTGAAGTAAAATAAAAGGAAACAAACAAGATAGAACCCAAAATTAATCCTCCATGTCATCATCCTCTTCTTCATTCTCTTCACCATCCTCAGGAGTTAGATCAAAAGATGAACCTGGATAAGGTGGCAAAGTGGGAAAGTGATCTATGTCATAACTAGTAGCGGAGGCAAGGTGCTGGTACATCTGACCAAAAGAAGAGTACACCCTTACTTGATAATCAGTTTTCCTAGCCAAGAAACGTTCCTGATGATCAAATCTATCATGCAAAAATTTCTGTTGCTTGTCAAAATGAATCTCTAAATGCTTAAGGCACTCTATAACAGTGAAGTGCCTAGGGGGAGGAGGAGCTGCAATTGCCGCTCTCTCTCCCAGAACTGGCGGCCTTAAGGCTTTAATTTGAGTGAGCATGCCATCATCGATGGGCTTCTTTGTTTGCTGGACGTCCTCATCAGGACTGTACTGAACTCTGGCTTGGATGCGTAATTGGGTAATTAAGGAAGGGAAGTATAATCCAAGCTTTTGTTGTACAGTGTGTATGATAGAATTAAATATGATCTAGCCCATATCAATAGTCATGCCCATCAAAATGGCATAAATCAGCACAGCTCTCTCAACAGTAATGTCACTATAGTGTGTGGCAGACATCAATCTCTGACATACCAAATATTGCCAAGCTCTAGCATTGACAGTCAGAGAAGTACAGGGCAAGGTTACAGGGGTATCACCTGTCATTTTCCATGTAGTGCCCGGAATACAAAGAGTATTGCAAATTTCTTCATAATTAATATTAGACGCACAAGCAATATACTCACTGTTTTCTATGTCAGGGAGCCCATAAAATCGGTTGATAGATGTGCTTCCAAAAGAAACTATTTTTCCTCTCATTCTCACCTTACCATTCCTATGCTCTTCTACATTAGCATAGAATTCTCTAACCACATTTGTGAGGGAATGAGGTGGTTGGCTAGCAAATGTACCCTAATGCCTATCAATAATCATTTTAAACAAGGTGGGGTTTGCTCTCTCTGTTATATTGAATCCTCTCTCAGGAATGAGTTTTCTAGTGTGCATCATCCTAACATATCTCTCACTGGCCTCAAAACTAACAAATTTGCTCTCATCATAGT
Source organism: Bretschneidera sinensis (assembly GCA_023935145.1). Classification (NCBI taxonomy): domain Eukaryota; kingdom Viridiplantae; phylum Streptophyta; class Magnoliopsida; order Brassicales; family Akaniaceae; genus Bretschneidera; species Bretschneidera sinensis. The sequence continues at coordinate 12,860,093 of CM043701.1, forward strand.
CTTGTGCTTGTTTCCCCTTTTGTCTCTTAGGTTTAGGTGCCATTTGAATCAAATATATAGAACAATAGTACTAATTCAAAATCAACCACCAAATAGCACAAATGAACAACAAAGAGAAGAAATTTAGCTTACTTGATGCCCAAAATTGGAGAGAAGAAAGACTACCCACCAACTTGAAGTTTTCTTGATGAACTCAAAATCTTCTTAGTACCAAGCTTTTTGGAGAAATATCCAACAAAATCTGCAATATAAGTGCAAAATCCTACAAGAAATGATGTTAGAATCAAGAAATTTTGAGTAAAAGTGAGTGAGTAAGTGAGGGTTTGGAGAGAGGATGAGAGAGAGGGGTGTGCTACTATAATCTCAAATTAGAAATAAAGAAGGAGGATAAAATTTGGCTTTAAATGGTCTGGGGCACGAGTGGGCGGCGAGGCTTGCTTTTTGAGGCACTGCAGCTTGAGCTATGGGGCGTGTGGTAGGCATTTTGTGTGCTGCGGCATGCCAGATGCTGGGGCGTGGGGTGGTTGGTGGATGTTCTGGGCCAAGCACTATGGGATAAGGTGCGTAATTGTTGGGCCGAGGTGCACTGTGGGCTGGTGCACATCCTGGTGGGCGAGGCGCGCTGTGGGCTGGGCCTAGGCACTGTGCTGGTCCTGTTTTCTCAAAAAAAAAAAAAAAACTTGATTGTTCCAAAAAAAAAAAGAAGAGAAAAACAATATATAAAATTAGTAAAAATAAAATTTAGATTAAATAAAACTAAAAACTAAAAATTAAACTAAAGATAAACTTAATTAAAAATAAAACAAACAAAACAAAAGAAAAAGAAAAGTAAAAACATACATTCGTTAGGTGGTCAAGGTGAATAGACCGGATCCATAAGTGGAATGTCTTCCACTTCTGGATCTTGTTTATCGATTAAGATCTTAAGTTGTTGACCATTTACTTTGAAAATCCGACCATCTCTAGTATCCTCAATTTCTACCGCTCCATTTTAAAAAACATTTTTCACTATGAAAGGACCGGTCCACCTCAACCGAAGTTTTTCAGGATGCTTATGGAGTCTAGAATCATATAAGAACACTCGATCATCAAGTTTAAATGTTCTCCTCAAAATATTTTTATCATGAAACACTTTAATCTTTACCTTATAGATTCTGGAGTTCTCATAAGCATCATTTCTTAACTCCTCTAACTCGGTCAACTGAAATTTTTTAAGCTTGCCCGCTTCGCCTATGTCAAAATTGAAAGATTTGATGGCCCAATAAGCTCGATGCTCGAGCTCCACAGCTTAGTGGCAAGGCTTTCGAAAAACAAGCCTATAAGGTGACATACCTAAGGGAGTTTTGAAAGCTATACGGTAAGCCCAAAGTGCATCAACTAGTTTCAAAGACTAATCCTTGCGATTCGGGTTGACCGTTTTTTCTAGAATTTGTTTAATTTCCCTATTAGTAAGTTCTACTTGTCCACTTGTCTGAGGATGGTAGGCTATAGAAATTTTATGTAACACCCCATATTTTCTCATTAAAGCTTCAAATGAACGGTTTCAAAAATGTGTACCTCGATCACTAATTATAGCACGTGGTGTACCAAATCAAGATAACACATTTTCCTTGAGAACTTTAATTACCATTCTATTATCATTGCTTCGGCAAGCTGGTGCCTCTACCCACTTTGATACATAATCTATTGCCATGATGATATATTGGTATCCAAAGGAAGGAGCAAATGGTCCCATGAAATCAATGCCCCAACAATCAAAGATTTCGATCACTAAAATTGGGTTTAAGGGCATTATATTACGACGAGACACAGCTCCTAACTTCTGACACTTTTCATGTTGGAAATCACCTAAGTAAGATGCCCAGGTGGTAATCTTCCAAACACCCAAGTCTTGAGTGACTTGTAGAAAGAATTTCAGCAATCGAACACAAGAACAAAAAATCAAAGAAAGAAAAGAAGACAAGCAATTGTTATCGAGGTTCGGCAATGTGCCTATATCCCCGTGAGTTCCCCCGAACTCTCTACACTAATCAAATGGTTCTTACAAAGTTACAACAATCCCCTTCAAGAACCCACAATGGTCTTGAAGAAACAAGAAGAGAAGAAAGGAGATTACAACTCACTCTCTATACTACTATCTCTTCTTTACAACCAGCCTAACAAAGAGTCCCTCTTGTGTTTGTCACTGTTACACAATTCTCTCTAAGTGTTTACAATTGATCTCATAATGTCACACACTTATGTTGTTGTATCTCAATCTCATAATTCAAATCAAAGAAAGAAAGAAGACAAGCGATTTGCTATCGAGGTTGGGCAATAGCTTACGTCTCCGTGAGTTCCTCTAAGTGCTTAAATAGTCATATTTAAGCCCCTTTATTTACGCTTGTTAGGCTCTTTACTTATCTATTTCATTAGATTCTACTTCATTTTCGTGTTTTATGTGTTTTTCATAGGACTTGGACAAAAAGATGATAATTTTGAGCTTTTAGGAGCAAAAGTCAAGTTCTGCCATCCAGCGAGCGCACCTCCCTTATGATCGAGCGCACAAGTACACGAGCGCACTTGAAGAAGGCTCGAGCGCACGCATGCACTCGAGCGCAATCACTCCAAAGGTGGCAGAACCAGATATGGAAAGAAGTCTTCAGATTCCAAAAGGGAAATTAGGGTTTCGGGACACCAAGAGGACCCAATAAATAGCCCCGTAAAACACATAAACCATACCTTTTGTTCTAGTTTCGAAGTAGCAAGCTTAGGAGAGGAATTGACAACTTGTCTCTCGAGTCTTCTTCAGTTTTATTTTTCTATTTTATTTCATTATGTTTAGAATGTTTAGTTTAACTAGTATGTGTAATGTTGGAGCGATTATCTACCTAAATAAATATGCAAACAATCGTCCTAGTTTTACTTGCAAGTGCACAAGGTCTGTGGTAGCATAGTGTGCAAGTGCGAGATCATTTCCACAGGGATTGGTGAATTTCGTTTTTAGAATTAGTTTCTTCAAGTTTAAAAAGAGAAATAGTAGTTTGATTGTGAGTAAATAAGAATAATGAGAACATAGGACTACGATATCCACCCTAATTATAATGATAACATTATAACAAGCCCTATAGGATTTTAGTTACACATACTAAGTAAACTAAACATTCTAAACATAACGAAATAAAAAAAAAAACTAAAACCGAAGAAGACTCAGGAGATGAGTCATCAATTCCTCTCCTAAGCTCTCTATTTCGAATCTAGAACAAAAGGTATGGTTTACGTGTTTTACAAGGCTATTTATAGGGTCCTCTTGGTGTCCCGAAACCCTAATTCCTTTTTGGAGTTGGAAGACTTCTTTCCATATCTGGCTCTGCTGTCTCTAGAGTGATTGTGCTCGAGCGTATGCGAGATGCACTCAAGCGCAAGTGTGCGCTCAAGCCTTCTTCAAGTGCGCTTGTGCTCTTGTGCACTCGATCTCAATGGGGTGTGCTCGAGCGCACCTTGCTGGATGGCAGAACTTGACTTTTGCTCTTAAAAGCTCCAAATTATCATCTTTTTGTCCAAGTCCTGTGAAAAACACATAAAACACGAAAATGAAGTAGAATCCATAGAAATAGATAAATAAAGAGCCTAAGAAGTGTAAATTAAAGGGCTTAAATATGAATATTTAAGCACTTATCATGTAACTAAACTCTTATAGGGCTTGATTGAAGCCCTAGTTATGCTTTTCCACATGTTTATTCATTGATTATCTTTGCTATAGCCTTGTTAGAATATTTAACTTGATTAATGCCTGTTTGTATTTAAATTCCTCATATGTGTGTCTTATCAATGTATGCATGTGGTATGGATCATTGTTTTCAAAGGTGAGGGCGTTGGGCGAGGCGTTTTGCCTCAATGAGGCGTAAGTCTTTTGAAACGTTGGGGTGTTTTGAATAAAATAATATTAATTAAATTATAAAAATACTAAAAAATTAAAATAATAAAAATTAATTAATAATCAATAAAGTTTACTAACTTAAGACTTATGAATGAATATTTATCAAAATATTTCAGAAACACACGTTAACATCACAAACACAATGTTAAGTGGTTGTTGTTTACACACTTACAATAATATAACAAATTTACATACATCTTATCTTTCATCAATAAATCATAAATCACGCTTCAAAAACCAAATTCTAATTTTCAAATTGACCAATCTATTCATCACAAGACACAAACACGCTCCAAATTCCAACAAGTATAAAAATAACACAATATTAAATGTCAAATGTTTATTGATTAGTGTTTACATACTTACATTGATATAACAAATTCGCATATATAAATCTATTAAAAGTAACAAATTAGATAACATAGATAATATAATCCTAATGAGGTTATAAAATGATATTAATAAAATGTAGAGTATATAATATGGAGCCTATTTAATGAATTTGCTCAGTGAAAATAAAGTAGGAAAAAAATAAAAGAAAGTGGAAAGTAGAAACAAAGGAGACAAAAAAAAAGAGAAAAAAAAAGGCAACAGCTGAAAGAAGAAGACTTCAAAGGCAGTAGCGGAAAGGAGGGAAAAAAAACAGGGTGCTTCACGCATGCAACAGCCAAGACTCGAGCCCAGGTCTGGAACATGGCCAGGTATGATTCTACCACTAGACCACTGGTGTTAGGTGGTTGGTATGTTACTAACAAATATATATATAGAAGGTCTAATTTTTTTTGTTGCATTGGGCGCCCGCCCAGACGCCCGGGGCGTAAAAGGCGTACGCCCCAGGTCTGGGCGAACGCTCCGACCCGAAAAATGCACGCCCAACGACACTTTCGCCCCAACTTTCATGCCTCGGGGCTTTTTAGCCCCATTTCGCCCCTGGTCGCGCCCGGGGCGCGCCCAGACCTGGTTTTTTAAAACAATGGTATGGATAAGTTAGTCGAATAAATTTGGATAACCGAGTCTTGGGTTCGACATTAGTAACAAGAGATATCCACACCAGATTCTCGGGTTAATCAACATGGGAAACCGGGAGCGGACCAAGCCCTAGGTGCCGTGTGGTTGCCGATCTCTACAGCCCTCATGCTCTCTTAAGGAACAACTCAGTACACACCCATGTTGAATCCCTTAAGAAAGAAAAGAGTTAGAGTATAGACCATACCTAACTCGTTGCATAGGGAGATCAATAGCCTAAGGTGTGGGCCAAGCCCTTAGGTTGGCAACCATTAAATATTCATGATAAGGCTAGAGCATTGATACCTTACCTAGTGGGAAAGTATAATTAGTGGTGGATATCGTAGTCCTATATTCGCCTTATTATTATTCACTCATAATCAACATCTATTTCTCTTTTTTTTTTCTTTGAAGAAACTAATTCTAAATTGAAATTCACCAATCCCTGTGGAAATGATCTCGCACTTGCACACTATGCTACCATTGACCTTGTGCACTTACAAGTAAAACTACTACGGTTATTTGCATATTTATTTAGGTAGATAATCTTCACAACAAGTTTTTGGCGTTGTTGTCGAGGATTGCGCTAAATTTGTTTTTAGAATTAATTTTTCATTTAGTTTAATTATTGTTATTTCCTTTTTATTCTATTCCATTCTTAATTATTGTGTTTATCTTATTTTTCGTTTCGTAAAACCCTAACCAATTTCATTTTTCTCTGTTTCTGGTACTCCAGGAGAGCTTTTTATGCCACTTGCGATCGAGCGCACCCTCTTGTGCAATCGAGCGCAATTGAGGCAGAGAGTCATTCGAGCAGTAGTGTTTGACTGCTGCACTTATGTAACTGCCACTGATTCATGCATGGACGTCGATCCAAGCATCCAACATTCCTTCTCCTTGATACCAAGCTTGAGCAGACTATCCAACAAAGGCTTAGAGACAACTTGGAAGAGGTAGAAGAAAGAATTGAGGAAGAAATACCAATGGCAGAACAGATAGCCAAACAACAACCACCTGAGCTAAAGCCGATGAAGCAATCCTTCATCCTATAGAACCTGATGTGGAAGGAAACTACTACATATCTCCGTGGATACTCAATGCACTGACTCACTTTAGGGGTACACCTAGTGAGGATCCACATTTGCAACTTCGAGAGTTTTTTGACCTCTACAAATTCCAGCACATCTGAGGCTTAGACCAAGAAGGAATAAGGTTAATTCTTTCCCCTTTTTCCTTGAAAGATAATGCTAAATTATGATATAATTCTTTGCTTGCAGTTTCCATCCATACTTGGGAGGAGTTGGCTAGCAAATTCCTAAGGAAGTTCTTCCCAGCCCAAAAAACGAGGCAAATGAGGAAGGAAATTCAATCATTCCAACAAAAAGATGGAGATCTATTCTTCGAAGCCTGGGGACACTTCAACGAGCTACTACTCAAATACCCCCACCACAACCTACCTCAAGACAAACTGGTACAAGCTTTCTATGAAGGTTTGAGTGACTCTAACAAAAATATTGTGGATTCAGGTTGTGGAGAAGTGCTGATGGAGAAAAGCAGCGAAGAAGCGATGGAACTCTTCGAAACCCTAAGTGAACACGCGCAATAGTTCTCCTTTCAAGGTAGACATATAACCAAGAGTAAGGGTATGTATGAGGTAAGCCTGAATGGAGGATCATCTCCTCAAATAGCTGCTGTGGAAAGGAAACTTGACCTATTAGTTAAAGCTATGGCTGCTCAGAATACCTCAATAAACCCACCAACTACACCACTCCAGGTATGTGCTATTTGCTCATAATTTGATCATAATACTGATACGTGTCCCTTGTATTCATCTGCAGATCATGAGTAAGCAAATTTTATGTGACCAAATAATTATTCGTCAAAGAACAATCCTTATGCAAACACATACAACCCTGGATGGCAAAATCACCCAAATTTCTCATGGAGCAACAATCAAAACAGCCAAGAGCAGTAAAGAAACTTCCAACTAGCAGTCCACTCAGCTCCTGAGACAAAGAAGAATGACCTCGAAAGTCTTGTGAGGCAACTAGTGTCTCAGCAGCAACAAATCCTGAATACACATGAACAATTCATAGAAGAGACAAGGCAATTTTGGACTGAAATGAGGCAAATCACCGCAAAACATGATCAAGCCATCCAAGGACTAGAGGTACAAATGGGACAATTAGCCAAGGAATTGAGTACCAGAAAGCAAGGAGAGCTTCCAGCCCAGCCACTACCTAATCCAAGAGGACATCAGCAATTAAATGTTGTAATAACCTTAAGAAGTGGTAAGATCATCAGCACCAATGAGCCTACACAAGTATCTCCTGACCAAGCCTCCACATCTAAGGTAAGTGAGACTGAAAAGGTAAATAAACCTCTACCCTTCCCTCAAAGGTTAGTGAAGTCTAAAAAGGAAACTAAAATGATTGATATTTTCGAAACTTTGAAAAAGGTGGAAATAAATATTCCTTTATTAGATGCAATAAAACAACTTCCTGCTTATGCTAAGTTCTTAAAAGATTGTTGCACTAACAAAAGGAAGTTTCAGTAGCCTTGACCGAAGATGTGAGTGCTGTGCTGTTAAGAAAATTACCACCTAAACTAAAAGATCCGGGTAATTTTACTATTCCTTGCAGGCTAGGTGATCAGTTTTTCGAGCTTGCATTATTGGATCTAGGAGCGAGTGTCAACTTGTTACCATATAGTGCATTCAAGACACTAGGTTTGGGGGAACTCCAACCAACCTCCATTATTTTACAATTGGCTGATAGAAGCATCAAATGACCGAGAGGCATCCTCGAGGATGTTTTGGTAAGAGTAGGTAAATTTATTTTACCTGCTGATTTTATTGTCTTAGACATGGAGGAATGCCACATGCCTGTACCACTCCCTATTATCTTAGGGAGACCATTTATGATCACTGCTGACACGAATATTAATGTTAAAAGGGGCATTGTCACTATGAGAGTTGATTACACCCAAAGAGTAATGCGGTAGTTGTAGCATAGCTTTGGGGTGTCGATTCCACAGGGAAACAAGTTAACTACAAAAGAAGGTGTGAACCATAACACAAACGATAAAGATTTGAGTGAGAAAATATAAATTTTTGGTAATGAAGTAATCATATAAAATAGATTATAAAATATGATAGGAAGACAACAAGGATCTGGGAATCCTCCCTAGGTTTGTTGCCCTATCCCTAACTTGATTCAGTTATTTTTTATCTCGGTTGCAAGTTTCATATCCCAAACATGCAACCGGCAAGTATTCAATGAGCACATATATAAACCCTAATGTAATTGTTATGAAATACTCTTTACTTTCAAGCACACATGACCTAACTTATAGATTATCAAGAAACAACAATTTATCATAATGACCATACTGCAGTAATGGACAAATCTATAATAGAAATCTACCGGACTCAATCACACCTTAACAACATCATATAAAAAGAGCATGACTAGACTTATATGGGGGAGAAAGATGCAATCACTGGATTAAGGGAAAATCTTCTAATTAGATTAAAAAGTAAATCATAACAATGTTAATGATAATAAATCCAAACTATAATGAATCAAGACTAGAAAACAGGAACAACTACACCTAGGGATTTATTCCTTCGCCTTGCTTGGAGATTAGTTGGCCATGGAGGAGAGTGTGGCAGCCTTCATGATGTTTTTCCCGACCTCTGATCTCTCAAAAAATGTCCCTTTTACAAACCCTAAGTGCTCTATTTATAATACACAAGGTCCAAGGGTGTTTTAGGGTTTAAAAAGTCATTAAAATCCTAATTAGGGTCTAACTTGGAGATACAATCCCGTGTGCGCACTGCGGTGCTGCTGTATGGGCGCTGCGGTGCTAGGTATAATTTGGCTGGGTGAGCTTCTGGGCACTGTGATGCTGGTTGAGGAGCACCGCGGTGCTGGCTGTTGGGTAAGGTGTGGAGGTTTCTGGGCACCGCGGTGCTGGCTGGTGCTGTTCTGGCCTGACCTTTGCCTACTAAAACTGCCATAACTTTCTATAGAAAAATCATGGGAAATGATCATTTGGTTTTAATATAAAATTTTGAAACCTAATTCATGGCAAATTTTCAAATGAAATAAGCGAAAAGGCACAAAAAACGTGAGCTATAACCTTCGAAAATGTCCAAATTCTTCCAAACTGTGATTTTTCTTGATCATCCCATTTTTCAATTGGATTAAAGCGTATTTAAATTATATTATTTTAAATACCACTTTTGATGTCACCAACTAACAAAAAGTAGGATAAAAGTACGTTACAAATTGTTGGAAAAAAAAAGAGAATTCGATTAACACGAACAAAACTTCTAGAGTGTATGATTTGGATTTTAGGGCTCTGTTTTGGGAAATGATATTTTGGTTGTGATATAACTTTTTGAAACCTAATTCTTGGCAAATTTTCAAAGGAAATAATCGTCATAACTATTATTTTTGCGAAAATGAACAAAAAAGTAAGTTATAACCTTCGAAAATGGCTGGTTCATTCCAAACTTTGATTTTTCTTGACCATCCCATTTTTCACTTTGACCAAAAAATATTTCCCTGAGATCATGATAAATTCAAGTTTTGAGGTCCCCATCTGTTAAATAATAGGATAAAAACACATTACAAATGGTAGGAAAAGGGAGAGAATTCAATTAACACGAGCAAAACTTCAAGAGGAAATAATTTGGCATGGAGGTCTCCGTTTTGGGAAAAGATCTGTTTGGTTTTGATGTAAGTTTTTGAAACCTGTTTCGAGGCAATTTTTTTAAAGGAAATGACCATCATAACTATTTTAGCAAAAATGCACAAAAAAAGTGAGCTAACCTTTGAAAATGGTCAGTTTCTTTCAAACTTATATTTTTCTTGAGCATCCCATTTTTCAATTAGACCAAAGAGTATTATACTTAGGTCATGTTAAATTCCATTTTCAATGTTACTAGCCAACAAAAAAATAGGATAAAAGTGCATTACATATTGTAAGAAACACGATCCTTTTGGTTTTAATATAATTTTTTGGAATCTAATTCATGGTAGATTTTCAAAGGAAATAACCTTCATAACTAATTTAGCGAAAATGCATAAAAAAAACGTGAGCACCTTCGCAAATGGCTAAATTTTTCCAAAATTCAATTTTTCTTGAACATCTCATTTTTCAATTGAGCCAAAGCGTATTTAACTCAGATCATGTTAAATTCCCCTTTTGAAGTCACTAACCAACAAAAAATATGATAAAAGTGCATTATAAATTTTAGGAAAGAGAGATAATTCAATTATCACAAGCAAACTTATATAGGGCATATTTTGGCCTTCAAGGCTCCATTTTGGGAAATGCTCCAGTTGGTTTTGATGTAAATTTTTGAAACTTACTTTGTGGAAAATACTCAAAGGAAATGACCATCATCACTTTTTTAGCAAAAATGCCAAAAAAAAAAGGTGAGTTATAACCTTTGAAAATGGGTAGTTTCTTCCAAACTTTCATTTTTCTTGACTATCCCATTTTTCACTTGGACCAAAGTGTATTTCACTTAGATCGTTATAATTCCACTTTTCACGTCACCAACCATAAAAATAGGATAAAAGTGCACTATAAATTGTAGAAAAGAATGAGAAAATTCGATTAACACGGGCTGTTGGAAATCACCTTGACAAGATGCCTAGGTGGTGATCTTCCAAACAGCCAAGTCTAAAATGACTTTTAAAGATTTGGAATCGAAAATAGGAACATAAAATCAAAGAAAGAAAGAAGACAAGCAATTTGTTATCGAGGTTCGGCAATGTGCCTATGTCCCTGTGAGTTCCTTCAAACTCTCTGCACTAAATTAATGGTTCTTTACAAATACAGCAACCCTCTTCAAGAAGCTCAAGTTCTTGAAGAAACCAAGAAGAGAAGAAAAGAAGAAGATAAGAACTAACAATGCTATCTATCTAATCTAGACTTCTTTCTCTTTACAACTAGCCTCACTACAATGAGTCCCTCTTGTGTTTGATCTTTACACTCTCACACAATTCTCTCTTGTATTACAATTGATCTCAAAGTATGTCACAAACTTTTATTGTTTTATATGTAAAAAAATGAGGCTAGGGAACCCCTTTTATAGCAACCCATTTCTTGGTCATTCTTGAGATTCAATCCTCACTCTTTGATCATGATTACCACTTAATCATGGCCCTCCATCACTCCTAAGTGGTGTTGTGTGTTTTAACCTTGCACCCACGTTAAAATAGGCTGTCCATGTGTGCTTTACTTTACCTAGCGCCTAGGTGCTCAACAAGGCGCGGTGCAGTGCTGGGCAGAGTCCCTTTGCTCACTCTCTGGGTGGTACGCCACTGGTGGGGAGTGGTGTGGTGCTGGGATGCTTCAGGGGACATGCATTCTGGATGGTGCGCCGCTGGTGAGGGAGCGGTGCAGTGCTGCCCTTCACCATTAGTGCGCACACTCCTTTAGCTTGTTCACAGAAGTGCACACACTAGTGCGCCTACCTTTACCTTGCTCCAAAGTGATGCACACACATGTGTGCAGTCTTTTAACTTGCTTTACTTTAATACTTTAACCTTGGTTTAGACTTTAACCATCTTTGAACCATGTTTTGACATGTGTAAACCTTAGATAAATACTAACAATCTCTACCTTTGTCTAAGTGTTTAAACCCGAACCATTTTTGCAGAGAGATTCAGGATGCAAACTCATCTTGAGTCATCAATTAACCAACTCCAATCCTAAATAGTCCAAGGCAATGATTGAACTTAATTAGAGGTAGAACTTTAGTACCCAAATCCGCAGGATTTTCTTCTGTGGTTACCTTGTCCACATGGATGCATCCTTTCGTAACATTTTCTCGAATGAAATGATACAGAACATCCATGTGCTTTGTCCTCTCATGGAACACTAGATTCTCACACAAGTGCAATGCACTTTGACTATTTGAAAATACCACAACATACTCCTCCAGTACCTTCAACTCTTCAAGCAACCCTTTGCACCACATAGCCTCCTTAATGGCCTCCGTAGCCATTATGTACTCCGCCTCGGTTGTTGAGAGTGCTACCACTGGTTGCAACTGAGCCTTCCAACTTACACAACCTCCATTTAAGTTGAAGAAGTAGGAGGTAATCGATCTCTTTTTATCCCGGTCTGCTCCATAGTCTGAATCAGCAAAACCCTCAAGGCAGATAGACTTACCTCTCTTCTAATAAACCAGCCCTACTTCTAGGCTTCCCTTCAAGTACCCCAGCAACCACTTCATCCTAAGCCAATGCTTCTTTTCAAGACTACTCATAAATCTGCTGAGAACACCCATTGCCCAAGAAACCCTTGTCCAGTTTCTCTCTTTTTCTTGGATTCTACACATCCCAATGATCTTTTGTGTAAGGCTGGGATCCTTCCTCTCAAACTCCTCACTGAGTTGAGGTGTAAACCTTTCCATCCTCTCCATGCTGTTCTGAACCAACAGCACATCAATGACATGGATGAGGATACTCACCATCTTCTCCACTTGTGTCCAGGTGAGAAAGTTTCTGTGAAACCTATGTCTTCTCTTCTTATAAACCCATTTGCCACCATCCTAGCTTTGTTTCGGACCTCATCTCCTGGAGGGTACCCTTCTTTGATCTCATAAGTGCACTTACATTCCACAACTTTCTGCTTTCCTGGAATTTTCACCAATTCCCAGAAGTTGTTCTTCCTCAAAGAATCCATTTCTTCCTCCATAGCTAGCTACTACTTTGACGAATCCTTACACTCCATGGCATCCATGTAAGTCTCTGGTTTAACCTCTCCTTCTATCCAAGGAGCTGCTACATTAGCATCCGTAAACCCATATCTCAAAGGTGGTCTAACCACCCTCCTTTTTCGGTCTCTTATGAACTGGTAGTCATTCTGACTTGCTGCATCAACCTCTTCTTGAGTTTATTGAGTTTGGCTTTCATCCAAGGGCTCTACCTGGTCCGAACACTCTTACCTCTTTTGCTCTACCTGACCGAGTTCTCCTTGATGCGATGCTCCACAACATCCGAACTGGTTTGCTCACTAGCCCCTGCAGGGTTAGTTTTCTCCAAGTAGGGAAATAACAATTCATTAAAAATAACATCCCTACTTATAATCAGTTTCATGCCCTTCTTTTCTAAGGACCACAACTTATATCCCTTAACCCCATCACCATATCCTAGAAATACACATTTTCTAGATCTAGGGCTAAGTTTATCCTCTTTTTGATGTGCATATGTAGCACATCCAAAAGTCCTAAGGTTGTTTAATTCAAGGGGTTTTCACTCCACATCTCCATGAGAGTCTTGAGCTCTAAAGCTCTAGAGGGTGATCTATTTATCAAGTATGCAGCTATAGCCACAGCTTCTCCCCAAAAATATTTTGGTAAACCGAATCCTAATAGCATGCATCAACCTTTTCCATAAGGTTTTATTCATTCTTTCAGAAACTCCATTTTGTTGAGGTGTTTTTACAAACGTTCTATGCCTTAGAATGCCATTTAATTCATAGAATTTATCAAAATCATTATTGCAAAATTCTAAGCCACTATAGGTTCGTAAAGCCTTAACTACCCTACCCGTTTGAGTTTCCAGTAACTTCTTCCACACAACAAATTTATTCAAGGCATCCGATTTATTTCTAAGCAAATAAACCCACACTCTTCTTGAATAATCATTAATTAAAGACAGAAAGTAAAAGTTACTTCCCTGTGTTGGTGTCCTTGCTGGTCCCCAAAGGTCCGAATGAATGTAGTCAAGAATCCCCTTAGATTTGTTCACTCCAGTGTTGAAGTTGACCCGGTGTTGTTTCCCAAGAATGCAACTCTCACAAAAATCTAGTTTCTCTACTTTGTCTCCTCCAAGTAGACCATCCTTGCTAAGAACTTGTAGGCCCTTTTCGCTCATGTGTCCCAAGTGAGTGTGCCAAAGAGCTGCCTTGTCCATCTCAGCCATCAAGCTTGCTGCTTGATCATTGATTTCTATCTCTCCGATCATCTCATAGAGTCCATCGTTTCTTGCTGCCTTGATCACTACCAAAGATCCTTTGGCCACCTTAATCTTTCCTCCCTCTACTTTGCATATATACCCCATGAAATCCAGCTGCCCCAATGAGATCAAATTTCTCTTCAAATCTGGAAGATACCTCACATTTTGCAGCAGCTTTGTGACTCCATCAAACATCCTCAATTGGATGTCTCCAATCCCTCTCACTTGGCAAGAATTGTCATTCCCCAAGAAGAGCCTTCCATCATTGATCTCCTTGAAATTCTTGAACCATTCCTTGTGAGGGCACATATGATAAGTGCACCTAGAATCAAGAATCCACTTTCCACTACCTTGCCTCCTGCTCACATTTGAGCACACAACAAGAACATCATCTTATTGTTCTCCTTTGGCAACCGAAGCCTTTCCATTGTTGGTATAGCTTCTCCTCTCATCCCACTTCTTCTTCTTGCAATCTTTCTTGAAATGGCCCTTCTTATTGCAGTAGAAACGTCTCCTTCCTCCTCCAAGTATTGTCTTGAAATGAGATCTCCCATGGTTCTGCCCTCTACCTCTTGATTTCTCCCTGTAGTTGCCATGGTCGCTACTGCCATTCCGAGTTGTTGGCCTTCCTCTTACGAACAGCCTATCTCCACTTGATGTCTCCTTCATCTTGGCTTTGAAATCGTGTGCCCTTATGGCATTGATTACAATCTCCTTTGTTTAAGTATCCCTTCCATACTCAATAGAATTAATCAAATTATCAAAGCAATCAAGAAGAGAATTTAACAAGATAACAATCAATTGTTCATCCGGGAAAATAATGCTACAACTATTCAAATCTTGACATAGCTTATTAAAGACATCAAGATTATCTTACAACTATTTACTATGATCTATTTTAAAAGCAAAGATTCTTTTAAGAAGATAAATCTTGTTAGGGAGAGTTTTGGTAAGAAACAACTCATCTAGTTTCTTCCATATGACAGTCGGATCTTCCGAGTCTCCGCACTCCCTTGTGACGCTATCCGACATGTGCAAGAAAATGGTGCTGTAAGCCATCTTCTTTATCTTGGTCTGCTGGTCCTCCGTGACACTTGCTGGAAAAAATATCATATTCTCCAATAGCCAAGTCCACTTTCTATTGCATTAGAAATGCCTTGATCTTCATCTTCCAAAGAGCAAAGTCTCCCTTTCCATCAACTTCTCAACACAGAAATTTGAAGTCATCTTTTGCGGACAAGATCCCTGATTTATGCACTACCCACAAATGCTTTCTTCAACCTTAAGAACACAGATCGAAGATGGATCTTAACAGCGTTCTTGAATCACCCAAGAAGTTGGTCTTTGATTCTTGAAGTCTTGGCTCCATCACTTTCTTGTTCTTGCTCTGATACCCTCTAACCAAGCTCTGATACCACTATTGGAAATCACCTTGACAAGATGCCCAGGTGGTGATCTTCCAAACACCCAAGTCTAGAATGACTTGTAAAGATTTAGAATCGAAAACAGGAACAGAAAATCAAAGAAAGAAAGAAGACAAGCAATTTGTTATCGAGGTTCAGCAATGTGCCAACGTCCCCGTGAGTTCCTCCAAACTCTCTGCATTAAATCAATGTTTCTTTACAAATACATCAACCCTCTTCAAGAAGCTCAAGTTCTTGAAGAAACCAAGAAGAGAAGAAAGGAAGAAGATAAGAACTAACAATGCTCTCTATCTAATCTAGACTTCTCTCTCTTTACAACCATCCTCACTATAATGAGTCCCTCTTGTGTTTGATCTTTACACTCTCACACAATTCTCTCTTGTAGTACAATTGATCTCAAATTATATCACAAACTTGTGTTGTTCTATATGTAAAAAATGAGGCTAGGGAACCCCTTTTATAGCCACCCACTTCTTGGTCATTCTTGAGATTCAATCCTCACCCTTTGATCATGATTACCACTTAATCATGGCCCTCCATCACTCCTATATGGTGCTGTGCATTTTAACCTTGCACCCACGCACCTAAGAGAGGGTTAAAACAGGCTGTCCATGTGTGCTTTACTTTACCTAGCGCCTAGGTGCTCAATAGGGCGCGGTGCGGTGCAGGGCAGAGTCCCTTTGCACACTCTCTGGGCAGTGCGCCACTAGTGGGGAGTAGTGCAGTGCTGGGGCACTTTAGGAGGCATGCATTTTGGATGGTGCACCACTGGTGAGGGAGCGGTGCGGTGCTGCCCTTCACCAGCAGTGCGCACACTCCTTCAGCTTGTGTGCAGAAGTGCACACACTAGTGCGCTTACCCTTACCTTGCTCCAAAGTAATGCACACACATGTGTGCAGTCTTCTAACTTTCTGTACTTTAATATCCAACCTTAGTTTAGACTTTAACCATCTTTGAGCCATGTTTTGACATGTGTAAACCTTAGACAAATACCAACACTGGCAAAACTTATAGAGGGTATAATTTGGAATTTAGGGCTCTGTTTTGGGAAATAATCCTTTGGATTTGATGTCACTTTTTGAAACATAATTCATAGGAAATTTTCAGTGGAAATGACCATCATAACTATTTTAACGAAAATGCACAAAAAACATAAGAACCTTCGAAAATTGTCAGATTTTTCCAAACTTTGATTTTTCTTGACCATCATATTTTTCACTTAAACCAAAGTGTATTTCATTTAGATTGTGTTAAATTCCACTTTTGAGGTCACTAATCATAAAAAAGGGATAAAAGTGCATTACAAATTGTAGAAAATAAGGAGAGAATTCGATTAACACGAGCAAACCTTATGGAGGGTATAATTTGGCTTTTAGGGCTTCATTGTCGGAAATGATCCTTTTGGTTTTAGTATAACTCTTTGAAACCTAGTTCGTGGCAAATTTTCAAAGAAAATGGCTGTCATAACTATTTTTGTAAAACTTCACAAAAGTGAGAGCTATATAACCTTCGAATGTGGCTAGTTTTTTTCCAAACATTGTATTTTCTTGACCATCCCAAAATTTTCACTTTTCAAGTTTTGAGGTCATCAACCTTAAAAAAAAAAGGATAAAAACATATTACAAATTGTAGGAAAGAGGTAGAGAATTCGATTAACGCGAGCAAAGCTTCTGGATAATTTTCCCTTCAGATCTCCATTTTGGGAAATGATCTATTTGGTTTTGATGTAACTTTTTGAAACCTAGTCCAAGGCGAATTTTCAATGGAAATGACTCTCATAACTATTTTAGCGAAAATGTATTAAAAAACATGAGTTATAACCTTAAAAAATGGCCAATTTCTTCCAAACTTTGATTTTTCTTGATCATCCCATTTTTTACTTGAATCAAAGCATATTGTAATTAGATCAAGTTAAATTTCACTTTCGAGTTCACCAGCCAACAAAAATAGGATAAAAGTGCATTGCATATTATAGGAGAGGGAGATAATTCGATTAACATGAGCAAAACTTCTACATGGTATAATTTGGCCTTCAGGGCTATGTTTCGGGAAATGATCACTTTGGTTTTGATTTAGTTTTTTGAAACCTACTTGGAGACAAATTTTCAAATAAAATGACCATCATAACTATTTTAGCGAAAATGCATAAAACGTGAGTTATATTCGAATATGGTAAATTTCTTTCAAACTTTGATGTTTCATGACCATACCATTTTCAATCGGACCAAAGCATATTTCACTTAGATCATGTTAAATTCCACTTTCGAGGTCACCAGCCATAAAAACATAGGATAAAAGTGCATCACAAATTGTAGGAAAGAAATAGAGAATTTGATTAACATAAGCAAACCTTATGGAAGGTATAATATGGTCTTTGGGGCTCCCTTTTTGGAAATGATCCTTTTGGTTTTTATTTAACTTTTTGAAACCTAATTCGTCATAAATTTTTAAAGGAAATGATCGTCACAACTATGGTAGGGAAAATGCACAAAAATGTGATCTATAACCTTCGAAAATGGCCAAATTTAATTTTTCTTGATCATCCCATTTTTCTCTTAGACCATAGATTATTTCATTGAGATCATGATAAATTCCAATTTTGAGGTCATTAGTCGTAATAAAATAGAATAAAAACATATTACAAATTATAGGAAAGAGGGAGAGATTTTGATTAACACGAGCAAAACTTTTGGAGGATATAATTAGGACTATAGGTCTTCATTTTGGGAAATGATCCATTTGGTTTTAATGCAAGTTTTTGAAACCTAGTTAGAGATAAATTTTCAGAGGAAATGACTATCATTACTATTTTAGTAAAAATGCACAAAAAAAAAATGAGCTAACCTTTGAAAATGGTCAGTTTATACTAAATTTTAATTTTTCTTAACCTTTCCATTTTTAACTCGGACCAAAGCATTTTACACTTAGAAAATGTGAAATTCCACTTTTGAGGTTACCAACCAACAAAAAATATGATAAAAGTGTATTATATATTATAGGAAAAAGAGAGAGAATTTGATTAACTCAAGCAAAAGTTCTGTAGGGTATAATTTGGACTTCAAGGATCAGTTTTGGGAAAAGATCATTTAGTTTTAATATAATTTTTTAAAACCTAGTTTGTGGAAAATTTTCAAAAGAAATAACTATCATAACTATTTTAGCAAAAATGCACAAAAAACATGAGCTATAACCTTCGAAAATGGCCAGCTTCTTCCAAATTTTAATTTTTCTTGATCATTCCATTTTTCACTTGGACCAAAACATATTTTACTTAGATCATATTAAATTTCACTTTCGAGGTCACCAGCCTTCAAAAAATAGTATAAAGTGCTTTACAAATTTTAGGAAAGATGGGAAGAATTCAATTAACACAAGCAAACCTTCTTGATGGTATAATTTGTCGTTCAAGAGCCCATTTTAGGAAATGATCCATTTGGTTTTAATGTAACTTTTTGAAACCCACTTCGTGAAATATTTTCAAAGAAAATGACCATCATAACTATTTTAGTGAAATTGCACAAAAAAACGTGAGCTATAACCTTTGAAAATGTCCAAATTCTTCCAAACTTTGATTTTTCTTGATCATCCCATTTTTCAATTGGATTAAAGTGCATTTCAATTAGATCATTTTAAATACCACTTTCAATGTCACCAACTATCAAAAAGTAGGATAAAAGTACATTACAAATTGTTGGAAAAAGGGAGAGAATTCAATTAACACGAACAAAACTTTTAGAGTGTACGATTTGGATTTCAGGGCTCTATTTTGGGAAATGATCTGTTTGGTTATGATGTAACTTTTTTAAACCTAATTCATGGAAAATTTTCAAAGGAAATGATTGTCATAACTAGTTTTGCAAAAATGCACAAAAAACGTAAGCTACCTTCGAAAATGACTAGTTTCTTTCAAACTTTGATTTTTCTTTACCATCCCATTTATTACTTGGACCAAAGTGTATTTCCTTATTATCATGATAAATGTGAGTTTCAAGGTCCCTAGCCGTAAAAAAAAAAAGGAGAAAAATGCATTACAAATTAGAGGAAAGAGAGAGAAAATTTGATTAACACAAGCAAAACTTCATGAGGATATAATTTGGCATTCAGGTCTTCGTTATGGGAAAAGATCCGTTTAGTTTTGATGTGATTTTTTGAAATCTAATTCAATGCAATTTTTGAAAGGAAATGACCATCATAACTATTTGTTGTGACGATTATCTACCTAAATAAATAAGCAAATAACTGTACTAGTTTTACTTGCAAGTGCACAAGGTCAATGGTAGCATAGTGTGCAAGTGCGAGATCATTTTCCACAGGGATTGGTGAATTTTAATTTAGAATTAGTTTCTTTAAAGTAAAAAAGGTAAATAGCTGTAGATTGTGAGTTAATAATAATGAGAACATTGGACTACGATATCCACCACTAATTATACTTTCCCACTAAATAAGGTGCCAATGCTCTAGCCTTATCATGAATATTTAATGGTTGCCAACCTAAGGGCTTGGCCCACACCTTAGGCTATTGATCTCCCTATGCAACGAGTTAGGTATGGTGTATACTCTAACTATTTTCTCTCTTAAGGGATTCAACATGAGTGTATACTGAGTTGTTCCTTAAGAGAGCATGAGGGTTATGGAGATCGGCAACCACACGGGACCTAGGGCTTGGTCCGCTCCCAGTTTCCCATGTTGATTAACCCGAGAATTCGGTGTGGATATCTCTTGTTACTAATGTCAAACCCAGAACTCAGTTATCCAAATTGATTAGACTAACTTATCCATACCACATGTATACGTTGATCAGACACACACATATGAGGAATTTAAATACAAACAGGCATTAATCAAGTTAAATATTCTAACAAAGCTATAGCAAAGATAATCAATGAATAAACATGTGGAAAAGCATAACTAGGGCTTCAATCGAGCCCTATAGGGGTTTAGTTACACATACTAGTTAAACTAAACAATCTAAACGTAATGAAATAAAACAGAAAAATAAAACCGAAGAAGACTAGGGAGACGAGTCATCAATTCCTCTCCTAAGCTTGCTACTTCGAAACTAGAACAAAAGGTATGGTTTATGTGCTTTACAGAGCTATTTATAGGGTCCTCTTGGTGTCCTGAAACCCTAATTTCCTATTTCGAATCGGGAGACTTCTTTCTATATTGGGCTCTGTAGCCTCTGGAGTGATTGTGCTCGATCGTATGCTGGATGCGCTCGATCACAAGGGAAGTGCGCTCGAGCGCACCTTGCTGGATGGCAGAACTTGACTTTTGTTCCTAAAAGCTCCAAATTATCATCTTTTTGTCCAAGACCTATGAAAAACATATAAAACACGAAAATGAAGCAGAATCTACTGAAATAGATAAGTAAAGAACCTAACAAGAATAAATTAAGGGGCTTAAATACGACTATTTAAGCACTTATCACTATTTTAGCGAAAATGCATAAAAACATGATTCGAAAATGGTCAGTTTCTTTCAAACTTTGATTTTTCTTTATAGACTAAGGTTTCAACCCAAGAGGGGGGTGAATTGGGTTTTTAAAAACATTCACGGATTAAACACAAGTTTATAAAAAACAGATAACCAACAAGCATGTAAACAAGTAATGTGTTGTAAATAAAAGAGTTTAGGAATAGAGGATGCAAACTCAGTTTATAATAGTTCGGCAATATCGGATTCATTCCGACCTTACGTCCACTCTCTTCAAGGAACCTCCTTGAAGTAATCCACTAAGAAACTTAGTCATGAAACTTCACATGTGTTGCAAAAACCTTATAATCAATTCCTTCCTCTCGAAAGCAAACCCTTTCCTCTCGGAAACAAATCCCTTCCTTTCGGAAGCAAAAACCCCTTCCTTTCGGAAGAAAATCCCTTTTACAATAAATACTGTAAAGAAAACAGTAGAGAGACAAAAATGGAACCTTATACAACTGAATAATATCTCTCTTTCTAGGTAAAGCTTGAGGAATGGCTCAACAATCAATTTTTCAAAGCTTTTTGAGTATTAATGAGTAAAAACTTGATTGAATGTGTAATCTCATTATTTGAAATGCTCAATAGAGTGGGCTTATATAGCCTTGATGTAATATGCCCATTTGAAACTGATTTTGAATGTTTTGGAGCAAGTTATGCTGAAATCTCACGTCTCAACAGTCGTATTTTTTGAACTACCAGTTAACTAGGTCTTAGTACCAGTCGACTGGGTCATGCTTAAAATCGCATTTTTAAGGATGTTGAAGGTACCAGTCGACTGGGTATGACTTACCAGTCGACTGGGAACCTTCTACCCAAAGTACCAGTTGACTAGGTATGACTTACCAGTCGACTGGGAAACTTCTGCCCAAAGTACCAGTCGATTGGTATATGTGACCCAGTCGACTGGGGACATACTGTTCCATATACCAAAAGACTAGTATAAGTACCCAGTCGACTGGGTTGCTTAACAACCTAGTTTTCATGTTTTGGAGAGATTTTAACTTTAAAAACATTTGATTAAAAGGTTATGTTAAAAAAAATTTCAAAAAGAGCCATTGGACAAGCTAATTACCTTAACAAGTGAGACTTACAACTTGTTTTAATACCTTAGACCTATTGTTGGAGTGATTATCTACTTAAATAAATATGCAAATAATCGTTCTAGTTTTACTTGCAAGTGCACAAGGTCTGTGGTAGCATAGTGTGCAAGTGCGAGATCATTTCCACAGGGATTGGTGAATTTCATTTTAGAATTAGTTTCTTCAAGTTAAAAAAGGGAAATAGCAATTTGATTGTTAGTAAATAACAATAATGAGATCATAGGGCTACGATATCCACCACTAATTATACTTTCCCACTAACTAAGGTTTAAGTGCTCTAGCCTTATCATGAATATCTAATGGTTGCCAACCCAAGGGCTTAGCCCACACCTTAGGCTATTGATCTCCCTATGCAATGAGTCAGGCATGGTGTATACTCTAACCCTTTTCTCTCTTAAGGGATTCAGCATGGGTGTACACTGAGTTGTTCCTTAAGAGAGCATGAGGGCTATGGAGATTGGCAACCATATAGGACCTATGTTGATTAACCCAGGAATCCGGTGTGGATATCCTTTGTTACTAATGTCGAACCCAGGACTTGGTCATTCAAATTGATTCGACTAACCTATCCATACCACATGCATATGTTGATCAAGCATATACATATGAGGAATGTAAATATAAACAGGTATTAATCAAGTTAAATATTCTAACAAGGCTATAGCAAAGATAATCAATGAATGAATATGTGGTAAAGCATAACTAGGGCTTCAATCGAGCCCTATAGGAGTTTAGTTACACATACTAAGTAAATTAAACATGCCAAACATAATTAAATAAAAATAGAAAACTAAAACCGAAGAAGACTCGGGAGATGAGTCGTCAATTCTTCTCCTAAGCTCTCTACTTTGAATCTAGAACAAAAGGTTATGGGTTATATGTTTTACAGGGCTATTTATAGGGTCCTCATGGTGTCCCGAAAGCCTAATTCCTTTTTGGAGTCGGAAGACTTCTTTCCAATTCTGGCTCTGCCGCCTCTAGAGTGATTGCACTCGAGCATATGCGATATGTGCTCGAGCGCATGTGTGCACTCGAGCCTTCTTCAAGTGCGCTCGTGCCCTTGTGCGCTCGATCTCAAGGGATGTGCGCTCGAGCACGATAGCAGAATTTGACTTTTGCTCCTAAAAGCTCCAAATTATTACCTTTTTGTCCAAGTCCTGTGAAAAACACATAAAACACGAAAATGAAGTAAAATCCATAGAAATAGATAAATAAGGAACTTAATAAATGTAAATTAAGGGGCTTAAATATGACTATTTAAGCACTTATCACACCTCCAAACTTACATATTGCTAGTCCCTTAGCAATACAAAATTAAAGACTATGTTAGAACAAAAATTGAAGATAAATTCATTTCCATAATACTCAAAGAATTGGGTTGCACATAAAACTATGATAACCGTTCATGAGTAAGCTTAAAATAAAAACACATTTTAGATTGCAAAAGGACTTTCAAAAGTTTTAAGTTACTTACCTAAGGTTGGCTTAAGGTATCGCAAGTTTGATTTGTGTGTGATGAGTTAGCACATATAAGATGGGGCTTCCACATAATTTTAGCGTATAGGGTTTCGATGCCATACTTTTATCGAATTCCTTATCAAAGAGAACAAAAATGACATAATATTTGCTCCTTTTTCTTTTTCTTTCTCTTTTTATCATGCGATCTTTGCCATGTTGAGTTCCATCAAGCTCTCTATTTGACCCTTGTAACGAGTTTTTAGCCAATGACTCCCAAACCAGATAGTTTTAGGGCATTATGTGTAAAGACACCCCTAAGGACTTACTAACTCGAATAAAAAAGGCTATGGAACTAATTGGTTTTTATACTTCTTAATGAAATTTTCACCTTTTGACGTGAACACTCAATGCTTACTGAGGCAAGAGGCCCAGTTACTCAATGGCAAGTTTTTTTTTTTTTTTTAATGATCATTAGAAGCTTTTTGATCATTTTTTGCATTATGAACATTTTTCTTTATTTTTTCTTCTTTATTTTTCTTATACCAGTGTTCTTTTCAACAAGTTATCCGATTACAATTAGATTATGGAAACATATACAAGAGAATTATATGTCATAGCCCACACAAATGCGTGTTAAATGTGCTCGTGCAAATTTGGATCAAACTCATGAATTCTTAGGTGCCTGGAGGTAGGTAACTAAACTTTGTAAAATTCCCATTGCAAGACTATATGTTCTAGCTTTCAAGCTTACTAATGAAGTGTTATCAAATTTTTAAATCAACCAAAATTTGTGTTTACCAAAAGAACATGCATTTATCTTCCTAAAAAAAACTGGGACTTAGTGTGTGCATGTGTTTCAAGTGCGTGTGTGATAATATCTAGTATCTCCTACTACCCCCAAACTTAAAATACAGATTGTCCCCAATGTGTGTGTGGCATGGAAAGATCTGACCTGGGAGATGGAGAACTTGATTGCTTGCTTGCTTGTTCATGCCCCCAAACTTGAATTGGATGCATGCACTGAGTAATTGACAAAGAAAAATAAATATTGTGTCGGAAAACAAAATATGCAAACTAGACATGTAAATATAACTATAACTAAAAGAAAAGTACTAAAATGAAAAGGTTATGTTTGGGGTGCCTCCCATGAGTGCTGATGCGATGAAATTGACACTAGCAAGTGCACTAATCATTCAAGTAATAAAATGATGAGTAAATATCGTTCCCAACGAGGACTGAGCAAATACTACAGAAATTATGGCTCGACTCTTATTGTTATTTGAGCAAACGAATAATTGTCGGAGAAAAGGTTACTAACAATTAACTAAAAGGGAAAAACAGAACGTAATAGTAAGTAAAGGAAGACTTGCAAACTTTGGAATGAAGACTCTTATGAACTAACGAACTAAGGACTCGACTTCACCTAAACCATAATTGACGAGAGTTTCGAATGGACAAGTTTCATTTAATACGTTTTTCAAGATGGTAAAATCCCCAGTAAATTGGTTATCCATATTCCAGGTCTAACCACAATCTCAATAATCATTAACTTCAAATATCCGTATTCCAGGTCTATTCTAGATTAATTCAAATTAAGAAACATTAAGTGTTTTTGGATTCCTTTCAGCCAAATCTCCCTATTCGGTTACGATTTAAGCGGACCACATGAACTTCCTAGAATCCCTATTCGGTTACTCCTATTTCATTCATGACATGTTTTACCCTGGCCTTTGCATAGATGATAATCCAATATCATATTTATTAGTTCAACCATTCATGAAAGCACGGCTTCTCTATTCGACACATCACCATGCCCAAAGAAAGAATCAATATAATAAAAAGCATTAAGAACAATAAAACACACTCTTTGAAAAACACATTAAATTCCACTTGTCCAAACAACAACTCAAGATATAGGTTTAGGATCCATCTATCCTTAACACAAAATTATCTACTCCATAATAATATTCAAACAAACCATGTTCATATTATAAAACATCAACATAGATAGATAAGAATAATACAAAACCGAAGAAGAATGATTTAAAAGCTTGATGTGTAGCCTCCCAGAGTGTCTCTAACTCTCATTTGGCTTCTCCTCTTCTCTAAATTCTGTTTTCTTCTTCTATGGTCGCGCTCCATTCGAGAGACCCTTCTTGTTCAGCTAGGGTTTCAATTTATAACTTTCAGAATCCGCGGGCTGGCGCTGTAGCACCAACATCCTGACGCTGCAGCTTCAAGACATATTTCTAACCCTAGTCTGGCGCTGCAGCTTCAACATCCCAGCGCTGCAGCGCCAACTTTCTGCCCAAATCCTCTCTTTTTGTCAGCTACCAGCACTGCAGCTTCAGCTTTCTGGCGCTGCCGCTTCAGCTTTCTGTCCTCTTTTGCATTTTGGCCTTTCAGTGCTCTCCAGCGCTCTAGCAAGTGTCTGCACAATAAATTTCCATGACTTAACATTGATAAATCAAATAAAACAACTTATTAGTAGAATAAGAAAAACTAAACTCAAATTGCTAAAAACACATTCAACATAATTCTAATGCTTAAGATCAACACCAAAAACGTGCCTAAAAGTAGTATAATAACATGATTTATTCAGAGTTATCACACCCCCAAACTTACGTTTTTGCTAGTCCTCGAGCAAACTAGAACAAAATTCTATGCACACACATCCTAAGAGTGCGAGATGGTTTGATTAGATTAGATATAACATGCCTCAAAGATTGCATAAAAATCATAACGCAAGAAAACTTTCCAAATGCTGCAAATGTCTAGAATTTCAAATTTATTGGCAGCTTTATCTTACATCAAATTCTTCAAACGTGTATATGTGTAACACCTTTATAAACTTAATCATCTCGCCACTCTGATCGGTTTATGCAAGCAAGTAGGATAATGCCAATCTTTCAAAGTCCAGATGCTTGCTTTTCACACCACTCTCCACTAATGTAGGCCATGCCAATACCCGAGATCACCAAGACTTTATTCTGCTTATAACTTTGGCTAAGGTTAAGGTATGGTAAAAGATTGATTTGAGGCTCACATCGCCTTAAGTACATCAACTAATAAAAATTTTATTTCGAACTTTCCCTCAGTTATCATGGAATACTTCCAATACTTTTGCTATTGTCGCATCTTCTTCTTATTCTTCTTTTCTTTTTCTCTTTTTTTTTTCTTTTTTTTTATACTTGTACTATAGTAGCACTAGTCTTTGTTTCCATGTGCATTATTGAAACTATAACATAGCATGTACATGACGATCAAACACAGCTTTGCCAGCTGCCTATGTTAGGCAGAATATAACTTGATCAAATAGTTCGTGTGGTAAAACTTTTTGACTTCGATCTTTCCCTTGGTCACTCTCGATGGGAAATATGTGATACTTATCATAGCCAAGTGAAGACCGCTTTCTCTTGCTCAATCCTCTGTCACCACTTAAGAGAATAGTCCCTTTATTAATCAATGTGCTTACAGGTGAAAGGTGGAGATATATATATATATATATATATATATATATATTTTTTTTTTTGAAAGGGAAATAGGTTAGATGATTGGGTGACAAAACAACATGTATCCAAGCTTAAAAGAGGAAAACAAAGGATAATCACATATTAAGGGTTGGCTAGAAAGGCTCAAACTTTCCAAATATGGCCTGGATCCTTTCTTTGGTATAGTACTACCTAGGATTTCGCCTTGAGTGGTCTTCAAAAAAGTTCTAGAGTTCAAGAGATCACAAGACTACACTGCTCACATAAACGTTCTCCGAAACAGCAAGACAACAAAGTGCTTAGGTGTATGTGCTCATTGAGTTCAAAGAGTTCGATGTAAAATAAATTCAACAACAAATTCAAGCTCACAGACAAACGCAAAATTTTTCAAATTTTCAATGGCTATAATCAAGTCAATCTATTTCTCATCATCGAAAAAATCAAAATCAAACATAAACAACAGAAAACACTCAGATAAAACAAATAGAAAAATAATTAGAAACATGAGCAGTGCACAACACTCAGATAAAGTTCCCACCCCCAAACTTAAATGATACATTGTCCGCAATGTATAGAATTTGAATAAGAGAAGGGAACTCCCCTAATTAGTCGAAGGCCGAATAAATCGTCTTTGTCAATGTCCTCATCCTCATTATCACTGCTATGATCGGGATACGGTGGTAGTAGAGAAATCTTACTTGATTAGAAGACATCAACAGCACTCAAAATCACTTGAGAGGAGTGATTCTCGGGAGGAATGGAAGCTATGCATGGTGGAAAATGCAAAAGACCCTTGATTATGTGGTGCGATAGGAAGGAGAAGCGAAATTTCGGTGTTTTGGAAAAGGGGAGCAACTGGAATTCTAATTTTTGAGTGCCCTAACTGTGGAAGGGCTGTGCATTTAAATGTCAATTTGCAACCTGGCACTGCAGCTTCTACTTTCCAGCGCTGCAGCGCTGGATTTCTGGGCAGATTTAACGTGTTTGAGTGCAGAACCAGCTTGTGGGTGCAGGTCCTGACGCTGCAGCGCTGAAATTGTGAGGTTGCAGCGCTGGATTTCTGACCTGGATAATGTATAAATGAAAGACCTGGTGCTGCAGCGCTGGAAATGTGAGGCTGCAGTGCTGGATTGCTGTCCTGACTCCAAGTATAGCTGAAAAATAAACCAAAAATACACATTTTAAAGCAATAAAAATTTAACTAACAGACAAACCAAACAAAACAAAAAATTAAACACACAAAACAAATTCAAAAGACAATAAAAAAAAAAAACAAATTGTTAGTTCTAATTTATAGTCTTTAGCTTGACTTTATGATTTATGGCTCTTGGAGAATGGTTGTGGATGATTGAGGGTCAAACGTCCCCATGATGTAGTGCTTCAATCTGTGCCCGTTGACCTTGAATGTTTCCTTGTTTTTCTTGTGTCGTAATTCAACGACACCAAAAGGTTAGACACTTATCACAGTGTACGATCCAGTCAACCGAGATTTCAGCTTTCCCGGAAATATGTGCCTTCTTAGGACTTCCAGCAACCGTTCTTCCATTTTACCTGTCAATGAAGAAAATATTATCACATGGAAAATATTTTTCTCTAAATAAGCATATTTTAAATGAGCAAGTAAAGTTTTCAATTAAATTATTATTATTTGTTCTTCTGGCACTTCTTTTCCCATTTCAAACTCCAAGTTCCTTGCTTCTTCTTCGATGATGAGTTTTTCAGTGGTATTAGTTCCTGATTCCATGATGCATCCTTCCAAAGTATCTTCATTTAATGTTTTCTCCTGAAACTCCTCAATGAGGTTATCAACAATATCCACTTGAAAACAAGAAGAAGTAGAAAAGCCAGAAGGGTATTTCATAATTTTATACATATCAAAAACTACTTGCTCATTATTGACTCTTAAAGTCAATTTCCCTTGTTGTACATCAATTAGGGCTCTCTTTGTAGCAAGGAATGGATGTCCAAGTATAAGAGGTACCTCACGATCCTCTTCTATGTCGAGAACAATAAAGTCTACAGGGAATATAAATTTATCAACCTTTACCAGTACATCTTCTATAATTCCCCATGGTCTCTTAATAGATCGATCAGCTAATTGTAATGACACTGTTGTTGTTTTGATTTCTTCTAATCCAAGTTTCCCAAAAATGGAAAGAGGCATAAGATTGATACTTGCACCAAGGTCACATAAAGCTTTATCAAAAAATGAATTTCCTAAAGTGCAAGGTATAGTAAAACTCCCTTGATCTTTTAATTTTGGAGGTAGCTTATTTTGCAGTATAGCACTGCACTCTTCAGTTAACATTATCGTTTCGTGTTCCTCGAGCTTCCGTTTATTAGAAAAAAATTCCTTTAAAAATTTAGTGTAACTAGGCATCTGTGCTAATGCCTCTGCAAATGGAATGTTAATATGCAATTTCTTGAAGATCTCTAAAAATTTTGAAAATTGCTTATTTAATTTTTCTTTCATAAATTTCTGAGGATAGGGAAGAGGTGGCATATATTTAGTTTCAGGGTTAGAATCAATCAAACCTTTACCAGTACATTTCTTTGCTGAAACACGTTTCTCCTCTTGCTCAGTCTCTTCTTTCTCGCCTTCTTGACGAGTGATTCTTTAGGTTATGGCTCTTCAAATTGTGTGCCGCTCCTTAGTGTTATGGCCATGACATAACAAAACTGTAAAAGAGTTCTTGAACACCTATCAGATTACTCATCTCAAATCTATAGCGTACTACCCTAAAGAGAATAGTCAAGCAAAGGCAAAAAACAAAACACTTATCAGGATCTTAAGCAGAGTCGTGCATGATCAACTTAAGGCATTACATGATGCTCTTCCATAAGCTTTATAGGCTTACATAGTCACTCAACACTCTGCCACGAATGCGTCAGCCTATTCATTAATTTATAGAGTAGAATGGCCATGTTTGATACCTGGCTTAAAGCCACTTAAAGCAATCACTTTTACCTAAAAGTGGTTGATTTAAGTGGCTTTAAGCCAGGTACCAAATATACCTAATGTGTGGTACCCGCAGAAATACTAGAATAATCCACTTGAATTAGAGTAGTAGTAGAATTAGAAAATGAAGTTGAATGATTCACAGAATTGGATACTTTGGAAAAAAAATAGATAAATTCAGAGTTGCTTTCAAGTTTGTGGGTGAAAAGTTGTACTAAATTGTAATTGCGTACCCATAACTTCCTGAAAACCCCTCCAAAATCTAAAAGTAAATCTAGAATCTCTATCTGATACAATACTCAAAGGTACTCCATGCAATTTCACTATCTCTGCCACATACAACTCAGTCAACTTTTCTGGACTCCAGGTACTTTTAATAGGAAGAAAATGTGAAGATTTAGAAAGTCTATCCACTATAACCCACACAGCATCATGCCCTCTCTGGGTACAGGGAAAACCAGAGACAAAATCCATACTTAC
This sequence comes from Bretschneidera sinensis, assembly GCA_023935145.1. NCBI lineage: Eukaryota > Viridiplantae > Streptophyta > Magnoliopsida > Brassicales > Akaniaceae > Bretschneidera > Bretschneidera sinensis. The sequence continues at coordinate 12,890,394 of CM043701.1, forward strand.
ATTTTCCCATGGCCACTCAAGTATCGGAAGAGGTTGTAATAAACCTGCTGGATGTCTATTCTTAGATTTTACCTGTTGACAAGTCAAACATCTAGCAATGTATTCTGCTACATCCTTCTTCATCCTTGACCACCAATAATTCTGTTTTAACCCCCTGTACATCTTATTATTTTCCGGGTGCATGGAATATATTGAATCATGAACCTCCTTTAGTATTTCTTTTCTCATCTCCACATCATTGGGAACACAAATTCTTTGTCCCGATACTACCATACCATTTTCTCTGATTCTAAACTCGGTCGGCTTCCCGCTCAACACTTCCTACCTGATTTTTTCTATCCCCTCATCATTACTCTGTAGCTGTAATAAACGATCAATAATAGGAGATTTAACTACCATATTTGCCATTAATACTCATTTATCATTGACACTCAATTGCATCCTCATTCCTCTTAATTCTATCATCAGGCTAGTATCATGACTCCCAAAAGTAGCTAATCTCTTTGTAGCTTTTCTACTCAATGCATCTGCTACTACATTAGTCTTTCCTGGATGATAATGAATTGTACAATCATAATCACAAATTAATTCCATCCACCTCCTCTGCCTCAAATTCAACTCCTTCTGGGTTGGTAAATGAGTCAAACTATTATGATCAGTAAAAATTTCACACTTGGCTCCATATAAATGGTGTCTCCAAATCTTCAAAGCAAAAACTATGGCAGCTAATTCTAAATCATGGGTCGGGTAATTTCTCTCATGATTTTTCATTTGCCTAGATGCATAAGCTATAACTTTCCCATGTTGCATCAACACACATCCCAACCCCTGATGTGACGCATCACTATAGACCACAAATCCTTCATCACCAGATGGAAGCACTAATACTGGGGCAGTAGTCAGTTTTTCTTTCAACAGTTGGAAACTTCTCTCACACTCCTCTGACCACTTAAACTTTTCGTCTTTCCTGGTCAATTTAGTCAAAGGTCTAGCAATCATAGAAAATTTTTGAATAAATCTCCTATAATTACCAGCCAATCCCAAAAAGCTTCTAATTTCAGTTACATTCGTGGGTCTTTCCCAAATCAACACTGCTTCTACTTTTTGTGAATCAACTGTTATCCCTTCTCCCGACACAACATGCCCCAAGAAGGATATTTCATTCAACCAAAACTCACATTTAGAGAATTTCGCATATAATTTCTCATTCCTCAGAATCTCCAACACTACCTCCAAATGTCGCATATGCTCCTCTTCATTCTTAGAATATACTAAAATATCATCAATAAACACAATTACAAATCTATCCAAGAATGGTTTAAACACCTGGTTCATAAGATCCATAAATGCCACAGGAGCATTGGTTAACCCAAAAGGCATCACCAAGAACTCATAATGACCATAACGTGTCCTAAAAGCAGTTTTAGGCACGTCCCCTTCTTTTATCCTCAATTGATGATATCCCGACCTCAAGTTTATCTTAGAGAACACTCTAACTCCCTGTAATTGCTCGAATAGATCATCTATCCTGGGTAAAGGATATCTATTTTTGATTGTGATCTTATTCAATTGTCTATAATCAATACATAACCTCAATGGCCCATCCTTCTTCTTGAAAAATAACACAGGGGCTCCCCAGGGTGATGTACTAGGTTGGATAAACTGTTTATCTAGTAACTCCTGAAGCTGAATTTTCAACTCTCTCAATTCAGTTGGTGCCATTCTATAGAGTACTATGGATATGGGTGCTGATCCTGGAATCACTTCAATAGAAAATTTAATCTCCCTATTGGAAGGCAATCCAAACAACTCCTCAGGGAATACATCAGAAAAATCTTTTACTACAGAGATTTCTTCTAACTGTCTACCCTAACAAGTATTTTACGTTCTCCCTGAAAATTAAACTCCTCCTGCCCTGCTATCCTGAACACCACATTTTTCCTAAAACAATCTACCCATGCATGACATGCAGATAACCAATTCATTCCCAGAATTACATCAAAATCTGTTATATCTAAAGGCAATAAATCAACCTCAAAATCTCTGTCAGCAATATTAATCACACAACCTTGATAAATTGTTCTGATAATAACCCTTTCTCTAGTAGGAACCTCAACAATAATGGCATGCAATAAAGGACTAGCACTAGCATCAATAGATTTCATATAACTACTAGATGCAAAAGAATGGGTTGCACCAGGATCAATCAATAATCTAGCAGCCCTACCAATGATAGATATCATACCCATAACAACATCAAGAGTGGCTTGTGCATCCTGCTGGGTCAATGCATAGACTCTACCATATCTGAAATAATTCTGACTGCCATGTCCTCGCTCTGCTACAGATCCTCGACCTCTGCCCCGTACACTCCCTGATCCGCTACCTCTCTCCATCGGTCTTCTTCCAACACTTCCAATGCTTGCTTCAGCTGACTTCCCCACTGGAAAATCTGCAACAACATGTCCTCCCTCACCACATACAAAGCATATATGTGTAAGGAAGTTCCGAAATAAATGCCCCATCTGATTACATTTAAAGCAAACCCTTGACTCTCGATCATAAATCTTTCCACTTCCCCTGGGTGGCATATTCATTCCTCTACCATTACTCCCAATCCCCATAGCATGTCCCCCAAATCGAGGGGTCCCACTGGTATTATTCTGAGCTACTGAAGTAACAGATCTTGCTTGCCTCTGAGTCTGCCCTACAGTTCCTTGTGACACGCCCCCTCTGGGGGTGGTCTCCCACCCTGTACACACATACTGCTACCACCTCTAGATCTCTTAAATCTAGTTCTCTTCAACCAATTCTTCCTATCTTTAAACTCTATTAAATCTCTCTCAATCTGTAATGCTTTATCTACCAGTACAGCATAATTTCCTATGCCCATATAAGAGAGTTTAAAACGAATTTCGTAGTGTAATCCGTCTAAAAATCTCTTGCATTTTCTTTCCTCTGTATTCACGAACTCGGGTACAAATCTTGACAAGGTTACAAATTTACTATCATATTCAACCACCGATAAATTTCCCTGCTTTAGGTGGATAAATTCTCTTTCTTGTTGTGCCCGAAAAGAATCTGGAAAATACTTTGCAAAGAATTCATCCTTAAATTTATTTCAAGTCAAATGTTGATCTATTCGTGTACTCATCCTAGGCAAAATATCCTTCCACCATTGAGAAGCCTCACCCTCCAGCATAAACGAAGCAAAAGCAACCTTTTGTTTATCAGACACCGGTAAGACCTCAAAATATTTCTCCACATGCTCAATCCACTGTTCAGCTTCCACCGGATTTACAGATCCTTTAAACGACTAAGGTTTAAACTTAAGAAACCTCACAAAACAATCCCCTTGCATTTCGTTTGCAAATACCTCTCCATCAGGAACCTCTTGCCTCACTACCTCTGGTTTTCTTCCATCTCTTTCCTCTAATCTTCTCTGCAAATTAGCAGCCTGTTCCTCGGCTGCATTCATTCTCTCTAAAGCATGGTTAAGAGCATCTTGCAATTCATCATTCTTACTTTTAGATACTTCCCCAGCTCTACTCGTACCAGCTGCACTATCACTATGTTCCCTTGCAAGAACCACCGACTCAACTTCCTCATCTGCTTCAGTCCTCCTAAAAATTGGGGGTCTACCACGTCCCCTCTGATTTTGAACTCTACCTCTAGCTCTCGCACGACCACGTGTCATCTTCAGACTCTGCATTTAAGAATATTATTTATTTAGATCTTTCACTTTTTAGGTTCTCATGCAGTCTACAGAATCTTAAAACCTAATGCTCTGATACCAAAATTGTAACGACCCATCCCAGGTTGGCCACCCCTAGACGGTGTCATCACATTTTTGAAAATCTAAGCACGACATATATATGCAACAATAAATATAAAACTACCAGAATTTGTTTTTTCTCATCCTTTAACAGGAGAGGTAAACAAATCTGATATTCACTTAAACATAATATACATAAATGCATGAATATTTACAATAAAATTTTACAAGTCTTTAACTCGATTGTCTGAGGATATTGACACGTACTTGGCTTACAGAAAAAGATCTCGTCTGATTCTCAACCCACCAGACTATTTATCTTGACTGCTACCTGAAATCATTGAACAGTGAGGAGTGAGCTTCACAAGCTCAGCGAATTAAATTTACTGAAAGTATTCCAAATTCCATCAATAATCTTTTAATATTAAAAATTTATTTTTTTGTATAACTTTATGACAACTTTCTACTATCAATCTCTTCTTCTCAATCATTGGTTCACCTTGAGACTATCAATTATCTCCTAATTACCTCGTAATGAGGTTCATATCAAAAAGTCCATCATTTAGATAAGTCTTATCACCCTACTGTCTCTTTCTATGAAACTCAACCTTCTATAATTAAATTCACAAAAATGTACCGCATCTCAGCATCTCAAAAATCTCATCATTATAGTTGTCTCTTTTTATGAGACCCAGCCATCTACAATTTAATTCACAATTAATATACCACATCTCAGCATTTCAAATAATGCAACGATAATTAAAACAGATGCAAATGCATGAATGATTATGATGGGAACGTCTTCCCACCTGTCGACAGGTTATTATTATCTTAGACTGGCTGCCCTCTCGGTTCTTTTATTCTCATCAGACCGGCTGCCTTCCCGGTTAATTCCAGCATATACCGACTGTCACGGTTATTTCATTAGACCGGCTGCCTTTCTGGTTCTTTTGGTTATATTATTAAATGCCTATGTGCATGAGCAATGATATGAAACAATAATATAAACAGTAATATAAAAACAATATAAATATTCAAACCACTTAATTTGGCTATCCTAATTATCCACAAATTTTATATAAAAAAGTTTCTTTAAAATTTCTTACATCCAATCATCCAAATTTTTATCAAATTATATAAAAATTCCACTAAATTCTTCTCTTCCCCAAATCACATCAAATAATCTATTAAAGTCTGTCAAGATCTACTAAATTTCATCTCAAATCATCCACCAAAATTTGTCAAGATCTACTAAAATTCATTTCATCGTAACTAGTATTAAAACATCAATATATCCCATCAATAATTTATTTATTGCTTTTATTCTCAAATAAACTTATGATTTCCAAAAATACCATTTCTCACCAAAAATATTTCTACCTCACCAAATTTCCTATCATACCCATAAATCAATTTTTTTTTCATCTATCACCCAAGCATACTTTAATAATTAAATTTAATATTATCACCAAATAATTGATTTTTATTTAGACTACTTAAAGTAAATCCAACTCACACATAGCACTTAAAGCTATTCGTGGACCACCTCTTTGCCTTTCCCGTTCTTCTCCGAAATTTCTCCCAATTGTTGACCGCCAACACCTAACATAATATTTATATTAAATTTCTAATTATTTCTTCATTTCTTCATAAACCTCATCCTTTGAAAATTTTCACTTTAACTTCTAAGAATTTCATGAAGGACAAAAACTCAAAAAAAAAATTAAATTATTACCTTTTACTTTTCTGATAGCTTCTCACGATTCTTTATGAAATTTTGCAATAATCTTCCTCAAAATTTTGTTCTTTTAACCCTTCTTTCAGTCCCCAAGTATTTAGAGAAAATAATGAATCAAAAGAAAAAAAATGAAATTTGGTATGAAAGACTCTGCATTTACAGCTTATATCTATATATAAGCAAGAGTTTGAAACTTTGCAGCTCAACGGCTGCATTCTCAACATAATATAGGACATAGTTATGCTAAAATGTGGAAAACATAATTATACCTAAATGGAGAACATAATTATGCCTAAATGTGGAGAACATAATTATGCCTAAAGTAGGGTGTTTTGCCAGCACGTGGCTGCTGCCACGATTTCTACACCTTTTTTTTTACTTTTTTTTTTAAAAAATCTGTCTCTAGAAATCTTTATTCAGCCATTCCGGGATTTAATTCTTTGTCATATTTATAAAAATATACACTTACTCTTACTTTTAAAATACGGATATTACATGGACACACATAAATACATAGTGAGCCCACATCCCTAGTCTCATGTGGTTTAGGCTCATAAACAAAAAAAAAAAAAAAATAGTAAGTCCAATCCCTTTAGTTTGGGGTCATAAACAAAATAGTAAGCCCAATCATTTTAATTCAAAGAACTTTAGCTCTTGCAGACCTAAGAGTAGCAGGACTAGTATAAAGCTCTCATGAAAAGAAAAGAAATAACGACCAGAATAATGTTTATCTGACCGCACTTGTTTCTTCAAACACCGGTACCCACTTTTCCAGTTCTCCTCATCTCTCTTACCCGATCTTAATCTTCTTCGTCATGTCAAAGGCAGCATCTCCCTTCTTACCGACGGCTGCATCTCCCTCCTTACCGACGGTGGTATCTCTCTTCTCACCGGTGGTGATGCCTCCCACCGTTGGCGACACTCCCCTCTCACCAACGTCGACACCTCCCTTCTCACCGATGGAGACGCCATTCTTTTCATCTATGGCAGCGCCTCAGTTCTCATCGCCGACTCTGTCTTTCTTCCCTCATCAACTGCCAATTTCTTCTCACCCCGATCTGCCACTTCATTCTCTCTCCTTGGCTAACACCAAGTCTCGATTTTTACTAGTAAGCACTTCTAGTACTTTTATACATACATTTCATCCTAATTATGGTTTATTTACTTGTGTGAATAAAAAGAACCGACTAATTTCAAATATCTTAATCATGGAGAACCGACTAATAACTTTTGGAAGACTCCCTAGAGTAATAGGAATTAAGATTCCTTTTGTGATTAGGATTTCTGTTAGGTTTATTATTATGTGGAATTAAGACTAATAACATATAAGCACCCTAATATGTTAAACTTCAGTAAAGTGATCGGGGAATTACACTAATATAATTCTGTTTTACTAGTATTCTTCTTGTGTTCTACCTCAAATAATCAAAGAGCTTTTGTGTGTGCTCTAGTGCTCCAAAACAGGAGAGGGAAACAATTCAAAACAAGACATCAAATGGCGAGCAAAGAAGTTGTTGCATCCAATGCAAACACAAAGAATGAAGTAGAGAGATCATGATCCGATTTACCAGAAGAACTTTTAGGAATGATAAGGTAGGTGGGTGGCATTAGGTACACATTATTTTGCACAACTGATTTAAGATGGTCTAGGCTGCCAAACCTTTGTGATAAATTTGATTCTTATATCCTCATCTCGGGCTGTTGACCCATTGTAGGGTTCCATTGCACTTATTTAGATCCAAGTATAACACAAGACCAGGAATATCATGCATACGAATCCAACCATCCGAACTAACCTTATAAATCTCAGACCCAATAACAAATCGGCTCATCAGGATTTTCATTTACTTTACCATCATAAACTACATGAGCACAATAGATTTCATCTTCCAAAGACAACAAGTAATCATAGACTGTGTTGATGCCAAAAGTCAGCTACTGAGCTGGAGATTCCACGTCCGACATCCTGCACGAATAACGAGGGATAAACTAAAGAGTCACTGGAGAAAAGGGCGGTGGTGCCTCCAATGCCTTTGTTAGGACGGGATTTTGGGAAAACGAACAGTTGGGGTGCCAATGTTTCAGTGATGAACTTGAGATTGGAGATGATTTTGAATTCATATAACTTGGGCTTTTTATAGTATTTTGGAGCAAAGTTGGCCACGTGCCCAGGATGATGCAATCCTTGAGATCTCGCTTCTTTGGCAAAGGGCCTTGTTGCATGTTCAAAGGCAGCTCAATCCCCGCAATTTCGCTTACATTTCTGCATGGGGAGTCTGTGAATGATACGATTATATCAATTGCTCGTCCACATGTCGTTCGGTCATTGGAGGGGAATTGTTCCATGTGTCATCAGGCTACTAGAGGGTGACTTATGGGTATGGCTACGTGTCGTCCGGTCATTAGAGGAGTGTTGTTCCACATGTCGTCAGGCTACTAGATGGTGACTTAAGCTACATCAGAGGCCCCCCACTTCCTTAAAGATATTTATGTGCTTCGAGGAAGTATAATAGAGCTTCGGCCTGAGAGACATTGGGTCAAGTGTTTGAGGAGCAGTCAATATGCTCGGCCTTAGAGACGTTGGACCGAGCATCTGAGCAGCAGTCAATATGCTCGGCCTTGGAGACATTGGGTCGAGCATCTAAGCAGCAGTTAATATGCTCGGCCTTGGAGATGTTGGTTCGAGCATTTGAGCAGCAGTCAATATGCTCGGCCTTGGAGACGTTGGACCGAGCATTTGAGCAGTAGTCAATATACTCGGCCTTGAAGACGTTGGGCCGAGCATTTGAGCAGTAGTCAATATGCTCGGCCTTAGAGAATCCTCGTGGGTGTTTGGTCTAGGTTATCTGTCTTTGAAGTCCTTAGTGGACTTTTGGGCTTCTTCTTCTGGAGTCCTTAGTGGACTTTTGGGCTTCTCCCTTTGGAATCCTTAGTAGAATTTTGGGTTTCTCCCTTTGGAGTCTTTAGTAGACTTTTGCGCCTCTCCCTTTGGAGTCCTTAGTGGACTTTTGGGCTTCTCCCTTTGATTTGGGCCTGTAAAAGGTCTTTTGGACCATATTTTTGTTTTTGAGCTTTGGACAGTTTCCTTGACCTTTGGGCCCATAAAAGAAAAGTTTTTGGGCTGTTTCCAGAATCTTCTATGAGGGTATTCAATGCAGAAGTGTTGGGCCGCTTTTAAAAGTGGAATACTGGGCTATTTAATGTGCGCAGTTGTTTTGAGTGAAATGGCGGCGCTCATCATTGATTGTTCGTCTTTTGTCGTATTGAGAAGTGTAATGGTGCCTTGGTTATGCCAAGCTCCATTTTTTCATAGCTGAGGGAGCCTTGGGGAACGTAACGGCACCTCGAGCATATAAAATGTCACGTCGTTATGATTGTGAGCCTTCGAAGAACGTAACGATACCTCCGTCATACCAAACGTCACGTCTCCCAACTATAACGGAGTTAATTATCCTTGTTTATCATGCTTGTACTCTTATATAAGAGTGGCTCATTCTCATTTCTTTTCACTTCATTTCATTTGCAATCAGAGAAAATTTTGAGAGCCCACAGAGTCGGTCAAAAGTTTGAGAGTGCTCGGAATCAGTATAAGTTAGAGAGTTCTCGGAGTTTATTTGGAGATTGGGAGTGCTTGGAGTTGGGTGGAGATCTTTGGGAGTGCTTTAGTTGAAGGGAGATCGAGGCGTGAGTTGAGGAAGAAAATATTGCTCGAAGTAGATGCGAATATCAAATCTTGGTGAGTCTCTCTACCTGTATTACCATGTCTTCGATAGATAGATTTCGTGATAGGCCCAGTAGTGGTAGTAAGGATAGTGGGGATTTGTCTATGGAGGTGGAGGAGGCCATGGACCTGTCCTCCAGTGGGGGTGAGTCCTCGGATGAGGTTATCGCTCAGGAAGGGCCACTAGCAATGGTGCCCTACGTGCCTGGGGAAGAGAAGGGATAAGAGGAGGATTCCTCCTCTGAGGGCAAGGATGAGGTGGATAGGACCTTGGTTGAGCTGAGAAGATATATGATGGTTGAGAAGAGAGTTCAGTGGTCGTTCGCGACTAACTCGAGGTCATCCGGAGGGTGTACCGTATCCTTAAAAAGTACACCCTCAGGCCAGCTGGGGTTGGAGAGAGGGCATGTGATGTCCTATTGAGTCGCGCACCTTATAATGTAAGTGTTTACGAGCAACGAATGTTGGGCTTAGGTTTCCTCTCCACCCTTTTTTCTGCACAATGCTAAGGTTTTTTGACATAGCACTGTGTCAGCTGGTGCCTAACTCGATACGCTTGCTCATGGCCTTTATATGTGCCTGCATGAAGGTGGAGGGGCTAATGAATATCAATGTCTTCAAGGCCTACTTCCAAATAAGTAACAACGGCCAGCATAGGTGGGTCGTGATCAGTTCGACGGTGAAGAGGGGTTGTTAAAGAATAAGCATTCCTCGATCAAGAAGTAGGAGCTTCGAGGTTCCCCTTTCTTGGAGTCTGGATTGCACAGGAAAGTGCAAGAAGCCGCACATCTTGCTTTATCTTTTCTTTACATTTTGCTTTGCTTTTTCATATTTTTACCTCATACTCATACTTGTGTTTTTTTGTTTCAGCAGAGATGAAGGCTACAGCCAAAGCTAGGGAGCGGGCCAGGAAGATAGCCCAGGAGAAGAAGAGGGTTGCCCAGGCGGGGAAGCAGCCCGTGCCAGCCCAGGGCTCAAGGAAGAGGCCACAGATCCCCTCTCATGTTCCTATAAGCGTGGAGAGCCCCTCTGAGCTCTCCCTTGAGCCAAGGGTTATCTTGACCGCGCCCTAGCCTGAGCTGATACAGGCTTCGTCTTCGTCTCGGCCGCTCTTTCTGCAAGCGGGGTCTTCACGCCCAACTAGGGCCTGAAGATCGATGACTCGGTCTTCGCCCACCCCCAAGCAACTCAGGAGCACGTCGTCTTGAGGATCCCACCTCGCGACATGATTGAGCTTTCGCGAAAGTCGATCGAGGGGTTTTACTCGGCAGCTAAAGCCCTGAACTCTCAGGTGAAAACTGTTGTTTTTCCCTTTCCTTGAGTTTCTTTTACTTCCTGGTAGCTAATGATCATTTTGTTTCGATTGAGCGTGTTGCTTGGAGTCCTGTCGCGCCAGTGCTTGGATATGGCTGAAAAGCTAGGTCGGTGCCAGCAAAGACTGGACGAGAGCTACGAGCTCGTTCAGCAGCTGTAAGAGTCCTTGGAGGTGGCCAACTGGGCTAAGGTCGAGGCTGTGCAGGAGAGAGACACCCTGCGCTTGGAGAGAGACGCTACAGTAGCCCCAGAGCATCGGCTGATAGAGGAGGCGACGAAGGCCGTGGAGGAGGCTCTAGCCGCCTTTAAGGACTCAGCCTTCTACTGAGAGGCTGTTGAGGATGAGGTCAACCAGCAGTTCTTCGAGAGCTTCTTGGAGGCCAAGAAGAAGGCTGAGGCCCTCTATCCTCAAGTCGACTTCTCAACCCTCGATCTAGGTGTCTTGAAGGACGAGGAGAGAGTCGTGGCCTGCGGGGATAGTGAGGAGGAAGAGGTAACTCAGCCAGGTGGTGAGGCCGAGGCTGTGTCTGAAAGGGAGGCCGTCGCCTAAGGACTTTACTTTTTCCTTTTGTAGTGTTCTTTTCTTTCTTTCTCTTTGTAAGCCAAGGCCGATAGCGCCTTTATGTAATTATATAATTTAATGAGATTCCTGGCTTTCTTTTCTCTTTAACTCGTTGTTCCTTAGTTTCAATTGCACTTGGGTTTTGAAAGTTTCGGCCCGGCACTCTCTTGATGCAATACAGGCCTTCCCAATTTGGGAAGAGCTTCCCCGTCTCTCAAGAACGATATACTTCATTTTTTCGTAAAACGAGGTCGTGTAACTTGAAGCTTCTACTTAGGACCCGAGAGTTATAGTATCTAGCCACCCTCTGCTGGTAGGCGGTTAATCGGATTTAAGCCTTATCTCGAGCTTCGTCGATGAGATTAGCATTCATCCGTAGGGCCTCTTCTCTGTTAGCTTGCTCGAAGTTCTGTACTCGTAACGAGGGCACCTCGACTTCTAAGGGGATGACCGCTTCGAAGTCGTACGCTATAAAGAAATAGGTTTCCCTCGTTGGTGCTTGAGCGGTGGTTCGATAGGCCCAAAGTACATTTGGAAGATGGTTGGTCCATTGCTTGTCAGCTTTATCTAGTCTTCTCTTGATGCCTTGCAGAAGTGTCATGTTAGTCACCTCGACCTGCTCGTTGGCCTGTGGATACCCTACGGATGAGAATCGATGCTCGATACGAAGCTCTTCGCAGAATGCCTTGAATCGGGCATTGCATGTTGGTCACCTCGGCCTACCCGTTGGCCTGTGGATACCCTACGGATGAAAATCGATGCTCGATGCGGAGCTCTTCGCAGAATGCCTTTAATCGAGCTTTGTCAAACTGTTTGCCGTTATCAGTGACTAGTACTCGAGGTATACCGAACCGACACACTATAGACTTCCAAACGAAACACCAGGCTTAGTGATCTGTTATACTGGCCAGTGACTTTGCCTCCACCCACTTAGTGAAGTATTCTATCGCTACGATGAGATGTTTTCTTTGACCAGGCGCCCCAGTGAAGGGACCACGAAGATCTATTCCCCACATAACGAAGGGGAGTGGGCTCATGATCGAGATAAGAGGATTTGCCGAACGGTGGGGCACGGGGGAGTACTGCTGGAAGCTTCTGCATTTCTTGACTAATTCTGTGGCATCTTTCTGCATTTTGGGCCAATAATATCCTTGACGAAGCACCTTGAAGGCTAAAGCCCAGCTTTCTAGGTTATTTTCGCATACCCCTTCATAGACCTCCCGAAAAGCGTAATTGGCTTATGTGGGCCCAAGACACCTTAGGTAAGTCATCATAAGTCCTCTCTTGCATAGCTGTTCATCTATGACCGCGTATCGAGACATGTGGGATATGAGCTTTCTAGCTTCGTCTTTTTGCTCGGAAAGCTGACCGTCACACAAGTATCGAAGTATTGGGTCTACCCAGGTTTCTCTTTCGATTATTGGGAGCACGAGGACCTCATCAATGCTTGGGGAGATGAGAGTCTCGAGGTACACAGCTTGGATTGGCTCGAACTGTCGAGAGGAGACGAGTTGAGCCAGAGCATCAACCTTCGAGTTCTCTGCCCGAGAAACCTGGGTTATCAAGAACATTCTGAATCCGACGGCGAGTTCCTTAGCCTTTTCAAGGTAGCGAGCAATATTTTCCCCTCGGGTTTCAAACTCTAAAGTTATTTGATTTACTATCAGCTGTGAGTCGTTGTACACATCTACGGCCTCAACAGCCATTTCTTTTGCCAACTTCATTCCGGCGAGCAAAGCCTTGTACTCTGCTTCATTGTTGGAAGCTCTGAACCCAAAGCTTAAGGCATACTTGATGGTAAATCCATCCGGGTTGCAAAGGATGAGCCCAGCCCCGCTTCTGGTGTTGTTGGAGGAACCGTCAACATGGAGAGTCCATTGTGGAATTTGCTCGGCAACTTCTAGTCCCGAGGTTTGATCCAAACTCCCCTGCAGTATTGTCTCCACAATGAAGTCCGTGAGGGCCTGAGCCTTAATAACCTTTCGGGGATGGTATCGAATGTCGAACTCCTCGAGTTCTATGGACCACTTGACCATCCTCCCAGAGACGTCCGGCTTATACAGTACTTATCTTAGTGGCTGGTCCGTTAAGAGGAAAAAGGTGTGCTTGGAAGAACGGCCAAAGCTTTCCTGCTGTGACTAGGAGGGCATATGCCATCTTTTTTATCGGGAGGTACCGCGCTTCCGGGTCATGGAGGATTCTACTGACATAGTACATAGGTTTTGAATGCCCACCTTCTCCCAGACCAAGATGGAGGCTACTACCTCTTGCCCAGCCGATAGGTGTAAGAAAAGTTCCTCGCCCATGATTGGTTTGGTCAGAAGTGGGGGCAAGCTCAGATATTTCTTCAGCTCCTTAAAGGCTCTTTGACAATCTTTGGTCCATGCAAAGTCTTTCGCCTTCCTGATGACTGAAGAAGGGGAGGTACTTTTCTGCAGATTTTGACATGAAACAGTTGAGTACCACCACGCGTCTAGTCAGCTATTGTACTTTTACCGTTTTAGGAGGGGACATGCCGAGAATAGCTTCGACCTTCTCCGAGTTAGCTTCTATCCCTCTCTGGGTGACCATAAAGCCGAGAAATTTTCCTCCAGTGACTCCAAACGCGCACTTCGCGAGATTCAGCTTCATCTGGTGTCGGTGTAGCAACTCAAATGCTTCCTCCAGGTTGGAGTTGTGGTCTTTGGCCCTGATACTCTTGACCAACATGTCGTCCACATAGACCTCCATATTCCTACCGATTTGTCTATGGAAGATCTTGTTCACCAATCTTTGGTAAGTTGTCCCGGTGTTTTTGAGCCTGAAAGGCATGACCTTGTAGTAGTATAGTCACTGGCCTGTGACGAAGGCTGTTTTCTCTCAGCCGGACTCGTGCATGAGGATCTGGTTGTAACCGAAATATGCGTCCATAAAAGTTATGAGCTCATATCCCGATGTGGCATCAACCAACTAATTGATCCGCAGCAAAAGAAAGCTATCCTTTGGACATGCTTTGTTTAGGTCAATGAAATCGATGCAAATTCGCCACTTACCGTTGCGTTTCTAGACCATTACTACATTGGATACCCAATCGGGGTAATCTGCCTCCCGGATAAAGTCTGCCTCGAGCAATTTGTCTACCTCGGATCTGATTACGGCTTGCCGATCTGGGGTGAATGATCTCTTCTTTTGAATGACCGGCTTGTGACCCGAGTCTACATTTAGCTGGTGCACGATGACCTCAGAACTGATCCTGGGCATATCTGAGGCCAACCAAGCGAACAAGTCTTGATTCTTTCGAATGAGGAAGAAGAGGGACTTGTTGAGGTCCTCGGGGAGGTCGAAGCCAATCTGGACTGTCCAAGGAAGATCCTCCTCGAGGGGGACAACGGTTTGCCCTTCCATGGCTCGGCTCCTAGGGTTTTTACTTTGTCTCTGAAGTCCTTTACTTCAAAGGGTAAAGTTTATGTTCTCTTCCATTCCCTCACGACACTCAGATAGCAAAACTGAGAGATCTGTTGGTTTCCCTTGACTTCACCTACCTCGTCGTCGGTAGGAAACTTCATCTTTAAATGGTAGGTGGAGACGACTGCTTTTAGTCTATTGAGGGTAGGTCTGCCGAGGATTATATTATAGGATAATGATTACTTGACTACTAGGAAGGTAGTTTGCATAGTGGTTGTCTATGGATCCATCCTGGTAGTGACAGTAAGAACTATACTACCCTCGACGAACACCCAAGTCCCCAAGAAGCCATACAAAGAGGTGGAGATTGGTTCCAACTGATCGTCTTTTAGCTGCATCTGCTGGAAGACGTCGTAGAACAGGATGTTGGTTGAGCTCCCGTTGTCTTTTAGGATGCGTCTGACCTCGTGGTTGGCTACAAGAAGAAAGACCACCACAGCATCATCGGGTGGGGTCTGTACTCCGTCTAGATCGTCGTCTATGAAAGAGATCACTTAATTTATCTTTCTTCGTTTATGGGGGCCGCTGACAGAGGCCACTGACCTGGTGTATCTTTTACCGTTCTGTCCCGAGTTGCCCTTGGCGGTGGGGCCTCCACAAATTGTCTTGATAACCTCGGTCGTTGTAACTTATTGGCCCCTTCGGTTAACCTCTTCTCGGTTGGGCTTAGGACTTTTTCGGAGACCTTGATGCTCTTGGTTCGGATTAGAGGGACACCCGGGGATCTCCTAGGTCAGTCAAGCATTCTCCTTTGTCGCTATCCTGTAAACTCCTTCAGGTGCCCTCGATTGATGAGGGCCTCAATCTATTGCTTTAGGGTGTGGCACTCCTCAGTGTCGTGCCCATGGTTTCTATGGAACTGACACCACTTGCTCTGATCTCCGTTGAGGTGCTGCGATCTCGGGGGCCACTGGAGGATCGCCCTGTCTTGGAGTTGCATTAGGACGTTTGTCCTGAATGCATTGAGAGGAGTGAAGTTCTCAAAACAAGCGAGGGCCCTGTACCTACTCTCGCGGTGGGATCTTTTGACTGCCCCACTATGAAGGTCAACGACATCTTTCCTTTTTTTCTCCATCTCCCTTTCCCTTTCCCTTCAGAAGGCTTGGTCGTATTCCATTAGCATGTATTTCTCAGCTCGGGCCAAGATCTCGTTCATGTCCTTAGGCAGTCGTCTGGTGAGCTTGAAGCTAAAGATTCCAGATCTTAGTCCTTTTTTGAATGCCAGCATCTGAACGTTGGGATCAAGGTCAAGGATCTCCTAAGCAGCAGTGTTAAATCTTGATATGTAGGCCCGAAACCTCTCCCCTCAGTGTTAGATGATGTTGAACAGACCCTCTGAGGTCTTCTTGGGCCCCTTGCTGCTAAGAAAATGGGACGCAAATGCGTAACCGAGCTCTTTGAAAGTGATTATGCTTCCTGGTTTCAATTGGGCATACCACATACCGGTTACTTTTTTTAGCATTAAGGGAAATGCTCGGCACATGACCAGATCGGAGTGTTGATGATGGTAGTTTTGTAATGTTGGAGGTAATCCATGGGATATGCCAACCCGTCATAGGGTTTAATTTGCGACATTAGAAAATTCGACGGGAAGGGCCTCGAGGACTTCCTGTGTGAACGGTGGGTCCTGGATGCTCAGTTCATCCAAGACGTTATGATTTCGGTATTTGAATGCCTCGTTTTTTTTCTTCCGTCTCTTCAATTCGTCTGTCTAGGCCGAGGTTGCTTATAGAGGAAGAGCCTCTCCTGGACTTACTGGCGCTGGGTGGTGAGGATTCCGCAGTGGAGAAATTGTCGATGAAAAGCCCGTTAGTAGAAGGGCTAGCTTGCCTAGCGGGGCGGTGGGGAGATAAGGGTGAGGGCTATCAACCCCCTCTCCGGACTTCGGTGACCAGGTCCTTTATCAAGCGAGAGAGCTCTAAAAATTGCGCTTGGCTAATTCGAGTAGCAGGGTGCGCTGTGGCGGCTCCTTGAGGATTTGTGCTAGGGCCAACCTCCGCATGGTAGGGGCATTATGCTCCCGGGAGGGTCTGCGGGTCACAGCCAAAAGCTCTATGCTTAGACATGGCAGGGAGCCTTAAGCTGGACCACTGGTTGTGGGCGTTGTTTTGTGTGGGCGCGGTGCTGGTCCCAGCGATTTCCTTTTCGGTGTTCTGGGTAGTGTTTTTAGGCGGCATGATAATAGATGAGTTCTTTGGATTTTTTCGCTTCTATTGGTTAACAAAATATTGGTATTCCCACGGACAGGGCCAATCTGTTGATGTCGAAAGTTTGCTGCTGAGCTAGAGGTTCCATGTCTGACGTTCTGCACGAATAACGAGGGGTAAACTAAAGAGTCACTGGAGGAAAGGGGGGTTGTGCCTCTAAAAACTCTCTGATGCCTTTGTTAGGATAAGATTTTGGGAAACCGGACAGTTGGAGTGCTAGTGTTTCAGTGATGAGCTTGAGATTGGAGATGATCTTGAATTCACATACCTTAGGTTTTTTATAGCGTTTTGCAGGCAAGTTGGCCACATGCTCGGGATGGTGCGATCCCTGAGATTCGTTTCTCTGACGAAGGGCCTTGTCGCGTGTTCAAAGATGGCTCAATCCCCGCAATTACGCTTACATTTCTGCATAGGGAGTCTGCGAGTGACGACAGTTATGTCAACTACTCGTCCACGAGTCGTTCTGTCATTTGAGGGGAATTGTTTCACGTGCCATCAGGCTACTGGAGGATGACTTATGGGTGTGGCCACATGTCATTCGGTCATTGGAGGAATATTGTTTCACGTGTCGTCAGAATACTGGAGGGTGACTTATGGGTGTGGCCACATTTCGTTCGGTCATTAAAAGAGTATTGTTCCACATGTTGTCAAGCTCCTGGAGGGTGACTTATTGGCTGCATCAGACTGCAAGACCTAACAGTGTCACTCCAATTGTCAGATTGAAGTAAGGCTGAAAAGAGACACCTATTGATCTCAAGTCGCAGAAAAGCAAACCATAAGTCAGACATGTCAATCCGAGAAGCCCACCTTTAAATGGAACCACACTCTATAAACAGATGTTGTTTGTGCCAACATCATATTCTTGCTTAATGAAAGTCGACTTCAGCCTCCAATTCCAATGCTTCAGCTTATTTTCCCAAAGATTAAAAAAAACCTATAATAGGGTCAACAGCCTGAGATGAGAGGATAAGGTTTGAAAACTTAAACCATCTTAAACCAATTGCGCAGAATAATGTGTACCTAATGCGACCCACCTCCCCTATCACCCACCCCACCAACTCCCATAGCTAGCAAAAACCCGACCATGACTTAATTTTTTTACATCAGCGGTATACTCCAAACCCCAGCAATATTGAAAAATGTCTGAATCTTGTACTTATCGCCATGGTTATAGACTAACCATGGAGTTGACGTTGGCACTTACATAGGGCAATTGGGATGGTGGATTAAAGAGTGATCCACCTTAGCACTTTGCAACCACAAAAATAAGTTTAGGAAAGAGTAGACAAAAAAAATAAACTTTTTTTTTTAAGAGAAGAAGAGAAACTTCTGTTACTAATACACTGATCAATTAGTACAAAAGGACTCAAACCACAACATACATGAATGCATACACAGCCATTATAACTACTATGTTCAACAAAAGAAAAGCATAGCATCATAAATAAAATGACACCTACAGCTAAGTCATAACCGAATAAACCATAATCTTAAAATGAAGATGAAGTTAGAAGCCCCAAAAACTAGACAAAATAGAGAAAGAACCTGATGGCAGCAACTTAATTGGATGAGCTACATCAACCACAACCATGTTAATACTTTCCAAATATTCATTAAAAAAACAATTCTAAGAATCTTATCTAGAGAAAAGAGAATAATGTGCTTTCAAAATCACATCTAGTCTGACCATGGTGGTTTAGCTACTCCTAGACAGTCATATTTTCAAATTTCAAAATTGTAGTCCTAGATTCACTTGAAATAATAAACAAGAATCCATGGCTCATATTAGACGTAAATTACATTGTGTGTTTGTTAATCAACATTGGTTGAACAATTTCCCTCAAAAGCCAGGGCTAATGTTATTCCATCAGTAGGGTCTAATAATGTTGTAATCCTAGTTGATGCATCCCCCACAATAGTTCCTAGAATATTTAGATTTCGATTTGATTCCATATGGGATGACAGACCAGATTATGAACAAATAGTTCAGGAAACCTGTTTGAAATTCATATTGGTTCCCATGCTTTCAAATTTTCCTTAAGTGCAGGATTCTTGTGTCCAAATCTAAACACCAGAGGGAATTTATTTTTGGGAATCAATATAGTCATCTTGAACATTTAAATTCTTCTCTTAAAACTCTTCAAGAACAAACTTCAGCGTCTTCTGTTCCTTCTTCCTCTCTCCTTCAGCAAGAACAACTCCTTATCCCACAAATAAAACATTTATTATTCAAGAGGAACATGTCTCAAAAAGCCATTGTAAATGGATCAAAGGAGATGCAAACACAATACTTTCATGCTAAAGCTAATTATCAAAGAAAACAAAATAGGATTTTGGCTATTCAAAATGAACACAATGAATGGATCACAGAAAATTCCCAAATACTTTCAAATTTCATTCAATTCTATTCAGATCTTTTTACTACTAATCCCTCCAAATTCCCTTTCCACTTTTTGCAATATCTTCCTTTATTGGATGATCAAGACATCCAATACCTTCAAAAACCTATCACTCCTACGGAAATAAAGACAACTGTTTGGGCTATCAGTCCTAATAAAACACTCCTACAAACATATTCCTCTCAAAATTAAAAACTTACCAAATATAAATCTTTGATGTGCAATTCGAGAATCTCATCTGGGGACAAGGGAGTATAAGGTGCTGTCACAATTGCATCTTCTTTAGCATAAACCTGTTCAGAAAAGCAATCAAAATATGACATTAATTAGTAAAAATTGACAGAACAGAAAACTTTAGAAGAAAAACATTAACATACACAATCAAATGATTCATCTGATTCGCCACTCGAATCTACTGAATGTTCGCCACTCATCAAGAATCACGAGTCACAACGAAGGTACCTGCAAGACATTCGGAGGTTCATATATTACACATGCAACTAGCAAGAACTAAGATATTAAGCAAAAAAAATCTCAAGAAACACACTGAAACCCCAAACAAATTTCAATAGAAAAGATTTTGTAATTATAGACTGTACAAGATGTTGAGACATAAGATTTATACCTGAAATTGCACAGCAAAAGACAACCGAGCAAGTTAATCCCCTATGCGATGGTGCAGTAACGATGATGAATAACTACGCAGCGATCGTTTTGCAAGAAGACCCTGAATCTTGCAGGAAAAATGACACTGCATCAAGAAATCTACGACTGGACCAAGCCGCAGATTCTCAAGTATTTCTTGATTTTGACGTGATGGCACGAGAAAATATCTAAAAAGGGAGAAGGAGAGTTAGAGCTTTGCTAAGCACGAAGAAGAGAGAAAAAGGGTAATTTCTGGTTTTTCCCCTTGATTCTAGGCGAGAGAAGATATCTAAAAATGGCTAACAATCTTTGTTCTTGAGAGCCAAATACAGAAGAGGAAAGATGAGAAGGAGCAGCAATTTTAGATGGTGATAGTGTTTCTCAGAGAATCCTCTAGGTGTTTGGGGAAAAAAGAAAAACAGAGAGAAAATTCTCTCTCCCTCTCTATTTCTTTATAGACAATCATAGACTAAATGAACCTGTTGATGCCAAAAATGTGTTTTGCTGAGCTGGAGGCTAGGACTCAGACGTATCTGCACAGGGAGAGGAAGGTGAGCTAAGGGGTCGCCGGAGGGGGTGCCTCCGGGGATGCTCCAAAGCTTTAGTTAGAGTCAGAGCAAAAATATGTAGGGGACAAGCGCTCTTTTTTTCAGTTGAGCAAAAAGTTGGGCCTTTAGAGTGCATACCTGACCCTTTTTATAGGGCTTCAGAGGCGACATTTGGCCTAGGGCGGCAGTGATATGTTGCCCCAACTGGGTTGGGTAATGATGCCTAGGAGGCCCAGCTAGGTGGCTGGGGGCCGTCCGTTAGGGCTTTGCCTTGCTGGCTTGATCTGGAGTCGTTTATGCGTTAAGGCGGTTTAACGACCTGACGTCCCAACTTGGTTGGGTAATGATGGCCTGGAGGGCGGTGGTGACGTGAAGACCCAACTGGGGGGCAATGATGCCCTAAAGGGTGGCCATGACCTGGAGGTAATGATGGCCTGGAAGGCGGTGGTGACGTGGAGGCCCAGCTGGGGGCAATGATGCCCTGAAGGACGGTCATGACCTGGAGGCCCAACTGTCCGAGCCTGGGTCTTCCGCGTGTCTTCTTGTAGCCTGGGGTCAAGATGATCCACGCGTCGTCTTCTTATTGGAAAGGTGTATTTTGGCAGTATCAGAGGCCCCCCACTTCCTTAAGTGCAGCACTGTGGTTAAGGAAGTAGCCTAACTAGGTTGGCATTTGTTCATCTGTGGAGATATAATGTCGGGATTGAAGATGCGCTCTAAGGCAAAAGAGAATGGGCTGAGGACTTGTGGAGCAATCCATCTCCTCGGCCAAGAACACCATGGGTCCGAGGATACTTGGAGCAATCCATCTCCTCGGACATTGAAGAGAGTGGGCCGAGGACTAGTGAAGCAATCCATCTCCTCGGCCAAGAACACCCTGAGTCCGAGGACAAGTGGAGCAATCCATCTCCTCGGACTGTGAAGAGAATGGGCTGAGGACTTATGGAGCAATCCATCTCCTCAGACTTTGAAGATAATGGGCCGAGGACTTGTGGAGCAATCCATCTCCTCGGCCAAGAATACCAGGGGTCCGAGGACAAGTGGAGCAATCCATCTCCTCGGACTGTGAAGATAATGGGCCGAGGATTTATGGAGCAATCCATCTCCTCGGACTGTGAAGATAATGGGTCGAGAACTTGTGGAGCAAACCATCTCCTCGGCCAAGAATACCAGGGGTTCGAGGATAAGTGGAGCAATCCATCTCCTCGGACCTTGAAGAGAATGGGCCGAGGACTTGTGGAGCAATCTATCTCCTCGGCTAAGAATACCAGGGGTCCGAGGACAAGTGGAGCAATCCATCTCCTCGGACTATGAAGATAATGGGCCGAGGATTTGTGGAGCAATCCATCTCCTCGGCCAAGAATACCAGGGGTCCGAGGACAAGTGGAGCAATCCATCTCCACGGACCTTGAAGCCAGTTGGCCGAAGAACACTAGGAGCAATTCAAGTGTTCGGCTTTGGACACATGAGTCCGAGCACAAGTGGAGCAATCCATCTATTCGGACCTTGGAGCCAGTTAACCGAGAACACGATGAGCAATCCAAGTGTTCGGCCTTGGACATATGAGTTCGAGCACTAGGGGAGCAATCTATCTGCTCATACCTTAGGTGTGCGTAACTTTGTTTGGTCGTGCGCACTGATGCGCACTGGACCTTAAACAGTGTGCACTACTGCTCGGCCCTGTTCGAAGAGGTGCGCACATATGCCTCTGCTCGGCCATGGGTGTGGGCAGGCTCGATTGGCCATGCGCCCTGATGCGCACTGGACCTTAGACAGTGTGCAATAGTGTGCACTACTGCTCGGCCCTGTCCGATGAGGTGCGCACATATGCCTTTGCTCGGCCATGGGTGTGCGCAGCCTTGATTGGCCATGTGCACTGATGCGCACTGGACCTTAGACAGTGTGCAATAGTGTGCACTACTGTTCGGCCCTGTCCGAGGAGGTGCGCACATAAGCCTTTGTTCAGCCATGGGTGTGCACAGCCTCGATTGGCCGTGCGCACTGATGCGCACTGGACCTTAGACAGTGTGCAATAGTGTGCACTACTACTCAGCCCTGTTCGAGGAGGTGCGCACATGTGCCTCTGCTCGGCCATGGGTGTTCGCAGCCTCGATTGGCCGTGCGCACATATGTGCACTGGACCTTAGACAGTGTGCAATAGTGTGCACTACTGCTCGGCCCTGTCCGAGGAGGTTCGCACATATGCCTTTGCTCGGCCATGGGTGTGCGCAGCCTTGATTGGCCATGTGCACTGATGCGCACTGGACCTTAGACAGTGTGCAATAGTGTGCACTACTGTTCGGCCCTGTCCGAGGAGGTGCGCACATAAGCCTTTGTTCAGCCATGGGTGTGCACAGCCTCGATTGGCCGTGCGCACTGATGCGCACTGGACCTTAGACAGTGTGCAATAGTGTGCACTACTACTCGGCCCTGTTCGAGGAGGTGCGCACATGTGCCTCTGCTCGGCCATGGGTGTTCGCAGCCTCGATTGGCCGTGCGCACATATGTGCACTGGACCTTAGACAGTGTGCAATAGTGTGCACTACTGCTCGGCCCTGTCCGAGGAGGTTCGCACATATGCCTTTGCTCGGCCATGGGTGTGCGCAGCCTTGATTGGCTGTGCGCACTGGACCTTAAACAGTGTGCACTACTGCTCAGCCCTGTCCGAGGAGGTGTGCACATAAGCCTTTGCTCGGCCATGGGTGTGCGCAGCCTTGATTGGCCGTACGCACTAATGCGCACTGGACCTTAGACAGTGTGCAATAGTGTGCACTACTACTCGGCCCTGTCCGATGAGGTGCGCACATGTGCCTCTGCTCGGCCATGGGTGTGCGCAGCCTCGATTGTCCGTGCGCACAGATGTGCACTGGACCTTAGACAGTGTCCAATAGTGTGCACTACTGCTCGGCCTTGTCCGAGGAGGTGCGCACATATGCCTTTGCTCGGCCATGGTTGTGCACAGCCTTGATTGGCCTTGCGCACTGATGCGCACTGGACCTTAGACAGTGTGCAATAGTGTGCACTACTGCTCGGCCCTGTCCGAGAAGGTGCGCACATATGCCTCTGCTCGGCCATGGGTGAGCGCAGCCTTGATTGATCATGCACACTGATGCGCACTGGAGCTTAAACAGTGTAAAATAGTGTGCACTACTACTCGGCCCTGTCCGAGGAGGTGCGCACATATGCCTTTGCTCGGCCATGGGTGTGCGCAGCCTTGATTGGCCTTGCGCACTGATGCGCACTGGACCTTAGACAATGTGCAATAGTGTGCACTACTGCTCGCCCATGGGTGTGCGCAGCCTTGATTGGCCGTGCGCACTGATGCGCACTAGACCTTAGACAGTGTGCAATAGTGTGCACTACTGCTCGGCCCTGTCCGAGGAGGTGCGCACATATGCCTCTGCTCAGCCATGGGTGTGCGCAACCTTGATTGGCTGTGCGCACTGATGCGCACTGGACCTTAGATAGTGTGCAATAGTGTGCACTACTGCTCGGCCCTGTCCGAGGAGGTGCGCACATATGCCTCTGCTCGGCCATGGGTGTGCGCAGCCTCGATTGGCCGTGCGCACTGATGCGCACTGGACCTTAGACAGTGTGCAATAGTGTGCACTACTGCTCGGCCCTGTCCAAGAAGGTGCGCACATATGCCTTTGCTCGGCCATGGGTGTGCGCAGCCTTGATTGGCCGTGCGCATGGATGCGCACTGGATCTTAGACAGTGTGCAATAGTGTGCACTACTGCTCGGCCCTGTCCGAGGAGGTGCGCACATATGCCTTTGCTTGGCCATGTGTGCTATACGATAGCTGGGACAGGGGCGTGCGCACTATGGTGTTCGGCCATGTGCACTATACGATAGCTGGGACAGTGGCGTGCGCACTACGGTGCTCGGTCATGTGCGCTATGCGATAGCTGGGACAAGGGTATGCGCACTACGGTGCTCGGCCGTGTGCGCTATGCAATAGCTGGGACAGGGGCGTGCGCACTACGGCTGCGAAACTTGACCCAAACCGATGGTTGTGAGTGCTGGCCCCTACTGCTCTCCTACCAGCATCCCTAGCGGGGGGTTTAGGCGGCATAACAACAGATGAGTTCTTTAAACTTCTTCGCTGTTACTGCCAGCGAAAGATGGTGGTTTCCCACGGACGGTGTCAATCTGTTGATGCCAAAAATGTGTTTTGCTGAGCTGGAGGCTAGGACTCAGACGTATCTGCACAGGGATAGGAAGGTGAGCTAAGGGGTCGCCGGAGGGGGTGCCTCCGGGGATGCTCCGAAGCTTTAGTTAGAGTCAGAGCAAAAATATGTAGGGGACGAGCGCTCTCTTTTTCAGTTGAGCAAAAAGTTGGGCCTTTGGAGTGTATACCTGACCCTTTTTATAGGGCTTCGGAGGTGGCATTTGGCCTAGGGCGGCAGTGATATGTTGCCCCAACTGGGTTGGGTAATGATGCCTAGGAGGCCTAGCTAGGTGGCTGGGGGCCGTCCGTTAGGGCTTTGCCTTGCTGGCTTGATCTGGAGTCGTTTATGCGTTAAGGCGGTTTGACGACCTGACGTCCCAACTTGGTTGGGTAATGATGGCCTGGAGGGCGGTGGTGACGTGGAGACCCAACTGAGGGGCAATGATGCCCTGAAGGGTGGCCATGACCTGGAGGTAATGATGGCCTGGAAGGCGGTGGTGATGTGGAGGCCCAGCTGGGGGCAATGATGCCCTGAAGGACGATCATGACCTGGAGGCCCAACTGTCCGAGCCTAGGTCTTCCGCGTGTCTTCTTGTAGCCTGGGGTCAAGATGGCCATGGGTGTGCGCAGGCTCGATTGGCCATGCGCACTGATGCGCACTGGACCTTAGACAGTGTGCAATAGTGTGCACTACTGCTCGGCCCTGTCCGAGGAGGTGCGCACATATGCCTCTGCTCGGCCATGGGTGTGCGCAGCCTCGATTGGCCGTGCGCACTGGACCTTAGACAGTGTGCAATAGTGTGCACTACTGCTCGGCCCTGTCCGAGGAGGTGCGCACATAAGCCTTTGCTCAGCCATGGGTGTGCACAGCCTCGATTGGCCGTGCGCACTGATGCGCACTGGACCTTAGACAGTGTGCAATAGTGTGCACTACTACTCGGCCCTGTCCGAGGAGGTGCGCACATGTGCCTCTGCTCGGCCATGGGTGTGCGCAGCCTCGATTGGCCGTGCGCACAGATGTGCACTGGACCTTAGACAGTGTGCAATAGTGTGCACTACTGCTCGGCCCTGTCCGAGGAGGTGCGCACATATGCCTTTGCTCGGCCATGGGTGTGCGCAGCCTTTATTGGCTGTGCGCACTGGACCTTAGACAGTGTGCAATAGTGTGCACTACTTCTCGGCCCTGTCCGAGGAGGTGTGCACATAAGCCTTTGCTCGGCCATGGGTGTGCGCAGCCTTGATTGGCCGTGCGCACTGATGCGCACTGGACCTTAGACAGTGTGCAATAGTGTGCACTACTACTCGGCCCTGTCCGAGGAGGTGCGCACATGTGCCTCTGCTCGGCCATGGATGTGCGCAGCCTCGATTGGCCGTGCGCACAGATGTGCACTGGACCTTAGACAGTGTGCAATAGTGTGCACTACTGCTCGGCCTTGTCCGATGAGGTGCGCACATATGCCTTTGCTCGGCCATGGGTGTGCGCAGCCTTGATTGGCCGTGCGCACGCACACTGGACCTTAGACAGTGTGCAATAGTGTGCACTACTGCTCGGCCCTGTCCGAGAAGGTGCGCACATATGCCTCTGCTCGGCCATGGGTGTGCGCAGCCTTGATTGGTCGTGCACACTGATGCGCACTGGAGTTTAAATAGTGTGCACTACTGCTCGGCCATGTCCGAGGAGGTGCGCACATATGCCTCTACTCGGCCATGGGTGTGCGCAGCCTTGATTAGCTGTGCGCACTGGACCTTAGACAGTGTGCAATAGTGTGCACTACTGCTCGGCCCTGTCCGAGGAGGTGCGCACATATGCCTCTGCTCGGCCATGGGTGTGCGCAGCCTCGATTGGCCGTGCGCACTGATGCGCACTGGACCTTAGACAGTGTGCAATAGTGTGCACTACTGCTCGGCCCTGTCCAAGAAGGTGCGCACATATGCCTTTGCTCGGCCATGGGTGTGCGCAGCCTTGATTGGCCGTGCGCACTGGATCTTAGACAGTGTGCAATAGTGTGCACTACTGCTCGGCCCTGTCCGAGGAGGTGCGCACATATGCCTCTGCTTGGCCATGTGTGCTATACGATAGCTGGGACAGGGGCGTGCGCACTACGGTGCTCGGCCATGTGCGTTATGCGATAGCTGGGACAAGGGCATGCGCACTACGGTGCTCGGCCGTGTGCGCTATGCAATAGCTGGGACAGGGGCGTGCGCACTACGGCTGCGAAACTTGACCCAAACCGATGGTTGTGAGTGCTGGCCCCTACTACTCTCCTACCAGCATCCCTAGCGGGGGGTTTAGGTGGCATAACAACAGTTGAGTTCTTTAAACTTCTTCGCTGTTACTGCCAGCGAAAGATGGTGGTTTCCCACGGACGGCGTCAATCTGTTGATGCCAAAAATGTGTTTTGCTGAGCTGGAGGCTAGGACTCAGACGTATCTGCACAGGGAGAGGAAGGTGAGCTAAGGGGTCGCCGGAGGGGGTGCCTCCGGGGATGCTCCGAAGCTTTAGTTAGAGTCAGAGCAAAAATATATAGGGGACGAGCGCTCCCTTTTTCAGTTGAGCAAAAAGTTGGGCCTTTGGAGTGCATACCTGACCCTTTTTATAGGGCTTCGGAGGCGGCATTTGGCCTAGGGCGGCAGTGATATGTTGCCCCAACTGGGTTGGGTAATGATGCCTAGGAGGCCCAGCTAGGTGGCTGGGGGCCGTCCGTTAGGGCTTTGCCTTGCTGGCTTGATCTGGAGTCGTTTATGCGTTAAGGCGGTTTGACGACCTGAAGTCCCAACTTGGTTGGGTAATGATGGCCTGGAGGGCGGTGGTGACGTGGAGACCCAACTGAGGGGCAATGATGCCCTGAAGGGTGGCCATGACCTGGAGGTAATGATGGCCTGGAAGGCGGTGGTGATGTGGAGGCCCAGCTGGGGGCAATGATGCCCTGAAGGACGATCATGACCTGGAGGCCCAACTGTCCGAGCCTAGGTCTTCCGCGTGTCTTCTTGTAGCCTGGGGTCAAGATGATCCACGCGTCGTCTTCTTATTGGAAAGGTGTATTTTGGCAGTATCAGAGGCCCCCCACTTCCTTAAGTGCAGCACTGTGGTTAAGGAAGTAGCCTAACTGGGTTGGCATTTGTTCATCTGTGGAGATATAATGTCGGGATTGAAGATGCGCTCTAAGGCAAAAGAGAATGGGCTGAGGACTTGTGGAGCAATCCATCTCCTTGGCCAAGAACACCATGGGTCCGAGGATACTTGGAGCAATCCTTCTCCTCGGACATTGAAGAGAGTGGGCCGAGGACTAGTGAAGCAATCCATCTCCTCGGCCAAGAATACCCTGAGTCCGAGGACAAATGGAGCAATCCATCTCCTCGGACTGTGAAGAGAATGGGCTGAGGACTTATGGAGCAATCCATCTCCTCGGACTTTGAAGATAATGGGCCGAGGACTTGTGGAGCAATCCATCTCCTCGGCCAAGAATACCAGGGGTCCGAGGACAAGTGGAGCAATCCATCTCCTCGGACTGTGAAGATAATGGGCCGAGGATTTGTGGAGCAATCCATCTCCTCGGACTGTGAAGATAATGGGCCGAGGACTTGTGGAGCAAACCATCTCCTCGGCCAAGAATACCAGGGGTCCGAGGATAAGTGGAGCAATCCATCTCCTCGGACCTTGAAGAGAATTGGCCCAGGACTTATCGAGCAATCTATCTCCTCGGCAAAGAATACCAGGGGTCCGAGGACAAGTGGATCAATCCATCTCCTCGGACTGTGAAGATAATGGGCCGAGGATTTGTGGAGCAATCCATCTCCTCGGCCAAGAATACCAGGGGTCCGAGGACAAGTGGAGCAATCCATCTCCTCGGACCTTGAAGCCAGTTGGCCGAGAACACTAGGAGCAATTCAAGTGTTCGGCTTTGGACACATGAGTCCGAGCACAAGTGGAGCAATCCATCTCTTCGGACCTTGGAGCCAGTTAACCGAGAACACGAGGAGCAATCCAAGTGTTCGGCCTTCGACATATGAGTCCGAGCACTAGGGGAGCAATCTATCTGCTCAGACCTTGGGTGTGCGCAACTTTGTTTGGTCGTGCGCACTGATGCGCACTGGACCTTAAACAGTGTGCAATAGTGTGCACTACTGCTCGGTCCTGTTCGAAGAGGTGCGCACATATGCCTCTGCTCGGCCATGGGTGTGCGCAGGCTCGATTGGCCATGCGCACTGATGCGCACTGGACATTAGACAGTGTGCAATAGTGTGCACTACTGCTCGGCCCTGTCCGAGGAGGTGCGCACATATGCCTCTGCTCGGCCATGGGTGTGCGCAGCCTCGATTGGCCGTGCGCACTGATGCGCACTGGACCTTAGACAGCGTGCAATAGTGTGCACTACTGCTCGGCCCTGTCCGAGGAGGTGCGCACATAAGCCTTTGCTCAGCCATGGGTGTGCACAGCCTCGATTGGCCGTGCGCACTGATGCGCACTGGACCTTAGACAGTGTGCAATAGTGTGCACTACTACTCGGCCCTGTCCGAGGAGGTGCGCACATGTGCCTCTGCTCGGCCATGGGTGTGCGCAGCCTCGATTGGCCGTGCGCACAGATGTGCACTGGACCTTAGACAGTGTGCAATAGTGTGCACTACTGCTCGGCCCTGTCCGAGGAGGTGCGCACATATGCCTTTGCTCGGCCATGGGTGTGCGCAGCCTTTATTGGCTGTGCGCACTGGACCTTAGACAGTGTGCAATAGTGTGCACTACTTCTCGGCCCTGTCCGAGGAGGTGTGCACATAAGCCTTTGCTCGGCCATGGGTGTGCGCAGCCTTGATTGGCCGTGCGCACTGATGCGCACTGGACCTTAGACAGTGTGCAATAGTGTGCACTACTACTCGGCCCTGTCCGAGGAGGTGCGCACATGTGCCTCTGCTCGGCCATGGATGTGCGCAGCCTCGATTGGCCGTGCGCACAGATGTGCACTGGACCTTAGACAGTGTGCAATAGTGTGCACTACTGCTCGGCCTTGTCCGATGAGGTGCGCACATATGCCTTTGCTCGGCCATGGGTGTGCGCAGCCTTGATTGGCCGTGCGCA
Organism: Bretschneidera sinensis; assembly: GCA_023935145.1. NCBI lineage: Eukaryota > Viridiplantae > Streptophyta > Magnoliopsida > Brassicales > Akaniaceae > Bretschneidera > Bretschneidera sinensis. The sequence goes on from CM043701.1 coordinate 12,919,990, forward strand.
CGCACACTGGACCTTAGACAGTGTGCAATAGTGTGCACTACTGCTCGGCCCTGTCCGAGAAGGTGCGCACATATGCCTCTGCTCGGCCATGGGTGTGCGCAGCCTTGATTGGTCGTGCACACTGATGCGCACTGGAGTTTAAATAGTGTGCATTACTGCTCGGCCATGTCCGAGGAGGTGCGCACATATGCCTCTACTCGGCCATGGGTGTGCGCAGCCTTGATTAGCTGTGCGCACTGGACCTTAGACAGTGTGCAATAGTGTGCACTACTGCTCGGCCTTGTCCGAGGAGGTGCGCACATATGCCTCTGCTCGGCCATGGGTGTGCGCAGCCTCGATTGGCCGTGCGCACTGATGCGCACTGGACCTTAGACAGTGTGCAATAGTGTGCACTACTGCTCGGCCCTGTCCAAGAAGGTGCGCACATATGCCTTTGCTCGGCCATGGGTGTGCGCAGCCTTGATTGGCCGTGCGCACTGGATCTTAGACAGTGTGCAATAGTGTGCACTACTGCTCGGCCCTGTCCGAGGAGGTGCGCACATATGCCTCTGCTTGGCCATGTGTGCTATACGATAGCTGGGACAGGGGCGTGCGCACTACGGTGCTCGGCCATGTGCGTTATGCGATAGCTGGGACAAGGGCATGCGCACTACGGTGCTCGGCCGTGTGCGCTATGCAATAGCTGGGACAGGGGCGTGCGCACTACGGCTGCGAAACTTGACCCAAACCGATGGTTGTGAGTGCTGGCCCCTACTACTCTCCTACCAGCATCCCTAGCGGGGGGTTTAGGCGGCATAACAACAGTTGAGTTCTTTAAACTTCTTCGCTGTTACTGCCAGCGAAAGATGGTGGTTTCCCACGGACGGCGTCAATCTGTTGATGCCAAAAATGTGTTTTGCTGAGCTGGAGGCTAGGACTCAGACGTATCTGCACAGGGAGAGGAAGGTGAGCTAAGGGGTCGCCGGAGGGGGTGCCTCCGGGGATGCTCCGAAGCTTTAGTTAGAGTCAGAGCAAAAATATATAGGGGACGAGCGCTCCCTTTTTCAGTTGAGCAAAAAGTTGGGCCTTTGGAGTGCATACCTGACCCTTTTTATAGGGCTTCGGAGGCGGCATTTGGCCTAGGGCAGCAGTGATATGTTGCCCCAACTGGGTTGGGTAATGATGCCTAGGAGGCCCAGCTAGGTGGCTGGGGGCCGTCCGTTAGGGCTTTGCCTTGCTGGCTTGATCTGGAGTCGTTTATGCGTTAAGGCGGTTTGACGACCTGACGTCCCAACTTGGTTGGGTAATGATGGCCTGGAGGGCGGTGGTGACGTGGAGCCCAACTGAGGGGCAATGATGCCCTGAAGGGTGGCCATGACCTGGAGGTAATGATGGCCTGGAAGGCGGTGGTGACGTGGAGGCCCAGCTGGGGGCAATGATGCCCTGAAGGGCGGTCATGACCTGGAGGCCCAACTGTCCGAGCCTGGGTCTTCCGCGTGTCTTCTTGTGGCCTGGGGTCAAGATGATCCACGCGTCGTCTTCTTATTGGAAAGGTGTATTTTGGCAGTATCAGAACCATTACAAATTGTGTCTTCACGCGTGGATATGATTACTGCGAGCTGGAGAATTCGATGGTAATTGATTTCTTGATGATTTAAGTACAGAGGAACGTGGTTTTCTCAGATTGCCAGATTCCCTTCTCGATGGCTGAGATTAGCTGGTGGAAATCGAACGGCCAGAACCTGTTAAGGCACCCTAGACTCTAACCGTAAATGTAAACTTCACTGAACGGAAAACCTTGCGTTTTAGTCCAAGGAAAAGTGGGAGAAAAAAAATATAAAAGACTGATTTTTTTTATATGTCCAAATTATGTTTTTTTTTTCAAAATTAATAGGATTGGAAAGTAAAAAAAAAAGAATAGATGAGATTATCAATTTACCAATTAATCTTTATCTAATCTCGAATATTAATATACATTAACATTGTGAAAGATATAATGGTAAAATAATACTATTTATATTTTATTTTCTCTCACTTTTCCACTTTAATAAACAATTATAATTATATAACTATTCTTTCCTCCTAATTTTTCATAATTTCTACTAACATATGAAAGAAAAAAAAATATTTGCTTACTTTTTTTTATAGTTTTTCATCATCTCAAAACTTCATTTATCTGTTTGATTTAGTTTTCAAAAGAGTTTTAATTTTTAAGAAACAAAAATTAAGTTAATTAAACACCTCGAAATGAACAATTTTTAGGAAAATTAAAAAAAAATTAAAAATTTTTAAAAAGTAAACTTATCTCTTGTAAACCAATGTCCAAACCCAAGAGGGTGAATTGCGTTTGTAAAACTTTTTCACACAACAAAGAAGTTTAAGAAAACTTAATCAAACACAATTAAGAATAAGTATAATAGTGTTGAAAGTAAAGAGGTATGGAAAAGAATGTGCAAACGTTATTTATAGTTGTTTGGTAATATTGAATTTTTTCAACCTTATATCCACTCATTTCAAGAAACCGTCTTGAAGTAATCCATTAATGATAATCAAACAACTTCACGAGTGTTGCTCAAACCTTACAAGAATCTCTTCCACTTGAGGGAGTGTACAATGAAGCTTTTAACACAAACACTTTAATAGTTACACCAACTCTTTCTCTTTACAATGATTGAAAATTTATGATTTAAAAACAAGAAAGACTTTGTATTCAATGCTCTTACAAAGAATGAAAGATCTCTCTTAAAAGTTCAAAGCTTTTAAGAATAACTCATAAAGGTTTTGAGAAAGTGTTGTGAGTTTTAAATTACTCGCAAGCGCACGAGTCGTTTGCAATATAGTGTTGTGCAAGTGCGAGGTCGAATCCACAGGGAATTGCGTTGTGAAAATATATTTTTAATCTAAACTAACTTTATCTTAACCTAGTTCCAAATTTCAGAATGATATTGCAAAATAAATTAAAACTAAACTAAGTTGATTTTAAAACTAATAATAAAAAGCACTAAGGTTTCCGAATCCACCCCACCGAAGTTAAGCATACATGTTCTAAAAATATAGCCTATCAAAACATTCCATGAATCCAACTATACGACAAAAAACAAAGAATATCCCAACTAAACCAAAAGCACCCAATGTATCCGCTCTTAACAAATCACAAAGGGAATCCAATTTAATCGAAAAGCATTCAATGTATCCATCAGATGAAACATAAAGAAAATCCAACAGACAATTTAAACTCAATCAATTATAAGATTAACTCAAATAATTAACAGAACATTTATACTAAAAATTGTCAGATTTGTACAAGCAAATCTGAACTACTACGCCAAACAACGGCGGGGCTTCATCCTCAACCTTAGCTGAAGAGTCTAGCCACTCATAACTATAAAATAATAATAAAAAGTGTTAAACATTTAAACTAAAACAACTGAATATAAAGAAATAAATAAACAACTTTACATGGGAGAAATTCGACTCGCTGACGGGCGGCGCTTCCCCTCGTGGTAGCAATGCCTTCGGGATCCACCAGAATGCTAGCGGACGTCCACCAGTAAACACCAAAGTGGCTCAGGAATTGTACACTGAATTATGAAGCCAAATGGTGTTTATATAGGGGAAGTCACGGAGCACTGCAGGTTTCAGATTCGATGTGGGATACTGGCCCGTGTGCGCTCGATCGCAGTGTGGTGCGATCGATCGCAGGTACGATCGATCGCATGTCTCGTGCGCACAATCGCATGTGCGCTCGATCACATGTCTGTTACGATCGATCGCAGACGCACTGAACAGCAACTATTTCGATGTGGGATGTTGACCTTGCACTCGTTCGTAGGTAGGTGCGCTCGATCGCATATCTCGTGCGATCGATCGCAATGTCTCCAGAAGCTTCAAATCTCCTGAAATGCTTCATTTTCTCCACAAAGCTGTAAAAACACACAAAACACAAGAAATATGTAAAATAAAGTAAAATACTACTAACTAAGAGCATAACAAATATCAGTTAAGGGTCTAAAATATGCAATATTTAAGACTCATCAGAAAGCTTTGAATGAAATAAATGAGAAGGTGAAGATTAATTGCTCAAGAATTGTTAGGTTTTTCAATTTATGAGGAGTTTATACAAATTTAAACCTCTTAGCCGTTAGACACAATAAAAACTCGTTTGGGAGCTGTTCAAAGCATTTAATGCACTGAACGACGCTTCAATTTTGAAATATTACCGTTATTTTCAAACGTTCAGTCAACTGAATGATTTTGTTCAGTTGACTAGATGCTCATTTAAAATTCAAATTTGTTTCAAGTTATTCATTCAGTCGATTGAAAGAATTTATTCAATCAGTTGAATTAGAATGCAGAATGTTTTTGTCCTTCATTCAGTCTACTAAGAGATTTACTAAATAAGTCATTCAGCCGACTGGATCTCATTCAGTCAACTGAATGATTCTATCAAAGAATTATACAGTTGATTGGATTCATTCAGTTGACTAAATGATTCTTTGAAAGAATCATATAGTCGACTGGATGACATGAAACACAGTTTTCTACTTTTAGTTTGTTTTCCAGTCAAAATAGTTTTTTTGCCAAATACATTTTTGTTTAAGCAAATTGAGCCATAGGAAAAAAAAAACCTAGGTACTTAAGTAAGAGAGTTACATCACTTAAATTGAGTACCTTAGAACCTAATCTAAGTCTTCGGACTTCGTTATGGTATCTCCAAAGCATGTGCATTTGCGACTTATCTTTGAGCAAAACTATTTGTAGCTTTAAACACTTGGACCGAAAATTATTAGCACAATTTAAACGGTGTTTTATCATTCTCAAAATCAAATAAGAGTCGACATCTCTAATACAAAATATTCACAACTTTTTTTATTACACATTAAATATGTTTTAACACAACTGTTTTACCGAAAACTATTTCAATTTTTTTTGGTTTTTTGATTTTACTAAACTAATTTGACCAGTTCTTATTAGCATATCCTAGGATAATCTTGTTTGTACCAAAAGTGAAAAGTTAGTGAACTATCATGGTTAAGGCAACTGAAAAATAAGAGTTATGATGAAATATTAATTAGTCGTCAAAAAACTAACGAAACAAGAACTTTCAAAATGAGAAGTTCAAGGGACAACATCGAGTCAGGAATGATAGCTCAAGGGCTCAAGGTTGTGAGCTCGAGTATAAAAGTGTTTTTGGTAACAAACCTTCAATAACTCGACCACGAGCATGAACTAGTCATAACTATAAACCTAACTATTTAGGGATCGAGAATCACCTAAGAGTTGTGCATTTAACTGGATAAGGTAAAAATAGTCACGATTAAATATAACCCATGTAGTGGAATTAAAAACCCATGTAGTGGAATTAAAGACCCAACTATTCAGCACGTTAATCAAAGATACGTGAGGAAGTGAAAAAGTTTGAGACGCTTGAGAATTATCAACACAACTATCTAAGCTAGAAGAAGTACAAATAGCAGTAGATCAATCATAGGAACACACAGACAATCATCCAACACTTAATATTTTTTTTGCATTTATGTTTTTTTTTTTTTACTTTCCAGTAGCCATAGTTGTAGTTGTAATCGTAGTGGTAGTCTACATTCCTCATCCCCTCTTTTGTCTCGAAGTTGAGTCAAGCCAAGGCAGAATTAAAAGCTTTGTCTACATACAACTATACAACGGGCTCGAGGAATTTGCACCTGATACTTTGAGGTTTTAATCTTGTAAACATTTTGTATCAAAGTTGTTTGAGATATAAATACACTAAGTTTGTTGTTATCACAAAGTTACTGATTTATTTCAATCATTAATTGTTAGGTCAAATTCTTTTCTTTGAGTTTATAACGGCATATTATAAAGTTATCTTAGTTGAGGTAATACCAAACTTATTTAGAGAAGTATTGTTCTAGTCAAGTCAACCTCAATCAACACATAAATATTTATTGTGCAAATAAATCTACACGAATCTCTCATTATTCATAAAATAAAATCTTAAAAATATATCACCAATTATCTTAAAATCTTATATAGGAGTCCAAACAAGAGAACTATGAAATGATTCATATGAGAAGTTTTTAATTGACACAGCATCATGAGAGATACATGACACAAATGTAAAATAAAATTTTATATCATATATCTTTTATGGCACTATAGCACTGTGCTAAATAAAAAAATTTCAATTCATAGATGATTTTTTGGTTTTGTGTTACTTGTTTTTTTTTTCTATTGGAATTTAAAAATGTTACTAGTGGTGGTTTAGAAAATGCGTAAGCTGAGTACCCAAAAAAGAAATGAGTAAGCTGCCTGGTCACTGGATGATGTTCTCGGCCGATATGATATGCTACCTGTAATAATGTACATAATCCAAAAAACTTAACTATACACGCTATCGGCAGTTAAGGTTCACAAAATTATTGCACGCCAAGCCTTAGTTGCCACCTGATTTATTTTAATCAAATAAGGCTCATTATTGTAAATAAAATATTCGCTTCAATCATGGGACAAAATTTATATAAGTTAATATTCTCTACTGCAGTTTCTTTGATAAAGACAGGCAGCCAATAGCTTTGACGCTTGTTATATGCTCTGATGTAGTACTAGGTTTTTCAGAAAAGAAAAGAAAAACACTGCTGACTAGGTTTTATTAATTACTATATTTTTGGTAATATTAAGCATTGGTATGACTTTGTAAAATATTTAAAAACAATAATTATCTTTTATTTTTTATTTTCATTTTTTATCAATCAAAGTTTAAAATTTAAAACAACTGTTATTTATTTTAATTTTTATTCTCTAAGTATTATAATTTAAAATAATTATGATTTATTTATATAAAATAAAATATATCAATTATCTTGTTGCTCTTTTCTCTCACTTCTGTTTTTTGAAACCATAGAAAATCCCCTTCCTTTCCTCTCTTTTTTTTTTTCTTCCACTTTCTTTTTGTGTCAATCATGAAGACACAATAACTGATATCTTATTTTTTTTCTATTTAACATAAATTATGAATGATGTAATAAGAAAATAATAAAAATATTATTTATTTTAACTTTCATTCTTTAATCATTTAAATTTGAAAGAATTATGATTTGTTTATATAGAAAGAAAATACTGACATTCATTTTCTCTCACTTTTTTTTATCAAATTATAAAACTAATCACTATTTTCTCTTAAAAATATTTCTATTACTAAATTCGGATAAAAGAAAAGAAAACAAAATGACAAGGGAGGCTATCGAATAAAAAGTGCATTTACAAAGTTTGTTTTTTATGATAAAATTACATTATGAAACTTTATTGTTAATTTTAAATTTTTTTACTAATAATATTTTTTTTTAATATCAATTAAGTTATCAATAAAAAAATTTAAAATTACAAACAAAGCTTCAAACGAATCTAAAATCCGGTCTAGCAAATAAATTTTGTTCACCGTGACATGGAGGGAAATAGACAAATAGCTGTCTACTCACGTGTTAAATGATTTAGTTAGATCAAATCTAAAACTAATGTTTTACATTAATTTAAAATTTTATTAATAATTTTAAAAATCTTTATTAATAATATTATTTTTTATCTCACAATTATATTAATATTACTAATAAAAATTCTCAAACTTACCAATAAAATTTCAAAATAATCTAAAACCAAATGTTTCGAACTGATTTAGCAAAGTATTTTTGCCCGTAGAGGATTTCTAGCCAAGTATTTTTGCCGTGTAAGCGAACTTCCGTCTTTCTCTTCTTCTTTGTCATCCTCCTCTCCCAATCAAATGTACCATCCAAAGCTCATGAAATTTCATTCGCCTCCCGTAGAGAGAATTCACGAGACCCTCTCTACTAGACACGGAAACTCACTCTTATAGTATTTACTGATTCTACAGAGAAAAAACATATTTGCTTTTGATAATTATAGATTGCGAAGGCTTTTTACTCGGAATAAAAGGAAAGAAAGAAAGTTCTATCATGAGTTGTTGTTGCCAACGATTATGAACACCAGAAACAATTCCTCTGTAAAATCTCAAAAACCCACATCTTTCGTTTCTCTAATGTGTTATATATGTATCTATGTTCTCGCATGTGTATGCACATATATTTGTATTTCTACCATCTCTTCTCACAAACTTTATTTTTTTTGGTTTGGGTCTCCGGACTTACGTATTCGATTTATTTACATACATTCACATGTAGATAATTTGCTTGCGTGCGTATTCTGTATATGTTATGTAATTTGATGATTATTTGTGTTATGATCTGTGTGATGAACAGAGATCGAGCTCTCTAACGATAGGGGAGCTGCTCTGTACGGCGTTTATACCGGTGTTGGCCATAATTGATTTTTTGATATACGCTGTGGGCGATTGCTTCGAGTACCGGCCTCGACCCAGAAATTGCCGATTGGGGTACAAAGATCTGGCTCGGCTTGCCGATGAATCTCGATGTAATTTTTCTCCGTCTCTTTGATTCTGGTTCGTTTTGCGTTTGCTTTACTGAGTATTAGGTTTTGACTTTTGATACTTTTGGTTGGTGAGAAAAATGGGTGAAATTGAAACAAATTACTAGAATCTCAAATTCTATGTTTGCTGTTAATTTGCTTTGTTTTAGGGGAAAGAAAAAAAAAAAGAAAAGTCATAATGGCTGCATCAGCTTCGGCTGAATGGAAATTAAATGGTTGTGTTATTGTTGGTTATGTTGCAGTTACAGTTAACGAGGTGGAGGCATTGTATGAGTTGTTCAAGAAGTTGAGTAGTTCGATTATCGATGATGGGTTGATTCACAAGGTAATTTGAACATTTGTGGCAATGCTAGAAATTCCTTATTATGTGTTTTTAGAATAGTGGGCTTCACCAGATCATAATTCCTTTCTTCAACAACTTACAATTCTGAGACTATAATTAGTCATGGATTTATGTTAGACCCAGGATTTGTATTTCTTTTTTATGATTGGATGCAATTTCACATTGGTATTTCATTTAAGCATTTTTTTTATACTATCTGAATGAGTCTACATTTTTCCGTTAACATTTTAAATCCTAAAATATGGTCTCTTTTATGTGATTTTCGGGCCACTGGCATGATATTGCATCACTGGATCTTGAAGTTATTCATGAAAAAATAAGTATGGCTGGTGATTTAGGAATTTTTAAACAAAAAACAGAAATGATGATATTCAATAAACAGCTTAACCATAAAATATATCTATGCAATTCACAACTCTTTTACTAAAGTGATTATCTTCTGTTTTGAGTATGCAATAGTGTTATTGATTGATTGGTTATGAGAACGGTCACTATCTCTTGCACATTACGGAAGTCCTCTGATCCTACCGTTTAACCTGCAGTTGCATGCCCACAATCATATCAATGTCTTATTTTGCAGGAAGAGCTTCACTTAGCACTTTTCCAAACTTCATCCGGAGAGAATCTTTTTCTGGACAGGGTAAGTGCATCTAAAGAATTTCAAAGTTGTTCTATTAAGATGTTTAATGGATTAGCTTCAATTTCATCGCTTGATGGGTTTAAAATCTGGTAAAAGGGGCAGATGAATAATTGAACTAATATGTGGAGAATTGTTGTGGAGTAATGTAGTTGAGCAAACCTGTACTGATTTCTTCCTGTGTAGCTTAACACACTCCCCCCCCCCCCCCCCCCCCAACCTTTTGAACTACTAAACTAGTAGTCAGAGCATGGCCAGTATATAGGAGGAAACTTTGTACAGTGTTAGTATTATCATACAAACACTTTAGCTGTGGAAGGAAAAAATGATTTTATCTCCTTGTTGAAGCTGTCCTGTACAGAGCGACTGTGAGCCAAATTTTTGATGGTATATCTGATTCCTGTGACTAGATGTGCGACTATTTTCATTTAATTATTTTCTGGTTAGTCACTGAAGTTACATTAAAAGTATTTGGCTAACCTGTACTTCAGAATTTCGATAAATGATCTTTTTTCTTGTATGATCCGAAATACAGTCTTTCTTTTCCTTATAATTTTTAAACTCTTTCTGCATGTGTGTAACTGTTGTGTTAATTGTGCAGGTTTTTTATCTTTTTGATGAAAAGAAGAATGGTGTCATTGAATTTGAGGAATTTATTCATGCCCTAAGTGTTTTCCATCCCTATGCCCCCATGGAAGAAAAAATCGATTGTAAGAATTTGAGACTATATTTTTATTTATTCAAATCAAAACATGGTTCATGAGTAGATCTCATCTGTTTCCTTCTTGTTAATCTGTTGCAGTTGCATTTAGGCTCTATGATCTCAGACAAACTGGGAGTATTGAACGAGACGAGGTGAGTATAATATAACCCTACTTTGTTTTTTTAGCAGTTGTAACATAAATTCTGTGATTTGAAGCTCCTAGTGAATTTGTAGCCTGCTTTTAGCTTATTGATTTTGGTTGAATTTAGGTCAAGCAAATGGTGATTGCCATCTTGATGGAGTCCGACATGAAATTGTCAGATGACCTTCTTGAGTCTATCATTGACAAAGCAAGTAAACATTCAAATTTGTAGTTTCCATGATCTAATAGAACAGTTTGTTACTATGAGATCATCAATTCTCCTGCAGACATTTGCTGATGCTGATGCCGACAAGGATGGTAAAATCAGTAAGGAAGAATGGGAGGCATTCGTGATTCAACACCCAAGCCTCTTGAGGAACATGACTCTTCCTTATTTGAAGTATGTCTTGCTTCCATGTCTTCATCTTCTTTTCCTCCTCCCCTCCCATTCTTTAAGGTTTATTTTGTGCTCAAATCTTGGCTTTCGTCGAACCATTGCATCTTAACTGAGAGTTATCCTCCAGGGACATCACCACAGTATTTCCAAGTTTTGTTTTCAACACTGAGGTTGAAGATTGAATATGAAGACTTCTCATTGGAAAAAAAATCAATTGTTAGTGTTCATGAACAATTCATGAATCACTGCCGGAGATACAGGAGCCATTGTGCCTTCATTCGGTGCAGCACAGAACAAAATGGTGGCATCACTAGATCCTTTGGACTCTGTCTGTGTGTCCTCCAGCCATAAGGATTGTGTCTGCGCCTGCATTGTACAGTGAATGGAGAACTATTTTTTTTCTTCTAATGGATGTATAATCAGATGTTGCAGAAAACTTCATGTTTGGTTACCTTATGTATGTGCTCGGTTTTTTGGTAATAAAATGTTACTCATTGTGTTGAGAAATTTGCCTGGATTCTGGAAGATTTTTGTCATACCATTCTTAAACTTGAGGTGGTCTTTGGTTCACGGAATGAAATTTTACTACAGGAATATGCTTTGAGAGGAATGTATTTTACAGAAATATGAGAATTCAGTGAGAAATCTAATTTACAACAAGGAATTCACAGAGAAAAATTAACAATAAGAAATCTAATTTACAAAAGATTGCATTGCCTCTCTATCATAATCAAATACTTAGAATGCTATCAAATATTTAGTAGTGAAATGAATATTTAGTTAATGAAATGAATTTATTAGTGATGAGCAATTGGAGATACAACTTTTGGATTACGATTATTGGTTACAAAATATAATGTGCACAAGAATGGCCAAAAGCAAAGGGATTTCTATTTTATCATTCACTAGAGTTGGGCCCACACTTGTGTGGGTTCCGGCTCATCTTCTTTTGTTATCTCTATTACTGATGAAATTTATAAATAAGTACTCAATTAGTCCAATTAATTATGAATGATTTTATTAGCAATTAGCATTGGATATTTTGAAAGTCACAAATGAGTTTATCATTAATTATTAATATTTTTATAAAAATTATAAATAAGATCATACATAATTAGTACAATTTTTTTTTTCAAAAAATAGAAAAAAAATATTAAATAAATTCTAGTGTCAGATTTTAAAAGAGAGGATGAATTTAAAAAAAAAAAAAAGGAGCATAAAATAAAGTCAATCTACCGCTTTTGCTCTTAAATTATAGTATAATATCACCGCGCGAGGCATCTATTACTTTGCTGTTACCTCTTCCACTCCAAGCCACGTGTTCAGTTACCTCCATTTCATACCTCTCCCCCCTTCAAGATCGCAGACATCTCTCTCTTTCCGTGGGAATTCTGGTGCAGCAATGGCCGACAAACCAAGCCGAGCATTGGTGTTGTACGGAGACGGGTTGGCCCGTTTTGTAGACCCATCACACAGCCATCTCCACTCTCTCGCTTCTAAAGCTAACTGTGGGTTCTTGAGCCTCCCTAATGCTACTCCCTCAGGTTTCTCTCTCTCTCTCTCTCCCCCACTTTCTTTTTCTCTATTTACTCTCTTAATTCATGGTTTAATTGTAATTATGTACATAAATAATTTAATCAAACCCCACCCACAAATACTTCCCCATTCTACACTGAAGGGGAGATCACTGATTCACTATAGTCTCATTTGATAACGTGGGTTTGATTATCGATTTTAGCTGTTTGTACTGGGATTTATTTGATATTAGTAGTAGTTATGCAAATAGAACCACAATCACTTATGCAATTTCATAGAGCAAAGTTTTCGTATCAATACCAGTGTTTGGGTCGCTAGAGCATTTTTCAGAATCAAAATAAAAATAAAAATGGATAATTTTAAATCCTAGGTTTCTATCAAAACTAATTTAGTAATTGAGATTAAGGTGTTTGTCATGGTTCACTTTGTGCTTACTGCTTAGAGCAAAGATTCATATACCAATTTCATGGCTTCTAATTGATTTCTGAATTATGTGTTTTATGTATTGGTTGAATGAAGTGTACTTTACTTATTATATTTATAGGATTCAACTAAACATAGATATGTGCACACGATTCATGGCAAGAGATTGCAATTTCTTTGTATTGATTGTATTCTTTTACATTTTTAAATCACCTTCTCAATGCACTCTTGATAGTTGTTACACTTATGGTTATTGTGATTTACTTGGGTTTAGATTGCAGAAATCGAGGATGAGAGGATAGTCAGAGATTTTGCTCATCTATTGGATGCGGCTGAAGCTTATATCGATATGGTGAGACATTTTTGTAGGATTTGAAATGCACGATTTCATGATTGATTATAGATGCTGATTCTTGCTCTGGGCTTTGTCAGAGTACTACTAAAGCAGAATGTCAGAAATCATCCTTGATTCCAACCATATCCGAGAGGTATTGTTGTTTTCTATTTATCATAGTTTTTATTTTATCATTGTTGACAATAGTTGTATCATGTATGCTTAATTTGTCCATAAATTATGTTAGGCCAATATTTTTTTCAAAATAAATCTCGCTTTAGGTTTATGGGAATGAAAGCTGCTTTGATCACAAACAATTCAAGTTTGAAATCTTTTGGTGGCCAACTCGGCTTCACTGTGTTGCAATTGAGTGGATTATGTAAATATGGTCATTCTCTTCTTGAATTGCCCATTGAAGCTGTAGCCTCTGAGTTGCTGAAGTTGCTTGGATTCCAAGAAGGGAAGATGCTAGAGATGAGCCAGTTTGATTTAGTTTTTCTCCACATTGGGGATGGTGAAAACGTGAATGTCGAGAAAGAAGGCTATTTCCCCTTACATGGAATTTATCAATGGTTTAGTTGGCGGTATAATGCACATAGCTCAGCCTGGGTCAGAGGTTGGTTCTCGGTTGCACTTGTCCATTGTGATGAGCTATGGGTCTGTCTCAGATGCTGATTATCCCAACTTGTCAGTTTTGATTTCTAAAGGCGAGAGTAACTCTGTTCTTTCAGTCCTCTTCCCTCGACAAAGCTACACCGTGAAAGGAGAACATCCACGAGATGATGTTAGGTAAGAAAGCAATTTAGTGGATTTTCACATTAAGTTGATATTCCTGGTGGCTTAAGCTAATTCTTGTAACTACAGGCACCATTGCCCAATGTTAATCGCTCAATGGCAGTATGCTGTTACTCGCAAGGATCAGGCAGAGACATTTTCTTTCAAAGAATTTAAAGAGGTACTGTATCAATTAATATTGTACAGTGTTTAGTAGTATTTCACTATATATATAAATTATATATATTAATGTGTTTCAAGTCTCCATGCAGCATGGTGGAAATCTTGTAATACCAGCTGTTAGGTTTCTGCATGAAGTGGCCTTTAAGCTCTGGAAGGCCCCCAAGTATGGAGCATAAGATGGATCTCGGATTTTCAGTTTTATGAGATGGAGTTCTTCCTTGTAGCTTAAGCATGAAAGACAAAGAAGAATATTGAGACTTTGCTGATTTCATATACTTATGGTATACTGAGATTTGGCTATACTCATAGTTGGCAACTAATGCTAATTGGCTGCAGTTTCAGTATCAATAATAATCATTTTGGTTAATTAAATGGGATTTAGTTCTCGGTGGTGTCCCAGGCTGTTGGATGTAGAGACACAATTTGCGCTAGCAGACATACTGGGGTGATTTTTTGTTCAGTCACGTTTTCTTTTGCCTTGGATAAAAACATAGCTAAAAGTAAAGCAAAGCTGAAAAATTTACTCCCCAAATTCATTAAAAAATTTACTCCACAAAACTTAAAGATCTCAATTCGTTACTACGTTCTGTATTGCAATTATGCACAACCAAGTCCTCTGTCCAACTTTATAGGTTAGTCATTTTCTTTCGTTTTAAGGGTCTATGGTGTTGAGCTTGTTTGACCTTGATTCGCAGATAATGAGGCATCTCTTTTCTTTTAAGAATGTTGTTCAACATCTATAGAGCCCAACCTGAACCAGTGATACATACATTTTTTAGGACTCAAATTTTGCATCTTTGGAAGCTGAAAATAACATTTCCTCTGCCCGTTTTGACTAAGTACTGCGAGGGAATTTCTACTAACACAAGATGTATAATCCGTTTGCAATCATCTGGTCCTCAAATCTTAATGGACCCCTCATTTTGTTTAAGCTTCCAAGTTCCACCACAGATTTCAACACAATAAACTTGAAAGATAAATAGGTCACGGTTACATCGTGTTGTTCACCTCAGATTGTTACCTCGCCATACAAAGAATGTAAAGATTTGGATAAGGGTGCCTTCGTTACGAGAGAAAAGTGAGGAAAAAATAGTGGGTAAAGTACACTTTTCTTTTGTTTAACAAGAGAAAAAAAAAAAAAAAAAAAAAAAAAAACTGACTACTCCCAAATTGAGAAAATTGAATAATGAAAAAAAAAAAAATGAGTTCATCATTTTTACCAATTTATCCACATGTAATCCGCCGTATTAGCATTATAAAGGACGTAATTGTAAATATAACACTGTTTACAAGTGTGTTTAGTAGGAAGAAAAAAAAAATGTGGAATGAACTTTTCTTTTGTTTAGTAGGAGAGAGAAGTTAAAAGAAAGAAAACTAATATGTTTGGTGTTTTCTTCCTGCATGTACATATCATAGTCCTCTAAAAATTGAAAAAAATGGAAAGTGAAAAATAAGAGAGAAAAGATATAAGATTATCAATTTATCAAATAATCCCTGTCTAATCTCTCACATTAAAATCCAATAACATTATTAAGGATATAATAGTAAGAATAATATTGTACTATTACGTTTTTTTTTCTATTACTTTTTCATTCTATTAAACAAGAGTAAGAGAAAACTATTTTCTTTCATCTTAATTTTCCATTATATAAACTAAACACATGAAAGAAAACTCTCATCTTTTTAAGTTTCTTTCGTTATACTTTTCTTTCTTTTTAGTTTTATTTCTCTCACTTTTCTTTCTTACTAAATACACTATGTGTCAAAGAATCGATTTTCTTAAATCTTAATATTTCATTCTTTCTACTAAACACATGAAAGAAATGATCAATCATTTTAATTTTTCATCTTCTCATTTTTCTTTCCCCTACTACTAATTACACCTTAAGACTGTGTCTAGGGTTATGTTTAGTAGGCAAAAAAAGTAAAGGGGAAAAAAATGAGAGGACAAAAAACTAAAATGATAAAAAAGTAAAAAGATTGACTTTTTCTTTATTGTGTTCAGTAAATGATGAAAAATTAAAGAAACAAAAAATAATTGTCTCTTACATTTGTTCAGTGGGATGGAAAAATAAAAGTAAAGAAAATGTAAATAGTATTAATTCTACCATTATACCCTTCATAATGTTAATGAATATTAATGTGTGAGATTAGATGAAGATTAATTGGTAAATTGATAATCTTATATCTTTTTCTCTTTTATTTTTCACTCTTCAATCCTCTCAATTTTAAAGGATTATGATTTAAATATGCATATAAAAAACATTAATCCTTCTAGTTTCTTTCCTCACATATCTCTCTCACTAAACAAATGAAAAGTTCATTGCAATTACTTTTTTTTCCTCAATTTTCCTTCTAAAAACACCCTAAATCTCTAAACAGGTGGACAACAACAGGTTTATGGCATCCATCAATTGAGCAGAAGAAAGGAAAGTAAATGGTAAAAAGACAAATAATAAAAGGCAACCAAGCAATCAATAACAATGCTAATGCCAACCAGGATGCTGCACGTAAAACCAAGGGAGGAAAATGTCTTGATTTCACAGGCTCGGTCCTGTGGTAATTGACATCGATATTTAACGTGACACATTCTAAATCATTACTTTTAGCAACTTTGAAAGTACTTGCGTGCTCCACGCATCAAATTCACGGGATAATATTGGTATGAAAGGAATGGTTCAAAATGTGCCATGTCAAGAACCATGGTAGACATGACCTGCGGTAATTTACCTCATTTTCCGAGAAGGAAACTCAAAAACTTAAAACAAAATGTTCAGTTTCCTTTCTAAAACAGATCTACAATCTGATCCATTTACTTGATGAGGGGGGTAGAAAAAAGTTTGGCAAAAACAAAACTCTCACCATGGAACCTATTGTCACTGTATCTTATTAACACTCCATGGAAGAAACAACAAACTGTACTTACCTATGCTTCTTCCAACACCAAAAACTTCAAATAACAGCACAAGGACTTAGCATTCTAACAGGTTCTTGAAAAGGTAAGTACCCAATAAAAACCACACCATGAGGAGGATGGAGAATGAGAAGAGCCCAATCAAGAACGGCCAGCCGACCATCAATATGCCCAAGGAGAGTACCACTGTGAAAGGGAGAAATGATCTTATGACTGACATGTTATCGATCCAATGCCCCTTGAACAGTATTAGAGCTGCCACATTTACCATGTTCCAACCCATCGATCCATCAAAACAGAACCGATTCAGACAGTTGGCAACAAAAGAATGGCTGTTGCAGATGAAAAGATTGTAGGTCTTGTGCTCATAGTGACGCATACTTGCTCGTAGGGCATCATCCCATGTAATTGCAGCCCCAAATTCTGTGTGCCGATAGCCATGCTTGCATGAGTGCCCCACTAGGTTTGGGGGAAAGCAACACTGGTTAAACATTTCAAATTCCACAGTAAGAGAGTTAATGGACCAATTGGTGCTTTACCGGTCTCATTCACAAAGTTATGTTGACTATAACAAGATACGAGAGAGATTAGGTGTGAACACTCATAGGAATTGCCATCTTATTTGAAAAACAGGTGGCATCACATCAACAAGGGAGAAAATATTAGTTAGAGTGAATAAGGGAAAAATGATCAATTTTAGAAGAATTTTACTTTTATTTAGGTAGCCTATAGCCAAAGAACTTTCTTAACAGTTCAGGATCATGATTAGAAAGATTAAGTCGTGCATGTGCAGGGGCGGAGGCAAGAGAGAATGTTTGCAAAGCTCAACATATCCCACAAACTATAAGTCCAAATAGAAAAGAATTAGACTTGGTCGTGCCAATTCAATACATGTGTCTAACCTTTTTTTTTTGTGTGTGAAAAAATTCATTTTCCTAAATAAGTCGTAACTATTTCTCATTTATATATCCATACGTGTAACATGAATAATTTAAATATCCTAACCGACATAATAACAATGCGCAACATATCACCAAGCTATAACTCAAGCATCATTAGAAAATTAAACTTATTATATTAAATTAGTAGATGTGACGAGTCAAATATGATATGGACATACACAATTATGGTATTTTGTGGCATTTGTGATTAATACAAAACAATACAGTTTTGTTTTTTTGCTTTTTGTTATGAGTAAAAACAATAGTGAGGCATTTGGTATTTTGTGGCATTTATGATTACTACAAAACAATATCGAGAATTAACATAGAACATTAATGCATGTTATTTTTCATTATTACTTTTTTCCTTAAAATTTTAGGGTTATATATCTACAAAATGATGTGTTACTTCAACTGATAAATACACACATATTCTTATTTTTTGATAATTGAGGGTGGGAGGATTTGAACTTAACACGTCTCTTTTAGAGGAGAAGTGTCGATCCCAATTGGGCATAGCCCAAGCCTCTTCAACTGATTTTTTTTCTTTTCAATTTTAGTATACGTTGACTGTGAAAATCCTGGCAAGTGTATTTATCTGTTAGTGTAGACACATGAATTCATGAATCTGTACCTGTTTTCTGTCGAGTTGAAGATATCTGGCTGCAGCACCAAATGCAAAATCATCAACATTCACAAAGTTTGATCCTGAAAAATCCAAAATGGCCCCATCCTCCCTGCAAATGCCAACAAGTCCAATGAAAGGTGCCAACCACGAGACAACTGGGAGTGGAGTCCAAACTAAACAGCATGGAAATTTTGCTTTTTCTGGATCAATTTCATCTAGTGGCCACAAATCATGCTGAATTCTAGATGTAGAACTCATATGTTCAATATCATAACTTGCATTTAGATCCATTATAGAAAGTCTTCCACACGACATATAGCTTTGTGCAATTTTCTGTGGTGAATCATCACCATGTCAAACTACACCCTCAGACATTATGGAATTACTTTCTCGTATCACAAAAATGATAGTCTCGTCTGCAAGAAACACATTACCACAGGCATCTTAGGACAAGACACAAGAATATACAGCAATGATTGGACAAGTAAAAAATGTCACAAAAAATATTCAAGAAGATTGCCACAACAACCAAAGCTGCCAAATGTCTGGCATGTCAAAATAATATTTATCAATGTAAACAAATAGACAATATTTTCAAATAAAAACAAAATTGATGAAATCAATTACCACTTCTTTGCTACCATGCAAGGATTCCCCGAGTCTAGGTTAAATGTTCATTTATTAATTTGTGAGGTATCCAAGTTAGACATGTGCCGTACTTGAATGCTCATGGCACAACACTTCAACTCATTGTTCCTTGTTCACGCACCATCGATTTAAGAAAGTATTTTTTTTAATAAAAAAAGAACCATGAATCATGCTGGTATGAACTTTTTCCCAAAATGAAGTGCACATCTCAGCTAAACTTTATTGAAACCTAAAAGATCCAGTGGACATGCTAGAAGAGATCCAAACTATCCAATAAATTAAATTGAATCTACAGTATTGTTTTGATATATCACTAGGATCATGAATCCTAAGTCCTAACCATTGGAATTTACCTAATTCAAAGCGGTAGCCCTGTCTTTTATTTCCATGACACAGGCATAACTCCTACCCCAATTGTGTAAATTGGCCTACTTTTCTCTTATGACAAAAGCAACATATTCTGAATGGAACAACAATAAAAGAAAGAACATGTTAATTCAGAATTATAAAAACAAAACCTGCATTCAAACCTCCCCTCCCTGCCCTCCTCTTTTTGAGGGGAAGAAGAATGAAGTAGATCAAAGTAGAGCATCTGCCTTACCAAGCTGCATTCAACCTTTCAGTCCATGTCTAGCATCTTCAATAAATGGAATGACATCAGTTATGGAAGTAAATTTTGGTCTTTTCTAAATCAGCCATCTTTTTCCGAGTGACCGCTAATTGGAGAAAGCTTTCTTACTTTGCGCACGAAATGCCACTCAGTGAATAAAAGCCTGAACAATCTTCTATCTTCCTAAACTCGTAACTATTGGTATAAGTATAAAAATATACAATAAAAATTTAGACACCTGCAGATGTCAACTTACTCAGTGTTATATATACTTAGGGTAATACTGGTAGTGATAGTTATATATCTCTCATGAACTCAACCCTCATTCTGTTTTGCCCTCGTACTGGTAGCTGCTTCAACTTAAAGCCAAGACAGTCATCCCAATCTATGGCTAAAACGATCTAAGATCTATGCCTAAAACTATATACAATGTATGGCACTTTCACCAGAAATCTAAAACCTCCCAAGCAAAAGGCAAGATGGGATGCACATCTCTAGTTGTCTTTGATCAAAGATTTTCTCCTAAGCCAAGGGTCAACAGAATACAAAATCTACATCTCTAGCTGTCTTCAACACGAAATTTTCTCCTAAGCCATGGACACTATGTATTGTTAAACCTAAAATTCTGGTTCTCTTCAATCAAGAACTTTCCCATTTACAAGCCCGGAACAATGCTCCACTTTCTATCGTAAACTATGTTTGCTTTGATAGAGAACAATTTTTAGAAAATTTACCCATGCCCAGAATTATCTCAACATGTATAAAAATAATAAGTTAAGGATTTATAATTTAAATAAAGTTTAAAATACTTCTCAAAACAAGCATGACTATACTGCATCGTACGTTATTTTTCAACATCACAAACATCTAATCTACATCTAATCTACTATTACCATGAAAGAGATTGCCCCTTTAGTTACAGGGAAATTAAAGATAAAAGAAACTATTTGCAATCACCATAGTGAAGCTATTTGCAACCCAATTACCTGTTGAAACAGCAGTTAGGAAAAAATAGAAATATAAAAAAAACACTGAAATAGTCTTCAAATTTCACTTTCAATATCTCTTGCAACGTTTTCTAAGCAACCAAACGGAACCCAGATGGCTTATTCACATTATCCCAAACACATTAAGGCAAACAAGATCTAACCTTTGAATAATGCACCTTAATCAAAAGAAGAAGAAGAAATCATTAAGAGAGTTCAGCATTGATAAATGTTGGTACGTTTGTCTCTAACCTGTAAAAGTAGCTGATGGTGAGGCGTAAAGCGTTGAAAAAGAAAGAAACTCGAGATCTCAAGTTTCTGTGAAAAAGAAGAAACGCTTATGTTGTTTATGTTTATGCTTTTCTTCTTGTTGTTGTCGTAGGTGTTGTTGGCGTTCATATCTGACCGTAATGGATTTATTCTGACAAAATCAATTTTCGGGGAATTAATTAAATGTAATATTAATTCTTTTGTGAGATTTCTTGTTCTGGAATTGGAAGGAGAAGGCAGAAAATTGGCGAGGTACATGCACCCTTCCTTCCTGATATTCTACTATACTTCTTTTGTGGGCCTTCTTTTCCATGCTTTTAATAGTTTATTCATTTTTAAATTTTAATGGACCTTTTTATCTTCCGTAACTGATTAAGAGCGTTAATGCTGCAATTATTTCTATTGACCGACTTTTCACCAATTTACCTAAAAAAACAAAAGGAAAAATAACTTCCCTCCCTTTTCTTTATAGTATTATTTCTGTTTTCATTCTATGTTGTATTAATTTTTTTTGGCATTATTATGTACCGTGTTGGCATCGATTTCGAGCCAAGCGGTTTCACGAGAGCAACGAAATATCTTCGTGCATTATAAATACAAAAAAATTTATGCACGTTAGAAGCACAGAAATGATTAGTCAGTATTTTAAAATAAAAATGGTAGAACGAATTATGTTGTAGAAAAATCTTTTTATATAATACTGATAGGTTGAGTCTGTTACGAAAATAATGATAAAAAATAATATCGTAGTTATTAAATGTAATGATTGTAATAATATCCGCTATGATTATGATGTAATAATATTATGATTTATAAAAAATATATTATTTTATTCGTATCACATGTAAATGTATAATTAATCGTTCAATTTGATTTATGAAATTATGAAAATGACAAATTTTTTCAAAGTGGACAGGATAAACTTAAACCCAAATTCATAAAAATAACTCGATTGATTAAGAGTTGGAACCGAGTTATCAACCTTTAAGTTTTTTAACCAAAATTGAGTGACGTTTTTTTTAAAGGAACAACCTTGAATTTGTTGTCGTTCCATAAATGGAGTAATTAATATTAGTTGGGGTTGTGAACCGATTTTCTGTTGTCTACGGTCGGCGCCGACGGCACTAACTGACTATATGCCAAATGTCTACAAATCTAATGCCCCTAGCCTGTTTTTGTTGTTGTTTGGATTCAATTTGGATACATTATTAATTGCTTCTTATCAAACATAAAATGTGATGCAAATAAATGCCAAGATGATCGTAACCTACTTGAGTTCTTCATTCTATATCTACAGTTCTATCGCAACTTTCTTTAACATGTTAAATGTTGATATGCTTTTCCTTTACTAAAAAATAGCGATAGTAAATGCATATAAAAAACAACAATTTTTTAACCATTAATGATATTTGAGAATGCGGTTTTAATTTTGTTTCATGAGCAAGGTGAAGATTGTGATTATTTTCATTCGATTTGTCTATTGAATTGTGGGTACTCAACTGAAGTGATTGTTGATCGATCTGAAAGTTTTTACAAGATTTTTTTTTAAATCGTATTCTTTTAAATTATCTTTTATTATCAGCTATTAATATTCTTAAGATCTCGTGTCGATATATTATTAATCATTAGCTTTCTCTTTTGTTATCTGTTAAGTATACAATCAAAGTCCCACATTGACTAGAAATAGAGAGGATATGGGTATATAAAGATGGACAAATATCTCCATTGGTATGAGGCTTCTTGAGTAAAAACCCAAAAACAAATTCATAAAAGTTTAAACCCAAGGTGAACAATATCATATCAATGTGAAGATATGTAATGCCCATAATTCTTACATTATCATTACAAGTGATTGTCTTTCCGTCCGTTTGGTGAAATAATCTGCTACCAAGCTAATAATGACAGTTAGCGGATATACATGGAACATGGGCAAACTTTCTGACGATCACAAAACTCAACTTTGGATTAAAGTGTGACGTTAATTATTACGTTGTTATATATGAATGTGGAGGAGATGACAATCTCATTTGCTAACTTTAGAAAATCACATGTACATACGCAACGCCAGATTTTAGATTATGAATGGATCGGTTTTAGGTGCATGCACCTTCCTATAACTTTTGTTATTGACCTGACAATTTGTCACATGAACAACTTTCCCGGTTATATAACTTGTATAAATTAGTGTCACAAGAAAAACGATTACTTGAATAAGTGGCGGATACATTTAACCACTCTAAAGCAATAAAGTAATAAATAATAATATTTTCAAATGAAATATGAAAGCATACATAATTTTTTAACAAGCTAGAAAAAAAATAGAAAAAGTGAACAAATGTTCTTAAATACAAAGCAGTGATTTTCCTCGGTTCAAATTGTTTTTGTTAACAATAGCTAAACAATTGTTCGTCTATTCAAATTGTTATAAGATTAAGTGGGAGAATTTCACTGCATTTTAGTCAAACAATCAAGTAATTCAATCCATATGGTCTTTTTAGATTTTAAAAACTAACATAATTAAAATAAGAAATTAACAGAGGTTTAATTGGACCAAATTAAAATTTTAAGGATTGATTTGATATTTTGACTAAATTGAAACTTTGAATATCAACTTGATCAAAATGTTAAACTTTGTGGATTCATTTGACAAAATTGAAACCCTGAAAATCAATTTGATCAAAAAATCAAACTATGGGACCAATGGTACAATTTAGCCACTGAATTTGTACCCTTTTGAAAAGATGTATTTAACTCTATAATTAAGAGAGGATGCATCACATTCATAATTTTTCAACTTCTTTTTCCCTTCTCCTATGTTCTCCATCTTACTCCTAGACTGCAACAGTATCTACCCATAATCTTTATCACTAAAACTATTTTTCTAAACAATTTCTTAGAGAGTGTTTTGGAATCTACTCAAAATTGCTGTCCTTAGAATTTCACAAGACTTTCTTGCATTTCCAATATGAATTTGTTACAAACCTTTCAACAAACTCTTTAGAGTGGGGCAACTATTAAAGATGGCAAAAGCCATTGCCCCAACGAAGACATGACACTCCCTGACCCGATGAAGACGAGTTCGAAGTAGATTTTATACCTGCGAATACAAAAACGAAGATTTTTAAAAATATTTGGTGGGACAGGTATGAGGACAAAAGAGACACTTAAAGACGAAGGAGCACTCTCTAATTTGATTAGTACCCGAATCTATTAGGTTTTATGTATTATAAATATATTAATTTAGGATTGATAATTATACAATTGCCTTAGCTATATAAATAAGCAATCAATGATGAACATTTATTTTATATTATGATATTGTGACCCTGGAGAATACTTGTATTCGTTAATGGGGAATACCCATTTCTAAATGGAGGCATGAACGATAATTTAGGCCTTCGAAAATCTCTATCAGTGATAGGAATGGAGGACAAAAAATAAATCCAAGACGGGGACATGATGATTTATGTAAACAAAGACAAGGACGAAGATGAAACTTCCCGTTCCAAACCCGATGAAAAAAATAACTTTAAGTGACTGAAAAACTTTAAATATTATGTTCTTTTTTCATTGTTTTTGTTGACCCGTATTTGATTTTAATAATGACAAAACAGTACTTAAAGTGCACTAATAGTTTTAACTAAGTGTTTAAGCGGTAAAAACATTCAGTGCAGAAACAAGATGCAAGAACACAACACGTTCAGACACCAAAATAAGACATAAGATCTAGAATAAGCATTAAGGTAACTGAATCACATTGTAAATCTCTAAAATTCAATTACTTAGCTTGATCTATGACTCAATTTACAAAAGGCTTTGACAAAAATAAAATACAAAAAATGTTTATAAGTTAAAAACTATCTTGAAACAAAAACTGGGTTTAAGGACAACACAGTTGACTGGGTCTCTATACCAGTCGACTGAGAAAAGGGACAATAAGTTCTTAGTCGACTGGTAATAGGACCCAGTCAATTGGTAACTTAACCCAGTCGACTGGTCCTATGACCCAGTCGACTGGTACTTTCCCCAAGCCTAATAGTGAACTTTTTTTCAGTTGACTGGTACAAAGACCCAGTCGACTAGTAATTCTAAAATATGACCGTTTGAGACGTGGAACTTGAGCATTTAATACTCTAAACCTACTAAATCATTGTCTAACAGCCATATAAGTCCAAGGCTATAAAAACCCTCTTCAATGAGCATTTATAAACAATATAATAACACATTCAATTCATACAATAAAGCCTTGAAAAATTTATTGTGAGCCATTCATCAAACTTGTTCTTGAAAGAGAGATATTCTTTATTTGTAAAAGCATTCATTGTTATCTCACTACCATTTACTTTACAGTTAACACCATTTATTGTAGAGTTGGTGTAACTCTTAGAGTGTTTAGGATTAAACAATTCTTTGTAACTTCCGTGAGGAAGAGATTGTTTGTAAGGTTTGTACAATATCTGTGAAGTTGCTCGACTAACATTTAGTGGATTACTTCAAGGAGGTTCCTTGAAGAAAGTGGACGTAGGGTCGGAGAGATTCCAATATTGTCGAACCACTATAAACGGAGTTTCCATATTTTCTTCCTCAACTCCTTTATTTTCAAGCATACTATTTGAGTGTGTCTTGCTCATTAAAAAGTTTTTAAAACCTAATTCACCCCCCTCTTAGGTTTGAACCTCGGTTTACAATTGGTATCAAAGCTTTATACTTAATTTCAAGCTTAAAATCCTTGAGTTGATTTGATGGCATCTAATAGCTATACCGAAGGACATTCCTATACTAGGCCTCCTTTGTTCAATGGCTCCAACTATAACTACTAAAAAAATAGAATGAAAATCTTTGTCAAAGGACAAGATTACAATCTATGGAGAGTCAATGAAGAATGACCTAGAATTCCTATGAAGGAAATAACAATTGAAGAAATCAATCATACAATGCCTAAACTCAAAACAGAGTTTAATGAAAAGGATTGTAGAATGATGTCTCTGAATAGTAAAACAACTAGCATGTTACATTGCACTCTAGATATCGCTAAATACAATAAAATTTCTGAATGTATTTTAGCTAAAACAATTTGGGATAAATTATAAGTTACATATGAAGGCACTAGTGAAGTAAAAAAATCAAAAATTTATATGCTAGTGTCCAAGTATGAATCTTTCAAAATGTCTCCAAATAAACTATTTCTCAAATGCACTCACGTTTTACTACCACTGTTAACGGTTTAAAGCTTCGTGGTAGGAACATTGAGGAATTTGAACTAACAAGGAAGATCTTAAGATCTTTGCCATCTACTTGGAAAGCAAAGAAGACAACTATAACGGAGGCCAAAGATCTCGACAAACTTGATGTTGAAACACTCCTCGGATCACTATTGACATACGAGAAGGAAGAAAAGAATCTCGTTGTCAATGATGATAAGAGGAAGAAGAAGTTGATTGCTCTCAAAGCCTCTACAAGCAACAAAGAGGAAGAAAAGGAAGAAGAGAATGAGAGCAGCGAAGAAAATGGTGAGATAGTATTAATCAACAAAAGGTTTAACAAGTTCTTGAAAAAGAGCAAAAAACCTTACAAAAAGGATTTCACTCCAAAAAGGGAACCTCTTGTGTGTTTCAGTTGCAAGAAGCCCGATCACATCAAGGCCGATTGTCCAACAACGAGCAAACCATATAAAAGCTTCAAAAGGAAAGCCATTATTGCAACCAAATGGATAGGAGATTGCCAACCTATGCTTGATGGCAATCGACAATGAAAAAGAGGTATCAAAATTTTCACCTTCTAATAATAATAATATTGTCAGTAGTAGTGAAGAATTAATTGAAGTAATAAATGAGATGCATGAAGAATTGAAGAAATTCGATTATAGAAATGTGGCTCTCAAGAAGGAAGTCTTATCTCTTTTTAAAGAGATGGAAGGCTTAAAGGAGGAAAAATAAAAACTATCATCCATGTTTTATAACTCATCACAAGATTTTCTAAAAAATGAAAATGATATTTTGAAAAAGAAAATAACGGAATTGAATAGCACTATATATAGACTTATGATTGGAAAAGAAAAGCTAGATGAAGTACTATCTTGCTAAAGGTTAAGTGGAGGAAAATCCAGCTTGGATTATTCTCCATTAGGCAAGAAAAAAATCAAAAGAGATTTTGTTCATGAAAGCAACATGTGTGAATGAAGCCTCTACCTCCAAGGCCACTAGCAAGATTAAAAGCACTTCCTCAATATATACTAATAGGTATAAGAATGTAAATTTAAATCCTAATGCATATATTAGAGATAAACATCCTAGAAATACACATGCATATATGTATGTTCACTCAAGAC
The DNA here is from genome assembly GCA_023935145.1 of Bretschneidera sinensis. Lineage (NCBI taxonomy): Eukaryota > Viridiplantae > Streptophyta > Magnoliopsida > Brassicales > Akaniaceae > Bretschneidera > Bretschneidera sinensis. The sequence goes on from CM043701.1 coordinate 12,947,220, forward strand.
ATGCAAATGTTAGGAAAAATCATTCAAAAAATGCACATACTAGAAATACACATCCTAGGAATTACCATTATGTATATCCTAGAGATAATATGTATATTCATAATTTACATGCTACAAGTGCACATCCTAGAAATTACCATCATACATTTCCTAGAGATATGTAATAACCGTATTCGTAAAGAAAGGGTAATGAAGTAATTTAATAAATATGATACGAAATTAAAATTATACATTTACGAAGGATTTAGTATTGAATAAAATAATTCTTTTGAAAAAAAAAATTCCTAGGACATGGCCGTCATTAAAAGAAAAGAAAAAAAAAGAGAAGTTAAAAAAAAAAGGTTCTGGACATCTTGGACGTCCAGAAGAATGAAAAGGAAAAAAAAAATCAAAAAGTCAAAAAATCAAAAAATCAAATAAATAAAAAAAAACACAAAGGTCAAGATGTAAGCAGCAGTTGCAACTGCCAAATTTAAGAAGGCAATTAAATTGCCTTGCATGTCTCCAAATCGTGGAGACCTTTGGAGGGGGCTACTGAAGTTTTTGCAGCCCAAGCTTTCCTATATATATGTAGTAGATGTAAGCGTAGAATTTTCTCAAGAGATTAGGTTTAGTTCCTTTAAATTATCTGTTTTCTTAAAACATTTGAGAGTTCAAAGAAAGTTTGAAAGAGCAAAATTTTGAAGGTGATATAGTAGAATTTTGTAAAGAATCCAGAATAACTATCATAAAAACATAAGGTAATATTATAGTGTTTATTTTTGGAATTTTTAGTATTTATGAAATTTCCTTGAATACAAAGTGAGAATTTTCAAAGTGAGTGGTTTCTAATGAATTGAAGAAAAAATTATAAATTTAATATAAATATGATATCAGGTGTTGACGATCTACAATCGGGAGAAGTTTCGGAGAATAATGGGAAAGGTAAGGAGGTGATCCACGAGTAGCTTTAAGTGCTACGTGGTGAGTTAGATTTACTTTAAATAGTCTAAATAAAATCAATTATTTGGTGATAATATTAAATTTAATTATTAAAGTATGTTTGGGCGATAGATGAAAAATTTATTTATGGGTACGATAGAAAATTTGGACATGTAGAAATATTTTTCGGTGAGAAATGATATTTTTGGAAATCATAAGTTTATTTGAGAATAAAAACAATAAATAAATTATTGATGAGATATATTGATGTTTTAATACGAATTATGATGAGATGAATTTTAGTGGATATTGATAAGTTTTGATGAATGAGTTGATGTGATTTGAGACGAAATTTAGTGGATCTTAACAAACCTGGATGGATGATTCGATATGATTTGGGATGAGAGGAAATTTATAGACCTTTTGTTATACAAATTTGAGAAAAATCAAAATAGACAATTTAAGTGTTTTAAATTTATATGTTGTTTTTATATTGTTGTTTCTATACATATTTCGTATAATTGCTCATATACATATGCATTAAATGAGAAAGAAAAAGAACCGGGAAGGCAATCGGTCTAATGAAATAACTGTGACAACCGGTATATGCTGGAAATAAAAGTGACACCGTGACAGCCGGTATATGCTGGGAATAAAAGTGAAACCGTGCCAGCCGATATATGCTGAGAAAATTCCGTGGCAACCGGGACTAAGTTACAAAGTAAAGAACCGGGAGAGAGCCGGTCTGAGACAATAACAACTTGTCGACAGGTAGGAAGACGTTCCCATCATAATCATTCATGCATTTGCATCTGTTTTAATTATTGCTGCATTATTGAAATGCTGATATGTGTTTTAATTATTGCTGCATAATCGAAATGCTGAGGTGTGATTTATCATCGTGAAAATAATTATAAATGATTGAGTCTCACAGAAAGAGACAGTTATGATGAAAATATTATTGAAAAGCTGAGATGTGGTATATTATCGTATATGATGGTTGAGTCTCATAAAAAGAGACAGCTATGATGATGAGATTATTGAAATGCGGAGATGTGGTATATTATTGTGAATTTAATTATAAATGGTTAAATTTCATAAAAAGAGACAGTATGGTGATAAGACTTATCTAAATTGTAGACTTTATGATTGTGAACCTCATTACGAGGTAATTATGAGATAATTGATGGTCTTAAAGTGGACCAATGATTGAGAAAAAGATATTGATAGAAAATAAATTGTATGACATATGTAATGATAATAGAAAGTTGTCATCAGTTTATGTGAAAAATAAGTGATTAAATATTAAATGACTATTTATGGAATTTGGAATACTTTTAGTAAATTAAATTCACTGAGCTTGTGAAACTCACCTCTCATTGTACGATGATTTCAGGGAGCAGACAGGACAAGTAGTTTGGTGGGTCCAAAGTCAGACGGAATAAATTTCTGTAAGCCATGTATGTGTCAATATCCTCAGACTAGTGAAAAAAAACTATTTGTAAATATTCATGCATCTTCTATTGTAAATTATATGTAAATTAATATTATATATATATATACCTCCCCTGTTGAGGTTGATAATGAATTTTTTTGTTAGTATTATTGTTATGGTTGCATATATGTGTCGTGCTAGGATTCTCAAAATGTGATGACACTTCGGGGGTGGCCAACCCGGGATGGGTCGTTACAATTTTGGTATCAGAGCATGAGAATTTAAAAAGTGAAAGATCTAAATAAATTATATTTTAAATGCAGAGTCTGAGGATAACATGTGGTTGTGTTAGAGCTAGTAGAGTTTTGAATCAGAGGGGACGAGGTAGAGCCTCAATTTTTAGGAGAGCTGAAGTAGAAGAGGAAATGGAGTCTGTGGTTCCTGTGAGGGAACATGCTGATGGTGCAGCTAGTACTAGTAGAGCTGGAAGAGTATCTGATGGTAGGAATGATGAATTGAGAGAAGCACTTAATCGTGCTATAGAAAGGATGAATGCAGCTGAAGAAAGAAGGAATGCAATTGAAGAAAGGGCTGATAATTTACAAATAATATTAGAGGAAAATGATAGAAGAGAGCTGGATGTGGTAAGGCAAGAGGTTCATGAGGGAGGGGTATTTACAAATGAGATGCAAGGGGATTATTTTATGAGGTTTCTTAAGTTTAAACCTCAGTCTTTTAAATGATCAGCAAACCCGGTGGAAGCTGAGCAATAGATTAGGCACGTGGAAAAATATTTTGAGGTTTTGCCGGTGTCAGACAGACAAAAGGTTGCTTTTGCTTCATTTATATTGGAAGGTGAGGCCTCACAATGGTAGGAAGATATTCTACCTAGGGTAAGTATATGGGTAGATCAACCCTTGACTTGGAATAAGTTTAAGGATGAATTCTTTGCAAAGTATTTTCCAGATACTTTTCGGGCACAACAAGAAAGATATTTTATTCACCTAAGGCAGAGAAACTTATCAGTGGTTGAATATGATAGTAAATTTATAGCTCTGTCAAGGTTTGTACCTGAGTTCGTAAATACAGAGGAAAGGAAATGTAAGAGATTTTTATACGGATTACATTATGAGATTCGGACTAAACTCTCTTATATAGGAATAGGGATTATGCTATACTGGTGGATAAAGCATTGCGGATTGATAAAGATCTGATGGAGTTGAGAGGGATGAAGGATTGGTTGAAGAGGTCTAGATTTGATGAATCTAGAGGAGGTAATAGTATGGGTGTACAAGGTGGGAGACCACCCCAAATGGGGCGTTCCTTGTCACAAGAAACTGTAGTGCAGTGTCGGAGGCAAGTAGAATTTGTTGCTTCAGTGGCTCAGAGTAATACTGGTGGGTCCCCTAGATTTAGGAGACAGTCTATAAGAAGTGAGAGTTATGGTAGAAGATTAAGTGTGCCACCAAGGGGAAGGGGTAACCGAATGTTTGATCAAGAGGCAAGAGTTTGTTTCAGATGTAATCAGACGGGACATCTGGTTCGAAATTGTCCTATACAGATATGCTTTGTATGTGGTAGGGGAGGACATGTGGCTGCAGATTGTCCAGCGAGGAAGTCTGCTGACAGAGACATTGAAAGTGTCGGGAGAAGACCAATAGAAAGAGACGGTGGATCAAGGAGTGTGCGGGGCAGAGATCGAGGATCTGTAGCAGAGTGAGGGCATAGTAGTCATATTCAGTCCGGAGATGGTAGAGTCTATGCACTGACCCAGCAGGATGCACAAGCCACTCCTGATGTTGTTATGGGTATGATATCTATCCTTGGTAGGCCTGCTAAATTATTGATTGATCCGGGTGCAACCCATTCTTTTGCATCTAATAGTTATATGAAATCTATTGATGCTAGTGCTAGTCCTTTGATGCATGCAATTATTGTTGAGGTTCCTACTGGAGATAGAGTTATTATAAAAATAATCTATCGAGGTTGTGTGATTAATATTGCTAATAGAAAATTTGAGGTTGATTTATTGCCTTTAGATATGACAGATTTTGATGTAATTCTGGGGATGAATTGGTTATCTGCATATCATGCTTGGGTAGATTGTTTTACGAAAAATGTAGTGTTCAGGATACCCGGATAGGAGGAGTTTAATTTTCAGGGGAAACGTAAGATACTTGCAAATTGTCTGATTTCTGCCTTAACTACTAGTAAATGGTTGAGGAAGGGTTGTGAGGGGTATTTAGCCTATGTGGTGGATTCTAGAAAGGAATGTAGGAAGTTAGAAGATATTTTGGTAGTAAAAGAATTTTCTGATGTATTCCCTGAAGAGTTGACTGGGTTGCCTCCCAATAGGGAGATTGAATTTTCTATTGAAGTGATTCCAGGATCAACACCCATATCCACAGCACCCTATAGAATGGCACCAGTTGAATTGAGAGAGTTGAAAGTTCAACTTCAGGAATTGTTAGATAAACAGTTCATCCGACCTGGTACATCACCCTGGGGAGCCCCTGTGTTATATGTCAAGAAGAAGGATGGGACATTGAGGTTGTGTGTGGATTATAGACAGTTAAATAAGATCACCATCAAGAATAAATATCCTTTGCCCAGGATAGATGATTTATTCGAACAGTTACAGGAGGTTAGAGGTTTTCTAAGATAGACCTGAGGTCGGGTTATCATCAATTGAGGATAAAGGAGGGGGACGTGTCTAAAACCGCTTTTAGGACACGATATAGCCATTATGAGTTCTTAGTGATGCCTTTTGGGTTGACCAATGTTCCTGCAACATTTATGGACCTTATGAATCGGGTGTTTAAACCATTCTTGGACAGATTTGTAATTGTGTTTATTGATGATATTTTGGTATATTCCAAGAATGAAGATGAGCATATGCGACATTTGTAGATAGTGTTGGAAATTATGAGGAAAGAAAAATTATATGCGAAGTTCTCTAAATGTGAGTTTTAGTTGAATGAAATATCTTTCTTGGGGCATGTTGTGTCGGGAGAGGGGATAGCAGTCGACCCACAAAAAGTCGAAGCAGTATTGAATTGGGAAAGACCCACGAGTGTAACTGAAATTAGAAGCTTTTTGGGGTTGACTGGTTATTATAGAAGATTTATCCAGAATTTTTCTATAATTGCTGGACCTTTGACTAAATTGACTAGGAAGGATGTGAAGTTTAGGTGGTCAGAGGAATATGAGAACAGCTTCTAGCTGTTGAAAGAAAAACTAACTACTGTCCTAGTATTAGTGTTTCTCTCTGGTGATGAAGGATTTGTGGTTTATAGTGATGCGTCACATCAGGGGTTGAGATGTGTGTTGATGCAACATGGAAGAGTTATAGCTTATGAATATAGGCAACTGAAAAACCATGACAGGAATTACCCGACCCATGATTTAGAATTGGTTGCCATAGTTTTTGCTTTGAAGATTTGGAGACACCATTTATATAGAGCCAAGTGTGAAATTTTTACTGATCATAAAAGTTTGGCGCATTTACCAACCCAGAAGGAGTTGAATTTGAGGCAGAGGAGGTGGATGGAATTAATTTGTGATTATGACTATACAATTCACTATCATCCAAGAAAAGCTAATGTAGTAGCTGATGCATTGAGTAGTTACAGGGAGATTTGCTGCCATTGGGAGTCATAATACTAATCTAATGATAGAATTAAGAATAATGAGGATACAATTGAGTATCAATAATAGAGGAAAACTAATGACAAATATTGTGATACAATTTTCTATTATTAACCGATTATTACAACTGCAGGGTAAAGATGAAGGGATAGAGAAAATCAGGCAAGAAGTTTTGAGTAGGAAGCCGACTGAGTTTAAAATTAGAGAAGATGATATGGCGGTGTTGGGGCAAAGAGTTTGTGTTCCTAATGATGTGGAAATTAGAAAGGAGATATTAAGGGAGGCCCATGATTCTGTATATTCCATGCACCCAGATAATAATAAGATGTATAGGGGGTTGAAACAAAATTATTGGTGGTCAGGAATGAAAAAGGATGTAGCAGAATACATTGCTAGATGTTTGACTTGTCAACAGGTAAAGCCTGAGAATAGACATCCAGCAGGTTTATTACAACCTCTTCCAATACCTGAGTGGCCATGGGAAAATGTGAGTATGGATTTTGTCTCTGGTTTTCCCCGTACCCAAATAGGGCATGATGTTGTGTGGGTTATAGTGGATAGACTTTCTAAGTCTTCACATTTCCTTCCTATCAAAACTACTTGGAGTCCAGAGAAATTAGCTGAGTTGTATGTGGCAGAAATAGTAAAATTACATGGAGTACCCTTGAGTATCATATTAGATAGAGATTCTAGATTTACCTCTAGATTTTGGAGGGGTTTTCAAGAAGCTATGGGTACACAATTACAGTTTAGCACAGCTTTTCACCCACAAACTGACGGACAGACGAAGAGAATCATCAGAATACTAGAAGATATGCTGAGGGCAAGTGTACTGAGCTTCTCAGAGAGCTGGGATGCTTATTTGCCTTTGATCGAGTTTGCATACAATAATCAGTATCAAACTAGTATTGGGATGACACCTTTCGAGGCTTTGTATGGTAGAAGGTGTAGAACTCCAGTATGTTGGGAAGAAGTTGGAGAGAGAAAGATATATGGCCCAGAAATGATAGACTTGACTACTGAGAGGATCAAATTGGTTAGGGAGAACCTTAGAGCAGCTCAAAACCGACAAAAAGAATATGCTGATAAAAGAAGACGACCCCTCAAGTTCCAAGTTGGTGATTGGGTATTTTTGAAGATATCTCCGTGAAAAGGTGTATTGAGATTTAAAAAGAAGGGAAAGTTGAGCCCGAGATTTGTAAGGCCCTATGAGGTGATTGAAAGAATTGGGCCCGTAGCATATCTTTTGGATTTGCCTCCAGAATTAAAGCAATTGCATAATGTTTTTTATGTGTCTCTATTGAGGAAATACTTACACGATGAGTTTCATAATATCTCGAATCAGGCAATAGAAATTCAGAAAAATTTGATTTTTATGCTAGTATCAGTCAAAATACTAGACATAAAGGATCAAGTCTTGCGAAATAAGTCATTCATTTGGTTCAAGTATTGTGGCGCAATAAAGATGTCGAAGAAATCACGTGGGACCATAAGGCAAGAATGAGGAAAGATTACTCCGAACTCTTTTCTTAATTTTAGTGTTGAAATTTCGGGGACAAAATTTTTGCAACGTAGGTAGAATTGTAATAATCGTACGTAAAGAAAGGGTAATGAAGTAATTTAATAAATATGATACAAAATTAAAATTATACATTTACGAAAGATTTAGTATTGAATAAAATAATTATTTTGAAAAAAAATTCCTAGGACATGGACGTCATTAAAAAAAGAAAAAAAAAGAGAAGTTAAAAAAAAGGATTTTGGACATCTTGGACGTCCAGAAGAATGAAGAGGAAAAAAAAATCAAAGAGTCAAAAAATAAAAAAAAAACAAAAAAAAACACAAAGATCAAGATGTAGGCAGCAGTTGCAACTGCCAAATTTAAGAAGGCAATTAAATTGCCTTGCATGTCTCCAAATCGTGGAGACCTTTGGAGGGGGCTGCTGAAGTTTTTGCAGCCCAAGCTTTCCTATATATATGTAGTAGATGTAAGCGTAGAATTTTCTCAAGAGATTAGGTTTAGTTCCTTTAAATTATTTGTTTTCTTAAAACAGTTGGGAGTTCAAAGAAAGTTTGAAAGAGCAAAATTTTGAAGATAATATAGTAGAATTTTGTAAAGAATCCAGAATAACTATCAGAAAAACATAAGGTAATATTATAGTGTTTATTTTTGGAATTTTTAGTATTTATGAAATTTCCCTGAATACAAAGTGAGAATTTTCAAAGTGAGTGGTTTTTAATGAATTGAAGAATAAATTATAAATTTAATATAAATATGATATCAGATGTTGATGATCTACAATCGGGGGAAGTTTCGGAGAAGAACGGGAAAGGCAAGGAGGTGATCCACGGATAGCTTTAAGTGCTACGTGGTGAGTTGGATTTACTTTAAGTAGTCTAAATAAAATCAATTATTTGGTGATAATATTAAATTTAATTATTAAAATATGCTTGAGTGATAGATGAAAAAATTATTTGTGGGTACGATAGGAAACATATAGAAATATTTTTCGGTGAGAAATGATATTTTTGGAAATCATAAGTTTATTTGAGAATAAAATAAATAAATAAATTATTGATGAGATATATTGATGTTTTAATACGAATTATGATGAGATGAATTTTAGTAGATATTGATAAGTTTTGATGGATGAGTTGATGTGATTTGAGATGAAATTTAGTGGATCTTGACAAACCTGGATGGATGATTCGATATGATTTGGGATGAGAGGAAATTTGTAGACCTTTTGTTATATAAATTTGAGAAAAATCAGAATAGACAATTTAAGTGTTTTAAATTTATATGTTGTTTTTATATTGCTGTTTCTATGCATATTTCATATAATTGCTCATATACATATGCATTAAATGAGAAAGAAAAAGAATCGAGAAGGCAGCCGGTCTAATGAAATAAGCGTGACAGCCGGTATATGCTGGAAATAAAAGTGACACCGTAACAGTCGGTATATGCTGGGAATAAAAGTGACACCGTAACAGTCGGTATATGCTGGGAATAAAAGTGACACCGTGCCAGCCGGTATATGCTGAGAAAATTCCATGGCAATCGAAACTAAGTTGCAAAGTAAAGAACCAGGAGAGAGCCGGTATGAGATAATAACAACCTGTCGACAGGTAGGAAGACATTCCCATCATAATCATTTATGCATTTGCATCTATTTTAATTATTGCTGCATTATTGAAATGCTGATATGTGTTTTAATTATTGCTGCATAATTGAAATGTTGAGGTATGATTTATCATCGTGAAAATAATTATAGATGATTGAGTCTCATAGAAAGAGACAGTTATGATGAAAATATTATTGAAAAGCTGAGATGTGGTATATTATCTTGTATGATGGTTGAGTCTCATAAAAAGAGACAGCTATGATGATGAGATTATTGAAATACGGAGATGTGGTATATTATTGTGAATTTAATTATAGATGGTTAAGTCTCATAGAAAGAGACAGTATGGTGATAAGACTTATCTAAATGGTAGATTTTATGATGTGAACCTCATTACGAGGTAATTATGAGATAATTGATGGTCTTAAGGTGGACCAATGATTGAGAAAAATATATTGATAGAAAATGAATTGTATGACATGTGTAATGATAGTAGAAAGTTGTCATCAGTTTATGTGAAAAATAAGTGATTAAATATTAAATGACTATTTATGAAATTTGGAATACTTTTAGTAAATTAAATTCACTGAGCTTGTGAAGCTCACCCCTCATTGTACGATGATTTCCGGGAGCAGACAGGACAAGTAGTTTGGTGGGTCTAAAGTCAGACAGAATAAATTTCTATAAGTCATGTATGTGTCAATATCCTCAGACTAGTAAAAAAAAAGTATTTGTAAATATTCATGCATTTTCTGTTGTAAATTATATGTAAATTAATATCATATATATATACCTCCCTTGTTGAGGTTGATAATGAAATTTTTTGTTAGTATTATTGTTATGGTTGCATATATGTGTCGTGCTAGGATTCTCAAAATGTGATGACACTGTTTCGGGGGTGGCCAACTCGGGATGGGTCGTTACAAGATAACATGCGTATTCATAACTTTCATAATAGAAATATATATTCTAGGAATGCTTATCCAAGGAAGTATAAACATGCCTATTTAAGAAATCCTAAAAACTTTAATAACTATTATTCTAGGATCATGCATCATCAACATGTCTACAATTATAGAGCACCATATAATATTAAGAAAGTATGGGTTCCTAAAGGAACCATATTTTTTAGGACTAACCCCAAATGGCCCAAGAAATTTTGGGTACCTAAAAGTGCAATTCTATATCCTTGTATGATGTAGATATGTCTCCACACTAAGAAAAATTTAACTATTGGTACCTTGATAGTGGATGCTCAAAGCACATGACCGGTGATCAAAACATGTTCAAATAGCTAACTCTAAGGGATAGCGAATGGTGGATACGTCATCATTGGAGACAACACAAAGATAAAGATCATCGGGCATGACAAAGTTGGTAATGATTTCTCAACCATTGATCATGTTTTATATGTGTAAGGCTTTAAGCCAAATTTACTTAGTATTAGTGAACTATGTGACAAAGGCAACAAAGTCATATTTGAAACCTCTCATTGTCTAGGAATAGACATCAAAAGTAACATGATCAAGTTTGTTGGCCATAGACATGACAATGTCTATAGTTGATTTAAAATCTTTTCATTCGGAAAATAAAGAAAGTGTTCCCGCTTTTAGTGAAAACCCATGGCTATGGCATAGAAAACTTGGCCATGTGAACATAGATTTGCTGAAAATTATTTCAAGAAAAGGATTTAGTTGTTGGACTTCCAATAATCAAATTTGAAAAATATAAGGTTTGTGATGCTTGTCAAATGGGAAAACAAACTAGAATTTCTTTTAAATAAAAAAATATAATCTCAACCGCTAGACCATTGGAACTTTTGCATATGGACTTATTTAGTCCAATAAGTACCATTAGTCTAGGTGGTCATCAATATACTCTTGTTATTGTTGATGATTATTCAAGATATACCTTTGTTATTTTTATTGCTTACAAGGATAAAGCATATAAAGGATTTGTGAACTTTTGCAAGAAGGTTCATAATAAAAATAAAAATAAATGATTTTCATTTCAAGTATTAGAAATGATCATGGAAAAGAATTTGAAAACCAAATATTTTCAAAATTTTGTGATAAAAATGGAATTAATCACAATTTTTCAGTACCTAAAACTCCTCAACAAAATGGAGTTGTTGAGAGGAAAAATAGAGTTCTAGAAGAATTTGCAAGAACCATACTTTGTGAAAATAGTTTGCCAAAATATTTTTGAGCGGAATCTGTAGACACTTCGTGCTATGTTTTAAATAGAGTATTAATTAGGCATATGCTTGATAAAACTTCATATGAACTATGGAAAGGTAGAAAGCCTAATATCTTTTACTTTCGTGCTTTTAGTTGTAAATATTTTATCCTAAATAACAAGAAAACTAATTCAGGTAAATTTGACTCAAACACCGATGAAGGAATATTCTTATGACATTCAACCTCAAGTAAAGCTTATATAGTCTTTAACAAAAGAACTCTATCGGTTAAAGAATTCGTGCATGTTACCTTTGATGAGTCTAACTCAATTAGTAGTAGAGTAATATCTTTTAATGATGATGCAGATTATATTCCAAGAATGGATGCATCTACTCTCATTGTTGACCCGAAGGAGAGCCAACCTCAAACAAATCAAGAGGTAGATGCTCACAATTATGATCAACCATCTACAAGTCAACAAGATGATGATCTTCCTAAAGATTGGAGGTATGTGAATTATCAGCCAATCGATCAGGTGATTGGTGATCCTTCACAAGGGGTAAGAACTCGATCCTCTATAAGAAATATCTGCAATTATGTAGCTTACTTATCTCAAATAGAACCCAAAACTTTTGTAGAAGCCGAAAAAAGATGTTGCTTGGATAAGTGCAATGCAAGAAGAATTAAATCAATTTGAAAGGAATAAATTATGGAATCTAGTTCCTGGACCAAAGAATCACACAATTATAGGAACTAAATGGGTATATAGAAATAAAATGGATGCAAATAGAATAGTAACTAGGAACAAGGCTAAACTAGTTGCTAAGAGTTATAATCAAGAAGAAGGAATAGACTTTGATGAGACTTATGCTCCCGTAGCTAGATTAGAAGCCATTCGTATGTTATTGGCTTTTGCATGCTTTAATAAGTTTAAGCTATTTCAAATGGATGTAAAAAATGTGGTTTTAAATGGATTTATAGAAGAAGATGTGTACGTTGAACAACCTCTTAGATTTGAAAATCCTAGTTTTCCAAACCATGTCTATAAGCTTTCTAAAGCTCTCTATGGATGGAAGCAAGCTCCAAGAGCATGGTATGAAAGACTAAGTAAATTTTTGTTTGAAAATTGTTTTACATGAGGAAAAATAGATACAACTCTCTTTACAAAAGCTCACAGTAATGACACACTATTAGTCCAAATATATGTTGATGATTTTATATTTGGTGCTTCTAATGAATCCATATGTCAAGATTTTGCTAAGTGTATACAAGGTAAATTTGAAATGAGCATGATGGGAGAGCTTGCCTACTTTCTTGGACTCCAAATCAAACAATTGAAAGTATACATCTTCATCAATCAATCAAAGTATTCCAATGACCTATTAAATAGGTTTGGGATGGAAAACTCAAAGTCAATTGGCACTCCTATGAGCACCTCTACAAAACTTGACCTAGATGAGGAAAGTAAGTGTGTAGATACTAAAACTTATAAAAGCATGATGGAGCTTTACTTTATCTAACTTCAAGTAGACCTGATATAATGTTCGGTGTATGCATGTGTGCTATATTTCAAGATAATCCTAAGGAATCACATATAATTTCCGTAAAAATAATCCTAAGATATTTACAAGGCACTCAAAACCTAGGGTTATGGTATTCTAGAAAATCAACTTTTGAGCTTGTTGGTTACTCAGATGCTGATTTTGCGGGTTATAGGCTAAATAGAAAAAGCACTAGTGAAACATGCCAATTTTTAGGTGCAGTGTTAACCTCTTGGTTTTCTAAGAAACAAATTCGGTTGCGCTATCAACCGCCGAAGCAGAATATGTAGCAGCCGGAAGTTGTTGTGCACAAGTTTTGTGGATAAAACAACAATTAAAAAACACCAATTCATTTTGATAACACTAATGCTATCAACTTGACTAAAAACCTTATTCAACATTCGAGAACCAAACGCATAGAAATAAGACATCACTTCATAAGAAATCATGCTCAAAAGGGTGATATTAGATTAGAATTCATCCTTTCGAGAGACCAAATTGCTGACATTCTTACTAAGCCCTTGAACGAAGATAGCTTTAGCAAGATTAGACTATTAATGGGCTTAACAAATTATGAAAATATGTATGTTTGATTGCATCTACATTCATCATATGTATATTTGACATCTAGTGAATAAGTATTAACTCCTATTTAATATATCTCTCACTCAAGATGGCATAGATAAATCGTTTCTTGCAAAATTCTAAATCGACTCTCAAAATTTTATCATTTATGAAAGACCCAGTCGACTAGTAGCTTGATCCAGTCAACTGGTAACTCACTGTCCATTTCACCAGTCGACTAGTATAAGGACCCAGTCGATTGGTATCACACAAGAAACTTGGAACCCAAAATTTTGAAATTTCTTCCTATCAACCCAGTTGACTAGTAGGGTCAATACAGTCGACTGATGTCTCACTGCCCAATTTCCCGGTCAACTGGTACCCTGACCCAGTCGATTGGTACCACAAGACAATATTTGGAGCCAAAATTTTGAATTTTTTTCTGGACAACCCAGTCCACTGGTGTCTTACTACCAGTTTACCCAGTCCACTGATACCTCGACCCAATCGACTGGTATGTCGAAAAATCCCCAAATTATGAAGGACCCAATCAACTGGTACCCTAACCTAGTCAGCTGGTATCGCATTTTATATATAGTCGCTTCATTTTCTCTCAAATTTTACGTCATTTTTGCAAAACCATAGCTTTCTCTCTCTAAAAAGCCCTTGTTTATAGACCGAAATCTCTTGAAATAACTCCATAGAACCTTTAATCCTCCTTCAAATCACATCCTTTTCAACTTTTCATGGTTGAAACTTCATCTATTTCCCAAAAACCTCTCTCCAAACGAAATTTTCCAAAATATCTAAGAGAATATGAGTCAAGAAAACTATTGCTGGACCTCACGCCCCCACGAAACTGAGATCACACAAGTCCATGGCACCGGACTCTAGGGGGAAAGGGATAGCTGATTCCTCGAGCAAACAAGCGAGGATCGAGCTCGATGATTCACTTTTTTGGAACCCCGCCATCAAAAGCAGGTATACCACTGCCATTAGAAACAAAAAAATCATGACGAGTAGATTCGTAGATTTCGATTATATTTGTCATGCTAATCTCAATATTTTTCCTGCTTTTGAGGCAATAGGCCTAACCCCTTTGTCAAAATCCACCAAAAATACTACCCTCGCCTCATTCATCAATTCTATGCAAACCTGGTCAAACCCAATCCACTAACTCTTAGATTTAAGACTAGTGTCATGGGCATAAAGTTTGAAGTAACCACTGACCTCTTGGTCAATCCGCTGAGAATCCACGTGGGAAGGATCACGTGGAGTCTAGATTGATGGCCAGATAATTTTAATTATGAGGAGACATGTCAGAAAGTTATGGGAGACCTTAACTATGTCTTTCGACCTACTATATTTCATCAGTGCAGTAACATCCCCCTCGACTCAAAATTGTTCAAACTCGTCGTGAGTTGGACCATCCACCCTAGACTCAGGAGTCGGGGTTATATGTCTAAGATAGACACAGTATTGATTTGGTGTCTCAAAACTAGACACCATTTCAATATTTACGCACTCTTGCTCGCCAATATGATCAATAGTGAAACATATGACTTCGGGTGCCTCCCATACGGCATACTCATCACCCTGATCCTCCACCACTTTAAAGTTCCCAGGCCTGCCTCTGAAGCTTAAGATATGGACCCCAAATACATTATCAATGTTTCTTCACTGAAAAAGATGGGGTGCACGATCAAGAATGGCATAGTTCATTCCAAGGCTGGGAAGAATATTCGGATCGGTGATGATGATGACAGCGAGGAGGACGACGATGTACCTGATGATGAAGCCCTTCCCACTGCCATGGACACTGACAAACAGGCACCTAGTCCACAGCATGCTACACATGGTGGCTCTAGTGCTGGTTAGGCTGGACACGATGACTTACTACAGGCTATAGCGAGTCTCCAACTGTCAAAACTAGACACCATTTCAATAATTACCCACTCTTGCTCGCCAATATGATCAATGGCGAAGCACATGACTCCAGATGCCTCCTATACGGCATGCTCATCACCCTAATCCTCCAACACTTTAAAGTTGCCTTACCTGCCTCTAAAGCTTAAGATATCTGCCCCAAATACATTATCAATGTCTCTTCACTGAAGAAGATGGGGTGCACGATCCATAATGGCATAGTTCATTCTAAGGCTAGAAAGAACATTCAGATCGGTGATGATGATGACAGCGAAGAGGACGACGACGATGTGCCTGATGATGCAGCTCTTCCCATTGCCATGAACACAGACGAGTAGGCACCTAGTCCACAACATGCTACACATAGTGGCTCTAGTGTTGGTCAGGCTGGACACGACGACTTACTACATGCTATACCATGTAGTCCAGATTCCAGAGCTTGAGCTCTTCCGTTGACCAAAGCTTCTAGATGGTGTGGACCGATATTAATCACATACGTCACGACATCAGCACCCTGCGAGATGATTTCGAGTTACTCCAAGAGTACTCGGAAGGATCTTTAGTTGAGATTCGAGATCTTCTCCGAGATAGCTCTGATTCTCTTGCTCGATGAGTCATTAGCACATATCAGTTGACATTGTCATGTATTTATCTTTTTTTTTGCTCCATGGATAGTTGTTGCAAGAACATTTCTTTTTCATTTTTTTTCATACATTCATCTATCTGGTTTGTATCAGATTTGCTTACTTAAGCTCGATGATGTATGGAGTTGTGTATATACATGCTTACTTTTCACTTATATATCTTATGACTTATGTATGTGTTTTACTATTAAGTATATGGTTGCCTAGTTTGAGCTTTTAAAGCTTATCCATATACTCTAATGTTTCAAGCTTATGTGCAAACTTCTTATTCTTCTTGGGAGGTCTTCTTAACTCCCATTACTGCTTAGTTTCTGCACACAAGTTTGTTTATACCTTATCTTCATGTCTATAGTGATTAAATTGCTTGTTATTTGTGTTTACCCCCATTTTCTGCTGTTGTTAAAACGGAGGATAAAAAAAGAAAAATTTGTGTAAAATTAAGATAGAGCATAAATTTAGGGGGAAACATTGCTCTGAACATAATAGTCTTACATTGCTTGGTTGGTATTAATATTACTGTAATTGAATGCTTGCAGGTTGGTTTTAATCAGAAAACAGAAGAAACTCTGTCTAAAATTTTCAAAAAAAACCAACGCTTAGTTTTTAAAACTGTTTTTTCTCTCCTTAGTTTTGTCATCACAAAAAGGGGGAGATTATTGACCCATATTTGATTTTAATAATGATAAAACAGTACTTAAAGTGCACTAACAGTTTTAACTAAGTGTTCAAGCAGTAAAAGCATTCAGTATAGAAACAAGATGCAAAAACACAACATGTTCAGACACCAAAGGAAGACAGAAGATCTAGAATAGGCACTTAGGTAATTGAATCACATTGTAAATCTCTAAAATTCAATTACTTAGCTTGATCTATGGCTCAATTTACAAAAAACTTTGACAAAACTAAAATACAAAAAATGTTTATAAGTTAAAAACTATTTTGAAACAAAAACTGAGTTTAAGGACAACCCAGTTGATTGGGTCTCTATACCAGTTGACTGAGAAAAAGGACAATAAGTTCTCAGTCGACTGGTAACTTAACCTAGTCAATTGGTCCTATGACCCATTCGACTGGTAAGTCTAAAATATGCCCGTTTGAGACGTGAAACTTGAGCATTTAATGCTCCAAACCTACTAAATCAGTGTCTAACGCCCATATAAATCCAAGGTTACCTCTTCAATGAGCATTTAAAAAAAAGATAATAGCACATTCAATTCATACAATAGCTCATTAACTCTCAAAAAACCTTAAAAAATTTATAGTGAGCCATTCATCAAGCTTGTTCTTGAAACAGAGATATTCTTCATTTGTAAAAGCATTTATTTCTATCTCACTATCATTTACTTTACAGTTAACATCATTTATTGTAAAGAGAAAATGTTAGTGTAACTCTTAAACAGTTTAGTATTAAACACTTCTTTGTAATTTCCGTAAGGAATTGATTGTTTATAAGATTTGTGCAACACCCGTAAAGTTGCTCGACTAACGTTTAGTGGATTACTTCAAAGAAGTTCATTGAAGAGAGTGAGCGTAGAGTCGGAGAGATTCCGATATTGTCGAACTACTATAAATAGAGTTTACATATTCTCTTCCTCAACTCCTTTATTTTCAAGCATACTATTTGATTGTGCGACTCACTTATTAAACTGTTTTAAAAAAACTTGCAATTTAATTAGCAAAAAAATTTTAAAACTCAATTTACCCCATCTTGGGTTTGAACCTCGGTTTACAGTTTTTGTTGTTGTAAATCCACATTTTATAATTCATACTTAACCCACATTTTTATGTTATTTCAACCCAAAACCCCCAGCATAGATTATATCATTCACATAACATTATGGAAAAAACGAAATTTTCTTTTTCATCTCACCAAGGCAAAGTCGACTGATGCGAGGTGACTTTCAGAGAAATGTGATTGCTCCAATTGAATTTTTGCTGCTCAAGCCACGACCAAGAAGCCTTGCTGCTCATCAATGTTATTGACTATGTTGCAGAAGATTTTTGACTGACACAGAACATTTTCTCTATATAGACTACACAGATATCAAAATTTAATACTTGGGTGAAAGCTATATCTAGACAAGCTTTCCTAGAGAAGTATGCGAACCGTGTTATAAGAAAAGAACAGAAAAGAAAAGAGGAGGAGAAAAGTACCAGATCATAATTCATTCTAGGGTATTGCCCCACCCAGAAATAGGGTTATTTATATCTCATATGAGCCAACATGAAAATGCTTAAGCTGGAACTGGAACTGGAATACACAAGTTTCAGTTTCTCAAATAAGCTCCTTATTTTTCTTATATATGCTGGTCAAATCAAATCAAAATTCTAACTTTTTTCTCCTTTACCAAAAGAAAGATAACATGCACTTGTTACCATTTCACTTGTTTATGACACTTCAAGAAAACAGGAAAAATAGAATGCAGATTACTGTAATTAGGATATACCTAACTGTACAGGAGGAGTACAAAGAATATATATATATATATATATATATATGTGTGTGTGTGTGTGTGTGTGTGTACGCGCGCGCTCATGATCAATCAATACTAGACTATACAAATATTAACAGCTGGTTAATGACTAACATTGAGAGTCAAGGAAGAGAAGGTTCACCACAGAATGCATCTGGCTCAAATAATCTTGCAGAATCATCATTGTAAACTCCAGGAATAGCTCTATCCCCAGCTCCTTGAGATGTCATGTAATAGACCTTTTGGCTTCGCTCTATATTGATGACGAGAAGAACAAATACAAATAGCGATGCTGCTAGACTTACTAGAGTATACTTTAGTCTGCTCAGCACAGGCTTGACCTGCAAGAGAAACACAAGAAGAGGGAGAGGCTTTCGAGTAAG
The DNA here is from genome assembly GCA_023935145.1 of Bretschneidera sinensis. NCBI lineage: Eukaryota > Viridiplantae > Streptophyta > Magnoliopsida > Brassicales > Akaniaceae > Bretschneidera > Bretschneidera sinensis. Next base: position 12,966,064 of record CM043701.1, read on the forward strand.
ATGAACAAATTATACATTTCATTAAGTGAACAGTTTTTCTTGTTAATTGTATAAGTTCCAAAACTAATCTCTGATATGGTGACATTTTCCAAAAGTGGCTGCTAAAACATGGTTTAGCAAAAATATTTTTGGATACACAAGGTAGCAACTTCAGCAAAAAGTAACTGCTAAAACATGGTTTATAAGCTATGATTGGTAGAAGAGAAATGCAAGAAAAAAAAAGTGTGAGGAAATAATAGAAAGAGAGAGAGAAAATATTGACCTTTCCATCATATGGTTGGTAGAGATGATGGAAAAGTGAAAGATAAGAAATAAAAAGAACCTTATTCTACTTCCACTTACCAATCCTCTCAATGTGAAAGGATTGTAATTTGTACATGTGAGAAAAAAACATCAATCCTCTCGCTTTTCTTTTCTGCCAATCATAACATAAGGGTGTGTTTAGTATGAGATAAAAGTTGGAGGAAAGAAAAAGTGAAAGGATGGAAAACTAAATAGATAGAAAAGTAAGAAGATAGATTTTTTCCTTTATGTGCTCGATAAAGATGATTGAAAACTAAGAGGAAAGAAAATAGTTTTCTCTTACCTTTGTTTAGTAGAATGGAAAATGGGAGGAAAGAAAATGCAAATAGTGTCATTTTGACCATAATACCCTTCAAAATGTTAATTTGAGGGATTATTGGGGATTAATTAGGAAAATGATATTTTCATCATTTTCCACTCTCCAATCATCACAATTTGGAAGGATTATGATTTGGATTTGTATATGTATATGTACGAGAAAAACATCAATTCTCTTGGTTTTCTTTCCTCTCGTTTTTTTCTTCTTCTACATAAGAGAAAATGGAATCCATCCACTTTTCTTTCCTCTTAGTTTTCTTTCCTCCCACTTTTCTCTCCTACTAAATACTGACAGTTATTGGAAATATAACTAATTCAGACTGGAATGAATTCCAACAATTTCAGTTCTAGTTACTAAATAAATCAAGTGCTGATGAATTTTCATTTTACTTCATAATTGTCAAAGAAGATATATTCTTCCCCAACAATTTACTTTTTATATTCAGAGGTTCAATAACCATTCCTCTTTCTTTTGTTTTTACCTTTTTCTTTTATTAAGTTCGACGAGTCTTAATAGTACACAGTTTACAAGGACCAAGGTTCCTTCAAGTACAGATTACTTACTGAAAATGAACTAAGAAGCCTGTCTCTTGCCAAAACTTCAGCAGTCTTCAACCATATCTGTTATGAAATCCGTTTCAGGCTTCAATCAAGTAGTTCTTAATAGATGCAGTGTTTAATAACATGGAGTAGTTTACAAGCATGTTTGTTTCTAACTACAGCAGAGTAAAATAATGGGTACTTAGTAAAAAAATAAAAAAGAAACTTGATGCTAATTTTTTGCACTTTAATCCCAACATCAATGAGGTGAGTTTTTACTTACTGAGGAAAAAAGAAACCGCATCAAATTGTGGAAATTATAACTAAATATTATACCTGACCATCGTACCAGCCCGTCTCTTCATCTGCAACAAAGAACATGTCCAAAAACCACTCGATCAATGACACAAAATCATAAAGAAAGCATTAGCATACCGAGAAAGCACAGGAAAAGAAAAGAATATCAAATTCCAAATCCTAGACATATCATCGTTTAACAATTTACCATACTACTACTAAAAACCAATACTCCAATTGCAATTATGATTCTGTGGAGAGTGATCAAAATAACACAACCCAGATTCAAAATTTATTTTGCTTTCATTTTCTAGAGCTTCCTTAGCAACCGAACTATAAAACTTAGAAAAAACAAGATAAAGAACAGAGCAATTACACTCGACAGTGGCACTGAGTAACCGATTCCCAACGTAAGCCCAACCCAGGTACATTCTCACAACGGCAAGAGTAACCACAATAACCCCACTTGAAACAGCCGCAAGGATCCGCTTCAAGGGCTCGGATTCAGGCCCGAGGGAGCCAAACCAGGCAACGGGTAGCCCAAGCGCAAAAGAGGCACCAGTAACGATCAATCTGGAGCAGTACACAACAAAATCACCAGAGGCCCAAGAGAAGGGGAAGGAGGTAGAAAGGGATTGATACTCGTTTATTGGTTGTTGCTCCAGTGGAACAGGGCACTCGGTCTCTGGTAGTGGTGGGGTGTTGCTTCCATTTCCATTTCTGTATGATGATGGCAAGGGTATTTTGGGAATTGAGTTTTTATGTAGGAAGTGATGGTGGTGAATTCTAGGGTTGGTGAATGGGATGATGGGTGTGGAGGGAGAGAAAGGGATTGGTGAGTGTAGTTTTGGTGAGAGGTGAAGGAGGAGTGTAGTAGCCATGGCTGTATGGGAATTCTGTTATTCCTCGCTCTGATTCCTTCCTTGCTTTTTTTATCCAAATTCCAAGTTTTGAGATTTTTCTTCTGTTTTAATGGGGTTTTTACCACTTTTATTTGCTTAAATTCAATAATTTTGGTTGTTAGATTGAGAATCTGAGATGCCCAGGCCGGGTTAAGACTTGCGTGTGTTCACTCTTTCACTAAACATAGGATCATCTCGCTTTCAGCCCGTTCACAGCACGCATATTGCGCGCACAGCACGTATATTCTTGAAAAAGAAATTCAAACGATTTATGATTTTTTAATTAAAAAAAGATAGGTTATTATTTATTTTTAAAATATTATGATAAATGAAAAATGAAATTATAAACCCATTATCATTTGATAAAATTGTTTATTATATAAATGTAATTTTAGGATTGTTATAGTATTTTCAAAAATACAAAAACGAAAGTGTAATGAAATAATTACAATATAATGTAATGCTTGATAAATTACGTTTTTCTAAATCAGTTTCAATAGTTAATTAAAATGTTTTTGTCTCGAAAATATATTATTTATTGTTTCATAAAATAATAATTAAAAACAAATTTTGAAATTATTTATCGTTTCATAAAACAATAATAAAACAATAATATTTTAATATAAATTTAATTTCTTAAAAAAAATTATTTTTAAATTTTTTATAATTTTTCTAAAATATTTAACTTAATTTTTATTTACAGAAAACAAAAACCATTCTCCCACACGGTACCTTAAACTAGACGACAGATCCGAACAGAAATGGGTTCTTGTTTTTTCTTTTTTCGTCATTAATAGCTTGCTCATTGTGCAATTGCGTGATAGTTCTTACAATGGAGAATAGGTAGAAATTTGTTGTAATAAATCATTAATGAGCGTAAATAATTTTTTTTCTCCTTTTCTTTTTCCACAATAACCTGCAGAGATCACATGTCTACAATTTCACAGTTGGGATTTGATTACCCAAACAAGACCTCAACAGATGCAGAACCTGAATGATTTTTATTTTCCTTTTTCCTTTTTCTTTGTTTCCTTTCCTTTTTTCCTTTTCTTACATGTAGACCAATGCTACCTATTTATACCACTTAAATAACATTTCAATGGTAATCCTCCACTGCTCTTGTGCAGTTTGTATGATTAAGAGGACCTCCACTCTTCTGAATTGGGTTGTGTTAAGCCCCCACTTTGAATGAACCAACACTTCCCAATCCTGCATCTTGAACTTTCTTTGCAACAAAGGGGGAAAAAATCTGGCTGATCTGACTCTGGCTCTTCGAACCAAGAAGACAACTCTGGCTATTATTACAGCGGGCACTATTCCAATGACTCTGAAGTTTGATTTGTGATGTTTGTTTTATCAACATGAAGTCGTTGAAGACGCTTGAGACGGTACATGAGCTGTGTGAAAGATGGGCGTAAATGGGGCTCTCTGCAAAAGAATCGAGGTATGAGTTACCCAAATGTATTAAAGTTAATAAGCAGAATCAGTAAAATTATTGCAACTGAGCAATCCATCATAAAGCACAATACTTCAGTAGTTCAGTATAATTGTCAATTGTTGTTACAAAGTAGTATCTGAACCTAATAAAATCTGATAACTGATTTTTATTGAAAAAACCTGCTCAAAAGGTTTTCAATTTGATGCACATTTCCAACCATTTCACCGTTACTTTTAATTTGACAAAAATTTCAGCATTTTATGCATCAAGCTGTGGTAACGTAATTAAAAAAAAACTTCTTTAAGAAGATATGTTATCAATCCAAATAAAAATGCACTTATGCACTAATTTACAAGGTCTAGAACTTACGTTTGCCAACAGTCACGTATGATTTGTGCAATTACTGGATCAACATCATCTGGAATTTCAAGACGCCTATTCTGGAAGCCAACAGCTCCAACGACCTGCATTGGGTTCAAGCCTCTCCATGGTACATGTGAGGTGACCAACTCCCACAATATCACACCAAAACTGTACACATCGCATCTGCAGGCATGCAAGAATTAGAACCATACCCAATAAAAGTATCAATCTCATGCAGCAAAGCTGGTAGAATCTGCTGCTTATTGAATTAACACTCACTTCTCATTGGCTGGTTCATTCCTCAAAACTTCTGGTGCCATCCATTCAGGCTGCACTCCAACAGCAAACTTTTACTTGATGAAGCAAAATGGTGCTTACTATTAGTATAACTTTCAAAGGAAAAAACACCACTTTTTTGTGGGGAATTGCTAAGTAAAAAGACTTAACCGTTCCAGCAGTAGACTTTGAAGACAGATAAGTGTGGTGTTTCATGCGTGATAACCCAAAATCACAAACCTGTGAAGAGAATGAACAAGATGTTGGAAAAGATTCAAGTATTTTTTGTTGGCAAAAGATGAAGCAATTTGTCAAATTTCAAATGGAGAAATACAAATGAAGAAATAACTAAAATACAGATTTTGGTTTGAGCAAACCTTTACAACACAATTTTTATCAACAAGGAGATTTGGAGACTTCAGATCTCGATGCACAATAGTAGGATGGCTTGTGTGCAAGTAATTCATTCCTTTGGCCTGCGCACAAATTAAAAAAAGGCTTGAAAACAATAGAAGACCCAATTGGGAGGAAGAGGATGCACATGAAACCAAATAAAATAACCAAAAAAGAGATTTTATATCTCCAACACATACCACATCAAGAGCCATTCTCATTCTCCTCTTTTCATCAAGTTGAGGATTGGGACGATGCAGTAACCTATATAAACTCCCCCTGCATATCAATGAGGAACAAGACAAGAGAATAAGCACCAAGAATTTTAATTTATTTGGTATCGAAAAACCAAGATAAAATTTATAGTGCACACTAATATATCCTCGACATGAATGCATGAGAAAGATAATCATACTCCTGATTAATAAGGTATCCATGAATGATAGAAAGAAAAAACTATACGCAAACACATAGTTTCTGAATAAAGGAGAAGAAAAACAAATTATACTGTAATTCAACTTTCAAACTACAACATCAGTATGGGCAAGACCAAAAGAATTTAAACGAAGCTTAATGTATCAATCTTATTAAGATATTAACCTGGGCAGAAACTCTGTCAGTATAGAGAAATGTGGAGGGCGAGTAACTGCTCCCATAAAAAGAACAACGTTAGGATGTCTCAACCTTAACATTAATTCAACCTACACAGAACAAACAGAAGGAGACTACTTAATATATGTCTAAAACCAATCATATAGGAGCATCTTGCTCACAAAAACCAATGATACAAGAAAAAAGAAGTTAATTTCTAGAGCTTACTTCAGATTTAAACTGAACCAATGCATCACCAGAGAAACCTTGGTCTAAAAATTTCTTAACGGCAACTTCCTGTGACACCAAACAAAATTCATATCACAAAGAAAGACCAATAAGCAATCAACATGAACGAACTTTGATAAGTCATTTATTTACTGTTACCAATAAATTGAAATAGAAATTTTGATCCAGAAGCTCCTATTAAAGAGCTACTGAAGCAATCAGAAGAGTTTCAAGAATTTTATAAACTTACCATGCAGATTAATTATGATGGCTGTAAGGTAGATTTCAATCTCAATTCTTTTTCTTGGTAAAGATGCACAAAAAATTCCATTCAAGAATTTGGAAATACAAATTGCCCATCTTAATGCATAATAAGTTCAATAACATATCTGAAATTTTAAATACTCAACCTCACTCCTTTCATCAAGGAGTTAATGAAAGTATGAAATGTGACACAATACTCCAAGAAGTTCATAAGATGAAAATACTTGCAAAGTTGAAATAATAGGATGCACAATCAATGATACATTAAAATATAACTTACAGTGCTATTCCACTCTGCACGGTAAACCTCTCCATATGAACCTGCAAGATACAACGGCTGAGACTACTATTGTTGAACAACCACAGTACACTCAAGCAAGCACCACATTCTACCACTTCATAGATCTAATCACACGCACAAAGATTCAAGGCAGCAAAAATAAGCTAACTCAGCCCCACTTAAGCCTATCAGGATGAGAAACAATGTTCAACAGAGGTTCTGACTACCATAAATCTCCCACTGAAAACCCATGGCACAGAGAAGCAGGTTTGACTAATTTTGTACAAATTATTTGAAGGTAGGACAGGTCTTGGAGACATCCAAGCCTGTCTGGGCGGCTTGTCATGCTGAACAAACATGCAAGTTCTCGCTAAAACAAGGCCAAAGCACTGGCAGTACAAATATCCACCATGAAGTCAAGCTCAAGTTTAGACAGATTAGAGCGGAGAGAACTATCAAAGCAGTTTCATATCTTTGCAGATCAAAACTCTTCTGACTTTCACACTATCTAACTAATGAAAAGGGCACACCAAGACATCTTAATTGGTGCTGGTAAAAGGAAAAAGAAGAATTAAAAGGGCGATATCATTACACTATGCATGAACTAGTATATGCATATACATAGTAACCGAAATCCCTGTAGCCCCATTGGAACCGCGATCTGGATTCTATGTTCCAATTTGTGACGCATTCGCGCAATGGATCTCTAAAATTGGTGATCCAAATTTTTCTTAAGAATATTAGCTAAAAATATGTGGGAAAAAAAAATTAGACACAAGAAATGACAAAAAAGAATGCTCATACTTTATTTTTATAATAATGTTTATTGACTTTATTATTTTGTCAAAACTCTAATATCTTCTAAATTATTATTATGCACACATTTATATTTAAATTGTCCTCATAAATATATTTAGTGTCCTAATTTTATGCATGTACTTATACATAATATAAACCATTTAAATCTACCCCAATATATCGCATATGGGGCGGGTAACATACCACATTCCCATTCCCGTACCAACTATGTGCATATCATTAAAGGAATGGCGGTATGCATTACCTGGAAAACTAAATGAAGTATAGTAGAAGTTGCACTACGTGAGACTATAATCCTATGATCAATAATATCAATTGCTGTCTAAAATTAACAGAAATAAAAGCTTACCGATACCGATTCGTTCACCAATTTGAAGATCCTCCCACAGAATTTCCCATTCCGCAACCTCTCCTAGCATTGGGTTAACCCCCTCATTGTGACCGTTGCAAGCAACATGCTGGCAGCTATTGGCAGTTTCCATAAATTCAATCGCAGATTCTTTACCCAGATCATTGTTATAAAAAAAAAGTGATCTATCACCAACAAGCACAAATCCCTCACTTGTAGTATCAGAGAGTGATGCATGAGATTTTATGACATCTGCTTCTAATAGTCTTTGATGTTCATCTACCCCTTCAGCTCTCTGTTTTTGTTTAGTGTCACAGATAACATTGTTCAAAGAGTTCACTCCAGATGGTAGAAGAGACTGTTCATGGCTTGACAATACCTTATCTAAATGACAATGAACACTTTCATTTACATTGCTCCCATTTGCTTGACGGGCTTGTTCAAACATATTCAGTTCAGCCAGATCCAGTCGATTAATATCCCGAAACAAATCTGGTGGAGGTGATGCACCACTCTCTAATAAAACAGCATGTAGTTTTTGTGCAAATTCAGGGTCCTTTGCTGCGCTTATGACATATTTGGAAACATTTTTAACCTTCATCTTCTGTGCACATGATGGTTTTCCTGAAATCTCCACTGAACTTTCACCTGATTTATAAAGTGATTGAATTAGCTTCCCAAAATCATTTTCAAATTTCTCAGTTTGATTCTTTTCTCCAATGTTTCTCTCCTGGCTTGTATGAGTTCCCACATATAATGCTTCCACTGATCTTGAGGTGCCAATATCAGGGCCTTCATTCAGGGAAGGTGAAACTGCCGCAGTTCCAATTCGTTGGTCAAGCAAGCATGAAGCTTGGAAGGTGTCCAGATGATTTGCAAAGCCCCTTACATCTAAACCAGAATTTGGGAGATGACTGCTGGGTACTTCAGCAGGGATTAGCGTCCCAGGAGCACCCATTAGATCGATAATATATTCACTGCATCAATACAACAGATCAATTTCACCACGACAGATACTATACACAAACCCTCAAGGCTGTATGCCTTCTCTTTGACAAGACAACAACAATTCATTAAGCGGGGAGGATGGAATAGGCAAAATGAATAACATAGAGCATGCAAACTTTGGTATTTAATGCACTCAACATATAGCAATCCACACATTCAAGAACTTCATAGCATGGGTTATTAAAAAGAAATGAACTGTACTTAGCATACTTAAACAGTGGATGAATTTAAAACATTGCTACACGGATTGAAACATACTTCTCAGAAATAATGCCCATTACCTAGTCATACATAACTTTAAAGGTCAAAGTTGCATCGTACACAATACAGATAAAGAAGCCAAAGCAAGCCACACATTCAAGAACTTAATAACATGGGTTATTAAAAAGAAATGAACTGTCCTTAGCACACTTAAACAGTGGATGAATTTAAAGCATTGCTACACGGATTGAAACATGCTTCTCAGAAATAATGCCCATTATCTAGTCGTATATAACTTTAAAGGTCAACTTTGCATCGTACACAATACAGATAAAAAAGCTACACTAATGCAAAATCGCTATCTTGAGTACATATATGCAAGCATTATAAATTAAGAAAATCCATTTTCAGTCAAACTTGATCTAGCACATAACAAGTTGTCTAAAACACAACACATGCACCTGTTATTTGCATACATGCAAATCAAATTCAAGAAAAATTCCAAAATCACAATTTCATGAAATTTTACATAAGAAATATAAATCTAAAATGTAGGTCACCTTCCATCATCAATTTTGATCAAGTTGACAGCTCCATCATCAGTGCCGGTATAGTAGCTCCCTTTGACCAGCATACATGGAAGATTAATCCTATCAGCTAGCACCTGGAACCAGCAGTATGGATTAATTAACTCCACCCAATATTTCCTCCAAAAATAAAAACCTTCACCAATAGAAACAGCAAGATAATAGCCAACGTTTTAACAACTTCAAGAAAGAAAAAAAAAAGGTTCCCAAGCCAATTTAAAAGCAAATATGCAAATATAATTTTCCATGAGCCAATTTAACTTCTAGGACAAGTTACAAGTTGCTTTAACCTTAAAAAGCAGGGCCCTATGACGTGAAAGGCCAACATTGAGGCGTCCAAGTGGAAGGATGATAGTATTCAGAGAATTCCTTAGTTCATAACTTCTCAAGTTCCACCTTCTCAACATTTCATCAGCATCCCCAACTGGACCACCCATTTTGTCAACAACTATATCAGCAATTTTCTGAATCAAGCAACTTGAGAGCAGGCCATGCTCCAAAACTCGAAACTCCAACGATGCAGCATATGCTCTCTTCTCGAGCTCTTGCAGTTCACGATCAACCAAGCGGTTCACCAAAATCACTTCATAATCAACACTATCTGAAATAGATATTGCTCGAAGATCCACCAACAACGGCATCTTCCCTAGTGTGAATGAATTCGAGGTAATGCTATATACATCGTAAAATCCATCCATGACTTTTTCATCATAATTTATAACCTTATAGCTCTGCAAGTGACAAATATCGAGATCAGCTAAAAAATATTTATCAAAGTCAATCAAATAAAATACCAGCATTTGAAAAATAAAGAAATGGACTTGGACTCATTTAAAACAGACGTGACATGCCCATTTAGCCACATGGGAGGGTAGTACAAGAAGTAACCTTAAGATTTGACTCTTAAAGACTTTCCAATTTTCAGCTCATGCGAAATAACAATGTCCACCCAACTAGGGCCTATTACAACCATTTGGCAATGTTGAGACAAACTGCTTACAATTGAGAAACAATAAGCAGATAAAACAAAAAATTCTGATTTAGCAACAAAAGAGTTTTAATGCTTTTCTTAGACAGAATTGGACCAGAAACCTTTACAAAAGAGAAGTAACCAAAGAAGGAAAACAAACAATACTCGCTACCATGATAGACTACATAATTCATTAAACAAATTAATAATATCTTTAAATACAGTTCAACAAATAACATTGCAGACCTGTAAGAATCCAATAAACAACATTATCGTATAAATCAATTTCCAAAAAAGTAATACCAACAAAGAAATCGGTCCATAATCAGCTTATTGTAAAGCAAGGAAATAAGTAACAAATACAGGATATCATTGACATGACTTGGGTTTTCTTTTCAGGGGCGGGGGGTTAAACTGGCTCTGCAAACAAGACAGTAGAGCAATAAATAAAGAAGCCATTCACATTTAATAGATTTAAATTAGTTCACTGTCATGTTTACATCAATGTGATATTTGAGAAAATGAATTAAACCAGTAATTACATACCCAATGACTGTATTTAGCAAAACTTCACTTAACGTAGGTGCAAGATGATTCAAACTTGACTTGCAATGCAAGAACATCTGTAAACAGAATAATAAAAAAACAAAAATTCCCGAAGTTCCTCCATAATGAATAAATATCTAAACCCAAAACTATTGAAGCCATACCCAAATGCAGCACATGCAGTACCAAGTCAACTCTATAATTCTACATCCACTGGTCAAGGAAACAAAATAACAAGGTTAATGAAATTGCTTCCTTTCTAAGGAAGAGTTTGTTAAAAATGAACCCACGCATGATCACATGAAAGATTTATGGTGAATAAGCTACTAGCAAATCCCAAAATAAATTCAACTACAACAATTTGGAAGGAATTTTATAAAACCCCACAATTAAATCAAACCATCCATAGAAATTGATCCAACATTTATGATTTTCCATAACCTTGTAACTAAAGCATTAAGTCCAGAGTAGTGAGTAGCTAAAATAAAAGCGCACCCAACTAGAATTAGCATAATTATAAAGTAATAAAATCCAAAACTCTTTAATCAAACTATTTGACCTTAATTCCCATACGAACCACATAAAAATACCATATTCAGACGGAAAAACTAATCAAAAGAAATTCTAAATATTCCCAAATTAGGGTTACAAGCAAAATTATGCAAACTCATAATGCCAATCAAATGCAGCCATAAACAAAGAAGCAACATTCACAGTTCACAACCCCAACTAATTCGCCATGAATTCTATAACAGTACATCGCAATCCCAAACCGGAAATAGAAAATTAACAAACCCACCAGAATATATATATATATATATATAGCTCCCAATTACTATAAGTAGCAAGCTGACTTAAATGGAAAATGCAATTTAATAACTATATATAGGTAAAAATAACAAGATCCATAGTTCATAGACCTAACTAATCAACTCTTAATGCACTAAAAAACAAAACCTAAAAAGTGATAGCTTCTATGTAATGAACAATATATAACGCACCCAATAGCGAAGCGTGAGGAACTCGACGAAGGCATCGGTGTCGGTGACGGAAGCCGAGCAGCCGAGACTAATCCGCTTGGCTGCGTCGATCTGAGCCGTCTCGGGATCCTCGCGCCCCTCGGGATCCGAGGCACTGATCGCCAAGGCCAACTGTACCTGGAACTCCTCCTCCAAGAAATTGAAGTCCATGCCGTCCGCAGCCGTCCGATCAGCCTCCACCGATTCGACGGGCCCGATTCTGCCCATTGCTCCCGAGCCCGACCTGGGAGAAGAGCCCGTCGATGTCTCCGTAGGTGTCGGGTTGGAACTGGGGCTCGGGCTGACCACAGACGCGGCCGCCTCGCCCAATCTCTGGTGCTCATTGAGCCCACCACCGATGTGGAGCTTCCTCAGCAGATGCTTCATTTTCGACATCGATCATCAACGAAGATTACTCTCTCTCTCTCTAAAAGTATGGGTTCCTTTTGCAAGTTCTTTTCTTTTCTTGGTTTTCTTCTCTATATATCTAATTCTACTAATGGCTTAACCTACGCCCACCAGTAACAAGCAGATTCGTTTAACCTGCGCACCCTTCTTCGTCAAGCTACCACCACTCTTGAGAGACTTAAATTAACTGCTCACCCATTCCCTCCGATGCACTCACTCACTCAAAGCTAAATACAAAACTAATTTAATTTTCTATTATATATTATTTTTGTATATAATACAAAAGTCAAGGACCCACTTTAATGTTAACCTACGTTAATCCACATTGCTCTCAATGGACTTCTTCTAACATTGATCGTTGATATGAAACAATGTTGACTTGGTAATAATTTAAATGTTTTAAAAATGGAAACATCTTCTCATAATGCTAAAAATAGTCTTTATGAATGTTATATGAATACGATCAATGACCATTAATTTCAATTCATTATTATGATGATGGCTATTCCATATTAATCATACTATTCAATAAGATGATGACTATTTGATATTTTTAAAATATTATATATTTAATTTAAAACATGAGATTAAAATTTAAAATCCCAAAAATTTAAAATGTTTTACATAAAATTCGAAAGTAACCATTAACTCAAGAAGAGAGAGATCATGGTTGCACATGTACCTGCGTCGCGTACGATCGTATGAACTAATTGGGTGTACACCTTGTGACTTGCTTTTTATTTTATTTCAAGCTTTAATATTTTTTTTCCATAATTATTTATTAATTATATATAAAACTTGCGTTACACAGCCACATCTAATTGGTAATCAAAAGCGTAGTTTAGACTAAGTTCACCCTAAGCTATAACTAACCGACAGTGGGGCCTACTTGTTCTCCAATTATATTGTAATTATAGTATTTTCTAGTTGTAGTATTTTTCCCCCTTATTAATTGGGTTTGTTTACGCACCACTAGGCATTATAAGAATCTGTTAGTGTTCTTGCTCACAAAAATTTGGAGTTGGGGGCATTTTAACTTATGGTAAGGATATGTAAAATAAGATTTATTACTTATAAGATTTGGTTCATATTTAATTTGAGTTTATTTTTTTTATTTAAATAAAAAAAAATTTATAAATATTTGTTTTAGCTTGTTACTCTCTTAAAACATGAAAAATAAAACTCGTTAAAAAATAAATATTTTTAATCCATACTTATTGCCCCACTATTCTTAAAACCCAACTCATATCTAGCCCAACGTACATGTTTCCCACTTCTACAAAAATTCTTGGTTAGGCCTAATTTAAAACTAATGTTTCAAATTTGTTTGAAATTTTATTAGTAATTTTAAAGAATTGTTTTGGTAACATCAGTATAAGTGTGGGGTTCAAAAAATAATATTATGAGTAATTTTTTTAAAATTATCAATAGAGTTTCAGACGGGTCTAAAATATTAGTTTTAGATTTGTTCAAAATTATCGATAATTTTAAAGAATTTTATTGGTAACGTTAATATAAGTATGAGATCCAAAAAATAATGTTATCAGTAAGATTCTTTAAAATTACCAATAAAATTTCACAAAAATCTAAAAATTAGTTTTAAATCGAAACTACCGAGACCCAACCATACTTACCCAATCTTTTTACAAGCATAAATCATCATAATTATGTTTCACTAAGTACCTCATAGTCTCATACAACAATCATTTACATTCATGTGGTTGTTGAACATTATCCAGTTTTTAGCTTAGTATTTATCTTGAGCAATTTCCCATAAGAGGAAAACAGACGCTACTAGCCGATTGGATTCATTTCAAACACGCACACATCTTTGCAAATCTCGTCTTAGAATCTAAGAGAAAGTGATGTGGATAATTCACTGTTTACATAGTGGATAAGATTTTGCCCTAAACACAAAGGAATTACACAGAGCCCATAAAACTTGAAAGACCTGTCTATTTGTGGATTGATTTGAAGAATTGAAGCTAAAATTCTCAATCAAACAAAGTTGCTAGTTGACACTTCCACTAGCTCCCAAAGAGAACATATTACTCCAACAGAATTTCTTTGATCAAAGCCTCTTTTGTATCCGATATTTGTGTCAGCAAATTTATTACTGTTTCTCAAAATTTTTAGGCTTAATAGCAAAATTCCTTCTAAGTTTAAGGTTAAATAAGCAGTTTGTTTTATAAATTTTCAAAATAGACAATTCAACTTTTAATTTTTTTAATTTAGAGCAATTCAATTTATTGGTTTAATTCTACCAAATTTCGGTCAAAATATTACTAGAAAATTTAATATATTTACTATTTGACATAACAAGTTAGCAAACATATTTTTTTTAAATAATTGTTTGGTCAGAATTTAATAGAATCAAACCAATGAATTGAATTGCTTCAAATTGATAAAATCAAAAGTTAAATTATTTCAAAACTTAAGGGACAAACTGTTACTAAACCCTAAACTTAAAAGAAATTTTACAATTAAACCAAACTTTTATTCTTGGATTTTAGTCAAGTAATGTTAGCTTGTTATATCCCAAGTTGCAATGACTTACTACCGCAATATTATCACAATAGTCACTTAAAATTTTAAAAATAATCAATAAATAATCACACATCGATCATCAAACTTGTTGTTTACTCATATTCCTCAATAATTTCTTTCATTTATGAATTATAAATGAGTAAATTACATACACTTTTTAAGATTTGGAATCAGTTAAATTTACTTCTTTATTGTTTTGGAAATTATTAAAAACCCTTTTGACTGTTTTTAACCAGATAAAATTTGTTAATGCCTAAAAAAAATTTAGTAATTTTTCAAACAATAAAAAAGTAAATGCAATTAACCCCAAACTCGAGGTTTCTTTTTTTTTTTTTGTAATTTACCCATTATAAATTTATGATTGACCATCATTACTCTATTCATATATAATGGACCACAAATATTAAGCAAGGACTACAAGAAATTTGAATGGAAGAATTAACTTGTCTTCAACACTTCCACTTGGAAAAAAGAAAAATAAAAGTATGATAAAGAAAAAAAAAAGGTGAGAATTTGAGTACATATAGGGAGGTATTACTTGGTTGGTAAGGTTTGTAGCAAAGGATTGGCTGGCAAGAATCTAGCGGTGACATTGACTATGCAATGAAAACCCTGCACGCACGGAGACAACATACAGATCTGGCAAATGAATTGGGTTGGAAAATGGCAACTGGAATCTGACCCTTTTTACGTACTTTCACTTTTAGGTTGAGAAAAATTCAGCTTGAAATTCCTGCTTCTTTAGGAAGATGCTTGAAAATTATTCAATCAGTTTTAAATCTATCCATACCCTTCAATTAAAAATAAATAAAAAATCTGACCTGTCCGTAAAATTATGCATTGAAATTTAAGTTTTTGTTTGCACATAAAAATTATTTTTATATTAAGTAAAAATTTAATTGATAATTTTTTAAAAAAAATTATGAATAATGTTTTTACATACTCAATTAACGTTATCAGTAAAATTTATCATTCAAATTTTCACCCAATACAAAAATTGTGTTTTGCACCCAAACAAAAATCTCTTGACACGACAGATTAATTTACTAACAAATCAAAGTCAGGAAATGATTTGCAGACATGATCCAGTAAGGACCCGATGCTCGTGCAATGATCAAGAAATCTTTATTAGATCAAATTTAAAATAAGATTTGTTTAAAATTTTATTGATAATTTTAAAAAACTTCAATAATAACATCAATATAAATATAAAACTCAAAAATTAATATTATGAATGAAATTTTTTAAAATTATTAATAAAGTTTTAAACAAACCTATATTTTAAATATGATGTAACTAAGAGAGTCCTGATACGACCGCATGATTCCTTTTAAATTGCTCCCAAGCTGTAACGATTGCACCACTTGACCTCTTGTGATATTCATGTCACAGCTGATGTAGCAAACAAAAACAGCTGTTTTTACTATAATATCCTTTATTCATTATAAAAATCTCAACAAATAACAATTGCCCTTTAGTCTTATATTTTCTCTTAGTTTTCTCCTGATCCAAACACCATATTTTTTCTTTTAAATAATTTCATTTTATTTAAATTGTAGTTTTTATTAGATTTAATTAAAGAAATACATTAAGAAAGAAAAAGTGTATTCGTTTAAGAGTTTACGTTCCGATTTGTCCATCTTAAATGGGTTGAACCTTTATAGGACTCAAGTCATTTCTTTCCATGACCATTTAACCAGTAACCCATGTAACCCGATCCGGCACATCGCAGGTTAAACACTAAAGAAAAGTTGAAAAAAAAAAAACAGGGATTTCAAAATAGGCAAGGATTGGTGTTAATGGTCTCTTTTCTCTCGTTGCTTTGCTTGTTTTGAAGGGGCATTTAATTTTAAACAATAAATCTATGTGACCATGATTCATTAAAGTCAGTTTAAAATCAAATGAAAATGAAATTTATTTAAAATAAATTTTTATATTTGATTTTTTTATTTTAAATTGTAGAGTTTATTTCAATTTTTATTGTTTATATAGAAAATTTGTCATACAAGCAAACGGATGTAATGGGGTACCTGAACACGTAAAGACAAAAAAAAAACTCTTAAGGAATAGTTGGAGGACCGATAGAACTTTCCAATGTTTAAGTCATAGTAAGAAGAAAGATAGCTTAAGGATTTGAGTGTGTACTTTTGATAATGTAAACCCATTTTATATGGTGTTTAGAGATAAAGTTCGATTAAGAAAGTGATTGATACTCAGTATCATAATAGTATCAAAATTCCATAGACTATAGAGTATTATGATAAGATTGGGTTTTGTAAGCGAGAGTGTCTTAGTAGGATTAAGATTCTAGTATGAAATTATCGTTTTGCACTTTGCCACCATGTGTAACAATTCGATTGATTGTTTGATTTTATTAATGAAATTACATTTTTACCTTTGAAGGGTGCCACGTGTCATTATATTACGGGTTGATAAATTTTCCCCTACATCACTTATATTTAATATATTTGAAATAAATGAAAAAATGCAAAAGAACAGAAAGATCAAGAGGGAAGAGAAAGTATTTTAATAAACACGACTTCTTACTCTTCATTTTGTAAAATTCATTTGTAAATTCTATCAATTTTGATAGAATTTACAATAAGTCAAATCAATTTCATATTGAATTCATTTTCAAATGAATTTTAAAGGTTTTTTTTTTTATTTCAAATATGACAATTATGAATTTGAAATGAATTCCATAAAAACTATATATAATTCATGTGTTCCAAACGTACTAATCTGTCTGTACGACCAAAACCAACCTTTTTCTTCCCACTCAATTCAAAGTTTCAAACATCAATTTTTAGAGAAGTGCTTTCATGTTGTTGCCATTCCTCATCTCCACAACCTAAGTTTGGTGTATTTTAAGGCCCTAGAGAAAGCAAGATAGTATGAGCAATGAAAACTGCAACATAATGAGTTGCAATTAGCAACAACTATTATCAAAGCAGCTGATCATCAGTATATCAAGGAAATGAAAGTCATCAGCTGCGAAGAAGCTTATGAATATGGAGGAAAGTTTATATACAACAAGGGCAAGAAGAAATGGGTTTCAGCTTTGTGGTTGTGAAGAATCTTTCCATCATGTGGCATAGAAATGAACACTTAAGCAGTAGCTGCAGCCTGTTCTTCAACAACTTGTGATACTGACTGAAGGGTGCAGGTGAGATTGCGATCACCGTACACATTGTCAACACGTCCTGATATTACAGCCCCCCAGAAAGTTAGTTGTCAGCAAAATAAAATGCACTTCCATACTCAAATTACTGATTCAATGATAAACTAGCTCTTTTTTTTTTTATGATCCTATAAAGTCTAAATTTCGGTAAATTAGTTCTCTGTTCTTACAAAAACAGATGAAATATGAATTATGATAACTGTAGCTAACAAAGCAAACCCGTGGTAGTACCACGAATAATATATTCGGGCATGGATGGTGAGACCAAAGATGGATATGCATACCTGTACTAGGCCAGAACTTAGAAGTCCGGAGCCAGGAAGCAGGGAAGGCCGCATATTCGCGAGAGTATGGTTTTGTCCACGCATCTCCCATGAGCAAAGATGGAGGATGAGGAGCTCCCTGCATTTGTGCATTTCAGGTAATTGCTCTTAGAATTTCATGAACTATGAATGCATAGAACAAGCATGCCAGTACAACTATGGGAGTAAATGCATAAGGACAATTCATCTATATATTACTTCACCTTCAGGACATTGTTCTTGACATCAGCATTTCCTTTCTCAATCTGTGCAATTTCTTCCCTAATGGAGAGAAGTGCATCACAAAACCTGTCTAACTCTGCCTGCAAAAGATATTGAATTTGATCTGAGTGAGGGAGTGAGGGAGTGAGGGAGAGAGAGAGAGAGAAGGATCCTTCATGAGTTATACCTTGCTTTCACTTTCAGTGGGCTCGATCATTAGTGTGCCTGGAACAGGCCATGACATAGTTGGTGCATGGAATCCATAGTCCATAAGACGTTTGGCAACATCTTCAGGTTCTATCCCGGCAGTATTCTGCATTTAAAATGGCTCACAATTAGTCATTGAAATGGACAGTATATTAAAGAGATGAATATTAAAGAAAGTAATGTACTAAGAACAACCTTGAAACCTCTTAAATCTATAATGAATTCATGAGCAACTGTTCCATTGACCCCACGGAAAAGAACGGGATAGTGTTCCTGAAAAGCAAAACCATCACAATTCACAAGTACAAATGAGGAAACTCGATCAAAGTTTTTATTTTTTATTTTTTTTACAAATAAACTCAATCAAAATTATTTGAAATTTAACTTTAATGGAGAGCAATGATTCAAAACCTCAATTTTTATTTTAGCCATTAAATCCAAGACTCTGAGTATCATACTTCTAATTTGAAAGAGTATGTCCATATGAAGTTAAAAAGAATGGCCATTTTGTTGTATAAAGAAAAAGGCATTGCCACCCACCAAAATGATTATCAAAGGTTATAAATCAAAAGGTTTCAAGGAAAAAGCTGGAACCTCCAAACGTTTTGCCATGTAGTTTGCATTCAAGATCGCTATCTTTGAAGCATCAGTGAGTCCCTTAGAACCCATCATGGCTATGTAGGTATACGATATTGGTAAGATAAGAGCAGAGCCCCAAGGTGCTGCAGAAATTGTACCGAGTGGTTGAGACTGTTCAGGGGCTGGGATACCACCTGTTGATATCTTCAGTGAAGAATAAAGAAAAGAAAATTAAAAACTGAATGAAAAAGATATTGCAGCAGAAGAATTCACTAGTAATCACCATCAACTGTGTAATGTTAATTATGATTGTAAAAATCCATGACAAACAATATGAATAATATGCTCCAAATTTCATGTACGTGTACATATAAATTAATGGTACTGATGAATTATCATCTTTTGACGAATCGTGAAGAAATGCAAGACAGAGAATCAACCTCTTTAGAAATAATGCAACTTATTTCCACGGAAGCCAATATTAATGTCAGGCACATGAAAAAAGATTAACAAATATGTCTATATATAAATATAGTCATTGAATGTGAGAGAGTAGATACCACAGGGTGTGAAGGCAGAAAAGGTGCCAAGTGTTTCTTCACACCAATAGGGCCCATGCCAGGACCACCACCTCCATGTGGAATGCAGAATGTCTTGTGAAGATTGAGATGGCAAACATCAGCACCAATAAAACCCGGGCTTGTCAAACCCACCTGCAAGGACCAATAATAGTTTCAGAATTGGAAGAGAAGGTTTTATGACATACAAAAATTACCCATTTAGATGGACATGATTGAGGAAGAATGTCAACACATGAAACGAAAAAAATAATAGGAAAACAGAAAGCAAAACATACCTGTGCGTTCATGTTAGCCCCATCCATGTACACTTGACCTCCATTGTCATGTATTATCTTGCATATCTCATCAATACCTTCTTCATATACTCCATGAGTCGAAGGATATGTAACCTGAAATTTAATTCAAAATAAGATAACAACTGATAACTGCACAAGCAGTTCCCTACCCTCCTGTCTCTATGATGAATTCTTTTTCATAAAAACTTAGTCTTAGTCTAGTAAGCAAAACATACCATAAGAGCTGATAGGTTGTCCCTATTAGCTCCCGCAGCCTTCTTTAACTCTTCAATGTTGATGTTTCCCTTGGCATCAGTTCCAACAGCAACAATTTTCATTCCACACATAGCAGCACTTGCAGGATTTGTCCCATGTGCTGAAACAGGTATGATGCACACATTGCGGTGATGGTCCCCTCTCGCCTACATTATTCATTCGCCCACCATGTCAGCATAATCAGTTGAAGAAATATTAAAGAATCAGAAAACTCAATTCTTTTTTTTTTCCTTTTTCCTTCTTTAATTTGGTTAGTTGAAATGGTTAGATTTTCCATTTTTTTGAACGTTGAATGGTTAGAATTGAATTCAACACCGTCTACATCCCATTTCCACTCAAGACTTCAAGACAGCAAAAATAATACAGATTCTTGGAGGCAGGAGGACCCACAATTAACCCTGATTTTTGTTCTGCTATATACTGGAGGGAAAAAATGCTATGTCATCAAATGCATGGCAGATTCAGTAAACAAGTTCGCCACAACAGTGTGCACCTTATAAATCCATTTCATGTGTTTTGTGCTTAGGTTTTTTTATGGCTCTCGAGGGGTGGGGAGGAGAAAAGGAGCTAAACCCAAGATGCAAAGTGTTCCTTATGTCATTCGGTGGTTTACAACATTACAACATACTTATCAGAAAATTTAGCCACAAAGAGAACTCAAGATGTTTATCTAGAGCTACACATCAAACCTTTTTGGCTAGAGACTTACCATATGATATGCGCGAATAACCATCAGCCCAGCATACTCCCCAGCAGCACCAGCATTAGGTTGCAATGAGAAAGAGTCAAACCCGGTGATGGTACACAAGAGTGAACCCAAATCGTCAAACATTTCCTAATAGAACCATAATTCATTAAGCCATGATGCCAAAATTGCTTCTTTATATGTAACATTAAAACATTTATCTGGAAGTCTGTCATCTATGCAAATGAATATTTTTAACTAGTTACCTGATAACCCAGAGCCTGTTCAGGAGGGGCAAATGGGTGAATGTCAGTGAAGTTTGGCCATGTCACTGGCATCATTTCAGTGGTTGCATTCAATTTCATTGTACAAGATCCCAATGGAATCATACTGTGGCACAATGACAGATCCTTTGATTGTAACCTATGGATGTATCTGAGTAACTCATGCTCAGTATGGTACCTAATAAGCAACAAGCAAAGTTCAGATTGGTCTCCTAATTGTAAGCTATGAGTAGTTTAAGTTTTATGGAAAGGAGTATACGTGTTAAAAATTGGATGGGTCAGATAAGGGCTCTTCCTTGTTAGGCCAGAAGGGATTGCAGTCTGAACTTCTGGTGCAAGAGATGCAGCAGTGAATGGGACCTGACAGTAAAAACAAAGAAGGCCCATGTCAGAAAGTCCAAAAGAAGTTAACTGTGAACATCAGCATGAACGAGGATTATTAAGACTCACAGGTTTGCCAGAAGCAAAAACTTTGAAAAGCTTATCAACATCCTCCAAGGTGGTTGTTTCATCAAAGGAAACAGTGATCTGAAAGGGAACCAACCTCCAATTATCTCATGATGTATGATTATAGTCAATTAATCAATGCTATGGATAAAAAGCACACTCACAGTGTTTGAGTCCACAAGCCGCAAATTAATCTCGCTTTTGTAAGCAGCATCAGCAATTGCATGAGCATCAACAGACTTAACCTTCACTGTGTCAAAGAAGGGAAGACTCTCGACTTCCACTGTTCCAAGTTTCTTTAGTCCTAGTGCAAATGCCCCAGCAAGACCATGAACACGTTGGGCAATGGATTTTAAGCCTTCAGGTCCATGATAAACAGCATACATCGCAGCCATGTTTGCAAGTAATGCCTAAATAAAACAAAATATTAATCAAGCAAAGCAAAGCCAACTCATCGTTCATGCTAAGGGCCTGCTCTTTTGGTACAGAAAAACATGTGACCAAGGCAATAATTTTGAGCAAGTTAAGCTCTGTATCAAAATTTTTAACAAAAAGATGGCATTTGGAGAGTTTTTAAAATTCGAGCTTCTATACCAGCAGTTCCCAAAGAAAAAACATAAAAGTGAGCAGGTAAACAGCAGTAGTCTCTTACTTGAGCAGTGCAGATGTTACTAGTAGCCTTGTCCCTGCGGATATGTTGCTCCCTAGTCTGCATCGCCATACGCAGGGCAGGCTTCCCTGAAGAATCAACACTGACACCAATGATTCTACCAGGCATCATCCTCTTGTACTCTTGAGAGGTAGTCAAAAATGCAGCATGAGGACCTCCATACCCCATTGGCACCCCAAACCTCTGAGCTGAACCAACGACAATATCTGCCCCGAATTCACCCGGAGGCTTCAACACTGTCAACGCCAACAGATCGGATGCCATGACAACCTTAACCCCATTAGCATGAGCTTTCTTAACAAACTCCCCATAGTCCAAAACCTCACCCTCAGTGCCCGGATACTGAACTAAAACCCCACAAACATCCCCCGATTTGTAATCAATATCTTTAAGATCCACAGTAACTACTTTAAGATCAAAACCACCAGCTCTAGTCTTACAAATATCAATTGTTTGTGGGTGACAATTGTTAGCAATAACAAACGTCTTCTTTTTCCCTTTAAGAATGTTATTACACATAGCCATTGCCTCAGCAGCGGCAGTTCCTTCATCAAGCAATGAAGCATTCGACATGGGCAAACCAGTAAGATCCGTAATCAGGGTCTGAAAATTAAGCAAAGACTCAAGACGCCCTTGAGAAATCTCGGCTTGATACGGGGTATACTGAGTGTACCATGCCGGATTCTCCATTATATTCCTCAAAATCACAGGTGGAACATGAGTATTATAGTAACCCATCCCAATATATGACTTGAAAACCTTATTCTTTGATGCTAAATCTTTCATGTGTTCAATCATTTGGCTCTCTGTTAACCCTTCATCAAACTTAGAGAACTCCATCGAATTAATACGTATAGATTTAGGCACAGTAGCATCAATAAGCGAATCAAGATTATTAAACCCACATGACTCAGCCATCTTGGTTTGCTCTTCTGGGGTTGCTGAGTTATGGCGGCGGGGGAAAGAATCACTTGATTTCAATGCCTCAACAGATATAGATCGAATTTGTGAGCCAATACCATTGTTACCAACATTATATGACACATTTCTGGTTTGCAACAAATCTGATCTACTAGTATTTTTCGAAGCAAATGTTGACAATGAAGAAACATACCTTGAAGGCGTGTACAAAACAGGGGATGAAGAGCTTAGAAGACATGATTCACTGTTGCGGGATCTCCTAGACTCATTAGCCAGGCGTTTGAGGACTGCCCGGTTAGCGAGTCTCCTTGCACGTTCCATGTATGTACACTGGAGAGAGAGAGAGATAGGAAGTGGGTTTTTTTTGCACAAACGAAAAATGGAATTGAGAGAAGATATATAAGCAAAAGGGGTTGGTGAGAGAAAAAAAAAAAGAGTTCAGAGAAAAAAAGGAAAATTATTTTTGTTCCAGGGAGTGGAGTGATTGGACTGCTGGGTTGGTAATAATGCAACCGAATTTGTCTTTCAATCTATAAAAATTATTACTGTATATAAATAAGAGTATGTATTTATTGAATATTTTGTTAAAATAAATTAAGAATTCATGACTTCAAGATTTGGTGGTGGTTGGTGGTGAATGACTGCGCACCCATGAAGAATAGGACAGTCTGCAAAACGTCACAAATCTTAAAAAATTGTATGGAAGAAATTGAAGGGAAGTAGATTGAGATTCAATGGATAACAATGTATTGAGATTCAATGGATCACAATGTATTTCCTTTCATTCAAATACAAAAATAAAGAAAATTTTGTTTTTCTTTTCTGGTTTTTTTTTTATGAGATTCTTTGTTGGCAGATTCTCTCTCACAGCCTGCTTATCTCCATGTCTCACCTCACATAAAGATTTTCTAAGGGTAGTGTTTGGATTTGGACCAATGTAACTCACTCATTTATTTTTTTAAATAAAAAAATTGGCATGGGAACCATCTCTGTCAGGATCTGAAATAAAAAAATAAAAAAAATTCATTTTTTGTGGGTCCCAGTAATTGGGTGGGAGGGTATAATTGGGAAACAGTAAACTATAGGATCATCTTTGAAAAATGTCTGTGGCTGACATCGTACTACAACTAAAAATGAGTCAGTCTGTTCTTTGTGGTAGAAACGGTTTGGTCATTTTGGCGTAATTAGGACCGTCCGATTGACATAAATGATGATAGGAGTTGGAGATTAACTGTTAGGATTTGGCTACAAATACAGTACTTTTGCCAGGAATCCGAGTGGATATCTACTGGAGTGCTATCTAGTATATACTCTGTTTGGCATTGTGGGATATTAGGTGCACTATGCAGAGGACAGAACCAATTCTTGGCTGGACATTTGCTTTAGATTAGCTTATAATTTTAAAAAAATTTATTGGTAATATTAATAAAAGTGTGAGATTTAAAAAATAATTTTATAAATAAATTTTTTTAAAATTACTAATGAAGTTTTCAACGGATCTAAAACATAAGTTATAGATTTGAACCAACCAACTATTTCTTCGGAACTAATGTAGAATAGATACCATGTCTGAGATAAATTCAGTTGGCTTGTATAATGTTTTAAGTTTATGAAGGTAAAAAAAAAAATTACAATCAAGAAATGCTATCTTGTTAAAAATAACTATAAGGTTATTGCTTTCAATCCCTATATTCGCGATCGCGATAGTTAGATCATAAGGATTTTCTTTACGAATATTTTAAATTATGTATGGATGTCTGTCTTTGACCAATTTCTATCCAGATAAGTGAATTTAATACGACATACGTAAACTGCTTGTTATATTATTTCACTGTTGAAACAAAAAAATATCTCTATATTTTCGTCACACCATAAAAAAAAACAGTTAGTTTTAACTATGAGATTTAACGAAAAGAACAACCGAATTTTGGTTCCAATTTAAACTGATTTTACATTGGGACTAAATTGAAATAGTTTTGAGAACCTCTCCAGGGATGAATGCCCTTATGGATGGATGTAGACATCAATCCCTTAATTTTCCTACCTAACATAGTCAAGAATAAAGGGCATAAGGGAATTTAATATCAAAGTTGTAAAGGATCTTTCAATTTTATTTCTTTTTCTTTTCATGGAAAAAGTATCTTTCAATTAAATATGAAGAATGAATCCAAATGATTATATTTTATGCAAAAATTGGTGTAGGATTATCATATGCTATACTTTCCATTGGTGACATTTAATATAATAGTTAACTTTTTCATATTTGTCAGGCGACATCATATTTGACCCTTGTTGAATAAACATTACTCGATTCAATGACATCAAATGTAATGGTGGCAAGACTTCATTGTTTCATTTATGTTATAAATTTCGTTTCGATTTTGATATTAAAATGGATTACGTTTATATTTTTTTTCCGATCAAGGTGATTGAAATGTAATATTATATATTTTTTTATTATTTAAATTTATTTCACATGATATATTTTTTAAAATGACACATTTAATTAAATTTAGAGAGTTTGATAATATAAGTATGCAATTACTAAACATTTTTAGTTAATGTTACTATTAGAAATAAAGTAACGAAAAATTTAACTCGTACCGATGAGAATTTGACTACACGAGAAACTGAGCAAAAAGCTGTCGAATTGAATTATTTTTAAATAAACTGAAGACTAAATGATTTCGCAATAAAAGGAAAAAAACTCAAGAATATCTTTTTTTCTTTTTATAGTATAACTTAATTGAATTTTTTTTAGAATGCCCAGTTGAGTAAAAGCAAACGTAAATGAGATAGTTCTAATAAGAACATAAAGCTATTTTTTTTTCTTTTTGTTTTTAAAAATTGTTTTTTATGCTTATGGAAACAAGCACATAAATTTTATGTGGTTAGGAAGTAAAATTCTTACGTTTACGGACGGCGGTGAAATTTTTCACTAAGAGAAATATAATTTCTTAAGCTTAAATCTAGGCTACCTATCACAAATTTAATTAAAAAAATGCTAGCTTTTTTCTTTCTTTTATTGATCTACACCTTCTTTTACCTGGTTTGTTAGAGAAAAAAACATAAGTTGGAAGATAGAGAAAAAAACTCAAGAATGTCTTTTTTTTTTCTATAGTATAATTTAACCGAAATTTTTTCAGAATGTCCAATCGAGCAAAAGCAGATATATACATGATAGTTCTAATAAGAACATAAAACAAATTTGTTTTTTTTTTTGTCCGCAAAAATTGTTTTTTATGCCTATGGAAATATACACATAAAATTTATGTGGTTAGAAAGTAAAATTTTTACGTCCACAGATGACTGTGAGAGATTTTATTAAAATCAAATTTATGGTGCAAATCAAAAGAAATAAAATTCGTTAAGCTTAAATCTCAAATACATTTAAATCTAGGCTACCTACCACAAATTTAATTAAGAAAATACTAATTTTTTCTTTCTTTTATTGATTTGCTCTTTATTTTACATGGTTTGTTAGAAAAAAAAAACACGAGTTGGAAGATAAAAAAGATAAAGAGAGTAGATAAGTTAAAGTATGAGTAGGATAGTGAGAGAGTAAAACATGAGAGAAAGATGTAGGGAGTTGGAATTAATTGAGTTACATATATAATTTTATTTATATATTTAAATAGCGATTTATGATATATTTTGAAAGATGAACACCAAACGAAGGTTTTGATAAGATCTTCAAATTCGAATCGACGCATCGAAACAAAACAAAACATTCCATTTTAATATTTAAAATCCACCGCAAACTTGATTTCATTTGCTTTTATTACCATAAAAATAATTATTTTATTATTAAAAAAAGACAGGTCAAATTTACGAATTATATCACCAACCAAAATTATTTGTTTGGTGAGAATCATCCAGTGATATACATATGCATGGTGTGGCAAACAGCTGATTAATGATCTGCAAAATCTTATGAAAATTATAGCTCAGTGCATGAGTTATAGACCTGATGGCAAACTATTGGGTTCAAATTAGCCTACTTGACAAATAACTTAGCCGAGCAAGCCCAATTGCTACTTAGCCAAAGTTTAACCCATGGTTCGGTCTAGCCCAGATTAACTAATTCCCAGTCCCACTGGCACTCAATTCTACCAATCTTTCCCCCCAAAATGATTCGTTTTCTTCATCCAATTTCTGATTTTTAAAAAAGACAGCAAAGAAAAAGGTGGCATAAAAAATAAAAAATCATAAAAAGGATAAATCATAACTATATCTCTCAAATTTAATTATAAATACAATTGTATCTCAAGTTTTTAAAACATGTCACTCTCTCTTAATTTTTTCACATAAACTTACAAATGCATCTCATAGTACATAAAAACATTAGGAAATATAACAGCATCAAGTTAAATGATGATATGACATTACATGTTTTCTAGTTTAATTCAAGAAGTAACTCATATGTGAAGTTTTCAAAGTGGTGAAAGAAGCACGATTCTTATGATTTCAATTAACGTTTTAAAAGGTGAGATGCGATTGTCTCTTTTTAAAAACTTAAAATGTAATTGTATTTACGTTATAACCTGAGAGATATAATCGTAAATTACCCAACCGGAAAACACTCACTTATCAAGTTATCGATCATAATTAAATGTCATATTCGATATAAAATCTTAACTGAAAGCTCTTGTTAGTACTAGATAAATACTAGTGCTATGTACGGATTTGTTTATAAATTTTATATTGAATAATTTGGATACATAAACATACAAGACTTTTGTTGATGCAAAAAATATGTTTTGTTGAGCTGGAGGTCGGACCTCGGATGAATCTGTACAGTGAAAGAAAGGTGAACTAAGGGGTCGCCGGAGAGAGTGTCTCCGAGGATGCTCCAAAGCTTTTTATTAGTGTATGGTATGGTGTACGGGAGTAAAAGTGTTTCCTTTTTAGGTCTAAAAAACCAACTCCCCTTTGGAATGCTTACCTGAGTACTTTTATAGGGCTTTGAGACAGCCATTTTGCTCAAGGCGATGACGACATGGAGCGGTAGCTAGCTTAGCAATAATGACATGGAGGGTAGTGGTGACGTGGAGCTGCAGCTGGCTTAGTAATGATAGCCTGGAAGGTGGTCATGACTTGGAGGCTCAGCTGGAGGGCAATGATGCCCTAAAGAGTGATCATGACTTGGAGGCCTAGTTATCCTGAGCCTGAGTCTTCCACGTGTCTGTTTGCAGTCTAGCTTTAGGATATCCACATATCATTTTTTTATTGGATGTGTGTATTTTAACTTTATCAACTTTGAATATCTTCTCTTTATCCAATATTCACTGAAACACATAAGCATATGATAGCAGGAATAACATTATTTCCACTTCCCACACCACATGTAGTATTTAGCAAAGAACATTTTAGAAAAAAAGGCACCCAAGCATTATTTGGATACAATGAAATGAGATCAATATTTCTACTGTGTAAAAAATTTAAAAAAGGTAGTACACAGATTGAGAACTAAGAAAATTCAAAGTAATTTGGTTGCATGTTCCCAGTCTTATCACATGATTAGGGGTGCGTGGTGGCATCTCAAAATCCACATAAACAAAATACATTTGTAGCCATTCACTTAGCAACTGATCGTACGATTCTTATTTCCCAATTTGTTTGTTATGCCACATCTTTTTTTTTATTATTGATTTTGATCAAATTGCATTTTATCGATCACATCGTGACGTACATGGAAATAGAGAGTAAAAAGAAAATTCATCATAACCTCTTAACTCACATATAGTACTTGCAAACAGAGATATGTTGACCACTTAACAGAAGCGAAACAGCACCTGACTAAAAATGATACTATTTGAACAAATTATCAAACACCTGGCGTGCAAAACACTTCAGATGGAGCAAGTCATCAAGCTTTAGAACCAAGTCCTAAAAATGCTTTATAACCTTCAAAATATCAAACATCTGGCGTGCATTTTGAAATATTTGTTATGTAGGTGTGGTTCAGCCATATATATATATATATATATATGCATGCAATAAGACAAAGAAATACATTTTCCTGTGATGTTTATCTTTGATATTGTTAGTTATCACTGCAGTTAAAAGGGTATTTTCTTGCAGTGAAATTTGTGAAAAAAGAATGCTTGCATAACCGACATAGGATTATTAGAAGAAAAATTATCTAGTTACATAAAGTGCAAAAGACATTTAATAGCATTAATGATAAAAAAACATTCAAATCATTAAAATCTGTAAATAATAACATGCAAATCAAGAATTTTGCATCGGCACAACCGGAGCAATCAAGAATTTTTTCTCTTGTAAATCATGGAAGAGTCTTTGTATTGATAACATTAAAAGAAATTGTTTCATGATTGTTAATTTTGTTCTATGTTTGTTGCTAAATATCTTTAGATAAAATCTAGTTCGAGTGACTAAATATCTTGAATCCGCCCTTAGCTAGCCGCATGTAAACCACGCATAGAGAGAGAAATAAATCTACTTAGAGAGAGAGAAGAACTTGAATTAACATTGATGTCGTCGGGAAAAAACTTAGATATGGTTGTTATTAATTTTCATTATTTAAGCATAAGAGTGAAGCAAAGCCATATTATGGTTTGCACCATGCTCAAAACGATTTCCCTCTCTCTTTGATCCTCACACACAAACAAACCAACTTCTTAATAAATTAAATAACAAAAAGCACAAATCAAAATGGAGAGATTCATTCAACCGTGGAGAAGGCGCCACAGGATAACTCCATTAGCAGGATTGCAGCTTCTTCCTCATCCTGTGGAAACACACGTCCAAAAGCTGAGTTCTTGCTCAAGCTTAGAGCAAAATCCTTGAAGTAAAGCTTCTTTTGGTTATGAGGAGGAATGTCTTCATTATCGGCTTGAGACTTGAATTGTTTCTTGTATTGTGCACTAACATGCACGTTTGTACGCAATTTCTTTTCCTTGTTTTGCACCTTATTAATCTTCATTGATGGTGTGTTTGTGGCCACGACTGTTCTATTTCCAGCTGCTTCCATTGCCTGTCTTGCCTTCCTTTGCCTTATCCCACACGCATTGCAAAGTGACTGCACCAATATACATGTTTTCCACATCAAGTCTCAAAATCAAGTGATTATATATAAGTGTCTGTGTGCGTGTGCTCGTCCGCGGAGTCCAAATATTTAATTATAAAAATAAGAAAATGTAATGGAAAGATAGGCAATTGAAAAAAAATACTGGGGATTAGAGTGAAAGAGAAATAAACCTTGGGGCCTCTGGGGCCACTCCTCCAAAGGGGTGTTGTGGTTGTATAACAGTCAGTACAGACTCTAGTATTGGTGGTGGTGTTAAATGAAGTGATTTCACTTTTGTGATTCAGCTGATGATCATCATGATATTGAACTTTTTGTGTGATTTCCAGAGCAGCTTCTTGTTTTTTCATTAATCCTGCATTAGTACTGCAATTAGAGCTGATCATTTTTTGCATCAGCCTCATTTTGGAGGACGTCCATTTCGCCGATCCGTTATCAGTTCTTGAACTTTCAGATCCATCCTCTCTTTTACACAGTGACATTTTAGATCCATCCTCTCTTTTACACAGTGAAATCTTATGTTTAGCAGTACAATAACTATCATCTACCATAGGCTGCTGAAGTGAAGAAGATGAGTGTACTCGTCGATGATCACTTGATCCGGCATGACCAGTTATGTAATTATTAACCTATGAAGTATTAATTAAGAAATCAAGATATTAGCTTCAAAAGTGAAACGGATTAACATAAAGAAAAATGCACATAATTAGAAACTAATTATAGTACTTAATGTATCTTTTTATGGAAGATCAATTTTTGATAGATAGATATATCAATGTAAACAGAATAGGGTTTTTCTAAACATTATAATCTGTAATCAATAGTGGAAACAAGAAATTGAATTAGGGTATGAGATATTGGAAAGATATTTTTAAAATCAAAAGCAAAAGCAATCTTGCCTTGTGATCATCTCCAAGTTC
The DNA here is from genome assembly GCA_023935145.1 of Bretschneidera sinensis. Taxonomy (NCBI): domain Eukaryota; kingdom Viridiplantae; phylum Streptophyta; class Magnoliopsida; order Brassicales; family Akaniaceae; genus Bretschneidera; species Bretschneidera sinensis. The sequence continues at coordinate 12,997,312 of CM043701.1, forward strand.
AGTGATCACTCTTTGATGATCTTGTGCTGTGTTAAAGAAAGCAGGACCTGAGAGAGCAACAGCAGCAGCTTGATTTGGTGGAAGGAAGAGCTGCAGATGTTGCTCTTCTTTTAGCTCAACAACAGGAAAAGGAGAGGGTGGTGGGTTCAAATACACTGGACTCATGGCCAGAGAGAGAGAGAGAGAGATGTTAATTATTTGTTATAGATGTCCTGCAAAGATGGAGATTGGAGAGTATGGGGATAGGGCAAAGGAAAGAATGACAATAAAAGCTGAAAAGGGCCTAAACAATAACGGCAAAAGGTTGTTATATATAGGGAGATGAGAAAAGGGCAAGAAGAGAGAATTAAGAGGCCTGAATGGCATTCACGTGACTTCATGTTGCCCAAACAAACAAGATCAAACAAAGACAAATTCAAAGGAGGTGTAGAATGCTACTACTCGAATCCACCCTCAGTATATGACAAATACCTATCTGCGCTATAATTAATTTTCGCACATGCACCATCAACATGCACATCAATACTTTTTTCAAAATAATTGGATCATTGTAAAGATAAAATTTAGCCCTAATTATATATTTCACTTTATAATTTGGGCAAATTCCATATTAAAGTTTGGGGAGTTTTTTTTTTGTAACAAATCGAATACTGAGTGATATCTATGATAAGGTTTCTCAATACCTTCAAATATCGTGTCAACTTATGATAACGAGACTATTGAGCAGATAGCGTCAGTCATCGTGAGGTTAAGACAATGAGGCTACTCAACAATCTCATCCACGATTCCACATTGTAACCTCGCCGTCGTAGCATCGCAATAGCTGAAGGTAGTCCAACAGTCTCGCTATCGTAGACATTCAGTTTTGTAGGAAATCAAGGTTGAGTTGAGCACCCATGATGGCAACTCGACCTGCTTGTTTACAATTAAATCAAGAGGCACGAAGATGTAACCCTTGGTCTTGATTCCAATCGTCTATAAGTGCCTATATATAAACCACTTAACAACCGCCAAAAGACAGTTTTCAAGAAGAAAATGTGCATGTGAGCGGCAATGAATACTGTTATGTGAGAGAGAGAGAGAGACAAATATTTTTTTCTAAGAAGAGAATGAAAAACATTTGAATGGTAAACAAAGTGTGTTTTCTAATAATATGATTACATACATGACCACAAATGAGACTTAAGAGGATTATATATTGGAGGAACTCAAACTGGTGTAGGATTTTAAGTGTAAGAGGTACGAACGATTCCATTGTATTTAACTTTGATAATAAGTTTCAAACAAAGTTCGATTTGCTAATGGAAAGAATCTCGTAATTTAATTTTCCCAGAAAATTCAAACAAAATCCATGTACCTAGCTAAGTACACAGTACTCATGGAATATAAATTAAATATCGATTTGAATTAATGGTTATAATAATATTGTTATAGCTGACTTATAACTATAATTATTTCTACTTAGGGCATTCATGTAGGGGAATTTTATAATGAATTTTGGACATTCATGAATTATTTTCATTGTCTAAGCCAATATATATCTGTACATGATTTCTAGCTGATAAATGCTGTCGCCAGGGGTTTTTCTGCAGATATGAAGATATGGGTGTGTAGATTTGCATGAAGATAAGATAAATATCTTCTGCTCTTAGTGTTGCCAAAACTCATTAAGTGATTGTGCAGGCCAAGGAGAGTGACAGCCTCTTTAGTCCCCCACATACCTTTCGCCAATATCAACCCTTCATCTGATCTTTTAACTTTCTTGTTTTTTTTTTCTTATATTTTTCATTAATTTTCTTTTGCCATCACCCTCAGTTAAAATATAGAGATTGCCCACTTGTTCTTTTTTCTCCCCTTTCTTCTGAGTTGATCTGTCATTTTTGGTTTCTTCTTCTGTTTTGTTAGAGAACATAAGCCCAAATATCAAGAGAGAACTAAAGATCAATCTCTCCCCAGAGCCACACATTAGATAATATGATAATTATGGATATGTCCCGATTGAGTGGAAAAGGTTACAACATAAGCTAAAATATATATAAAATAATTAATTTTTAATTTTTTTTCTGTAATTATATTATTAATTATGGGTTTGACTTCTATAAATTTTAGGTGACTACCTAGCTAGCTCACATGAGAAAAAGCAATCAGAAACCGTTTACGTGATCAGCAGTTGTCAGATTGAAGATAATTTGTTCTTCTCTTTCAGTCTCACAGGATTGTCTTCTTGTCTGACTCTTTCCTTTACTATATCAGGAGCACAAAATAACTACCAAAATTAAGCCTTCACCAGTACATCAGTTTATGCTAGCTGAAACAGAAGAAGATATCTCGCAAGTACACCAGTACTAGTATGTTAGTGCAGAGTTGCCTCTCAAATTGGGTGGCAATTCTAAAACCAGCAATCACCGATACAGTTTACACATACATTTTTTCTATACCGATGTGAGATGTGTATCGATTATCATAAGCTCGACTCTTTTGACTCGCAAATTAGTTCAATTATAATTTTTATTGAAAATTTTATATTTATTATAAATATAAAAATGGTTAATACTACCAAGTTAACAATCAAAACCTTGATTTGAAAGTCACACTCCTAAGTATTATCATAGGGTCCAAGCTCATTTTTGTTGATTTTTTTACAATTCAAATATATAATAGTTATTAAAATGACAAAGTTTAGTTCATTAGTTTCTTTAGGTTGATCAGATTCAAACTTAAACTCATTTGAGCTTGAATCATACTCGAATCGAGTCAAGTCGAGTTCAATTTCATTAAAATGACATTGAACCAAGTTTGAAAATAGATTTTTAAACGAGAGTTTGATTAATCCAACAGAGCTGTGAGCCATGCTCGAGTTTTCAAATGCTTATCTCGACTTCTCATAAAAAAAAATAAAAATAAAAACCCTATATCCAGGATTTTTGTAGCTAAGAATGGACTTCAAGTCTCTTTCAACTTAGGTTCCCAATGGGTTGGTATACGTGAGGGTTGCCATACGGACTGCTCCCTTCAACCATTTTTTAATTAGCAAATTAAAAAAATGGAAAACAAAATAATAACTGGTTAATCTAATCACAATAAAACTTGTCATATAACTGGTTCGGTTAATTAGGCTTTGACATATACTATTGAATTTTCCGACGTATTTGGTAAATTGGGCGGTTCGGTTGTGAGTAATCTTGTTGCGAGATGGATTCTCTCTCCTTCAGGTTCTTTCAAATTGGATACAGGTGGTGTCTGTCACGTGTCATTTCAATTTGCAACGGTTAAAGCTAAGGCAATCCTTGACGGTAGGCCTGTAAACGTTGCAGGGTAACTGTGGATTAGTACGTCATAAAAGAAATTTATGATCAAGAGAAGGGCTACGTAGAGTTATGTGATTCACTCCTATGAATGCATGTCTGGTACACCACTAAATCATGTGTTGATCCAGAAATCCAGCAAAGAAACATGCAACAACTTGTCCTAATTTCTGTGCTTTTCAATAATTTTCTTGCTTAACTAAAAGGCCCTCATCTGTCTCCCTCTCCCTCTGTCTCTCTCTCTCTCTCTCTCTATGTGCTAGGCTGGTTAGAAATGTTGTGGGCAAGGAACCAAAGAACAAAATGTGATGTATACAGTATTACCCTCCAGTTCTCTAAAAAAAACTTTTGGGGAGAAATGTGATGCAGTACGGTTAGATTGTCGAAAAATTATTGATGGTATCGAATTTAAATGAAAATTTAATTGATACTTTTTAAATATTTTATAAATAATAATTAATCATACACAAACATTATTAATAAAGTGGACTTACACATCACTTAATGGACTTACTATCACAATCATGGGTCCAGTATAAAATTTTTGTTGCATTTCCTTATAACACGTGGCATCCTCTAAATTATGAGAAAAAAGAAGATTTACAGGAGGCATACCTTATAAATAAAAAAGATATTTCTTTAAATTTAATTTAATTTTTTAAATATCATGATTTTAGATTCAAATTGTACCGTCTGATTGAGTAATGAAAAGGCTGAATTTGGCTTAGAATCGCAAGTGCTTTTGTAAGGCCCGTGAGGCCTCTTGAAGGATTACTGTTGAGGAAGCTCTTGAGGGAGTAACATTCTATATTTCTATGCTTCGGCCTACGACGAAGTCGGTTCCTTTTTTTTCTTTTTTTTTTTTTTGGGAATGAGGTATTTGGGTATTCGGCCGACGAATCCTCGGATACTTACTTTCACATATAACGATGGTTTTTGGTTTTTTATAAATAGAAATTAAATTTAAATTTTAAAAATATTTTATCAAAAAAATAAAAATTGAGAAGCAGTTTATGAAAAAAATTGAAGAGCCCCTCTCGGACAAATTCCTCTTTTTACTCCTCAATCTACGCGGTATTAGCAGCCGTTTCCAATACAATCAAGCACAATTCATCTTGTTGCTTCCCTAGAGACGCCTACAAAAACTGGCTTGCGGAGCGGTACACCGGAAAAAAAAAATAAAGGTTTTGGGGATTAAGCTAGCGATGGAAATAAGAAGGGCCAAGTAGCTGTCTTTCTTTGGATTGCTCCTTGCTAATAAATCTTGGCGGGGAGTGCTCATAAGAGATGAAGCTTTACGAGATAGAGGGATAGTCCCCGTCAAGATTTGTAAATTGAAACTACTATTAGGCCAAACATTGCTTCATTGGGAAATTGAATCAAGACGTACACTAACGAAGCGTAAGTGCGTAACCCGCTTAGGCATTTATTTATTTTTAAGGAAATACAAATCAATGTATACTGTATTAATTGGCAATTAAGAGTTGTAATGATGATTGGTGGATGGAAGCTCTTTTCTGCCTCTAAGCAAGGTACATTATTAAAGGCAACCAAATTGATTGTAATATCAAGAAAAAGGGTTTCTTGCTGTTAGGAAATATGATGATTGAAAAATATGATTTGTATAAAAACTAAGTAATTAAATATTTAAGAGAGAGAAAGATGGACATAAAAATTTATAGTGGTTTGGCGATGAGCTTACATCCACTTCTTCAATAAGCCTTCCTCCAGGTCTACTCAGTTCTACTAATATCAACAATTATATCTAGTTTGGATTTCCAGGTACCAAACACATCTTTACACATTGTCTTGCTTTACGGGTAGCAAGAAAACCTTACAAAATAAATCTCTCTCAAACTGTCACTTTTACACTCTAAAGATTTAAACATTACCGAAGTAGTAAACACTAAATCTTTAAGCTCTGTGTAAAACTGAGACTGAAATCTTTCTTCTTTCTCTTTAGTTGAACTCCCTTAAGCCAACTATGATTTATAGCTTTAGCCAAGCTCTCCAAAAAAGCAACTCTGAAAACTTCATTTTCATACTGATATCCCATTTATTGTAGATCTTCTGATTTTCAACGGTCACCTCCAATAGACTCACTATTCGACTGGTCTTCTCTTTAGTAGACCAGGTCTTTTGATTAGTCTTTATAAAAATCTAAAACTTCTACTGGTCCATTAGTTTCACCACCGATCGACTAGTTTCACTACCGATCGACTCACCGGTCAACTACTTCTCTCATGGTAGTCGACTCACTAGTCGACTACCATCGGTCGATTAGGCAGTTGACTACCTCTCTCTTGCTTGACTCACTGGTCGACTGGTTGCTATCCTGGTCAATTGGTTTCTCTGTTGGTCGACTGGTTCTTCTGACGTGTTCGCAATTTCTGTCATTTATTTCCTTGGATTCTGCACTAATTTTCCAGATACAAAATCTGAATCTACCAAAAATACATGTTAGCTGTAGTTGAAGTATTTATTCTTAATAGAATTGATTTTAGTAACCTGCACACTTAGATAAATTCATCAGTAAATAATACAAGGTTTTGTTATATAAAAATATAACAGGAGATGTAGACATAAAATATCTAACATGTGATGGGACCCCATAAACCATGGTCCAATTAGAAACCAACACGTGGATCCTGGCACCACCAATGAGGGGATGACGTGTGTCAAGTCTCCACAGCACGACAAAACACACGTTAAGCGCCATGTCGAAGCAGGATTAGTGGGCCTAACCCCCACTAGAGCACGCGACCTTTGACACACGCAACTTATTGATCACGCGATTAAGATTTAACTCCCCAGAGCAAGAATGACAGGGGCGAGGCCATCCCTCCCCCCACGTGGGCAACCTCCACCAGAAAGAATATAAATAGCCCAAAGGTATGTGAGTCCAGAGAAGAAAACTTTTCATTTTCAACCCTCTACTTTAAAATTAACCCTCGGCCTTGACCTCTCTTAAGCCCTCGTTCTAACTAGAGTGTTGGAGCGCCCTCCGAGGTCTCCCCCTCCCCTCCTTCCAAGGGTCCCTTAGTTTACCCCTTCCACTTGTGTAGATCTTCCGAGGACAATCATAGGCCACATCAGCACCTAGGCCACATCAACAACCATCTTGCGACATCAACAGATTGGGGCTGTCCGTGGGAAATCACAATCTTTCGCTGAACAGTAGAAGCGAAGAAGTCTAGAGAACTCATCTATTGCGATGCTGCCGAGAAACACCACAAATAGAACCAGTAAAGGAGCCCTAACGGTGTTCTCCGCTCTCATTCGGGGGAGCCCCTAGAGCCAGCGATCTAGGCCCAGATTCTCCACGATCCCAAAACATGCGACCCCTGGGTCAAGTAGGCGGCCCTCTATTAGAAAACAATGCCCTTATTTCTCCGTAACAGACTTTCCTGACTACGAGGGAACAACCGTGCATCCTCAGGCTGCCCCTGTGACTCAAGCTCAATTCCAAGAGCTCTTCCGAATGATAATCGACTTGGCAGCCCAAGTCTGAGGCGGAGGCCAGCAACCCTCATTTTCTCCCCACCAGGCTCCTGAGCAAGCGAAATCCTCTAATAGAGAAGATCGAACCTACAACCAGCCCGTCACCGAGTTGTCACTACACTACAGCCGGTCTAAGGAAAACTCCTCCTCCAAGAGCAACCTCAACCTAGATAGGCTATTCGAGGAGATGGAAGAAAAAATAAATAGGCCCTTTAGCATAGAGGCCTCAGTGTCCTGGACAAGCTCAGTATCCAAGACCATCCGTTCACAGAGGATGTTCTTGAGACCCTGCTCTCACCTAACTTTAGAATGCCATAAGTCAAGGTGTATGACTGTTCGGCGGACTCTCTAGACCATTTGCAGCATTACAAGACGACTATGATGTTGCATCAACATTCAGACCCTATCATGTGTTGTGCCTTCCTCTTGACTCTTGAGAAGGCCGCTAGTACGTGGTATTCGCATCTAAGGTCGGGAAGCATTGGCAACTTCAAAGAGCTCAGTTATGACTTTGCTTTGCACTTCTTCAACAGCAAAGGACCGAAGAAGACCTTAGAGAGCCTATTCAAAATTATTCAACATCGAGGAGAGAGGCTCCGAGCCTATATATCTAGGTTCAATACAGCAGCATGGGAAATCCCTGACCTCGATCCGAATGTCCAAATGCTAGCGTTTAAAAATGGGCTAAAATCTAGGATTTTCAGTTCCAAGCTCACCCGACGCCCGCCTAAGACCATGAACGAGGTTTTGGCTCAAGCGAAAAAGTATATGTTGGTAGAAGACGACCAAGCATTCAGGAGGGAGAGAGAAGTGGAAACAGAGAGGAAGAGAAAAGACCTCTACCCTTAGAGAGGAGCGGTCAAAAGACCCCACCAATGAAACAAATATAAGCCCCATCCCTAGCTAGATGGCTTCACCCCTCTCAATGCTTCTAGGACTAACGTTTTAATGCAGCTCTAAGATAGGTCGGTCCTCCAATAGCTGCCCAAAACGTTGCACCTCGACGGAGACCAGAGAAAGTGGTGCCGATTCCACAAGAACTACGACCACGACACTAAGGAATGCTATAGTCTGAAGGCACAGATCGAGGCCCTCATCAGCCGGGGGCACCTCAAGGAGTTTACAAGGTCCCAAAGAAGGGAAGCACCCGCCTAGCCAATAAGAGACTCCTGGTGTCTCTATCCCCAACAATAAGAGCGGCAAAAACTTTGGAAAGACTCCAGAATCGAGCGGGAAAGGCCCAGTCAAAAGAACCAAGAGGTGGCCACGACCACCCGAATCATTAAGACGATCCGCGGAGGTCCGATCATCGGAGGAGGTTCGGGACAGAGTAGCAAGGCGTATGCTAGAGCTGTGGCCTCTAGTAGTGGCCCTCACAAGCGAAGAAAGTCAGGTCTAGTGATCTCTTTTGCTGAAAACGACTTGGAAGGCGTGCAGACTCTTCATGATGACGCAGTGGTAGTCTCTCTCCTGGTGGCCAACCATGAATTACGACATGTTCTAGTTGATAACGGGAGCTCGGCAGACATCTTATTCTACAACACTTTCCAGCGCATGGAGCTGAAAGATGAGCACTTAGAACGAGCCCTGGCCCCTCTTTATGGTTTTGGTGGATCTCCGGTATTCGAAGAGGGAAGCATAGTCCTCCCTGTTACTGTAGGAACAACGCCACAAACAACCACTGTGCAAACCACCTTTTTGGTAGTCAAGCAGCCCTCCTCTTACAACATGATCCTCAGTCGACCTACCCTCAACAAGCTAAAGGTTGTTGTCTCCACTTATCATTTGAAAGTCAAATTCCTCACCAGTGAGGGAGTGGGGGTAGTTAGAGGAGACCAGCAGGTTTCTTGATCCTGCTTTCTGAATGCCATTAAGGAAGAGAAGAAGACAGAAGCCCTGTCCCTCGAAATGAAAGACTTCAGAGATGAGATGAAGACTCCAAAAGAATGGCCCGTAGAAAATTTAACCTTGGTGCCCTTCAGAAAAGACCCCTCCCAAACCATTCAAATCGGGTCGAATCTCCCCAAAAGTCACAGAGAATAGCTCATCTCTCTCTTCAAGAAAAACCAGGACCTGTTTGGCTGGTCAGCATCAGAGATACTTGGGATCGACCTCAGAACTATTTAGCATCGCTTGAACATAGATCCGAAACACAGGCCAGTGATTCAGAAAAAAAAAAACTTTCGCCCCGGAACACCAGGTCGCCATCAATGCCGAGGTAGATAAATTGTTCAAAACCAGCTTCGTCCGAGAAGTAAAATATCAAGAGTGGGTGTCCAACATGGTGATGGTCCGAAAGGCCAGTGAAAAATGGCGGATCTACATCGACTTCACCAATCTGAACAAAGCCTGTCCTAAGGACAACTTTCTTTTCCCTCGGGTCGATCAGTTAGTAGATGTTATCTCGGGGCACAAACTCCTCTCCTTTATGGACACATACTTCGACTATAACCAGATCTTTATGTACGGGCCTGATCAAGACAAGACCGTCTTTATCACCGATTGAGGGTTATACTGCTATAAGGTTATGTCCTTTGGACTCAAGAACGCCGGCGTAACCTATCAGAGGCTGGTGAATAAGATCTTCAAATAGTAGGTCAGGAGAAACGTGGAAGTCTATATGGACGATATGTTAGTCAAAAGTACGAAGGCACATAACCATAACTCTGACTTGGAAGAAGCGTTTGGGGTACTGCGAAAGCATGTGATGAGGTTGAACTCGGCGACATGTGCATTCGAAATAACAGGAGGGAAGTTCTTGGGTTTCATGGTCACCCAAAGAGGAATAGAAGCCAATACAGAAAAAATAAAAACCATCCTTAATATAGCTCCTCCTAAGTCTTTAAAAGAAGTACAGCGGATTACCAGACGAATAGCAGCCCTAAGTCGTTTCATGTCCAAGTCCGCGGAAAGATGTTTGCCTTTATTCAAGGTCATCAGGAATGCAAAAGGTTTTTCTTGGTCAGAGAATTACCAGGAAGCATTTAAAGAATTGAAGAAATATATAAGCTCACCCCTGCTTTAACCAAGCCACTCTCGGGTGAAGAGCTGTTTCTGTACTTGTCAGCTGGGCAAAGCACCGTGGCCTCCGTCCTGATTCAAGAAGAGGAAGGCATTCAAAAACCCATCTTTTATGTCAGCAAGATTCTCCATTAAGTGGAGGTGAGGTATCCTCCTATATAGAAGGTGGCTTACGTCCTCATAGTAGCTGCGTGAAAGCTCCGGCCATATTTCTAAGCGCACACAATTGTCCTGCTAACTGACCAGCCTTTAAGACAAGTCCTGCACAAACCAAGCATTTCAGGGAGAATGGTAAAGTGGTTAGTAGAACTAAGGGAGTTCAATATCCGCTACAACCCTCGACAGGCTATCAAAGGTCAGGCTTTGGCCGACTTCATCGTCAAAACAACCCTCTTAACGGATCCAAGTGAGAGAGCAGAATCGATGTCTGATGAACCACCTCTGGAGCGGACCCTCCATGTAGACAGGTCTTCAAATACCGTAAGAAACGGAGCAGGACTCATCCTCTACAGCCCTGACAGCTTTATGGTCGAATACGCCTAAACATTCGAATTCAAAACCTTCAACAACGAGGCAGCATACGAAGCCTTACTTGCAGGTGTAAGGTTAGCAAAAGCATTGACCACTGAGGTTCTAGACCTGTACAACGACTCACAGCTAGTGGTAAGCCAGGTGACAGGGGAATTCGAAGCCCCGGGGAGAAAAGCTTGCCAATACCTTGAAAAGTCACAAGAACTCGTCGCAAAATTCAAGACATTTCGAATAACTCAGGTCCCACGAGCAGAAAACTCTAAGGCGGACTCCTTGGCCCGCCTAGCCTCATCTCGGTACCTCAAGCCAACTCAAGCTGTCTACCTAGAGACTCTCTTCGCCCCATGCATAGACAAAGCCCATGTCCTGCCAGTAGTAGAGGAAGAAACATGTATGGACCTGATCCTTCGGTATCTGAGAAATAAGGAAGTCCCCAAACAGAAAAATGAAGCCAAAAAGCTAATCTCTCGTGCCTCTCGGTTCATGGCTATAGATGGGCAACTATATAAGAGGGCTTTGACTATGCCTCACATAAGGTGTTTCAATTCACTTGAAGCCGACTACGCTCTCCGGAAAGTCCGCGAAGGGATATGTGAAAACCATTTGGGAGCCCGAGCCTTAGCCTTCAAAGTTCTCCGACAATGGTATTACTGACCCAAAATGAAAGAGAATGCAGCAGATTTGGTCAGAAAATGCAAGAGCTGCCAGCAGCACGCTCCCGTACCGCATCAACCTGCTAATCCCCTTACCTCGATCACTAATCGTCTCTCCTTCGCTATATAGGGGATGGACATCCTTGGCCCATTCACCATGACCTCCGAGTAGAAAAAATATCTCATCGTGGCTATTGATTACTTCACCAAGTAGGTTGAAGTAGAGCCACTGGCCAGCATCAGAGATCACCGGACCTGAAACTTCATTTGAAAATCGATTGTATGTCGATTCAGAATACCTCTGGTGTTGGTCACTGACAACAGAAAACAGTTCGATAGCTCCCGATTTAAAACATTCTGTAAAGACCTCCGTATCGAACATCGATTCTCGTCTGTCGGATATCCGCAAGCTAACGGCCAGGCCGAGGTGACAAACAGAATGCTTCTCCAAGGTATCAAGAAGAGGCTCGACGAGGCAAATAAGCAATGGGCTGACCAACTCTCCAATGTTCTCTGAGCCTATCGAATGACTATTCGTACTCCAACAAGGAAAACTCCATTTTTCATGACGTACGGCTCAGAAGCCATCATTCCCCTTGAATTCGATATACCCTAAATGCACATGTAATACTTCAAGCCAAGTAACAACGAAGAAGGGTTACGAATGAACGCCGACTTAGTTGACGAAGCCCGAGACAAGGCCCAAATTGGCTTAGTTGCGTATCAACAGAGGACCGCCCGATATTACAATTCTCGAGTTCAAAACAGGAACTTCAAGTTGTACGACCTCGCCCTCCAAAAAAGTGAAGTGTTCAATCCTCGGCACACGGGAAAGCTCTTTCCAAATTGGGATGGCCCGTATAGAATCCGAAAAGTCTGTTGGGTTGGCACCTTCGAACTTGAGGAGTTAGATAGTAAGCCCGTTCCACGTACTTGGAATGCGAAAAATCTCTATAAATTCTATCAGTAATACAACGTGTAAAAGCAAGAAATAATAAGACTCAAGTTTGAAGAAAAAGTTCAGAATTTCATTAACTTAAAATCCGAAATACAAAGATAGACACTATCGGCCCAGGATACAAAAACAAAAATAGAAAAACAAAACTATCCTAAAGGCCCTCACCCTCTGGTACCTCTTGAGGATCGACTCCGACCATATCTTCCTCACCCCCTCCAGTAGCAGCAGTGCCAGCCTCCTCCGAGGAAGACTCCAGCTCCAAACCGAAGAAGTTAACTCCAGGAAGAGGGCCTCAGTTTTTCTCTTGGCTTCATTGAAGCTTTCGAGGGATTGGCCTTCGACCTCCTCCAGCAACGTTTCTTTCTCCTTCTCGTGCTTACATCTGAGCTCCTCCACTACATCTCGGGCCATTTCCCTCTCTGTCTTCAGAGTATCCCTGGCTCGGTACTATCGATCCCTCTCCCTGATTACATCATCATTGGCTTTCTCGACCGTCTCAAGGGAGAAGGACAGGGAGCAGACGAAGTCTCGAGTCTCCTCAAGAGCCTACTTGGCTTTCGTCAAGCGCTCAGCCATATCTGAACTACATCGAACGAGAACCACGACGAGGACTCCAGCCTGAAACAAACAAGCATTATGAAAAATAGTTGCAATATAAAAAGTTGAAAATCAAAAGAAGAAGGAAAGAGTACATACCTGGGAGGTCATGACCTCCACAGCCGAGCATAGGGCCTCGAAAGGCTTCTTGGAAATTTCCAACATGTCCCGGGGAAGAATTCCCAAGACAAGGTGCTCTCGGGCGACTCTTGGGTGTGTGAACACCGAGTCGTCCACCTTCAATACCCATTTAGGCATGAAGGGAGCTGGATCTCCGGACCCCTCCCTGGATAAAGAAGAGCCCTGGGAAGGAGCAGGCACGACTGGAGCTACCCGTGGGTCTTGAACTGGAGGCCTCGGAGGGCTATCCACCAGAATAGGCACCGAGGATGATACCCGGACCTGCTTTCTCCTTAGATCCGAAGCCAAGCCACTGGTTTCCGCTACTCGCTTCATTTCCTTGGCCAGGCGCTTGGCCCTCTCCCTTGTTTGGGCAGCCATCTTCATCTCTGCACAAAGGACGAGTGTTAGTAACTTGAAAACAAAACAAGTTACAAACAAATAAAGTGCTTAAAGGTTACCGTGCTCGAGGTTTGTTTGAAGGCTGGAAGGGCAAAGGTTATGCCTGTAAAGCTCTTCATTATCCCCAAGGACCTAGATATCTAGACGTGTAGCCAGCACAGCCTTCAACGTCTCCTACTCTCGGTGCAGGAAGTGCGACTTCTTGCACTTGCCAGCACGATCCAAACTTCAGCGCTCCTCACGAAAAAGAATGACCTCTTCCACTTCTTTATGAAATACGGCTTCTTCTTCAGTACGCTTTTTCGAGCCCTTGAGCTCACTATCACCTAGTCACTTTTCCCGAGTCTGGCTATCTGGAAGTGGGATTTAAAGATGTTGAGGTTCATAACCCCGCCCACTTCCTTGAACACGGCTATAAAAGCCAGGATCAGCTAGACTAAATTAGGCACCAGTTGGCTCAGCGCGATACTGAAGTATCTAAGCACCGAGCAGAAGAACGGCTGTAGAGAGAACCTAAGCCCGACTTTCATGTACTGTTTTTAAACGCACGGCTCATAAGGTGCGCGACTTGGAAGAGCGTCACAAGCCCTCTCTCCACCCTCTAGTACCCTGAGGGCATACTCCATATGGATTCTGTATATCGTCCTTATCCCTGGGAGCTCCGTCTCCTCCACTACACTCGAGATAGAGTTCACTTCGAACATCCATTCGTCCCTCTCAACCTCCGTGGCATCCTCCTTGATACTAACCAACGTCCGGTCAACCCCCTCCTTCTCTCCAAAAGACTCCTCTTCCTCTCCCTCCTCTCCAAAAGACTCATCTCCCTCTCCCTCCTCTTTATCACCTCCCTCGGGGACGAAGGGCATAAGAGCTAAAGCACCCTCCCGTGGGATAGCCTCCAAGGATAAGGCATCATCGCTAGAGGAAGCACCTATTGTTTCCTCTAATTCCTTCGATAGATCTCTGCTAACCTCACTCTCGTTAGACATTGTAGAAGCGACTCATCAAGAAAATGTAAGTTTGGATGTGGCTTTAAACTCTCACTATACCGAGCGCTCTTAACTGTTTCTCTCAAACTATGAGTGCTCTCAAGATTTCCTTATCTCAAAAAATGCAAGTGAGGAGAAATGAGGGAGGATCCCCTTATAAAGAGGTTGCGGTAACAGGAAACGATGAGCATTAACTCAACCCTCCAACTGAAAGGACGAGACCTTTGCTGTTACCCAGACATCATTCCCTCTTTCCAAAGTGCCAGCTGTGATAAAAGCGTGGCCCTAACTATGCCCAAAACGCCGTCATTTAAAATATAACCACCATCACAAGTTATTGCACCTTTAAAAGGCCCATGGGCCAAAGGAAAGAAGAACCCATGGGCTCAAAGCAAAGAGGTCCATGGGCCAAGGAAAGAAGAGCCCATAAAGCCCAAAAGAAAAGAAGCCCATAAATGAAGGATCTCCAAGTCCGAGTGTATGAGCTGTTTGTCATACATTTGGCCTAGAATCTCCAAGTCCGAGCATATGAGCTGCTTATCATATGCTCGACCTAAAATCTCAAAGTCCGAGCGTATGAGTTGCTTGTCATACGCTCAGTCTAGAATCTCCACGTCCGAGCGTATGAGCTGCTTGTTATACGCTCGGCCTAAAATCTCCAAGTTCCCTTGACCTAGATTCTCCAAATCCGAGCGTACGAGCTGCTTGTCATATACTCAGAGTCCGAGTGTATGAGCTGCTTATCATACGCTCGACCCAGATTCTCCAAGTCCGAGCGTATTAGCTGCTTGTCATACGCTCGGCCTAGATTCTCCAAGTCCAAGCATATGAGCTGTTTGTCATACGCTCGGCCTAGATTCTCCAAGTCCGAGCGTGTGAGCTGCTTGTCATACGTTCGGCCTATATTCTCCAAGTCCAAGCGTATTAACTGCTTGTCATACACTTGGCCTAGATTCTCCACGTCCAAACGTATAAGCTGCTGGTCATACGCTCGGCCTAGATTCTCCACGTCAGAACGTATGAGCTGCTTGTCATACGCTTGGCCTAGATTCGCTAAGACCGAGTGTATGAGCTGTTTGTTATACGCTTGGTCTAGATTCTCTAAGTCGGAGTGTATGAGCTGCTTATCATACATTCGGCTTAAATACTCCAAGTCCGAGTATATGAGCTATTTGTCATACACTCGGCCTAGATTCTCCAAGTTCGAGTGTATAAGCTGCTTGTCATACACTCGGCCTAGATTCTCTAAGTCTGAGCGTATGAGCTACTTATCATACGCTCGATCAAGATTCTTCAAGTCCGAGTGTATGAGCTGCTTGTCATACGCTCGGACTTGAAGAATCTTGATCGAGCGTATGATAAGTAGGTCATACGCTCAGACTTAGAGAATCTAGGTCTGAGCGTATGAGCTACTTATCATACGCTCGATCAAGATTCTTCAAGTCCGAGTGTATGAGCTGCTTGTCATACGCTCGGCCTAGATTCACCAAGACCGAGCGTTTGAACTGCTTCTCAAACTCTCAGCCTAGATTCACCAAGACCGAGCGTATGAGCTGCTTGTCATATGCTGGGTCTAAATTCTCCAAGTCCGAGCGTATGAGCTATTTATCATACGCTCGGCCTAGATTCTCCAAGTCCGAGCATATGAGCTGCTTCTCAAATGCTCGGCCTAGATTCGCTAAGATCGAGCGTTTGAACTGTTTCTTAAATGCTCGGCCTAGATTTGCCAAAACCGAGCGTTTTAATTGCTACTAAAAAAGCTCGGTCCAAATTCGCCAAGGCCGAGCGTTTGAACTGCTTCTCAAACACTTGGCCTAGACTCTCCAAGACAGAGCATTTGAACTACTTCTCAAACACTCGGCCTAGATTCACTAAGATCGAGCGTTTGAATTGCTTCTCAAATGCTCGATCCAGATTCGCCAAGACCGAGCGTTTGAACTACTTCTCAAATATTCGGCTTAAACTCTCCAAAACAGAACGTTTGAACTGTTTCTCAAACGCTCGCCCTGGATTCGCCAAGATCGAGCGCTTGAACTGTTTCCCCAAACGCTCGGTCCGAATTTGCCAAAGTTTGAATATCTGAATCATACCTCAAACACCCATCCCAGGTTCTCCAAAAACCAGAAAACACACTCGTTCCAAGATTTCCCTGTTCGAGGCCCCATACTTCCTGTTTCTCAAAAAATTGCAAGTATAAACGCTCGGCCACGGCACAAATATCACATTTTACTTCCTCAAGGCACAAGTACCTGAGGAAGTGGGGGGCCTGTGATGGGACCTCATAAACCATGGTCCAATTAGAAACCAACACATGGATCCTGACACCATCAATGGGGGGATGACGCGTGTCAAGTCCCCACAGCACGGCAAAACAAACGTGGAGCGACCAGGCCACACGATCGCCACATCAAAGCGGGATTAGCGGGCCTAACCCCCATTGGAGCACATGACCCCTGACACACGCAACTTACTGATCACACGATTAAGATTTAACTCCCCAGAGCAAGAATGACAGGGGCGAGACCATCCCTCCTCCTATGTGGGCAACCTCAATAAGAAAGAATATAAATAGCCCAAAGGTATAGGAGTCCAGAGAAGAAAACTTTTCATTTTCAGCACTCCATTTTAAAATTAACCCTCGGCCTCAGCCTCTCTTAAGCTCTCGTTCTAACTAGAGCGTCGAAGCGCCCTCGGAAGTCTCTCCCTCCCCTCCTTCCGATGGTTCCTTAGTTTACCCCTTCCACTTGTGCAGATCTCCTGAGGACAATCATAGCCACGTCAGCACCTAGGCCACATCAACAACCATCTTGCGGCATCAACACTTGTTATGAACCTTAAACCTAAAAAACTAGAAGACAACTAAAGGTGAAGATGGTCCTAAGTCCTAAACCTAGAGGCAATATAGGTGAAACTAGAGTGGACCAAGTCTCCAAATTGGAGAATTCAGACAGAGGTTAAACGGTAGGTTGCATTGGCAACCATTAAACTTTTTGTATTTCAGATATGTACAATATGAGTACTGTCATGTGCCAACTTGGTTTTATTTATGAGCACCAAGTTTGAGGAAAGAGACAAACAAAAACTATTAATTTTTGGGATTTGCATTTGCTTTTTAAGGGAAATTATAGAAAAAAAAGATTTGTTTAAGTAAGAGATACATGATAGAAGGATTCATCTCACATTTAAAAGATTAGAATTCCTGTAATGAGAGTTGATTATTCCGTGCACAAGCCCAAGTTAAATAGGTTTTAGTGCAAATATTTTGTCTGTGTGAAAATTCAAAATTTTATTCTTTTAAAGTTAGGTTTTCATATAAAGCTTAATTTGAAAACATTGAATTAGTTTAAGTTTGGCATATGAAGAGACTCAAGTGGCTTGTGAGCTTTACCTCGAATTTGTCAAAATTTGGTTTTAGTGAAAATATTTTTCCTGTGAAAGTTCAAAATTTTATTCTTTTTAAGTTGGGTATAGATTATGATTGATTAAAAATATAATTTTCCCATGATTGGTAGAGATTATAGAAGAAAAGACAAAAAAAAAAAAATCAATTTGCTATACTTTTCTCTCTACAATCATCTCGAGAATGATTGACAGTTTTAACTTAAAGAAAAAAGGTCAGAGAAAATGTGGATATTTTTATTTTCTTTTCTCGTTTGTCATTAGAAACATGTTTTCCTCTCCTCTGTTTTTCCTTTCACGTATCCTCCCAAGTAATAATTGTTCTCATTCTCTCCTCACCCACAAAATTTTATCCAGCCTTGATGAGTACATGTTTGATTCTAATACTGAAATTATTACTACCATGAAATTGAGGTATTGAAAATTAAATTAGATGAAAATAAATGTTTTTTTCCTATAAATTTACTTTTGAGAAGAAAAAAAAATAATTTTATTTAATTTAATTTCCAATTTCCAAGCCCTTCATTCCATGTTTTCAAACCCAGTCTAATTACAATCCTTTTGATATTAGTCATTACACCAGCAGCCTCAAATTCAACAGTTGCTTTGAGATTTTTAATTCAATTCTTTAAGTCAATAATATAAATAAAAATATTATTATGTGGATTTGTGTAGATTAAAGGTAGATTAGATTATTGTCGGAAAAATAATATTTTTTTATTAATTAAAAAATATATTAGTCATTACAACATTTAAGTATGAAGATACAAAAAAAAAAAAAAAGACATTTTGCATAATTGAAGTAGAATTATGGGTGTGTCAGCCCAACTTTAAATAGTGTAATCTTTTTTAAAGTTGAACTTTACCTTACCCTATCTTTTCTAAAATAAGATAAACTTCAAAATAGTCAATAAATAATACTACCTGAAAGCAACTTCAAAAATTGACATTTACCTTTAAGAGTGGACATTTAATTTTTGCCATACATATTAATCATCCGCCGTTGGGCGAACGAGGTGGGTTGCGTCTTGCGGATATTTTTATTTTTGTCCGGATCGAATGGACTTAAAAGTTTAATTTAATCTAATCAAATTAAGTTAAATTTTTTTTATCCCAATTCACTTTATGAATCTATTTAATTTTAAATTATTTAAATTAGTTTGAATTGTAGAGTTTTATTTTTTTTTTTCACTTGAAAATAAATTCAATCATTAAATATTCAACTACAATAATTCATCATTCATTTGATATAAAGTCAAATTCATATAAAAATTCATTTGATCTTACAAATTCATCATTTACTATCTTAAATCATTTAATACAAAGTTCAAACAATTTTAATTTAATACAAATCATATAAAAGTAAATAAAAATTATATTTTGAAAGTGTGCGGTGAACAATTTTTTTTTTTAAAAAGAAACATGATTCTAACATGTTTAAATCTTAATTTGGTTGATGATTACGGTGATGTGATAATACCCATGATCATAGAAACATTTCTGAGTACTAATCTAATTTTTTCTTCTTATATTATATTTATGTGAAAGGAAAACGAATCAAAATAAATAAATAAAGAGACCAGTTGAGATAGATGGTTTTGTAATGCGGTATATATTGTTTTATAAAGCATAGCCTTTTGATCTCTCTGCTTTGGGTTTGGGATACTTTCACCGAGTATATAAACTCAAACATATTGTTTTATGGGTAATTTATACTCAATCACTTCATTTCAATGAAAATTGAGAAAACAAAAATTGGTCTTTTGATAAAAACTACGTGGCATTTTTGTTGGTATATATATATATATATATATATATATATATATATATATATATATATATATATTGCAATTCAAACTAACAAAATAATTCATCAATCCTTAAAGCAAATTGATTTCTAAGAATTTTGATAACTCTAAGAAAAAAATAAGTGATAAACCATCACATGGACAAAGAAATATGGTATATAAATAATTTACATATAATAAATAATAAATATACATAAAATATAATTACATAATAATCGAATTATCGGTTTGAGTCAGGTTGAAATTTTTTAACTTGTGACCTAACCCAATTCATTGGATTAATAATTTTTCAATCCAAACCCAACCCAACTTCTAAAACATCCAATCCAGTCAATTGCACTGGTTTGAGTGGGATTCGCAGGTCCACCGATTTCTATGCTCACCTTTATCTTTTACCATTCAAAGTTTTTAAAATTACCATTAAGGCATTGAAACTATGCGAATGAATAAAAATGATGAAAAAATGAATGATTTATTATCACCGCTCTCACTTTTAATTAACTTTACTAGCTCTGTTAAAAAAGAAAAATGTTAAAAAATATAAAAAAAAATGAATTACTATGATAGTATTTACCTAAATGATCAAGATTGAGATAATGAAATCAATCAAACTCAACTCATTGTGTTCAATAATTTTTCAGCTCAAATCCAACCTAACTTATAAAAATCAAACTCAACCTAACTCATTACACCGATTTGAGTCGGATTCGTAGATCTACTGATTTCTACGCTTACTTTTATTTATTACCATTCAAACTTTTTAGAATTATCATTGAGGCATTGAAATTATCCGGATAAATATTCGGATGAATAAAAGGTTTTAATTGGCTGTGTTGCTTTTTACCCAAGGAGAGGGATACAAATTTTCCGAGAAACCAAACAAGGAGAAAGATACCAAAACTTCCACGAGAGAAAAAGAAAAAAGGAAAAAGAGAAAGAGGAACAAAAAGAGCATAAAACCCACAATTACAATTCTCTCTCTCTCTCTCTCTCTCTCTCTCTCTATCATTATACCATGATCCATCTGTACGGAAGTAGTCCATAAGGCCCACATATCTCAGGTCCATTCCTCAATATCCAGTGGAGCCCACCCGAGAACTCTTGCCAGCAACTGATCATCACCATCACAACTGCCAAATTGATCCCCTCCATCACAGCCGTCCATTCTTATGATCTCCCCAACCCCAGATCATGATCAACTCCCAACCCATCTTGCGCAAATAAATCATCACACTCACAGTACTCTTTCTCCGCCGACCACCATCCATTGATCTCCGACGCCGACCTCACCTTCCTGCCGGCGAACTTCCCGGCAAGGCCTACGAACTCTATGCCCGCCATCACCGTCGACGCCGAGTCGGACATCGACGCCCCGCAGCTCTCGCTCTTAACTTCAGTACTACTGACTGCAAGCGGAAGCGTGGACGCAGAAGACGACGGTAACGGAAAGGATACCGGCGGCGATGGTTCGGTACAGGCAGACCACGTTAACTCCTTGTACAGCTCTTGCATTATCTCCTCTATTTTCTCTTCTTTAATGTGAAAATCCGGCAACAGGTCGTTTTCGTCGTCAGTCTCCGTTAGTAAAACAGTCAACTCGGAGGGGAAATCGCCGGGAAATTCAGTTTCCGGCGACTTCGTATCTTCTTCAGTCATCTTTTCGAAAGAGAGAAAATATGTTAAAGAGTGTGATTGCGAGGGAGTAACGTATATAGGGACAAGTTTTAAAGAGTACTGAGGCAGTGACACGCTGGCAGGGAGATTGCCACGTCGGATTTAGTGGAGGGAGCGATGACGTGGCAAACTTATGTTATGTATTCAGTAAATGAGAATCTGCTGACGATAGTATTACAGTACAAGCTCTCTTTATTAGCTACGGTCAATATCTGATCGAATTATGATGATTGAAAATCTGACGGAGCAAGTCGCTGGTAGATGTACAGCTTTGAGGCTTACCAATAAATATCCTGTATAACTACAAGATTGCCTTGAAGAACACGTTCAATCGAATTTACGATATTAACCTTTTTAATTTTTCGATCTTGACTTCATTCGTGTGGGGAAAAAAGTAAAAATCCTTTTAACCAAGTAAAATATAAAGGATTAACACGAGAATATAACTTTAACCACATTACGTTCAATGCTTTCTGAATCACAAAGCGTATTATATAGAATAATTTTTTTTTAATAATATTAAAAAATAATAAAATAAAAAACTAATATTATTAAAACAAGCAACAATAAAATATAAAATTAAAATTTTCCTAAATCAAATAGAAAATAATTTTTTATAGGGATTTTAGTAAATTTTTTATAATTTTCTTTTGTGGTGTTATTAAAAATTTATAGTACTTACTAATTTTTATTTAGTAGTAATATATATAATGAATTAGTCTTGTTGATCTAGCTGCAATTTCAATTGTTGGAATTTAAAAGGGTTTTTAATTTTTTTGTAATAAAAAATAATGGAATTAAATGATTTTTTATTTTTTATTTTATTAAATAGCTATGAATTTTTTGCATCTATACGTATTTAATTTTTTAAATTTAATTTAATTTAATTTTTAATTTAATTTTTTTAAAAGCAAGACCACTACAAAATAGTTTTCTGATACTCTGCAAGCACAGACCATGGTAGGTGCAATTTTGATTTCAACACTTACGAGTGAGGAGTGGAGGATGTGTACTATCTTCAACATGTTAGGTCACAAATTTATTATTTGATCTGAAAATTAAGATTTAAACTCAAAATGGTTAATCAAGCTGGCATGCTTAGCTATAGTACTATGGTACGAAAATGTGTTCCTAATATTACAAGCAGGTAATACATTGTACTCTGCAAATATAGGTATGAATGCTATAATTATCTGAGCCTTTTAGTTTAGTGATTATTTTTTAATTTTTAAACAACAAAAAAATTATTTAATGATTTAAGTTGCTTTCTCGTATAGGTATCATGCAATAGCTAATTAGGATATTCAATATTTTTTTTATATATATAAATTATAATTCTTTCAAATTGAAATGAATTAAAAAAAAATGAGTGAAAAAAATGAAATCAATAACCTATAATAACAAAATAAATATTGTTTTCACGTTCTTTCATCTTTTCCTCTTATTAACATTTCATTTGGTTATGAAAATATAATTATTATTTTTTTCAAATTAATTGAAAATATAATTTATTTAGAAATGAATATTTATATTTAATTTTTTTATATTAAGTTGTAAAATTAAATTAACTTTACGTTGATTCAAAAAAATATTGAGTTTCTATGTTTAAAATGTATAAAAAAATAAAAAACTCAAAAGATGAGAGAGATCATAAATAACAGAACACAAAGAGTAATATAACCTTTTACTCTTATTTTGTAGAGTTTATTTGCAAATACAACAAACTAACTCATAATGAATTCATTTCGAAATGAACTCTATAATTTTTTGTTATTCCAAACATAAGTATATAATTACAAATAAATTCTTTGAAAATTTATAAAATTTATTTGTTTCAACAGACTCCAAAAGTCGACAAAGAAAAATCCATTCTCTTTCTTTCTACTTTTCAATCCTCTAAAACACATGGAAAAAAAACTATTATTTTACTTTCCTATCCATCTAGTTTTCCATTCGATCCATTTTCACACTTTTCTCTCCTTTTAAGCCCAGCCTAGAAGTGTTTCATATAACTAGAAATTCTAGTTTTTCCTTGCCTACATTCTTCCTTTTCGGTTAAGAATGCGTTACAGTACTCATTAAGCAGGAAATAGAATTTACCAGTATCCCAACAGCAAAGGTGGAATCTTAGGAACAATATTGAGTTCCTCAATTTGCCTTAAACTTCTGTAGCACTAGAAACATAATATCATCCTCCTGAATTGACACATGACGGAAACTAGACTGATTATTAGTCTATTCTCATTTCAATGGGACACTGAAATGCCCAGTTACAGAATTACAACAGCACAAAGTTATCATAGCAACTCGAAAACATACCATAATCAAATAAATACAAAGTAACTCTACATTGTCATTTTTAAATATTTCATACACCAAGAATCGAATAGGATCCAGAAGCCAACTTTACCACTTTGATTGTAGCTTCAACAACACCAAGCTATCTTGCAGTGTCGGAAGCAGACACAGAGTAAGTTCAAGATGAACAAAGCTATCTATCAGGTTGAAGGAGCTTCACCAGATTGATGTGTTACTAAAAGTGGGACATGAATTGACAGGAACAATGCCAAAACTGAAAGCAGTAACTCCAGTTCAGGCTCAGAGAGGCAGAACAGTTTCCATTCCTAGATCTTCCAGTTGAAGATCTCAAAGAGCTGGGATTGACAACTATCATCATCACCAAAAAGTCGCTCAATAACACATAACATGCATCGTACTAAAAAAATGCTTGGCAAAAGTTACAAAAATCAATGATTGAGTTAAGCCAGTCATCAAGCAACCTTAAGCAGGAAGCGGTGTACGTTAGGAAGTGAAGTCAATAGTTTTAAAACAGATTAAAGGCTAAGCAAAACAAGCACTGGTTGTGAATTGGACTACAAAGAACATGGTTGCAAACCTCTCCCCAGACTAACCTAATAACAATTACCAAGGATAAAAAGAAGAAAAGTGACAGAGCACTATAACTACTTCTATTGCCTTCGGAATATTAGAGACAAAAACTTATCAAAAAAGAATATTAGAGAGGAAAAAGGCCAACAAACTGAACCCAGTAAATCCTACAGACAAAATTATAAGATATTTTGATTTTATGATAGTCAGAACTATCTTATTAAAACAATATTCAGGCTCCACCGGATGGAACGATTTTTACTCCTAGAGCTTCAAGTTGAAGATCTCATAGAGCTGGGATTAACAACTATCATCACCACCCACAAAATTCTTCAATCAAACAACATGCTTCTTACTAAAAAATGCTTTGCAAAAGTTACAAAAATACATAAATGAATTAAGCTAAGCCATCATGAAACATTATAGCAGGATATGTGGTGTAGGTTAGGAAGTGAAAACAATAGTTTTAAAAAAAATTAAAAGCTAAGCCAAACAAGCACCGGTTCTAAATTGGACAGGCGAAAATTAGGCAATAACTATTGGAGAGAAAAAAAGCCAATAAACTGAATCCAGTAACTCGTACAGAGAAAATTATAAGATATTGGTTTTATGAAAATCAGGACTATCTTATAAAAACAATGTTAATGCTCAGACAGTTAGAACAGTTTCTACTCCCAGAGCTTCCAGTTGAAGATCTCATAGAGCTGGGATTAACAACTATCATCATCACCAACAAGTTTCATCAATTACAAATCACATGCTTCTTACTAAAACATAAATGCTTTGCAAAACTTACAAAAATCCAAAATTGAATTAAGCTAAGCCATCATATAACATTATATCAAGATATGTGATATAAATTAGGAAGTGAAAACTATAGTTTTAAAAAAAGCTAAGGCAGAAAAGGACTGGTTGAATTTGGTTCCAAATGTCCCTAGTCTAATTCACTAACCATAACACAGGAGGAAATTTGGCAATAACTTCTTACTTTGGTTAAGAAATTAACATACAGAAACAATGACAAAAAACTGAAAACAGTAACACCTTCATTGAAAATTATAAGAAATTGATTTTATGAAAATCAGAACTAACTTATTAAAACAATGTTAAGGCTCAGACATGTAGAACAGTTTCTACTCCTAGACCTTCAAGTTGAAGATCTCATAGAGCTGGGATTAAAAACTATCATCATCGCCCACAAGTTTCATCAATAACACACAAAATGCTTCTTACTAAAAAAAATACTTTGTAAAAGTTGCAAAAATCCAGAATTGAATCAAGTTAAACCATCTTGCAACATTATAGCAGTATATGAGGTGTAGGTTAGGAAGTGAAAACCACAGTTTAAAAAAAAGATTAACGGCTAAGCCAAACAAGCACTGATTATGAATTGGAAAACTGGGAATTTGGTTCCAAACCTGTCCCCAGCCTAACCGAATAGCCATTATAAACAACACGAAAAGTGCCACAGAGCTTCTCATTTTGATCCTAACAAGCAGATTAAAGAAAAATGCACTATGCAAGAGGAATTTTGGTGATAAGTTCTTACATTGTTTAAGAAATTAACAGACAAACAATTACAATAAAAGAAAACAGAAACCCCTTCAGAGAATTATAAAGCCGTTTTTATGGAAATCAGAACTATCTTATTGAAACAATGTTAAGGCTCAGACAGGTAGAACAGTGTTTACTCCTAGACCTTCAAGCTGAAGATCTCATAGAGCTGGGATTAAAAACTATCATCATTACCAACAAGTTTCATCAATAACACATAACATGCTTCTTACTAAAAAATACTTTGCAAAAGTTACAAAAATCCAGAATTGAATCAAGTTAACCCATCTTGCAACATTATAGCAGTATAGGTGAGGGTTAGGAAGTGAAAACCATAGTTTTTTTAAGAAAAAGATTTAAGGGCTAAGCCAAACAAACACTGATTATGAATTAGACTACTGGGAATTTGGTTCCAAACCTGTCCCCAGGCTAACCAACTAGCCATTATAAACAAAAATTAAAAGTGACAGAGAGCTTCTCATTTTGATCCTAACAAGCAGATTAAAGAAAAAGGCACTATGCAGGAGGAATTTTGGCAATAAATTCTTACATTGTTTAAGAAATTAACAGACAAACAATTACAATAAAAGAAAACAGAAACCCCTTCAGAGAATTATAAAAGTCGTTTTTATGGAAATCAGAACTATCTTATTGAAACAGTGTTAAGGCTCAGACAGGTAAGAACAGTTTTTACTCCTACACCTTCAAGCTGAAGATCTCATAGAGCTGGGATTAAAAACTATCATCATTACCAACAAGTTTCATCAATAACACATAACATGCTTCTTACTAAAAAATACTTTGCAAAAGTTACAAAAATCCAGAATTGAATCAAGTTAAATCTTGCAACATTATAGCAGTATAGGTGAGGGTTAGGAAGTGAAAACCATAGTTTTTTTAAGAAAAAGATTTAAGGGCTAAGCCAAACAAACACTGATTATGAATTAGACTACTGGGAATTTGGTTCCAAACCTGTCCCCAGGCTAACCAACTAGCTATTATAAACAAAAACGAAAAGTGACAGAGAGCTTCTCATTTTGATCCTAGCAAGCAGATTAAAGAAAAAGGCACTATGCAGGAGGAATTTTGGCAATAAATTCTAACATTGTTTAAGAAATTAACAGACAAACAATTACAATAAAAGAAAACAGAAACCCCTTCAGAGAATTATAAAAGTCGTTTTTATGGAAATCAGAACTATCTTATTGAAACAGTGTTAAGGCTCAGACAGGTAGAACAGTTTTTACTCCTACACCTTCAAGCTGAAGATCTCATAGAGCTGGGATTAAAAACTATCATCATTGCCAACAAGTTGCATCAATAACACATAACATGCTTCTTACTAAAAAAATGCTTTGCAAAAGTTACAAAATCCAGAATTGAATTAAGCTAAAGACATCATTCAACATTATAGCAGTATACGAGTTGTAGGTTAGGAAGTGAAGACTATAGTTTAAAAAAAATAGGATTAAAGGCTAAGCCAAACAAGCACTGATTATGAATTGCACTACTGGGAATTTGGTTCCAAACCTGTCCCCAGGCTAACCCAACAGCCATTATAAACAAAATGAAAAGTGAGAGAGAGCTTCTCATTTTGATCCTAACAAGCAGATTAAAGAAAAAAGCACTATGCAAGAGGAATTTTGGCGATAAGTTGTTGCATTGTTCAAGAAATTAACAGACAGAAACAATGACACTAAAATGAAAACAGTAACCCCTTTAGAGAATATTATAAGTCATTGGTTTTTATGGAAATCAGAACTATCTTATTGAAACAATGTTAAGGCTCAGACAGGTAGAACAGTTTTTACTCCTAGACCTTCAAGCTGAAGATCTCATAGAGCTGGGATTAAAAACTATCATCATCGCCAACAAGTTTCATCAATAACACATAACATGTTTCTTACTAAAAAAATGCTTTGCAAAAGTTACTAAAATCCAGAATTGAATCAAGTTAAACCATCTTGCAACATTATAGCAGTATATGAGGTGTAGGTTAGGAACTGAAAACTACAGTTTAAAAAAAAGAAGATTAAAGGCTAAGCCAAACAAGCACTGATTATGAATTGGACTACTGGGATTTTGGTTGCAAACCTGTCCTCCCAGGCTAACCCACTAGCCATTATAAACAAAATGAAAAGAGAGACAGCTTTTCATTTTGATCCTAACAAGCAGATTAAAGAAAAAGGCATCATGCAGAAGGAATTTTGGCGATAAGTTCTTACATTGTTTAAGAAATTAACATACAGAAACAATGACAATAAAATGAAAACAATGACAATAAAATGAAAACAGTAACCACTTCAGAGAATATTATAAGTCGTTGGTTTTCATGGAAATCAAAACTATCTTATTGAAACAATGTTAAGGCTCAGACAGGTAGAACATTTTTTACTCCTAGACCTTCAGGTTGAAGATCTCATAGAGCTGGGATTAAAAACTATCATCATTGCCCACAAGTTTCATCAATAACACATAACATGCTTCGTACTAAAAAAAAAATTGCTTTGCAAAAGTTACAAATATCCAGAATTGAATTAAGCTAAAGACATCATTCAACATTACCGCAGGATATGTGATGTAGGTTAGGATGTGAAAACAATAGTTCTAAAGCAGATCAAAGGCTAGGTTTAGGTTGAAGCTGGAACGAGTTATATAGATTTTAGGGTTGAAAACCACTTACTTCTAAATTTTGATAACGGAGGCTGCAAGTCTGAAAAGACTATATTTATACTAGGGTTTCCTACCCTTTGTTAAAAAAAAAGTAAATTTAATTAAAACAACAAACGTTTCCAATTTGAATACAAAAATAAAAAAAGGACAACTGGATACCGTAAAAGCCCATCCGGGTCAGAAGGGAACCAAGTGTTCTCCTAAGGGTGGCCCGTAGATAACCCGACTCGACCCCGGTTTGGATCCCAACGAACCCTAGAAGCTTAGGCGGACAAATTAAGCCCCACTAATATCACCATCCCCGAGCTTTGGAGAACCCGTAAGGGAGTAGAATTCCCGGAAAGTGTCCTCGGATCTGCCGCAGCGGAAAACGGGTACGGGACTGGGTCGGGTGATGGCACTGATCACGAAGATAGAACCGGCGATGCCGATTAAGAGGGAAATGAGTGAAAACACGACCATGGGCATGGGAGTGCGGGTGGAGTGAAGGGTAGAATTGGCTTCCTCCCAACCTTTCATCAACACACATTAAAATCTCATCATTTTCAGACTAAATTGTGGATGCCCTCTTATCCTTAACAAATAGAAGTGCTGCTCCCCATGGAAGAATAGGCCACGCTTCAAGATAACCATGGTGGCCGGTGACTACCACCAAACACATTGGCAATACAAATTTTGTTTCTACTCTTTTCCGTTCTCACATGAGCTAAGGAAGTCAATCTTACTCACGGTTTATGTGTTACCTCAGACAACCTTAAAAGGATTTAAATGTGGACTAAGAATTTCATGAGCTTGATGATGCTAAATAACTACTTTTGCCTGACACTTTTGTCCATGTGTAAAATGAGTATTAATGTCTGTAAAAATTAATAAATAAATTATTTTTGATAAGTATTTTGTTGTGTTGTGATCTATTTAAAACTGACATAAAATTTAATCAGTTGTTTAATTAAAAAAAAAATTACAAATTTAATCACATGTCATTTACTAATTTGTTACCATATAAATAAATTTAAAAAATAAAAATCTTTATAAAATAATTTATAAAATTTACAAAGAAAATAAAAATGTAAAAAAATCTACTTCACTTCTATCATTTTCTCACCATCGAAACAAAAGAACAGTTAACACACAAGAAAAGAACAGTTTGATCGACGGCTTAAACTATTCAACACCGTCACCATCATCACATTCCCACTTTTTCCTTAACCTTCTCGTAAATCTCACCTACCAGCTTTGACAACGGTAGCCCACTCTCCTCCATCAACGCCGCCACCATCGAATTCACCGAATTGCACTCGCTCAGACCCAAACCGGTTTTTTTATCCATCATTTCTTTGTAGTACTTAAAAAACCCCTCGATTTCTTGGTTCATCGCCTTGATTCGACCCAATATCGGGAACCGAAATGGGGGTTTCAGTGAAGCATTTGTAGAAGAAAAGCTTACGTAAGTATTTAAAGGAAGTGAAGAGGAAAGGACTGAGGGTGGAGTTTGCAGAGCAAGGTGGGTTCTGTAAATACTCCGCGAAGTACCCGACACTGAGCTCAGTTACGTGAACCGAATCGGGTTCGGTGGAAACAGTGTTGGTTTCGAAAGAGAAGTAATCGCAAACGACATCGTGCGGGGCGGAGGAGCAGAAGTCATCTTGGAAAATGGAGCGCCAAGGGATGGATTTGTTGACAGATTCGAGGACCTGGTAGACGGATTCTTTCTCGACCGAGTCGAGGACGAGTTGTTGTTGCTGGCTTGAAATGACAAGAGTCGATAGGAATAACGTATAGAGAAGGATATTATTTGTTGTACTAAGCCATTTTGTTAGATCTCCAAAATCCAACTGGGCGATAAGAGAGGGAGATCCGTGAAAGAAAAGGGGAAAAGTGAAAGTATGAGAGTTAAAATTAAATTAAAACACAATCTAGAGAGTGGAAGTGTGTTTCAAAAACATTTCAAAACAGAAAAGGAATATAATTACAGGGGATGTTACTAGAAGGAAGGGGACAAAGGGCAAAAGTGGAAAATAAAAGAAGTGAAAATGAGGGAAAACTCTTTCTAGATTTCGCGAGTAGAAAAAAGATTGTAAAGTTTTTTTCTGAATTTTTTCACATAAAAAATTATTGTTTAACAATTTTATTTTGTAAATTATTTTATTAAGATTTTAAATTTATTTATATGATAGTTAATGGATAAAAGATATGTGGTTGAATTTATAAATTTTTTTTTCAATTAGATTGATGATTAAGTTTCACGTCAGCTTTAAATAAACCACACTATATTTTCGTTTGCGTGGGAATACTTAACGGGAGTAATTTGTTTGTTAATTTTTATAAACATTAATGATCATTTTGCACACTTTTAAATTTTAGTGATCAAAATGTTAAATCGACCAAAGCTCAATGATAAAAATAGTTATTTAACTGTTCAGACGACTTAAAAGGTATAAATCTGAGTTGTTAAAAAAATATCTAAAATGAGAAAAGTGGAGTTATGTGAATTAAGGAATTTATGAGCTTGAATTTGTTAAATGTCAAAAGTCGAGTTATGAGAAAAACACGAGATAAAGAAAAATTCAAGTTACGTGGATAGAAGATTTCATGAGCTCGTATGAGTTAGAAGATCAAAATTGAAGCTATGAAAAAAATTCGAGTAATAAGGGTTGAGAATTTCATAAGTTCAAATGAGTTAAAATTAAAATCTAATTTATGCGGGACGAGGAACTCATGAGCTTAATCTGACTTAAAAGATCAAAATTTGAGTTATGAGATGAGAAGTCCGAGTAATTAATGTTAGTCAAGTGATCCATAAACTCATACAAAATTCCACGAGTCTAAAAACTATGACTTGTACAGAGAAGCTATTGTGAAAACAACCGATAAGACCTACTTCTTTAGCCAAAATATACTTAAAGAAATAGAACACATGATTTAGATTAAAGTTCACCAGCCAATTAAATGCTAACACCTGACATTCTCAAAAGACAAAAGGGTAATTTCCTTACTCAATGATACCAACCAATCAAACGACACCTGGCACTGAGGGGCAAATGATACTTTCTAATCCAAGGGCAAATTAGCACTTTTGACTTATGGGAGAGATGGAAAATTCATCATGGTCCATAAGAACATGAAATGAGAGATCTAATTGTAGGATTCAATTTCAAAAGTAATTCTTACCCTTTCACCATATATAAAAAGGGTCGTAGCATAAGAAACATGTATCGCATTCAGGTTATGTTCTTTTTAATTTTTTATATTACTTTAATCATATTAGATTATTGAAATATTGAAAAGTTCACGCACGCAAAGATAAAATTTAGATGGTACTTTTTAAGATTTTTGATCTAATATGTATAGGCATTTGTGCCATTGTCCCTTCGGATTCTTACATCAATAAACCTACAAACCAACAAAATAGAAGATTGTCGTGCTTTTTCTAACAATAAACTGATCAAATCCGATTCTACTTCACTTTGACTTACAAACATCCAGCCAACCTGCAAACTCTCATAGACTCTTTCTTATTATGTTGCTTTGAAGAAATCTAAAAAAATTAAATTTAAGGTGAATTAAATCTAACACAAAAATAACTGTTATGGATGAGCAAAAAATTGATTGAACCGATTAAACCAAGTTAAACAAATGATTTTGATTCGGTTCGATTATGTTTGAATTAAGCATTTAAAAATCGTTTAGGCCAATCACATATACATATTGTTAAGTATATTTTTATTTTAGATGTGCTTTGCTTTTTCATCGATTAGTTAATATTTAATCAAATTTTAAATAATTGAAAATACATCATTTTTTAAAGTTATCAATATCATATGTCATTGATTTTGAAATTATACCTTTTAAAACAAATAAATTATACAAAAAATAACTCTTTCTGTTTTTGATATGAATGAGATTTGATCATTGAATTTAAGACATTTTTTAATTTATCAACTGCACAATGAAGTAAAAAATTATAAACTTTTAACGCGCAAAACTTCAACCAAAAAAAAAAAAACTGGCAAGAAAGTAAAAAAAGAGAAAAAGAAGACTAATTGAATCAAGCCCAGATTGCAAGCAAAGACATCAATCCAGCTCCAAGGAAGAGCATGAAATAAGACACTACTTGGAGTCTAAAGTTGCAGCTCATCTTCTTACTGAGAAAATCAGCAGCAATGAGATCCACCAAAGCCATGTACACCAAAATTCCAGCCGAAAGGGAATCTAAGATGCCTTCAACAACCAGAGCACCTGAACTATGATTGTTGTATGATGATGCAATGGCAGTCCCGACACCGATCCCTGCCGGGGTTGTAATTGCAAAGAAGCATGCCATTATTGTCGCTGATTTGGCGTTAAATTGCGCTTGAGAGATGCAGCCTCCAAGGGCGAATCCTTCAAAAAACTGATGGAACGATAATGCTGCAATCAAGGGTCTTATGGTACATGGACTTTGCGAAGCTCCAAGTGATAATCCAATGATAATAGAGTGTGATACAATTCCAAGCTCCAAAATCTGCAAAAGTAGGAACAAACAGATTAAAGTCAAATTTTCAGTGACATTTTTGTTTTACAAGAAAATGATTAAAAGCCTTAAAAATCAGAAATAAGATAAATAAGATTTATGCCAGTAGAAATGTAAACTTTGGTAATAAGCAAAACGCCTCGCCCAGTAACATTACCTCTGATAAAACACGGGCAACATCACAGTACAAAAAAACTCGAGAAGATAAAAATACCCTTATAAATAAATAAATTACCTGAGACACGACGACGTGCCTAACGCCACTCTCCACGTCCTCATCTCCAAACCCATGCCCATGCCCGTGGGCGTGCCCATGGTCCCTCTTCACGTGCCCGTCACATGCGTCCTGCCCATGAGGGTGGTTGTGCCTATGGTGCGCTGCGTGAGCATGCATCCCCACGATGTGCATGCCACCGTCTTCCTCCTCCCCAAACACCTTCCCATTCCAATCCTTGTTACCCTCATCAACCACCGGAACAATGTCCGATTCCAAGCCAGCTTCAGCCTCCGACCCGACCCGAACCTGCTCCTCGCTCGCCCGTGTCAGCCTCTGTTTGCTCTCGTAATACTGGGTCCCCATGAAATCGACGAGCAAAGTAAGCAAAGCGGCTATCATGGCGAAGAACCCGGAGAACGGGAACTTGGACCACGGGTACTTGGGCAAGCACGGATCCGATAGTGCGTCCGTCGCACCGGAGAGCATGTGGACGAAGCCGGTTGCTAGGATGACCCCGGCGGCGAACGCCTTGGCGGCGACGAAGAGGTTCCCGTCAGTGCGGAGGAAGCGGCGGTTCCTTCCCACGAGAGGGATGGCGACGCCGGTGGCGCCGGAGACTAAGATGGAGGCAATCGCGACGAATTTTAAGACGAAAGCAGCCGAGTCGTCTCGGCATAGCTCCGAATCGGCCGAGTTGCAGCTCGCGTTTGTGAACATGGGTACGGAAATTGTCTGCATAAAGGACTCTATTTTTCGGGTCCCAATTAAAATGAAAAAAAGGAATTAGGAAACGAATAGAGAATTGAGGATAATAATTTGAAATATATGAGTTGATTGAATCAAAATCTTGATCTCATTACTAAATTAGGGAGAATTAGCGCTATTTTGATTGATTGGAAAATGAGAGAGAATAACAAATTTCGGAATCATTTTAAGAGCATGGAAAAACAAAAGTTTTCTATCAAATTGAATTCGATTCTACAATGACCAAAATAACCCAGAATTCAAAATCCTCGTTTGTTTCTTCATTTTCCGTACGACGGTTTAATCAGCAAGAAATGAGAGAGTGGTTTTTGAAAGTACCTGAAAACCCTCGAGATTTGGATCCCAAATGATCGAGATAAAGCAACTGCCAGAGATCCTGAACCAGACAACAAAACCCAATGCAAATACTTGAGAGAAAGGAATCCTATAATTACAGAAACATATTGAAAGAGAGATAAAGAGAAAAATGGATCCCAAGAAAGAGAAGGAAGTACACACCTCGATGAATGACATGGAGAGTGGGGGGGGGGGAGTTTTGTAGAGAGAGAGGAAGTATTTTTTATCACGGAAAGAATATTATAATGATGTTCGACGATGGAGAAACGATGATGATAATGGTATTATCCTGAGCACAGCCAACAGAGTCAACAATCTCCTTGTGTAGTACTTTACTATAAGTAGTAAAACAGAGGCGGTTGAGAGAGAGGATGTCGACATGATTTGACGAAAAGGAAGGGCTGAAGGGTTAGAGGAGGTGGCAAATGCAGTTAGGACTTTTTTTCGTAAGAGAATGAGCGCGAAGTGTCGACATTTTTTTTGTAATTCCCTTTTTCAATATTCTCTTTTTTATATTTTATTTTGTTTCTTTTTATTAATATTTAATATTTATTAATGACCTCATGCTTAGAAAATTATTAAGTGTTTCATGTATTATTATCATTTATTTATTAATAATTTAAAAAAATTTAATGATAATTTTAAAAGATTTGAATGATAACATAATATTGAAATTCTTCTTTATCATATCAATATACGAATGATGACATAATAGAGAATAAGAAACAGCTATTAATTTTTCAATTTCTTACTCGATTTGCTTTTGTATTTTGAATGTGTTTCTGTGGGCACATAATCACCAACAGGTGATGAGAACATGATTGGACTAATTCTTGTTGGAAATGAGCATCTTGGCACATCAAAGTTGTAATCACTTTTACAGCAAAGTAGTATTTCTGGGTCTTTAAAGCAGAAGATTCAACTAAGCAAAAAAAGGAAAAACTTGACTGAGTATGTGAACTTTGGTCGAGTATAAAAAGCGATTTTTTTCCAAAAAGGATTTTGTAGTTTATTTTTAAAATTATAACAAATATTTGGGATAGAACTTTCTAAGATTATTTTGATCATTACTAGTTCATTTTATTTTTTGTCATTATCTCTTTGATGTTGATGTAAATAAAGAGATAAGGATAGAAGGGATGAACGCACAACCTTTAAAGCGTGTGAGGGCACTTGTAAGTAAGATTGGTCATGAGTCAAGTCAAGTAATTAGAAACTCGAGTTTCACTCGCAAATCTTAATGATTTCGTACTTGAGTCAAACTCAAACCTGACGAATTCATTTATTAAATCAAAATAAATATTTAATAAAAAAATTATAATAAAAAACAATAATTTATAATTATAATAAAAAAAATTATAATCGAATCAACTCGTAAACCGAATGAATCGTGCTTCTCATTGTTCAAATTTGACTCATTTAACTAAATGAACATGGTTCAAAACTTCAGCTCAACTTGTAACTAGATAATAACTAGCCAGTTCGAACCAAACTACTCGCAACTTGCAAGTGGCTTGGCTAGCAACCAATCCTACTTGTAAGTATCTATGAAGGACTTAAAAAGGACACAAGATGATCTCTTAAAAAAAAAAAAGGCGAAACAAGTTGACAAGAGTTGAGATTTTTAGAAGAACACTCAAACAGTATAGTTTACAATTATAAATAATGAAATTTATTATTTTACGTCACGTTTAACAGTTTGGAATTAAAACTTAAAATTAGAATTGAGATAGAATTATGATCTTTTTCAATAATTTTTATGTTGAAAAAAAATATGATTTCACATTAATTTCAATTCAAAACAGCCAAATGTAGCGTAGGTTATAAGCTCCATTTTGATATTATGCATTATTGCTTCTGAACTAATAGATATTGTTAGCATATTAAACCCCAAAATGCATTTTGATAATTATAATTAATTTAAGTCACTAAAAAGTAACTATAATTGAAGAAAAGTGTGTTATATCGGTTATTCTAATGAAATAAGTATATCATCATTTCCAAAAGTTTCATTTTATGAATGAAATTGATCCTATTTCCTTTATGTTGGTGTTTATAATTGTCAAAAAAAACATTATTATTAATATTTTTTGTAATTATTGTTATTAATAATTGTTTATTTATAATATAAAGATTTCTTTGCTTAAAGTTTTGATCTTTTTACTTATGTTAGTTGGTTTTATGTAGCACTGTGGAACATCCGTTAACTTCAGCAGTAACTTTAGTTTATAGTTTATAAAATAGTTTTAAATAAAACAAACAGCAAGATTAAAAATTGTTTAATATTTAATAAAATATTAGTGAATATTTGGCGGCCAAAGAAGGTAGCATCATGCGCTACTGAGCCCACGAATGAACATTGTTCCTATCAATTGCTTTTTTGCTTCTTGAATTTTTAAAATTAATTTTTAAGTGGTACATTTAGATCTGTAGATTTCATTTTTAGTTGATCTGGTAAATTATCTTACTATGAACTGAATCTAATTTTGTATTTTAAATAGTGTTTGTCTCGCTTTGATTTATAAAAAAAATTATTTTATAAACTCTATGAAAAGGTACTATCTCAAAATAGATGAAAAAAATACAATGGATGTAATTGAATTAAATTGATGCTTGAAAACTGATTAAAACATATTTAAATTATTAAATATATTTACTTTAAACCATTTTAAATCCCAAACATCATCTATGACCGCATATTAAAAGAAGGCCAATTTTCCTTTATAACATCATCTTTACATTGGCGTGTGGGGTGCAACGATTTTGCCACGATTATGTGCTCATTTTGATGCCATAACTTAATCGTATTTCGACATTATCTAATACTACACTGTCAATGAGCATGACACAACAGGAATAAGGAAAATTATCATCTTCTTTCTATGTTTCGGTCAATGCCATTTTTGGTTCGCTGTTCTAGTTATGGTTCTTGCAAAGTTATCATGCCGTCATTAGTTGCTGAAACGAGCAAGAGTGAACAGCAACTTTTTCATTTTTTTATGCTGACAAAGACGATCATGTTCATATATAATCATGCATACCTCCCCCCCATGTAGTTTTCAAGTTCTTATTAAGTTTTTTTTTTAGCCTCTTTTAGTATTGATGTGAGAGGAAAATTGAGAAAATTCTAAAATACTACTATTTGAATGCGAGAAATTCTTGTTTGGATCGCGTGTAAAATTTTTTTTGTACGGAAGTGAAAATTTGACTGGTAATTTTAAAGAATTTCACTAATAACGTTCGTGCATATTCAACTAATATTACTAGTAAATTTCAAAAAATTACCATATAATGATTAATTTAACTAGTATAATGATTAATTCAATTACAATATAAACTTGTACTATTCAATTACTCATTCAGAAACCAATAATAAATCCACCATACTATTACAACCTACCTAAAATGGTAGAAATTAACCATTATGAATTGGACAAAGAACCCACGCACCGTGGGAATCGAACTTGAAACCTTGAAAGTTTCGAGGTCTCAACCTTGATCACTAGACTAAAACTTCATTGGCATAATCAACTTTATTTAATCATAACTAAATTGTCCAAGTTAATTGTTACAATAGAATTTGATTTCGCTTGTCCATATGTCACACACCGATATATTTAATCTACAAATAACATTTTATTCAAAAAAATTGTATGACTAATGTGTAATCTTAAATTAGGGGTGGAATTGAGTCTAACTGAGCTCAAGTTAGAAGGTGCTCAAGCTCGGCTCGTGAGCGGAAAGACTAATCGAGCCAAATCTTGATCCAAGTCCGAGCTCAATTTTCTGAGCTTGAGCTTGGTTCAAAAGGGAAATATTGAGCTCGATCTTGCCTCAATTTTTAAACCTAAAATTTAAACTAATTTAATTTGTGTTTAAAATTCATAACTAATAAAGTTGTAGTTATAATTTTAAGTTTTATTTTATAATATTTATATATAGCATGTATTAAAATTAATTTTATTAACTCAATCGAACTTACTTGCTAGTTTATCAAACGAAGTTTAACATTACTCGAACACAATTCGATTGATTATTTAAACCAAGATCATTACTCGAATACAATTCAATTGACTATTTAAACCATTATCATTTCTCGAGTTCGATTAACTTTTCAAATCCAACCTCTCGAGCAAATCAAGCCTCTCGACTCATTTTCACCCTTAGTTCGAATCTAGCCAATGATTTATACTTTCGTTGAGCAAACGTCTAAACTTTTAGACGGGCCATAGTGAAAAATTGACCTAAGTTAGGCTTATGATTGTTAGCTACTTGAGGCTTGAGGGCCTAATCTAGAGGAAAAGTTCCCAATGTGATACATTGGTTGTGAGAAAATTATAGGGTCCAAGCCCTAAAGTGTTTGGCTAGAGTGAACATACTATCAAAAAATAGGATAAAAGTGTATTACAAATTGTCGGAAAGAGGTAAAGAATTCGATTAACACGACAAACCTTTTGGAAGGTATAATTTGGACTTCAGAGTTATGTTTTGGGAAATGATTTCCTTGATTTTGATGTTACTTTTGAAACTTAGTTCATGGAAAATTTTCAAAGGAAATGACCATCGTAACTATTTTAGCTAACTTACACAAAAAAATGTAAGCTATAACCTTCGAAAATAGCCAGTTTCTTCCAAACTTTGATTTTTCTTGACCATCCAATTTTTAACTTGGATCAACACGTATTTCACTTAGATCATGATAAATTTCACTCTCAAGATCACCAGCCTTAAAAAAAATAAGATAAAAGTGCATTACAAATTGTAAGAAAGATGGAGAGAATTCGATTAACACGAGCAAACTTCTGGAAGGTATAATTTGGATTTTAGGGCTTTGTTTTAGGAAATAATCTGTTTGTTTTTAATATAACTTTTTGAACTAGTTTGTGTCAAATTTTTAAAGGAATTAACCATCGTCACTATTTTAGCTAAAATGTGCAAAAAACGTGAGTTACCTTCGAAAATAGTCAGTTTCATCAAAAATTTGTTTTTTCTTAACCATCCCATTTTTCTCTTGGACCAAAGTAAATTTCACATAGATCATATTAAATCCCATTTTCTTAACAAAATTTCGGTGATCATGAGATTGAAGATCACGTTTCCGATTCCAGTTTCGAAAACCCACATCACAATCCTGCTCAATTTTGGGAGCACCGTGGTCGGGAAGAACGTTATGGAGACCTCGGTTTCAGAGTTGATCTGCCCAAGTTTTTTGGTACGTTACAGGATAAGGGATTCATTGATTAGTTGAATGAAGTGGAGCGCATTTTCGAGTACAAGGAAGTCCCAGATCGTGTGAAGGTGAAACTGGTCGCCATCAAACTGAAGGGCAGAGCATCTGCGTGGTGGGAGCAGTTGAGGCGTTAGCGTGATCGGCAGGGCAAAGCCAAGATTACAGATTGGGAGAAGATGAAGAAGAAGATGAAGGGTCACTTTCTTCCTTTCGGTTACACTCATACCTTGTTTCAGCGTCTTCATTCGTTGAGGCAGGGCACGAGATCGGTGGATGATTACACTGAGGAATTCTATCAGTTGATTGCCCGAAACGATTTATCTGAGACAGAGGAGCAGATGGTGGCACGGTATTTGGGGGGATTACGACAGCCCCTATAGGATGTCCTCAGCCTTCACTCGCTGTGGACAGTTTCAGAAGCATATCAGCGTGCACTTACAGTGGAAAAACAGTAGAACAAGAGGCCAATGAACAGAGGCGATCAAAACAATCGGCCAGTTCTCCCTCAGGAATCCTGTCCTGTCCAGCAACTACCTCAAGGTAACCCTAACCGGAATATTAGATGTTTTAGATGTGGTGAACATGGGCATAAATCACCTGAGTGCAGGAAGCCTGCTAGTAATAAAGGCAAAAATCTCCTGATTGAGGACGATAGGGTAGACGAAACCAAGGAGATTAGGGAGCCTGTGTATGACGATGACGAATATGGAGATGTTTTGTATGGGGATGACCATAAGACCTTGGTCGTTCGTAAGAGTCTACTGACTTCCCAAGGGCGATTCAGGGGACAATTGGTTGAGGACCAATATTTTCCACACGA
This sequence comes from Bretschneidera sinensis, assembly GCA_023935145.1. Classification (NCBI taxonomy): domain Eukaryota; kingdom Viridiplantae; phylum Streptophyta; class Magnoliopsida; order Brassicales; family Akaniaceae; genus Bretschneidera; species Bretschneidera sinensis. The sequence goes on from CM043701.1 coordinate 13,037,267, forward strand.
CTTGTACAGTTTCCGATAAAGTCTGCAAGATGATCATAGATAGTGGCAGTTTTGAGAATGTGGTGTCTGAAGAGGCTGTCCAGAAACTGTAGTTGAAAACAGATCGTCATCCTAAGCTGTACAAATTGTTTTGGTTGAATAAAGGCAGTGAGGTAACGGTGGATAGGCGTTGCCTAGTTTCTTTTTCGATTGGTAAGAGATATTTCGATAATGCTTGGTGTGATGTTGTGTGTATGGATGCTTGTCATGTATTGTTAGGCAGGCCTTGGCAATATGATCGTAATATTATTCATGATGGGCGAAAAAACGCATACTCCCTTAGCATCAAAGGGAAGAAGATTGTGTTGGCACCTTGTCGAGAAGGAATCACTCCTACCCCGATTTCCAATAATACTAATATGCTTTCGATGTCCAGGCTTTTAGTGGAGGTTGAGCATATAGACATGGTTTATGCTCTGCCTTGTGGGAATAGTGCAGCAGATCTGAATCCAGAATTACCAGCCGAAGTGCAGCAGCTGATGGCAGAGTTTTCTGACCTGATGCCAGAGGATCTTCCTCCTGGGTTACCACCTATGAGGGACATTCAGCATCAGATCGACCTTGTTCCAGGGTCTAGTTTTCCTAATCGATTGGCGTATCGCCACAGCCCCAAGGAATCTGAAGAGTTGCAGCGACAGGTGGTAGAGTTGTTGGAGAGGGGCTACGTCCGTGAGAGTATGAGACTATGCGCGGTTCCTACCCTACTAGTGCTGAAGAAGGATGGTTCTTGGCGTATGTGTGTTGATAGCAGAGCCATCAACAGGATCACAGTGAAATACCAGTTCCCAATTCCCCGCCTGGATGATATGTTAGACCAGCTGTCCGGTTCTAGGGTCTTTTCCAAAATTGACCTTAGGAGCAGATACCACCATATCAGAATAAGGCCTGGAGATGAGTGGAAGACAGCGTTTAAGACGCAGCATGGGCTGTATGAGTGGATGGTCATGCCTTTTGGGCTGTCCAATGCACCCAGCACATTTATGAGGTTCATGCATCAGGTTTTACGGCCTTTCATGGGGAAGTTTGTTGTAGTTTACTTCGATGACATCCTTATTTATAGTCCGACGTGGGAGTCACATTTTGAGCACCTCCGTGCTGTTTTTAATTTGTTGAGGACAGAGCGTCTGTACGTCAATCAGAAGAAGTGTTCTTTCTTCACTACTTCTGTTACTTTTCTGGGCTTTGTTGTATCTACTGATGGTGTTCAAGCAGATCAGTCGAAGGTAGATGCGGTCTTGGAATGGCCCACACTGAGGACCTTGCACGATGTAAGAAGTTTCCATGGATTGGCTTCCTTCTACCGCCGGTTCATCAGAAATTTCAGCACTTTGATTGCTCCTATCACAGAGTGCCTTAAGGGGCATGATTTTCAGTGGTCCGAGGAGGCAGAAACCAGCTTTCAACTGGTCAAACAGAAGATGACAGAGGCACCAGTTTTAGCACTTCCTGATTTCGAAAAGCTGTTTGAGATAAATTGTGATGCATCTAGAGTGGGTATTGGTGGTGTTCTAAGTCAAGAAGGGCGACCAGTAGCTTTTTTCAGTGAGAAGTTATCAGGATAAAAAAAGAATTACTCCACCTATGATCTGGAATTCTATGCCATAGTTCAGTCCATGAAACATTGGCGTCACTACCTAGTGCAGAGAGAATTTATTCTTATCACTGATCATGAGGCTCTGAAGTACATCAATGGCCAACACAAGCTGAGTAGGCGGCATGCCAAGTGGGTGGCGTACTTGCAGGAATTCATGTTTGCACTGAGGCACCAAGCAGGAAGTCTGAACTGTGTCGCAGATGCACTGAGCCGTCGTACATTACCTTTCACCACCATGAGCACCAGAATTATGGGATTTGAGGTCTTCTCAGATATGTATGCTACAGATCCTTCCTTCGGGAGGATAATTCAAGAGGTAACTACTAGTCAACGACATGATTTTATTTTGCATAATGGTTATCTATTTCGTGGATTGCAGTTGTGCGTTCCAGATTGTTCACTAAGGCAGCAGATTATTAGTGAACTTCATAATGAAGGTCACTTTAGGCGAGACAAGACATTGGCCCTGATTTTCTCTAACTATTATTGGCCCAAATTGACCAGTGACGTGGTTCATCATGTGGAGCGTTGTTATGTGTGCCAGCGGTCCAAGGGAGTTCTCACTAATGCGGGTCTGTACACACCCTTACCTGTACCTGAAGCCCCTTGGTTCTATGTTAGTATGGACTTTGTGTTGGGCTTACCCCTTACCCAACGAGGCTTGGATTCTATTTTGGTTGTGGTTGACAGATTTTCCAAGATGGCCCATTTCATACCTTGTAGGAAGATAATGGATGCTACTAGGATCGCTCATCTTTACTTCAAGGAGATTGTGCGTTTGCATGGTGTTCCCCGATCCATCACTTCAGATCGTGACACCAAGTTCATGAGTCAGTTCTGGAAGAGTTTATGGGAGAAGCTGGGGACGAAGTTAAATTTAGCAGCGCCTATCATCCTCAAACAGATGGTCAGACAGAGGTGGTGAACCGGAGTTTGGGAAACCTTTTGAGGAGCTTAGCAGGAACTAAACCTAAGCAGTGGGATCTCGCATTACCTCAAGCAGAATTTGCCTATAACAAGTCGAAAAACAGAACCACAGGAATGAGCCCATTTGAGATTGTGTATGGTCAGAATCCATCCGGAATGCTTGACTTAGCCCCTATTCCACGAGCGGGTCGTTTGAATCCCAAGGCAGATGAGATGGCAGAACATCTTCAGGGTATCTATGAGCAGGTGAAGCTAGCCATTCACGACAGTAATGCCAAGTACAAGGCTCAGAGTGACAGTCACCGTCGTCAGGTACTTTTTGATGTTGGTGATTTTGTTTGGGCAGTATTCACTCGTGATCGTTTCCCCGTGGGAGAGTATAATAAGCTTAAGGAGCGAAAGATTGGACCCTATGAGATCTTGCAGAAGATCAATGATAACGCCTACAGACTACGCCTACCCAGTCATCTGAGGACTTCTGATGTATTTAATGTAAAACACCTGAGTCCTTGTTTTGAGGATTCCGATGAAGCTATTGTGAACTCGAGGACGAGTTCTTTCCAACCCGAGGCGACTGACGCAGGAGGATCCAAGTTAGATGATGCAGAGTTGGCAGATCAGCGCAGAACTGGTAGGTGGACTACCTAGAACGGGCCACGGGCTCAGATCAGACCCGAAAGACCCTAGTTTGATTGGAAACAGGCCAACGAACAAAACTGAGGAATGTCCTCAGTGTCGTCGTTTTTAAGCCAAAAAACGACGTTTAAGCCCTCAAATTGGCAATTTATAGTTTTTAGGAAACCTTTTATTTTAGTTATTTTAATTTCAGCCTTAATTTAATTTTCCTATTTTGTTTCGACCTTATAAATAAGGTCTTAGGGTTTCGTAAACATTATTATTGAATTTGCATAATTTTAAATAAAACATCAGAGCTGTTTCTCTGTATTGTTTTTTTAGGGTTTTTCTTGTGTTGATGCAGGAGGCTTCATCTTCAACCTTAGCTGAAGATTTTAGCCACTTATAATCATGAAACTAAAGTTCACAATAACAGTGCTAAACATTAAACTTTAAAACTAACAAAAGCAGTAAATTAAAAACTGACTATACATGGGGAGAAAATCCACTCGCTGTTGGGCGGCACTTCCCCTTGTGATAGCAAAGCCTTCGGAGATCCACCAGAATGCTAGTAGAAGTCCTCCAAATTGCACTAAAATGGCACTTGGATTGCTTACTAAATATGAAGTGAAGAGAGGCTTATATAGGGAAACATCACAAGTGCAATATGCTTCCAACCCGATGTGGGATATTGCAAATTCCAGTTTTTGCTCTTTGACCTTTGTCTACTAAAACTGCCATAACTTTCTCTAGAAAAATCATTTTATTGATCTGTAAAATTCTTCAGAAAATAGACATCGGGATCTTTCCAAGTATATATGGCTCATCTCTTGTTTCTTCCTGAATCAATACAGTTTAATCCTCAAAAATGGCTGATCTGTCACGCTGAAATCATGCGCAGCCTGACCTTTGTCTACTAAAATTGCCATAACTTTCTCTAGAAAAATCATTTTTATGAGCCGTAAAATTCACCAGAAAATAGACATCTGGATCTTTCCAAGTATATATGGTTCATATCTTGGTTCTTCCTGAATCAATACAGTTTAATCCTCAAAAATGGCTGATCTGTACGAGCAATTCTGGCAATTTAGTGAAACTCCTTTCTAAGCTTGTAAACCTGTAAAACAAGGAAAAACAACTCAAAGTAACAAATTCTTAAGCTAACAAATGTAAATTAAGGGGCCAAAACATACAATATTTGGCACTCATCATTTACCATCCCATTTTTCATTTGGACCAATGTGTATTTCACTTAAATCATAATAAATTTCACTTTTGAGGTCACCAACCATAGAAAAAGAGGATAAAAAGTGTATTGCAAATTGTAAGAAAGAGGGACAGAATTCGATAAACATGAGCAAATCTTCTGGAGGGTACAATTTGACCTTCAAGGCTCTGTTTTGGGAAATAATCCATTTGGTGTTTATGTAACTTTTTGAAACCTAATTCATGGCAAAATTTCAAAGGAAATGACCATCATAACTATTTTAGCAAAAATTCACAAAAAAAACATGAGCTATAACCTTCGTAAATGGCTAGTATCTTAAAAAATAATTTTTCTTGACCATCTCATTTTTCATTTGAACCAAAGCATATTTCACTTAGATCATGATAAATTCCAGTTTCGAGGTCCCCATCCATAAAAAATTAGGATAAAAGTGAGAAACAAATTGTAAGAGAGAGAGAGAATTTGATTTACATGAGCAAACATCTGAAAGTATAGTTTGGCTTTCAGGGCTCCGTTTTGGAAAATAGAACGTTCGGTTTTGATTTAAATTTTTGAAACCTATTTCATGTAAAAAATTTAAAGGAAATAACCATCGTCACTATTTTAGCGAAAATGTGCAAAAAACATGAGCTACATTTGAAAATTGCTAGTTTCTACAAAAGAAATACATTTTTCTTGACTATCACATTCTTCTCTTGGACCAAAGTGTATTTCACATGGATCATATTAAATTCCACTTTCTAGGTCACATACCATAAAAAAAAAAATAAAAGGCAAATTATAGGAAAGAGGGAGAGATTCGATTTACACCAGCAAACTTTTCAAAGGTATAATTTACCCTTCAGGGCTCTGTTTTGGGAAATTGTCTATTTGTTTTTGGTGTAACTTTTGAAACCCATTTCATGGTAAATTGTTAAAGGAAATGACCATTGTCACTACTTTAGTGAAAATGCGCAAAACACATGAGCTATAGCCTTCGAAAATGGCCAATTTCCTCAAAATTTTGATTTTCTTGACCATTTCATTTTTTTGTTAAACCAAAGCTTATTTCACACAGATCATGTTAAATTACACTTTCTAGGTCACATATCATGAAAAAAAATAAGATAAAAGTGTAATACAAATTGTAGGAAAGAGGGAGAGAATTTAATTAACACGAGCAAACCTTTTGTACGGTATAATTTGGAAGTCATGGCTCTATTTTGGGAAATGATTTGTTTGGTTTTGATGTAACTTTTGAAACCTATTTCATGAAAAAAAAAATTCAAAGGAAAAGACTATTGTGACTATTTTAGTGAAAATTTGATAACCTTCGAAAATAGATAGTTTTTAAAAAAATAATTTTTCTTGACCATCCCATTTTTCACTTGGACCAAAGTATATTTCACATAGATCATGGTCAATTCAAATTTCTAGGTCATTAGTCATAAAAAATAAGATAAAGGTGCGTTACAAATTGTTGGAAAAATGGAGAGAATTCAATTTACACGAACAAACTTCTGGAAGGTATAATTTGGCCTTCAGGTCTCCGTTTTGGGAAATAGTCCATTTAATTTTGATGTAACTTCTTGAAACCTATTTCATGGCAAATTTTTAAAGGAAATGATCATCGTCAAACATGAACTTATAACCTTCGAAAATGGCCCGTTTCTTCAAAAATTTGATTTTTCTTAACTATCCCATCTTTCTCTTAAACCAAAGCGTATTTCACATAGATCATGTTAAATTCAACTTTCAAGCCCACATACCATATATAAAAAAAAAAAAAAAAAGAGGATATAAGTGTATTACAAATTATAGGAAAGAATGAGAGAATTCGATTAACACGAGCAAATCTTCTAGAAGGTATAATTTGGACTGCATGGCTCTGTTTTGGGAAATGATTTGTTTGGCTTTGATGTAACTTTTCAAACCTAGTTTGTAGAAAATTTTCAAAGGAAATGACCATCATAACTATTTTACCGAAAATGCGCAACAAAATGTGAGCTATAACCTTCGAAAATGGACCGTTTCTTAAAAAAAAAAAAGATTTTCTTGACCATCCCATTTTTCATTTAAACCAAAGCGCATATCACTTAAATCATGATAAATTCCACTTTCGAGGTCACTAGCCATAAAAAAAAAAGGATAAAAGCATATTACAAATTTTAGGAAAGAGTGGGAGAATCCAATAAACACGAGCAAATCTTTTGGAAGGTATAATTTGGATGCCAGGGCTCCGTTTTGGGAAATGATCCATTTGGTGTTGATAAAACTTTTTGAAACCTAATTTGTGGAAAATTTTCAAATTAAATGACCATCATAACTATTTTAGTGAAAATGCACACAAAAATTATGAGCTATATAACCTTCAAAAATGGCTAGTTTCAACCAAACTTTGATTTTTCTTGATCATTCCATTTTTCATTTGGAAATAATTTGTTTGGTTTTGATGTAACTTTTTGAAACTTAATTCATGGTAAATTTTCAAAGGGAATTACCATTGTAACTATTTTAGCAAAAAATGCGCAAAAAAATGCGAGCTACCTTCAAAAATTGACAGTTTTTAAAAAAAATTGATTTTTCTTGACCATCCCTTTTTTTTTTCTCTCGGACCAAAGCTTATTTCACTAAGTTCATGTTAAATTCCATTTTTTAGGTTACCAAGGAAAAAAAATAGGGTAAAGGTGTATTACTAATTGTAGGAAAAAGAGGGAGAATTCGATTAACACAAGCAAACCTTTTTAAGAGTATAATTTGGCCTTCAGTGCACCATTTTAGGAAATGATCATTTGGTTTTGATGTAACTTTTTGAAACCTAGTTCATGACAAATTTTTAAAGGAAATGAAAATCATAATTATCTTAGCGTAAATGAATAAAAACGAGAGCTAATAGTCAATTTCTTCCAACCTTTGATTTTTCTAGACCATCCTATTTTTCACTTGGACTGAAGTGCATTTCACTCGCATCATGATATATTCAACTTTTGAGGTCACCAACTATCAAAAGATAGGATAAAATTTCATTACAAATTGTAGGAGAAAATGAGAGAATTCGATTAACACGAATGAACTTCTGTAAGGTATAATTTGGCCTTCAGGGCGTTGTTTTGCGAAATGATCCTTTTGGTTTTGATGTAACTTTTTGAAACCTAGTACATGGCTAGCTTTTAAAGTAAATAACCATGGTAACTAATTTAGCAAAAATGCACAAAAAATATGAGTTATAAATTTCGAAAATTGCTAGTTTCTTCAAAAATTTAATTTTTCTTTATCATCCCATTTTTCGCTTGGACCAAAGTGTATTTCACATCGATAATGTTAAACTACATTTTTGAGGTCAGTAGCCATCAAAAAATACAATAAAATTGTATTACAAATTTCAAGAAAGAGGAAGAGAATTCGATAAACACAAGCAAATCTTATAGAGGGTATAATTTGGACTTCATGGCTCCTTTTTGGGAAATAATCCATTTGGTGTTGATGAAACTTTTTGAAACCTAATTCTTAGAAAATTTTCAAAGAAAATGACCATCATAATTATTTTAGCGAAAATTCACTAAAAACGTGAGCTATACGTTCGAAAAATGGCTAATTTCTAACGAACTTTAATATTTCTTTCCATCCCATTTTTCATTCGGATCAATGCGTATTTCACTTAGATCATGATAAATTCCACTTTCGATGCCACTAGCCATAAAAAAGAGAGGATAAAAGTGTGTTACAAATTGTAGGAAAAAAGGAAGAGAATTCGATTTACACTAGCAAACTTCTGGAAAGTATAATTTGGCCTTTAGGGCTCCATTTTTGGAAAATAATTTGTTTGGTTTTGATGAAACTATTGAAACCTATTTCGTGGCAGATTTTTAAAGAAAATGACCATCATAACTATTTTAGTAAAAATGCGCAAAAAACGAGCGCTAACCTGACCATCCCCCTTTTCACTTGGACCAAAACCTATTTCACTTAGATCGTGATAAATTCCACTTTCGAGGTCACCAACCATAAAAAATAAAAAAAATAAAAAAGGATAAAAATGCATTACAAATTGTAAGAAAGAAGTAGAGAATTCGATTTACACGAAAAAACTTCTGGAAGGTACAATTTGGCCTTCAGGGCTCTGTTTTGGGAAATTGTCCGTTTGGTCTATATGTAACTTTTTGAAACCTATTTTGTGGAAAATTTATAAATGAAATGACCATCATTACTATCTTAGCAAAAATGTGCAAAACCATGAGATATAAACTTAGAAAATGGCCAATTTCTTCAAAAAAAAATATTTTTCTTGATTATCCCTTTTTTGTTTATCTTGGACCAAAGAATAGATCATGTTAATTTTCACTTTTGAGGTAACCAGGCATAAAAAAAAATATGATTAAAGTGTATTACAAATTGTAAAAAAAAAAATAGAATTCGATTAACACACACAAACCTTTTAGAAGGTATAATTTGGCCTTCAGGGGTCTGTTTTTGGAAATGATTTGTTTGATTTTGATGTAAACTTTTGAAACCTATTTTGTGGTAAATTTTAAAATGAAATGAGCATTGTAACTATATTCGCGAAAATCCGCAAAAAAAAAAAAGTGAGTTTTAACATTCGAAAATGGACATTTTCTTCAAAATTTTGATTTTTCTTGACCATCCCATTTTTCTCTTGGACCAAAGGGTATTTCACTTATATCATATTAAATTCCATTATCAAGGTCACCAGTGATAAAAAAAAAAAATAGGGTAAAAGTGTATTACAAATTGTAGGAAAGAATGATAGAATTCGATTAACACAAGCAAACCTTCTCGAGGGTATAATTTGCCCTTCAGTGCTCCATTTTTTGGAAATGATCATTTGCTTTTGTTGTAACTTTTTGAAACCTAGGTCGTGACAAATTTTCAAAGGAAATAACAATCATAATTATTTTAGCATAAATGCATAAAAACGGGAGCTATAACTTTCGAAAATGGCACAGTTTCTTCCAAACTTTGATTTTCTTGACCATCCTATTTTTCACTTGGACCGAAGTGTATTTCACTCAGATCATGATATATTCAACTTTTGAGGTCACCAGCAATAAAAAAAAATAGGATAAAATTTCATTACAAATTTTCGGAAACAAGGAGAAAATTCGGTTAACATGAGCAAACTTCTATAAGGTATAATTTGTCCTTCAGTGATTTGTTTTGGAAGATGATCCTTTTGGTTTTGATATAACTTTTTGAAACATATTTTGTGAAAAAATTTTAAATGAAATGACCATGGTAACTAATTTAACCAAAATGCACAAAAAATATGAGTTATAACCTTCTAAAATTGCTAGTTTCTTTATAAAAAATTGATTTTTTCTGTACCATCCCATTTTTTTCTTGGACCAAAGAGTATTTCACATAGATAATGTTAAATTACACTTTCGAGGTCACCAGCCATCAAAAAATAGGATAAAAGTGTATTAGAAATTGTAGGAAAAAGTGAGAGAATTCGATAAACACGAGCAAATCTTCTTGAGGATATAATTTGGACTTGAGGGCTCCGTTTTGGGAAATGATCCATTTAGTGTTGATATAACTTTTTGAAACCAAATTCATGGCAAATTTTCAAAGGAAATTACTATCATAACTATTTTATCAAAAATGCACAAAAATGTAAGCTATAACCTTCGAAAATGGCTAGTTTCTACCAAACTTTGATTTTTCTTGACCATCCCATTTTTCATTTGGAGCAATGTGTATTTTAATTAGATCATGATAAATTCCACTTTCGAGGTCACTAGCCATATAAAATAGAAAAAAAGTTTGTTACCAATTGTAGGAAAGAGTGAGAGAATTTGATTTACACGAGCAAACATCTAGAAAGTATAATTTGGCCTTCAGAGCTTCGCTTTTGGAAATAATCCTTTTTTATGCAACTTTTTGAAACCTGTTTCATGGCAAATTTTTAAAGGAAATGACCATCATCCCTATTTTAGCGAAAATGCGCAGAAAAAACATGAGCTATAACCTTTGAATATTGCCATTTTCTGCACACACAAAAAAATTGATTTTTCTTGACCATCCCATTTTCTCTTGGACCAAAGTGTATTTCACATGGATCATGTTAAATTCCACTTTTGATGTCACATACCATAAAAAAAAAGAGGATAAAAGTGTATTACAAATAGTAGGAAAGAGGAAGAAAATTTGATTTACACGAGAAAACTTCTGGAAGGTATAATTTGGCCTTTAGGGCTCCGTTTTGGGAAATGGTCCATTTGATTTTAATGTAACTTTTTGAAACCTAGTTTGTGTCAAATTTTTAAAAGAAATAACCATCGTCACTATTTTAAGGAAAATGCGCAAAAAACATGAACCTCCGAAAATAGCCAATTTCATAAAAAAAAAAAATTTTGATTTTTCTAGACCATCCTAGTTTTCTCTTGGACCAAAGCATATTCCATATAGATCATGTTAATTTCCACTTTTGAGGTAACCAAGCATCAAAAAATAGGATAAAAGTGTATTACAAATTGTAGGAAAGAGGGAGAGAATTCGATTAACACCTGCAAACCTTCTGGAGGGTATAATTTGGCCTTCACAAGTCTGTTTTTGTAAATAATATGTTTGGATTTGATGTAACTTTTTGAAACCTAGTACATGGTAAATTTTCAAATGAATTGAACATTGTAACTATTTTAGCAAAAAATAAAAAACGTGAGCTACCTTCAAAATTGATATTTTCTTCAAAAATTTAATTTTTCTTGACCATCCCATTTTTTTCTTGGACCAAAGTGTATTTCACTTAGATCATGTGAAATTCAATTTTCTAGGTCACCAGCGATCCAAAAATAGGGTAAAAGTGTATTAGAAATTGTAGGAAAAGGGGATAGAATTCGATTAATACAAGCAAACATTCTGCAGGGTATGATTCGGCATTCAGTGCTCCATATTAGGAAATGATCATTTAGTTTTGTTTTAACTTTTTAAAACATAGTTTGTGACAAATTTTCAAAGGAAATGAAAATCATAATTTTTTTAGCGTAAATGCATAAAAACGATAGCTAACCTTCGAAAATGGCTAGTTTCTTCTAAATTTTGATTTTTCTTTACTATCCTATTTTTCACTTGGACTAAAGTGTATTTCACTCAAATCATGATATATTCAACTTTTTAGGTCACCACCTATCAAAAAATAAGATAAAAATTCATTACAAATTGTAGGAATGAGGGAGAGAATTCGATTAACATTAGCAAACTTCTACGACGTATAATTTGGCCTTCTGGGCTTTGTTTTGGGAAAAGATCCATTTGGTTTTGATGTAACTTTTTGAAACCTAGTTCATGGCAAAATTTTAAAGGAAATGACTATGGTAACTAATTTAGAAAGAAAAAAAAAACACAAAAAATATGAGTACATTCAAAAATATCTAGTTTATTCAAAATTTTGACTTTTATTTACCATCCCATTTTTCTCTTGGACCAAATTATATTTCACATAGATCATGTTAAATTGCAATTTCGAGGTCACCAGCCATCAAACAATCGGATAAAAGTTTATTACAAATTGTAGGAAAGAGTGAGAGAATTCGATAAACACGTGCAAATCTTCTGGATGCTATAATTTGGACTTCAGGGGCTCCATTTTGGGAAACGATCCATTTTGTGCTGATGTAACTTTTTAAAACCTAATTTGTGGCAAATTTTCAAAGGAAATGACAATCATAACTAATTAGCGAAAATGTACAAAAAATATCAGTTATAAACTATGAAATGGTTAGTTTCTACAAAACTCTGATTTTTCTTGACCATCCCATTTTTCATTTAGACCAATGCATATTTCACTTAGACCACACTTTTGTTGCTACCAGCGGTAAAAAAAAAGGGATAAAAGTGCGTTACAAATTGTAGGAAAGAGGAAGAGAATTCGATTTACACGTGCAAACTTTTAGAAGGTATAATCTGGTCTTCAAGATTCCGTTTTGAAAAATAGTCTATTTGGTTTTAATGTAACATTTTGAAACCTATTTCATGGAAAAATTTGAAAGGAAATTACCATCATCACTATTTTAAAGAAAATGCGCAAAAAAAAGTGAGCTTTACATTCAAAAATGGCCCTTTTTCAAAAATTTGATTTTTCTTGACCATCCCATTTTTCTATTAGACCAAAGCGTATTTCACATAGATCAATTTAAATTACACTTTCAAGGTCACATACCATCAAAAAATAGGATAAAAGTATATTACAAATTTTAGGAAAGAGGGAGAGAATTCGAATAACACGAGCAAACCTTCTGCAAGGTTTAATTTGGACTTCATGGCTCTGTTTTGAAAAATGATTTGTTTAGTTTGATGTAACTTTTGAAACCTAGTTTGTGGAAAATTTTCAAATGAAAAGATCATCGTAACTATTTTAGCAAAAATGCGCAAAAAAAAAGGTGACCTATATAACTATCGAAAATGAACAGTTTCTTTAAAAAACAATTTTTCTTGACCATCCCATTTTTCACTTGGACCAAATTGTATTTCACATAGATAATGATAAATTCCACTTTCAAGGTCACTAGCCATAAAAAAAAAGGATAAAGTGTGTTACAAATTATAGGAAAGAGAGTGAGAATTCGATTTACACGTGCAAACTTCTAGAAGGTATAATTTGGTCTTCAGGGCTCTGTTTTGGGAAATGGCCTATTTGATTTTGATTTAACTTTTTAAAACCTATTTCGTGGAAACAATTTTAAAGGACATGACCATCGTAACTATTTTAGCGAAAATGCACAAAAAAAAAGAGTTATAACCTTCGAAAATGGTTAGTTTCTTCAAAATTTTATTTTTCTTGACCATCCCGTTTTTCTCTTGGACCAAAGTGCATTTCTCATGGATCATGAGAAATCCAACTTTCTAGGTCACATACCATCAAAAAATAGGATAAAAGTGTATTACAAATTGTAGAAAATAGTGAAAGAATTCATTTAACATGAGCAAATCTTCTCAAATGTATAGTTTGGACTTCAGGGCTCTGTTTTTGAAAACGATTTGTTTGGTTTTGATGAAACTTTTGAAACCTATTTCATGGCAAATTTTCAAAGGAAATGACCATCGTAACTATTTTAGCAAAAATGCGTAAAAACATGAGCTATAACCTTCGAAAATGGACAGTTTATTCAAAAAATAATTTTTCTTGACCATCTCATTTTTCACTTGGACCAAAGTGTATTTCACTTAAAGCATGACAAATTCTACTTTCAAGGTCACCAGCCATTAAAAAAAATGATAAAAGTGTGTTACTAATTGTAGGAAAGAAAGAGATAATTCAATTTACACGAGAAAACTTCTGGAATGTATAATTTGGCTTTCAGGACTCTGTTTTGGGAAATGGCCTATTTGGTTTTGATGTAACTTTTTGAAAACTATTTCATGACAAATTTTTAAAGGAAATGACCAACATCACTATCTTAGCGAAAATGAGCAAATATGTGAGCTATAACCTTCGAAAATGGCCAGTTTCTTCAAGAAATTTACTTTTCTTGACCATCCCATTTTTCTCTTGGACCAAAGTGTATTTCTCATGGATCATGTTAAATCCCACTTTTTAGGTTACATACCATCAGAAATCAGAATAAAAGTGTATTATAAATTGTAGGAAAGATGAAGAGAATTCGATTACGAGCAAACCTTCTGGAAGGTATAATTTGGATTTCAGTGCTCTGTTTTGGAAAATGATTTGTTTAGTTTTGATGAAACTTTTGAAACCTATTTTGTTGCAAATTTTCAAAGGAAATGATATTGTAACTATTTTAGCGAAAATGTGCAAAAAAGTGAGCTAACCTTCGAAAATGGATAGTTTCTTCTAAAAATGATTTTTCTTGACCATCTCATTTTTCACTTGGACCAAAGCATATTTCACTTAGATCATGATAAATTCCACATTCGATGTCATCAGCCATTAAAAAAAAGAGGATAAAAGTTCGTTACAAATTGTAGGAAATGAGAGAATTCGATTTACATGAGAAAACTTCTGGAATGTATAATTTGGCCTTCAGGGATCTGTTTTAGAAAAATGATCCTTTTGAAAATGGATCATTTCGAAAACTTCTGGAAGGTTATAACCTTCGAAAATGGATTGTTTCTTCAAAATTTTGATTTTTCTTTACCATCACATTTTTCTCTTGGACTAAAGCTTATTTCACTTAAATCATTTTAAATTCTATATTCGAGGTCACTAACGAGCAAAAAATGGTGTAAAAATGTGTTACATATTGTAGGAAAGAGGGAGAGAATTCGATTAACATGAGCAAACCTTTTGGAAGGTATAATTTGGTCTTCAGTGCTCAATTTTTGGAAATGATCCTTTTGCTTTTAATGTAAATTTTTGAAACCTAGTTCATGGCAAATTTTCAAAGGAAATGACAATTATAATTATTTTAGCGAAAATGAATAAAAACGAGAGCTATAACCTTTGAAAATGGCCAATTTCTTCCAAACTTTGATTTTTCTTGATCATCCCATTTTTCACTTAGACCAAAGTGTATTTCACTCAGATCATGATAAATTTAACTTTTGAGGTTACGAGCTATCAAAAAATAGGATAAAATTTCATTAAAAATTACATGAATGAGAATAAGAATTCGATTAACATGAGCAAACTTCTACAAAGTATAATTTGGCCTATAGAGATTTGTTTTAGAAATGATCCTTTGGTTTTTTATGCAACTTTTTGAAACCTACATCGTAGCAAAATTTTAAAGAAAATGACCGTGGTAACTAATTTAGCAAAAATGCACAAAAATGTGAGGTAAAACCTTCGAAAATTGCCACTTTCTTCAAAAATTTGATTTTTTTTACAATCACGTTTTTTTCTTGGACCAAAGTGTATATCGCATATATCCTATTAAATTTCACTTTCGAGGTCACCAGCCATTAAAAAATAGGATAAAAGTATATTATAATTTGTAGGAAAGGGGGAGAGAATTCGATAAACACAAGCAAATCTTCTAGTGGGTATAATTTGGACTTCAGGGCTCCGTTTTGGGAAATGATCTATTTGAATTTGATGTAACTTTTTGAAACCTAATTCGTGGCAAATTTTCAAAGGAAATGACCATCATAACTATTTTAGTGAAAATGCACAAAAACTTGAGCTATAACCTGCGAAAATGGCTAGTTTCTAGCAAACTTTGATTTTTCTTGACCATCTTATTTTTCATTTGGAACGATGCGTATTTCACTTAGATCATAATAAATTCCACCTTTGAGGTCACCAGCAATTAAAAAAAAGGATAAAAGTTTGTTATAAATTGTAAGAAAATGGGAGAGAATTCATGTATTCAGGCTTCGTTTTGGGAAATGATTCGCTTGGTTTTGATGAAACTTTTTGAAACCTATTTCGTGGAAAAAATTTAAAAGAAATAACCATCGCCACTATTTTAGGAAAAATGTACAAAAAAAACGTGAGCTATAACCTTCGAAAATGACTAGTTTCTTGAAAATTTTGATTTTTCTTGAACATCCCATTTTTCTCTTTGACCAAAGTGCATTTCACATAAATCATGTTAAATTTCACTTTCAATGTCACATACCATCAAAAATAGGATAAATTTGTATTACAAATTGTAGGAAAGATGGAGAGAATTCGATTAATATGAGTAAACCTTTTGGAAGGTATAATTTGGACTTCAGGGCTCTGTTTCTGGAAATGATTTGTTTAGTTTTGATGTAACTTTTGAAACCTAGTTTGCGACAAATTTTCAAAGGAAATGACCATTGTAACTATTTTAGCGAAAATGCACAAAAAAATGTGAGATATAACCCTCAAAAATTGACAGTTTCTTAAAAAAATGATTTTTCTTAACCATCCCATTTTTTACTTAGACCAAAACGTATTTCACTTAAGTCATGATAAATTCCAAATTCGAGGTCACCAGCCATAAAAAATAGAATAAAATTACATTACAAATTGTATGAAAAATGGAGAGAATTCGATTTACACGAGCAAACTTCTGGAATGTATAATTTGGCCTTCAGGGCTCCGTTTTGAGAAATGGTCCGTTAGGTTTTGATGTAACTTTTTGAAACCTATTTCGTGGCAAATTTTTAAAGGAAATGTTTGTCGTCACTATTTTAGGGAAAATGCAAAAGAAGAAAAAAAGTGAGCTAAACTTTGAACATGACTAGTTTCTTAAAAAAAAATTGAATTTTATTGACCATCTCATACTCTTGGACCAAAGATTATTTCACATAGATCATGTTAAATTCCCGAGGTTAACTAACTTTAAAAAATAGGATAAAAGTGTATTACAAATTGGAGGAAATAGGGAGATAATTCAATTAACACGAGCAAACCTTCTGGAATGTATAATTTGGACTTCATGCGTCTATTTTTGGAAATGATTTGTTTAGTTTTGATGTAACTTTTGAAACCTAGTTCATGGAAAATTTTCAAAGGAAATGAACATCCTAACTATTTTAGCGAAAATACACCCTCCGAAAAAAGACTATTTCTTCAAAAAAAATGATTTTTCTAGACCATCCTATTTTTCACTTGGACCAAAGTGTATTTCACTTAAATCATGATAAATTCCAATTTCAAGGTCACCAGGCATAAAAAAAAATACTATAAAAATGCATTACAAATTGTAGGAAAGAATGAGAGAATTCATTTAACATGAGCAAACTTTATAAGGTATAATTTGGCCTTCAGGCTCCGTTTAAGGATATCGTCCATTTAGTTTTGATGTAACTTTTTGAAACTTAGTTTCTCTTTAAATTTTAAATGAAATCACCATCATGACTGTTTTAGCGAAAATGCGCAAAAAAACGTGAGTAACCTTCGAAAATGACCAGTTTCATCAAAAATTTGATTTTTCTTTACCATCTTATTTTTCTCTTGGACCAAACCATATTTCATGTAGGTCATGTTATATTCCAATTTCAAGGTCACATACCATCAAAAAAATAGGATAAAAGTGTATTACAAATTGTAGGAAAGAGGGAGAGAATTCGATTAACACGAGCAAATCTTCTGGATGGTACAATTTGGCCTTTAAGGCTCTGTTTTAGGAAATGATTTGTTTGGTTTTGATGTAACTTTTTAATACCTAATTCGTGGCAAATTTTCAAAGGAAATGACAATTGTAACTATTTTAATGAAAATGCGCAAAAAATGTGAGCCATAATTTCTTGACCATCGATTTTTTTCTCTTGGACCAAAATGTATTTTACTTAGATCGTGTTAAATTTCACTTTTGAGGTCACCGACTGCCAAAAAATAGAATAAAAGTGTATTATAAATTATAGGAAAGAGGGATAGAACTCGATTAACATGAGCAAACATTCTAGATGATATAATTTGGCCTTTAATGCTCAGTTTTAGGAAATAATCCTTTTGGTTTTGATGTAACTTTTTAAAACCTAGTTCGTGACAAATTTTTAAAGGAAATGACCATCATAACTATTTTAGCAAAAATGGATAAAAAAAACGTGAGTTATAACCTTAAAAAATGACCAGTTCCTTCCAAACTTTAATTTTTCTTGACCATCCAATTTTCACTTGCACCAAGGTGCATTTCACTTAAATCATGAATTCTAGGAAAGAGGGACAGAATTCAATTAACATGAGCAAACTTCTGGAAGGTATAATTTGGCCTTCAAGACTTCGTTTTAGGAAATGATCTATTTGGTTTTTATGTAACTTTTTGAAACTCAGATCGTGGCAAAAATATAAAGGAAATGACCATGGTAACTATTTTAGCAAAAATGCACAAAAAATGTTAGCTATAACCATCGAAAATGGCAAGCTTCTTCAAATTTTTGATTTTCTTGACCATCCCCTTTTTCTATTAGACGAAAGCATATTTCACATATATCACATTAAATTCCACTTTTGGGGTCACCAGCCGTAAAAAAAGATGATAAAAATGTATTACAAATTGTAGGAAAAATTGAGGGAATTCTATAAACAAAAGCAAACCTTATGGAGTGTATAATTTGGCATTCAGGCTCCGTTTTAGGAAATGATCCATTTGATTTTGATGTAACTTTCTGAAACCTAGTTCATGACACATTTTCAAAGGAAATTACCATTATAACTGTTTTAGCAAAAATGTATTCAAAACATGAGCTATTTGAAAATGGCCAATTTATTCCAAACACTGATTTTTCTTGAGCATCCCATTTTTCACTTGGGGCAAATTATATTTTGCTTAGATCATGATAAATTCAACTTTTGAAGTCATCAATCGTAAAAAAAAAAAAAAAAAAAAAAAAAAGGATAAAAGCACATTACAAATTGTAGGAAAGAGGGAGAAAATTCGATTAACACGAGCAAACTTCTAGAAGGTATAATTTGCATTTAGAGCTCCGTTTTGGGAAATGATCCATTTGGTTTAGATGAAACTTTTTCAACCTAGTTCATGCCAAATTTTAAAGGAAATGACCGTCGTAATTATTTTAGCTAAAATGCGCAAAAAAAACCTGAGCTATAACCTTCGAAAATGGTCAATTACTTCAAAATTTTGTTTTTTCTTGACCATTTCATTTTTCTCTTGGACTAAAGTGTATTTCACTTAAATCATGTTATATTTCACTTCCGAGGTCATTGACCATTAAAAAATAGGATAAAAGTGCATTACAAATTGTAGGAAATAGGAAAAGAATTCGATTAATACGAGTAAAGCTTCTAGAGGGTATAATTTAGCCTTCACGGTTTCGTTTTAGGAAATAATCCTTTTGGTTTTGATATATCTTTTTAAAACCTAGTTCGTGACAAATTTTCAAAGAAATGAACATCATAACTATTTTAGCGAAAAATGCATAAAAAACGTAAGCAACCTTCGAAAGTGGTTAGTTTCTTTCAAATTTTGATTTTTATTAACCATCCCATTTTTCACTTGGACTAAAGTATATTTCACTTAAATCATGATAAATTTAAATCTCGAAATCAACAGCTATAAAAAAAATGAAGATAAAGTGCATTACAAATTGTAGAGAAAAGGGAGATAATTGTAGGAATATATAATTTGGCCTTCAAGGCTCCATTTTGGAAAGTGATCCATTTGGTTTTGATGTAACTTTTTAAAACCTAGCTCGTGGAAAATTTTAAAGAAAATGATCGCCGTAACTATTTTGGCAAAAATGCACAAAAAACATGAGCTATATAACATTCAAAAATTGCCAGCTTCTTTCAAACTTTAATTTTTTTTTACCATCTCATTTTTCACTTGGACCAAAGCCTATTTCACATAAATTATGTTAAATTTCACTTTAGAGGTCACCATCCAATAAAAATAGTATAAAAGTGCATTACAAATTGTAGGATCGAGGGAGAGAATTCGATTAACACGAGAAAAATTTCTAGAGGGTATAATTTGGTCTTCAGAGCTCTGTTTTGAAAATGATCCATTTGGTTTTGATATAACTTTTTGAAACCTAGTTTTTGGCAAATTTTCACAGGAAATTATTATCATAACTATTTTAGCGAAATTGCACAAAAAGGTAAGCTATAAAGTTAAAAAATTGTTAGTTTCTTCCTAACTTTGATTTTTCTTGATCATCTAATTTTTTCACGATCAAAGTGTATTTCACTTTCAATATCATCGGCTTTCAAAATATAAGATAAAATTGCATTACAAATGACTTTTGTCAACTTGATTTGATGATTATTAATATGGATATATAAGTATTTCCCACTTCTCCGTTAAGAATTAATAGATTTCAACTTGTTAATGAGTTTTTAGACATTTCTCAAGGTAATGTAACTGAACTCAAATTTCAAGGTTTACTGTAATTTAACCTTAGTTTTATCCTCAAGGCCCAAGTGGTATCGCTTTCATGCTAGTTTGGGAAACATCGACGTAATATTTGACTTGTTGTCCTAAACGACGTCGTGGTTCGTTCGAATTAAATCAAACGCATCAGAAATTATTGTACATACGACATTCGAATTCTCAGAAGAGCCGAGGTGAGGAAAAGGCAAATACTACTGGACAGTGCACGCTACTGTCAGAGACGGAAAAAGGAGACTTTTTTAGAGAGAGAAAGTATAAACGGTTTTTCTACAGAGGGAGAGAGAAAGTAGAAACAGAAAACGCAAAATGGTGTGGATGTTAAATCAACAGATTGTTAGAGGGAGGAGAAGACGCATATGGGGAGGAGCATTTCTGTGTTGGCTTCTCCTCATGTTGCTCACTCCCAAGATTAATCTCTCTCCCCAAAACCATCTCTTCGCTGACAAGCGCAATTTCCTCGGTAATGCCCTTTCTCTTATGTGTGTGTATTACTTGATCATTTTCATGATTGGTGTGATTCTGCTTTATGGGTATTTGACAGGAGTGCCTAACACCTTGAATGTGATCACGAATTTCCCGTTTCTGGTTGTGGGTGTTCTGGGTTTTGTTCTCTGCCTTGGAGGAAGCTTTTTCAACATAAGGTTTTTTAAGATTATTCTTACTTATCTTTTGATTGGATTTTATTATGTTGTGTCTATGTTGTTTTGAGTTGATTGTGTAATGATATTAGTGGTGTTTTCTTTTTCTTTTTCTTTTTCTTTTGGATGGTTTTGGGGTTATTGGTTTGTTGCAGTTTGCGAGGAGAGATTTGGGGTTGGACGCTATTCTATGCAGGAATAGCAAGTGTGCCTTTTGGGTCTGCTTATTATCACCTCAAACCGGAGGATAATCGAGTAATATGGGACACCTTGCCGGTTAGCATTGCTATTTCATTGTATAACTCTCCATTTTAGCTGTTTGTTCCTGATTTCTCTGTTGAAATATAAAAGAATAATTGGGTCCTTTTCGATCAGCTTAAGCTTTTGGTTTAACTGGTAACTCAATTATTTCTTAATACTCTCTTTGATTTTATGAGAGAATGGGAGTAATATGAAAATAGGACTGTCTTTTCCGCATAACTAAAACCTCAACTGTGCCTAGCACAACTATTTGGCTTAGTGCTTTTCTTCCCCTCTTCAATCAATTAAAGAAGGCAAGACAAAATAGGTTCTAAAACTTCAAATTTTATTTTATTTTTCAATATATTTTCTCAATAAGCAAATGGATATATTCTTTTTAATTTCCCCACTATCTCCTTCTTGTTATTTTTATATTGTATATTCTTTGATTTACATTGCTAATTGCAGATGATGATTGCATATTCCTCACTTTTCTCCAGTTTTATTGTTGAGAGAGTTGGGGAAAGGATTGGATTGAGTTGTTTGTTCTCTCTTCTGTGTGTAGCTGTTCTTAGCATAATTTATGCAAGGTAAGTTCTTAGATTTTAAAGTTTGCGTTTACCTCTGTATTTAGCTGTTTGAAACGTTTGCATGTATTCAAATATTCTCAATTTGTTTGCTAAATATAGTTTGCTAGTTTGTTGCAGAGCATTTAGTGATCTTCGGTTGTGCATGACATTCCAGTTGATTCCATGCCTAGTCATTCCGGGGATGGCATTTTTATTTCCACCCAAATATACTCACTCAAAGTATTGGCTTTGGGCAACAGGTGTGTTATTTTTTATAACTAGAAAATTATTCTCCTTTATTTCTATACTTGATATTATGCTGGAAAGTCTTTCGGTTTATTCACTTTTGTCTAAATCAAATAAAGGGGAAGACTGGTAATCAAGCAAACCAAAGAAAACAGCCATATGACTATATAAGAACGATGTGCATCTAGAATTATGTAATAGGCCCATTCACATGGGGAATAAGAAAAATTAAAGAAAAAACTACTAGAACTATCCTTTTGTTTATGTATATTTTTATCAAGGATCGAAATAATGTGAACCCTTCTCTTAGAACTCAGTTACATGGCAAGAATAGCATTGACTCTGTCAATCTTTTATGGAAATTTTCAAAAAGTCTTCTTACAAATTTGTAGTTTGAACTTTCGAAGTATTTGGAAATAACTTAGAGAAGAAAGATCTTTCAGGTGCTTTTCTTCAGTTCATTGCCATAGTTTTTTAAAATGGTAGACTTGAGTGGAAGGGGGTGTTGATGAAACTGAAAACTCGCAACTGGTCCTGATTGACTGAGTTGCCTGGAGTGTAGGTTGACCGCCCCTGAAAATAAGATCGAGGAAGACAGTAGGTGACCCGTAGTTGGGTTCTTCGGAGTAGTCCTCCGATACCTAATTCAGTAACTGTAAGAAGAAACTGAATGGACTTAAGCTGTAAAAGTGGTTAGAGGGGAGAAAATGTCATAACATAAATGGTTTATGAGCTTTCTATTTATAGTGAAAAGTGATTAACCTTGATCGGTAGGAACATTGATTTGGATGATTGAGATTGAACCAGGGATTTTAGCGTAGTAATTACAGATTCATCCTGAGGCGTATAATTACTGTTTTACCCCTGATGGCAAAAGGACTATTTTGCCCTTGATTGAGCCACATGTCGTTCTCTAAGTGGACAGTGGATTTTTGCCCACATCAGGTGGAAAGATTGATTGCTCAGTCTGAACTGTGAAATCGGTTCTTTCTAAAGTCGCCAAATTCTCCAACTGGAAAACGTACATTCACATTCCTTTCTCAATCCCCCTCCCCCCCTTCCAAAAAAAAAGTGTGCATATAATCAATTTCTTATATCAGCCAATTGGATTGTTCACTTCACTTACAGCGCTTAGTTCAAAGGTCCTAATGTAGCTGTGAACAAATAGAAGTTTATTTGTTTTTGATGCATTTTCTGTGCCTAGCCTCTAGATTGTTGGTTTGCTTAAAAATTTGAAACCATCTAATACAGGGATTTACATTCTATCAAAATTTGAAGCTCTTGCTGACAAGAAAATATACCATGCCAATCTTTACATCATCAGTGGGCACTCATTGGGGCACTTGTGTTCTGCAGCGGTCCCAGTTCTGCTTTCAGTGATGCTTATGTATAGAAACATCAGATGTCAAAGGTATTTAAAAATTCCTGCTAATTGAAAGAAATTTTTTGGAGATATTTGTATCTTATGTAAATGAAGTAATTCCATTGGAATCTGAAGGCCCTTTTGATTTTCATAGCATTTGGAAGTGTCCTCACCTCGATCATTTTATTGTTTTCAAGTTGTTGAATGTGACTCCTCCCCTGCTTCTTTTAATCCTGTTTAAATAATCTGAACTGTTTGGATATGTTTTGTTTTCAACTCATCCAGAAAGGTTTCTCCCCCACCCACCCAAAAGAAAAAAAAATTCCCCACAATAGTCTAAATGCTGCCTGAAGGAGAAAAGCTCAAATGTAGCCTTTTTTATGAATTACCTAGGTGACTATCTTCCTCCTGAATTTTCACAGAGAAGTTGAAGGGTTACTTGTTATTAACTGTTGGTTGGGCTAATGACAGATTAGGTGACCTTGGCAGTCCTTGAAATGCAAAGACTGATGAAGGCATTCCTCATTCAGTGTTAAGGAAGAATCGTGGGAGGTAACAAGTAATCTATTACTACTTAGTTTCTGCCAAGTACAGTTGGAGCAGTGAAGAATTCCGTGAAACTTATCCTCAAAGACTGAAGATGGAAATAAAATTCATTGTTATAAGATCTCATCCTGACTATATAGTGCATACTATGGTAGTTCTGTTGTCGTTCTATCGAGTCTTTGGAGTGTTTTTATCTGCAGGCTAGTTCCAGTGCCAAATCAGATCGTGCCGTGTCATATTGTGAGATTTGTTTTGTCATTTTATGACGAATTTTGGAAGTGTCACCCTTTTTAATATTCTTTGTTTAGGTTTTCTCTTGACATTAAGTATACTCACCTGGAAGCTGGTGACATTGGAAACAGCCCAGTGACTGGAGCGAATTTAGGAATGTAGGAAGACTGTAAAGTTCCCCATGTATCCTAACCATGAGAACAGATTAATTAAGGTCACCAATTTGATGTCCTCGACCGCATTTATCATTTATCAGTCATTAGTCAGCAATTTGTTGCCTATACTTTTTTTTGGGTACATTAGCGGGGAGAGGGATCGAATCTGCATCATCTATATGTAAGACTCTTGCTCTGTTTGCATGATACTATTACACATGAATTGTCTTATGTTCTTTGTAACTATGATGATATGCCCAAATATTGCATAGGAGGTGTACTTCATTGACAGAAGAATGTAGTAAATAGTAGTAATAGCCTTTCCAGCACTTTTCTGGTTATTTCTTGTTGTAGGTTCAGATTATAGGACATTTGCTTCTAGTTGGCATGGCATTTGGTCATTGCCTCTGTGGATAAGCTAAAGTTAGGTTGAGCGGTGAACTTTTAATCATAAGTGGCTTTAGGGTCAATGATTGAAATACAAAAATATAGTGGAAGAAGTCATAGTCGTCGTAGGGGCTATGCCAACAAAAAAAAATTGCGTACTGAATTGTCATATGGCTATGGCACGTGACGTGCTTACATGACAAACATGCGCGTACCTTCACATGCGCCTATTGTTCTTTGGACGATTGTAATATGGTTGACTATCTACATAACTACACTCTCATGCATGTGCATGTGCATGTGCACGTGCATGTGCATGTGCACGTGCATGTGCATGTGCACGTGCATGTAGGCATAGTACTATGGAAAGATGTGATGTGTTCCATCGTCCAAAAAAATGCGTTTGGTGAACAGATTAACATTGAAGATAAGATGAGTTGGAAAGATGAAATATTTCATTTTATCTCTTAAAATTGGATGATTTTACCTTATCATCACAATATGAGAATTTTTTCCTTATCTTATATTATCTTTCTATTGTCCGCCTAACATTTGTGAGATAAAAATCATTCTATATTCTTTTTATCACGTTCACCGAACACAATTAAATTTTGTAGAAGTTTTTGGAGAGCATGCAAGCGAATCTTTTCTTATATGATAAAATTTAAGATGATGAGAATTGATCCTATGTTTTGTGATTACCATAGTCTATGCTAATCTGAATTTGCTGCAATGATTTGTACTGGCTATGACATTTAATTACAATCTTCATTTCTTGTAGGCCTATAGTACAGTATAAATGGATGGAAAAAGTGGTTCGATAATTGTGGACCGTTTTAGCAAGGTGTGCCAGTTTTTGTCCGTATCACTAATGCCTTCGTTAACCAATGAGGCAATCAATTTAAAAGGAGGAAACACAAAGAAGGCAAGAAAGCATGGGCCTGATTTGGTAACAATTTTTTTGTTTTTAGTTTTTAAAAATTAATATTGAAAACAGTTTTTATATTTAGATAACTGTAACTTAAAAATTATTTTCAAAATAAGAAACAGTAAAATATTGTTAAGTAATTTTATTTTAAAAACTGTTTTGATACACTTTGTAATTATTTTTAATTTTGAGTTTAAATTTAAAATTTATATTAATTTTAATTTTTAGTTTTAAAAAATTTGGGCCTTTGTGTAGCATATTTCTTTATGGACCCAAGAGAGAATTTTTTTCCAGTGTCATGTTCCACTCAAATAAATATTACCCATGATTTTGAAAAAAAAATTAAAAAGTCAAAGAAAATAAATTGAATTGCCAATGAAATTATCGGTTAGGGGTGGACTCAAGCCTAGTCGAGTCCCTGAATACTATTCAAACTCGGCTTGAATTAAAAAGAACAGGTTCGAGTTCGAGTTAAAAAACTGAGCTCAAGTTCGAGCTCGATCAATTTTTTGATGGTTCGAGTTTGGTTCGGCTCAAACTCGATAATAAATGATTCTATTCGAGCTCGAGTCTGAACTTTAATTTTAATAAATAAAAATATAAATATTAATTCGAGGTCGATAATATTTTATCAAATTATTCAATAATATTTTAGATCAAACTTTAATGTATTTAAATTTAATTTAATAAATTAATAAAATTTAATTTTTAAACTCAAGTCAAACTTAATCGAAGTAAGTTTAGATAACTTGACCGATTCTAAAACTTAACAGTGGGATAAAAGCTCAATCACCCGAGACACAGATCTCGCCTGACTATGTTATTCACTTTTGTAAATGTGACCCACTGGATAAAAAAATTGATATACTTTGAAGGAAAATTCTGGGAGATTTTCTCATAAATATGGGTGGTCAAAAGTATTTTTACTTCGGCTGTCGGTTGTGTCCTGTGTGGATGACAGGATGGGGGAGTTTTTTTTATAAAAAAAAATATGAATCTAATTAATTCCTTTTTAACATGAATTTTTCTCTAAATAATTATTTAATTTTAAGTTAATGAGAGCCAACAATAATTGACAAACGCGACCAAGCATGAGTCATATTTTTGTTGCTTTGTTCCATTTTGTATTAGAAAGAGAATTTAAAGGTTTTGTTTGGTGTCGGCGGCCCAATTTCAAAAATAAAATCATTTTATTCGAGTATTATGGATGAAGTAATTATTGACTTGGGATTTAAGTTAATGCAATTGGATGAGTTGGATTAAATACCTAATTAATAATGATTTGCAAACATGCCGCTAAGCCAGACTTTGAAACAACTACCGAGATTTGTCGGTGGGTTTCTCTCATTGGCCTTTTTGGGTCAGAGATTTGGTAGATCTATAGGTACCATACTCCACAAGGCAAGGTAAACCAAAAAAAATATGGGCAAGGGTTATTATCGTCTGATGATCAATGTTGATGTACTCCATTAGGGAGTGATTCGTCAAGAAATTTTGGATGCGTCAGGATCAAATATTGTGCATTTGGATCGAGTGCGATTGTTCATCATAAGAGTTTTGTTTGTACAAACGGTTGTGATACACTCGATCCACACACTCAAATTTAAATCCAATGCATTCAAAAATTTCTCAGGTTCTAGAACATTGCCCTCCTTCAATACGAATATGAATAAAATACAAATTTTCTTTCGTATTCAATAATATCCGTTCTCATGTAACTTTTTTCGAAATATTTGAGAAACATGTATCGTTGTGTTAGAGAAGTTTTTCTTTAATATATATACATAAAAAATAGTATAAAAATTTATTTTTAATTTATTAAAATAGATAATTAAATAGGTTATTTTATATATTTGTAAATAGTATTGAATTTCTACACACAGAGTGAATTTAAAATAAATTTCACCGTACTTATATCAGGATCGAAATTAAAAATCTTTTCGTATTTTATATAATAAAATTTATGTTTAACATCAACAAATGTTTACAGAAAAACTTAAACCAAAATATTTCAAATGAAATAAATGAATTTTTATCACTTAACCAAACACTTGTTAATAAATACTTATTTTTTCATATAACAATAAAATAAAATATTATACCATATATTTTTTTTATGAATCTACCTAAACAATTTTTCATTTCTAAAGTCATTTGACATACTCAATACTTAAGTCAAACGAGTCCTGACAAAGTAAAATATTACCATGAGATAGTATGGTGATCCTAAAGTATGGTGACCCCTCGTTTTTTTATAGTTCACTCCGTCACACGTCTAGCATAAATAAAAGAAGTATCTGTATGACATGTCTCATTGAGATCACGTAGAAACTTAGCACACAAGAAGTTAGAAAAGTGAATGTTTTTTACCGAGATAGATTCCAAATTTGGTGAGGTGTACGCATCCCTTTTGGGTGGAGAGCACCTCTCTCCCCCACCACCGCCTCTTTTCCTTCCCTCTCCCTCCCCTTTACTTACATCTCTTCTCTCCTCTCCTCTCCTCAAATTCACAACTCATTTATTCTCTCTATCTCTATCTCTATCTGCATATCTAAACAAAAAGAAAGGAGTAATTCTCAAAAAATGTCAGACAGAGTCTTCCCATCTTCCAAACCTGCTGCTGCTACCAATGGCGCCACCACCGCTTCCGCCAACGGAACCACCGCCACTAACAACAAACCCACCGCCACTAAACCTCACCTCTACAACCCGACAGCTCGACCTCCGTACCGGCCACAACCGTACCACCGGCGGAACCACCACCGAAGAAGTGGGCGCGGACTTTGCTGCTGCTGCTGCTTCTGGACAATACTCTTGCTCCTCGTCGCGGCCCTTCTCGCCGCAATAGCCGGCAGCGCCCTCTACGTCCTATACCACCCGCACCGCCCATCCTTCTCCGTCCTCTCCCTCCGCATCCACCGCCTCAAGCTCACCACCTCGCCAGACTCCTCTTCCTCCCATCTCTCCTCCCTCTTCAACTTCACCCTTGTCTCCAAGAACCCGAACTCCCACCTGACTTTCTCCTACGACCCGTTCTCCGTTTCCTGCTTCTCGAGTAACAGCGGCGTGTTCCTTGGCAACGGCACCCTCCCTGCATTCGTTAGCGATAAGAAGAACCAGACCTCGTTTCGAGCCGTTGTGGTTGCTTCGACTGCTAGCGATCTTGACGCCGAATCGGTCACCAGCTTGAGGTCTGATCTGAAGAGGAAGAGTGGGGTCGCATTGCAAATTAAGATGGATACCAAAGTGAAGGTGAAGATTGGTGGATTGAAGAGCAAGAAAGTGGGGATTAGAGTTACTTGTGATGGAATTAAAGGAGCTGTGCCCAAAGGTAAGATTCCCTCCGTCGCTTCTATTACTGAGTCCAAGTGTAAGGTTGATCTTAGGATCACTATTTGGAAATGGACATTTTGATGGATAACCCAATTGCTCTCCATTTGTTTACTTGTTTTTTTTCTTTTTAAGTATCTTTTCTTTTATGAATATGGAAAAGATCAAATATGGGATCTGGTGAAGAGTTGATAAAATTGAGATTGTCAATTACTACTACTAGTAATTTTTTTATAGGTTTTTTTTATATAGTTTTGGTGCGGTAAGTGAGTTGAATTTTCTTGGTTGATGCAATTTTATGAATACTGTTAAAAAAATTGTTTCCATGATTACTTCAATCTCTTTCATTCCCTTGTGTTCGATTATGCAAAGTGCAAACTAGCTCTGTTTTTTAGTTTTTAGCCGCCACTCAATTGCTCATTTTCAAAGCTCCGTTTGAGTTGTTCAAGTTTGTAAACATCCATATATCAAAACAGATTATTTAGGTCAAAACACTTGAAGCATATTCACGTTCCTCATCGGTTAAATACAGAAAATAGAACGAGCATGAGATGATAATTCCACTTATTTTATCAAGTTAATCTTTTTAATCGAAGACCTAATCCTTTTTATCTAAGCTCAACCCGTGACACAAGTGTAAACCTAACACAAAAAAATACGAGTTTTTTTTTATTTACGAGAGTATCAATGATTGGTAGGAAAAGTTTATGACGTGTATTATTTTACATCGATTATGTATTAAAAAAATAAATATATATATATAATATGAGGTGAAAACTCTATTTATTTAACAATATTTACAAAGAGATCTGAATCATCAAAACAGAATAATAGTTACAAATGAAAGCTTGATTTATCCATAAAATTGGGTCCGCCGTATTCAAACCTCTCTTCCCTTGCACCTTACAAGCATGTCGCTTTCTCTAATTGGACGGAGAAAATATTGAATTAAAACTATAAGATGGTAAAAAAAAATTTGTTCAACGTAGTATAATTAGAGATATATAATTTATTTTATTTTTAAATAAAAATAATTTTTTTATTTATATATTTTAATAATAAAATAAATCTGAATAGCATGTATCTCGTAATATCAGGGACAAAAACTTCGATAAAAATATGATACCCCGTTGATGGGGATATGACTGCGTCAGTCGCATTGATTTGATATTTTATATATTTAATGTTATCAAGTGTATCCCATGATGGTGAGACTGGGAGTTAAATTCGGGTGCACGTGGCTTCTGTGTGTTATTGGTCTTGGTACATAGGTGCAGGAGGAATTTTATCAGACTTTGTAAGTCGTCTTTTTTAAAAAGCTTCGATTAGATCTTACAAGCGAGTACTTTAGTCATAGGAAAATTATTTTATTAGATCGATTTTAAAATATTAATTTTAAATCTGTATGAAATTTTATTTATAATTTAAAAAAAATTATAGTAATATCAATATAAATATGAGATTTAATGAATAATATTACTAATAAAATTTCAGATGAATCTATAACACATATCCGATCTAACCATATATTCATCTAATCATAGGGAGTTTGAGTACGGCTTATTAATTCCACTACTCCTAAAACTAGATGTGATGTGACTATCTGGCAGATCGAATGGCTTCGTTACTCGTTAATCTTTTAAATATAAAATATATTATTATTATTTTTCCATTTAAATAATACTAGTTTTGAACTCGTATAAATGCATAGAAATATTTTGTTCATGAAAACAAAATGTGAGAAAAACATTAATTAGAAAATAATTTATTTTATAATAATAAACATTTGAATTAAGTAAAAAAAATATTTTTAAAAGAAAAAGAGATATATTTATACATTTTTAATTTAAATCCTTATTTTTTTCTTGTTGTCTAAATATCAATGCAATAGTGCATACTGCAAAAATAGTACCCATTTCACTCCCTTACGTTACATTATATTAATCGTAACATAATATAAAGTAATTTTGATGATAAATTTGGTGTCGTTTTAGACTTGCATATAGCTATCTTCTCTTTTAGAATCTTCTACCATGTCATTCTCCTTCTTGCGCTGCACACTAATCGATGTGATTGATGGTTTATTTGTCATCCCATATGCTAACTATTTGTCCTAAAATAACAATTTTGAGTTTAGTTTATATTTAAATAGTGCCTATTAATTTTTTTTGCTAATATCTAAAATAAAATTTAGTTAATTTTAAGATATATAAATGTAATTATACCAATTTGGAACCTATTTTTTAGATAATATTTTAATTTAATTTAATTAAGTTAAATATTTAAAAATTAAAATTAAAATAAACAAAATTTTCATTAGAATTTTAAGAGATAATTACAAAAATTGAAGCAGATGGTAAGACTTTTAAGAGCTAATTACTAAATTGAGGTTGTTATGGATAAATATTTTTAAAGTAAATATTTTTAAAGACAACAATATTCATGATATATTTAATTTTGATTAAAATAATATGTATTTTTTTTGCTAATGAAACATCCATTAAATAAATATACTAATCCCATATTTTATCAATATATATTAAAAAAATTCTCACTATTATATTTAAATTTTGTGTATTTCAATAACTTATTTCATTTTAAATTTGTTTGCATTTTTTAGTGCCTTTATCTATATTTATTACCCTTTCTCCTTATTTTATTCAAAACATTTTTTATCTAATAACTTTTCAACTATTCATTATATCCAATTTTTTTATCTATTAGCTGTTTTATTTTTTCAGTATATTTAAATTTTATATCTACTCATTATACTAAAATTTTGCATATTTCAATATTCAGTCTATCTTATTCCTACATTTTTATCTATTAATTTTATCTATATCTATTAGTTTTTTTATTCAAAATTTGTATCTTAATATACAAATTAGTATACTTCATCTTAAAAATCTCTTATTTTTATCGGTATCTATTAACTCTTTATCATGGTTTGAGTAATGTTTTAAGTGGATATTAAAGTTGCATTAATCTCCACTTAAAAGCATTATCAAAAGTTGGCTTTTATCACATCAATATATTCAAATTTTGTATATTTTAATTTCTAAACTTATCTTATTTTATTTTAAAAATCTTGATTTTTTCTATTTATTGTTTCTCTCATGATGTTTTTTTTAGCTAATTGCTTTTCAATAATTCATTATATTTAAATTTTTTATCAAAGTATTTTTATTTATCTATTAAATTTTTTTGTTTCCTAATTATATTAAAATTTTGTATATTTCAATATTCAGTTTATCTTATTTCATCATTAAAATCCTGTATTTTTTATTTATTATTTTGTCTATATTTATTAGCTTTTTTATCTACTCATTATAATCAAATTTTGTATATTTCAATATCAAACATATCTCACTTCATATAAGCAATAGGCTTAACAATATCTATTAGGTTTTTTTATCTCTTCATTGTTATATATTTCAATATTCAAACTTATAAGTTATTTCATTTTAAAAATTCTATTTTTTTTTCTATTACCTTTATCTATTTCTATTAGCTTTTTTTCCTTATTATATTATGAGCATTTTTTTATCTATTAGCTTTTAACTATTCAATTTTTTTACCAGAGCATTTGTTTATCTATTAGTTTTATTTGTATTTTTTAGCTTTTTTATCTTCTCATTACATTCAAATTTTGTATCTAATCAGTATATTAAAATTTATATATTTTAATATTTAGTTTATCTTAATTCGTCCTAAGAATCATGTAATATTTATCTATTAACTTTATATATATATATATAAGCATTTCTTATTTCTTCATTATATTCAAATTTTGTATATTTTATTATATATTTGATATTATATCATCTCAAAACTTATGTTTTTTTTATCTAAAAGGTATATTTATATTAATTACGATCATATGCTAAAAGATATATGAAAACGAATCGTACTTATATTAGGAAAAAAAAAACTAATATACTACACTTAATTGGATAAACCTTCTATGGAATTCAATTATTTGAAATTGAAAATAATTTGTTAACAAAATTTATATGATAATGAGGATTGGATTTTATGTAAGATAAAATATATTTGAAATTAAATTTAAATAAAAAATGTACTGATAAAATTTATCTGACAATTAATAGTTTGGTTTCAATAAGAAAAAAACTTAAGATATTCATATTAATAAAATTGTAAACACAGAAAGTGCTCATGTATACATCTACACCACTATCTATGTAAAACATTTATTTAAAAAGAACACAAAAATTGATAGGATCATGATTATTAACTTTACGTAATACTATCAATAGAGGTTTAATTTTTATAAATTTACCATATTTTATTTAATTTTTTTTATGTGACAACTGATAAGTTGAAAAGACTACCATGAAAGAAAAAATTACACAAAAAATATTAATTTTTTACTATTATGAACGTTGAAATTTCATTTGCAGCGCAAAAGCATTTTTAGAAAGATTTTTTTTAAAAAATTCAACCTTAACAATCAAATAAATATTGTAGAGAAATTTTACTAAAATTTGTCTTCATGTGTGTTTTTCAATTTTCTATTAACAAAAAAAAAGAAAGATCGTCATGGTATAATAGCTTTATGAATTCTTCATATGACATTATAATATCTTTGTAAGCTCAAAATAAAGAAAGATTTGCACAAAAATTTTTTAACTTTTTTACTATTATGAAAATAGGAACTTCATTTGCAACATAAAAATAGTTTTAGAAGGATTTAAAAAAATCGAAAACTTACAATCAAATAAATATTGTACATAAATTTTACTAAATTTTTTTCTTCAGCAATCAACAAAAAGAAAGCAAGGATTATTGGGTTTAATGGAACTTACAGAACCGATTCTTAATAATCTTTGTTCTACAGTAACGAAAATAATGCAAGTATATTAAGTATAGAAATCAGCATAAACTTAAAATAATAAAATTATAAACATGAATATAAAAAAATAAAAGATAATAATCAGTAAACCTTTATTTTAACTTGTTGTTCGGTAGAGAAATGAAAAATATAAAAACAATAAAAGAATAGATCATATTTAAATGAAACTAAACATTGATTAACTAATGAGATAAATATTATAGATAATTATTAATACAAAAAAAATATTTATAGATAAGATGAGATGAGAATTAAATTTATTTAGATAAGAATAAGTCCAACAAATAAATTTTCAATTTCAAATAATATATTATCTTAACCAAGACAATCAACGCCTTTAAATAAAAATAAGTTCAAATTTAAATGAATATAAATACAAACAATATCCTAGCATTTTCTTAGAACCAAAAATGAAAAAGATTGTCCCAATGTACTTAAGATAATAATTATTTTTTTATAAGTAAAAAGAAAAGAAAAGAATTTTTTTTATATCTAAATTGTAATCATACCATGTGCCCGGCGAGATCATTGATAAATGGTCAGTCTTTACGTAAAATTATCTAAACTTTAGCGGTATTTTTTTTATAATATACTTCAGCGATGATTTTTATAAAATATTAATCTTTTAATTGATAGGATAACAATTAGCTTTATGTAATACTGTTATTAGAGGTTGAATTTTTATAAATTTAAATCTTATGTCTATATGATCTTACATTGTTTTATTTACTTTTTTCATATGATCGCTAAGAAGTTGAAAAGGCTAAAATTTTATAGTGGATTTATATGATCAATTTTTTGAAAGTGTGGTTGTTATTAATTGAAAGATTAAATAATTTTGTTAGTTAAAGATAAAACATTAAAATATTTGAATTTGAAAGTAAGTATATTTTATTTGAATGCAAGTGTTTTTTTTGTTTTTTTTTTAAAAAATAATTTGATAAGTAAATAGTATGTCCATGTCAGCGTCCACGTCATTTTTTATGTGACACATTGGAATTGTTCTCTCTCTCTCTCTCTCTATATATATATATATATATATATATATATATTTGAATGGTATCCAACAACAATGGCAATTATCAGTTTGGTCCTTAAACTTAAGGGTATATAGCAATTTGGTCCTCAGTATACTAATTCTTATAATTAAACCCTCAACGTTTTTATAACATAACAATTGAGTTTTACAACTCTGTTAGAAAATTAATGAAAGTAGGTCATATGATGAAAAAGTTGCATTGAATCCCTTTAATTGTCATTGGTTTTTGTCGAGGAAGCTCTTAAATATCTGTTATCTATAGGCTAGAACTAAAGTTAGGGCGAAAGTTGGATAAAATTTTTAAGGATGTTGGAAAAGATTTTGGGACTACTATCCCAAATCCAATTAAGAAAAAGAGAGGGGATAGTTACGTACAACAATTGCCCGCATGTGCCTATTTGTCAGTTGTACGTCACATGTCCATCATGTGACTTATTTTCGTTAATTTCCTTTAACAGATTTGTAAATAGGGACTTGATTGTTGTGTTATGAAAATATCAAGAGTTTAATTGTAAGAATTAATATGTTGGGGATCAAATTATTATTTACCCTTAAGTTTAGAAATCAAAATTAATATTAACTTTTACAATAACTATCGATATTAACTTAAACAATGGTCAATAAATAACTTTTATTATAATTTTCTAAAAAAAAAAAAAAAAACCTTTATAGTTATTTGGTGGTCTAGATAGAAGAGGTTTCTAGCAACTAGCAAGAAGGAAATCAAAGAGGTTAGAATGTATGTTCTTAAGATTGATAATAATATACTCACGAAATTATAGATTAGTGAGTAACTTACTTAAGTCTGCTTATTAGTACTATTTCATGCCAGAAAATAAATAGAGTAAATTACAATTTACTATGGAGATTCGGTTTAACTTTTAATTCCTCATCGGGTTTGGGATTATATTTCCCACCCCAATAATTCCTCAAACCAATTTTATATTAATATATATATATATAATAACAATAAAATTTTATTTTTTTTAATTGTATTGTATTTGTTTTTAATTAAAATAAATATAATTATATAAAAAAAAAAAAGAAGTTAGAGTTCATATCGCCTCAGGGGAAATTCCTAAATTAGTAAACAGAAAATCCCCGTCCTTAGTAGGTAAACGGGGACAGGATAAGAAAAAATTCCAATCAAAGACGGATACGAACGAACATTTGACCATTTGAGTAGTAACATGGCCTAAGACGAGGAATGCATTCCACCACTGCGCGTCTTTAATTATACAACCATATAGAATGGCTCCCACTAATATTTTACTTTTGAAACAGGAAATAGAGGACAAGGAAAGATGGGATTAGAATGGGCTACAAGGTTAAAGTTAGCTTCGGGTGCTGCACGGGGCCTAGCTTTTCTCCATTGTTACATCAAATCTAAGTTGTGCCATAGAAACCTCACTGTCATCAAACATCACAGTTGATCAATTGGGCAATCAATTTGTTTTTTTTTTTTTCAGATATTGCTTTGGACCCACAAACTCATCCGTGCACCATCTTTATCAAGCAACACATTCAAAAACCCAAAGAGACCAAAGCTATTGCTTAACAATAACAAAAATTAAGAGTTTATCAGCGGTCTTGTGGCCTTGTTAGATACATTGTGTATCAGTTTGATCTCTCTCAATTTAATTGAATCAAATTAGTTCATGTTAGATGTACAATGCATCAATGTTACCCTTTTCCTCACAACCATTAACAGACGCAAATATCCGTCTCCCATGTGCAAGCCACGTGCCTTAACTAACAAAAATATACACCAAAATCCCTCAATTTCACGATCAAACCCGCCATTTGCATCATTTCTTCTTCTCTTTCTTCAACCCTAAACTCTTAAATGTGCCTTTGTTATAGCAATTTGTACCTCTAAAACTCAAAAGCAACAAAAATCAACGAAATGTCCGAATTGGTGGCTCGCACCGGTCACAAACCACGTTTGTGTAGAGCTGGTTGTGAAATTGGGGGATTTGTGCATTTGAAAGATGAAGAAAGCAGAGTTGATGGAAGCACCAGTCCAATTCAGGATTAAGTTGACACTTGAGGTCAAGCACCAATCCAATCGGGTAGATCTGGGGTTCTGGCCATGGAGGAAAAAGTTCATGGCATATGGCTCGAGCTTGATGAACATATTCACTATAATACCCTGTGTGTCCATAAACCTTTGAGTAAGCTTGATATAAGTAGTATAAACACCATCTTTGTTAAACAAAGCTGATGGCAAAACTTGGGGAACAGAGTTTGCAAAACCTGGAATCAACAACTCAGGATCTGAGTTTTCAAACTCAACACTGATCTGGCTATGACGTGTTGACAGATAAATATTTAGGCCCAAGAATCCCGAATTGATTGTTAAAAAAATAAAGAAGGAAGACTCGATTCATTTGCAACATCAATCACAGGGACACAAAAGAAATCAAGAATCAAACCCACGACCCAAATTGAATTTGAATTATGGGATGATGATACGATTTTTGTGACAATGTTTTTGACATGAGATATGTGGGTTTCAATTCCGACATAGATGTAGGCTTTTGGGGACTTTAACATCAACTATGGTGAAGGAGGCTCTAGTTCAGGCAGATCAATGAGTTGGATACAGGGTTGTGAAGTAGTGAGTGATTTGGTGTATGCATCAACAAAGGGAGCAACGAAGAGTGGCTTCATGGGGAGGATGGTGATTGAGATTCTATCATCGTGATCGATCCTTTGCAAATTCAAAAGTTGATGCTAGGTGACCGATTCCAAGGATGACGATAAACTCTGCTTTCTTTATCTCTCAAATGCACAAATTCAAAGGTTGAGTTTAGGGTTGAAGAAGGATATGATTGGGGGTTTGATCGTGAAATTGGGGGATTTGGGTGTATACCTATGCTAGTGAAGGCACGTGACTCGCATGTGAGAGACAAACGTCTGCGTCTGTTAGTGGCTGTGGGGAAAAGGGCAATATTAATGCACCGTGTATCTAACATGGACTAATTTGATTCAATTAAACTGATAGGAACCAAACTGAAATATAGCGTATCTAACAGAGACCACTGATGGCGGTCGGAGATGAAAAAAACGAGATTCGTGAAGAGTGCTCATGAGAGGTGTTTAATTTTGAAATGTGGAGGGACAAAGAGATTACGAAAGTTGTCAATTCTGAAATGAGATTTCTACTCATTAATAGGATCAAGGACTGCGGGCTCAATACGATGTAAATGGACGAGCTGTTGTGGGTCATGCACAATGTTGGAAGGTAGAAGCTCATCTGAGAAAATATGAAAAGTGGAAATTAATGGTAGATAAATACAAGAAGGAAGGCCATGCTATGTCATATGGATTTTGCATTCTTGTATGATTCCAGAGGACACAGGTAGTGTAAATGGGCTGGCAGTAGGGTCCAGTGGCTCCCAGTGGCATTCTGTCAATGAAGGATATAGCTTTGTTCTGTTTTAAGGTGCAACAAAATCAGACGTTGAGCAAATATGTGATCCATTGATATCTTTTTGGCCTCAAGCTCCTTGTACCAACTTTTTCAGCACGGAGGAAATTAGTTTAAGACAAAATGGCCTTTATCAATAATCCTAACAACTATCTGTCTGCATGTGTCTGATGTTTGAGAAGATTCTTATGTTTTCATGGCACCAAACCCAAAAATTACATCAAAAGATGATAGTTTCTACATTCACTAAAACACAGATAACCAAACAAAAGAATTTTTACATTGCAACCCTACTGAACTTTATGCAGAATGCAAATGCATTTAGAAAATCCAGAAAAAAAGTATATATCATGAGCAAAATTGCGCCATTAAATGGCGTTATGAAGCTGCACAAACATAAATTTTTGGATGGAAATTAGCATGATATGAAACAAGAAAAATGCTTTCAAGAGAATGTGTATTATGAAAGAATCACCTCTGCTTTACGATATCTACATAATTCAAAGAAGATTACAAGAGATCTGAACCATGCGTAAGAAAATTTTCTATAGTCATACGGTATCTACCCTTTACCATTTGTGAGAGTGAACAGGGAAGCAGCATCCTTCAAGTCATGCTCTTGCTTATGCTGGATCAATTCGGCATTTTCTTTTAGCACAACTTTGTCACTGAAAACAAAACCAAATTCAGATTTTCAATGCTAGAAATACAAAAATAAGATAATTTTCCCCCTGATAAAGTAATAAAAGCTTAAGTTTTACTAAAAGCACTATACAGTTTTATCTTTGTAACAATTATTGCATAGAAATTCTGCTCAATTACAACTTACAACCTATGCAAGTATCTGACAAACTGATATTTGGTTACTATTGACAAAACTTATGGGCTTGAACCTGCTTGATAAAATTTTAAAAATTTTTTTGAGAGGCAAAGACAAACTTTATTGATAATCCATGATCAAGAGAATACATCCAAATAGCAACCAAAATTTCTATAATTTTACATGTCAAGACTAACATGACTTTTAAATACTACCATATACGTACTCTTCTATACACATGTAATGAGATTTTTCGAGGAATTGGCCAATTCAATAGTCCAAAAACATATACAGTAAGAGCATCAAAGTTTCTGTTTTTAAGATCAGACAACACACTTTTATTCAGGTTATCCTATTTTCAACTCATTAATCAGATTGTTCATCCTTAAATAGGATATAGAACCCCATAATGTCACCTTCTAGACTGTTTTAAGAATTGGAGAAAGAATAGTAATATTCACAAAGAAGGCTACGCCATCACAATAGGCAAATGATGAGGTACTTCCTAATAATCTCATTTTCCAAACAAAATATGATTTATAAGACAATATGTAGAATGAAAATAATGAAGAATATAAACTGAAAATATGAATTACCAACTTATCTAAACAATTGAATGCCTTATTCATTAAAT
This sequence comes from Bretschneidera sinensis, assembly GCA_023935145.1. Lineage (NCBI taxonomy): Eukaryota > Viridiplantae > Streptophyta > Magnoliopsida > Brassicales > Akaniaceae > Bretschneidera > Bretschneidera sinensis. The sequence continues at coordinate 13,076,827 of CM043701.1, forward strand.
TCCATCCAAGGTCAAAATCTGCATATAAGCACAATAACTACTGCTTCTATATGCTAATAAATGAACAATTCAAATTTGATTTTTTTATTTACAAACAAAACATCATATTATATAGTATAAGAAATCGTAAATAAACCCTATTGCTACTCGAGCCCACAGAAGCCGAAAATCTCTGTAAACAGTATATATGATCAAAATTTCCATTAACATGCATGTATTGATGATGCATAACAATTTACCCATTAATTTTCTTTGCATGTATAGCTACTTGAACTTTATATGAGTATTACCCTAAACAATGTCCACTTTCTTTGGTTCAAAAATCCAACAATTTCCTTCTTTCATATGGGTATCCCCATTTCCATGATATGTACTCAACAATGCCTCTTTAAGAGAAAATCTTAGAATAAAGGGTTAAATTATAGTTTCGTTATTAAAAATGTGAGCACGGTGTCATCATGGGCACGGTAAGTGATCAAAATTAAGAAAGACAAAAACAACACAAACCTGAATTGATCAATCAAATCCTTTGAGTCGAAAGGATTCACCTCCCTCTCATCAAACACCCCTAAAAATGGCTTGATATCTTCACCTACATCTAAAAGCGCTTGTTTACTTTCATCCAATACTGTTGGTACGCACGAGGAAGACCCACCTTCCATTTCAACTTTAACATAAGTACGACCCAATAACACCTCATTATTATAAACAACTTTCGAAGATGACTCATAATTTTGGTGCTGTTTTTGCGGGTGCGGATACTGATGATTAGGCGCAGCGGCGGCATCATACACGGTACTCAACAATGCATCAATAACAACGTCGTTTTGCGCTGCGTTATTATTAATATCCTCATGGTCTACTACTAGTTGGTGGTGGTGAGTAGCTATTTGGGCTCGGCAAATGGCAAGCTGATTGAGGACGATTTCGAGCTCTGCCTTGGCGAGTTCGATCTGACGCTGCAACTGACAGATGATACGATAACATCCACCAACTGGGTCATTGGCTCGGACGTTTGCCTGGAAGACCATTGAATTTATAGCCATGGTTTTCTGATGAAATTCGAGGTTTTTGATGGTTTTCATGATGTTACTTACGCCGAACAGTTTGTGTGCATTAAGGAAATCCTTTTGGCGATTAGGAGGAAAAAATGGAGAGAGAGGGCAATTGGGAGCGCATTTTCTTCGTTGGTATTTACATGCGGCACACGCTTGAGAACCGGTCGTGGTGTTGTTGTTGACGGCATTATTATTATTAATATGACCCGCAGCAACAACAGCAGCTCTATTGTTCATATGATCTTTAAGAGTATCTCGCCAAAAGATGCGCACAAAAGTTCTGGGGTGTATAGGGGAAGAGAAAATCAGCGAATGGGGTGAGAGGAAGAGAGAAAATAAAGGAAATGAGAGAACCACTTTTAACCGATCACGTTGTACTGGATCAGTATATGGAGAAAAATTAGGGACGTGTTGTTGTACGTGTTTTGTTTTTTCTTTTATTTTTAAAATTTCAAAAATAGGATCGGTTTTATTTTGTCATTTGAATTCAAATGTTTTACTACATTATATAATCTTTGAGTTGAAAACCATTTAAGTATATAAATTAGGGTTTATTGCATCGTAAAATCTTTGAACTGCGGATAGTATTTAACTCTAAACCATTAATTTGAAGTAGGGGAATTTTGAATTATGAATGAATAGCAATTAGTGGTGGACTTAAGTCGAGTTTTTTTCGAGCTATTTGAACTCGAGCTTGAAAATTAAGCTCGATTAATTTATCGAGTCGAATTCGAATACCTTAATGTTCCACTCGAAAGGCTCTCGAACAGTTCGATAAGGTATTATCAAATTCGAACCTAACCAAACTTGAACTGAGCCGAGCTCGAATGGATAACTTGGGGCTCGAGCTCGAGCTCGAATAAGTTCGTTTGTTATCGAGTTTCAGCCAAGCCGAGCTCAGGCCATTAGAAACTTTATCGAATTCGAACTCAAGCCCTATTTTTAAACTCAAATAAGCTCGTTTGTTATTGAGTTCGAGCCAAGCCGGGCTCGAACTATTAGAAAATTTATTGAATTCGAGCTCAAGCCTGATTTTTAAGCTTGATTTGAACTTAAGCTCGAACTCGAGCGGAACCTGTTAATTTTAAGTCGAGCCTAACTCTAATACCTTAGTATTCGGGTTCGGCTCGGCTCGGCTTAGCTCGAGTCCACCCCTAATAACAATCAACTCCTTAAATCTATTTTTTGAGATAAATTTAACCAAATGAGAAACTTAAAAGAGAATTACAGTAGTTCCAATTTTCTTATGTCCAATTTTGAGGGCAAACATTCACCACGTAATAATCAAATGTAAAAATCCTCGATTGATTAGATTTTCGTCTGAAAATAGATTTAAGGAGTTGATGGTTACTAATTCATAATTCAAAGATTCTTTGCGTCAAATTAATAGTTTAGAGAGTTAAATGCTATTGCTTCATAGTTCAAGGACATGTGATACAATAAACCCTATAAATAAATGAATAAATATCATGATAAATGAATTTATTATCACTTTGATATGATAATGAATTGTTTATCAAAGAATTTTAAATAGTTGACTTCATCATCAAGGGATAATTTCATCAATCAATTTGAGTTATGGTAGAAATCATCTTATTCTAAATTTCATAAAAAAAAAAACTTTTCAAAAATTTAAATATCATTAGTACTTAAAGTTCTCTTCTCTAATATTTTTTGGACAGAGAAAATATTAGGACAAAGATTCTTGCTTTCCTTGTAATTTTATCACTAAGGTTGCTACACGAATGAATTAAATTCAATTTAAATCCAAGTTTTTCTTTTCAATTTTTTTGGTGAAAATATTTAAAATGAATTAAATTCATTCCAGAACATAACCGAATAGATAAGAGATAAGGTAATGTTTGGAAATAGCTTTTGAAAACTGTTTTCAGTTTTTGAAAACTGAAAACAATTTCCAAAAACTTTTTTCTACGTTTGGCAAATAGTTTTCAAAAGCAATTTTCTAAAACAGTTTTCAAAAAACTACTCCAAATTGGTGTTTTTCTGACATAATTTTCGAAAAAATAACCCTAAAATGAGTGTTTACTTCTATGTTTCATTCTTCCTCCATGGTATATAAAAAATATTAAAATTTTGAAAATAAAATAATATTAATTATTTTTAAATATTTAGTAAATATGAGAAATAAAAGTAATATAGATTTTAAATTTAAACTCAAAATTAAAAATAATTACAAGTGTATCAAAACAGTTTTCAAAATAAAATTATCTAAACAACATTTCATTGTTTTCTGTTTTAGAAACAGTTTTCGAGTTACAATTATCCAAACTTGTTTTCTTTAGAAACTTCAAAAAACTTCAGTTTTAGCTTTTGAAAATTGAAAACTATTACCGAGAGATACTATAAGTATTTCTTGCCTACAAACAATCTTTACCTTCCAACCAATCACCTCGCTACCTTACCTTTTTGTCCACTGCTCCATTTGCTCAATTTGTTTTCCAGCGATATTGCTTTTGATTTTGATTTTCTGTCGTCGCTGGTCAGCGCCCTCACAGTCCGGAATTTTCGAAAGGCATTGGTGCCCGCAGCTCCGTCGGGAAAGGGGGCTATTTTTTTTCTACCAGAATGCTGATTCCGCCATTCAGATTAAGTGATGAAATTTGCATTTAGGTGACTTGATTTGTTTTTTTAAGATGCATATCCTGAAAAACTAAACCTTTATTGCAACATAATAGTACATGCAATAAAAATTACAACCATGGGAACCCAACTTCAGCATGTAGAAGATTGTGTTGCAACGGTAAAAGGAAAAATCACCCATCTCCCTTTGAAGATAGCAGTCACAGCGAAATTAAACAAATTGTATATGAAACAAGGAAATAGATAACATCACATAAGAAAATGTAATTCAAATAGATGGTAGAGAAATTCCAATCTTCAACATTCAAATTAAAATTTGAACAGAATGAAACCCAAAACCATCAAACCTACATCCGTTGGTTTTGACAACAATGGAATTCCAAACAAACTGAAATACATACGAAGAAAGAACAAAATCCATATAAAGACATACTACACTATCATAAGCAGAAACTAAATGAAAAGACAACACTCCACATCCACTCAGCTGTGGTTTTGAGGACCAACAAGAGGAAACCAAACTCCACCAGCCTGCAGGGAATCGATGTAAATGATGTAAAACCTAAGCAATGCTGAATAATTGAAGCCTCCCAGCAATGATGATCATTATTCCTCGACGAAACCAAGAATGACTACCCTTGGATATCAACCGAATTTTGAGTTATTTATACCCAATTCACCACATAATGTCAAGTAGGCATAAGTAACTGCAGCAACAAAAACTTGAGACAGCTTCAACAAATTGTACTTCTTACCCATGAGTGTTAACAGCCTCCCACACTAAATTCTTGGGAACTGGCTTGGCAAGATCCCGAGCCTGCAAGGCTGCAGCTCGAAGAGTCCTAATCGTCATTGCATTTGCCTTCCAGAATGATGCACTATTGTATGGCAAGTTATGCTTCTTGCATAGCTCAATAACAAAAGGTGAGATTTTCCTAAGATTGCTTCGAGGCATCCTTGGAAACAAATGGTGCTCAATTTGAAATTGCAATCCACCATGAAACCAATCCATCCAAGATGAGCATTGTATATCAAGTGTCCCCTCAGTTTGCTTCTCAAACCAATCATTTCCTCTAGGTGGACCAACATAAACACTAGACGAAAAGTGATTCAAACAGAACTGAACATGTTGGATTCCAGTGACTGAAAAACTTGCAACAACAAACATAACTCTTTCACCCCAGTTGGGCAAGCAAGAAACAAGCAGAGGATACCAAATCCAAAACACAAGGATACCCAAAATCTCCTGTCCCCTGTTGCGTACTCTTCTCTTAGATGACAACAACAAGAATGATTGAGCAAACAGATTGATTCTAGCCAAACACATTACAGGATAAAATGTCCAATGCTGGTAGCTAACCAAGAGCCTAGTAACAGAATCAAAATTCATCTTCCTATCGTAAAAGTAAGAAGTAATTGAATTGAACAATTTTGAAGATACCGCAAAGAAGGGCATGTGTTGAAGATCTGGATCGAAATCAAGGCTATTACAGGCAAGATGATGGGCGTTGTGATTCCATTTCCACCACGCAATACTAATTCCCGCAAGGCAATTCCCAGTAAGGACCTGCGCGAATCGATTGTATTTACGACTACTCATGACCTGGTAATGCCCAGAATCATGCCCGATCCACCCGCTTTGAATCCATAAAACCCCCATTAACCCACCACAGATTAAATGGATCCAAGTATTATCAGAGCACAAAACACCATAAACACTCGCAGTAAACAGAATTACCATGAAGCAAAGCGAAATGAACAGAACATGCCCCTTCTTTTCAAACAAACCCATTTTCGAAAACTCTGCAAGAAGCTTCCTGTAATCTTTCGATGCCTCTGACACAGAGTAGTCTTTGAGATAAAACCCAGTAAAGAACTTTCCCAGATATTGCCAAGCGGTACCTGGATGGTAGGCGACAAAAGCGTCAGTGACATCTTTTCCTGCGAGGCTCAACAACGGAGCTTCACCACCAGGGTGATCTCTGGTCCAATCTGTGACATCATAGATCTTGCCCTGTATAGAGATCCACAGATCTCCTGGCCTGTTGTGCTTTTCAAGCTCTGCTTGCGAAATGTACCTCTCTGTCTCTGCCATTGAAGCGGGAATAAGCAAAGTGCAGATCCCTCACTCTCAGTTCACTCAAAGCCCAACCCTTTTTTTATCTCTATGCTTCTGTTTCTCGCTTTCTCTTCCTTTCTGGGCTGTAAAAGGAACAGATTTTGTGTGTAAGGATTAGATCACGTGAGGATCCTTTATAGATAGGGAGAGAGTGGCTTTGGTACCGGTAGTAGTATCCTTTATAGATAGGTAGAGAGTGGTTTTGGTACTGGTAGTAGTCTAGTGATATATCCTCTCTGATTGATTTCTGGTTTAGGATGTTTGGGAGTACAAATAGAAAAGCATCAAATGATACCTTGTAAAGGACTGCGGTGGGGTACAATACAGCCAGGCAACGTTAATGAAGAGCCACAGAATACTTTAAAACAATAAAAGGTAAGGGTTAATAACATTTTTACTCCTTTGCATATACGCAATTTCATATTTTAGTACATATGCAATTTTATATTTTAGTACCTTAACAAAAAAAAATTAAATTATATCACAAACTTATGATTTTGTCATTCCATCCAATTTATCTATGAAATATCATATCAGTATTGTAATGTGGCAAAAGATTACAACTCTACAAAAGAGAATTGAAACACATTGTTTTTATCTATTCTCGCATATTTCATACTTCTATTTTTTTTTTTCAATATCACACTTGACCGACAAAAGTAGTTATTTCGTGGGCAAACTAACAACTAATCTTCTTTCCTTTACCTTCATTTTCTTCACTAGAGAAGTTTAGTGGAAGAGAAAAAAATTCTCTCATTTTCTTCGTTTCCAAACAGCTTTCTACTACTCTTTTTCCTCGTCAAAATCAAAGAAAACCCATAGAGATGGAGAATCATCACTTGTGACTGCCAAGAAAGTGGAGATTTCCCATAAATTTGTGGACTTTCCTATCAATCTTGAAACCTTAAATTTTCTTTCCAACTTCATCAAATTTTCTCTCTCATCCAAATTTCCCATTTTGCCTCAAGTTTAGTTTCCATTGAGCTCCAAACCACACCCAAATTCCTAAAATGGCTCAAACACGTTTCAAAAAACAGCCCCAGAGTCCAATCCCTTATGAAGAATTCATCAATCGTCAAGTCTACAACTTCTTCTGTTATGTATTTTGGGGCTTGTGAGTTTGGGAAGTCCATTTTGCCCAAATTGGAGAAATGCCCATATATGCTTATTTCTCCAACTGTTGGTGCTATGGGCAATATTGTGTCGTCTACCATAATGGTGCCTAAGGAGCTGATCACGCAACGAATACAAGCTGGTGCTATGAGGAGATCGTGGAAATTTTTGTTGAAGATACTCGAGAAAGACAGTATGCTAGATGGCGTTTGGCAAGCAAAAAAATGAACAATTTTGACTGTTTGGCAAGCAAGAAATGGGGGAAGAAAATTTTCTCTTGCTGTTTATTGTACTGGTAAAAAGAACATAAAAAATAGGGATATGATGGATTATTTGATTTAGGTTTGGCTTATATCATACACAGAGAAGAAGGAACCTGATTTAGGCATAAAGACTATTAATTAGAGATGGGATGGGCTGGGTTGGGTTAATTGACTTTTATTTGTTTTTTTTTTTTCAATTTTTGGTATTGCCATTATTTTTAATAGAATTGAAAGGTATTGAAGCAAAATCAATTTTTCGTGCAAATTGAGGTCACATCAACAAATTTGGTTGGTGCTCTCTCACGCAAAATCTTTGCTACCTCAACAATGCTTTGCCACTTCACCATGTTAATATGGTATTTTACAGAAAAATTAGATAGATAATTGACATAAAAGATTAAAATAGGACAAAATCATGAGTTAGTGATATTATTTTTTAAAAAATTGTTGAGGTACTAAAATAGAAAATCGCGTATATTCAAAGGACTAAAAATGTTATTTGCCCAAAATCTAAAATCTTGGCTAAATACTCAAATAGGCAAGAAATCTGGAGGAATGAAAAAGAAATTTGGTAGAACTCTAATTTTACCATAATTTTTTATTACCCTCTGAATTATGTTTATTACTGTTTGAAACATGTTTCTATACCAAAATACAATTAAAAAAATATTTTATAAAATGATTCATGTCTTTTAGAAATTGAGGTTTTTTTTTTTTTTAGAAAAACTGATTTACAACTGATTACTAAACAGTTTATAATTCCACTTATATTTTATCATAAATCATTTTAAAAACTATAAATTAAAATATAAATTATTTCTCCGACTAGATCAAGTGAAATTGCTTTGCTGCCTCTAATGGTTTGTTTGCACCATATTGTGTTCCAATTTGATGGTTTTTTTTTATGAAGAATCCTATTAATGGAATGGCATTTAGTTTAAAATTTAATATTAATCGGTAAATATGACTAAATGCTTTGGGTGGACTCGAGCAGAATCAAGTCAAATTTAAAGGGTTCAAGCTCAGACTCAAACTTGAATCGAGTTAAACAATGAGTATCAAGCTCGAGACCAGTTAAAATATACGTTCAAGCTAGATTTAGTTCGAGCTCTATAATTAACGAATTAATCCAAACCTAAGCTCGAGCCTAAACGAGCTCAAATTCACGAGTTTTAAAAGGTTTTAATGAGCTTAACGAACCTAAACAAACATGTAATAATTTTTTTTATATAATTTTAATAAATAAAAATATTATAAAAAATAAATAAACAAATACATGTAAATATATATTAATACTATAATATGTATATAAAAATAGATATTAAACAAATGGTTTCGCGAGCTTCATGAACCGAATAACCAGATATTCAAGTTTAGCTTGTCAACGAGCTTATTTATCACTCTCCAAGCTCAAATAGCTAAAACAAAACTCAATTTGAGTCCACGTTACTTTTCATAATCACTCTTTTTTTGGTCGTACATATTTTAATTTGCTAATTAGCACTCATGAAAAGGTTAAGCCAAAAAAAAAGGTTAAGCCCGTGCACATCACAGAGAACAGCAGGTGGGTGAGATTCAAAATGCTGTCTTCTTTTTTCCATTTTTTTCTTAATCCAAAAGGTTGTTTAGTCGTCCAAATGAATTTGAAGTTAACAATTATTGTTTTTTTTTTTCCTTTCTGGGCAACACCAATATGAACATACTCAGAAGTCCAAGGTCATGTGAGCTCGAATCCGTCGAGTCAGCGCGAATATTTTGAATGGTAGCTGCAAAACGAGAATATTTTGGAATGTTATTACACTTTTAGGTGGATTATTAGCTGCATGGATTCAAAAGCCTAGGTCGAAATTTGGTTGGTAATTTTTAAAAGTTTTATTAGTAACATTCGTACATACTCAATTAATATTATTAGTGAAGTTATTAAAAATTACTAATCAAAATTTCATGGTGCAAATAAAAAAATATCGACACTTTTACACATTGGAAAATATTTTATTGTATTATGTATTTTTTAAGGGAAAATTGTATTAACCATTTTTTTTATATAATTGTACTAATCATCTTTAAACTCTACGTGTCTAGTATTTAGGTTATTAAATTATGAATTTGGTATAAGATTTTTTAAACTTTTAATTAGTTGTAATATTATATTTTTGTCTTATTTAAAAAAAAATTATATTCTTGGCTAAAACACATGCATAACCCTGTAGTTTTACTCATTTTCATAACAATCTATGAGCTTTTTATAAGTACATAACAAACCTCATGGTTCAATTAATTCCAATGTGACATGATGCAGGAGAAAATTCTCCGTCCAATGACGTAACAACACGCGGTACCTTTCAAAGGTAAAAAGATAATTTTGTAAACAAAACAGAGCAATCAATTGGATAGCTACACACGGTAAAATGACATGACGTTTATTTCACATTAGAATACTAATCTGACTACGACACTTCAGTTTATGGATAACTTAGTCTTATCAGAATAGCCCAGCCTATGAGAATTCTAATCCTATCATGATACTAAGTATCAATTAGACTCTGCTTCAAGATACTATACAAGTGACTCTTATTATCAAAGGTACTCGCTCATAATTCTCTCTACATTCTCTAACTTTCTCATTATCAAAAGCCATATACTAACTTAAGCATTGAAGAGTCCTTTGAGGCACAGCCTCTCCAGTCTTATGGCGACTTTTAAATTTTCTTTTAATCTCTTGTGTGCGCAGGTTTCATATTTTGACTGTTCGAATACTTGACAAATTTTCAGCATTAACATAACACTTTTAAGCATTATTCGTAAATAAAATTATCTTAAAAATTTAATAACACGAGGAATTTGATATATTTTTTTGTATACATACAAAAATAAATATAATCTATCGTCCAAAAAATATATTTGTATTATTAAAAATTTAAAAACACAAAAAATGCACATAAATGAAAAATTCTTAAAAATTGTTGAAATGATCCCAAAATGGTTTATAGAATTTATTGGACATCAAAATGGATCAATCTCGTGCCCGTTGATGGAAACCCACGTATGCTAATAATGCAAATCACAAAGTTTATTATATATAGAAAAAAAAAACTTAAGATTTATTATGAAAATTGGTCAAATTACAGGTTATGAATATCTTTTAGCATATATTCTTTATCAATTTAATGCTTATTTTTCCATCTGAAAATATTGAATGCATCACATATGGTTTTAACAAACTCTTCAAATTATTTGGAGATCATTCATCAATTTTTGAAAAAAAATTAATTGTGTCATTTTTAAAATTTAATTAGTAAAAAATAAACAAAGATATTTTGTTAGTACTATGAAATTCTTAAATTTTTTTACCATGATATATCACATTAATTTTTTCATATATATAAAAAATCATGATCAAATTTTTTATACTGTTAAGTTTTTATTATAATTTTATTAATAAATAATATTTAAAATAATTACATTTAAAATAATTAAAATTTTAAATATCTCATATTTGAAATTCATTGTTTAAAAATCTAGCTACTAAGAGTCCATATAATTTAAGATGCCCAATGCATTTTTTTCCTTTCTTTTTTTTCATTTTCATTCATAATTGCTGCTCCAAAAGTTATAGGATTCGGAAATTCTTTATCACATGAACCGTAAGAGTCATAGACGTTACCACTAGTGCAAGACTGTAATATGCCACATGGACATGCTATTCTATTTAGTTGTTTTTGCTTGCTATAATGTCCTTTACTTAAAAAATTTAAAAATAAAAAGTTTGACAAGATGTTAACGTGCTAGAAAAGAAAGTGGACCCATGAGTCGTGACCAGAAAATTATTTGATTTTGACGATTTCAAAATTAAAGACCCGCTGATTTCTGAATGATTTGATTGGCAACAAAAATGTTTGGTTTTTGAAATTCAGCTTAAATTGACTAAAGTAGTACAAAGAAAATCAGAGGCTTAATTGCAAAGTTTTTTTTAAAGTTTATTGTTAAGTAGTAATTTATTTTTTGAGTTTTTAAAATAAATAATTTAACAGTTGATTTTATTAATTTTAAGTAATTCAATCAATTGATTTTAATCAAAAAATTATCAAAAAATTTAATATATTTACTAATTTGTCACGTTAAATTTACTCATGTGATGTGATAAGATAACAAATATATTAAGTTTTTTGATAATTTTTTTTATCAGAATTTGATTAAAATCAAACCAATGGATTAACATAATTACATATAACAATACTTCAACAATTATCTTTTTGACGATGATATGATATAATCAACCGGATAATGCTAGAATTTATAAGAGGTATCAACCTTAATGCATGCAAGCTAGATCCAACTTCGTATATGCATGCGATATCTAGATTTTGTGCCGCACAAGTCTGTAAAATTATTATTAGATTAAATAAGAAGAGAAAAAAACAAAGATTTTTTTATTTGATAAAAAATATTTTGTGTTATGTATTTTTTATAGGTTGATATTAAGCAATCAATTATTCGATACTTACAGTGTAATTTTTTTTATTATAAAATAGATTTTTTAAAAAAAATATTGTGCAATATATATATATGTTTTTTTTGGGTTACTTGATACATGATAAGATTTGAAAGTAAATTTAATTGGATTTTTTGGGACGATAAACCTCCTTATTGGTTAAGGACTTCACATGATTTGCAAGAAATCCTTTTTATCCAATATATCTCTAATTGGCCCAACATAGATTCAAAATGAGTCAATTTCTAATCCAGGCCCATATACCCAATTCGCCCATGGAACAATTGGGTATTCCAAGTCTAAACCATTGTTCAGCTTTTAGGGGCTCTCAATTTCCTCAAAACTTTTCCAAAAGCAAATTCGTATTCTGTCGCTCACCGTCACAGAAAAACGGAAAACATAGAAAAGAAGTACTAAGGTCTCCAAGCAATCAAATCTCGTATTACTTCAGTTGATTGCACGGTATAAATCTAGAAAGAGAGAGGGAGAGTGACACAGCCCTTCAATGGCAGAGAAACCCCAACCAGTACGGGTTTTATATTGTGCTGTATGCTCTCTTCCCGCAGAGTACTGTGAATTTGGTCCCGATTTCGAGAAATGCAAGCCGTGGCTGATTCAAAACGCCCCTGAGATCTATCCAGATCTCCTTAAAGGTACAAAATCCGTTTTACCCATTTGCGTATCTGATTTTTAGGCCCATATTCTCTGCTCGGTTGCTTTGGAAACCGAGAAGGAAAATAAAGTTCTTGTTTTTCTTGTTTCTTGTTTCTTTTTGTTTAAGTTTTTCTTTTCTTTTTTCGTTGTCAAACGTTTTTCGAGGCGCGTTAATAACTGAAACGGCCATATCATATGTGCAAAATCGTTTTGTTATAATCAGTTTGGATTATGTTTTTTGCAGTTTCATCTTTTTGCTGGTTTCATGGTGGGTTGGTTTCGCAGAACCATGTTAAGTTGTTGTAGTAGGATTTGTGGGTGGTGTTTTTCGTTTCATAGTGATTGCTTGTCCTATTATGGTAATTATCTTATTGTGATTTAAAACCCAAACTCAAAGTTTTGTTACTGAGAAATTGCTGAGAAAATGGAGTTGGGTCGAGTTTGAAAAGCATAATAGAAGGAAAGGTAGGAACTTTTGTTTCATTTTCACATAGAATGGAAGACTTACCTCATTTTCATTTTCCTTGAATGGTGGCTTTTGTTTTTACACATTCTGCTGTACCCAATTTTTTCTTCTCAGGATTCAATTTTTGATATTAACTGTTCTGCGGGGTGCTTTTGGTGTTCAGAGGCTGATGAAAAGGCAGTTGAGAAGGTTTCTAAGCAGCTCCAATCAGTTGGAATCTCTTCAGGTGGTGCAGCTTCTTCAGCACAATCAGGTAGTTTTTTTGGTTTTTGTTTTGACTGATTACAAAGTGGTGAGGTGTGGAGTTGGTAATAGATTCACTTTGTAGTTGAGTCTTTTAATTAGTATTTAATAAAGCACTAGATATATGAACATTTGTTTGTGATTGACCATTCTATAAACATGATGCACAATTGAATCATTCATCGGGGGCAATGTCTAGAAAAAAATCTGCCTTTGTGCAGAAATCATCTGTATTCTGACTGCATATATGTCTGTCATGTTTCTGAGTTCCAGGGGAGGCATCTAAGACAGAAGAAGTGAAACGTCTTCCTGGCGGGAAAATAAAGAAGAAAGTAAGAATTTTTGGTATTTTTGCTTCAGCATACATACATGTACAATACATCATCTTTGTCATATATGTAGTCCATTTTGGGAAAGCTGGTCTGTTGTTCTTGTCATGTATCATTTGTAACTGTTTATATGTTCAAATGAGGTTAATGCAAATGCTTTCTGCCATTCCCGTTCTTTTATGTTTAATTGGTCCTTTAAATTGGAAAAGAGGAAAAAGAAGAACAATTGTTTGGAGTTGTTACTATGGTCTTTCCAATGCTATATTTATATTGAATTATCTGATTTACCTGCAGTTAGGCCCAGCCAAATCCTATATGAACTCTTTGAATGATATATTTTAAATTAAATGATTTTCTTGTGTTTGATATTTATGATGTTTACATTCTTTTGATTTCTCAAATGAGTTCCTCCTAGCTTTGATCGTAGCATGCATGGCTATGCTATGCATCGAGTACAAGTTATTTTTCCGCATTTTTTTTGTTAACATTCCTTTACCCCCTCGTTTTCCCTTTTTTTTTGGGGGGGGGGTGTTCTTAAGGGGATTTAATGGAGGTTTACGATTTTACATAATCATGGCTAATCTGGGATATTTGATACCATGTTGTAGTATGAAATGGTTGTGTTTTCTGGTCATAGAACTCATAGGCTTTGATTGGTAGAGAAGACAATTGGGAGGAAGGAAGGGAAGAAGATTGATGTTTTTTATCATGTGTTTGGTAAACGTGATAGAAAAGTGGGAAGAAAGAAGTGAAAGACAAAAAAAGAAAATTAGCTTATTTTAGCTTCCATTCCCTGAACTCCTATATGAACTCTTTGAATGATATATTTTAAATTAAATGATTTTCTTGTGTTTGATATTTATGATGTTTACATTCTTTTGATTTCTCAAATGAGTTCCTCCTAGCTTTGATCGTAGCATGCATGGCTATGCTATGCATCGAGTACAAGTTATTTTTCCGCATTTTTTTTTGTTAACATTCCTTTACCCCCTCCTTTTCCCTTTTTTTTTGGGGGGGGGGGGTTCTTAAGGGGATTTAATGGAGGTTTACGATTTTACATAATCATGGCTAATCTGGGATATTTGATACCATGTTGTAGCATGAAATGGTTGTGTTTTCTGGTCATAGAACTCATAGGCTTTGATTGGTAGAGAAGACAGTTGGGAGGAAGGAAGGGGAGAAGATTGATGTTTATTATCATGTGTTTGGTAAACATGATAGAAAAGTGGGAAGAAAGAAGTGAAAGACAAAAAAAGAAAATTAGCTTATTTTAGCTTCCATTCCCTGATCTCCTAGTTGGGAGGATTGTGATTTGTACATGTGAGAAGAAGACATCAACCCTCCCTTTTTTCTTTCCTCTCACTTTTTCTTCCTCCCACTTTTCCTCTCTACCAATTGTAGCCATAGTGATGTTGACTTGCACATGAGGTGGTTATAGGAGTTCCAGAATCTTTCCTCATTCTACATTACTTGTAGTTGTTTTCTCGCTGTGTATCGAGGAATTTCTTTGTTGGCCTGTTACATATGAGATTCCTTTTCTAATAGTTGTTGATGCTTATGTGATGACAGTATAGATTGACTCCCCTTTGTCCCTCTATTGATAGGACAAACAAGAAGTTATTATTGAAAAGGTTGTACGCAACAAGCGCAAATGTATCACCATTGTGAAAGGATTGGACCTATTTGGTGAGATATATGCTGCTATCGTGATGTATTTGGACTCTTACATTGATTACTATGCTGGCTGAATTAAAGCCATAAGTTATACTTTTTCTGATGGTGAGATATTATCTCAGGCATAAAACTCAGTGATGCCTCTAAAAAGCTCGGGAAGAAGTTTGCCACTGGAGCATCAGTAGTTAAGGTTTATAAAAGTTTATATGTATTTGATATCAAATATTTTATTCTCATATTTATTCTTCTTCTTACACTTTTGTATTGATTGGCTAATTTTAGGGACCAACTGACAAGGAGCAAGTTGATGTTCAAGGAGACATAGCATATGACATTGTGGATTTTATTACAGAGACCTGGCCGGCTGTAAAGCATCTTCTCTTCTTTTTTTCTTGTTTTCATTGATATTAAACAGTGAATTTGGAACAAGATTGGGGTTACCTTGTTTTCTTTTAAATTTATCTGTCTTATTCTTTTCTTGTTACTAATAGGAACATGACCTCACAGAATTTTACAACATGAAACACTCTAAATCCTACTACACTGCACCTGGTGGTTCAGATACCTAAACCCTTTCACTACGTTGGGTTAGGTTGAATAAGTGCTGGGCTTTGTGGGAAAGGATTCAGATACTAACTTAACTTGATGTCGAGGAAGAATGATTCAGTACGACCATCAGGACAGGGTGTAAGGATGTCAATAATTGAATGGGACAATGTTGCTCCTGCTCAGTTAGACTTGACAAACAATAAAAATGAAACATTAAAAATAAAAAGCTTAGTGATATTCCGTTTGGAGTCTTCTAGTGGCTTGATGTCTTAAATGTTCTGGTTCACTAAATATGCTAGTATAATGGTTATTTATGAGGACTTAGGTGTATAAATGTGAATATGCTTATGTCTTATGAAGATAATATTCTTGTTATTTGACTCTGTATTTGTAGTATATTATCCGTTACCTGCAAGCTATGAGATGATAATCTTTTGGAAATAATCTAAGAATATATTGTTGTGTCATTGAGAAGTGTGGATGAGAAACAGAAATTCCTTCAAATTATTTTCCTATGTTCAGTGCAAACAGCATTTTATTTGCTTCAACTATAATTTTTGTTTGTTTTGCAATGAGTCTATTTCAATAAGTGATTCTTCTTTGATGAGAAGTAAACAAGTCTCTCTCACCATCTCCCCCCCTCCCACTCTCTGAACTAATTTTTCTCTCCTTGCTGTGCCTTTTCAGGTGCCTGAAGCTGCTATTTTCTTCATTGAAGACGGTAAAAAGGTTCCAGCTGCTTGATGGTAGAGTTTTTGAGTGGAAATCAGTGATGCCTTTTGAATTCATGAATGCATGTAGATCAGCTAGTTCTGATTCAGCTGAATGGAGCATCTAGTTGTCACTGATTCTGCCACACTGTTGGAGGAAAAGTCACCTATACTTGAAACCATTGTGTCAATGGAGCATTTCGCCCTTTGCTGGTCCTAAACTATGTTGCTTTTTTGTGGTTTCCTCTAGCAGGAAATATTTATATGAGTTGTGTTTTTCTCTTGCAAATATGGTAAGCATTTAGTTGTTATTTTTGGTGGGAAGAACTGGTGGAAAGATTTGAAACATAGATGGAAAATATCTTAAATACTAGAAAATGAAGGGCATGTTTGGACTTGAATTTTGTAACCCTAATTTTACTCGAGGGAATGGACAACTTCAAGCTCTTGTTGTAAATTCAACTTCAGTTCTCGGAATCCTTTTAATGCCTGTGCCAAGGCTCATCGGGTGAGTTTTTGCATGTGATCATCATGAAGGTCTAAACCACACCTTGATTCAGATCAGTGGCTCTGATTCTTGGAGAAAAATTGGGGTCAAGCAGAAAATGTTACAGCCTAATTGAGTAATCAAATTATGCCATGCAAGTTGTTGCAGCAATTTTTCCAACCTTTTACTTTAATTAAGTTTGTAATCGTGTTGCTATACACGTGAAAATTATGTTTCCAGAGTTCTTGGGTTCAAGAAAATGGTGGGGTTGAATTCAATGTGAAAAGTTGGAATGTAATTTATTTGTTATTTTGTCAATGGTGGTAAAAGTATTTCTCTGTCAAATTGTATCAATCATAAAATGGGGATACGCCTTCATAAATTTACATAACAACAATGCATCATCTATTCATAGATTGCCCAATCTGAAGCTGTTTTCTCTTCACATTTTCATTAAGGGGCGTTGCTACTTGTTTGGTAGAAATCACCAAAGAAAGTTATTCTACAGAGATAAATGACAGGAGATAAAAGATTAAAAAAAAACTGAAAATAACTTCCAACCAAAACTCGTCTCAGATCATCGTAGTGGAGGGAGGAACAAAAATGGCTTCTTAATACAGATGTAAGCTTTTATGTAGAAGTTCCAAAGAGTTATCATCTAACCAGAGCAAAAATCAAACTTTAAAACAGATCACCTATACGCAAAGTAGCTTCATTGCTTTTCCACTGTCAATACATAATTTGGTATATTATGCCTGAACCATAACATGCAAGAAATCTGCCCAAAAAAATTTCAAATCCGAATTTCTTCCACACTGAATTCTTCATTTACTACTGCTAGATTCGTGAATTGATAAGATGAACTGCTCTTGTGACTGATGGTAACTGCTCATACATGTCTTTGTCTTCACTAAGATCTACCCTTACGAATTCAAGCACAACTGAAGCTAACTCATCTTGATGTGAAGTGTATTCATGATCAGCTCCTTCTATTATGTGCAGTCTATGATTAGGTATGAACTTGGTGAACTCCACAGCATCACTGGCTGGGACAAGTTTATCCGTGGATCCATGAACTGTCAACACCCTGTATATGACAGTATGATCATTACAATATACACTAGAATATTTTCAAATAATCACATATATAATATACTGAGAGATGCAACATTAATTATTTTAAATGGGAACCTAAGGCTACTGAAAGAGTAGATATTAACCGCAAGATTTAACATAATCGACAAGATGGCATGACAAAAACATTAGTATTTAAAACCCAGAATATTAAAAAAACGAAAATTGATCTAGATTCAGCCTCCATGGTCCAAACAGAGAGAATATGTCCACCCAGATCGCTTGAAGAAACTAGCATGACCATATAGTTATTTCCTTATATGTTAGCCAACTTTTCTTCTTCTGGATCAGATCAAGAAAGAAGATCGACTGGTTTTACAACACTCTTTGTGATCCTTAAACATTGCAAAATAAGAAATATGAACACAGCATATCAGAAATTGAAAATCATAATAATCCAGAAATCGTCTCTGACAAGTGCATCCACAAGTGACACATGATGCTATATGATCAAGAGAGTAACAGTTCATTTGGGTGAATTGCACCTTCTAACCTGCACTCTTGGAGAATCAAAAGACATGCTGCACGAGTATCAGTTGTTAAGCGATCCATCAAACTTTCTTCAGCTACACGATACTCAAACACTCCTGCAAAAGGGAAAGAAAGAGTGAACTGGTCAATCTACACTAGAAGTCCTTGTCACTGCTCAATTTTTGGGATTTAGCGAGACCATGCGTCCTTGCAATTTCAAAGAAGATGCAACACTGTTTTACACAAGCAAGGCACTGATAAAACCAGTTTATTGCGAAGTTGTCATCATTTTTTTACACATTATTTGAAAAGTTAGTTTACTGCGAAGTCATCATCATTTTTTTACACATTATTTGAAAAGTTAATTTGCAGCGAAGTCGTCATCATTTTATTTACACATTATTTGGAAAGTTAAGGAAGAATCAGACTGCTGACTGTAGAGCACATATAACTGGGTTAAGCACATTCACACAGTTGGCTACATTTGATCACTTACCCTTTCTATTCTTAACATCAATAAACCCATTTTGCTTGATTCTTTGCAAATATTCTTTACCCAGGCGACCTTCAATTCCTTTCTCCAGGTAAAATCGGCCAGAAATATTGACAACTGTCCGTATGTCATTATACTTAGAAGCATAGAGAAGCGCCACATTCCCTCCTGCAAGAACCCTTTTCAGCAATATAGTATTTTACCCAAAAAATAAATCCAAACATTCGGTTGTTTGAACACTTATTCTGAACTAGAAAAGAAATTAGCACAACAAACATCATTATCCATAATAGCATAACAAGAGCACGTCACTATCCAATCAATATAGAAAGAGTAAGTGTTTTCTGCCATGGAAAGGTAACATTTTCTCATCGTTCTAGCAGAGTTTTGGAAAAAAAACAAATTGGATAGTACAAAACAGTTGAAGACTCAACTCAATAAGACAAAGTCTTACAGCTGAAGAACTTTTGGAGTATTTACTAGCAAAGAATAAAAAAAATAGGAAAAGAAAGGAGACCATGAGCATAACCATAATAATTATTCAACCAAGAATTTGTATCCATAATTATTACGTATTGACCTATACATGTAGCAAGAAAACCCCTCAATTAGTTTTCCCATTTATGAATTTGATTTGTTACTTGAACCTAATATATATACCAACAGACCTTTACTATGCCCAATAACTGCAGTAATTACACGTTTCTCCACACGAAAATGTTGGACTACAGAACGTAAATCCTCAGCTTCTCTGCGGTAATTACCATACTGAAAGGAGCCTTCACTTTCCCTGGCAAGCAGACGCATAGGAAACTTATCGTCATTATTTGAATCACCATCAGGTGGTTTGTATATGTTAGAAAAAGTCCATATTAAGAAGGAAATCGGCACTATAGTAAGAAGGCAATCAAATCAAACATTTTATGTGCATAATGAGATTCAGACCCTGAACTCTAACTTGGAAAAAGAAGGGGGGGGGGGGGGGGGCGAGATAACTAAATGTAAAGAAAGATCTAAAGAGAACCTTGGACTTAAAGACTGCTCCTAGTAATACAATTTGATTAAGCTCTACCATCAGACTGTATCAGAATCTAACAGCTAACAAGAGCAATCTGGAATAAGTACAACAGACTTGAAGCATAACCTCCAAATGAAAAAAACATGTCCTCAAGTAACTCAGGCATTGAAGCATGGTTCATCGACTCCTTCACCCAAGGGAATAAGTTTGCTCTTTCCTAGGTTAGCCTTTAACCCGGACACTGCTTCAAAGCACACACGAATACACCATAAATTAATATTTGGTCCACCTCCACCCCACAAAAGATGACAGTGTCATCGGCAAAGAGAAGATGGGAAACTGTCACTTCATCACCTCTACTTCCCACCTTAAAGCCACTGCGAAGACCTTCCTATATTGCTCTTGATAACATCTTACTAAGCATCTCATCACCAAAGTAAACAAGAATGGGAAGAGAGGATCACTTATTCTGCATCATCTTGTTTTTGGGTTCATTATGAAAGCAAATACTAAGCCAAACGCTAGAATAAAATTACTACGCATAGGATCCTAATTCTATTCCATTGATAGATTCTATGTCTAACCAAATATGGCCTATGTAGGTTCAGGTAGGATTCATGGCACACTGTACTGATGAAAAGGAGGACTAATTCAGCTAAAACCACAAACAAACTCAGCAGGATTTATGACTATCTTCTGTGCCTATCACTAGCTCACTTCTTTGATTCTAATCAGCTTACCCATTCCCAGCAAAGTCAAAGCGGAACACACTGATCCCTTCTCCTTCTAAAGCAGTAGCAAGGTTCACCATGGGAATCCGTTCCTAAACATAAAAACCATTACATTCATTAATAAATCTGACTTAGTTCTCGACAATAATAACAAGCTCATACAAACAGTATAGATAAAAAGAAGAGAGTTAAAAACAACTAATTACAAGAAGGTTACAAGCTGTGTATTAAAAGATACTGTAATGGAACTATAGTAACTACAATCACACCTCAATACAGGGATGGAGCCAAGATTTTTGTTCAGTGAGGACAGACTTATTTAAAGGTTGACTGGTCAGCTAAAGTGTATCCAAGGACAAAAGACTTCTGCATTGCAGGGTTCGAGGAGTGGGAACATTGTACGCGGCGTAAAAGACAATTAATAATTACATAATAATTTTAACATTATTACTAAAATATTGATTATGTTATTTTTAATTTTTAACAATAACTAAATTGTTTCAAAAAAGCATAAAGATCATATATATTACATACCGATGTTAAGTTTGCTATTGGTTTCCTGACATTTAACAAAAAATAAATATCAATGCTTTTAATATTCCTAATCATTAATTTGTCACACAACCTATAGCCATACAGACACACATGTACATACACAAAAACCCAGAGACCCCAATACCAGAACAGCCCTAAAAAAACCTATAAGCCAATCCCAAATTCTCATCGCATTCATTTGCTTAACATCCAAATAGAAAACATACTTCAAATTCAATGTATATAACGCAATATCCAGAAACAAAATACATGTTCTTACGCATTTACACCAAGCCAAAATTCCTTCGATTTGTTTGGTTAAACAATCAAATAGTAACATACATACAAATCAAAGTACATAAAGTAACTAGAAACATATGTGCATGGAGATACACCTATACACACAATACATATCAGATACAGACACTAAATTTAAATATTGTGTTCGTTTATTTTCTTAAAAAATAATATCCTATCGAGTAGCTTCAGTAATTCCCAAGTGGGAAATCCAATTGATCTAATTGGATTATATCCTTGAAAAGAAAAATATACCCATGACCTCTTCTTATTAAAACTTACATTTTGTGGTTAATTGGTCATTTAACATAGGAAAGAAAGTAAAACTTTTCCCTGGGTTACCAATATTAGTGGGGCATAAACAAGGTTTTGGAAAAAAAATTTAATGGGGACAAACGCATAACTTTTATTGAAATGTTAGATATTTTGAGGATACCAACAAGCCTTTTCAAAACAGGTGCCCCCACCCTTGCTAATATAGTTGAACTGAGCTTCACATTTGTTAACTTGATCTTTATAAGGACATCTCTGGTATAAATGGATAAAAAAAGATTTATACATATCATAGTGTAAAACGAGGATCATTGATGTGCGTAATAATTTGAGGATGGATGGAACAATTATGACCTCATTAGGCTCAGCAAAATGGGTGTAAGATATACGAATATGAGCACACAATTTTTTTTGGGCAAACTATCAAATTCAAAAGCTGTTTTTCTACCAGAGAACTGAGTAATTACTGCTTTTGATCAATTCAAAGTGAGGGCCAGCAAAAGTTGCACTCAAAGCAAGTGATAATTAAAAAAACAAAACACACACATACAGCAAACACGTGGTGTCTCCAAAGGGCTGGTGATACAATTATCTAACAAGGTGATATGTATTAATGAAATCATAGAACAATATCATGAATAAGACATATATAATAATTACCAACCTTTGAGGATTGAAATCCATGGCATACGATAACAAGCTCCTTAGAACCTGTTTCATGCAATATTCCCACAAGCTTCTCACCATGGTTGTTCTCTATCATAACTCTCCTCTGTTTAACCTCTGCATAACAAAAGAAAGATGAAATTGATACCAACATTAAAAGACCACAAAGTTCTATTTTGCAAAGCAAAAACTTAAGCTTTTCTCTAATGGGATCAACTTTAGACAATAGATTTGAACTCGACAACTTGAACCCATAAAAAATGCAATGCCAATTCCTTTGTTTCGATAGACTAAATATAATACACCAACCAAAACCAATGATAGAAATTAGCCATCTCATTAATTTTCAATCGACCAACATCAATCAGTATCAGAAAATGATCATGAATTCAGGGTACTTCTCTAAATGGACATTGTTGCGAAATATCATTGTTTAAACAAATCTAATCCATCTAAGATCAAAGCCTAAAGTACACATTTTGAAACTCCTGGTGAACAAGAGGACTCACCTAAGGTGGTTTGGGCATAGCCCAATTGCTAACTACACCTCTCCTCTTAGTGGGTCTCAAATTGAAATCCCCCAACCCCAAATTATTAAAGAAGATACTCACCTGAGTGCTGGACTCGTCCTTCATGAGTCCGTCTCGTCCGAGACACGGACATGGTTCCTTCTGGAGGCTCGAAACCAGCAAATGGAAAGGAAGATTGTAGGCTCGGAACTTGTGAAGAAAATACGTCACCTGTTGCTCAGCCTTATAATTTAGGTAGATTACGATTTGTCTCTGAATTTCGAGTCGAATTCTAATCGGTTCTTAAAATTTGGTAGGTTAGTCCTTAAAGAGCGTGCGACGTGGCGTTTTTAGGCGTCAATAGTTTTGACACCAGTGGTTTCGGCGTTATTTGGGCCTCTGCTTTGTTTCGCTTCGCACGGCACCGTTTTCGCCCTTATAGCATCATCGATCCGATATTCGCCATTGTTGCTTCATCCATGTTTACTTCTCTGCTGTTTCGACTCCTTCCTGCAGGTTCAGGTTCGTTGATGGGAGAGTGACCAATCGAACAGACTAAAAACCTTCTTCCTCTTCCCCTTTCTCCGTTTATTTTCGCCTCTCATACTTCTATCTTCATATGAATAGACACTGCCAGGCTCTCCCTTTTCTCCCTTACTCTTCTCTTCTTGTTCTCTCCTTTCCCCTATAAATATCAATATAATTTTCTAACATTTTTTTGTGTTCTAAATTGCCTAGAGTTGGTTTGTTTTGAATACGAGGTCTCCATTAGTGGCAGCTGAAACAAGCCTCCAAGCAAAAGGCCTCGATGGACTGAGAAAACTTGGTTCCCCTAATGTGGCAGTTTATACATATTTCAGCAGAGTTTTGACGGAAAAGAAGAGCTAAAAGGTCTTCAAAGTAAGTAAGCGGTGATTTCAGCAGATTTATAGAGGATGATTTGTGGATAGAGGTAACATATTTTATCTAAAATATTTAATAAAATAGTATTTAATTTTTGTATAGAAAAAATTAGGTGGCAGAGGATGGAAGGTGGATGACTCTCTCACTTACGTTAGCTAGGATTAGATAAAAAAATTTCATCCTATCATCAGGTGGTAGTGGACGGTGATTTCAATCGTTGTGAATAGAGGCGAATGGAAGTACTTTCGCATCCAATTTGACATATTGACATCTTTACTTTGGACTCAATGAAAATACTATAAATTGATTTTTGAACTCAATGACAAAACTAATTATATTGGAGAGGGTCGGATGGTTGTTTTTAATGGTCATAAGCTATTTATTTCTTTTCCATATTTATCTTTAGGTAAGTGTTCCTAAAATGAATAAGTAATAAAAGTTAAAAGTAAGCTTCACTTGAGCTTAAATACAAAACTCGTGCAAAACACTGGCTTCCATTAGTTACCACTAAAATAGAGACGAACGATTAACTTGTATCACACGTTTTCACTCGTTACATAATTCATTTAAAAGTAAAATAATAATTTTATTAATCTAACTTTATCATATGTCATCTAATTATTAATCAATTGGCTTGTGGTTGTTTCTGGTGATTCAACTTCGTGATTCACTTGGTATTAATGTTCTATTATTTTAATTTGATCTCAAATTTTCATTAGTGTTTCAATTGAATCATCTTGTTCAATTACGTTAAAATTAATAGAAATATCAAGTGTTGAACATTAACATATGATAAAAAAAAATAATGTATACATTGATAGGGGAATGATCGAACCCGAGATTGAACTGTACATTATTTTAATGATATCAAAAACCAAAATAATAATTAAAACATAAAATACAATTAATTGAATATCAATAACTAACACATTATTAAGAATTCCTTTTAAAAATCCTAATTTTAAAACCTGTTTATTCTTTAAAATTGATAACGAATGAAATTTTAATAATTGTATAAGAATTATTTTCACAACAAAATATAATTTCAAGAACACGATTAAACTAGCAGAATTTTGGAAGATAAAATTGATGAATTACAATTTGAAAATGGACAACTAATAGTTTTTTTTAAAGGACGGATGTCAATGTTAATAACTTGGTTATGGACCTCATGGTAACGAAATATTTACAACTTGAAAAGTGCAAATGGACAACTAATGGGTTTTCTTTTTTATGTGTTATATTAAGTAATTTTATGTATTTTAAAAAAGGTTGCTAACTTACCGAAGGTGTAAGTTAATATTGTGTCTCGTTTTTTTTTGAACCAAAATGCTTTTAAGAATTCAAAATTCTCTAAAAATAAATACAAAGGTAATTATGTAATTTACTAGATAATTGATTTAATTTGTTTTTATTTCTGAATACTTTTTATGACATTGGATTAACCGGTAATCAAAAAAATCTACCCTAATATGAAACCCGATTTCACCACCTTCCGTCGAGGTTCCGCCTTCATGCAGTAGCTCACCTTGAATTGAAGAGGCATTTTTTTTAGATCTGATAATGTACGATGACTTTTACAAAAAAAAATAACACCACTAGACCGAAATTGAACATCCAACATACCTACAAAATTTGGTTCGGAAACACCGTCGAAAAAGAAGGGGTGAATCATTCTCTCCAATAGACTACAAGTGAGCTTTGTCTCTTGATATATAACTTTTTAATGTGGTAAATTCTTTAGAAAATTATGTTCTATATTAATGTATTTTGAAAATTATGTTATAAGTAAAATAATTTTCTTACAAGTTTTTGAAATATAATTTCCTCATAATAATAATACTCACGATTATATAAGCTGTGCAAAAAATATTATAAGACGGCTTTAATTTCTGACAAGTCCGTCTTTAACCAAAACTCGAATAGAAAGTCAGTTTTTTACCAAATAGTCACCAATCAAAGTCATCACAATACTTTACCCTACTAGAAATACTCAATTGATCTGATGCCTAAAATATTTGAGAATCAGAGGTTAACGAGGATGCTTATCTAGCCATGCATGCACATCTAAATCATTGTAGTGTTACAAACATTAGTGAAGTCATCTGATGAAAAAACAAAAAATCCCTCTAGCACCTAATTTCAACAATTTTTTTCAAAAAAAAAAAAATCTAACATCATCTTAACACTAACCCAGGGGTAGATTAGCTCCACCCAAAGATGAAGGCATAAGAATAATGGTCATTGCAAACTACCTTGTAGTCCACAATTTACAGAAGGCATCTTGAACACATTCATTTGCCTAGAAAGCAAATCTTCAATTGACGCATATCTTCATACTTTCCGGCATATACTCTCACCCTTGAATACAAGGCCAAAAAAAGGGAATTTTTGCTGGGGAAAAAGAGCAAAATGAAAAGACGATTTACTGTTAAGAGATTTACAACTGGTCTCAAAGTGAGTAAAATTTAAATCCAACGGTATTGTCAACTCTGAGAGCCAGAAATAATTAAAAAAGAAAGAAAATGAAAGACAGAAAAAAAGGGAGGCAAAAAGATGGCAACCATTTCCCAGTGCACAAAAATATAACCAGTACATTTGACATGGTGATGCTACTACCGTTATAACTCTTGAAGGTGCTTTATGTTAATCTCAGACGCATGGTACATAAATAAAATCTGGCTGGCAGCAATGGGCTACAGATCTAAAAACAGACTCCTGAGTAAATAACTAAATATCAATATGCACATTCAATTCAATAAATAGCTGGTTGAAAAGAGCCCTTTACCAGCCTCTTTCACACTAGGATCCCACAGGAGCAATGCTTTTGGCTTTAGCTGCAGCATTTGCAGCAGTTGCAGCGGCGGCGGCAGCTGCAGCAGCAGCTGTTGCAGCTGGATTAGGAGTTGATGGAGGAACTGGCTTAGACTGCGAACTGCTCTGTGGCGCAACTATCTGTTGATGCTGTTGCTGCTTCTGTTGGTGAGAGTTCACTTGGGAAAGCAGAGCCTTAATCTGATTTCCTGTGAGCGTCTCGTGCTCAAGCAAAGCATTAGCAAGTGCATGGTGCTCCTTGCTATGAGTGATGAGGATATTTTTTGCATTGTTATAAGCCCTATCTAATAAGTACTTCACTTCTTTCTCAATAAGGCTTCTAGTATCGGTGCTCATGCTCTTCCCATCGTCATCATAATTGTGAGCGACAACCCCAACCTCTTTACTCATGCCATACTTTGTAACCATTGCTCTTGCAAGCTTAGTTGCTTGCTGAAGATCAGAAGATGCACCAGAAGTAACTTCATTTTCTCCAAAGATAAGCTCTTCTGCAACCCGCCCTCCCATGCAAACATCAAGCCGTGCAAGCATCTGCCTGCGTGAGATACTTGTCTCATCCTTGTCGGGCAATTGAGCTACCATGCCAAGAGACATCCCTCGGGGAACTATTGTTGCTTTGTGAACAGGAAGCGCCCCATCAGTATGGATGGCTACAAGGGCATGGCCACCCTCATGGAAAGCTGTGAGCTTTCGAGACTCGTCAGAGATGACAGCTGATTTCCGCTCACTTCCCATCATGATCTTGTCCTTTGCATACTCTAGATCAGCCATTGTTACTGATTTCGCACCATCCATTGCAGCCTTCAATGCGGCAATATTGACCAGGTTTGCTAGATCGGCACCTGAGAACCCAGGAGTCCCTCGAGCAATGATCATCAAATCAACGTCATCAGCTTGCAAGACCTGTAATCAACCACTATGAACAATTAAGCACATATTAGGAATAACAATAATCCTACTAGTAAGACTTTACACTTACAACTGACAAAAGAACCATGTGATGTGATGCAAAACTAGTTGGACTATTCCTGCTTGACTCTTAAGCTTAAACATCAACAAATATCCAGTCATGGCCTAAACCAAGAGGGTAAGGACAGGCCAATTGCCAGACTCTAGTAAAAATAACCAATGCCCATACAATACCACATATCGCCAGTCTAATCCAGATTTTCCATGCAGGCCCAGTCCAGAAGTCCTCGTTAAACACCATGTCACCATGATAGACCGAATGCTGAAATTAGTTACTGTGGTGCATATGACCAATATAATTGTATACCATCAGGAAACGAGAAAGATATCAGAACAAAGTGTATTTGTGCAACCCGTATCAGTTGCCTATCCATGCCAAAACTTATACAGGGGACTATTCAGTCAAGCCTGACAAGCACACAGTCCTAACCAAATGACTGTTATGGATGAGTACAATCAGCAAATGGCATTTGCCAACAGAAGCCTATACTGCCGATGAGGTCTTTGGCCTAGTGGTCAAGGTTGAGGCCCTGGGACTAAAAGGTCCCATGTTCGATTCCCACGTTGTTTGGGTTATTTGTACGATTTATATATCAGTTATTTCTGTCACTTTAGGTGGGTTGTGGTAGTATTGTAGGCTTCTATATTGCGTAATGAGATAGTGCAGGCTTATATTATAATCAAATCAATCATTATAAACTTGTATATATTGCTTCATTAAAAAAAAAAATAATTGAAGCCTATACTTTTCGAAAACAATTCTTCCTACGGAATGAAAAATACCTTTGACATGTGGGATTCCATAATCTGACGCCGTCCTTCCACATCCGGATTAGGAACAACAATGTGGCGGTCAAACCGTCCAGGTCTCACCAGTGCCTTGTCCAATGATTCTGGGAAATTAGTGGCGGCAATTACAATAATCCCTTCATTTTGTTTAAATCCATCCAATTCGACAAGCAACTGGTTCAAAGTCATCTTCATGTACTGCTGGTCCTTAGGGTTACGGCTTCCTCCAATGGCATCTATTTCATCAATAAATATGATACAAGGAGACCGCTTCTTTGCAGCAGCAAAAAGATCCCTAACCCTCCTGGCTCCAACTCCAACAAACATTTCTTCAAACTCACTACCACTGCATGAGAAGAAAGGAACCCCAGCCTCTCCAGCAATAGCCCTTGCTAACATAGTCTTGCCTGTACCAGGAGGGCCAACAAGCAAAACACCTTTCGGGAGCTTGCCACCTAGACGAGTGAAACGCTGCACGAAACCAAAAAGAGAAGAAAATATCATCCTTTCCATACAGTTTAGAAATGTACACTAATGTTTAAAAAGGACATATACACAAGTCATGGAAGACTACATTTATAGCTTAAAGCCAATTGCAAGAGCTCATATGGATGAACCCTGCTCAGATATTTCAAAAACAAAATTTCTCGCATTGCAGAGTTAATAGTTTAGCCAATTTCACAATACTGCATATGTAATTGCCAACTAAATATATGAAGGTACACTAGGGTGATATATTGGTACAGTTGACTAGAAAAATGTAATCAACAAATGATGATGAAACAGAGAATAAAGAAGACATTAATTAGCAACACCTTGGAACATAAAAGAGATCATTAACTGTATTATTCAAAAGAAAAACAAATAAGGGTTATGCATGCCATTCAATGGGTTTGTATCAGAAGTTCATAATCAAAATCTTCATTTTAACATCTTAAGAAATACCGCTCCATCCCATATTTTTAATCCACTTTTTATTTGCACAAAGTTTAATGCAAATGTTCATTTGTCCGAAACACCCTTCAAAGTTTAAGTTAATTTAAATAAATGGGGTCCCTCAAGAGTCATGTCTTTGACATAAAAAGAAGAGATTTAAGGGTATACTTGTAAAGTCAATAATTTTGTATCTCATTTAAGGAAAATGGACAAACGTCTATTTTAGGCAAGATTGACTAACAATATGGGACATAGGGAGTATGAAGTAGCCCACATACAATATTTTCAAATGGAATTCAGCACAGGGAGTTGACACAGGTATTTGCCCAAAACTTTTCAAATCCACACGCATTGACACATGACACACGAGGAAAAAGGTCTGAAAGATTTAAGAATTCAAATTTCTTCTTCCTTACTTTAGGAAAAAGTGTAATGTAACACAGCTTGTCTGAAATATAGTATTTCATTCATATCAGATACCGATGCAACAGAGAGATGATGAGCATGTTTGGGTTTGTTTTCTGTTTTCATAACAATGTTTCTGAAAACAAGAATAAAAAACAATTTTCTATTTGTTTTTACTAAAAAAAAGATCACATAACTGTTATCATAAAGTTTTGTTATTTCACCTCTCTCATTATAATGGTGCTACATTTTAACAAGAGATAACTTATTGTCAACATTTAGGTGTATTTTCTCATTATTTTCTAGAAATGTTACAAAAATAGTTATAGAAAACAAACATCAAAACGATGCTCCCGGATACAAGCCCTGTTTCCGGGAACAGATTTTAAAAACTTGTTTCTGGAAACACTAACCAAATCCATTTTCAGCATCGGAGAACTGTTTTCTGTTTCTGAAAACCGTTGAAAACTGTTTAAAAAAAAACATATACAAACAGGGCCTCTCACTTCCCATGCTGGTCATGCCTTCAAGGTAAGAGGTCAAGAATCGGCATGCCTAGCTAGTATCATATACCCATACCCCGGTCAAGCATCTGCAACATAATGTGCATAAATTACATAATGAGTCCGCGTGTGCCACACAGAAAGAGTGAGAGATAGGGGGAACCATAAAAAATAGAGCAAAAAATGCATTTGCCTTAGGATCACGGAGGTAGTGGACAATTTCTTCTAGCTCTTCTTTTGCCTCATCAACACCCTTTACATCATTAAATTTTGTGCTAGATTCCATGCTAGGTTGCACCTCTTCATGTAGACCAAGTCCTGAAACATTTCCAGCAGTAAATTAAAAAAAAACCTTGTTTCCATCAATTTAAAACTGCACCTGGACCAGATAATTGGATCACCTTTAAGTATCATACATAGTCCTACCTTTACTGATTCCTCTATCCTCAATAAGTGCTCCCACGCCAGAAATTAAGAGAAACCCCAGCGCAATAGAGCGAATTGTACGCCACAACTGCTCTTTAAAATGCCCTCCTTCTGCAGTCACCATGTGGATGGGTGCACTAGCAGTTCCAAGGACACCATCTTTTGTATGCTTTCCCACATTCCGTAAAGCTGAAAGACCTCCTATACTTTCTTCCTCCTTCGCTGACTTAGCAATACCTGCAAAATTTGTACACAACTCTTGCAGTCTATCAAACAAAGCTCTTCCAACATAGCAAAATTTTTATTTACAAGCTGTAACGAATGGTTAACACGTAGCAAAGCCTACATTGATCATACAAGAAAAAGAATTATAAGCAAAAGTAATCAGTTACAAAATTACCCTCTGACCTACCTCTTTGCAATGTCTTGAGCAACTCACTTTCATCCAGCCTATCAACTTTGACCAATGCTTTAACATATTCAGAAAGTGCAGAACGATTAGAGTGTAATGATAGCTGACTTTCAAATAATCTTATTACTTCTTCAGGATCATTTCGATGATAAAGTTCTCTAAGATGAGCAACTTCACTAGCTTCATCTGCATCACGCACTCTGCGAGATAAGTTACCAGCATAGCTTGACTGGAACCTCCCTTGAGCACTTAAAGTTCTATTACCTGCACAAAAGAATGAAAAAAGGTCATCTAATAATCTGTAAGACACAATAAAAATCTCTAGACCCAGAAATAAAATCATGAAATAACAGCCCTAATCATACTGAAACAATATTTTCTGATGTTATGGAAAGGGGCACATGGGAAGAAAAAGATGTCCTAATAAGTAGCTCTAGACAACATATTTGATGAGAAGCAAAGCTCGGCTTTATAGAGTAAGTACGAGGACAAACACTATAAAAAATGATACAAACAAAAAAATTTGAATGCCATAAATATGCATACCTCCTCCACCTGCAAACTTGTTGGCAGGAAAATAACTTCTAACAAACAAATTTTTGAAATGTCCCAACTCTGATTGATGTCTTGAAACCTATCACAAAAAGATCATGGAATTTATAATTATTAAAGAATGCAAACATAACAGACCAAGTCTACCATTTCAATTCCTACAATGATTAGCATGAATAACCTTTGTTAACTGAATAACAAGCAAAGGTTGGTGGGATCAAGCAAAGGTTGCATCTTCAACCCAACTAAGACTCGCACCAACAACTTGGAGTGGTGCTATCTATTGCGAAGCTCAATTCAGCTGCAGTAGTCAGCACATTGCTAAAAATAAAGCAAAGGTTGCATCTTCAACCCAACTAAGACTTGCACCAACAACTTGGAGTGGTGCTATCTATTGCGAAGCTCAATTCAGCTGCAGTAGTCAGCACATTGCTAAAAATTCCTCCTTTATGCACAACTATACATGCAAACATTTGCAATTTGACTTTCTTTTATGAAGGAAAGCACTTTCTATTTATGATCAATTTTTTAAGCTTTTTTTTTTTTTTTGCTTCTTTCATATTCTAAGCTCTTCACCACCAATAAGGATCTCAAAAGTACTTTCAAACTAACAAATCCAACAAAAACAGTAAATACTGATCATAGGACCTCAATAAACCAGCAGCAAAATCCAATATTTTAACCAAACTGCAATTCTTCTCAAAACCCTCATTCTTCTAGCAAAACAAATGAGACCCAGATCAAAATATCTCTCACCAACTACTACCCAATTCAACACGAAAACCCCCACAAATAAAAATAAAAAACTCGACCTTGGTTCCAAACAGAGCCAATTTCCTAGCAGATGAAACCAAATGATAGACAAAGGACCCAACAGTTGCAACAGGCTCAGCTTAGCAAACGCATACCTTCCCTAAGTTCCCCAAAAAATTAAAAAATTAAAAACCCTTCTTTCTTTTAATTGCCTATCCCAACACAGAGTTACGGTTCATATCTCCATTGCAAGTAGTCACTAATCATATACGCCTCGAATAAAAAAATCAACAACCATATATACCCAACTGCTGTAGCTCCATCCAGATTCAAACTCTACAAACAGAAGGACAAAGCATAACGGCGAAACTAATAGATTAAATAAATAAATAACACGTTTCTCTAAAAAAACCCCAAAGATGATTGAAATCGGAGGGGTTTTCTAATCCCAAAATTTCCAACCTTATCATGAAAATATCTCAACAATCAAAGAAAGAAAAGTACAATCACTACATACTAAACTGTAATAAACGAATCATAGGATAAAAAGATAGAAACCGACCTGCGTGATTAGGCGCTTCCAAGCCATCTCCTCTGCAGAGACCTAGAAAGTCTAACCTTTGAGATGTTAAAACTCTCTCTCCAGAAGTTTCTCTCTCAAAACGGTTACGACACCCGATTTGTATTCACTGCGGGTGTGTTTGGCTACCGAGAAAATAGAAGAAAACAAGAGAAAGAAAGGGAAGAGAGAGAGAGAGAGATATCGCGTGGGTTCTCCGTGTTCCTGGGTCTTTAACCTGCGCTCGGTGTGCAATTGCGCAGCTTAATCTCGTAGCGTTCTTAAGTCTGGTTGCCAATGTCGGTGAAATGCCAAGAATACCCTCCATAAAGTGGATTTTTTTACATCAATCAACAACGGTCCGTAATGGTCTGTGCCCATAATGTAACTTCTCTTTTTCCTATCAATCTAAAAAAACGTACATTCTAAAATCTAAACAAATTTCCTCTAAAAAAAATCTATTATTAAAAAATTAAATCTAAATAAATAAATTTCTCTGAAAAAAATCTAAATAAATAGAGCACTATATCTTTCACGAAAAAAAAATCTAAATACTGAAATATGTATAGATTAGCCCAATAACAAGTTGGGAATAACTTAGGGCCTCCATTTTCATATCCGGGTCTAATTTTTTTTCAGGATCATGGGTCAACGATTCATCAAGTTTAGTTATTAAAATTTTAAATAATTCTGAAAAATAGAGATGTTGTTTGGTTTTCACTTAAAGCATATTTTTTTAAAATTCAAACGATGAAAAATAGTGTTAATCATACGTGAGTTAAATATCATGCATGGATACATAATCAATAATATATCTAAGAAATCGGTGAAATTTTCTTTTGAAATTTGTCAATCTATTGATATTTTGCTCACCAAAATTATTTAAATTATCGAAACCCATTGAATTTATTTGAAATTTTGCTAAAACGAAATGATAGTTGACTTTTATAGGATGTGTCATGCTTGAATATTTTATATGAAAGATTACTATATTCTTTTTCTCCCCATTCCTGAACTGTTGGTTACTTTTATAGGTTAAACACATGCATTAAAAAAAGGACAACAGGAAATGCAATCCAAAATGGGCTAATATCAAAAGCAATCACATCCTATGAGGTTATGGGAAACTACTCCAAAGATTTTGATTGGATGATAAGTGCGAGGTTCCTCAAAGATGTCCCTCGGACAACTTTGACTCTCGCCAGGTACTAGAGTCACACCTTCATCACATACACACATTTCAAAAAGCTCGCTACTCCTAGGTACCAAAGCCTACAACACATAACTTGAAAAGGTTGTGTGCGATATATATATATATATATATATTGTTGATCCGTATTTAATTTTAATAATGACAAAACACCAATTAAATTATACTAACAGTTTTATCTAAGTGTTTAAGCGGTAAAAACATTCAGTACAAAAACAAGATACAATGACTCAATATGATCAGACACCAAAAGAAAACAAAAGACCTAGAATAGGCATTAAGGTAATTGAATCACTTTGTAAATCTCTAAATTCAATTATTTAGCTTTATCTATGGCTCAATTTACAAAAAGCTTTGACAAAACTAAAATACAAAAAAGTTTCTATGTAAAAAAAAAAACTGTTTTGAAACATAAAAACTGGGTTGAAGGACAACCCAGTCAACTGGGAAAAAAGACAGTAAGTTCCCAGTCGACTGGTAACTTCATCCAATCAACTAGTCCTAAGACCCAGTCGATTGGTACTTTAAGCTTAAAAGTGAATATTTTTCAATTAACCTAGTCGACTGGTATATGGACCCACTTGACTGGTAATTAGAAAATATGATCGTTTGAGACGCGGAACTTGAGTATTTAATGCTCCAAACCTACCAAGTTAGTGTCAAACGGCTATATTAGTTCAAGGCTGTACCCACTTCAATGAGTATTTAAACAAGGAAGATAACACATTCAATTCATCATATAGCTCATTAATTCTCAAAAGCTTTACGAAATTCATTGTGAGCCATTCTTCAAGCTTGTTCTTGAAAGAGAGATATTCTTCATTTGTAAAGCATTCATTTGTTATCTCTCTACCATTTACTTTACAGTTAATAGCATTTATTGTAAAAAGAAAGAGTTTGTGTAACTCTTAGAGTGTTTAGGATTAAACACTTCATTGTATTTTCCGTGAGGAAGAGATTGTTTGTGAGGTTTATGCAACACCCGTGAAGTTGCTCGACTAACAATTAGTGGATTACTTCAAGGAGGTTCATTGAAGAGAGTGGATGTAGGGTCAGAGAGATTCCAATACTGTTGAACCACTATAAACGGAGTTTGCATATTCTCTTCCTTAACTCCTTTATTTACAAGTATATTATTTTGATTGTGTGCCTTGCTTATTGAACTGTTTTAAAAATTTGTAAGTTAATTTGCAAAAGGTTTTTAAAACCAATTCACCCCCCTCTTTGGTTTGAACCTTGATTTACTATTGGTGTCAGAGCTTCGTACTCAATTCAGGCTTAAAATCCTTGAGTTGATCCGATGACATCTAATAGCTATACCAAAGGCCATTTCTATATTAGGCCTCCTTTGTTCAATGACTCCAACTATAACCACTAGAAAAATAGAACGAAAATCTTTGTCGAATGACAAGATTACAATCTATGGAAAGTCATTGAAGAATGACCTAGAATTCATAAAAAGGAAATAATCATTGGAGAGATCAATCATACAATGCTTAAACTCAAAACAAAGTGTAATTAATAGGATTGTATAATAATGTCTCTGAATAGTATAACAACTAGCATGTTACATTGCGCTCTAGATATCATTGAATACAATAAAATTTCTGCATGTATTTCAGCTAAAAAATTTTAGGATAAATTGCAAGTTACATATGAAGGGACTAGCGAAGTAAAAAAAATAAAAAATTTATATGCTAGTATCCAAATATCAATCTTTCAAAATGTCTCCAATGTCTCCCAATGAAACTGTTTCTCAAATGCACTCACGTTTTACTACCATTGTTAATAGTTTAAAGCTTCTTGGTAGGAACATTGAGGAATTTGAACTAATGAAGAAGATCTTAAGGTCTTTGCCATTAACTTGGAAAGTAAAGAAGACGGTCATAACGGAGGCCAAAGATCTCGATAAACTTGATGTCGAAACACTAATCGAATCACTATTGACATACAAGATGGAAGAAATGAATCCCGTTGTCAATGATGATGAGAAGAAGAAAAAGTTGATTGCTTTTAAAGCCTCTACAAGCAACAAATAGAAAGAAAAAAAAGAAGAGAATGAGAGTAGCGAAGAAGATGGTGAGATGGAATTAATCACCAAAAGGTTTCACAAGTTCTTGAAAAAGAGTAAGAAACCTTATACAAAGGATTCCACTCCAAAAAGTGAACCTCTTGTGTGTTTCGGTTGCAAGAAGCCCGATCACATTAAGGCCGATTGCCCAACAATAAGCAAACCATATAAGAGCTTCAAAAAGAAAGCCATGATTGCAACCACATGGAGTGATGACGAAGAAGAAGAAACTTTGGACAATGAAGTTGGATATGAGGAGATTGTCAACCTATGCTTGATGGCAATCGACAATGAAAATGATGTATCAATTTCTTCCCCTTCTAATAATAATAGCATTGCTAGTAGTATTGAAGAATTAATTAAAGTAATAAATGAGATGCATGAAGAATTGAAGAAATTCGATTATAGAAATGTGGCCCTCAAGAAGGAAGTCTCATCTCTTTCTAAAGAGATGGAAGGCTTAAAGGAAGAAAAAGAAAAACTATCTTCCATGCTTTATAACTCTTCACAAGATTTTCTAAAAAATGAAAATGATATTTTAAAGAACAAAATAACGGAATTGAATAGCACTATATCTAGACTTATACTTGGAAAAGAAAAGCTAGATGAAATGCTATCTTGCCAAAGGTTAAGCGGAGGAAAATCCGGGCGTGGGTTATTCTCCATTAGGCAAGCAAAAGTCAAAAGAGACTTTGTTCATAAAAACAACATATGTGAACGAAGCCTTAAACTCCAAGGCCACTAGCAAGATTAAAAGCACTCCCTCAATATATGCTAGTGAGTCTAAAAATGCAAATTTAAATCCTAATGCATATACTAAAGATAAACATCCTAGAAATACACATGCATATATGTATGCTCACTCAAGAAATGCAAATGTTGGGAATAATCATTCAAGGAATGCACATACTAGAAATTCACATCCTAAGAATTAACATCATGTATAACCTAGAGATAATATATATGTTCATAACTTGCATACTACAAGTGCACATCCTAGAAATTACCATCATACATTTCCTAGAGATAACATGTGTGTTCATAATTTTCGTAATAGCAACATGTATCATAGGAATGCTTATCCAAGGAACTATGGACATGTATATTTAAGAAATCCAACTTCAATAACTATTATCCTAGTATCATGCATCATCAACATGTCTACAATTATAAAGCACCTGATAATATTAAGAAAGTATGGGTCCCTAAAGGAACCGTATTTTCTAGGATTAAGCTCAAAGGTCCCAAGAAATTTTGGGTACCTAAAAATGCAATTATGTATCCTTGTGTAATGTAGATATGTGTCCACACCAAAGAAAAAGGTAACTATTTCTTTTAAATCAAATAAATGTTTCTTTTAAATATTGTCAAATGGGAAAACAAACAAGAATTTCTTTTAAATCAAAAAATATAATCTCAACCTCTAGACTATTGAAACTTTTGCATATGGACTTGTTTGGTTCAATAAGTATCATTAGTCTAGGTGGCCATAAATATGCTATTGTTATTGTTGATGATTATTCAAGATATACATTTGTTATTTTTATTGCTTACAAGGATGAAGCATATAAAGGATTTGTGAACTTTTACAAGAAGGTTCAAAATGAAAAACGTATTTCTATTTCAAGTATTAGAAGTGATCATGGAAAAGAATTTGAAAACCAAAGCTTTTCAAAATTTTGTGATGAAAATGGAATTGATCATAATTTTTCAGCACCTAAAACTCCTCAACAAAATAGAGTTGTTGAGAGAAAAAAAAGAGTTCCAGAAGAATTTACTAGAACATTGCTTTGTAAAAATAGTTTGCCAAAATATTTTTAGGCGGAAGCCGTAAACACTTCTTGTTATGATTTGAATAGAGTATTAATTAGGCATATGCTTGATAAAACTCCATATGAACTATAGAAAGGTAGAAATCCTAATATCTCTTATTTTTGTGCTTTTGGTTGCAAGTGTTTCATCTTAAATAACAATAAAACTAATTTAGGTAAATTTGACTCAAGGACCAACGAAGGGATATTCTTAGGATATTCAATCTCTAGTAAAGCTTATAGAGTCTTTAACTAAAAAACTATAGTGGTTGAAGAATCCGTATATGTTTCCTTTGATAAGTATAACCCAATTAGTAGTAGAGTAGTATCTTTTAATGATGATGCAAATTTTATTCCAAGAATGGAAACACCTACTCCCATTGTTGACCCGAATGAGAGCCAACCTCAAACAAGTCAAAAGGTAGATGCTCTTAATCTTGATCAACCATCTACAAGTCAACAAGAGGATGGTCTTCCTAAATATTGGAGGTATGTGAATCATCATCTAATTGATCAAGTGATTTGTGATCTTTCACAAGGGGTAAGAACTCGATCCTCTATAAGAAATATTTGTAATTGTGTAGCTTATTTATCTCAAGTAGAACTTAAGACTTTTGTAGAAGCCGAAAAAAATGTTAATTGGATAAATGCTATGCAAGAATAATTAAATTAATTTTAAAGGAACAAAGTATGGAATATAGTTCCTAGACCAAAGAATCACGCAATAATAAGAACCAAATAGGTATATAGAAATAAAATGGATGAAAATGGAATAGTAACTAGAAACAAGTCTAGACTAGTTGCTAAGGGTTATAATTAAGAAGAATGAACAGACTTTGATGAGACTTATGCTCCCGTAGCTAGATCGAAAGTCATTCATATGTTATTGGCCTTTGCATGCTTTAATAAATTTAAGCTATTTCAAATGGATGTAAAAAGTTTCTTTTTAAATGGTTTTATGGAAGAAGAAGTGTATGTTGAGCAACTTCTTGGATTTGAAAATCCTAGTCTTCCAAACCATGTCTATAAGCTTTCTAAAGCTCTCTATGGGTTGAAGCAAGCTCCAAGAGCATGGTATGAAAGACTAAGTAAGTTTTTGCTTGAAAATAGTTTTACTATAGGAAAAATAGACATAACCCTTTTTCACAAAAATGACACATTACTAGTCTAAATATATGTCGAAGATATTATATTTGGTGCTTCTAATGAATCTATGTATCAAAAGTTTGCTAAGTGTATGCAAGGTGAATTTGAAATGGGTATAATGTACTAGATTTCAAGCTAATCCTAAGGAATCATGTTGACCCTCACCCGTATTTTAATGATGACAAAACATAACTGTTATTATACTAACTAAGTGTAGTTAGCAACAAAAGCGTTCAACCAAGGATCAAAGTTCAAAAACTCAAACCGAATCAAAGTATCAAGTGAAAACTGAAGAACTAGTATAGATCTAAGGTTTTAGAACCAATGTAAGTTCACTTATACACTGTAATAGCTTGTTCAATGGCTCGAACAAAAAAGGTTTTCTAAATCGATCGTTTTAAAACAAACATTTTAAATTAAAACAGAAAAACTGGGTTGGAAGACAACCCAATCGACTGGGTACATATACCAGTCGACTGGTATATGAGACAGTAGGTCTCCAGTCGATTGGTAAAATAGACAGTGAGTCCCCAGTCGACTGGATGAAATATACCAGTCGACTAGATACCCAGAAGGTCTGAAAACGTGATTTTTTCAAGTGAACCCAGTCGACTGGTATCACGACCCAGTCGACTGGTAGTTCAAAAATATGACCGTTGGACTCCAAATCTGAACGTTTTAAAACAAATCTTTTTCAAATTAAAGTCCTAACGGCCATATTATTTGATTGCTATATAAACCCATTCAATTGAGCATTCAATAACAAGCTGCATATATTCAAAAAGAGTTGATCTCACACAATCAATTTATTATACTCTTGAAACACAAAAAGCTTTGAAATATTCTTATTGAGCCATTCTTCAAGCTTTACTTTGAAAGAGAGACATTATTCAGTTGTATAAGCTTCCATTAGCTGTTTCTCTACTATTTACTTTACATCATCTTTTGTAAAGGGATTACTTCCGAAAAGAAAGGGATTACTTCCGAGAGGAAGGGGATAGCTTCCGAGAGGAAGGGATTGTAATATTTGTACAACACCGGGAAAGTTATACGACTAAGTTACGTAGTGGATTACTTCAAGGAGTTCCTTGAAGAGAGTGGACATAGGGTCAGAACGAATCCGATATTGCCGAACCACTATAATCTGAGTTTGCATCATCTTCTCTCTAAACTCTTTATTTACATCACATTACTTGTTTTGATTGTTTGCTGCTTATTTGTTTTTATAAACTTGTATTAATTCCGTAAAAAGTTTTAAAAACCCAATTCACCCCCCTCTTGGGTTGAAACCTTGATCTATAATTGGTATCAGAGCTTCGTTCTCATATTTAGGCTTAAAATCCTTGAGTTGATCCAATGGCAGCAAATAGCTACTCTGAGGGACACTCTTATACTATACCACCTTTGTTTAATGGCTCCAATTATAACTATTGGAAAAACATAATGAAAATATTTGTCGAAGGACAAGATTACAATCTATGGAGAATCATTGAAGAATGACCTAAAATTCCTACAAAAGAAATAGCTATTGGAGAGACTCTTCATACAATGCCTAAACTCAAAACTGAGTACACTGATGAGGATTGTAGAACGATGTCTCTCAATAGCAGAGCAACAAGTATGTTACATTGTGCATTAGATATTTCTGAATATAATAAAATATCTGCATGTGTTTCTGCTAAAGAGATATGAGACAAATTACAAGTCACATATGAAGGAACTAGTGAAGTAAAAAAGTCAAAAATTTATATGCTAATTTATGAGTATGAATCCTTTAAAATGTCTCCTGACGAAACTATTTCTGAAATGCACTCACGGTTCACCACTATTATAAATGATTTAAAACTGCTTGTTAAGAATATTGAGGAGGTTAAACTAACCAGAAAAATCTCGAGATCTCTGCCACCAGAATGGAAACCAAAGAGGACAGTCATACAGGAGGCCAAAGATCTTGACAAACTGGATGTTGAGACACTACTTGGGTCATTATTGACGTATGAGATGGAAGAAATTACTCTCATCGTCAATAATGATGAGAAGAAGAAAAAGTATATTGCTCTCAAAGCTTCTACAAGCAGCAAAGAAATGGAATCAGAAAAAGAAGCTGAGAGCAGCGAGAAAGATGGTGAAATGGTATTGATCACCAAACGATTTCACAGGTTCTTAAAGAAAAGCAAGAAACCTTACACAAAAGATCCCACTCCGAAAAAAGAACCGCTTATGTGCTATG
This sequence comes from Bretschneidera sinensis, assembly GCA_023935145.1. NCBI lineage: Eukaryota > Viridiplantae > Streptophyta > Magnoliopsida > Brassicales > Akaniaceae > Bretschneidera > Bretschneidera sinensis. Next base: position 13,118,221 of record CM043701.1, read on the forward strand.
GCTGCAAGAAGCCCGGTCACATTAGAGCTGATTATCCGGTTTCAAACAAATCGTACAAGGGCTTCAAAAAGAAAGCCATGATAGTAACTACCTGGAGTGATGACGAAGAAGATGAGTCATCAGACAAAGAAATCGGATACGAGGAAATTGTCAACCTTTGTTTGATGGCAATCGACGATGAAAGTGAGGTAACATCTTCTCCTTCTTCTAAGAATAATATTGTGAGTAGTAGTGAAGAACTACTAGAAGTAATAAATGAAATGCATGAGGAATTGAAGAAATTTGATTCTAGAAATTCTGTTCTCAAGAAAGAGGTATCATCTCTCTCTAAAGAGATGATAAGTCTTAGAGAAGAAAAAGAAAAATTATCATCTTTACTATATGATTCTTCTCAAGATTTTCTCAAAGATGAAAATGAGAATTTGAAAAATAAAATTTCTGAATTAAATAGCACTATATCAAGACTTATGCTTGGTAAAGAAAAACTCGATGAAGTGCTTTCTTTCCAAAGATTAAGTGGAGGAAAATCTGGTGTAGGATACTCTCATTTGGGAAAGCAAAAATCTAAAGAGAGCTTATTCATGAAAGCCTCATGTGTAAGTGAAGTCTCAACTTCAAGAAATCCTAGCAAGATTAAAAGCACTCCCTCATTAAATGCTAGGAATTTAAATGTTCATACAAAAATGAAGCAACCTAGAAATACACATGCTTATAAGTATGCTCACTCTAGAAATGCTTATACACATCCTAGAAATAACCAACATGTACATAATCAACATATGAACTCTGCACATGCTCATCTTAGGAATTACCGTCATGGTTATCCTAGAAATAATTTGTATACACATGCTAGCATGTATCCTAGAATGCATCATCATTCATTTTCTGAAAATGACATGCATTTTCATACTCCTTACCATAGAAACATGTATCCTAGGAACTATTATCCTAAGGATTATAGGAATGCACATGTAAGATATCCTAGAAATTTTAATTACTATCATCCTAGGATTGTGCATCATCAATATGTCCATAGATCACCATATACTGTTAAGAAAGTATGGGTTCCAAAAGGAATCGTGTTTTCTAGGACTAACCCTGAAGGACCCAAGAAATTTTGGGTACCTAAAAGTACTATCGTATATCCTTGTGTGATGTAGATTTGTGTCCACACCAAGGAGAAAGGTAACTGTTGGTACCTTGATAGCGGATGCTCGAAGCATATGACCGGTGATAAAAGCGTATTCAAGGAGCTAACTCTAAGAGATGGTGGACTTATGACCATTGGAGACAATACTAAAATAAAGATCATCGGGCGTGGAAAAGTTGGTAATGATTTCTCAACCTTAGATAATGTATTGCTAGTATAAGGCCTTAAGCCAAATTTACTTAGCATTAGTCAATTATGTGACAAATGATACAAAGTCACATTTGAGACCTCTCATTGTCTAGTTATAGACATAAAGAGCAACAAGATCAAATTCATTGGCCATAGACATGAAAATGTCTACATAATTGATTTGAAATCCTTACATTCTGAAAATAAAAAATGTTTTCCTTCTTTTAGTGAAAATCCATGACTATGGCATAGAAGGCTTTGTCATGTAAACATGAACTTGCTAAAAATTGTTTCAAGAAAAGATTTGTTTATTGGACTTCCTAAAATCAATTTTGAAAAAGACAAAGTATGCGATGCTTGTCAAATGGGAAAACAAACCAGGATTTCTTTTAAAACAAAAAATGTAGTCTCAACTACTAGACCTTTGAAACTTTTGCATATGGACTTATTTGGTCCAATTAATACCATTAGTCTAGGTGGCCATCAATATGCTCTTGTTATTGTTGATGACTATTCAAGATATACCTTTGTTATTTTTATTGCTTACAAGGATGAAGCTTTCAAAGGATTTGAAATTTTTTGCAAAAAGGCGCAAAATGAAAAAGGAATTTGTATTTCAAGCATAAGAAGTGATCATGGCAAAGAATTTGAAAATCAAAGCTTTTCAAGATTTTGTGATGAAAATAGAATTAATCACAACTTTTCAGCTCCTAGAACTCCTCAACAAAATGGAGTTATTGAAAGGAAAAACAGAGTTCTAGAAGAATTTTCAAGAACTATGCTTTGTGAAAATAGTTTACCAAAATACTTTTGGGCTGAAACTGTGAATACTTCTTGCTATATCTTAAATAGAATTTTGATAAGGCCTCTGCTTGATAAAACTCCATATGAACTATGGAAAGGAAGAAAGCCCAATATTTCCTATTTTCGTACTTTTAGTAGTAAATGCTTCATCTTAAATAACAATAAAACTAACTTGGGTAAATTTGATTCTAAGACCGATGAAGGAATATTTTTAGGATATTTAACATCTAGTAAGGCTTATAGAGTTTTCAATAAGAGAACTCTAGTGGTAGAAGAATCTGTACATGTAACTATTGATGAATCTAACACAATTAGTAGTAGAGAAGTTTCCTTTAAAGATGATGCAGATTTTATTCCAAGAATGGAAACTCCTACTCCCATTGTTGACCCAAAAGAGAGTTCATCTCAAGCAAATGAAGAGATAAAAACTCATAATTTGGACCAACCATCCTCAAGCCAACAAGAGGAAAGTCTACCCAAAGATTGGAGGTATGTAAATTATCATCCAATTGATCAAGTGATTGGTGATCCTTCACAAGGGGTAAGAACTCGCTCTTCTATTAGAAATATTTGCAATTTTGTAGCTTAATTGTCTCAAGTAAAACCTAAGACATTTATAGAAGCTGAAAAAGATAATGATTGGATAATTGCAATGCAGGAAGAGATAAATCAATTTGAGAGAAACAATGTTTGGAAACTAGTTCCAAGACCTAAAGATCATTCAATAATTGGAACTAAATGGGTATATAGAAATAAAATGGATGAAAATGGTATATTAACTAGAAATAAGGCTAGACTAGTTGCTAAGGGATATAATCAAGAAGAAAGAATAGACTTTGATGAAACCTATGCTCTTGTAGCTAGATTAGAAGCTATTCGAATGTTATCAGCCTTTGCATGCTTTAATAAATTCAAGCTATTTCAAATGGATGTGAAAAGTGCTTTTTTAAATGGCTTTATAGAAGAAGAGGTTTATGTTGAGCAACCTCTTGGATTTGAAAATCCCACTCTTCCAAATCATGTCTATAAGCTTTCTAAAGCTCTATATGGGTTGAAGCAAGCTCCAAGAGCATGGTATGAAAGACTAAGTAAATTTTTGATTGACAATGATTTTGTAAGAGGTAGAATAGACACAACTCTCTTCACAAAAACTCACAAAAATAACGCTTTGATAGTTCAAATATATGTTGATGATATTATATTTGGTACTACTAATGAATCTATGTGTCAAGAGTTTGCAAAGTGCATGCAAGGTGAATTTGAAATGAGCATGATGGGAGAACTTACCTACTTCCTTGAACTTCAAATCAAGCAACTAAAAGGAGGCATCTTCATCAATCAACAGAAGTACATTAAGGACCTACTAAAGAGGTTCGGGATGGAAAGCTCAAAGCCACTTGGAACGCCTATGAGCACAACTACTAAACTTGATCTTGATGAAGGAGGTAAAACTGTAGATTCTAAATATTATAGAAGCATGATAGATGCTTTACTTTATTTGACTGCAAGTAGACCTGATATAATGTTCAGTGTATGCATGTGTGCTAGATTTCAGGCTAATCCTAAGGAATCATATGTAGTTGCAGTAAAAAGAATCCTTAGATATCTACAAGGAACCCAAACCATAGGATTATGGTACTCTAGAGATTCATCTTTTGAGCTTGTAGGTTATTCAGATGCTGATTTTTTTGGATGTAGGTTAGATAGAAAAAGCACAAGTGGTACATGCCAATTCTTAGGAGCTATGTTAACCTCTTAGTTTTCCAAGAAACAAAATTTCGTTGCACTATCAACCACCGAGGCGGAATACATTGCAGCCGGAAGTTGTTGTGCCCAAGTATTATAGATGAAACAACAACTAGAAGACTATGGCATGAACCTCAAAAACATCCCAATATTTTGTGATAATACTAGTGCTATCAACCTAACCAAAAACCTTATTCAGCATTCTAGAACAAAGCACATAGAAATAAGACATCATTTCTTATGAGACCACGCTAAAAAAGGTGACATAAGACTAGAATTCATACCTTCAGAAGATCAAATAGCTGACATTCTTACAAAACCTCTAGGTGAAGCTAGTTTCTGTAAGATAAGAATGTTAATGGGATTACCGGATTATGACAAACTGAATATCTGATTGCTTCATAATTCATCATATGCATGTTTGACATCTAGTGAAAGAGTATTAATTCTTGTTTAAATATCTCCCTCACTCAAGATGTCATAGATAAACAAATTTCGTGCTATATTTCAAGACTGAAAATTTTCATAAGGGTCCAGTCAACTGGTGAATCTATACCAGACGACTGGTAAGTCACTGCTCTTTCATCCAGTCGACTGATAAGTTTGACCCAGTCGACTGGTAAGTCTCTGTCTCTTCTTCCAGACGACTGGTAAATCCTGTCCAGTAGTCTGGTATCTCTAGACCCTGTTTGGAGCCAATTTTTTGAAAATCAGTTGTCATACAGTCGACTGGTATCTTACTGTCAGTTCACCCAGTCGACTAGTTCATAAACCCAGTCGACTGGTATGAAAACTGTTCATCTTTCCAAAGCTACCCAGTCAACTGGTAACTCGACCCAGTCGACTGGTATCGCAATTCTATAAAAGAGACTGTTCATTTCTCTCTCTAGAAAAATTCACCATTTTGATCCAAAAACCATCCAAACTTCATCTAAACACACTGATCTACTCATACAAAATGAGATTTTTAGCTTTTTACGGTTAAAATCTCTTATTTTCACCAAAATCTTTTTTACCCAAAAACTCAGTTTTTTCTTCAAAATGAGCGATAAAATCCGTGTAAAATTCACAACAAGTGGACCTAATGTACCTAAAAAGCCAAGGTATTTAAAACCTTCGGCATCGCAGTCGCGAGGAAAGGGAGTAGCGGGCTCATCTAGCAGAACACCCAGAACAGAGTTGGAGAAAACTCTGCTTTTCAGTCCGGCGGCTCATACGAGGTATAACTCCATTATCCGTCATAAGAAGATCATGACAGGTAGAGTTGTTGATTTTGACTCTATTCATCATGAAAATTTTGATATGCTGCCAGCCTTTAAGGCAATAAATCTGACCCCACTAGTCAGAATACATGAAAAATATTACCCGCGACTGATTCACTAGTTCTACGCGAACTTGGTGAAACCCAGTCCTCTGGCTCTGAGATTTAGAACCAGAGTCAGCGATGTGGAGTTTGAAATCAACACTGGCCTCTTGATGAGCATATTGAGAATCCCAGTAAGGGGGATTCAATGGAGTCTGGATAGATGGCCAGATAGCTTTGACGTTGAGGCGGCCTGTTAGATAGTCAGGGGAGACCCTAACTATATGTACAGACCCACTATATTTCACACGTGTAGTGACATGCCCCTCAATTCAAAGATTTTTCAGTTGATTGTCAGTTTGACCATCCATCCTAGACTCGGGAGTCGAAAGTATCTATCTAAGATAGATACGGTATTGATTTGGTGCCTTAAATTTGGGCACCACTTCAATATTTATCCTCTGCTACTCACCAATATGATAAATGGCGAAGCGAGCAACTCCGGGTGTCTTCCTTACGGGATGCTCATTATACTCATACTCCAGCACTTTCGGGTGCCTCTGCCAGCCTCCGAGGCTCAGGATATTGGACCGACGGACATCATCAATGTCTCATCACTGAAGAAGATAGGATGTGTGGTTCATGACGGCTTCCTCCATCCAAAAATTGGGAAGCGCTTACGGATACGAGGAGATGAGAGTGATGATGATGAGGAGGAGGAGGCTGCTGCCTATGCTGATATGGACACTGACACCCGAGCACCTCCGATTGGTGACTCAAGTACTGGTCAGACTGGATACGAAGATATACTTTAGGCTATCTAGAGCCTTCAGATGATGATGGAGTCCGGATTCCAGTCCATGCAGTCGGAGTACCAGAGATTGAGCTCCTCCATCGACCACCTACGAGACGACTTCGAGTTACATCGAGAGCACACCGAGGGTTCCCTAGCTGAGATTAGGGAACTTATTCATGATAGCTCAGACTCTCCAGCTCCTTGAGTTTTTGTTTTCCTTATTATGTACTTAGGGTTTTCCAGCTCTTACCACATAGCACAGACATATTTTGTATTATTTTGTCTTATTTATGACTCTATGAAGCCCGTTCATGTATTGACTTTTTATACATGATGTTATGTTTCTATTAGCCATATTTCATATATCTATTTACATCATTTGTGATATATTTGCACAGTTTCAAACTGCTTTTATTCACGAAAATGCTATGAAACTGATAATGCTTGTATGAAAACTTTCGGTTCTTCCCGGGAAGGCTTCCGAAATCTGAATGAAGCCAAATTTTCGCATACACGTTTTTTTAATCATTCTCTAGATGATTATAGTGGATAAGTAGCTTATTTTTTGATTTCTAGCCCCTTTGGTTGCTGTTGTCAAAACGGGGGAGAAAAATGAGAAAAACGAGAAAAACTAAGTAAAAGAAACCAATGCATAGATTTAGGGGGAGCACTGCTCCAAAACTTATTCTTTGATTAGTTGAGTTAATTGTGGTTGGTTGAAATACATATATGAACTGCGTTTGCCTGTTTTACAGGGTTGTTTTATTCGAAAAACAGAGGAGACTCTGTCCAATTTTTCGTAAAATCCAAACACATAGCTTTTTTTATCTGTTTTCACATCATTAGTTTTGTCATCATCAGAAAGGGGGAGATTGTTGACCCTCACCCGTATTTTAATAATGACAAAACACAACTATTATTATACTAACTAAGTGTAGTAAGCAACAAAAGCGTTCAACCAAGGATCAAAGTTCAAGAACTCAAACCGAATCAAAGTATCAAGTGAAGACTGAAGAACTAGTATAGGTATAAGGTTTTAGAACTAATGTAAGTCTCACTTATACACTATAATAGCTTGTTCAATGGCTCGAACAAAAAAAGTTTTCTAAACCGATCGTTTTAAAACAAACATTTTAAATTAAAACAGAAAAACTGGGTTGGAAGACAACCCAGTCGACTGGGTACATATACCAGTCGACTGGTATATGAGACAGTAGGTCTTCAGTCGACTGGGTCATTCATACCAGTCGACTGGTAAAATGGATAGTGAGTCCCCAGTTGACTGGATGAAATATATCAGTCGACTGGATACCCAGAAGGTCTGAAAACGTGATTTTTTCAAGTGAACCCAGTCGACTGGTATCACTACCCAGTCGACTGGTAGTTCAAAAATATGACCGTTGGACTCCAAATCTGAATGTTTTAAAGCAAATCTTTTTCAAATTAAAGTCCTAACGGCCATATTATTTGATTGCTATATAAACTCATTCAATTGAGCATTCAATAACAAGCTGCATATATTCAAAAAGAGTTGATCTCACACAATCAAGTTATTATACTCTTGAAACACAAAAAGCTTTGAAATATTCTTATTGAGCCATTCTTCAAGCTTTACTTTGAAAGAGAGACATTATTCAGTTGTATAAGCTTCCATTAACTGTTTCTCTACTATTTACTTTACATCATCTTTTTTAAAGAGATTACTTCCGAAAGGAAGGGGATTACTTCCGAGAGGAAGGGATTGTAAGGTTTGTACAACACCGGTAAAGTTGTACGACTAAGTTGCTTAGTGGATTACTTCAAGGAGTTCCTTGTAGAGAGTGGACGTAGGGTCGGAACGAATCCGATATTGCCGAACCACTATAATCTGAGTTTGCATCCTCTTCTCTCTAAACTCTTTATTTATAGCACATTACTTGTTTTGATTGTTTGCTGCTTATTCGTTTTTATAAACTTGTATTAATTCCGCAAAAAGTTTTAAAAACCCAATTCACCCCCCCTCTTGGGTTAAAACCTTGATCTACAAATCACATGTAATTGCCATAAAAAGAATCCTAAGATATTTACAAGGCACTCAAAACCTAGGGTTATGGTATTCTAGAAAATCAACTTTTGAGCTTGTTGAATATTCAGATGCTGATTTTGTGTGTTGTAGGCTAGCTCGAAAAAGCACTAGTGGAACATGCCAATTTTTAGATGCAATGTTAACCTCTTAGTTTTCTAAGAAACAAAATTCGGTTGCACTATCAACCGCCGAAGCATAATATGTAGTAGCCGGAAGCAACAATTAGAAAACTATGGCATGAATTTTAAAAATATACCAATTCATTGTGATAACACTAGTACTATCAACTTGACCAAAAGTCTTATTCAACATTCAAGAACCAAACACATAGAAATAAGAGATCACTTCATAAGAGACCATGCTTAAAAGGGTGATATTAGATTAGAATTCATCCCTTCAGAAGACCAAATTACTGACATTTTTACTAAGCCCTTGAACGAAGATAGCTTGAGCAAGATTAGACTATTAATGGGCTTAACAAATTATGAAAATATATGGTTTGATTGCATTTACATTCATCATATGCATATTTAACATTTAGTGAATGAGTATTAACTCCTATTTAACATCTCTCTCATTCAAAATGACATAGATAAATCATTTATTGCAAAATTTCAAATTGGAGCTCAAAATTTTATGTTTTATGAAAGACCTAGTCAACTAGTAGCATGATCCAGTCGACTGGCATCTCTCTGTCCAGTTTTCTACTTGAGTCAATCTAGTCGATTAGTAACTCATTACCCATTTTACCGGTCGACTAGTACAAGGACTCAGTCGACTGGTATCACGCGAGAAACATAGAGCCAAAAATTCAAAATTTCCTCTAATGAACTCAGTCAACTAGTAAGGTCAATACAATCGACTGATGTCTCACTGCCCAATTTTCGAGTCGACTGGTACCCTGACTTAGTCGACTGATACCAAAAGACAATATTTGGAGCAAAAAATTTGAAATTTTCCTGGACAACCGAGTCAACTAGTAGGGTACATCCAGTCGACTGGTGTCTTACTACCAGTTTACCCAGTCGACTGGTATGTCGAAAAATCTCCAAATTATAAAGGACCCAGTCGATTGGTACCCTCACCCAGTCGACTGGTATCGCGATTCTATGTATAGTCGCTTCATTTTTTCACAGATTTTACGCCATTTTTGTAAAACCCTAGCTTTCTATCTCTAAAAAATCTTTGATTTTAGACCAAGATCTCTTAAAATAACTCCATAAAACTCTCAATCTTACTTCAAATCACATTTCTTTCAACTTTTCACAATTGAAACCTCATCATTTCCTAAAACCTCTCTCTAATTTTTTTTTTTGAAAATGTTTGAGAGAATTCAAGTAAAAACAATGGTTGTCAGACTTCACGTGCCCACAAGGCCTCGATCAAAGAAGTCCTCCGCACCGGACACTAAGGGGAAGAGGATAGCTGGTTCCTCGAGCAAGCAGGTGAAGACCAAGCTCAATGATTCGCTTTTTCGTAACCCTGCCGCCAAAAGCAAGTATACTTCTGTCATTCAAAATAAGAAAATCATGACTAGCAGATTCATCGATTTCGATTCTATTCGTCAAGCAAATTTTGAGATCTTTCTTGCTTTTGAGGCAATATACCTAACCTCCCTTGTCAAAATACATCAAAAATGCTACCCTCGCCTTATTCATCAATTCTATGCCAACCTGGTCAAACCTAGTCCACTAGCTCTTGGATTTAAGACCAGTGTCATGGGCATAGAATTTGAAGTAAACATTGACCTCTTGGTTAACCTGCTGAGAATCCCTGTGGGAGGGGTCAAGTGGAGTCTGGATGGATGGGTAGACAATTTTGACTACAATGAGGTATGTCAGATAGTTAGGGATAACCTTAACTATGTTTTTCGACCCACTACATTTCACCAGTGTAGGGACATACCCTTCGACTCAAAATTGTTCAACCTCATAGTGAGTTGGACCATCCACCCTAGACTCGAGAGTCAGGGTTATATGTTTAAAATGGACATAGTATTAATTTGGTGTCTCAAAACTAGACACCAATTCAATATTTACCCATTCTTGCTCGCCAATATGATCAATGGCGAAGCACATGACTCCAGGTGCCTCCGATACGAGATGCTCACCACCCTGATCCTCCAGCAATTCAACATCCCTCTGTTTGCCTCCGAAGCTCATGATATTGGCCCTAAAGACATTATCAATGTCTCTTCACTAAAAAAGATAGGGGGCACGATCCGGGATGGCATGGTCCATTCCAAGGCTAGGAAGAACATCAGGATCGGTGATGATGACAACAGTGAGGACGACAACGACGGACCTGATGATGCAGCTCCTCCCACTGCCATGGACATTGATGAGCAGGGACCTAGTCCACAGCATGCTAGACATAGTGGCTTTGGTGCTGGTCAGGCTAGTCACGATGATGTACTACAGGCTATTGTGAGCCTCCAACTGTCCATTCAATCAGGATTCTAGAGCTTGAGCTCTTCCGTCGACTAGAGCTTCCAGATGGTGCGGACTGATATCGATCACATGCGTCACGAGATCAGCACCCTCATGGATGATTTCGAGTTACTCTGAGAGCACTCAGAAGACTCTTTGGCAGATATTCGAGATCTTCTCTAGGATAGTTCTGACTCCCTTGCACACTGAGTCGTTTTTTTTTATCATTTGTACTTGTTTTTATTTTCTAGCTCCATGGATATTTTAGCACGAACATTTTTTTTCTTTGTATACATTCATATGCTTGAGTTGTACTAGACCTTCCATACAGCTTACTTAAGCTTGTGGTGTATGGATATTTGTATATACTTACTTACTTTTCACTTATTTAGCTTTTAGCTCATGTATATGCTTTACTTTTAAGTTATATGGTTGCTTAGTTTGGGCTCTTCTTTCTCATCTATATGCTTTAACTGTTCAAGCTTATATGCAAACTTCTGATTCTTCCCAGGAAGTCTTCCCAACTCGGATTAATGCCTAGTTTTTGCACAAAAGTTTTTTTTATGTCTATGGTGATTCAATTGCTTATTTTTCATGTTTACACCACTTTTCTGCTGTTGCCAAAACGGGGGAGAAAAAGAGAAAAATCTGTTGTAAACTAAAATAGCATAAATTTTGGGGGAGCATTGCTTTAAACATGTTAACAAGTGTAAAATAGTCTTGCATTGCTTGGTTCGGATTGATATTACTATATTTGAATGCTTACAAGTTGGCTTTTATCAGAAAAACAAAGGAAACTCTGTCCAAATTTTTCAAAAAAAACAACATATAGTTTTTAAAACTATTTTTTCTCTCATTAGTTTTGTCATCGTCAAAAGGGGGAGATTGTTGATTCGTATTTGATTTTAATAATGACAAAACACCACTTAAATTACACCAATAGTTTTATCTAAGTGTTTAAGTGGTAAAAGCATTCAGTACATAAACAAGATGCAAGAACTCAACACGATTAGACACCAAAAGAAGATAGAAGACCTAGAATAGGAACTAAGGTAATTGAATCACTTTGTAAATCTCTAAATTCAATTACTTAGCTTGATCTATAACTCCATTTCACCTAGTCAACTGTTCCTATAACCAACTCGACTGTTCCTATGACCCAGTCGACTGTTCCTATGACCCAGTTGACTAGTACTTTCCTTAAGCCTAAAAGTGAACATTTTTCAGTCGACTGGAACAAAGACCCAGTTGATTGGGTCTAGTCGATTGGTAATTAAAAAATATGACCGTTTGAGACGTGGGACTTGAGCATTTAATGCCCCAAACCTACCAAGTCAGTGTCAAACGATCATATTAGTTCAAGGCTATAAAAATCCACTTCAATGAGCATTTAAACAAGAAAGATAACACATTCAATTTATCATATAGCTCATTAATTCTCAAAAACTTTGCAAAATTCATTGTGAGCCATTCTTCAAACTTGTTATTGAAAGAGAGATATTCTTCATTTGTAAAAACATTTATTTGCTATCTCTCTACCATTTACTTTACAGTTAATACCATTTATTATAAAGAGAAAGAGTTGATGAAACTCTTAGAGCATTTAGGATTAAACACTTCATTGTAACTTTCGTGAGGAAAAGATTGTTTGTAAGGTTTGTGCAACGCTTGTGAAGTTGCTCGACTAACGATTAGTGGATTACTTCAAAGAGGTTCCTTGAAGAGAGTAAATGTAGGGTCGGAGAGATTATGATATTGCCGAACCACTATAAACAGAGTTTGTATATTCTTTTCCTCAACTCTTTTATTTACAAGCATATTATTTTGATTGTATGCCTTGCTTATTAAACTGTTTTAAAAACTGCAAGTTAATTAGCAAAAAAAATTTAAAACCCAATTCACCCCTCTCTTGAGTTTGAACCTTGGTTTAGATATATATTAAAACGAATAAAATTAAAATAAAACAATAATTTGTTGTTAATTTCTCATTGAGTGTAAAGACCACAATGGCAAACAAAATTTATGTTAGGAGTTTTAATTTGCTTAATACCTCTGGAACAAATTAACCGTTTGTATATATTTAATTAAAATATTAATTGGGCCAAAAATACCATCGCCATCCAAAAAGCTATACTGAAGTATCACCAGCAATTGAGTGAATAAACTTGATGTATCCTTCAAGGGGTCAAACAGCATCTCTTTTTTGTGTTGCATGCAAATGCAACCAAAACCATATAAACATACACATCTATGCACTATTCACTCTTCTTTCTTTTGCAGCATCCAATGCTTTTAACTTAGCACCCATCGTATCAAAATCTGCCTTAATTTTTCTTTTTCTTTTAAAAGAAAGAATATCAATACAAGAAAATGAGTGAAAATGGGCAGTACCCATTTAAAATAAATTGTTCATACTAGTTAGAGATCTTGATGTCACCAATACTTAATTCACATACCATCACTTTAGAGATTCACAAAATGATAAAATTGACAAGCCTAAGTAACCCGGTCCCCCGGTCCCTCATTGGTAATAACCACTAGGATCAAGGTTTTAAATTGAGGTTTCAATCGGGCAACATTTGTCATGATTATCGACATTGCGGGGTCAAAGTGTGGATCTCGAAAATTATATAATAAATTTTTTTCAAAGTTTTTCTTTTATACTTTTGTAGTGGAGGATTCAAGTTGAGATCTTTTCTTGTTCTATAAGAGTGGTGTGGTTACAATTTGAGCTAAACCCAAACCACCATTGTAATCTTTTTCAAATTAATTAAGGTTCAACGCATTAGTACTAAATAACTTGTAATTAGAATGACCAAAACAAAAAAAAAAGGATGAAGATATTCAAAACCCGAGACAACTGTGAAGTGAAGTGCTCTATTAAATATTTCATACGATTCTTAGAAGGGCTTTAAAAGATCTCTCTTTCTATTGAAAGAATTGAAAAACAAAAACTTCGAAATTTTAAGAACAAAATGAAGATTACACATAAACCTAACCCTGCCATGGTGTTTGACTCTGACTTTGCTGCCCATTATATGTTGAAGAAGAATGCATATGATCAAGCCCGGCCATGTTGAGAAAATCTCTATGGGAAAATGCTTTAAGACCCAAGAAATCTCTTGTGAAGCCATCATTGCCTCCTCCTATGTTACTACCACCTCTACCTTCATGATGATGATCACTTCTGATAAATTGGGTTTCTGTTGTTTCTGAGATTTTCTTTTGAAAATTAGAGTCTCCTTTTGGATTCAACATCCCATTAAAAGCCTCGTCAAAAGAAGAAGACGACCCATCAAACCCACTTGGAGAAGAAAAAGAACTCATCATATCATGGAGATCAAGCGAAGGAACTGTTCCAGCTCCAGCTCCTGCAGTGCTAATGGTATTGTCAGCAGCAGCTGCATCCTGTTCAATGAGACCAGAGGTGACAGCAGCTTTATTCCCAAAAGATGCCAAGCCATGGACAAACTCACTTGCCATCTGTTCACTTGATGACAAACTCAGACCACAACAAGCTGTAGATGTAGCAGCTGTTACTAGTGTGGTCTCTGCTGCAGACTGCATGTGACCTAATTGGTGGGGTCTAAGCATAGCTGCCCGTGGTAGTACTACTGGAGAAGAGTTGCTGCTCATTGGACTCACACCCATTTGTGCTGCTTTTTGTAGGAGTGCTGTTGCTGACATGTGTGGTGATGAAGCTGTTGGGGGATGGAAGGTGGAATTAGGGTTATGATCTAAACTTGAAGAAGCAGAAAACAAAGGTGAGGAGAGGTGATCTATAGGAGGAGGAGGTGGGGGTCCTATTCCTGGTGGTAGGCAAGCTATCCATTGTGGGATATTATGATTATGATGAGTACTCCTTGAATTAATTAAGAGATTTTGATGATCTTGTTCTCTTTTCACTGATGATAAGGTTTGAAAGTTATGGGTTTGAAAATTGGTCATATGAGAAGCTGAAGAAACAGATTGTTGTTGTGAGAGAAATGGGTTTGCTCCTGTTTTTGCTCTAGCACCCTCCTCTGCTAAAGCATCACAAAAAGCTCTATGGGTAATGAAACTGTCCCTCCTGCAACATAAAAACAAGCAGATACAAACAAAAAAAGATCAAACCATCAAAATGAATGATAAACAGTGTTTTTATTACGAGATTAGAGTACTAGTTCAGTAGTCCTCTCTCTCTCTCTCTCATGTCACCTTTTTGTATTTTCTTTCTTTTTCTTCCCCGAGGAAAAAGACATACTCCGTAGTAGATGTAACCATTAAAAGTTTTCTAATCTAAGCACTTTATGGTAGCCATTAATTAGAAAACTATTTCTTAATTATAAATTTTGCACTCTCTCCCTCAATATCTGTGCCTTTGTGTATGCTAGCTTCATGGGATGGTTAAAAAAATTGTTAAACCTTTGCTATTTTATGTTGAATTCTACTTCTTCTTTCTCCTCACACAAGCACACAGAGCCTCACTCAAAAGGAACATTAATCAGTGAAGATTAATTAAATGAAATCTTGAGCTTTGAAGTTGATTTGTTCTTCCTAGTGATTTTATCATATATATGGTGTGTTTCTTACCTAGAGAAGAGGGTTCCACAATCACATCTATACTCTCTTGTGCCACAAATCTTGGAGTGAGCTTTCCAGTCTGATTGAACAGCATATCTCTTTGAGCACTTTTCACACTTCCATTTCTTTTCACCATGCTTTCTGCAAAAGTGCTTCTTGATCCCTGTGAGGTCCCCAAGAGCTCTTGATGGCTCATGATGCACACAGGTTAGTTCTGGGCAAACATACACTTTCTTCTTCACCTCTTTGCTTGTTCTTTGCTTTAGCTTCCATGGCAGGTTATGCCCTCTTCTATGAAGCTGAAGATTCTGATCTCTCTTGAACCCTTTGTTACAGATCTCACATATAAATCTATTTGTGGCCAAGAGAGAATTGGGAGACAAAGCTATCACTTCTGCATCTGGATCTGACCAAAACCCAAAAAACATTAAAAACCCATCAATTGTTAATCATTAAGAAACTAATTTTGATTTGAAGTTGATTACCTGGGTGGCCTGGAAGATTCCTCTTCTTCTTTTGTGGTGGTTCTCGATTTGTTGAATCAAAGGACTGTTGTGGTGGGTACATGGTACCTGAGGTTGCACTTACTTCACCAGATGCAGAAGTCAAATTGGAGATATTTTCATCCATCATCTTCTCAATTCCCTAACAAATAAATTTAAATTACATGACTTTGTGCATGGTGACACAAACTAGTACAAAAGATTCATTGATGAGCAACACAGTAGCTAGAGAACAACTTTTACATCTGTGACAAGATGTCCTGAGATCTGATATGGAAAAACCCTAATTGTAGAAAGGCTAATAAAAGTGGGAAAGCAATAAAAGCAAGTACGGATAAGCAGATGGACTCCACTGTCTTCTTAACTACTAAATTTCTTGATGAATTTTGTTCTTTTTTCTCTTATCAAATTCTTAAGAATTGAAGAGAAAAATAAAAAGACAAAAACAAGGAAAAGATCAAAGCTTAAGGAAATAAAGAAATAAGTTTCTAAGGATTAGCGTCAAACCTTAATACTCACTAGTCACTAGTCTCCTTTATGTTTCAACAGCCTTAGCTTGCTAGTTGCTAACGCCAAGAAGATTCAAATAAAGCCACACAAAAACATACAAGCCAAAAACCAATTCCAACATTAAAAAAAATGAAGTGAAAAAGGGAAAAAATATGAGAGAAGAGAGAGATAGAGAGAGATGTGGATGAGAAAGGAAGCGTTATATTACTTTGAAATTTAGATGTTAGCCCTCCACCCATCCAAAACCCAAACCAAAACCCAAAGCCAACAGGCTTGTTCTGACGTTGCACTTTCTGTCTTTTCTTTTGTTCTCTTCTCAGTCTTAGAAAAAAGAAATTACTATTTAAAAAAAAAACAACTTCGATTATTGTACTGGTTACTTCCACATCGATTTTCTTTTAAACACTGGTTTATTCTCTCTATGACACTAGCTTTCCCTTCCCATGACAAGTATATACCATGAAGCAAGCAAGTGAAAAGGAGAGTGCCAGTGTTTACAAACTAATTAACACCCATTCCCTAAAGACTAAAGAGAGTGAAAAGATGTTAAGAAGTTGATTACAGGCTTTAACATGGAGGGTAAAAGAGTTAAAAAGCAAAACCTCTTTCCTCTTCCTCTGTGCACTTACACAAGAATGATTGGTTCAGTGATTGAATTTCAACAGACATGCTCATGGGAAACTGATCTTTAATTCTTTTCAAAGTTTGTTTATTTAATGTTTTTGGCTCAATGTTGCTAGCTAGTGTAAAAAATCTGTACTGTCATCTTAATAATTTTCCAAATTAAAAATAAAAAAGCTAAAAAAAGAAATGGGTCGGTCCCCAATTAATGCTGCCTAACCCATCATGATCAATTATTTTACTGAGATAGACTTGGTGTACAGAGTTGTTTTTTTAAATGTAAGTTTTGGTGTCAAAATGTGCTATTTGGTAATCATGGCCTACTCATTAATTTCATTCTCTTTCAGTTTATTTCCTTCAAGGTCAGACAACTCTGTCATGATTCTTGTAGTAGTATTTATTGATTGCAAAAGAGGAATCTTTGATCACTAATACAAGTGAAACCCACAACTGTGTCAAGATTAAGATTGGCTATTACTACAATCTGACACTAGAAGAGTTGTGATTTCCTGTTTTCAGGAATCAAACAAGTTAACAGAAGTTGAGGTTAATGGTATAAGCATAACTTAATTGGTAATTATATCTCTTCTATGAAAAAAGAAAATCTCAAATTCAGATTCCCTATCCCAATTTTAAAAAAAATGAAGTTGGGATTTAGTCAATCTTTCATAATATAAATTAAACTTTTGGTCCCATGATGACTGATGACAACATATTAAGCTAAAAATAATGTGTACATATCGTTTTGGAGATACACTGTCTAGATGTTGCTCATGTTCTAAGTAGGTTTTTGTCTTCACTCAAATCAAAAGGGATAAAAAGGGCTTGTTTAATTAGCTTTCATTTGTCATTTTCAGCTTTACTTTGTTTATATATATGTTATTTTCATGATATAATAGAGTTAATTTGTCCCACCATAATGTGCTCCCAGCTCACCATTCCCTTATTTTATTCAAAATATGAAGTGAAAAAGACATTGCAAATGGATGGATTTAACTGGGTTCAAATCAGATCTATCTGGGTTTAGTCATATAAACTAATTTTGAATTGTGTGTTAGACTGCCAAGTAGCTTAAGTAGATTAGTCACTTGTGCGCAAGAGATTAGAGTTAAAACTTCACTCACATTAAAAATAAAAATAAAGTTACTTCCAAGTAACTCATAAACTCAATAAGTTTCATTTAAAAAAAAAGATCAATATATATATATATGAGTGGTGATACATAACCATAACAGGCTAATTCAAGTAGGATTAAGAACGAAAATTTCTAAATCTCCCTATGGTGTCTTTTTATTGGTTGGGTTTGTGGATGGATAAAAATGATGGATTTCGATTCTCTCAATTTTGTTTGAGAAACGTAGAGACAAGTTATCAGCATCCCAACCATCAAATTTTATCTTAAGACTAAGGTTATGCCACATAAAATCTCTTGAAAATATTATTTCCTTATTTTTTATTGACTATACCTTAATTGCTTTCATTTTTTAGAATCTTATGCCTTAATTATTACATGTAGGCAAATACTACTTATATCAAGCAAGAAACCATTTACCAAGTAGCACACAAAAGTTCCAATCTCCACTTACCTGATTAAAGTAAAATGTAACATATATTTTTGAAACGTTTAAAATTTTCTGTTAAAGGGTCAGATTTAAACTAATTTGATTAATTTATTTAACAAAACAATTTCCAACACAAACATTTAGCAACTTTAGTGTTACCTTGACATTCAAACACAATAAAAAAAAATTCTCCCTAAACTATAATTCAAAGGCAAAAACCTAAACTCTTTTAGGTAATGAATTTCAAAATTAAATTGAATTCTAAAAATAGCTGGAGCTCATAACCTTAAATTTTTTTTTCTAAAATTTTAAAAGATAATTAGGAAATTATGAAGTTTTTAGTTAATCCAAATCTAAAAAACCCTAACACTTGAAAAAAATAATATATAAAAAAATATTAAAAATTAAAACGACACTAGATCAATTTTCTAAAAAAATATTAATAGTAATTTTATGCATCTTTTTTCATTGTTAAAACTCAAAATAAATAGAGAAAAAAAAAGGAGGGGAATGAATTTATTATTGGAAAAAATGAAAAATTATAAAGTTTGAGGCTATATAAAAATAACAATCTTAAATGACATTGATGATGTGGTATAGTAATAACAATTAGATTTAATAAGATTGTTGAGATATAAAGAAACTGTCTCTACATTTTTACACAAAATTTAAGTAACCAAAATCTCAAATATGATGGACAAAATGGATGATTACTTGTCTTTGCTCTTTGACAAGTGGTGATGTCCATCATGTCCAAATAATAATTATAAAAAACTAAAGCAGTAATAAGCAGATTAAACAAAATTCAAAATTTTTTAAATAACATTACGTTTTCTCATTGATTAGATCCGTGAATGGACAAAACTATGAACAAAATGGATGGCTGTCATCTTGGTATTCTTCTAATGCTAGGCATAGTGGACCAACTCTCGTCTCATATCTGACAGAGAACCAACTGGATTGGTCTACTTTTACGATAAATGGTACTTTTTAACGTGTGTGACAACTGACACCCAAATGTACAAATGGGCAGATTCATGCTATTAGATGAGCCAGAATTTTATTGAATGTGAAACAAATTTGAGTGCTTTCTTTTTCTACTGGAATTTCAACTTATGTTCTGCTTTCTAGATTAGATCAGTTTAATGTGAATAATAAATGAACAAATATGATTGCTGTCTGGAGTTATAAATGTGGCTAAAGATTCAATATTTTACTAACTTCAGCATGAACCCTTTCTCGTGGTTGGGTTATGTTCCATTCCTTTCAATCCATAATGGTAACATGGAGACATGTTACTATGCACTTGTGTCTGTGGTTGGGTTATGCTATATTTTGCTTAGCAATGGACTTAAGTTGAAGGTTCTCAAACACTATGAAGAACCAACCTTACTGGCTGAATGGTATTTGGCTAATAGCTTTCATGGATTCACTTATTCTGTTATTGGCATTTCTCTTTTTTTTCTTTACTATAACTACTGTATTATTTAACAAAATATTTGTTTCTTTGGTTTTGTGACATGATCTAACGGTTGTATGGCTCAACAGATGTTTTGATCAAACAGATCCATATTGTTACAATCGAACTCTGACATTACCCACAAAGACAGAGGTGTAAGCATTGGGGTTAAGGGCACGGCCACTATGGACCAAACCTGGTTGATTCCCAACTACTGCGTTGTAAATGAGATGCATCAATCAAAGAGTTGGACCCTTTGCTTTCTTGGTTATAACTTCACAGTTGACAGAAAAGTCTGCAGTATTTTTTGGATATTCAAAGGTCACAAAAGATATGTAAAGAAAAAAACTAACAGGTCACCCCTGAGGACAAAGGTTGATAAGACCACCTGTGGAGTTTTTGTTGAGGTGGATCCTGACCATGAAAGCATTTCACCTAGAACCCTGCTACGTTGACTAATATACCAAATATGTGTTGTATTGATATTTCCTGTTCACTTTAGCTGCTTTTTCTTTTTCTTTTTAGAAAGGGAAGGATATTATATGAACAATACAAGAAAACAGTCTAAATAACCACTTATTTCAACAATTCACTCAAACAAATAATTAATTAAAATTAATAATTTCACTCGTTACAATGTTAAATAATAATTGTTATTTTTAAAGTTAAAATAGTTATTTATCAATTATGATTTTACAAATGTCATTGGATCATTAGTCCACTTATGGGCTATGTTACCTAGACTCGGGTATGAGTATTGAACACGGTTACGTGTCTAAGTGTTAGACTCATCTATTTTTAATATTTTTTTGTAAATTTTCTTTTAATTTAAAATGTCTAAATGTTATACTTTTATCCGAGTGTCGAGGATCCGACACAGATACGACAAGATAAAATGAAAATTCTATATGATGACGTACAGTAGGGAAGAATTGAAAAAAAATTAGGAAATTAAAAATAGATGATCCAAATTACATGGGTCTTCTCAAATCACATGGGAACTCTGAAGATTTTAATCATAATATTTCTCGTGTTCCCCATCATTCTCCACCACTTAGAAAGAACTCGTCCTCGAGTTGAAAAATGTTTCAGTAGTAAAAGCTCAAAAGTGTGGAAAAACAAAGCATGGTCGTGAAAGTCTCAGAAGGCAAAATCACCATAAGGGGAAAAAAATTTCATTGAAAATATATGTTGCCTAGGTACTTGAAACAAGGTAGGGAGAACAAACTCAATATGACGGACAAATGTATCAACTCGAATCTCAATCGAACAATCAAGCTTGTCATCCTGGTTTTCTGGAATCTCTTCAACCGTCAATGTGATCAGCAAACTCATCATCTTGCTGGACTGATTCGAATAAAATAATCTCACATGGAACTAATTCAATATGCTCAACAACATCAAGCTGGTCTTTGACCTGTCAAAAAATCTATGTCGCTGTCTTGGTCTTGAACCTGGTTAAAAGACTCGATGGGCATAACCAAGTTATCATCTGACTGGCATGGTTCAACTACGACAATCTCACATGGAATTGGGATAACATGTTCAACCCCTACTTGAATATCGTCATTCTCATTGACTTCATCTTGGTGTCTGATAAGTGCTTAAATATTCATATTTAAGCCCCTTAATTTAAATTTGTTAAGCTCTTAGTTTGCGTATTTTATTCAATTTTACTTACTTTTTGTGTTTTTTGTGTTTTTATAGGTTTTTGGAAGAAACGAAGCATTTTGGAACTCAAAGAGCAAAACTGGAACTGGGAGCTACAGAAGAGTGCGATCGAGCACACAAAGCACTTGTGCGCATAAGGAGAAGGCTTAAGCGCAACCTTGCGCTCGAGCACAAACTCATGCAATTGAGCGCACACGCATCAGTAAAACATCAAAACAGCAGTTCTTATTTTGAAAAGTAGAGTTAGAGACCTGTTTTGGAAATTAGGGTTTCCAAGTGTCCTTAGAACCCTATAAATAGACTTGTAAAACACAGAAACAGGATCTCCCTTTTAGTTTAGTTTTTTTTACTCGGGGAGACTGGAGGCCGGACGAGCCCGGAGGGGATTTCAAAGAGGAATTGACGACTCATCTAGGGAGTTCTCTCAGGTTTCTTCTTTCCTTTGTTATTTTACTTTATGATGTTGTTTAGCATCACAACTATGTGTAACTAATTTTTTTAGTAAGGGCTTGATTGAAGCCCTAATTATGTTTACTCAATAAATTCAGTATTGGCGCATTTGCAATATTTACCTTATGATGCTTAACTTGATTAATGCATGTTTTTATTTAAATTCCTCATATGTGTTTGCTGATCAACATATGCATGTGGCATAGATTAGTTAGTTGAATCAATTTAGATGACCAAGTCCTGGGTTCAACAATAGTAACAAAAGATATCCACGCCGGATTCTTGGGTTAATCAACATAGAAAACCGGGAGTAGATACTATACCCTAGGTCTCGTGTGGTTGTCAATTTCCACAGATCTTATGCTCTCTTAAGGAACAACTCAGTATACACCATGCAAAATCCCTTAAGAAAGAAAAAAGTTAGAGTAGATACCATGCCTAACTCATTGCTTAGGGAAATCAATAGCTTAAAGAGTGGATACCATGCCCTCAGGTTGACAAACATTAGGTATTCATGACATGAGTAAAGCATTGACATACTGTTTTGTTGTGGTAGCATGATTAGTATTGGATATCAAGTCCTTACGCCTTTATCTTTATTAATTCCAACTCAATATTTATTTCTCTTATTTTATTTTATTATTGCGAAACTAATTCTAAATCAAAATTTATCAATCCCTGTGGATATGATCTTGTATTGGCACACTATGCTACTGTTGACCTCATGCACTTGCAAGTAAAACTGTACGATTATTTGCTTATTTATTTAGGTAGATAATCACACAACAAGTTTTTGACGCCATTGCCGAGGATTGCGCTAAATTTTTTTTTGGAATTATTTTTTATTAGTTTTATTTTATTTTATTTTATTTCCTTACTCTATTCTGTTTATATTTTCTTTATCAAAAACTTAATTTTCTCCTTTTTCGTTTTTTGTTTTCTTCTGTTTCAAGTCTGTAGCAGTGCTATTTTTGGCCTTGCGATCGAGTGCAAGCTCAAGTGAGATTGAGCGCACTGTTGCAATTGAGCGCAATACTTTGTGCACTCGAGCGCAAATAGTCCAGAGACTACCCGAGCAACAGTACTGAAGCTGCTACACCAAAGTCTTCTAGCTGATTCATGCAAGGGATTCGATCTAGGAACCCTACCATAATTCCACTCGACATAGAGATTGAGCGGACCATTTGACAAAGGCCTGAAAATAACTTTGAGGAGAACGAAGAGAATTCGAGGGAGAAGCACCAATGGAATAGCTAGAAAACCAACAACCACCTGAGTGAAGACCTATGAAGCAATCCTTCATCCCACAGAACCTCAACCAACCATCATGCATTGCTTATCAACCAGAGGCGGAAGGCAATTATTACATATCTCCACGGATACTCAGTGCCTTGACTCACTTTAGGAGTACACCTGCTGAGGATCCACACTTGCACCTTCGGGAATTCTTTGACCTCTGCAAGTTCCAGCACATCCAGGGCCTAAATCAATAGGGAATCAGGTTAATTCTTTTCCCTTTTTCATTAAAAGATAAAGCTAAGTTTTTGTATAATTCATTGCCTGCAGATTCTATCTATACCTGGGAAGAACTATCCAGTAAGTTCCTAAGAAAATTTTTCCCAGCACAAAAAACAAGGCAGATGAGGAAGGAGATTCAATCTTTCCAACAGAGAGATGGAGACCTTTTCTTTGAAGCATGGGGACACTTTAATGAGCTACTTCTCATATGTCCACATCATAACCTACCTCAAGATGAGCTGGTACTAGCCTTTTATGAAGATCTAAATGACATGAATAAAGGTATTGCTGATTCAGGTTGTGGAGGTGTGCTCATGGAGAAGAGCAGTGAAGAAGCTATGGAGCTGTTTGAGGCATTGAGTGAGCACACCCAACAATTCTCATCCAGAGGGAGACAAGGAGGAAAGAGCAAGGGCATGTATGAAGTAACCCTAAATAGTGGATCTTCAAATCAGATGGCTACTATGGAGAGGAAGCTGGATATGCTTATAAAAGCCATGTCTACTCAAAACATCTCACCTCGACCACAAGCTACACAACGCCAGGTATGTGCCTTATATTCTCAATTTGATCACACTACTGAGACTTACCATTTGTATTCATCTACATATCCCGAGCAAGCGAACTATGTGGGACCAAACAATGCATATGCAAATACTTACAATCTTAGATGGCGAAACCACCCCAACTTCTCATGGAACAACGATCAAAATGCCTTGAACTTTCAAGGGCAACAAAGGAATTCCCAACCAACAGCCCAATCAGTTCTGAAATCAAAGCAAAGTGACCTAAAGAGTCTTGTGAGACAGTTGATGACCTCACAAGATCAGTTCATAGCAGAAACATGATAATTCCAGACTGAGCAAAGACAAACAATTGCAAAGCATGAGCAAACCATCCAAAGACTAGAAGTACAAATGGGCCGAATGGCTAAGGAGCTAAGTGAAAGAAAGCAAGGTTGGCTTCATGCCCAAACTATACCTAATCCAAAAGGACATCAATAACTGAATGCCGTGACAACTCTCAGAAATGGTAAGATCATAGGAGCTAATGAGTCTACATAAGCATCTCCAGATAGAGCGTCCACATCAAAGGTAAGTGAAATGGAGAAGTAAAATGCACTACCCTTTCCTCAAAGGTTAGTAAAGCCTAAGAAAGAAAGTAAACTGCTTGATATTTTTGAAACTTTGCGAAAAGTATAGATTAACATTCCTTTATTAGATGCAATTAAACAAATGCCTGCATATACTAAATTTTTAAAGATTGTTGCACTAATAAAAGAAAGTTTCAAGAACATGAAACAATCACTTTAACAGAAGAGGTAAATGCTGTGCTATTAAGAAAACTGCCACCAAAACTGAAAGATCCAGGTAGTTTTACCATTTCTTACAGGATAGGTAACCAGTTGTTTGAGTGGGCACTACTAGATCTAGGGGCGGGAGTCAACTTGCCGCCATACACTATATTTGAGACACTAGGTTTGGGGGAGCTTCAACCAACTTCTATCATTTTGCAACTAGCAGACAGAAGCATCAAACGACCTAGAGGTATTCTTGAGGATATCTTGGTAAAGATAGGTCCATTTATTTTACCTGCTGATTTTATTGTATTAGATATGGAAGAATGCCCTATGCCATTACTTCTGCCCATCATCTTAGGAAGACCCTTTATGCGAACTGTTGATATAAAAATTTGTGTGAAAAAAAGTATTGTAAGTATGAAGGTAAATGGTGAGAAAGTCGAATTCAACATATTTGATACATTAAAATTACCCCAAGATAATATGGAATGTTCTAATGTATATATGATGCAAGGTGTTGTTAAGGAAGTTTTTCAGGTTCATCCCATTGCTCCATTGAAGGCCACCCTCACCTATGGGTTCACAAGATCGGGTATTAAGCCAGAGTTTACAGATGTTACTGATGACATCATAAAAGCTGCGCACCTCATTGAGATCTCTCAATAGCATCCAAGCACAAAATTTGGCATTGAAGCAGTTGCTGATGCATTCAATCCATGTTTTCTTGGGAGGAACTAAGAGCATCTGGCTGAAGACGTTAAATTTAGTGCTCATGGGAGGCACCCCATAGCTTATCCTTTTATTTTTATTGTTTTTCATATTTATTGTTATTTATTTATTTTTAGTACTTTTTGTTTTCCCGTATTACATTAATTTTTCTTTTTATGGACAATGTGTGCATCTGTTTAAGTTTGGGCGTGTGCTATGAGCCATGCCAGCCCAGCTAGTTCTCCATCTCACAAGTCAGATCTTTCCATGTTATTCACACATTGGGGACAATGTGTAATTTAAGTTTGGGGGTATGGGAGACACATTCACACACTTTGTCCCAGTTTCTTTGAAAAGATAAATGCATGTTCATATTGTGTTGAAAATTTTTGTTGATCTAAACAAATATTGTGATAGGATTTCAGTAGTAAGCTTAAAATATTGAACACATGGTCTAATAATAAAGTTTTAAATGTTTAATTACTCACTTTAGGCATTTAAGAATTCACAAGTTTGATCTAATCTGGCACGAGCACATTAGCACATAATTGTGTGGAGTATGACACATAATTTTTATATGTTTGTTTCCATGGCCTAACTGTAATCGGATGACTTGTTCGATGAACACTTTGGCATTAAAAAAAATTAAAGAATTTTTTTTTTACACAAAAAGAGAAAATAAAATGCTCATAACGATCATTAAATAAACCTTCCACTGAGTAACTGGACCTCTTGCCTCAGTAAGCAGTGAGTGTTCACATCAAAATGTGGAAATTTTGTTTACAATGATCATTAAATAAAGTTTCCACTGAGTAACTGGACCTCTTACCTCAGTAAGCAGTGAGTATTCACGTCAAAAGGTGGGAATTTTGCTTGGTAGCATTAAAACAAGTTAGTTTCGTAGCCTTTTTTACTCGAGTTAGTAAGTCCTTAAGGGTATCTTTACACTTAATGCCCTAAAACCATCTGGTTTGTGAGTCATTGGCTAAACACTCGCTACATGGTTCAATTAGAAAGCTTAAGGGAACTCAACATGGCAAAAATCTCATAATAAAATAAAAAGAAAGAAACAAAACTATGTCATTATTGTTCATTCTGATAAGGAATTCGATGAATATTAAGACACTGAAACACTACACATTGGAGTTATTTGGAAGCTTCATCTTTTATATGATAATTCACCACACACTAAGTCAGACTTGTGATGCCTTAACTAGCCTTGTATAAGTGATTAGATTTTAAAACTCTTATTCATTGCAAATATGTGTTTGTATTCTAAGCTTACTCTTGAATCAATATCACGATTTTGTATGAGACTTAAATTTTTGGATACCATGAATGATGGATTTATCTTTGTATCTTTGTTTTTCATTTAGCTTTTAGTTTCGTATTGCTAAGGGACTAGCAATATGTAAGTTTAAGGGTGTGATAAGTGCTAAATATTCATATTTAAGCCTCTTAATTTACATTTGTTAAGCTCTTAGTTTGCGTATTTTATTCTATTTTACTTCCTTTTTGTGTTTTCTGTGTTTTTATAGGTTTTTGGAATAAATGAAGCATTTTGGAACTTAAAGAGCAAAACTGGAACTGGGAGCTACAGAAGAGTGCGATCGAGCGCAGTGCTTGGTGCGATCGAGCACACAAAGTACTCATGCGCACAAGAAAAAGACTCAAGCGCAACCTTGTGCTCGAGTGCAAACTCATGCGATCGAGCGCACATGCATCAGTAAAACATCAAAACAGCAGTTCCTATTTTGGAAAGTAAGGTTAGAGACCTGTTTTGGAAATTATGGTTTCCAAGTGTCCTTAGAACCCTATAAATAGACTTGTAAAACACAGAAACAGGATCTCCCTTTTAGTTTAGTTTTTTTTTTGTTCGGGGAGACCAGAGGCCAGAGGAGCCCGGAGGGGATTTTAAAGAGGAATTGATGACTCATCTAGGCAGTTCTCTTAAGTTTCTTCTTTCCTTTGTTATTTTACTTTATGATGTTGTTTAGCATCACAACTATATGTAACTAATTTTCTAGTAAGGGCTTGATTAAAGCTCTAATTATGTTTACTCAATAAATTCAGTATTAACACCTTTGCAATATTTACGTTGTGATGCTTAACTTGATTAATGTATGTTTTTATTTAAATTCCTCATATGTGTTTGTTGATCAACATATGCATGTGGCATAGATTAGTTAGTTGAATCAATTTGGATGATCGAGTCCTTGGTTCAACAATAGTAACAAAAGATATCCACGCCGGATTCTTGGGTTAATCAAAATGAGAAATCGGAAGTAGATACCATACCCTAGGTCTCGTGTTGTTGTCGATTTCCACAGATCTTATGCTCTCTTAAGGAACAACTCAGTATACACCATGCTGAATCCCTTAAGAAAGAAATAAAAGAGTTAGAGTAGATACCATGCCTAACTCGTTGCTTAGGGAAATCAATAGCTTAAGGAGTAGATACCATGCTCTTAGGTTGACAAACATTAGGTATTCATGAAATGAGTAAAGCATTAGCATACTGTTTTGTTGTGATAGCATGATTAGTAGTGGTTATCAAGTCCCTGCGCCTTTATCTTTATTAATTCCAACTCAATATTTATTTCTCTTATTTTTATTTTATTATTGCGAAACTAATCCTAAATTAAAATTTATCAAACCATGTGGAGATGATCTTGCATTCGCACACTATGCTACTGTTGACCTTGTGCACTTGCAAGTAAAACTGTATGATTATTTGCTTATTAATTTAAGTAGATAATCGCACAACAGTATCCTGTGAAGTCTTCTCTATCATTAGTGGGTTAAAGTTATCAAGTTCGGGATCAACTTGCACTATTACAATGGATATGTAGTATGTTGAAGCCAATTCAAATTCTTTCACTTGCAAAATGATGACTGTTTTGTGATGAGCTCAATTATTTGGAATGTCATGTTTAGTAACATAAATATGAGAGAAAAATTGAAAATGACTTCAGCCAACTTTTCTAAAGGGAACCAAAAAAAAATGATAGCACGTTTGGCATTTAGCTTTACCATTTGCCTCTCAATTTCTTCCAGGTCTTTTTTTTTTTTTAAGAAATTTCTTTGTTGTAGAAACAATCACAATACTAATATATGGCAGATTGACTTCCCTTATCAATTTGAAACAACCATACAAGTTGCTATCAAATATGCCTTAAGAAATCATTTTCCTACTTCATCTTTTC
The DNA here is from genome assembly GCA_023935145.1 of Bretschneidera sinensis. Lineage (NCBI taxonomy): Eukaryota > Viridiplantae > Streptophyta > Magnoliopsida > Brassicales > Akaniaceae > Bretschneidera > Bretschneidera sinensis. Next base: position 13,146,774 of record CM043701.1, read on the forward strand.
ACTTTTTAATTGATTTTCTAGCTTTCCTTTGGTTAATTATTTGCCACTAAGCTCTTCTTAACTTTCTACTGAAGGTAAGACAACAATAAAAAATTATTAGTGTTTCCTTTATCTAACTGGGTAGGCTCCACCTTGTCCCTTGCCGTGGTCTTTTACTTCCCAATCAGCATATCAGATGTACAGGAAATTTAGCTTAATTGATTGGATGAGCTTACTTTGCAATCACTTGATATTTCTTGAATAAAAATTTCTTCAACTGTTTGAACAAATCTATCAGAACCAAACGGCTGCAGTGATCAAGCAAAGCTGAGTAGCCAAATGATGTACCAAGCAGGACTTATCGAGGACCCTTAATGTCAATGTGGCACTAACATGGCAGATTTGGTGCCTATGGAGAACTATTTCTGGTACATTTCCTCCTCTTCTGAATTTCACCTTTTTGAAATAATCCTTGAACTGAAAATCAGGTTTGGTATTTAAGTTTGCTTCCCTTCAATCAATTGGCAATCTAGTTACAATTTTCTTACTTAATTGCAGATATAGACAAATCAGACTCATCCAAAACAGCATAAAGATTCTTTCATTGTTCTCACATGATTCCTTTCACATATGACACTTGTCTTAAAGACTAACCAAAAGAAAGCTTCACTTATGATTTATGTAACTGCTGTCTACACAAGGCCATTTGACTTCTCCTAGCATGAAGATATCTGCAGGTTTTGTCCTTTGGCTATGTTGCGTTCTGCTAAGCAATGGAATTGAAGTGGAAGCATCTTGCCAGACATACGAAAGCTTTCAATATCTTCAGATTACACCGTTAGAAGAGCAGCCTTACAGAACCTCTTATCACTTCCAGCCTCACCAATATTGGCTGAATGGTATGAAGCTTGAGAAGCTAACTTTACTAGTCTTGTTCTTAGCATTATCATTCCTACTCTCTAACTATTACAAATTAAACATTTTATTTCCATTTGCCTTTATTTCTCAATTATATTTTTTTTTTGTTTCTAATCTTTGTTGCTTTCATTTGCATGCTTTGATGGTGGAATGCATGATTGGGTGCCTTTGACCACACAGATCCTACTGGTAAGCAATTTATTTTATGTTCATGTTTACCTTTCCTTCTTCCCTGTTGATAGATGCTGGTAGTTTGCAAGGAAACGAGTTCATTCCATCCTATTTACTCTGTGTTTGAAGTCTATGATGTCAATGTGTATTAATCATAAATAGCAAGGTACTTCTTGAATCCTTATAATCCATACATGTGACAAGCTACTCATGTCTGAATGTCGTGGAAAAATATCAGAAAGTTATTTAAACTGCCTCTTCAATTGAAGTGGATGATTTTATTTCCTTCGAGTGTTGCAATGCTCTAATATTCACTTTGTTATTTTACGTTTCTTCTGGTAGAAAATTCAATTCATATTTACATAGTACAACATATGTGAAACAACTATTAATTGTTCAATCTCAAGTCATCTCCAAGATGGGACTGGTACATTGTGACTTTGTGAGTCAGAACTAGGATATCAGGAGTTTAAACTTTTATGCCAGTGAAAGAACTTTCAAATTATGTTATGATAATGTTCGATTGCAGGGCCAATGTATAACAAGGGAGTTTATAGAATCCATCTGGGACAATTTTTGGTGATATTATGGTATGGGCACATTCTGTATCATATGATCTCATCAACTGGATTCAGCTTGATCATGCCCTCTGTCCATACGAGCCTTTTGACATCAACAGTTGCTGGTCTGGTTCTGCTACAATCCTTCCAGGGAATAGACCTGTCATTTCATACAGTGGAATTGATGCTAACAATTACCAAGTTCAGAACTTAGAGCAACCAAAGAATCTATTAGATCCCTTGCTAAAAGAATGGATGAAGTTTTCTCAAAATCCTTTAATGACTCCACCCAATGGTATTTGTCAATGGATGGCAAAGTCCATATTCTTTTCTTTAATTAGGGTCACTAACTATTCAACTTCACCCACACTTGCCATCTATTCATCCTTGTTTTAAGGCTTACTTTAGGCCATGTTTTCTTCCTTGTTTTAAGGCTTACTTTAGACCATGTTTTCTTCCTTGTTTTAAGGAATGTCTTTTTCCTTTAACAACCTATATATACTCTTAATTGTATTCTCAATAATATGAACTCAAGTAAGCATTTGTACAATCTCTTTACTCTCTTCAATTCTCACATCTATTTACTCTCTTAAATTCTAACATGGTATCAGAGCCAGTTGCTTAGGTTCTTCTCTCATTTGTAATTTTTCTCGGTTTTGTGTTTCGGCGTTTTCTGTGTTGTTCTCGGTGAACCCGGCGTGAAAGTTTTTTTTTGTTGTTTTTCGGTCTTCTCTTTCTGGGTTGGTGTTGTCGGCACCTCCTATTTTTTTGGTTTGAGCAGTTTCGGCATTCACAACATCCTCTATTTTCATAGAGGTGTTTTGTGGCTTTGGGTCTTAGATTTCTCGGTGTTTTTTTTTGTTCTCAGATCTCTTTGGCAGTTTGTTTTTTTTCTGCTTTTGGTGGTTTCGGCATTTTTTTTTTGTCGGGCTATTTTTTTTTTTTTGTACTTATTTGCAATGGACTTTGCACCTGTGTGTGTCAAATTTACGGGCAAAAATTACTCTATATGGGCTTTTCAGTTTGAAATTTTCCTCAAGAGAAAAGAACTTTGGGGCCATATCAATGGCATGGATGTCGCACAAACATCCAATACAGACCAATCGAAGGATGTTGGGTCTTCTCCTTCTTGGACTGTGCTTGATGCTCGGATCATGTCTTGGCTTCTTGGTTCGGTGGAGCCACATATTGTCACCAACTTGCGTACTCATCGCTCTGATCAATCCATGTGGACTTATCTGAAGAAAGTTTATCATCAAGATAATGATGCTTATCGCTTTCAGTTAGAGCATGCAATTGCTACCTTTCAACATGGCAGTCTTTCCATCCAAGACTATTACTCAGCCTTTCTGATTCTTTGGACTGACTATACTGATCTTGTTACAGCGGCTGTTCCTGTTGCCACTCTTTCGACTATTCAGCAACTCCACGAGACTAGATGGCGTGATCAATTTCTTATGAAACTACGTCCGGAATATGAATCTATTCGCTCCTCTCTGCTGAATAGATCTCCTGTTCCTTCTCTTGATGTTTGTTTTGGTGAGTTACTTCGTGAAGAACAACGTCTTAGTACTCAAGCCACTCTGGAGCAATCTTATGGTAGTCCAGGAACTGTTGCTTATGCTGGCCAAGGAAGCAGACCGCCTATGCATTCTAAAAACTTGCAGTGTTTTTGCTGTAAGGAATATGGGCATATTGCTGCCAATTATCCCAAGAAATACTGCTCTTATTGTAAGAAGAAGGGTCACATCATCAAAGAATGTCGTCTCTGCCCACAGAATCGTCAGGCTCAAGCATTTCAGACTTCTGTTATTGTACCCTCCGCAGCTCCTGGCTCTTCTTCCAGTGCCTCCCCAGTTCCGGCACCTCCTGCAGCGAATTATTGCACACCCGAAATGGTGCAACATATGCTAATTTCAGCATTATCTGCAATGGGGTTTCAAGGTAAAAATTCTACCAAACTCTGGTACGTAGACTCGGGGGCCTCTAATCACATGACTAATACTCCCACCGCTCTGTGTCATATTCGACCCTATGTTGGTCCATCTGCCATTCAGACTGCCAATGGCAGTTCTTTACCAATCGCTGCTGTCGGAGATGCCTCTTCTAAATTCACTAATGTGTTTCTTGCTCCTCAACTTTCCACGAATCTTATTTCTGTTGGTCAATTAGTTGATAACAATTGTGTTGTTAACTTTTCTGGTGATGGTTGTGTTGTACAGGACTAGGTAACGGAAGAGCTGATCGCGAAGGGACCTAAAGTGGGGCGCTTGTTTTCACTATTTTTATATGTCCCAGTAATTTCTCCAGTTTCGTCTATTAAGTCTCTTGCTTGCAATAATGTTCCAAATCTGAGTATGGTGTGGCATCGTCGTTTAGGCCATCCCAATACTCAGATCTTATCTCATGTATTGCACTCTGGTTTTCTTGATAATGAAGAACGTTCTTCTTTATCTCTTAAGTGTGATTCTTGCAAACTTGGTAAAAGCAAAATTCTTCCCTTTCCTTTACATGCTAGTAGAGCTTCTCACTGCTTTGATCTTATCTATAGTGATGTTTGGGAACCTTCCCCCGTTAGTTCACATGAAAAATTTAAATATTATGTGACTTTCATTGATGATTATAGCAGATTCACTTGGGTTTATTTTCTTCGCTCTAAATCTGAGGTTTTTCGTACTTTCACTAATTTTTTAGCGTATGTTGACAATCAATTTTCTGCGACTATTAAGACATTACGCACAGATTCTGGTGGTGAATATTTGTCTACTGAGTTTTAGGAATTCTTGGCTTCTAAAGGTATTATTCATCAATGTTCATGTCCTGCTACTCCCTAACAGAATGGAGTAGCCGAACGCAAAAATCGTCATCTTCTTGATGTGGTACGTACTCTCTTGTTAGAATCATCTGTTCTATTAATGTTCTGGGTCGAGGCTTTGAAAACTACTACTCACTTGATTAATCGTTTACCTTCCCAAATCTTACACATGGAGTCTCCCTATTTCCGCTTGTTTGCTAAACAACCTAGTTATGATAATCTCCATATCTTTGGTTGTGTATGTTTTGTCCATTTATCTCCCCATGAGCGACATAAATTATCTGCTCAATCTGTTAGATGTGCATTCTTGGGATATAATGTGTGTCAAAAGGGATTTATTTGCTATGATCCTACCTTACATCGTACACGTATTTCTAGGAATGTTATTTTCTTTGAAAATCAACATTTCTTTCCTATGTCCTCTGAGCCCTCTTCTTCTACGGTGGTCCTCCCCTCCTTTGAGCAACAACTTTCAGATCTTCATCAAGTCAGCTCTCACTTTAAACCAGGTATTGTATATACGAGACGCTCCCGCCCACAGTCTCTTCCGATGGCTCAACCGATATCTGATCCTACCATGCTCCAGTCAGTTGCAGCACCTTCAGAACACTTGATACGTCGCTCTTCTCGAATATCTTTACCTCCAGATAGGTATGGGTGGTTTGCTTCTGCTCTTACTGCTGCATTGTCCAATTTTGATATTCCCACATGCTACTCACATGCTGTCAAGCATGATTGTTGGCGACAAGCTATGCAGGAAGAAATTGCTGCTTTAGAGGCCAATCACACCTGGGACATTGCACCTTGTCCTTCCACTATAGTCCCATTGGGTTGCAAATGGGTTTACTCCGTCAAGGTTCGATCTGATGGAAGTTTGGATCGTTATAAAGCTCGGCTTGTTGCACTTGGAAATAAACAGGAATATGGTGTTAATTATGAAGAAATCTTTGCTCCTGTGGCTAAGATGACCACTGTTCATACGATTCTAGCTCTTGTTGCTTCCAATGATTGGCCACTACATCAGATGGATGTCAAGAATGCTTTTCTTCATGGGGATCTTAAAGAGTGTATTTATATGAAGCCACCCCCGGGATTGTTTCCTTCTCCAAACTCACATGTGTGTAAGCTTCGTCGCTCCCTTTATGGTCTCAAACAAGCTCCAAGGGCTTGGTTTGATAAATTTCGAACTAATTTATTACAATTCTCATTCAAGCAGAGCAAGTATGACACTTCCTTGTTTCTTCGAAAATCAGACATGGGTATTGTTGTTCTTTTAGTTTATGTTGATGATATTGTGATTACTGGTTCCGATTCTGTTTTACTTGGTCGGCTCAAGACCCATCTCTCCGAGTCCTTTCATATGAAAGATCTTGGGTCTCTTACATATTTTCTCGGTCTTGAGGTGCATCGTAGTCCGTCGGGTATTTCACTCAATCAACATAAGTATGCTAGTGACCTAGTGGCTACAGCAGGCCTACAGGAGGCCACTTCTGTTGATACTCCCATGGAATTGAATGTCAAGCTTCGCAAAGAGGAGGGTGATTTACTTGCTGATCCTAGTTTATACCGAAAGTTGGTGGGCAGTCTTGTCTATCTCACCATTACTAGACCGGACATTTCCTTTGCAGTACAACAAGTCAGCCAGTTTCTTCAGACCCCTCGTCACCTTCATTTGGTTGCTGTCCATAGGATCATACGCTATGTTCAGGGCACTTCTGCCCGTGGCTTATTCTTTCCTGCAGGCAATTTTCCTCGACTTACTGCTTATAGCGACGCTGATTGGGCTGGTTGTGCTGATACACATCGCTCCATTACTAGTTGGTGTGTGTTCTTAGGTGATGCATTGATCTCATGGAAGAGTAAGAAGCAAGACAGAGTTTCTAAGTCATCTACAGAATCTGAGTATCGGGCGATGTTTCTTGCTTGTTCCGAAATTATTTGGCTTCGAGGTTTGCTTGCTGAGCTAGATTTTTCTGCAACTGATCCTACACCTCTACATGCTGATAATACAAGTGCTATTCAGATCACGGCCATTCCTGTCTATCATGAGCGCACGAAGCATATTGAAGTCGATTGTCACTCTATCCGCGAAGCATTTGAAGCTTGTGTTATCACTCTTCCACATGTTTCCACTGACCTACAAATTGCTGATATTTTCACCAAAGCGCTCACTCGCCATCGACATTGCTTCTTAAGCAGCAAATTGATGCTTATTGATCAACCTGCATCAATTTGAGGGGGGCTGTCAATGGATGGCAAAGTCCATAATCTTTTCTTTAATTAGGGTCACTAACTATTCAACTTCACCCACACTTGCCATATATTCATCCTTGTTTTAAGGCTTACTTTAGGCCATGTTTTCTTCCTTGTTTTAAGGCTTACTTTAGGCCATGTTTCCTTCCTTGTTTTAAGGCTTACTTTAGACCATGTTTTCTTCCTTGTTTTAAGGAATGTCTTTTTCCTTTAACAACCTATATATACTCTTAATTGTATTCTCAATAATATGAACTCAAGTAAGCATTTGTACAATCTCTTTACTCTCTTCAATTCTCACATCTCTTTACTCTCTTAAATTGTAACAGTATTGAGGTAAACAATTTTAGAGACCCAACAACCGCTTGGCAGGGTCGTGATGGAAACTGGAGAGTGATAATTGGAGTCCTGAGCAATGACCGAGGGATGGCAGTGCTCTATCAAAGTAAAGATTATGTTCACTGGACTAAGTATCAAGATCCTCTTTATTCATCAGAAAGAACAGGAATGTGGAAGTGTCCAGACATTTTTCCTTTGTCTATCAGTGGCAAAACGGGGGAGACACTTCAGTCCAAAATCCCAGTATTAAGCATGTAATGAAGGCAGACTTCAATTATCATGACTACTATATTCTGGGCACCTATATCCCTGAGATGGAAAAGTTTGTTCCTGACTCTGATTTTACAGGAACAAGCTTGGACTTGAGGTGTGATTATGGGAAATTTTACACCTTGAAGACGTTCTTTGACAATGCCAAGAACAGGAGGATATTGTGGGCTTGGGTAAATGACTCTGATAGCATAGAAGATGATATTGAGAAAGGATAGTCTGGCCTTCAGGTGATCTAAATTAAACTTTAGATATATTGTCTACTTTTAAGTATTGGATTTCAAATGCTGTATTGCATACTGTATTACTAATTCTAATCTTGAGATGTACTAGAGGAGTACATTGATGAGCTTCAATGGTCTCTGGTGCAGTCAGTTCGTAGGCAAATTAGGCTTGATGGAATCGGAAAGCAATTAGTGCAGTGGCTAATCGAAGAAATCAATACCCTACGTGACAAGCAAGTAAGGATCTACGGCAAAAAACTTGAAAGTGGCTCAATTTTTTAAGTTTCAGGCATCACTGCTTCACAAGTGAATAGCTTTACTCATATTTTATCACTGATATAATACTTTAGTCCCATTTTCTTTTAAATAATTTATCTTTCTATTCCTGCAACTTTATGAATTGAAATAATCTTGTTATCATGATTGCTTCCTTCTATCTTACAAGGCCAATGTTGTGGTTGTGTTTGAATTACCTGATCTAGAAGAAGCTGACTTCATCAACCTTAGTTTGGTTGATCCTCAACTACTCTATGACAAAGAAAATGTGTCAATTAATGGCAGACTTGGGCCATTTGGTTTGTTAACTTTGGCAACAAAGGACTTGACTGAACAAACTGCAATCTTCTTTCATAAATATAGAGGTCCTAAGGGAGATGTTGTACTCATATGCGGTTACCAGAGCAGGTTGGTTACTAACCTTGAGAGATTCCATCTCTCTCACTCCCCCCTCCCTTCATAGTGCAAGAAGCCAATTATTGATTTGCAAGACTTATTAATTGTTAGGAACAGATCCTCTATGAAAAAAGAGATTGATAAAACCACATATGGAGCTTTTGTAGACATCGATCCTTGCCATGCAAAGATTTCACAAAGAACTTTGGTATGTTGATTAGTATTTAATATGATCTTCTTGTTTGATTTTGGATGTAACGTGTGTTCAACTTTTTGCAGATTGATCACTCTCCATTATTGAGAGTTTTGGCGGGGAAGGAAGAACTTGTATCACCACTAGATTTTATCCAAAACTACCTCTTGATGAAAAAGCACACCTGTATGCATTTAACAATGGAACCCAGAGTGTAATAATTTCAAGATTGAATCCTTGGAGCATGAAGAAAGCCCATATCAATTATAAAGAAGGTGCAAGGGGTGGTTAGAAAAGTATGAAGATAGCACATATTGATAGAGTGGTAATTAATGCATTGACCATGCCCAATATTGAAGACTAATGTATTTTCTCAATGCACTTCAGATTACCAAACGAATTAGAAGAGAAAGCAAAAAATTTCATTGAATCCATAAAAGAACTGCATCAATATATGCAATTGGTGTTTCTTCTTTCAAATTGTATGGTTTTCATGTTATGCTTTGCTTCTAATCGTTTGATTGGGCCTTCAAGGCTTACAGTGAGTGGCTTCTTATTTTTGACATACATGGCTGGCACACTTCTGGCATAGCCGTATAATTGTCTGTCCCTTGAAAATGGAAACATTTTTTGTTTTAATCGTGAATCTTTTTCTCCTTGCACATATGCATCTTTGTTTCACTTGGTTAACACTTGACAGACACACAACTTCCAAAAAATTGTTTTAATCCTTTTAATATATCTTTTGGTGCTAATTTTTTTAACCTAATGTTAGTTTATAATGGATATATTGTAGTAATTTCTATGAGCACTATACTATTTCATTTGAAAGCCATATATCTGCAGTTGCCTGGTAAGTTCCTGGACTAATCAGCGACAGGCATCTGTCATATGGTCTTGAAATATAAATTACTCCTCTTAACAAAAACCAAGCTTATAATATAATGAAACAGTTATCAATAGGCTGAGAAATTCATGAATTTGAATCTCTCTGTCTTTGTTATATTCTATATGGTTACTTAAAAAATACAAGTTGAGTATTAGATATTCAGTTGTTTTGGGTTTTATCGGTTATATTATATTTTATATATATGCCAGTTCACTGCAGTTTGCTACTTGCTTAATTAAAAAAAGACTGCCCAGTTTACTAGCAGAAAATATTGTTCAATTTAGCATTTAAAAACTATGTTCATTTTGTCATACCCTATGGGAATTATATAGCTACAAGTTTAACATTTGACCTGAAATTATGCAATGGGGATATCTATCATTTGGGTTCTTGGGTTATGCTTTTTGCTGGTTGGCCATGGGGCTCAAGCCTCCGATGACACTAATCTTCTTTCTCCAACAGAGCAGCCTTACAGGAGTGCCTTCCACTTTCAACCTCCTAAGAACTGGATGAATGGTATGCCTTCACAAACTTCAATTTGTTTCGAGTGTTACTCTATTTACTTTCTGACAATGTTAAATATTCTTCATCATTTAGCTGTGGTGTTCATTCTGATCTTTTCTTTGTGTCTTTGACATGCTGAATTTGGCGAATGGGCACTTATGACAACGCAGATCCTAATGGTAAGTTTTATCGGTTTCTCCTTATCATGCACTTTTATCTATCTGAACTTTTTCAAAACTTTAGCTGGTTAGCTATATGCATCAACTGCTATCAGAAAATCTAATATGATTAAATAAAGAAAGAGCATTTGCTTCTGCAATAGGTAACATTGCTGCAGCAGAGAGTGCAACTTTCCTAAATCATTAAGAGAATGAGCCCTCTTTCTTTGATGCATTATTAGGTTCTATGGCCTGTTAGATGAATTATCAATCAACATTGAAGTTATTATGATATTTTAGATAAGTTCCACATTTATTCTAATTGTGATTAATCTACTACAGGACCAATGTACTACAAGGGAGTTTACCATCTGTTCTATCAACACAATCCATATGCTGCAGTGTGGGGTAACATTTCATGGGCCCATTCAATATCATATGATCTTGTCGATTGGATTCATCTTGATCATGCCCTTTATCCAACAGACCCTTTTGACATCAATGGTTGCTGGAGTGGTTCGATCACATTCCTTTCCAGGGAAAATCCTGTCATTCTGTACACTGGAAGTGATATTAAAAATCACCAAGTTCAGAACTTGGCAATGCCTAAGAACCTATCTGACCCGTTGCTTGTAGAATGGGTGAAATCTCCCCATAATCCTCTAATGAACCCTATTGATGGTATTGATCCGAAGAATTTCAGAGACCCAACAACAGCTTGGAAAGGTCCTGATGGGATATGGAGGGTAATTGTAGGGAATCAGATGAATGGTCATGGAAGGGCAATTCTGTATCGAAGCAAAGATTTTGTTAACTGGACTAAGAGTAAGAACCCGCTTCATTCATCAGAAAAAACTGACATGTGGGAGTGTCCAGATTTCTACCCTGTTAGTATAGATAGCAAATATGGACTTGACACTTCTTCACAGGATAAATTCACCTAGCATGTGCTTAAGGCCAGCTTCAATCATCACGATTACTACATATTGGGAAACTACATTCCCAAAACAGACGAGTATTTAGTTGACACTGATTTCATGGATAATGGTTCAGAATGGAGATATGATTATGGAAAGTTCTATGCTTCCAAGACATTTTTTGACAGTGCAAAGAAGAGACGGATATTGTGGGCCTGGGTAGAGGAATCTGATACTGAATCAGATGACATCAAGAAAGGATGGTCAGGACTTCAGGTATTTCACTTCTTTTTCTATCTGTTTACAGAGTTAAGTGCTTTGTTTTAAGTATGGCTAAAATTGATACCACTTCGTTGCTTTGCTTCAATTATCTTTTTTGTGAGCTAGACAAGTTCTCAGTTCCTGGCCTGCTATAATGTCATTCCCAGCATGGCTGCTAGCATTTTCCCAAAGCAATTCCAATACATCTGTTTTTTAAAAACAAGCAGCCCTTTCTCTTCCTTTTGGGAGGAGGTGTTAACAATACTTTGTGTTTTATTTTCCAGTCGATTCCTAGGAGTGTTCTGCTCAGTAAAACTGGACAGCAATTAATACAGTGGCCAGTCAAAGAAATTGAGAAACTGCGTAGAAAGAATGTGAGCTTCGATAGTAAGGACCTTAAGGGTGGGTCAGTAATTGAGGTTTCAGGTATTACAGCTTCACAGGTACGTGCTAACTAATTTAAGTCCAAATTATTAATTTTTGTTATACCTTACAAGTTACAACCATTCATCTATGAAATAAAAACTACTTTTTTTTCCTTTCCTTCATAGGCCGACGTAGAAGTTTATTTTGATTTGCCAAACTTGAAAGAGTCAGAGCTGATGAACTCAAGTTGGGTTGATCCTCAACTGCTTTGTAGTCAAAAGACAGCATCTGTGAAAGGCAGAGTTGGACCATTTGGTCTGCTGATTTTAGCTTCTAAGGAGTTAAAAGAGCAAACTGCAGTCTTCTTTCGCATCTATAGAAACCATGACAAGTATGCTGTGCTCATGTGCAGTGATCAAAGCAGGTCAATTGTCGCTCCAAAGAATCTTCCAAACTGTGAGTTCTTTTGTTTTCTCTAGATTTGTATGAACTTTAGCTTTGAAATTGCATTTTTAACAGGTCTAGTTTGAGGGGAGGCCAAGACAAAACTACCTATGGAGCATTCATTGACATAGATCCTGGTCATGAGAAGATTTCACTAAGAAGCTTGGTATGCAGTAGCAGACTCTTCACCTGAAATATTTTATTCATTTTAAAAGTCTTTTCAAGATCATAGGAAAGTATTAGAGATTCAAAGGTTTCTCTCTTACCATAGGTTGATCATGCACTGTATTGGTTACAACATTTTTCTGTTTTCTCTTTTTTGCTTGGTTCATTTGGTCTCTGATTTTGATGTATTTGGCTTCACTTCTGCAGATTGATCATTCAATTATTGAGAGTTTTGGTGGGGAAGGGAAGACTTGCATCACTGCTAGAGTTTATCCAAAATTGGCTATTGATGAGCAAGCACACTTGTTCGTTTTCAACAATGGCACTGCTGGGGTCACAATCTCCAGGCTCAATGCCTGGAGCATGAAGAAAGCTCAAATTGCTTCCATCAAAAAAAGAAGAAAGTCAAATATTAGTTGAGAAATAAATTTGGGAAATTATTGTTAGAACACCAAAGGCTATTAGTTCTTCAGTTTTTTTCCCACAACATTCCATAGCAAACTAGGAACACGAACAGAAAATAAAGAGCTAATTATCAACACGTGACTTGATGGTGAAACCTTTTTTTTTTCATTTTCTTCCCTATTATTTTCTTTATGATGGGCCTTCATTTATTTATGTGATTATCTTTTCTTTTTCTTTCAGGATGATTGATCTGTCATCAAACAATAATAATTGCAGATTGTTAGTCGTTATAGATTTGTAGCAAATTTCATAAAAATGCAAATAAAGGTTACAAAGAGGGTGCCTGCTGCCTGCTGCCTGCTGACTGATGTGTTACTCGTCTCATCCCAACCTCTATGATTCATGCTATGTGCAAAATTCTCTCTCAATTGTTACACGAAAAGTGTGATTTTTTGTTCAAATAGTGCAGAAAATGAAGAAAACAGGCACAAAATTTACGTACTTTGAAGATAAAACGTCAAAATTTATAGATGATAAAGAGAAATTTCACTGTAACATAATAGATTACAAAAAATTTTGAGAAATAGAACTTTCAAACCATAATCCCATACACTCATATTTCAGCTTTAGTAACCAACTAAATTATAAATAAAAAAATACAAAACCTTATTTTGTTCATTCTTACTCCACTACACTTCAAAAAAGGATTGTTTTGCTACTTAACTGAGCCTAAAGAATTTAAGTTATAATTAACATTTAGGAGTTTAAATATTAATAATCACGTTAAATACCAATTTTCATCTTACAATTATTGATCACGTTTTATTTTAATCATACATTTACGAATTGCTTTAATCCAATCCTCAAACTATCTTTAATTACCCAAAACTTATTGAAACTCCACTTTAACATTAACTTTCACCCAAGTGGATAAAAATAAATAAATTAACCTATTTACTATGAGTTTGATTGAATTTTCATTAACATCTCATTCTATAGCAACTATGATATGTCATTGCACAAAAACAATTCTTAGGTTTTAATTGATAGGGATTTTGTTACCAAACTTATCTCTCAAGCCACCTCTGTGTTGAGGTCGAGTTCTCAAACCCTAATTCCAATAATTTTGGTTTTATAACTAACTTAATAGAGAAAGTTATGAAACTCTATTTTCGATTACTCTCCACTGCACTAGGCTCCAAAAGATAAATCATTTTACTTTTTAACCAAAAGAATTTAAATCATAATGGAGTTTAAATATTAAGAAATTGAGAATTATGAAACTTTAAAAGTCAATTTTTGTAATTTTTTTTAAGGCATTATGTCATCAACACACTTATTTTGCTGGGCTATTGACCAATGAAAAATGGGATTGATTCTTCGATTGTAAAATTTATACGATAAAATATGTAATACATATAAATTTTAATTATAAAATGATTTTTATTTAATCTCAAAATTTAATAAATTTAAATCTATATAAAAAAATATATTACATAAATTACGACATAACTTTTATTATCCCGATAAATATGGTCCTGTCTAAATTTCTCTAAGAAAACGCTAAGGGAGAGAGAATCAGGACAGCACGTGGCAAGTAATGTTTGGTTGGACTCATATTTATCCATATAGCAACGTGCATTGAACTGACCCCACCAAATTGAGTTATAAAACAAAAGGCTCTTTATGCCTTTACTCTTTATAAAACCCAACTAACAAACGCAACGTGAAATGAACTGCGTTTGTGAATTTCCGTTATTTCCCCTCCATTCCCATTTCACGGGGACACACAGAAAACCATCCTACTAGGTTTCAAGTTTTTAGAATTAGAATTGTTTATATCAAAAATTTACTGTTGAGTTAGATACCTTGAATTTTAAAACCTATACATAGTAAGAGTGATGAACTAAATAGTTACCAAGAGAAAAATTGTATTGTCTCTGAAGATTCTTTGATGTTTTTGTTAGTGCAAGATTTTGAAAAAACGGGAAGGACTATAACATTGATGGTGATAGCACTTTTAGTAATAAACTTGAACTGTTTAGGGATCTGCGTAACTTAGACTTTTTATGGTGGTTCAGAGAACAAATTCATCATGTGCTTAAGACGGCACGATCCCTCAGATCCCATTTTCTTTCGAGAGGTCTTGTTGCTTGTTTAAGACTACGCAATCCTTGAAATCTTGCTTCCATTTTTGCGTATGAAAAGTTTATGATGATTACGGCTTCATCACCTGCTTTGCTACGTACTCATTATTGACGCAATCACGTATTATCCACATGTTACTAGGTTACTGGAGAGTAAATTATTTACTACATGAAAAATATTAGACTTTTTATGGTGTTTTATGAAGCAAGTTCATCATGTGCTCAGAACGATGCGATCCTTCAAATCTCATATTTTTTTTCGAAGGGTATTATTACGTGTTCAGGAATAACGCAGTCCTGAAATTTTGTTTTCATTTTTGCGTGTGAAAAATCTATTAATGATTATGATTTCATCACCTACTCTGTTACACAACCACATGTTAACCGGATTGAAATGAGAATTATTTACGTATCACCCGGCTAATAAGAGTAAATTATTTACTGCATGAAAAATATTGGAACTTAAGAATTATAAAGTGACTTGGTTTTGATTTGATGACCATGATTAAACACAGTAAAATATGAACATGACTCATGATCCCATTGATGTGTAATCATCAATCTTACCATTAACCCTGTTCTTTTTAATCACAAACAATGAGGGAGGTATAGAGAGTGATACGCATAATAAGGGGGAAGATTTTGGAGACCAAAGAAAAGAAATTGTTCAAGAAATGAGCAGAGATGATGATGACCCAGGAGAGAATAGCGGGTCAAAATCAAAACCATCCTCAAGGCAAACAAACCCATCAGGGCCGCATAACTGGTGGACAAACTTCCACCGCGATTTTATGGCGGGAGCGGTGATGGCCGGAGGGGTGCACACGATCGTGGCCCCAATCGAGAGGGCAAAGCTCTTGCTGCAGACCCAAGAGAGCAATCTCGCCATTGTTGGGAGCGGGAGGAGGAGATTCAAGGGCATGCTTGATTTCATTGTCCGTACGGTCAGGGAAGAAGGCATTGTGTCTCTCTGGAGAGGCAATGGCATCAGTGTTCTTCGCTATTACCCTTCTGTCGCGCTTAATTTCTCGCTTAAGGTATGATGGAGTTCATTTTCCTCTTGATTTTGTTTAGTTTTTGCGGGTGTCATAGGCTGTTGTTGGAGCATACGAATTTGAATGAAATTTGAGATATTGTTGTGATCTCAATGGTGAATTAATTGGTTAACATGGGTATCTTGATTGGGGGCTTCAACTTTGAAATGGGTTTGTTTAGATATTAGAGTTTTGGGTGGTATGTGTTATGCACATTAAGTGACTGATGAAATGTCTCTCTAAAATACTGAGTAGGCTGGTTATGAAAAATTGCGTATAGAGAATATGTGCTACGGTCTTTATGTTTGAACCAGATTATTAGGGTGGCGAATAGATTGGCTATGCACACTGTCATAGATAATGACATAGGTGTCATGTATTGAAAATTGACATTTCCGGATGAGGTGATGATGGGTACTTTTCAGCATGGCAGAATGATGTGGAGAGTTCCTGTATATGCAATAAAGACAAAAGAATGGTTTAAATGAATATAAGACAAAAGGGAAAGTTGGTTGAGGATGTTGAAATTGTACCCTTAATATGGAGACTTGGTTCGCCTGCTTATCCTGGTGTAGGAGTGTTCATATATAGGATTTCAGAGTTTTCATGTTGTATTTTCTGAGCTGAAAAACAGCTTTTCCAATTTGTGGAATCATAGTTACCTGGTGGACATTATTCTACCTAGAAGGAAATGTATATGAAATTGCTTTATTTTTTTAGGTTGATATATAAATATATCATATCAATAGCTTGATTGGGGAAAGAAATATGGAAGTTGGAAGTTGTTGCCAAGATATGGGTTGAAATTGTCTACTTTTTGCCGAGAGTTCCGTTTTTCATGGGGGGAAAAGTGCTGGGAAGATCTAATGCACAATTTATCTCACAAATAATCATATATTGGATTTATAGGGGCTAAAAAGCTATTATCAGACAAAGTGAAACCCTTACTAAGAATAAATATGTGAAACAAACTACTCCATACTAAGTATTTAGCAAACAATATAGCCAAAAAGAGGGCTAGAGATGATAACGGAACAAAAATTTCTCCTGACCTATTGATATAAGCATTTCAGGGGGTTATCAGGAAATAGTAAATAAAAGTAGGTGGCAGCAGAAGTAGATTCAGATAACATGAGATTTGAATTAGGAAAGAAAGGGTGCGGACAAAGGAGTCAATCAGAGTTTTGCTTAGATTGTGAAAGAAAGTTTTTGCCATCATTAGACTTTGTCTGAATGTCGATGAGAGAAGATCTTATGGTTTGCTTTAGGAATAAAGCGAAGTGAGACCAATCTAGAAACAGTATGGAAGTTGGTAGAAGAAGTATAGGTTGTTCTATCATTAATACAGTGAATTGCAATAGAGGTTTATTTTTAGGGGTGGGAGGAGGGTATAAGAAGATTGAAGAACTACAATGGAAAGCCAAGAACCTAGATCAACTCTGAAGCACCAATGGCGATGGAACTAGCGTCTCAATGATAGGATAGATAAGCTTTCAAAATGCTAAATCAGTGATACTGAAGATATGAAAAGCTCTTGATGAGTATATATAGCCTTGATCATTATTGCTTTCTGCAGGATCTCTATAGAAACATATTAAGAAGCGGTAACTCTCAAGATGGTCATTCTTTATCTGGTGCATCTGCCAACTTTATTGCTGGGGCTGCAGCTGGTTGTACAACATTGATCTTAATCTACCCACTTGATATTGCACACACCCGCATTGCCACTGACATTGGAAAAACCGAGGTTCGTCAATTCCGAGGTATATACCATTTCCTCTCTACGATATGCAAGAAAGATGGAGTCCGAGGAGTTTACAGAGGACTTCCTGCCTCTATGCAGGGGATGGTTGTTCACCGAGGGCTATACTTTGGGGGGTTTGATACCATAAAAGAGATTTTGTCAGAAGAATCTAAACCTGAATTGGCATTGTGGAAGCGCTGGGTGGTCGCTCAGGCAGTCACAACATCTGCTGGATTGTTATCATATCCAATGGATACGGTACGTAGGCGGATGATGATGCAGTCTGGCTTGGAACAACCAATGTATCGTACCACACTGGACTGCTGGAGGAAGATTTATAGGACTGAAGGGGTGGCTTCATTTTATCGTGGTTCCCTTTCAAACGTGTTTAGGAGTACAGGGGCTGCTGCCATCTTGGTTTTGTATGATGAGGTGAAGAAGTTCATGAATTGGGGTGGATTGTAGGCTGTAGCAGAGTTTTTTTTTTTTGTGGTCAGTTTTTTGTTCTCAACAAACGAAACTTACTAGGATACAATGAAATTATGAGAACTACGCTTTTAAAGTTGATACACCAACATGATGTAGCATGCACTAGGTGACATTCATCCACGTTACTCTCCAATTTTCTGGCAATTCACATGTGATTTTTTGTAACAAATAAATAGCAACTGTTGGTATAGCTGATCTCCATTATCAAATTTTATTCTCTTTTTTTTTTAAGATTTTGGTTTAAGTGGGGATGGAAGACATGAGTCTCACTCATCCAATTTGCAGGATAAATCTCCTATGTAAAGAGGACTGGGTCGAGTGTTTATTGGGCTTGAATCCCATACCTCTCTCTCTCCTACAGGGGGTTGAGGGTGAGGTACTGTCCGTTGGGCTAAGAGCCCTATCTTGATACAAAGAGCAGACTGGTCATAATATCTGCTATATTTCAGGCTTGATTTGGCTTAACTTTTTTCAAAATAAGCATTCATTAATAAATCAAATAACGTTAAAAATCATCTTAAAGCTTCATAAATTAAAGTATTTGATTACAATTAAATTTTGGAAAGAAAAAAAATTAAGTCAAACCAAGCCTAAGCTTCGTAATTCTGGTCTCACCTCTTTTTAATTGGTCAAGAGAAATAAATTCAAACTCACTGTGAATATTATGGTTTCAACTTGATTGATTGACTTGGTTTTATTCTTTCATTGTTGTCTTTTAGACTAGAGATAGTGGTTAGAGTCGTTCTCTTTATAATGGTATCGTCTTGAATTATTATTATGCCTTCACTTTTCTTCATTGTGCACCCTTGATTTAAAGTAGCAATGCAGAGAATATCAATCATGCACACTGGCCACAAAACTATATGGGGGGAGGCTTCAACTAGTGCATATTGAAGCTATAAACAATGGGTTTAATGAAAACCCAAAAAAATATTTAGGCTGATTAGGTAATGAATTGGGCAATAAAAATACAAAATTAAAGTGGAAAGTGGAACCCTATAAAGAAAGCCAAAAGCAAATCATGACTTCACCCCTCAAAAAAGGAAGAAAAAAAAAATAAAGGTGTTGATTGAACTGGTAAAGTACTTATTAAAGATGCTTTTGGTACCATTAAGGAACTTTTAGTGGTGTACTTGCCCATTTCTCTTTCTTCCCATTAAATAATAATTACCACTAAAAAAAATAAGTATTTTTTTTTCCAACTTTTTCAATCTAGTAATAAAATTGTCCATTGTGCTCTACCATTCTAATCACATAAAGGGTATCAACAAGGAGATTCTCCTTACGGTAGGTTGTAAAGATTCTGGCTTGGGTCCACTAGGTGTAATGCACCAAGTCTGCACCATTGCATGTTTGCCATGTGTGATATGATTCAGTATTTAAAGAAAAATAAAAAGGTGACAAGCACTCTTCTTGATCGTGCTTGTGGGTTTGTTGCTGTTGTTCTTATTGCTGTGTGCCTGTTATCACCAAAGCTGTTTTTCTTCCAAACCCAAAGGAAATGGGTCCCATTCACCTCTCAAGTGGGTGGTTTCAGCTTTTTGTAGTTCTTACGCTAATTTATCACTTCTCATGCTGCAATCTTATTTTTTTCCTTAAATTGGTAAAGATCTTCAAAGATAGTTGAGATACATAAATAATAAGAACACAATAACAATCAACTTAGATAAGTATTAAAGCAATTAGTTAACACTAGTCATCACACTTGCGAATGAAAAAAGTTAAAATGAATATTATGTTCATTTTAATCATTCATCGCACTCGACACTTATAATTGATTTGATTAAATAATATTTTAAAATATTAATTGAATAATCCGAGTTAACCCACACCCTGACACATTGATAAGATACCCAAAAACCCTATGTCCGTAGATTCCCCCAACTCTCCAATTTCCCCCAAGAGAATGATCCATGATACATATCTCATTTTAGGTTGGAGTTTTTTTTCTCTCTTTTCAAGAAAAGTGAGGAAATTAAAAGAATTATGGACTATGAGCGCACGCGCTAGGTGAGTGAGGGTGAGAGAGAGCAGAAAATTGGAGATGAAATGGGTCTTGACTGCCAGATGGTTGAAGGTAGTAGCCCTTAATAGTTAATATACTGTCTGGTGGCATGGTTACGATTTGGGTACCGTCTTTTGTCCTTTAATTTTGAGTTGATCTTTTCTGTCAGCTTCCTATATTTGTATTATTATTATTATGTAAATATACAGTTTAATTTTTGTATATGTACAATGTATTACAGTGACTATTTTTATATTTTATTTGTTTAACAGTTTTTTTTTTATTGGGAGAGGAAGGTTTCCAACTTTGCTTTTTAAGAAGAGATTTGATGTTTCTCATCACTGGATCAACAGTAAAGGAGTATTTGTTTAATAGTTAATAGTATAAAAGCATACAGTCGTCAGTGAAACATACGTTTGATGGTATTTTATTTTAAAATAAATTTTGTTTTTAATCATTTTAGTTTGTTTTGTGTTTTTTTTTTTTGAGTTTAAAACGTTTTTGTTGAATCCTTTAAATTTGATACCTATTTCAATTAAGTTTTTTATTTAAATGATTTTGTTTTATTAACCAGTAATTAATTTAAATGTGCATATTTTGTACATAAAACTTTTCAAGTTAAGAGTCATTGAATTTTATTTGGAACATAAGGTCGTGGTTGATGTAATGGAGAATCAGTTAAATGAGATTGATGAAGATATGGAGATAACAAATTGTGTGACTAGACTATTTGAAGTTGTAATCAAAGTAAACTCTACGGAAAGTTTACATATTTTTTAAACCTGAATATCTACAATGGATTGAATTCCTTCGTCGTACACGTCTCTTGATTCTTGCTAGTGTCTATGAGTAATCACAGGAAGAGAAACACACTTTTATTATCACTCAAGAACCTTAATTTTATTCTCTATGGAATAAAATGAGTGTTTTTCTCTCTCTTCTTCTTTTTCTCTACAAATTTTTCAATGACCTTTTTCTTGCTTGCAATCACACACACACACATATATATATATATATATATATATATATATATATATATATATATGCTTGTTACCCTCTTAATTCGAAAAGACAACGTGTGGTTGGCTTTGCACTAGATCAAAAAACACAAGGCTTCGATGTCGCAAAGACGCAAAGGGCAACATGTGGTAGGCCTTGAACCCATGTTGGCCTTGGGTACGAGGAAAGAATGCCCAAGTAGGCACAACGTCCTAGTGTTCAAAGAAAATGGATCCAGGCTAAGAGGAGCAAGGAGATCAACATGCTCTAACAGCTTTTATATATATATATATAAAATGGTTATCATTCAATTGAAACACCCAAGAATTATATGCATTCACTAAATCACAATGGTATTCTTTCCGATTGTCTGATTACCATTACTAGTTTCATGGTATTCTACTAAATTGATTTTTACAATTATGTTAGAGTAAGCAAAGTACAGTAGATTTTTGGCAATAATTGGGAGGAATTTTGTCAGGTTACGGTGACAGACAGCGCCATTTCACATCGTCATTGTCACAGCTGCCCCAAAGTATCCTCCAAACCCCCCACCCTTACGCCCCCCCAGATCCAAATTAACAACCATTCTTTATCAACCAGGACCTACTACCCCAAAAAAGAATCTAACAAATTCAATGGCCCTGATTGTTCAATTATTGCAAGTGGGTCCCAATTGCACCGTTATCACTGCATGCCCATTGTCTTCCTAACCTAACTAAATCAAAATCTCAGAGTTTATTTTTCTTAAATAAAAAAGAAATCACATATAGATGATAGATTACACACTGCTAAGTACTAACAACAAACACTAAAAATCCCCAATTACAAGTTAATTTCCACATCATATGGTATTTTTACCATCAAGCAAACAAAAGATAAGAAAAGACCCAACAGATTTCTTCTTTTTTTTTTGGTGGGAAGGAAGAGCCTAATTTTATATTCACTTATAGGCTTAATAATTAAGGGGTGAATAGGGATAATAAAAAAGGGAATACGTTGAGGTAGAGGAGAGGTGTGGAAATTACAATCATACCCATAGGGCGCCAACTTCGACGAGCTTGGGGACGAGGTGGCCGCTGAGGTGGAGGGCCACGAGTGACTCGAGTCCCCCGACGCAGTTGCCGCCAATGAAGACGGCAGGGGCTTGGTTCCGTGCGGAGAGTCCATCGAGTTGGGCCGTGGGGTCCAGAGGAGGGAGAGAGGGGATCTCGTGGTCATCCAGCTCGATAACCGTCGGGTGGACCCCGATCGTGGCCAAAAGTTTCTTCATGACGTGGCACATGCAGCAGGACGACCTGCTGAAGATGATCACCGGGTGCTCCGCTATTAGCCGTTGGATCTTGGCCTCCGTTGATTCCTCCTCGTCGATCGATAGGCTGCTGTTGTTGCTGATCGTCATCGTGGGGTTAGCGGTGGGTGGAGTGAGGTCTAGGTGGACGACGTCTTTTGAGAAACGCCGTAGCCCTTGCATCAGCCGTTCTGAATTAATTATTTTTAAAACTCCTCCAAGGTTAAGCTCACGAGAGAGGGAGAGATGTTGATGTCAACGCTGATGGAGTGAGGAGGGAGGGTTTTGGCGCAAGAGTTTTTATAAATGAGAGGAGGAGAAGAAGGGTGTGGTTGGAGGGTTTTGGTGCAAGAGTTTTTATAAATGAGAGGAGGAAGAGGAGAAGATGGGTGTGGTTGCTTACATCACAAAGCACGGTGTTTCATAGGTTCTTTTGGGATCTTGAGTTATATGCTTCCAGCTCAGAAGCCCACGCGCTACTTAATTACAAGCATACCACTCAATTGGTGGTATTAGTTTTTTCTTACACAGATTTATTATTTCAAAAATCTGGAAAATAATTCAATTAATTATATATATTTTTAACATGTTTAAATCATTTAAATTAACTTTTACACGCGAAATTCAATTATAAAAAGCTCAAATGTTAAAAGAAAAGTTAACTAAAACTCTGATAACATGTAAAAACCAAAGAATTTTGATCTTACGAAATCGATAGATTTTACTGGTAATTATAGGTAAATACAGTAGTAACTGAATGTTCCATAGGAGCTATCACATAACGAAATAATTTTACTGGTAAATACAATAGTAATTGAATATAAATAATTAAAAAAATATTTAAATATTTAGTTACTACTGTATTTCTCCGTAATTATCAATAAACTTTTCTAGTTCTATAGTAAATTTCACGGAACCGATTTCATAAAAACAATATTAAACAAATAATTGAATAATTAATTATCTCAAAAATTAAGATAATGAAAAAAATCTAATCAAATCTTGTACTTTAAACGTTAATAGATCAACTCAACATACGAACTGAATTGTATAGGACTTAATTTCTTCTGAATATGCTAAGAAAGTTATGCAAAGACAGTCATGTCATCTTTCTTCATTTTTATAAATCCTAAATTTAACATAGGCAAAACTAAACACAAATCGAGAGGGAATAACAAAAGATATATTCCAATCTCCCAATCAATGATACTCATTATAGGTAAAATGGGTTTTTTAATTTATTTCCGTTATTAGTGGAGTTCTCTCATATTATCAATAGATTTAAAGATAATTATCAATGAAATTGCTGGAAAAAAATTGTCAATCCTTAATTGTTCTTTCTCGGTGTAATTGTATCATCTCTCGTTTAACATGCATTGGAATCGAATCGAAGGTTCTCATCATTTTTTACATTAAATTTTGACAAGAAATGAGGCAAAAATTTAACCTCAGTAACCAAATATGCTAAATGAAGTAACTAATTAATTATAACAGCATGTGCATTAAAAACTTTGGTCCAATTAGGGCTAAAAGTAATAAAAATAATTTATATATGATTTATAAATATTTTTAAAATTATTTATGATAAAATTATATTATAATAATAAAATTATAAATTGTTTAATATTTATAATTTTTCAAAATTAATTTCTTAAAAACAGAAACTTTTATATAAATAAAAGCGGTTGACCTAACATGATTTGTTTATAAAAAACAAAAACCATTTCCTTAACTCCCCCAAATATAGTCTAGCCACGTGCATATACCTTCATCATCATCATTTAAAGTTCCTCTCTAACAACGTTGGTGAGGCTTACAACATTAGTTGGAGAAATAAGATCATGAAACACTGCTGGACTTTAAATTAATAAATAAGCAAATAAAAAAAAGTTGAACGCATTGTTTTTATCAATGTTGTAAGTTTGGCTCTATTTCGGTTTAAACCGAAACAAATTATATTTATATTTCGTTTCGTCTTTTACTTTGATCTGTTTCAGTCAAAATATTACAATGTTAATTTTTTTATATTTTTTAAAATTTTAAGAGGGTAATTTAAAAAATTTTACTATTTTTTTTCGATTGGGGATTGATCAAATCCGGTTGAATAATTCCAAAAATAAAAACAACAACTCTATCTTGAATTATGTGAGTGATAAATTATTAGATTGGGGTTGTTTGTGTTAGTATCTATATTTTGGATAACGTGAGAAATACATTATCTTTATCATTTGATGTTTGAATGATGATTGTTTTATTATGATATGTTTTTATAATTATGTGCGTAATTTGATAGTATGACAAAATCCTAATTTAGATTTATACAAAAAAAATATTTATAATTAAAGAAATTTTTTTGGTATGATTAATTTATATATTTGAATAATGATTGTTTTCTTATAATTTTTTTAAAATATATGTAATTTTATAGGTACGTATTTAAAAATATCATCAAATTCGAAACGACCCACTGAAACCAAAACTCTTTGTTTAAATAGCTAAATCGAAATATTGTCCGATATAAAATTTACACATTTAATAATTTGATACAGACATCTAATAATTACCACAAAAAAAATATATTTCCTTCATTTTTCTCATCTATTTATCCTTTGATTTCAAATTAGACAAGGTTGACTAACAAACATTAAAAAAATACAAAAATTAAGGAGGCTGGATGATACAATTGCTTCCAAAATTCAGACACCACTGCAACCCATTCTAAGTAAAGGGAAGGGAAGAAAAATAAAAGCAAAGTAAAGGAAGTTTCTTTGTCTTGAGATCCATTTTTGTATATATTCTAGAAAGTATATCAAACCCTATTAGAACATGCCAAACGAAATCGTTTTGGTCAACTTGAGAATGGAGAGTGGATTACACGAGCTGATGTAGCGAGTCAGAGCAACGTTTGTCGTCACGTAATAGGCTAGTCGGGAATACTGGATATTTGCCGGGAAAATGGCGTGGAGAAGTCACATGGGGTGGTGATGGTAGTAATTGACCGTGACGTCACATTGACTTCGACGTGGAACTGAAAGATTGAACCGTGACGTAGCCAAAAGCTAAGTTAAGTGCAGTTATCAAAAGAAAAAAGCAAAAAAAAAAAAAGTAGGGGAAGAGGGGTGTGTAGTAAGCCTACGCAGAGGGGGAATGCTAATGTTATTGGTCTGTCGGCCCCTCTCCATGACATAATCGAATGAAATTATTGGTTGGGTAAGGTTAAAAATTAATATTTAAGATCTGTTTGAAATTTAATTAATAATTTTAAAAAAATTATTAATAATATTATTTTTAAAATTTTATATTTATATTATTATTAATAAAATATTTTTTAAATTATTAATAAAATTTTAAATAAATTTAAAATTATTATTTTAAACTCGATCTAATTAAATATTTTTGTTAAATTACAGTTTCCTCGTCATCATGACGTTCCACGACGGACACGTGGAGAGGCGTTCAACTTTCCTTCAGGCATGGAGATTGTGGGCTCCTTGATAAGGGAGATAAATTAGGTGGGGCCTGCTCACTTTTGGGTCTACATGAGTGAACCAATGAAGGACGACCACGTAACTTAGTCAGTATGCTGTGATGGTGACGTGGGAGTGACCTTGTAGGAAGTGGTCCCTACCATCATAAAGTGGGGAGGTCTTTGAAGAGGTGTGCTTAAAGCTGCACCGTTGATGGTGGTAAATATAGTGTCTGCCATCTGCTGTGATTCAAGTAGATATTTCATGGCAATATGGATTGGGCCCCACGAACCTTCCCTAGTTTAAACCTTTCTTTATTTACTACTATAGCAAAGCATTTTTATTATATTAATCATGTATATGTAATGTGACAATTATACATACTTTAACAATCATAAATCCATAAATAAATGTAGGAAATTGATAAGCTTTTTTTTTGGTTATGTACATTTTTTAAATATTAATAGGGATTTTTAATTAGCTTGATAATTTAAGCCTTTTAAGGGAATAAAAAGGAACAAGAAACTTGAGATCAATTCTAAAAAAATAAGCCTAGACATCAATTAATTTATATATATATTATTTTTATTAATAATTAAAAGAGTTTGAGGGAAGAAAGATATACGAATAATTTTTTTACTAAAGAGGTATATGAATATAGAAATAATTATAAAAAAAAAAACCACTCGTCCTTTCATGTCATAAAACTTGGATTGAAATGTAAAATATAAAAACTATAAAGGCAATGTGAAGAAATTTCATACAAATGAAGTTAAAAGCGTGATTTCATGCATAATTAAGTCAATAACGTGCGTTTGATTGTTTGGAATTGAAATTCGTAATTGAAATTGAAGTGAAATCATATATTTTTTTAATATTAAAATGATTGAAAAAAATCATGATTTCACTTCAATTACAAACAATCAGACGCGACGTTAATGTATTTTTAAAATTGAATTTTTTTTACTAGAAGCGATGTACAGTTATCAATTAATTTTTTTCACTTAAATTTTTTCACTATAATTGAAATTGCAAACAATCTAGCAGATCGTAAATTCATAAGTTGTCATTGTGTTCGATATTAGCATCATTGGAGATAAAGTGGTGATCTCACGGATTCGATTTTGTGAGAGTTATCACGGAATTGAGAAAATTCATTAGTAATCACTTAAAAATTGAATAGTAATTTTGATTTTTTAAATTTTTTAATTATTTTTAAACGGTTACTATTTAATTTTATCGTAATTATTAATAAATTTTTTCAATTCCGTAGTAACTGTCACGAAACCGAGTGTGAAATCATACTTTTTTTTCATTATTTCAATTGAAGTGAAATCATGCTTTTTTTTTTCAAAATTACAATGGTTGAAAAAATTATGATTTCATTTCAATTGGAAACAATCAGACGCAAAATTAATATATTTTTATAATTGACTTTTTTCATTCAAAACGAGGTACGGTTATCCATTAAATTTTTTCACTATAATTGAATTTGCAAACAATCCAACATATCGTAAATTCATAAGTTGTCGTTGTGTTCAACATCAGCATTATTGGAGATAGAGTGGTGATCTCACAGATCTAATTTTGTAAGAGTTATCACGAAATTGAGAAAGCTTATTAGTAATCACTAAAAAATTAAATAGTAATTTTGGTATTTAATTTTTTTAAAACTTTTTTAAACGATTACTATTTAATTTTCTCGTAATTATTAATGAATTTTTTCAGTTTCATGATAACTCTTACGAAACTGATCATATGTATATGATGTCACCACTTATGAAGAAAATGTTAAATACTACGCCACTTTTATATACAATATATAAAGCGTGTTGGGAACACACTTTAAATGGGATTATAAGAAATTTTTTATAGTAAATTTGCTTTAATCTCACTAAACGAGTTTTCAAACATCCTAATAGTTAATTATAATTGTTGTTTTTTACTATCCAAGTTTTAATAGGGTGGTAAATACATGTTGATTTGAAGTAAAACACAAAAGAAAACTGTGGTTTATTGAGGTGTGAAAATTCACTTTCTTTAAGGTGATAATAGCCCCAACTCGTAGAGAGGTTGCTTTCGGGTTGATAGAGATTCACTTCCAAATTACGACTAAGTCACCTCTGCATACATCAAAATCCAAAGATTTTGTGATAATTGTGTGTATTTTTATAGCAGTTTGAATCTATATTTTTAATGAAGGTTTCATATATTTTTCGAGTGGATACAATCTTTGTATTGCCTTACCCGCTAATTAATTGTCAATTTTGAATTATTTAACCTTTTGAAAATTCACAGGCCCAATCGATCGGTTAAAAGTTAGGTGTAAAAACACAAAATTTTTTATGTTGATCCAATCGATTGGAGCTTTTCTTTTCTAGTTGGTGCTTTCAATCTAGACATAAACTTTGTATGATTGACCGGATTGAGATCTTGACGACTGAAATCTTATTAATTAAAAATATTAAACAGTAAAAACTTGAACTCTTCATCAAAAGTATTTTGAGTATAAGAATTTTTATTACGGTAGAGTAAAAAAACTATATACAATAATTTGATATGAATCATAATTTATATCCGGTTCATATACGAAAACACTCAACGTATGAAAGAATTATCGCTTTCTATCTTTCAATGTTTTTTTAAAGAAAAAAAACAAAAAATTATAATTGTTGTTCTTTGATTAGAGCAAACGTGGTTTCAATAATTAGCTTCCTGTCTGCAATTATTAAGTCGATGAATGCAAGACCAAGGAGCCACTAAAGTTGACTAATACAAATTTGTGGGCGGCCATCGAAACATATATGTGGAGTATGATTGTCAACCAAACGATAATCATTTGTAAAGTTTAGTGCTATGAAATATTCTAACTAGCTTGAAGCAAACAAAATTGAACTACCACTTCTTAAATTTGTAATTTGTATATGTTGATTAATGCAATTGAAGTTAAAAACTTTTTTAATTAATTAAAAATTTAAACACTAATTATGTAAGTTATCATATGCAAAGTAAGTAAATCATAAAAAATAATAAATAATCTTGTTGAATTGAAATTAAAGAAAATAAGAGAGAAGAGCATGCAAATGAATTTATACTGGTTCAGCCACTCATTATGCATATGTCACTACTTAAGATATCTTTTTTAGAGTTTATTCACTAATCCAAATAAAGATAACTTACAATCAATTTTAAGGTGTTGCCCAAACCCTTACAAAAAAAAATTTCTCTCACAAAAAATATCTTGACAATTGTTTAACACATAAACACTTATGAAATCCTTACCAAAGGCTACACAAACTCTTTTACAATAAGATGATGAAATGATTGTTTTTGGTACTGGAATTTCTCTCTCAAAAGCTCTTAGCATAAAGAATTGCTCAATTTCATATTTGAAAAACTTAAATGAATCAATTAATAATCTCATTGATGTTCAAGATAGTTGTTGAGACTCATTAAGACCGAATAGTTATAGATCTAACTCTTACTAGTCTTTAGTAACATTAAATTATCGTTTGGTGCATTAAATGTACTGACCCACATTTTAATTTTCAAAAACTATTAGTTATTTTCATCAGGATAATCAACTATCTATTTGAATTTTAGTTTTGAAATACAGTTTTTCGAGCTGACAATCGACTGTCAAAAGTTTTTGTTATTTTGACAACTGACTGCCAATTTTCTATAGTCGACTACCACTCCACTTTAAAAATGGAGACCTGATGTTGTTGATCTGCT
This sequence comes from Bretschneidera sinensis, assembly GCA_023935145.1. Classification (NCBI taxonomy): domain Eukaryota; kingdom Viridiplantae; phylum Streptophyta; class Magnoliopsida; order Brassicales; family Akaniaceae; genus Bretschneidera; species Bretschneidera sinensis. The sequence goes on from CM043701.1 coordinate 13,176,188, forward strand.
AGTCAACTATCATTCGCTACAATCGATTGTACCCTTGTAAATTTGAAATTTGAACCTTAAGAATTTAACCAAGTTGAAATGTATGATTTGGTTTTAAGAAAAAACATTTTATCAATACAATTTTTGAGCCATACTAGAGCCAAGATCTTAGAGATGAAGTACAATAACTTTATCTAGGGATTGATCTTCAATTCCTTTCATAAGACTTATTTTCTTTTTCAATGAGCTTAGTTACTCATTGGATTTTCATGTGCGTACCTTACTTTTAGACTGCGTGCCCCGCACTTTAACATTGTTAGATAACTAGACAAAAGAGTATTAATACAATAAAATTGTTTGTCATTATCAAAATCAATACATAGTTAATAATTACATTGTATTTTAATCTATCATATCAAACGTAGTGTTATTGTTGTGTTATATATGTCTCTCCATAGCTAGATTAAACCTTTCTTTTTAACGATATAAAAAAATAGGTTAGAAGCAGAAAAGAAAGTGATTATTGTTACAAATTAGAAAGTGAGAACTGACAGATTTTCAGTATGATTAGAAATATTTACCTAAAAAAATATTAGTTGCTTAAATAGACTTACATCTATCTTATGGTTTTAATTATGAATAATTCAATTTTTTACATTTTATGAATTTTATTATTAGCACATATGTTCTGTAGTGTATTATTTGTTAAACTAAATTAATTATGAAATAATTTTAGTTCAATCATTTATTAATTTGATAACTATTAAACTTGAGCTCGAGTTTTGGTTCAATTGCTCGAAAAGCTACTAAGCCAAACTCGAATAAAAATTTTAAAGTTTAATCTTGTATTTAAATATTTCAAATCAAACTTAAGTATGTAAGCTACTTAACTCGACTTGACTTGTTTGAAAACCTAAACATTTGTTTCTTGTAATGTAATAGTGAATGGAGTATGATACTTGTTTACTGTTATGTTAACGAGGCAGCGTTGATTGTTTTATTGTGAATTGTTATGTTTTTGAGACAAGAGTATTTTTATTTTATTCTATTCGTGTAAATTGTTTATTTTGGGCCAACTTAGAGTAAAGGAGAAAATGTAAAATTTGGGTATAATTAGTGGGCTTTGAATTGACATAAATTAATAAAGGGAGAGCTTAAGCAAAACTTGCTTCAAGGTTTTTTGTTAATGTTTTTTAAGATCGAGATCTACGGGTTATTTCGCGATTGGATTTGTAAAGCTATTCTACCAAATCCTGATGCTGATGAAAGTATGCTTACTTATCATATAATTTATATTAATAACTAATTCAAATGAACAAACTTGTATGTAATATATTCTGTTTTATAATACGGTGTTATATAACTCAAATAGCTTTTACTGATGATCATTTTTCTCTCTTGCAACAATTATTTTTTTTTCGAAAATCAAGAGTATCAAGTATGTGATACAAAAATATAAAATCGAAGAGGACAATATAAACACTATGCACATAGCACATGACCACAACCAAGAACATTTTTATCATTAAAAATATCACATTAGTATTTTATATGCTTTTTTTTAACTTAATTTTTCAATAAGGATTGATTTGTAAGATATATGCTAATCTTTTCACATGTGTTGCCTAAATTGTAAATTAGTGGACTAAGTTATAATTAAGATTAAAACATAAAAATGAATTTATATTTTACTTTAAATATTTTCGTAAATCAAAGGGGCAAAAAAAAAAAAACTGAAAAGTTGATGATGATGATAGAACAGTAGAACATTTAATACCCGATTCTCAATAAAGAGTTAATTTTTTAAAAGGGTGATTTTATAATTCACGGTGTATGCTTATCCTTGGGTTTATTAAATATATTTTTACCTCTATTTTAGATGGGAAAACGGGTGGATTAGGTTTTTTAATATTATTTTTTTTTTGTCTGTATTCATGTTTTAATGAACGAGTAACGAGTGTTGGCAAAAATTTTTCTATTTAAGTGAGAAAAAACGATATGAATCGAATACGGATAGGATCTTACCAGTAACGGGTCAATAAATACAAGTTAAAAATACTCATTTTCTAACGAATTTTTTTTACATCCATACTCATATTTTAAAAAATAATCAAAAATAAATCCAGAGAAAAAATCCCACCTCTAAGGATGACGACCATCCCTTCGAGAGAAAGTTACATAACTCAAGCTGAGGAAACGAAGTGGAGCCTACACAAAGTAAAAGGACTTTGCAGCTCACTGTCACGCTTGCTTCTCACCCTTGACAATTGCTTTTGAATCTCTTAAGAAATATTGCACAGAAGATAGGGATAGAATTGATGACCACCAAAATGAAGAAAAAAAGAATATTGGGCCAATATGCAAGGCCCCCATTTCTGTATCTCAACAGCCAAATGGTCCAACTTATCCAAAAGTGGATCAATATACTTGTTTGTGTTGGAAACAGAGTTCGTGGCTCATATAATCAACTAAAAATGTATTAAAGCTGATTTTCTTTTCTACCTATGGTAATCCGAATCGAACTAACCAAGTTGTCTCATCTCTAGAGCTCAATTCTGTTCTCCACCAACGAAGTCACTTTTTATAAACCCAATGAATAACTGTTAGGTTAAGCCCATATGTCACAAAATAAAACACTCTAAAGCTTAATGAGCCGTTTGGTATGTTTTTAAATATAGATTTAATCTGTGTAGCTTAAATCTAAGTCAGTTTATATAGAGAATTTAGTGGTTTGTTTTTAAAATTTGATTTAATCCGATAGTTTAAATTCAGCTTTAACAAACGTCGTCCAAATCCAAAAGTTGTAAGGATAACAAAATAATTCGTTTTCGATGAAGTTTTAAAATTCTTCAATCCGTCGAGATAGACAAGTATGAATGAGATTTTTTCTCTATAAAAACGAAAGCAAAATCCTCGTCTTTACTTTTTATTACATTAGTTTTTTTTTATATTTTATATAAATATATTAAATAAACTTATTAATTACTTAATTAATTTTTTAAATTTTTTATTTGAGAAATGATTTGTATTTGAATGTGAGAGATGTAAAAATGATACAGTGATATGATTAACAGATAATATCAGATTTTTAAAAAAAAAATCTTTATTTTCACAATCGAGATATTTAAAATTTTTTAACGAAGGAGATGCAAGACAAAATAAAATAATGAAAACAGAAAATATTTTTATTAACAGAAGACAAAAGTGACACCTTTCACTTGGAACTCGCGACATCAAGAATTGAGCAATTGTGAAAACAACAAAAGAATGAAATGCTCATTTATACAGTAGACGAGTCCATGTTCGTTTCGAAAAGTGAGTCTCGGTTTTAGGACGAAATTACAAGTTCGTCCTCCCTGAGACAGAAGTTACTCCTTGATCTTAGACATAGAGCTACTCTTTGTCACTGGATGCCACGTGTCGGTGGCTCCTCAGATGATAATTTTTCCTTTTCACTCCTGGCAGTGCTACATGTCAATCTTTCATATCAGAAGAAGAGATAAAACTTGACCAAAAAACAATATCATGCGAATGCATCAACGGCAGAGATTAGCTTTCCTGGACTTTTCTTTGATCTTACAGATCCCGACAACTTAAGGACTTTCTACAACTTTTTGGTAGCTTAGCTGACTCACAACCACGGTGACAAATGGCAGAAATTTTTTAGAAACAGAGAAAAAGCTGACGCGGGAGAGAAAATATCTCCCTAAAGTTCTAGAACTTTCCTTCTCCATTGCTATATAAACTCATTCTCTCTCCTCCAGGAAATAACTACCATCACAAGAACAAAGAACTCTCTCAAAACCCAAAAAATAAAGCACAAAACCCAATTCGCCAGAATCTCTCCAGAACTGAAATTTTCGTACAAAACCCTGAAGAATTGAAATTTGGTAAAAAAAAGGGCTTATTTTCCAAGACTCTCTCGTAATGGACTGAACCTCAAATTTGGAGAGCAGAGAACAAGGAACAGATGGCCATGAAGGCAGTGAAAGTGAAAGAAGAAGAGACAGTGACATGCACTGCAACTGGAGGTGCATCATCATCTTCAAGTTTCTCCCCACAACCAATTGAGGGGCTGCACGAGGTGGGTCCACCTCCATTCCTGACGAAGACCTTTGAGATGGTGGAGGACCCATCAACGGACTCAGTGGTTTCATGGAGTAGAGCCCGAAACAGCTTCATCGTTTTGGATCCTCACAAGTTCTCTACTACTCTGCTCCCTAGATACTTCAAGCACAGTAATTTCTCCAGCTTCATTCGCCAGCTCAACACATATGTAAGTGTTCTCAAATAAATATGATCTCTTTTTGCAACTTTTATCATAATTGGGTAAAATTTTAAGATGGATTTTCCCCCTCATTTTTGTTAAATTTGCTTCATATGTTTTGAATTGGTGAGAATTTGAACATGATCGATGCTCATTCAGTCCTAACTTGGTTAATCTCTTCGTGGGTTTACGTGATTAGTGGTCAATGTGACTGGTGGGTTTTTAATGTTTGAAAAAAAATGTTTCATAGGTACCTTGTGGTTTCGTCTGTCTATTGCCTATCTTTGGTTGGGTACTTGGGTTTTAATTAGTCAGTTGTGGGTTTAAAAGGTCGCCACATTTTTATGAGTTGATCAAACTATTGTTTTGAGCTATATTTTGTACTTTTGGTCCATGAAAAATGAATTTTACCACAATATAGGGTCCCCTTTTGTTCTGCTCACAATGTGTTCGAGTTAATTTCTGTGTTTTTATAAAATGCCTTTTGTTTTAAGGTTGAATTAGGATATCTTCTATCCGGGCTTTAATTTAAGAATTGATATTTTGTGTCCTTGTGGGTTATGCGTTTCAGTATTTGCTAATCACTTTGCTGATGCAATCTGTTTCAGGGTTTCAGAAAAGTTGATCCAGATAGGTGGGAATTCGCAAACGAAGGTTTTTTGGGAGGGCAGAGGCATCTATTGAAGACCATTAAGAGGAGGAGAAATGTTTCAACTGGTAATCAACTAGAAGGAGGAGCTTGCATTGAATTGGGACAGTATGGGATAGAAGGAGAGCTGGAAAAACTAAAGAGAGATCGAAATGTGTTAATGGTGGAAATTGTGAGGTTAAGGCAGCAACAACAGAATTCAAGGGACCAAATTGTTGCAATGGAGGATTGGTTACAGAGCACAGAGAGGAAACAGCAACAGGTCAAGACATTCCTTGCTAAAGCTCTGAATAACCCATCTTTTATCCAGCAATTTTTACAGAGAAAACAATTGCGAAGTTTTGAAATTCGGAGAAAAAGGAGACTAACTGCAAGCCCAATTTTGGAGAATTTACAAGAAGAACCAGTTCCTGTGGCAGTAATTAGTGGCCAAGTTGCGGATTATCCACGTCTAGATCAAGAAGAATCAAGGACTATTGAGTCTGAGTTTGAGACATTTTTCTCTGCTGCTTTGGACAATGAATCAAGCAGTGATGTCAAGGACCCTGTTGCAAGCTCAATACCCACAACAAGTGGTGGCATTTTAGATTCAGTGAGTGAGACAATTTGGCAGGAATTAATGAAGGAAGATGTAACTGCGGAGCCGGTGGATGAGGAGGAATCCGAAGAACTTGATGTGGAAGTGGAGGATTTGATTGCAAACCCTATAGATTGGGATGATGACTTGCAAGATCTTGTGGATCAAATGGGTTATCTCAGGTCAAAGCCAACATGAAAAACACATTGCTGACATCAGGTTGTTGTTGATATTTTTTGTGTGCTGAGTTGGTCTCTGCAACTCAATTCCTATTTCTCGTAATGGTAATGTGTCCGTGCCTCCTAGTTTGGTGGTGGTTCGTGTACTGTTGCTTGCTTGCTATCAATGAGAAAATACATGGTTTCCCATACAGCTGGGAATCGTGAAAGTTGCAGAGGGATCAATAGATGTTCATGTTCTTCTGTATCCTTGAATTATAATCTAACTTGTTTGTGTTATTTTGATGTATTTTTTAAATCCGTTTTGCTAATTTGTGATCTTGTTGCTTCCTCTGGTGCATTTTGCAGGAGGACTAGCAAACAGATTTCGAAGAAGGAATGCTGATCTTTTTAACTAATCCATGAGTTATAGCTCCAGCCTCTGCTGCTGATATATGTTTTACTAAGAACTTTTGTCTTCCCACTCCATTGTATTTAATGTACAGTTTTTCATCATGTTGATATTCATGGCCATGACTTTTAGTTCATACGAGAGAGAGCTGTTCATAGATACATATTCATTAGTTGTCAGAATCAATCTTTATCTACATGATTTTGTGATGTTGATTAACTACTTGGGTAAAGGCAAAGATAGAGTTCTCTCACAGACTATAAGGCTTTTTATTTAGAGCCATTCATGTGCACAAGCAGTGGATGGGAAAGTATATGACTTTGCAGATGAGAAGGAACAATTGGCTTTAGCTTTGTCAGCCATTGCTGCCTGATCCATGGTATGGTATGAAAGATGAGTCTCCTTTATGAAGGAAGAAGATTGAAACTTTAGCAATAAGCTATTAGTGTAAGAGAGGAAAAGTGAGAAGAAGGAAAGAGGAAAAGTAGAGGGAAAAAGAGTTATCTTTCCCTTTTACTAATCAGAGCAATAAAGGAGAAGAGTTTTTTTAAATTACAAATGGGCTATTACTAGCAGATGGTGAAAGTACCGTCCCAATCTTGGTCTAGCCTAACCTTACAGGTTGGGTTTGTGGGCTTCACCTAATCTAAGCCCATAAAGATTAAGGAATGCCCAAATCGCAGACGTAAAAAACAAGACAGAGGTATCACGGTCAGGCACAAATTTTAATGTCATCCATAACTAATCGTTTTGGATAATGATGTTTTTTTATTTAAAAATTAGAATAAAATTAAATTTATGATGAGGTTAGGTATTATATTGATAAATTTAAATATAAAATTTTTATTTTTAAATAAAAATTATCGTGGTCCATGCAATTTTTGTATTGAGCTAAATACAAGTAGGAGATCCTTACGCTTAGACAAATACACAAGTAGGAATCTTAAGCAGTGCCATAGTCAGTCAAACGAATATGTTCTTATCTGCAAAGGGCATTTTTTTATGGATAGGTTGAACTACAAAGGTTAAATGTGATATAAAATGAATTTAATAAGAATCATTCACAACATCACATCGATCAAACAATAAGAATATTGCCGATATTAAGATTAAATGCCGGATGCTTTCTTGCTTTTATTGCCAGAGGAGGAGAAAGATTAGATAAGAGATAAGCATATCAATGACAGAATAATCAGAAACAAACCATTGATACTAGGTTTCATGTTCATTATCTCTAGGGTCCATTGGTATTAGGTTTCGTGTTCATTATTTTTAGGAGTGGACTTGAACTGAATCGAACCCGAACATTAATGTATTCGAGTTTACTTCGATTTAAAATGAATAAACTCGAGTTCGAGTTTAATAAATTTTCTGATGGCTCCAGCTCAACTTGAGTTCGAAAACAAACGAACTTATTTAAGCCTGAACTCGAACACGAACATGATTTTTGAATTATTTATTTGAGCTCGAATATAAACTATAATTTTAATAAATAAAAATATTAAATAAATATTGATTCGAACTCGATAATACCTTATCAAACTGTTTGAGAGCCTTTCGAATCGAATTTTAAAGTATTCGAACTCGATCGAGTTGAGTTTTAATTGAACTCGATAAAAACTCGATTCGATTCCAACATTAATTATCATACAAAAAAAAACCTATTCCACAAATAATGGTATGCAATGTACATTTCTTACAAATTTTATTGGACATTCATAGAAAGACAATAGACCTAAGAAAATAAAATAATATTGGTTCTAAAATCATTTTCTTTTTCTCTTTGAAATTGCCATCATGTATTTGTAAATTAGCCTAATTGCAAAGAATTTGGTCTCCACCCTTATCAAAATGAGTAAAAGATAAATGGGAAGGGTATCTATTTCACCAATATCATCATTCAAATAAGGACAAATTCCCCCAAAAAACGTGTCCCAAAAGGATCCCAAGTGAAGCACCCACTTGTCCATTACCAACCTTGTTAATAAATTAGCAGCATTACCGAAGAGTCCCTTTGCAAGATTAATTATAACTTCCTCCTCCCCCTCTCGTCTCTCTCGCTAACAAAGTCACCAACATAAAGAGAAAAAAAAAGGGCTTAGTGGAGGATGCTCTTCAAAAAATGATGGGTATAGAGTGGTTTTGTGGTAGTGCGCCGGTTTTCTCAGTAATCTGCACAGTGATAGCCATAGTAGCAGGGGTATTGGGCTACTTGTATGGGCCCTACTGGGGGGTTAGGAGGGTTCCTGGCCCACCAGCAATCCCATTGGTAGGACACCTTCCTTTGATGGCAAAGTACGGCCCTGATGTTTTTTCAGTTCTTGCCAAAAGATATGGCCCTATTTTCAGGTCAGTTTTTGCAGCTTCTTCTTCATAGAATTCAGTTTTGTTTTTTTTGGATAAAGTTCATGATATTCTATCCCACATCGAAGGGAATAGGTTTTTCTGTTATGTGAGATGATTTTGTCGAGGCAGCATTTGATGCATGTGCTTTGTTTTTGAGAATCTCTCTAGTTTCGTTTTAACTTGCCTTTGCAACATCATTTTCTCCTCCTTCATCTTTTGTCTCTTATTCATCCCTTTTGATTTGAACCACCACTCAAACATATATACCATAAAGTTTTTTTTTTTACTTCTTTTTCAAGGTGATGATACATAAAAACCTTTTAAAAATGCCATTTTGATTTGGTTGATAAATAAACATTATCAACCAGCAACCAGAGAGCTGATGTTGATTGGTAAAGAAGGAAAATGTGAAAAAGATAAAGAAAATGGAAAATTATAAGTCTGGATGTTTTCCAACAGATGATTAGTCAGACAGGTGGAAGAATTTTATGGATTATAATTTGTACTCGGGTGAAAAAAACCAATCATTTTATTTTTCTTTTCTTTCTTTTTATTTCTTTATCAAATGATAGAAAATGAACTCCACTCGCTTTTATTTTTCGTATTTATATTTTTCTCACGGTTTTTTAGAGATACTTGACTGCATCGATTGTAAAACAATAATTTTACATCAAGTAAAAACTTGATTGATAATTTTTAAAAACTTCACTAGTAATGTCCGTAAAATTCTAAAAAATTATCAACCAAGTTTTCTCTCAATACAAAAATCTTATTTACCATCAGGTGTAAAGAAAAAAAATTTCGATTTTTCCTAGTAATTTGACATTCAATATGAAGATCAAAATATTCTGGTTATGAACCGGTTCATTTTGAAATTTTGGCTACTTTTATTCTCAGAACTTTCATATATTTAGGTTACTAAAATAGGCAAGTCTTCGAATCATGTTTTCTAAATTTGGGATATTATTACATGTGAAAATTCTTTAAATTAATTAAAAGATCGATGATTATCATAAAGTAATTATGAAAAAAGTATAGTAATAATTTTGATTTTAATTTTGATTAAATTATTTTTAATGTATAGAATGATCTTTTACATTTTCTTATGTTGTTACTACAAAATCAGGTCGTAGGATCATCACTCTTCAATTAAGTGAATGACATCACATTCTATTTAGTTGTCAAGGATTCACAAGCCCTATCAATTACTGCCTTATATACAGAGAAGTTTTTACTATTTACATAGAAATTGGTATTGTGGGGTTTATTTATTTTTTTCCAAAAAAAACCTTTTTTTTTTTGTTTAGGAAGTTGACATTTGCCCAAATTGAACAATTTCACAAGCCCAGTTAACCGTGCAAATTAATGGCAAATGCAAAATACTTGTAAGATCATTTGTGAAAGTATGGTGGGAAAACTGCTAATTGGGCTTGAAATGGCCGTGGAGCAGGTTTCATATGGGTAGACAACCACTGATTATTGTAGCAGATCCAGAGCTTTGCAGAGAAGTGGGTATAAAGAAATTCAAAGATCTTTCAAACAGAAGCATTCCTTCTCCTATCTCAGCTTCCCCTCTTCATCAAAAGGGTCTCTTCTTCACCAGGTAGTAATACAAACTTCAAAGAACACACACACACCATTTTTAATTTATCATCATGGCTTCTCAAAAGGTAGTCTAAGGAAGTTGGTTCTTAGTAGAGCTGATCTAAGCCGGGCTTACAATAAGTTAGATCAAGTTCAGGCCGCCAATCAGACGCGAATTTCCCATATTTTTGTCTCTAAGTTAAGATACAATACAATATTACATGTAAAGAATAAAAATATAAAATTTTCTACTTTTAAGTTATTGCATTTTCTCTTGTTTTTTCATAGCATGGAATGCTACAGTAAGATAATCTTAAAACTAACTTCACTTGTTACATAAAATATATATTTATTTATCATATAGATAATTAAATATAATATATTTTAAGTAAGTCTAGGCTGGCCAACTTATTTTTTAATTTTTCAAAACCGGCCACCAAATTTTTGCCAAAGTCCGATTCACGGATCAAATTTTGTTTGTCCAAGCCCGCAAAAATTAGGAGCTCAAACAGGCCAGGTGGGCCAGCGAGCCAATGATAACCTCTAAAGTTATAGGAGTTGCACAAAAATCTGAGGCCAAAACCTGCTCTTTAACAACAGTTTGCTACTCTACTGGGGACAGATAGTAATTCTGATAATACTTGAGATTGCAGGGATGCAAGATGGTCGACTATGAGGAACACCATATTATCAGTCTACCAGCCATCACACTTAGCCAGCCTAGTACCCACTATGCAAAACTTCATTGAATCTGCAACTCAAGATTTAGGAGAGGACATCACTTTCTCTAACCTGTCCCTCAAACTGGCCACAGATGTTATAGGACAAGCAGCCTTTGGTGTAAATTTTAGCCTCTCAAAGCCCCAATCGATCAGCGAATCAATCAGCAGCATTGATAATAACCAAGGCAATGACAATGATGATGAAGTGTCAGATTTCATCAATCAACACATCTACTCCACAACACAACTTAAGATGGATTTGTCAGGTTCCTTTTCGATCATACTAGGTTTACTAGTCCCCATACTTCAAGAGCCATTCAGACAGATTCTCAAGAGAATACCAGGGACTATGGACTGGAAAGTTGACAGGACCAATCAGAAATTGACTGGCAAGCTTGAAGAGATTGTATTTAAGAGAATGAAAGAGAGGGACAGAAGTTCAAAGGATTTCTTGTCACTCATATTGAATGCAAGGGAATCAGAGACAGTGGCAAAGAATGTTTTCACACCTGATTACATTAGTGCAGTTACTTATGAGCACCTTCTTGCTGGATCAGCAACAACAGCATTCACATTGTCTTCAACTGTCTATCTAGTTGCTGGACATCAAGAAGTTGAGAAGAAATTGCTTGCAGAAATTGATGGCTTTGGTCCTCATGATCAGATACCAACTGCTCATGATCTGCAACACAAATTTCCCTATCTAGATCAGGCAAGTCTCTAAAATATCACTTTTTTGGCCTGCAGTAAAATAAACCAGATCAATATGCATGATTCATCAAACTAGTCCAACATTTGTTTCTCCAATGTTTGTATGACCTATCAAAATTTCATAATTTCATGGATGGGTTTGATTTTATTGCAGGTGATCAAAGAGGCCATGAGGTTTTATGTAGTTTCCCCATTAGTTGCAAGGGAAGCATCGAAAGAAGTAGAAATTGGAGGTTATCTTCTCCCAAAGGTATTGTTGAACGTAACAATGTTATAACAGTTTAGGCTAGATGGATATGTGCCTGTGTGTGTGTTGAGTAAAGCTTGTTTATGATTTTTCATGTCTTGGCTGATAAGCAGGGCACATGGGTATGGTTAGCACTTGGAGTTCTAGCAAAAGATCCAAAGAACTTCCCCGAGCCAGACAAGTTCAAACCAGAGAGGTTTGATCCAAATTGCAAAGAAGAGAAACGAAGGCATCCTTATGCTCTCATCCCCTTTGGCATCGGGCCTCGAGCATGCATCGGTCAGAAATTCTCCCTGCAAGAACTAAAACTCTCACTGATACATTTATATCGCAAGTACGTTTTTCAACGGTCTCCCAACATGGAAAAACCTCTAGAACTTGAATATGGCATAGTTCTCAACTTCAAGCGTGGTGTAAAGCTTAGAGTCATAAAACGAACATGAATTTTGTTATCTGCTACTGAATTATATTTCCCTAGTCATGGTCCTAATGCACTCAATAAAGGATTATAATATAACTTTCCACTACCTTATAAATAAATGCTAGTACAACATTTTAGTAGGTAAGGCTATTATGCTCAACAGATCAGTCTCATGAATCATCCAAATTACTATGTGAAAGGAGGGGAAAAAAAGGCAAATTTAATTCCATCACCATAAACAAACTATTGTACAAAATGGATTACCCTCAAATATTACCTCAAGGACTCACTTGGCTGTTTTGGTACAGCTTAATCATGATAATTACTACCAACTAAATTCACATTCTCAATAACAGAGAACAACAAGCTGTTGAACTTCTCGAATAGGAGATTCTTCTAATCATACAGACAATTCTCCCTCTTTCTTTCATTTAAGTTTTATCCAATCGGGTGGGTAGATAAAGTGGTTTAGAGAAATTGACTGAAGAAGGATCAGAACCAGCACTGCTTTTTGAATCCCCATTATAGAATGATACTGACTTCTTGAGGAACTGAAACTCATCCATGGATTGCCTTTGGATTCTGTGAGATAAATGACTACCAATTCTCTGCTTCGCCTTAGTTGACTCAGTCAGGTTCATGTAGTTTGGCTTATTACCACTCTCCTCTGTTCTATCTGAAGCCAAGCCAGTGTTTCCAGAGACCGGTGTTGCAGAAGTTCCTAGAGATGAAGAAGCAGAGCTCTCATCATACCGAAATTCAGAACTTGGGCTTGAAGATGAGCGAGTACCTAAACCAAATTGTGGAGGTTTTGCAGAAATCCTAGTGGTGATATTGTTCTTCCTGACTCTAACTGAGCATGGTTCAGATGATTTCAAATGCTTGCTCCCAATGTGGTCAGCACAACTCTTTGGAATTGGAGTTGCCTCTGAGGGGTCAGCCTGTGATTGTTCCATCAATCTAGTCTCCCATGGCCTGGCCGCCATCCAACGTTCCAGCCAACTCCATCCCCAGCTATTCTTGTCAAATTCTTGGTTCTTGAGAGAGGACACTGAGCTATTCATTCGCGTATTGGAGCCGGGGTTAGATCTCCATTGCTGAAAAACCAAGGGATTACTTTCTGTTTTAACAAAAAAAAAAAATCATTCGACAGAGAATGGTTACAAAATCCACAGAACGTCAATTCAGCACCTTTTGAGCTAGAGCGTATGCAAGTGCTCTTTCTCTCTTAAAGGCTCCTTCTTGCCTCATTTGTATTTTTGTTTTAATATCCTCTAATGTTCCTTGACTGTCACACCACCCTTCCTGAAAATTTTACAAGAAAGGAAATTGGAAAAGTCCTCAATGCTTCCGGATAAACATGAAATTCAAAGGGCTTATCCCACTAACTTGGACTGGCAACAGAATATATTGTTTATGGTACCTCAGCTTGTTTCAAGAAATCAGCCTTGCTGCGGTGTTCATCCAGTATCTGTTGCACAGCCTGCCCCTCCATGGACATTCTCACACGATGAGCCCTGACACGTGCCTGTACCCGAACGAGGGCCTGCATGCACCTCAGTGTCACAGCTGCCTGCTTCCTCACTTGTCGACCTCGAACTAGAGCTTGAAGCCTCACCACTCCTTTCAAGGCCCTCAAAGCCCTTCTTGCCTGCAATAACACAATGTTCACCAAATGAACGCAAATATATGTATCAATGTTTATTGATAACCGGGGATTTGTTATGAAACATGCACTTATATAACAGAATAGAACAAAAAATATAGTTATGATGCAACCAAGGAAATAGAAAATTTAATTTTCAAACAAAAAAAATGCTTAGAAGGCTAATTAAGTACTAATATCGATCACTGCGTATGCTATGGATGACTACTGCAAGTACTATTTTACTACAAATACCATCTCTAGTTCCCAATTGAAGGTTTAATTGTTAACAGAGGATTCAGTAACTGCTCATCAGTCATCACAAAGAACTCAGGAACACAATTTTGCAGTCAAGAGCCTTAATTGATAGATATAAATATTGGGTTTTCATAAGTAGACTCAGCAGGCTAGCAGTTTAGAAGAAGCGTCCACTCAATAAATTCGTTGTACCGGTATAGATCCATCTACACATTGAAAATAATGAGGAAAAACGAAACGCAATTTGCTTGCTGATCAGGAAACTTCATACTATGGGAAGAAAATAATAAATTTTGAACTTTATCATTATTGATTTGATATCTAGAAAATGCAAAGCAAAGCTCAAACCATGCAACATTTGTATAAACCTCAGCTTAGAAAGAAAAACTAGACATTTGCTTTATCAAATCTTATATACTGGAAAAATCATGGAAGATCCAAAATAAAGTTACTTCTTTCTACATTCTTTCATTTTCTTAGCAATTAAACAGAGTAAATAGGTAAAACAAAAAAACAGTTACCAAGAAGCCACGAAAAGCAGTTTGGATGCGGATAGCAGCCCATTCTTGCCTCACAACCCTGAAATCCTTAGGAGGAGCTCTAACAACCGTGGCTACTGCAGCTGTGAAAGCATCAGTCAGTGGTGAATCAGATCCCTCTGATTGTGCTCTATGCTTCCCTTTGAAACTCTTCCATGAAGACCCCAAGTCCCCTGAAGAGCTCTTCCATAGCCTCCATTTCTTGTTCTTACCACCACCTTTCTCCTACAGAGATAGCAATGTTTCAGAGATACAGTGTGTATTAAGTACATAACCATGAAAAACTGTTTCAATGAAGAACAAAATGGCACTTCATTTGTTATGAAGGAAATTGTAACTTACATTGTCATCTTTCTCGGGCTTTTTTAGACCTATGAGGGATTTTACCCACTTCCCGGAAGCACCCATTAATGGAGAGGTCTTGCTTTCTTTTGATTAAGGATGGAGAGGTCTTGATTGAAGCAATGAACAATATAATTCTTCGGGATTTAGATTTCCTTTAAAGTGGGTAGTTATAAAAAAGAAAAATCAGTAATTTTGCAGAGATTTAAGACTCCAAGCAGCTCAAAGACCACACCTCGGCAAAAGAAAGAAAATGGGTAGCAACAGTCAAAGTAATATGAAGAAAAATGATTTTTTTTGAAGAAACAGAACATCAAAGGATCTCCAAAAACAAGAGAGAAAGAAAAAAGGACAAACAGTTTAAAGATCAAAGCTTTCACTAAAGAGAGAAAATGGGCAACACTGAAAAAAAACCTGATTGATAGAAAGATTACAGATAGAGAGAGAGAGAGAGAGAGAGACGTGGGCGGTTTTTTGTGTGGGTATGGTGGGTTATTGGGGTGTGGGTTATTGGGGTGTGGGCTACCTGGTTCAAAGAGCCGTTTGGTATTTGAAATTCAAAATATACAACGGACAAACAAGTCTATCTCATCCCGCTTGATTTCTTTGGGTTTTGTCCCTATGTTTGTTTCTTTGGCACAACTACTTTTGACGAAATGACATGAAAAGGCACGACCCCTTTGTTTATACTTTATATATACTATTTTCAGTACTTGAAAAGGTCCAAAAAAAAAAGACAAGAAGGAACCCGACAAAAGATCTCCCTACTCCACCCGACAAAAGATCTCCCTACTCCATAGTCAGTGTAGTGGATATCCGATGCTTTGCACTAAGGCCTTTGATTTTTAAATCAGGATCATTTTGGAAAAGCTGCATTGTAATATTTGTACGACGGATTTTAAATGTCTAAATAAATCAGACGGTTTACAGTTTTTCTTATTAACTAAAATTTCAAACAGTTGACGCTCGGATTTTTCTCAATTGCTTTTAGTTTTAAGCAGACACTAAAATTCATGTGTGTTTCTTTAATAATTATTCAAAAGTAAATGAAAGGCATAAAAAAAAAATTCAAGATTACCCTCTCGTATTGAAAAGATGTATACACATTATTTTATGACTTTAAAAACATGATATTTATTTTAGATTTAGTGTATCTAGTTAATAACTATTTACTTTCTCTTTTTTCATTCGTGGTTTTTTATTAATTTTTTTAAAAATAAACATTAAAATTGATAAATCTTTAGACCCCATTTGGTTTGTACAAAAAAATAGAATGATACGAAATAAAATTAAAGTAGCGATAGATAAATCTTTATTTTTTCTATTTATTTTTGTTTAAACTAATCGCTTTGATATCGAAATAATGAGAAATTTGAATGGTAACAAACTAATCGAGTTGTAACGGATAATGAATAAAAACAAAAATTTTGAGTTTTCCATGCGATATAACATTTGTTCGTTGGCCTATTCATATATTGGACAAAAATATTAACTACAAATCATTACTCATGGAATTAAGACTATAAAAATAAAGCTAAAAATGAATTGATGGGATGAGATGATAGTATTTTTATTAGTAAAGTATATTTAATAGAAAAGAATAAAAATATCATCTTAAGTATTACAATCAAATTCTTTTCTTCTATGTGTGAGACACTATACCTTAATTTAATTACCAATAAAAACGTCAACACATCATTTTCTCAATTCGCTTAAGTTTAATTTTTCAAGCATTTATTTATATCATTAATTTTATTACATTCACTTTTTTTTTTGGTCAAACAATTCGGTTTTTAGGATTGTTTTATTTTTAATAGTGTTTTCAAGGCGAATGTGTTTTGCCCCAAGACAGTGTGATATAAGCCTTTTGAGACATTTCAAAATATTTATAAAATAATAATAAATAATTAATTAAAATAATATAAATGAAATAATAATAATTTAAATTAATTAATTTTTCAATAAATTTTAATATTTTTACTAACTTTCTAGAACATATAAATTATAATTATAATTTTATAAATACTAATATATATTTATATATAATTTTTTTATTTTATATTGTTGTAACTTGTAAATAATTAATTTAATAGTTTATAATTATTATTAAACTAAATAACATATAATAAATATTTATAAAATATAATATTATCATATTAAGAGCAACAAACTCAACATTTAAAGCTTGCGTTCCTATTCATTTGATCATAAGCTATATAAATCAAGGTGATAGAATTGGAAATTATTTTTTTAATCTTTACCCTTGTGTTAAGTGAAGTAAAAAGAAACTGTGGACAGTGTTTGGTTAGGAGTAAAATTAATTACTACTGACAATGGCAATGACTGAACATTTGAGCTTCTCAGGCGTTGACACCGAGATAGAAATTACTCGTGTTTTTTACGGTAGTAGTGGCAGTGGTAAGTACTTAGCTGTCTAGTTGTCCCCATTAAGATTTTAAATTCCATTTCGACTCTCCCAACATTTCCATGGGCGCTGGCTTGATAAAATAAAATCCATAGTTGCTTTCATTGTTTTGCAGTGGTTGGATTGAACTGCAATCGCTGACTAGTAGTAATGAGAAACCATTAACCTATTAAAAGATAATTTGGGGGCAGGGGTTTAAGAAGAAAGTTAAAGAGTTAATAAAATATTTTCTACTCCAGCATTTTTAAAATTTATGTAGCCATAAAATACCCTCCTTGAGTATGAATCGATCTCAGAGGTTCTCAATTCAGTCCAGGGTGGTTTTATTTTTGAATAATTAATTAATTTTATAAATGTTTATAAATTTATCCTCGTTTAAAATTTATGATAATTTAAACTTATTTGAAATCTTAATACTCAAATGTTCAAACACTCTACAAAAAATAGTAGTTTTCTCTTATTTTTAATTATTATTTTGATCATTTGGGTCTTTTCATTTAAGATTAGTCTTTCTCTTTTGGCATAATAGTTTTGGTTTTGTTACCCTTCAAGTGGGTTTTGTTAAAAATTCAGGGGCTGCTAACGACAGTAGTGTAATTTTTCTAATTTTTGAGTCTTAATTTTGTTCTTTAATTAGTTTTTGAATTTTAAAATTTTTGATGTTAAAAATTTTAAAAGTTATGAATTGTTTTTCGTATATATAATGTTTATATCATTTTTAAACTTTAAATCTGGTTGTCATTTTCTATTTTGAGCATGAAAATTTTCTTTTTTATTTTTGAATTTAAATAGATGTTGATTTATGCATTTACTCGATGTTCTATTTTCTATGTGATTTTGTCTTTTGGGTTCTATCCTTTTAGATTTTATCAGCTGCATTATCTTAAATAGTAATATTTTTCTTTTTGATGGTAATTAAATATATGAATTTTTAGTAAGTAAGTTATTTGTGAAAATGACATCACCGTTAACCCAAGAGTTGAATTGTTAATATTTTACAATTTATTGAAGAAAAAAAATTCTTATTGTTTGTTATAGACATACTAATATAAATATTTTTTTTTATTAATTTTTGTAATAAAAAAAAGTTAATGATTTTAAATTATATAAAATAAAACATAAATTAAAGGTTAAAAATGTGAAAAATGAAACATTCGTTTGTACCATATATTTTTAAACTTATGCTAAGCAAATTTTTTTCATACGATACCTAAATTACCTCCACTAAATCTTAAAACTTAAAATTTAAAAAATTCAAAAACACATGCAAAAGTACAAATTTTACTTAACAAATTTCCTAATGAATGATGGCCGACCATGCGGCTCCTCGGGATGTGTAGGTTGAGCTTTGGGGTTGAGGGATGGTTTAAAAATAGTTTTGCCCCTGTTTGACCTAGTTGAAACCTGCTTTAAAGAACTAAAATTAGGTCAAACAGTAGCTTTAAATTGTTGTTAAAAAAAGCCGAGAAATGAACCAAAAGCGAAACTGAAAAACGATGCATTTCTGCAGTAGAAACAGAAAATGACGGGTGAAATTGGTTTCACATTTTTTTACACTGATAAAAGGGAATTACTGGACAGCAGCTGGAAATGAAAAGGACCCAAGAGGGGAGTGGAGTACTATCAATGTCTGATGCTCGGCCTTGTTTGGAACCGGTTCCAACAATGGGACAAAGTGCTTTGATCGAATATTTACATTCAATTGAAGAAGAAACACTTCTTTGTAAATTTTTCACCAATGATTTATTTTTTAATGATTTTTCAAATGAAATAATCAGTTGCTTTCTCTGCTAAAACAAATAGACCAAGATGTTTAGTCCAACAACCGTCAAAGTGCAACCAGCTTACATTGTACCTAAAATGAAAGAAGGTAGAAAAGGAAAATAAGCTAAATAAAAGAGGAAGAAGAGAAGAGATAAGCTAGCTTATCAAAGCTCTATAATCTCTATATAAATCTTACATCTTTGGCAGTGCTAAGGTACAATAGACAAAGAACAGCTGAAAAATTTTACACCGGCAGCATTTCAACCTTAACCTCTTCTGCTTGTTATATGTACAACACAAAAAGAATTGTTAAGGTAACCATAAAAAATCAAAGAACAAATAAATTTGGTTAGCACCTTCCTTTCATTGGCAAAACTCAATACGCAGGACACAAGTGGTGCTTAGCTTGCCTGACAACCTATAAGGGCTTGATATATCTTTCAGGCTCAGCAGCTTAATTGCCAAGTGAGAATACTCATTTAACCATTGTGTGTAAGCTCCAAACTCTTAATAAGCAGAGTTAACTGATACCCTTGGGCTTGGGAGTCCCATGTATGCAAGCCTTGGAGAGACAAGGAGTTTTGGGCTTGGCCGCGGTGAAGGAATTGGAACACAGCCCCCTAACCGGCCAGGTGTGACCCTAGGTGATAGATTGACTTGCTCGAGTGCCTGGTATTGCAGCTCTGTTGGGTAGTCTCGCACACAGCCAATACGGGGACCTAATCCACTAGTCCACTTGCATGACAAACGCTTGGCCAATTCAAAAACTGGCGGTGCTTCTGCAATGGTTGAATTCATAGGCTCCTTAACAACTGCAGCATCAGCATTTGTTGATATTGCAGTTGTTGAAACATCCTTCACCTCCTCTGGGTTGTACTCATCTTCACCAGTAACTTTAAATGAGGTGTTGTCATCATCTATTGCACACCTCTGCAGAAGCAAAAATAGTGAAAATATAAGTACTCTGCTTAAGTAATCAAATACTAAAATGGGCATGCGCCGAGTTCAAAAGAAGCTCCAATCAAAATGTAATTAATCATTTATACTAATTGCATTTTTGTAGAAATACTTGTTAAGATATTTCAAGTATACAAACACAGGCAAGGTTCCTAACATTAAATTCCAGCCAGATGTTTTCGACTAAATTACCTTAACGTTGGTTAAGTCCACATTGTGCTCCTCAAGGAAACTTATGAATTCCTTGAAATTGTCTTCAGTTGGTAGATAATGACCACTATATGGCCATATAGCCTGAAGAAGATGAGAAAATTTTAGCTTAAAAAAGAGAGCCACTTAAGAAAATATATAATTCTGGTAACCTAGTGTGGATATGTAGATGATAAGTACCTCAAGAATCCCATCGCGGGCAACCATTCTTCCAGCAGCTGTTGTAGCCCCTCCAGATAGGAAACTTGAGTGCTGGAAAACACCTTTCTTTTTCTGCCCCACATATAAGGCCCTTGATGTGCTGAGCACAAAAATCCACTTAGAATCCTCAGTTGTGTTAACAATCACCCCACTTTGCCTGTACACAAGTTTCCCGCTTTCCACTATCACTTCAAATGTCTCCCTCTCTTTCTACAATTACAAAATACAAAGATCTTAAGGAAACTGAGAGAGAAATTCCGCATTGACTAATACGCATATGCATATAAGTTGGGTTCACATGCGTGCCCTTCCCTCTTGAGGGTCTATGCAATAACATGCACACAAATATATGCAGTGTTTTAGATGCAGAGGGGAATTTTGAATTGCAATTGCACACGGATAGAGTTACAAAACTCACTGGTCCAAGATATTTTATCAACTGACGTTGTAAAACGATCCTTGGGCATTTCTCAAGATTTAGTTCTTTACCATCACCAACATCCAACCTTCAGTTCCAAGGGGAAAATGAAGTTCAGAATAGATCATAAAAGAAAAGTTTAAGCTGCAATAGTAGATAACTGTATTGTGTAAAGGAGATGAGCTTCTATAAGGCATATTTACCAGTAGAAGAAAGGTTGGGTGCTCTTGCTCGAAAACCAGACATCATAGTAGAAGTGTAAGTTGTGTCCATAACGATGGCGTGGATCAATCTGTAAAACACAAAGGAGCAATTAAGCATAGCATCACTGACTTGTGGCCCTCGCACATTAGAATTTAGAGTTGGTGATATCAATCCTGCCAATTATTTGATCTATAAAGCAGTATTTTTAATATGTATTCAGCCAAACCGTCGGTTTAAAAGCCACAAAACTTGGGTGAATTTATTTGATAGAGTGCAAAAAAAAAATTCAAGGACCAATTTTTTTTTTCAGCCAAACCATCGGAACTATTAGCAGTTTAGCAAGAAAGATCGATGAAACAGGTTCAAGATGCATATGTATAATTTCAAATTCCTAAGAGAAACTATAAACTAACAGAGTATCAATTCAATTATAGGCCTACAATGGGACTATTTTGAATATGAATTCTGATGTTTCATCAGTGTTGTTTTGGGAATTTAAGAAAGCACAAAAAAAGGTTCAAACTTCATATTGTATTTAGTTGAGTAAGCTAAACCAAGTAAATCTAGTGAAGCAAAACAGCACAAGCCAGCTGAACAGTAGAATTTCTAATGGAAGCAAGTGGACTTACAGCTTCAAGCCAGTGTTGTAGGGCTAGTTTTTGAGCCTTCTCATCCTTTGATAAGCCCTTTCCAACCTACGGAAACAAAAAGATCATATTGTTAATATACTAATTCGCCAAACAAATGCATATCAGAGACTTGTAATAACTGATGAAGTACCTTGGCAGCCCTTGTTCTAGCTCGTGCCCAACGTGAACTGGCAGTTTCATGTTTCTCAATGTTAAAAAATGATACTGAGGACCGTTTCAGGGCTGCAAAATCTAAGGCCTTCCACCTATAATGTTTGAGTGAATATAAGAAACAAAATTACTTAAAACGCATAAGAATCAATAAAGCACCAAGAGAAACTGAGATTCTTAAGAGACAAACCAGAGCTCCTCAACTACAACTGCACAATCTGCAAGGTTCCTTCTTGTCCGGTAACTCTTGTATACTTTTTGGAGTTTAGTTGCAGCAGCATCAAGCTCACTAACAGGCCTTGGTGTAAACAATATCTCTGATTCAGGGAGTAATATTCTGGGTTTTGTTATTCGGATTGTTTCGTGAGTTTTGCCATCCAAAGAAACTGAAGTTAAGCTCTTTGGGAAAACCAAATTATTGGACGGCTTAGATACTTCAGGCTTTGCTTCTATTAAATCCCAGCCCTTGAAGCTTATGGACCTCTCTATCATCATATTATTATCAGACGTGCTATTGGTTTCTGAATCTTCTTTCTTGAAGTTCTTCCTTTCAAAGGTAATGGACCTTGCACTAACTGTTTCTATGGTGTCTGTGAAACCAAAAAACTTGTGCTTCAGGATTTCGTTCCACGTAGATGAGAGTATTGAAAGACAAAGGCCCCTGAACTGATCAGCAGTAACGGGCTTCGATTTATGGTACCACAATTTTCAAAACCTGATCATTAGAATGAAAGAAATGATACAGATTAGTTTTCAAACTTCAATATGAAGGGGATTAGATGGAAATACATTGTTTAATTAGCAGAATAAATGTTAATTTATCTGCAAAACTTCAAAATTGTCTATTGAAAAAAGCGATGAAAGTAACGAACAAAAGAGTAAAATTCTCCTACCCATTTCAAACCAGAGGACAAAATAATTATAAACACAACAATAACCCAGTCAAACAATATATCAAACAGCTTTGAGCTTCCATCACAAAATCAAAGCAGCAACAAGCTAACGCATAGAACAATAAACTGAGAAGCCACATACACCAATAATGAGCTAATATATACCCAAACCAGATACAGAACCAAAAAAGCTATCCATTAAGAACAATGAAATCAAAAGGCAGAACATGCATCAATGAAGAAGAAATCAGAACAGTTAAACCAAACATGAAAACACCCATTACAAATGGGTAGTTGAAAAATGGAAAGAATGATATCAAGATCCCTCACCTACAAATCACACAACAGGAGCTCCAAAACCTCTGGCTCTCTCCCTATCTCTCTCTCTTATCTCTCTTTCTGTGTCAACTGCCACAGAAAACTAAACCGTCTAAGACAGCACACCAGTTTACTCGCCTATATATATACACTGCTGGCAGTTTGACAAATCAAACCTCATCTGTTCTGTTTGTGGAAAAATATTGAAAATAACGAAAAGTCAAATTTGGCGTGTCAAAAGGTGACCATTCTAGTGAAGCAGCTAGAATAAATAAACTAAATAATGAAGGGAGGAGGCTAAAAGGGGAGCTTCAAGGAAGTTAAAGTGAAAGGTTGAAGAAGGCAGCAATCAAATCACTGAGCATGCTTTGTATCGGACAAAAATAGAAAGCTTCTATAATTAATTGTTGTCACCATTTTATTTGGCTAGATCAGTTTTGACAATTTTAAGTCTTACAAATTACACTTTTTCATTGACTTTGCTTCGTTTTTCTTGTTCTTAACACGAAACAGAAAGGTGAATACGTTGTATAAATTAGAAAAAAAAAATGTATTGAACTTTCTATCCTCTTAGTTTAATGATTATTTTGCAAAAGATCTGATCCCAACTTATTCTATTTTTCCGTCAATATAAAATGAATACATAAAAAATAAGGAAAAAATTGCATTTGGGGCATCTCTACACGTCTAGCGAGTGTCCTACTGATAAAATATGTGAAAAGGAGTCTCCATCCTCTCGCTGGGTAGGTATGGTCTACATAAATAAATTTATATACTAAAAGCCAATTTGCATGAAAATGTTGGTTTACTCGTGTCCACTTGATCATTAATGTCAAGTCTTTGTTATTTGCTACTCATCCACTTGCCATACAAGAGCGGTTGAAGGAGAAACCCTACCTGCATTCCATGTACAAAGTCACCTGTGTATTGATCCTATCAAATAAAGTGGTAATACATAACCATTTAATTTATTTATTTTTAGATTTACTCGAGTGTAAATGTTTGAATAATAATTATGAAAAACTCGAGTGATAATAAGTAAATTTAAACATGGACAAAAACAAAAACAAAAACTTTAAAATTTTCTTGTAATGTAATGATTTTTCATTGACCGAGTTATTGAATGAACAAAATAAATGATTACTGAGCTTTACTCAATCAAATAACAGTCACTCATCACTCCTATGGCAGTGATTTCAGTTGCCCTTTTTGTTAGATTAATAACTTTTGTTACCAAAGCCAATCATCCTAATGATGATATTTATTTGATTGGTCCGGAATAAAATTAATATGTTGCAATCTGATAAATGAAATGATTAGTTAAAAGTGAAAAATACTTACTTGATTCAAGTTTAAATTAATTAAAAATTTTATTGATAATTTTAAATTTTTTTCTCAATAATATTATTTTTTAAATCTTACATATATATTAACATTATCGATTAAACTCTTCAAAATTATTCGTGAAGCTTCCATTAAAAAGGATGTCTAAATACAATGACTAAGTTGACGGTGAATTTTGTCTTATCATTGCTATATCTTTCCCACTGAAAAAAAAACAAAACTAACCATGGAACCAACCATTTTGAGCGTGTATTTAGCGTTCCCCTGACTTAAATTCCTACTTGCATCAATAGTGTCATTTAATCCATTGACCCATCAATAGTGTCATTTAATCCATTGACCCATCAATAGCTTCAAAGTCTTCCAAAACCTTATCACTTTGGAAAATTTCTTGGGTGCATCAGTCCAAACACCATATATATGGACCGGGTGCATCACAACTATCTATACATCTGAAACTAAAATGATGAACGATTATGATGCAAAAAATGTAAATGCAAAGTGATTGGAGTAACGTACCCAAGAATTTCTCATCACTTAGATGCAAATTCATCCAAAATGTCAGATTTCTATGGTTGTCTCGTCACCTCAGCCAGCCAGTCAGCATGACTAAAATAAAATTAAATTCCATGACAGAAAACTAAACAATAACCCCTCACGAATATAATAATGATCTTTAATCATTTAATCAAATTTTATACAGCATGACTTCACCCTGCAATAATTTGCAATCACCAAAGGACAGACATGGTTGGCTCAAATATAATTTTATTGTATGATGGAAGCAAGTAGCCAGTTGATAAATACCAAACCCACTCCTCTTGGATTAAGTGCATCTTAGAGGCCATTTACAATCCAACAAGTTATGATTGAGGATGGCTAAGCAACAATATGAACCTGCTCACACAAGGTAGAGAGACTTTTGGGCTTGACAAGCACCCTTCACAGCATCAAACAAGCAATAGAAAGCACAATAACATCAAGCATATCACAAAAAAAAATTCACATAAAGCAATCTCTTTTGAGCGTAAATAAATCATTTTTTTCTTGATAAAAGCACTTTGTATACTACAATTATGATAAATCACATTTTTTTGTAATATTAATGAACTGATATGAAAGCCCAACAATTCAAACTTTGGATAGAGCATACTACAAATAGAGGCATCAAAGGAAAGGTTTGCACTCCAATGGGAAGCCGGAAGCCTATATGTTTGATACTGTATCTCAGTTCTTTCCTCGGCTTTATGCTGTGGATATTGATTGTGATTTCTGCCGGGGTGGTATGTGAAGCCAAGTCTTCATCATGTCGTACGCAGTGAAACCAATGGCCACAGAAGGAACAATCTGGCAACAAAATTGCAAAACTGGGTTAGTTAAAGAACATAGCGAATTGGCATATCCGACTCAATTGAGCTTTTAAAGATGATAAATCGTGTTTCATTTCCCAATCATTTTAGTAACCCCACTTCCATGCTAAGAAACTAGAAACATGAATGGAGACATTGTTATGAGGTTGATGTAGCAGTGGCCGGCTAAAACCACCACAAAAAAAAACTTAGGGGTCGTTTGCTTCAAAGTACAAAAGCAGGAGTCGGTGGGATTAGGCTAATTTAAACTTGCTTCTATAGAATCGATTGGGTTCAATTTACAGCATCGATTGTGTTTTCTTTTTTGGGTGGTGGGTGGTGGGTGGGGGTGGGGTGGGGGGTGGACTACTTAGGGCCCGTTTGGTTGGTGGGATTAAGGTGAGATTGGACTACTTTAATCCCACGTGAAAAGTTTGAGGGATTCATTATTCATGTAGGATTAAAATGGGATTAAATTAGTCCTAATCCCACTTTTTTTGTCCCACCTCACTTCATGGGATAGAATCTATCCCCCCCATGTGAGACTAATTTTTCTTTTTGCCCTTGAATAATAATAATTATTATAATCATAACAAATAATAATTACTATTATTATAATCATAATGATAATGATAATAATAATGATAATAATATTATAATCATATTTACAATAATATTATAGTAATAATGATAATAAAAATTATTATCATAATTATAATAATACAATTAATATTATTTTATAATTATAATAATATTAATGTGATAATACTAATAATTATTAGTTATAATTATAAAAATATTATTATGGAAGATGATAAAAATAATAATTTAATAATTATTATTTATAACTATTATAATAAGAATTATAATTATAAGTATAGTTATCATAATGATGATAATTATTATTATCATAATGATTATAATACTGATAATAATAATAATTATGATTATTAATTATAATAATAATAATCATTCTTATAATTATAAGAATAAAATATTATTATAGTAATTATAATTATAATAATAAAAATATAATTATAATTATAATTAAATTTTAGGGTTGTGAAAAAATTAGAGATGGTTAAGGATGATGAATAATGCTAGGGTATTTTGGTACTTAGGCTTCTTATCCCATTTTAGTCCTAATCCAATAATGATCAAGGTATTACCTCTTTAATCCCCTGATCCTATCCCATACTAATCCTAATCTTATCAAACTATAATCCTGTACATGAACCAAACAAGCCCCTAAGGAATTTGTGTTGACTTTAGGGTAATTTCTTAGTATTTTTGCGTTGAATTCTGGTTTTGATTTGTTGAATTGGAGATTTTCATGTCGACTTTTTGGTTTAATTTGTTGAATTGGTGAAATTGGAATTTTTGTTTTTTACAAGTAAATTGAAATTTTTGTGTTGAATTAGAATGAAAATTTCTGGGTAGTTTTGTGGGACATTTTTGGCTGATACCAATTGAAAACCTACCAACCAAGCATAGGAGTATGGTGTGATAAATTTAGTCAGTCTCGTGAACCAAACAAGTATTACCACGTTAGTCCACCACTAATATTGTTACTATGATCCTACATCAGCCCCGCTTCAATCCTGTCCACAAATCAAACAAGCTGTTAATTTTTCAAGTTGTGCGACCCAAAGCAACTAAGTACCACATCAAGGGACAGGTATCATGAAACCTAACATAACAAAGGTTTCACCAGTAGATAGTGTTGATTCAAACGTATTTTACAAGTGACTTGCTGAGCACACAATCCCAACCTTTGAATCATGACCTAGACACATCATGCTACTGTGCTCATAGAGGTCATAAGATGTTCTTGTTAACAGTTTTCAACCTCCCGTCTTAAAGAAGTTCTTATATTGCAGTGATATAATCATCCACCATGAGACAAGTCTACTGCACACCTTCAATTTGCATCAGACCCAAATGAAGTATTTGAAAATGAACTATAATTTAAGCAGCATGGTATAAGCAATTACCTTAATATAATTAATGCTCAGGCCTGCAAATAACTGTCTCCAACCCTGATTCCGGGCAATAGTGGTAAGCCCTTCAAATGTGTTTCTGTACCTGGTAATGCCTTGAATTGACGAGGGTTGCAGATTTTCAACCTGTAAGTAAACATTTCAAATAAGATTTAAACTCCATTAAAACTTTAACTTGACATCACAAATATGTTAACTTCAAATAATGAGATTCATTTGGAGCTTGACAGATCAACTAATGAACCACACGGTAAAATATCCAGTAAATGATTTGAACCAATCAAACTTGGCATTTCTTCAAGCTCAAAGAGGCCTGGGACTACTCATACCGCACATTAATGGCATGGATAAGAGTATTGGATGTGCATCAACTGGGTCAGATTACCAGAAGGCATCAACAGAAGAGATGAGGAATATGTCTATGATTACCTATTTCTGAGATATTACTTTCTGCAAAAGCCTATTTGCTGCACTTATACTATAATTTGGGTTAAAGTACCTAAATCCAGAAATCTATCGCATATGTGCTTGATATGCAGCTCTATGGCACAAGAAGAACAAATCAGACAATTCAATAATTCAGCAGAGCATGTCAGTCCCCATGTTTTGAAGACTAGACAAATCAAACACCTAGTTAAGCACCCATACCCAACAACACACCCGATGCCTTTCAGTAGTAACCCACAATTTCACTTCCAATTATGTTGACTTGGATGGTGTACACTTTAATGGCTTCCTCGTGCAAGAATTAGATCAAATTTTAATCATTCCAGAAAATATCCATAATTTTGATAGCCTCAAAAAGAGATAGCATTACACCAATTGCCAGTAAAAGAAATAACCATTATACGCTACCAGAAGGGTTCAAGGATTGTACATTACCTGCATCTGTCTCCTAACAACATCTAATGGGTATGTGAAGGTCTGACCAAATAACCCAGCCAGAGCTCCACAAGAAAGACGCATCGCAATGGACTTTTGATGCTCTTCAGGAACATGCCTCTTAAGTTCCTCATATATATAGAACTTTAGACCAGCATAAGGAAGGATGCCAGTGAGTGTTGGCCCTGCACAAATAGAAAGAAAATTCACTCATTGTCCATCTGACCAAAATTTGCAAAGAATCAAAAGCAAAATAAAATGCTGAATGGAATTGGGACAACAGGGCTATAAAAATGTCATTTAGTTGTTAGAATTACCCTTTCTAACTTATTATGTCGTGCAGAGCGAAACATTCCTAAAAAGCCAGTTATCAAGATCAGCTAGCGCAAGGAAAACAAATGTTTCAACAAAAAAATGAGCCTTCATCTTTATCATATAATTCCTTATCAAGGGTCAATCTTTACTTTCTTATCTTTAGGTCCATCAGGTGCAAGAGTCCATCACTAATACCACGGCCATAATGGTTGACTAATACCACGACCATAATGGTTGTCCGACACACTGTAACATACAGGTTACAGCTTATAAAACAAGCAAGTACATACCTACACCACGATACAGTGCACGTATCCCCCCTTCTTTGTAGACAATTGTAAATACATCTTTTATGCTACTGTATACAGGTCGAGAATAAATACTTTTCATACTGCCACTGAAACTTCTTCTTGTGTCCACAACCTATACAACCATTAAGTATTAGTTAGAATGGGAAATCAGATCACATAACAAAGAATTGGATTCTTGAACAATCACTTTTCCATTAATGTGAAAATGAAGATTCCTTGAAGGCTGAATCTACCAATTGAAAAACACAGTTCCATACTTCTATCTAAATCGTTTTTTCTTCTCCCTTTGGTAATTCTTAAACTAAGATCTACCCAAGCCCCAACTATCCATTCTTTTATCAGTTGCGCTAAAGCTCAAGGGTCATTCATCTCCAATATACTGAACAGAGTATTAAACCAACACTAACTCATAAAGAAAACATTAAAGATTCACAAACCGCACGACTCCTGATAACAATAATGGAACATGCTCCTAAAACATAACTTCTGTTTTTGATGAAATAAAGTTCCCAAAGAACCATTTATTTGTGTTGGAGGTGGGGTTTCGAATACCAGATTGAATTATGACATGGGGGGAATATCTGTCAACAGTTCTAATCACCCCATTTGTGTTCCTAGCTACCAGACTCATCATATCTGTCAAAAGTTCCAATTACCCTATTTGTATTCCTAGCTACCAGACTCATCATATCTCACACTTATGATCAACCTAAAGATTGGATAACCAGTCGAAGTACATTATTATGCACAAAAACAAAAGACAAAGCATCATGCAGACTCCCACGAAATTATAACATTATAATGTATAGTAGAGGAGTTGTTATGCCATATTCTCCATTCTTTATCTCCTTCACTTCGCCAAATGATTCTGGGAAACTACATGGGTAGTCAAAATGCCTAAAGAGTGATATATAATATGCAAAATGATAAGGTACACTTTGCACCCAGATTCTCAACCTTCGATGCATTCTTAACGGCTTTGAAGCGGTTTCTGATCTTAAGATCAACCTTAATAAGAGTGCTTTAATACCTATGGGTGAGAAACTGAGAATGTTGATGGGGATTTTTTTGGCAAACCTATTGGGGTGTTTCGTGTAAACTATTCCTGTAAAATATTTGGGTCTCTCCTTGGGGGCTAAATTTAAAATCAAAAGTACTTGGGACTCTATTGTTGAGAGGTTTGAGAGAAAGCTAGCGGGGCGGAAAAAACATTATCTTTCTAAGGGGGAAGATTGACCCTTATTAAGAGAACGTTGTCTAGCCTTTCTATCTACTTTATGTCTCTTTTCACAATACCTTAAGGCCTTGCAAAAAAGCTTGAAAGTATAGTAGATTTCTTTGGGTAACACAGGGGGAGGAATATAAGTGGAGATGTTTGGGTCAGCTTAAAGCTAACTTTATGTTGGAGCTTATATTTTAAAATTTGACAAAAACTCAATCAAAGCACCTATTAATTGATGTTTTAATTGTTCTTTAATGAAGTTTAATAAGGTTTGATTTAATTTGATTAAGTTTTTGGCAAATTTTAAAAAATAAGATCTGGCTTAAAAAGTTAGCTTTAAGCTGACCCAAACATCGCCAATGTCATTTGGTGAAATGGGGCATTGTGAAACAAACAATTGCGAAAGAAGGTTTGAGGCTCAAATCACTCGCTTTGTTTAATCATCCTTACTTGGGAAATGGTTATGGAGATTCTCTATTGAAAATAAGCATATTTGAAAGAGAGTTTTTTTTTGTACCAAGTACAAGGTGGAACATAATTGTTGGATTACTAGAGGAAGTGGATTAGGAAAGGAATGAGATTATTTCCTTCCAAAGGTGTGTTTTGAGGTGGGGAAGGGTGATACTATTAGTTTTTGGCATGATGTCTGGTGTGAGGATACCACTTTGGAAGATCAATTTATATGTGCTTATTCTCTCACGAGGGATAAAGAAGTTTTGACTTGTAATTGTGTCTCCGACAACTAATGTTGTGGTGGCTTGGAACATTTCGTTTAACCGAAAACCTAAGTGTGCAAGATTGGGAACTCCAAGAATTAGACGACTTTTTAGAGAAGATTTATCTAGCAAAGATTGATTCACAAAGAGAGGATAGAGTGAATGGTGTCTTTCGGCGGATGAAAGGTTTGGAGTTAGCTCTTCTACAAGCCCTTCTTTTGCTTTTTAAGGAAATTCAAAGTTTCCTTGGAAAGCTATATGGAAGACTTGTGCCCCTTCTAAAGTGGCCATTTTTTTTGCTTGGGAGGCTACTTGGCGAAGAATTTTGACCATTGACAATCTTCAAAGAGGAAAAGTTTGGTGAATCAGTGTAACCTTTGTAAGAAGGGAGCTGAATCCATCCACCACATTTTGCTTAGTTACTCTTGGTCCCATCTTCTTGGGGAGATGGATTTTCGGATTATGGGTCCCTTTTGGGTTTGTGTCGTTTTCGTTCTTGAGGAAATTTGGATAAAGTAGCATTCGTGTTTCTAAAGAAACGAGGAAAATCATTGCTTTGATTCCCTTTTTTCATTATGTGGGTGGTTTTGTGGGAAAGAAACATGAGGGTTTTTGAGAATATAGAGAGAGTTAGTGTGCGCTTAGTATTGGAAAAGGTTTTTCATTTTCCATCTCCATTTTCTTTAATACTTTCATCAATAATTTAGACATTCTTAACATAAGTTGGAAGACAAGACTTCTCTTTCCAACATAATATTGGAAAATTTAGGAAATATTTTTTTTTGTTTTCTAACTTTTCTAATATTATGTTGGAAAGAGAAGTGTTATTTTCCAAATTATGTTAAGAATATCCAAATTGTTGAAAAAAGTGTTAAAAGAAAATGAAAAATGGAAAACATTTTCCAATACTAAACGCACCCTTAGTCTCTTTTTTAAAGAGGGGCAGCTTAATCTTCCATTTTTTGGTTGAGGGTAATTTTTCGGTAAATTAACTTCATCTTATAGAGTTCATAGAATCACTTTCTTGTAGATAGTCCTTTGTTTAATTGAATTGCACCTTCTTGGTGCCTTTTTATAATACTATCTACTTTAGAAAAATGATAATGTCTTTGAAACTACAGTTCTCCTTTGACATCATTCATTGAGAGAAATGTCATGGGTGCTTTAGTAATCGACAATGTAAATTCAAAAAAAAAATTGCTTTGATATAATTTTGATCTTTTTTTTAAATTGGTAATATAATTCTGAGTTAACTTTGCAAAATAGTCATAAGCCACATCAATCTACAGCAGATCAAGCTAAAACAATTGTTTATCTAGCAATCTTGTTCATTAAACTAGAAAGGAAAACCCTTTCAAGGATCTAACCTTAATCCGAAAACAGGAAACTTAAATTACTAAAGTATACACCGATATTCAGTACTGCCATTCAGTCCAATGTTATAATATTATGGACCTTCCCACTTCAGTTTAAAAGATAAAAATAACAATGCACGATGTACCTGATAAGCAAGTTTAGTACGAGCCAAATCCAAGGGGTATGTGCATATTACCGCTGTTCCTCCAGAAACTGAACCAGCTAGTAAATCAATGACAGGCCCTGATCCTAAGGAAGGATAGTTGTTCAGAATCCAACTTCGATATCGCTCATATGTCATGAAATGTAAGCCCGCATAAGGAACAATCCGAAGAACACTAGCTCCATTTCCTCTAAAAGAAATAATAAGCATGAATTATGGTAACTTTCTTGAGGCCATAGATCAGAGAGAGAAGGTCAAGTAATTGCATACTTACTTGTAGAACCCCAAAACACCTTCATGCTTTAGTAACTTCTTTAAGGATTGATAAACCCCAAGAGATTGAAATCCTTCAGTTCTAGTCTATAAAATTGAGGGAGAGAAATAACGATATAGATAGGCAGAGAGAGAGGGAGACATGAAGAGTCATATGGAAGCATGAAGATATAAACATATCAGTACATTAGCAATATATATAAATATATCAGTAAAGAAGAAATAGACCAAGTAACAAGAAGATAACATGACAAATATCTACAAGCAATGCCCAACAAGCACCATAGCATCTTTTATTTTTTATTTAAAAAAAAAGAAGCCTGTCCCAACAAGAATTTAGATTGAATAAGGAAAGGGGGGAAAATCACTACCACTAACATAATCTTGTAAAATCAATAAATTTAAGAGACATCAATCTAAAAAGCATTTTGCAATTCACTCAACAAATGCCAGAACTACTCCAAGCAAAGCAGCAAGTATTCATGATCAACAGATCAAGAGACCATGAAAAATTAATATAATTTTTTTCAGCAGAGTAAAATGCAAACTAAACCACACAAAATATACAAGGTATCAACATCCAGAATGATCATGTTAAGAAATCAGATGCTTCACCTGCAAGAGAATTTTAATCCGTTCCAATGGTGCAACGGCAGTCTTAGCAAATGCTCCAGCGGCCCCTCCAGCAATAAGCTCCTTGACATAAACAGGCAAAGTATCAATGTAAGAAACCTCTCTTTGTGCTGATGAACCATCAACAAGGTCAACCATATTTGCTGACAGTGTAGACCCTTGCGAAGAACTCATCTCAAAATAGTTGAACTCAAAGTCTCAAACCCAATTCCACAACTAAAACCTTGTTAAATTCGAATAATTAGATTACCCACCCTGTAGCTTAAAGAACTCCTTATCCCATCTCTCTCTCGGGATAAAAAATGAAAAGGCTTTTTGTTCAAAAGGCAAACTCAATAGCCTGAGAACACCCAAAAATGAGTTGGGCAAGCTCAGAAGCTCATCATACTCCTTGATAATAACAAGATACATCAACAGGTATAACGAAACAGATCACACAGAAAAATCAGCAGCCCCTTAAATAACAACCCATTGATCTATCACGAAATCACTAATACTCATTTCAAGCTGATCGATGTTATTTGATATTCCGATCAAAATCAACAACCCAGATCGAACAATAACCAAACGTCCAAACTTCCCGCTAAAAAAAATAATCCCAAGAACCTCTATCAAAATCTCCAAACCCTTATATAACTGCTCCACATAAAGTAAACAATTCAATAAAAAAATCGACAATAGAGACCGAATAATCAACACCTATTCAATTCAAAAAATGCCCACAACAAATCCAAAACCAAATTATCGTTACCCAATAGAGATTGATCCAGATTGTCGAAGTTTTCCAATCGAAAAATCAACGAGAGAGGTCAGCAATGGCGAAGGAAACCTACCAGAAACCGGTTGAATAGGTTAAAGGAGAACAGGCGTGTATAGAGCAATACCACAAGCAAATACCCGTTCTCCTTCGCCGAAGTGAGAAAGAGATTTCCTTTGGAACTTCCTTCAAACGCGTTCCTTTTCGCTGTTTTCTTTCCTTCTTTGCAAGCCGCCGCCGCTTTGTGAATAGAAATTTAAAAGGAGCTTTGTAGAGGCGTAATGTCATGCAACTCTGGTGCATTAATTCCCATGGACCGTAGCACTTACATTGATTTTGAATTTTGATACGTTCCACTGCCCTTTTCCACTTTTGATTCTATTTAGGAATCTTCCTTTTTCTTGGGAAATCCTAGTTAACTTTGGACTATATTATAGATTTAGATTTATAATTTCTTGTTTAGTTATTTAAATTGTATGTGAACAACTGTTTTACCGTTTTACTGTAGCATGCTTGTGAATGATTAGAATGCATAAATAAGAATAATTTTATTTCATTTATAAAAAGTTGATGAATTATAACCGCTACAGAGCCTTTTGACCATATGTCACACCAAACTCCCAATGATTAAATTTTATCCAAATATCTAAAAAGGAAAGATTTTTATCCATTCTCATTAATAATTATCGGAGCTTTGTTATCAGGGATGGTATAGTAATTTGTTTTTATAAAGTTTCAAACTTTTTTGACTTGTCGGAGATAAATATAAAAGAGATTTTATTTTCACGAGGATACAAACGCAAGAAATAATCTTCGTCTTTTAAAATTTTGTTTTCAGTTTTTATTATATTAAGTTTTTATGTTTTATATAAATATATTGAATAAATTTATTAATTATCAAATTAACTCTTTAAAATTTTGTTTTAATTTATTTTGAGAGATAATATATATTTGAATTTGTGAGGTGTAGAAATTATATAGTGTTTATACTTTGTATTGAACGTTCATTTTATTATTAAAAAAAAATATTAACAGGTAATTTACAGTTTTTTAATCAAAATCTCAGTTTTTGTTTATAAACGGAAACGAAAACGAATAATAAAACGAAATCTTTAACATAAATGAAAACGAAGAGTACTTTTATAAACGAATATTGAGACGGTAACGAAAATGACACTGTTCGCTTAAAACCTGTCTTATTACCATTTCTAAATATTTATCCCTTATTACAACTGAGATCTTACTTCCCTATTACCTCTCACTTTTTTTAAAAACGTTATAAGTTGAGAAAAAGTTACACTTAAAATAAAAATAAAAACACAAAGCTCATTTAAGTTTATGTTTTTAAACCATGTCAGTCAATGTGAAAAAGTAAAATATGACCGTTAATTAAGCTTTTATAGTGGTAAGGATAAAGTAAATTCCCTTACCATCCAAAATTAATTTTGTCAACAAATGTTTTCTTAAAAGTGATTATGGAATAGAACCTGCAAAAAAATATATTCTAATTTTGATCCAAAATTATCCATTATTTTAAGCTGTTTTGAGATCCGAATTCAACCTAAAAGCACATTTGAAAAGGGGTGTTTAGACTTAATCTCCGCTTCTTGGTAATAAAAGAAGTTGGAAAAGTTAGACCTATAAGTGGTCCAAATGAATCAATCTATGGGTAACAAGGGTGTGGAACAAAACCGATCGTGGGTCAAATCAATCTAAACTGATATAATAGATCAGTTTGATTGGATTTTTTGAATGCAAATTTGTGTTTAGATTGAAAAAACGTAAAACTTTCGTAATCTGATGAGTATATATATTTAATAGTAGTTTATATATATTTTAAATATAGAATTTGTGAGATATTTGTATGTCGTAGTGTATTGATGTTGAAACCTTAAAGGATTTTAAATTAAAAAATATGTTAAATTGAAAAAACTAAACAATCCAAATCGGTTTGAATTGATTAGCCAAATTATCATTTGATTGGTTATAAGTTGGATTGAAATTTTTTTCGATCGGGTTGAATTAAGCTTTTAGGTCAATTCAACCCAAATGAACATACTCACCCTTAACTATGAGTATCAATGGAGAAAAAAACCTCACAAAAAAGAAAACGGAAAACAAAAATGCGCGATGAATTTACATGTTACATATAATTTCAAACTCTGTGTTATTTTATTTACAATGTTACCATTTTGATGTGCGAAAATGGGGGAAAAGTATAATTTATTATAAAAGCAAAAAATATGAAAAAGTTATTACAAAAAAAAAAAAAAATTCATATGCAACTTTTTATTTGTTTTACTAATTTTTTTTAAAATCACGAAACTTAATTCTCTTTGGTAAAGCAATATTTTAATTCAAAATTTTCAAAACAAAAGGTCACGTTTAGTTAAATATATTTTTTTTGATAAAATATTTAGTTAAATATTAAATATCAAAATAAATGTAGTAATTTGTAAAGGGTATAAATAATAATTTAGGCAATGTCACCGTATTTTCTTACAAGGAAAGTTATAAATAATGACATGGATTTAAATGGTAACAAGTTCAATCAAAAAGTAAACCAAATCATATTAATCAAATCTTGAAATATTCTCACCGATTTATTCATAAATACTTAAAACACCACAACCCTAATCCATTGAAAAAAAAGGAACCCTGCAAAAACTTCACAACTATGTATGTACTGCCATTGCTAAACGTCTTCATGCACAGTGATAAACCCTTCTTTTAGTTTATCATAATACATATTTAATCAATGTTGCATCACTTGCATAACTTAAGTTTTTTTTTTTTGTTTTTCTTGTGTTGTTGTGTAAGGGTTTTTCATTTTATTCTTGAATTTTTAGAAAATTTTGTTTGAAAGATACCAAATGGAGATCACTCATAATGATAAAAAGTACGTTCGTGGTTTGAACATTGGACGTGGATCTTTCGGGGTGATATACGATGGTATGTATAGTACTCAATTGTTATTGCTATTATTTTATATATTTTTTAGTACTTTATTAATTAATAGTAATTTATTATTTTAAGCACCAATGCCCTAATGATGGCATTGATTCCATGTTGCAGGTGTTGATAAGGAGACTAATGAAAAAGTTGCCATCAAGCTTGTAAGCATTTTATTTCTTTTCCATTAAAACAACCCAAATTGGAATTGATCAAAAAAGAAAAAAATTGATAAATTCTGTTCAGATTCATTTAATTTCTTGTTTGAAGCTTTGAATTCAATAATGGGTAACATAATTTTCTTTTGTTAATTAATACAACACTAATAACATATGCTTTATTGGTTTTAGGAGCCTGTTGATTCAAAGCATCCACAATTGAAGCATGAATCAGAGTTGTACAAATTCCTACAAGGAGGAAGTAAATGAAATTTTAGGACAATCAAAGTTATTTTAGTTGGTTTTAATGCAAAATCCCATTTTTGTTTTCCTTTTATCTTGCAGTTAATTTAATAATGTCTATCAACTTTGGCAGCTGGAATTCCAAATATGAAATGGTTTGGGGTTGATGAAAATCATAATGTTCTTGTTATGGATTTATTGGGAGATAGCCTTGAGAAACTGTTTAGGAAGTGTAATAAGAAAATGTCTTTGAAGTCTGTTCTCATGCTCGCGGATCAAATGGTAAGAATTTTGAGTTTGATTTATCTGCTTTGTCAGATTAATTAAGGTGATTTATCTGCTTTGTGATTTTAATCTGCTTATCAGATTCATCGGATTGAGTTTGTTCACTCCAAATCTTATGTGCATCGAGATATCAAGCCTGACAATTTCCTTATGGGCAGAGGAAATCATGAGAATGAGGTTTTACGAACTTGGAACTTTTTTTACAGTATTGATTTACAGTATATTTTACCTGCAGGATATTTAATTATTGATGTTTCATGATCTATTTAACTTGTGTCTCAGGTCTACATTGTTGATTTCGGATTGGCTATGGAGTACAGAAGTTCTTCAACCCACCAACACATTGAATATAGGTTAATAGAACTCTTTAATTTCTCTTCTGATTATATTTTTTTACCAATCCAAGAACTTATCACATAGAAAAACCCAAGTTGTTTATGATCTTTGATTAATAAAAGGGAAATACAGAAACTTTTTTTGAATGAAAATTCAGTTTAGGGTTTTCACTGATTAACATGTTCACTAGCACTGCAGAGAGGGTAAGGGTTTTACTGGAAGTTTGAGATTTGCTAGCTTGAACGCTGTCTGTGGAGTTGGTATGTAAAAACCTCATTTTTATTTTAATCCTTTTGCTTTCTGATTTAATCTAATAAATGGGGTTTTCTTGAAATGGCATAGAACAAAGCCGGAGGGATGATTTAGAATCTCTTGGATATGTTCTAGTTTATTTCTTAAGGGGAAGGTGAATGTTACTCCTTACCATTGTTGATGTTCAATGTTTTTCTTTTACAGTGTGAATAGCAGTAACTCCATTTGTGCTTTTGTTTCTTTTGCTAGCCTTCCATGGCAGGGATTGAAGAGGGTGCAAACTATTAAAGAAACAAGGTTTACCACCTCTGTTGAGGTAGCATTTTTCAAGGAAGTGTTTATGGATTTTTATGTGTAATCAGTATTACAAAACTTTTATATAAGTTTTTTTTTCTGGTTTCTCCACAGAACTTATGTGAGGGATTTCCTCAAGAATTCGCAACTTATTTACATTACTGTCGTTCATTGCATTTTGATGATCAACCAGATTATGGTTATCTGAAAAGAATGTTTAGAAACCTTTTTTCGCGTCAAGGTTTGCTTATGATTTCTTAGTTCATAAGATGATCAGTACTTTTCTTTAAGAGCTATTAGTATTATAGCAGTTTTATGCTCACTTTGTCAGTTGTTTTCTATGTTTCAGGTTTTAAATTGGATTATATCTTTGACTGGACAACTCCGAAGTATCAAGAATCTGTTACTGATGCTTGTCCTCCTCCTCGACCTTTCGTATGTGGATTTTTGTAGTTCTGATGAGTTTCTGCTCATATCTCTCATAAAATCTTCGTCAGCTGATTAATGACTGCATTCGTTAGGGCCTTTGCTGCAGTGTACCCAGCACTTTGGATCCCCCAATCATTGCCAGTGTTCATAATAATTCAGGTAGATTTTAGGCATTTGTTTTCTTAAATCTATTTTCCATATAAATTTCAATTTCTTTCAAGAAGGTTTTGTGATCTTATATAATAATATGCAGCAGATTAATGGTGTTGCTTTTATGTAACTTTCTTGCAGGTGGTAAAGGAAGAAAACCAGCTGACAGGTCTTTATTCCATCGTTCTAGCAGTACAACAGCAAGAACTGAAAGTTTGCTGCAACACAAGAATACTGTTGCCAAAGTTTCATCTGCAATTAAAGATTTGGTAATTTTATAATTAACTTCTGCCATGTACTTTAATCTTGACCCGAATTTTGATTAAACTTAAACCTGTGCAGTTATCAAGCTTTAAGCCTTTGTCAAGACAAGCATCTGTCTCTAGCACTAGCAGCAGCCACAATGGAAAGCCAAGAAGCTTTCAAATAAGCACGGAAGCAGCCCAGAAGATAGCTACTGAGCGAAGAAACACTAGTACTTCTCGTGGGAACATATCAGATATGGGAAAATACGAGTCCATTCGCAAGAGTTTTGAGTTACTAAATTCAAAGAATAAGAAGAAATCGCAGCAGTAGCAGCTGTCCAGGAAGTTGTTAGACACTCGCGCAAATTTGATTTTTTCTTTTTACTGCCAACCTTTATAAAGCTTGTGGTCTGTTTCATATTTTTGAAGAAGGTTTGTTTGATGATACGTGATATAATCCAAACTTAATTATGCTGATCAGAGGAGAAAACCCAATTCTTTGAACAAAAAAGTCACTTATCCATTTCCATTTATCATTGCAAAAAACAATCATATGTTGATCTACAAGACAAATTCTACCTACCATTGATAACACAATAGATCAAGAAGTTTCTTCTTCATCTTTCCTTGTTATTATTCCCTTTTCTTTATCTTAGCTAGGAATTGAGTTTTGATCAATTGTGGAGGTAGTCCTCTGTAAAGAGAAAGAACACGAAGATTTTGGATGGTATGTTGCAATTCTTTTACCCTTTTTATCGTAGATAACAGCATCATCCTCATCAGGTGGTACTCTACATTTCTCCCCTAATATAATTGGTTTGATCAAAACCGAGTCTTCTGCTCTCAATTTCCCTTTCTTTCTTTGTTGCTTCTCCTCTTGATCTTGTCTTTTACCCGTGAATGACAAGCTTCTTGGGACTTTAACACTTAAAGTTGAGCTTGGTTTTCGCATGGAAGCAGACTTTGTAATCAAGTTGTTACACGAGTAAGTCTCTGTAAATTTATTCATTGCTGGTGGTAGTGGCAATTCTTTGATTTCTGGGGGTTGTTGTTGTTGAGTCTCTTTTGTATCTTCTGATTCTTCTTCTCCTGGTAGAGGTGGAGGAGATACCAATGATGATGTTTCTGCGGTTGCAGTTGAAGGCGAAGAAGTAACCAAAACAGGATTCTCTGAAGCTTTAATTTGGGGAGGAGAAGATGGATCAGGTGATGGTTTTTTTCGAAGCCCACATAAACCTGTGATTATAGCAATTGTAGCAGCCATTGCAGCAGCTATAAGAGAGAATGATATTGCTGGATGTATTAATGGATCATCACCTAATGGAATTCTCCTTCCCATAATTCAAACATACAGAACAAAAAGTATTTGGGAATACAATACCACTTTGCTTTGCTTTGGTTGTCCTCCAACTCTATATGGTTCTTGTTTTTCTGTTCTTTTTTTAATTTTTCTTTGGTTTGATATTAAAAAAAATGGTGCTACTAAGTTTGCTCTGGTGAAATTTGTGTATGTAGATCAGAAAAATGAAATGGGTTTTATTCGGTTTTTCGTATACCCGAAACAGATTGCTTGAATTCAGGGGCTTAGGGAAGAAAGCTGAGGTGAGGAGACAGAGTTGCAAGTTTGAGTTTTGGACATTCTTACTGTTCTAAATTTAGTAAAAGCCTTTCATTTGGCAGTTAAGTTAGTTACTTTCCCTAAAAGCATCAGAAACTCCTCCATTTCGACCCGTGGGCTGATATGATTATTGGGCTATTTGAGATGGACTCCGAACACGTTGGCCATAATCACTTAATCAGGCCTAAGAAAAAGTAGACTGATCCCATCTGGGTCAAGTCTAAGACATACTGTAATATAAATTTGGCTAAAAGTAGTTTTATCCTTTCAGTCAAATTATTTTTTAATAGACGTATTTGACTTGTTTGAGAGTTTTGATTTGAAAATGTTGGTTCGAAACTTGATTAAATCGAGTTTTAATTTGAACTAGAGCTGTGATTTTGACTTTGTTAATTTATTGAGTCGAGTTCGAGCAATGTTAAGCTAGGTTTGTTAGACTCGCAAGTCATATCAATTTAATTAATAAATTAAATAAATATTATATATATTATTTATTTTATATATTTTTTTAACATGTATTATAAAAAACATATATATTTATTATTTTATTTCGAAAATATTGATTCGACTTGGCTCGCAAGCCGAATTCGAACCTGAATTTCACCTTACGATTCGAGCTCAAGTTCAATTTTATTAACTCGAACTCAGCTCGAATAAGATTTTTACTCAAGAGCCGAGCTCGAACTCTCTCCAACTTTGACTCAGCTCGAATTCATCCTTACTTTCCAAGCTTTCAATCACGAGAAATAAGTTCTCCATACATCAAAATTTTTCAAGTAAATCCCTTGTCGAACTCATCTTTCCATATTGATGTTATTTTT
This sequence comes from Bretschneidera sinensis, assembly GCA_023935145.1. Taxonomy (NCBI): domain Eukaryota; kingdom Viridiplantae; phylum Streptophyta; class Magnoliopsida; order Brassicales; family Akaniaceae; genus Bretschneidera; species Bretschneidera sinensis. Next base: position 13,218,339 of record CM043701.1, read on the forward strand.
AAGTATGATAAAACAGTTTAACCACTTAATCAAACTATTTACTCTTTGACACTGTTTGATTGTAGGCTAATGCTGCAAATCAATTCAATCGATTTCTTGTAAAAAAACATAAAACTCTTATAAGGTAATATTAAATACCTCTCTAGTAAAATAACTTTACCTTGTACATTTAGATGCAGAGAAAGTGAAAGTTTACGGTTAAATTATTTAATTAAATAATTAAATTATTCTAATATCATACGTGATAATAACATTGATGAAGTCAATGAAATTTTACGAGAGATTTAATTAAACGAAATTTATAATTAAATAATTTATTTATAATAATCAAAAACTTGTGGGTTTAAGGCACTGAGTGCGGCTGGGATGAGGAGATCCACCCATCAAATTAGTGTAGTCAGGAGTTTACACTATCATTGCTCTAAACATGCTTTTGCATAGGCATTTTGGGCTCACTAGTTTTCCCATGTCTGCAAAACAAGAGCTGAAGTCATTTCCTACATCTCAATGTTCTCACGTGACAGAGACAACTGCAGTGTTTTTCTTAGGACATTCTGGGAAATAATTGTGAATATCCACAAATAATTTTTTTTGTTGGTTTTGTAAGATATATGGTGTAAGGCAAATTAGGTAAATATAAGTGTGGATGCTGAAAAATTGTCGAAATCTGAATAGTCAAGAAGTGAGATCTGCACATATGAAATAAAGAAAAAATTTAAAAGCTACGGAGGATGCGGGAGTGTATTTTCAAAGGATTCAATTTTTTGGGAGATGAGAAAAATTGTGTAAAATTAGGAGTTATGAGTCATGAATTGAAAAATATATTTTGATTCTTGAAGACCTTGTTTTTATAGTGTTGGAGTATAGTCCAATTAGGAGAACAATTTTATAATTGAAACATGAGTAGTATTTTTTTGAAGTTATCTACAAGCTGTAAGAGTTTATTTAAAGGTTAGAGTGATGGATAAAGTTACTGTTATGCCCTTTGTCATGTGTTTGGAAGAGATTGATTATCTTGTCATAGTTATAAAATTATTATTTTACCTTTGAAGATCGACACGTGTCATTATGTTATTGAAGAGAAATTTTTTCCCTATATCAATAATTAAACAAATAAATAATAATAATTTTAATTAAAATTTAAAAACATGAAATCTACCTAATGTTTTACATTTTTCATATCAATATTACACCAAGTGAACCTTATCAACGGTTGCCAGGAAGCCTATGATTTGATGGTTATAGTGAGGTGGGATTTACAATAAATTTAATGTTGGATTCTTATAATTATATTTTTTCAATTGATAAAAAAATAATTTCAAACTATTTCAATAGAACTATATAAAAGTTTTATGTTGGTGATGTAATTGATAGCATTCTTTTTGATTTGTTTGGTACTTAAACTTGTAATAATATTTTTAATTAAATTATATTGTTAAAAATATTTAATTTTAATTAAAAAACTAAAAAAGAGTTAATAATAATATTTTTTATATATATATATTTTCAGTAAAAAGGAAGAAAACAAAAAATGTGTTCTCTGTTCCTATGAGTTAAGCCCCAGTCAAAGCAACAATCTTGGCTGTTTTCTCGGCGTATCTTTGTTCTTTATTCTTTTAGTCTCCTCCTTTATTTTTATGATTTTTTCCTTTTTTTTCTTTGGTTATATTGTTTGACTTGGGGAAACAAATAATTTCCATTTTTAAATATCCCCTATAGTTTTTTATTTTATTGAAAATCCACTATATTTTTACATACTCACATATATTTGCTCTAATTGCTACTATAATTAATTAAATCCAAAAGCCGACAGAGAGACGTTGGATTTGAAAGGGAATGGAGCATGTGGGCTTCCCATGTTTTTATTCTCCAAGTATGTAAGACCCTTTAATTTCTGCAAATTCTATGTACTTTGTTCTTGAATTCAAGATTGATCCGGATTGGTTTTCGCAAATTTGATTTTTTTATTTATTTCTCCTTATCCTTTGTTTATTGATTGATTTTCCAATTTTTTTGGAGTATTACCTAGATACTCCTATATTACTCCATCTGCATATGTTTTGAGATTGAATAGAGCAAAATTGTAGAGATTGTGAATGGAAGAAGAAAACACGAGTAGCAAGTTCAAGAGGGTGTGTGTCTTCTGTGGAAGCAACTCCGGCCACAGGAAAGTCTTCGGTGAAGCTGCTATTGAATTGGGCAATGAACTGGTTTGTTTATTTGGTTACACACTTTCTTCGAATGAGATATTTGTGTTTGGTATCAAAGAATGATTATTTTTTTTTCTTAATGGTATTTGTGTTTGTCGTGGGATACTTTTAGGTGGATGTTTGATGACCGGGCTTTGATGTTTTGGATGATGTGACTCTTTTTTGGTTCTAGCGTTTAATTGTAAAACATGAGCGTTTTGATGACTTTTTGAATGTGTTGTTGAGTTGTGAATTTGGGGTTTGATGTATTGAATTGGTTTGTTCTGTTTGGTACTGCTACTGTTCATGGTTTGAAATTTGTTTTCACTCTCAGAACATTGACCTTTTATGTTATTGTAAATGAGTTGCTAATAAGTTATTTGATGTATTGAACTTGTTATGAGCTATTTGGTATTTACTGTTCTTCTACTTTGGCTTCTCTGCTTAAAATGGTTGCTTCTAGTGGAAATTTTTGTCAGCTTTTGTTTTAAACTCTAAAGTGTGGATTGCAGGTGAAAAGGAAGATAGACTTGGTCTACGGTGGAGGAAGTGTTGGGTTGATGGGTTTGATATCCCAGCGAGTGTATGATGGTGGTTGTCATGTTCTTGGGTAAATTAGAAACTTGACTTGAAAAGCATTCATTTCTTTTTCTCCAGCATCAGAGAATCAAAAGGAAACTTTTTTCTTGGCCTATTTTTATATCACTAAAGTTAATGGCTGCTCTTCACGTGCAGGATCATTCCAAAAGCTCTCATGCCTCTTGAGGTAATTATGCTCTTAATCCGTGCAGCTATCCCCGTAGAGTGTGTCTTAAACTACTATGCTTTCTCTGAATTTATTTATTTTTTCCCAGATTCTTTAAAGCTAATTGACTTTCAATTGAAATTGTTATTGTTTGAGATTTATTTTATCTTGGTACGCATCTTCAGATTTTACTTAAATCCTCTTGAGTATTATTTTTTTTTTTTATCACAAATCAAAAGTGCTTGATGTTGTACATTGATTTATTTTGGTTTTGTATCAATTCAAGTTTCTGAAAGGTCCTCTATGACCTTAGTTCTAGCCCTCAATGATGCGAATAACTTGCATCTTTGAGTTGAAAAATTGGAATCAATTGATCATTAGTAATCAAAATTTGAATTTTGACAGATATCTGGTCAAACTGTTGGAGAAGTAAGAACTGTTTCGGACATGCATGAGCGTAAAGCTGCGATGGCCCGAGAATCTGATGCTTTCATTGCTCTTCCTGGTAATGATCTAAAAACTTTTCAGTAATAACTCTAGGTCTTACAAAATTAAAGAAAGAAATCAGTGAGAAAGTCTTGTTCTTTAGTACCAGAAGATCATCCAAGATCACCTTCTCCCCCCCCCCCCCCCAACCGCTGGGATAAGTAAGAAAAAGTAAAGATCTTCATTTATATGCTTAGCATTAATCTTGTTTTTGACATTTTTACTTGCAAGTAGTAATGCCAGATTATGTTGTTTTAGGAGGATATGGAACCATGGAAGAGCTGTTGGAGATGATAACATGGTCCCAACTTGGAATTCATAAGAAAACGGTAACACATCAATTTTTGTACTTAACGAACTAAGCTAGGCAAACTAGTTATTAATACTGTAAATGGATGTTATACTACAGGTTGGTTTGCTAAATGTTGATGGTTACTACAATAATTTGCTTGCATTGTTTGACAATGGCGTTCAAGAAGGTTTTATCAAGCCAGGTGCTCGGCATATAATTGTCTCTGCTCCAACAGCCAAAGAACTTTTGGAAAAGATGGAGGTATAGACTTAACCTAACCTTTTCGTTTAATATTTAATTGTTTTGGCTTATTTTGTTCCTGTAGAAGAAAACATAAATGCTTGGTCTACTTTCAATAGCAATTGTTACGGTGACAAGTGCTTCACTGTTCTTTAGATGATGGGAAGTTAAAGAAAACTTTACAGCGTTTCTTAAGAAAATGTTGACTGAAAAATGGCTAATTTACCAATCACATAAGTTCAAATCTGCTTGTTTTATAAGGCCAGCAATTGAAACAATAAATTTCAGAGGAACACCTGATATTCGAGTGTGGCCACATGAATCACCCCATATCTGGTGGCCTGGCAGCCATCCATCCATTTATTGCCTCCAGAGTGCAAAGACTAAATGAAATTTCTTTGTACTCCTTTCCTTTTGACGCTTTCTTTGTAATGAAATTTTGTAAGATAACATTTCTTTGCATGGATGGATGAGAGCTTCTCTAATATTTTAGTTGCAGGCTAGCAATATTTCTTTCTAATGTTTTCAGTTGAAATGATATAGTTGTAACAAATGGAGCCTTGGTATATTTGAAAACCTTAACTTATAGTTCCTTTTTGCAGCAATACACTCCTTCCCATTAACATGTTGCTTCTCATGAAAGCTGGAAGATGGAGCAACTTGGTGATTATCCAAGGAAACAAAATGCGCAATGAAGTGTTTGTGGTAGGCTCTCTCCTAAATTGATTCCAGATGTGATTCATCATTGTTTGAGTCGTGTACAACAATCTATTTGGATGGGGCCACATATTGCCAATTATCATGTACTTTTGTCATTGTTTGTGGATTGATTCTATTAAAATCCCTTAGATGTTTAACTTACATAGCTTCTTTTTCGGTCAATCTAGCAGCAATTCCTCAGTCATATGTTTAACTTGTTACAGCATATTAAAGGGAAGAAAAAGTACTTTCAATTTTGTAAACCGATGATAGTTGGTTTTAGTCCCGAATCTTCTAATGTGTGGTGAGATTGTCCCACACTGCAATTACTAAAGTGGGAATTGTGGATTAGTTAGGGACAACTTAGAGCGAAGAATCCCAGGCATATTAGGTAACTTAGTAAATTGAGAATTTATGAGTAAACTTTTGCAAAGGGTTGGTAAGGGTAGTATAGATATTTAAATTGCTGACATCATCCAATTTAATGGTCAAACAGTCAAAAGCATTGGTCTGTTAACAGTAGGATGTTTCAACGGCTGCAGTGTTGGATGACAAAAGTAATTGGTCTGCACCTAATTTTAGTGTAGGTCTTCAAGGTAGTGCAGTGTATTTAACTCTAGAATCTAACTTTCAAAAACATTATTGAGAAGCTACTGCCACCTACCTACTACTCTTTAAGCAGGACAGAGAGAAAGGAAACTTGCCTGATCTCAACTTGGTCCTGTCCTCCTGCATGGGGGGCTGCAAGTATGCAACCCAGTATGCAACCCATTGTGAAGTCTCTGGTGGAAGCTATTTGCCCAAGTCCTTTTCTTTTTCCACCCTTGTTTTTCCTTTACCTTAAGATAATTATTGCTTAAGCTCTTTACATAATTCCTTCTAGGTATTCCCAGTTTCCTATATACATCACTAAATGTTCATAAAAGCTTACAGACCATGTTTCAGCTTATGTTGTGCAGCTGTGGGAGCAAATTACAGAATTAGTGAATTTCAAAAGTATGAGAGCATAGTATTTGGAGGTTGAAGGGGTAGGTTGATAATAACTAGACTTTTTAAGCCTATCCTAACTTATTAGGTTTTAAAATCTAATATTCTACACACTTATTGCTAGTTTCTAGATCATGTTCCACTTCGATTAACTAACAAACTTCCGCCACCTACAACCTGTTTACTTAAAAAGAGATGTAATTTGAAATTTGAGATAGTAAACAATTATTTAGAGCTTTGTACTCAATCTGTTCAACCCCTTCCCTCCCCCTCTCCATCTCAAGTTAAAAGACATTCTTCACTAGTTAAAAGCCATATTTGGTGCTCAGAGGTCAGTCACTCCAAAGTGCGGCTTCAGGTGGGAACAAAATTCAAGTGAATTAATCTTTCATTTTGCGATTAGAATTTTAGTGAACCTTGACAGCCAATGCACGTGCAACTCTTCAGATAATTCTCCAATCTTAACACCTTTAACTTGCAACTACATCAAGATTGGTTTTAAAACTATTGTACAGGTTTTCATATCCTGCCACCCTAAAATTGTGATAAGCAATTCAGTTCCAAAGGCCTAAATGAATCATTCTTGACTGTAGGCTATTCTTAAAAGAAACATTCTGAGCCTTTATGGGAGATTAACAAAAGTTCGGAAAAGAAAGTAATTATTTGTGGTTCTGTTTCCTTGAAATTTACTTGGTAGCCATGAAGTTTTGCTTTCTTAAAGCTACTTCCTCAGGGATCATAGTTTTTTCCTTATGGTATAGTAATTATTTGTGGTTCTGTTTCCTTGAATTCCACTTGGTAGCCATATGCTTTCTTAAAGCTACTTCCTCTGGGATCATAGTTTTTTCTTACGGTAGCTAGCAAGGACAATTATTAGAAAGTATGATGTTTGTGTTTGGATTTCTGATCCTTCACCATACAGGTTAGCAGAGTATCACTCAAAGCGAACCAATTTGTCCAAACTCTTAGGAATCTGATCTGTCACTTTTGGAAAACTCAGTTTCATATGTGTATCTTTCTTGGGTAAGCTTGGCCTTATTTGGAGGTGCCAACAGCAACTCACATGGAACCCTCAAGGGATAAGCTACTGAGGGGGTCCTAATGCTTGTGGGGATCTTAGTGATTGCCAAGTTATATACCATGACAATGCCACCCAATAATATAATTAAGTAGTTTTTCTGTTATTTATTTTCCCAATAGGAAAAATTAAAAAGCCAGCCTATTTAAAATGGTACTTATGTCATTTCGGCCAGGATGTGGGGCCCCATTATGGCTGGTCATTTTTATCATGCCTCAGAGATTCTCAGCATTGGCTTTTGTTTTTCTTCATGGATCTTCCACTAGTAGTAGTTCATGGTGGACCTTCTGGTCTTGTTATATCGTCTACAAGGGGTAAAGGTGGAGATAGTTGTTGCTTGTCTTGGGGTCCCTTTTCCTTTTTCTTCTTCATTGATCTTTTAAGTGGGTTGCTGCTGCAACCGAAAAGCCATTAACTGTTTACTAGACATACCATGAAGTGATTGCAGAGGTATCTTACAGGACTCAGGGTCCCTCCATAACTGAGTATCAGGTCTTGTTTTCTCAGACAGTGTGCCTATAATTGTTACTCTCACATTTAGTAATTAAAAGACTTGCAATAAACATATTTCATTAAGTTTTTTCATAATTTAAATCATTCTGTTATACGTGTTTATTTTCTTTTCCATAATACCATCACTTTGTTTTAATAACATAAAATTAAATAAAAAAAAGGGTAAAACATTTGACATAAAATGTTTTTCTGTTTGTAACAATTACCCCATTTGGTAATTAATATTAGCAAAGTTGATAACAAAATTTAATTTTATACAATATTAGCTAGAAGATTATATGTCTTAGTACTTGATGATAAGAGTTAATTATAAAATATATGGTCCATAAAACTTAACAGTTTATCAAAGCATTTTTCAGGTCAACTTGAATTGAATGACAACCCAATATAAGAATAATAAACTATACATTAAATATATACTCACCGGGTATTCAGTTTGAGTCAAATTTTTTAATCCACAATCCAACTCAAACCGTTTAGCTCAAAATTTTCTCTACCCAAACTCAATCTATTATACACTGGTTTGAGTCAGTTTGGCAGGTTTTATTGCTCACGCCTACTGCTTACTAGAGAAAAAGCACAGGAACATAGTTCACTCTACCAATCAGTTTTTACCAAGGGAATCAAAACTTGCAAGCATCATCATATGATCCCCTCCCCCCTTCCCCCCTTCTCCAACCAACTAAAATAAAAGAAGATAAAAACATACTTCATTCAAATAATTGTGACTAGGAATTGATAAGAAGTTATTAGTTTAACATTAAAAATTTCATAGTACATGGTGTACAACATATCTTGTTGAAGGAATGAATGATCTGGAAAATCTCATGCCCCCCAAAAATTCAATAAGCAAATAATCTCCACTATACATCACAGCTACAACGAGATCAACCTGATACTCGAGTGAATGTGGAAAGAATGTTAATAGAAAATATCTGAAGCATATGCAACAATCTACCATGTTTCTATTCAAGCTTTCTCCTTAGGTGGAGATGATATCAAATGATGCAATGTTGCTGCTTGAATAACAGCGCTTGCGTTTGTATCCTTAGCGCGGAGAGACCCTGATCGCCTGATATTGAAACTCCTATCAACACCACTCTGTCCAAAATACCGCAACGGCCAAGGAAGATGTCGGACCAGCCGCGATGAACTCACAAGTAAAACCACACCTACCATGATAAGTAGCCTGCAATGAAGAATCTTTCATGTGAACAAAAATTTCATGACAGAAATCTTGAATTTATAAGGACCTTAAGCCTCGTAGACATGGCTTTGCAAGAAGAGGACAAGGGCCTAGCCCAACAACTAGTGGATATAATAGCATGATTTTGGAACCAAAAATATGAATTTCAATCAAGTGGCAAACTAAGTCCCTAGATCAGATTATCCAAAACTGCCCAATTGCGATAGTTTTCACACATGTAATCTCTTACTATACTATCTTCTATAAAAGCAATGAGTTTACCATCCAAGCAGAAGTATAAGTCGCGCAGATGGTGCTGAAGGCAACCTTTCACCCAAAGCAAGCATACCAGCAAGCACACCAGTCACTATTGATGCCACAGCAGCACATGTGGACACAACGATTGCCCTCCCATGTTTTAAGCCCCGAGTCTGTTTAAATTGAATAAGACAAATTAAAATGGTTTAAGATGTGTCAAATTCCTATGCACTAATCTGGAAAAGAACAGAGATGGATTTCCAATGTTGAATTTAGTTTCCCGACAATATGTGCACATTCACAAGAAACACATAATTCAGAACCGAACCGTGGACATGCCAACGGCTTATAAACAGCTAAAGTAGATTAATGCAGGTACATCAATGTAGATGTGAAAACATACCTGGTAGTAAAATCCTGTACCACTACAACATATACTAATTGAGATGCATATAGGAACTAACATCCTGGAAAAGCTCTGCTCAACAAAGATAAATCCCATCTTTGATATTACTGATGCCATCCTGCAACCAGATGAGTTAAAAGCTACATTTAAGATACAGAGAGCTGATGAAGAGCTGAAGTTTATCATTTTTCCAAAAAACAAAATTTAATATATATTTCCTATAAATGATGAATTCCATCTTAAAATAGAAGAATTTGAACAGGACACTAACAAATAGGTGCATTAAATTAGGGATCTACAATTTTTTTTATACTATACCAGGTTTGTGCATAGATTATAAACCAATCTGATTGAACAAAAAATTGTCAGGAAACATAATATCATTAGCATGTAGCAGTTTTTGCGATAAAATATATGACTCCAAATATGCTTTAGTCTAAGTAAACCATGTTCCATTACAATTTAGAAAAACTGGCATGTCAACAAACCCCAAATCTTTTTTAAGTTTTTCAAACTCAGCACTGAATATGTCAGAATTGACAGACAACAATGCTAGCCAACTTTTCAGATTATGGTGGTAAAGTCGTTATCTCCACTCAGAGAAAAAAACAAAAACAAAAAAGTGGTCCATGGAAAGTAGTACCCAAATAAAATGCCAGATTCCAAGCCATATATAATTTCTTCAACAACTTCATATTCCACCTGCATGCCGAAATATTACTAGTGAATGGGAGGAAGGAGAAAGGAAAAAAGAGGGGGGGGGGGGGACACTGTTACATATGCAAATACTATTCACAGAAAAAAGCCAACATGACTGAAGCGGAAAGTACCAACTCCTGTGCTCTTCGCTGACGTTTGAAGATATGAAGCCACCCATTTAGGAGTACCTAATCAAACAAAACCATACATGATCATGTATCAGAACCATCATCATTGCTTCCCATCTTATTTGTGAAGAAACAAAAAACTTGGCATGAGGATAAATCTCAGGACACATCAACACAGGATAAAAACTGAAAATTACAGCATATAATACTAATTGTTTCTCCTTTCAACTTCAGGTAGCTCCAAGTCAGAAGCAGATGTTAACTATTCACAATTATGTATCTTCAATCAGGTCCAAACCATTTGAAAACAATGAAATTAAAACCTCACTACAGAAAGGACTTGAACAATAAGTTATCTATGAAAGAATCTCAATCCAATTGAAGAACAAGGAAAGAGGTTTTCTTATTTTATTTTCTAATACATTCACCGTTGTTATGACTTATGAATAGCAATTATACATCGTGCCAAGACAAGGAAAAGAGGGGGAAAAGGAGCAGCAACAAGTTATTGTCATTTGTCACTGTAAGAAGATATTCCTAATGGACATCGGAAAAACATCTTTCCCTAATGTTTAATAATAATAATAATAAAAAAAAGATGTCACAGAATTGAAATCTCACCTAAGTTATAAGCTTCAGATAATAGTCTGATGATATTGATATGACCTGGTACACTCACATGTTTGCGATGGAGGGGATTGGAGGGGAAGGGAAGGGAGAAGATTGGGTATTATAAACCTGTTTGGGAGTTTTTTCAAAAGATGGACGGCAAGGGGATGGGATTTAATCCCCTCCAAACCCCAATTTTTCATGCCCACCGATTTGGGGGGTATAGGAGAGAAGGGGGTCGAAAATTATTAATTTACCCTCTTTTACCGTTCCATTATCCATTTAACATCCAAATAAGGTATGGGTAACCACTCTTCCTTCCCATCCCATCCCTTCCCTTTATATCCTGTTTGGACCCAAGGGGAGGGGAGGAGATGGGAGGGAATTGGGTTATATACCCTTGTTTGGGAGTTTATTAAAGGAGGGGATGGGAGGGGAACAATACCCCTCAATCCCCTCCAAATAGTAATTTTTTTATAAAAAAAAACCCCAATTTGGTGGGTATGGGAGAGGAGGGGATTGGGGGTTATTAATATGTATTGTGTAATTTCAGTTTTACCCTTTCTTCATTGATTTAAATTTTATGAGGGTATTTGTAATATGACAATAATAACTTATCAATTCCCCTCCCCTCACCTCCTAACCAAACAAGGGGAGGGTATATACCCTCCTTTTACCCTTCCATTATTTTTTTTAACATCCAAACAAGGGTAGGATAACCACCCTCCCCTTCCTTTAATTACCCCTCCTCCTCTCTTCCAAACTCCGAAACACAGTGTCATTAGATACCTATCTTGGTCACAAAATATAGAAGTAATATTAGTATCATTCCATTGGATGGCATTTAGGAAAAGGTACCTACAAACAAGATGGCAACAAAGAATGCCAGCCACAGTAACTGGAAAATAGATATGGAAGCCAATTCTTGCTCCTCACCACCAGCACCAACTCCTGCAAATAGAAAAACATAAGCAAGTGAACCATATTGCTTAAGAAATCACTAATAAAAAGATAAAAGAAAAAAACTCTATATCGCCTAAAAAATCACTAATAAAAAGAAAAAGTCAAAAACTCTTTAAGAGGCAGTTTCACAAGAGAAAGGTTACACCATAGGAGAAACCAAGTCTTACTTCACTCATTCCATACTGCAGGAATATTTTAACAAAAAAATATTATTTTCTTTAATTTTAAATAAAAAGTATGATGCTAAGGTTTAGGATTATGCATGTACCTATGAGTTCAATTCCACTTGCAGTAATCAACAATGAGAATCATGAAGAACTTACATTACCTATGGTGCCAATACCAGCCAAAGTAATTCCCATCCAGTCAACAGCATTCATGACTTCCTTTAGATAAAAATGGGAAAAGACAGAAAGAATGGCGAGTCCACACCCAGAAACTGGTTGAATAACAGATACCTGAGAGTACATTTCCAAGATTATCAATTTGAATATATATACACAAAAGTCAAAACTAACACAAGGCAAATCAACACATAATCACGTTGGCCTGATAGGCAAACTGCATTAGAACATTGATTGAAAGATCAGTTTACAGTAAAACATTAATCTTTGACTTGGTACAGTGGAATTAGAACACCAAGAACAGGTTCAGATCACGCCCAATGGGCAAATAGGAAAATTCTTGTTTGCAGAAATACCTCATGATAACAGTCACAAATTCACAGGTTAGGAACTTCAATTCCCTTTTCCTCGGTTGGGGTACCCATGGTTATAAAATTAGCAATATTCAACTCACATAACAAATATGAAAGCTTCTGATGTTGGTTTACTTACAGGAGCTAGGGACAGTGCCCTCAACATCAACATGGCTCCAAATATATCCATTAGAAAACCTATCAACCAAGCTTTGTTAACAGCATAGGCCCTTATAACCTGAAACAGACATGCGAAATGGGTGAACTTCACAACAAAACGAATCATTTATCAAGACCCATTTACAGATAAAAAAAGTTTGTTACGGAAACATACCAATGGATTTTAAATTCGGTCAAAGTTCGTGTTAAAATTCCAATAACAAGACCAGGAATTTGAACCGTCACGTAATTGAAAATTTTAAAATAGAACCCAATTCCGTGGCAGCCAAACCCATAACTTTAGGATGCATTTGACATCACAAAAATGGGGCTTTCAAATTGGAAATATTAAGAAACCAGATTCCCAACTCTTCACATATATTAGGTTACTAGATTTGAACAAAACAATTCCTCTTTTTCCAATCATAATTCCATATCAAAACCAATTTTACACTTTAAATCAAACGACAATGCTATCGAAATCTAAGATTGTACACGTTTACAACGTATAGTGCCATTCGGAAGGAGGGGGTAGATGCAATAGAAAACAAGAAAGAAGGGGAAAATGGTAAAAGGGACTCGCCTTAAGTTTGAGGGAGAGAGGAGGGAGAATGACTGTGCCCTTCTTCTGCAGAACTTTGCCGATGTTATTGCCGGCGGTCGCCGCCAGTGTCAAGCAGATTGATTCCCACATATCTCTCTCTCCACAAATGAATCTCGCTTTCTCCTTCGCTCTCTCTCACTCTCAAATCAAACAACACAACCGAAACCAAACAAACAAGACATAAACTATATATAACGCTCAACAAATTTATGGGTTTGTTGCTGTCATACGTTACCCGCTATTTTTAATTGTAGTACCGAATGGTCTTAGGCGCGATAGCTATTGACAGGCACGTCACCGGTTCACCACTCTTCAGTCACGAGAAGAAAGTGTGGAAATTGTCACACGAGAGGAAAGTGTGGAAACAACCAAAACGTATCTGGCAATAACAATTTTCTCCTTTTGACCTTTTTTCTTCTTCAACCAAAGCAGACGTCGGGCCAAAAAAAACAGAAAAAAAGGCAGATGGGGTAATCTACAGTGTTGTATTGACTAAGAGAAATCTCTATTAACTCAAACGCGGCAAAGTGCTATTGGTTGAAAGAAATAAAATTTTAAAAAATATATTTTTAATTTGAATAAAAATATAAAAAGTAATTTTACAAAACACATCCTAAAAATTTACTGTGATATCATTAACATGATTATAGAAATGTTTATTAATAGATTAAAATCGATTAGCTAATCATTTTGAATCAATTTGATTAATCGATATAAAATCAATTAATTTAATAAAATATATCAATTAATGGATAATTTTTTTTAACTGTTTCGAATGTTTAATTAATTAATATTAAATTTTAATATTAATAATATATTAAATATAAATATGATATATATAAAATATAATAAATTAAAAAATTAAATATATAATACATAATAAATTTTGAAAAAAATAATTATATAAACAAGTGCTACTATTTTGCAAGCGGTGCGTGTTGTGTTTTGACTTGAACATTAGATCACTGAAAATTCGAACCCCCAAAGTCCAAACAATGATGTAGTGACAAACTCAAGGATAATACATTTGTTTTACAATCGCAAGAAGCTGCAAATTTCATGTCAGCCTAAGGCATAACATTTTACTAATATGGGTAAGAGCGGCTCCATCACTATCAGTGGACTATGAGAGAGAAGTTAATAAAAAGAGAATAAAGATTTGACGCACATCTCAAACGTAGGGCCGAACGCAAATTAGGATGAATGGACCACTGAAAACGTGTTACATAGGCGCAAAATTGAAAATTTATTTTAAATTCTTTTGCATTACTATTCGGATTCTAAAAATTTATCACTCAATTTTCAGACAAATCGAATGTGTGTAGATGTTAATGTCGAAAAATAGGTAAGGATGATCACATTAAGTCCAATTGTAAGCTAAGGTCAGGTCCACATTAGAATAACACATTCACTTGAAAAGAAAAGTCGCATGGAGTTTTGTTCTTTGGAAAAGACCATTTGATGCTTAAATTAGTTGATATCCGAAGATGAAGCAAGGGTAGAAAAAAATATTTGGAAAAATATGTCCAATAATATGATACTTGAAATAATTAGCCATTTTATAGTGTCAGGAATCTTACCCTAGTGAAAAAGATGGTGAGTCCCCTTTGAGAAAATATCATTTTACCTTTTGAGTGTGGTGGTATCTTTGCAAGTTAGATGTCTCCTATATCCTCGAGACCAAGTTTGTGTCTTGGATTTTGTTACTTAGCATCCATAGCTTGCATGAAATATAAACTTGTGCAGGAAATAACTAATTTTTTTGATTAATAACTTGAAATATTACATTGCATAACTTTGAGCTTAATTCAAAATAAGTACATCACTTCTTCCCATTCGAATTCTTTATCACGACAAGGTTTTCGTTTAGGTTTGTAAGGTCAATGCAGATCCACCATTTCCCATTCAACTTCTTCTCTTTGCTTGTGGAAGATCTCGTCTTCCTCGAAAATAACGAACTTGTCCGCTTTTGCCAAGAGTGCTAGCATGGTGTGTAGGTGGTTCCTTGACAAATAATGACTGAAATCCGAGGCTTAGAGGCCGTTGATGAAGGCCATCACTTCCACCTTTTGGTCTATGTCTCTAACTTGCACCATAGTTGAGGTGAAGCGAGTGATATAGTCACGGTTAATGAGTGATACTGAGTAGGCTCTCCAAAGTCTTCTTGGGGACTTTGTTGCAGAAGAAGTAAGTTGTGAGGTCATCAAAAGATTTGATCGAGCCAGACGGTAGACGAGAGAACCAGGTCCTCGTTGTTTCATGTAAGGTTATTAGGAAGGCTCAACACATAGCAGTTTCGGAATATCTGTGGAGAAATATCAAAGATTTAAAGGTTTTAAAGCGATAAATAGGGAATGTCTTCCCTGTATAAGGCTCGATATGAGGCATCTTAAAGTTGGATAGCATTTTCAAGTCCACTATCTCCTTAGAGAAAGGATTTCTAGAGGCTTGATCTCGTCAAGAATGTTCATACGGCTCCTCCTCAGCGCAAGCGCAACACGCTTGTTCATCTCTTTCAATTGTTTGCTAACCTCTGAGTGTTCTTTCTCTTGGTGTCTCTTTAACAGTTGAGAGTTGAACATTGACTCGGTGTCATGATCGGAGAGTTGAGGGTCTCTCACACTACAGTCGGCCCTCTCGGCTGCGTATAGACAACTTTAGTTGTGTTCAAATTTGTCTTCTTGTTGGCTAGAATGTATCTCGACCACGTGAGGGTTAGTGGTGCATGGTCGTTCCCCAGTTTCCTTAGCAAAAGCATTGACCTGATGGGTGGTGTGACTGATGGGGATGGATGCGACTTGATTTGGGTACGATTTGGGCCACCAACATAGCGAGACTATCATATTGATGTTAGAGGGCCTCATGCTTAGCTTGGTTGATCGAGGCTAATTCGTCTTCACTTCAGAAGCCGATTGGATGATCAAATAGGAGACGTTCATCATTTGCTTTGGGGTTTTGATGACTCCCCTAAGCATGATGAGGGTCGTGTCCATCCATAAATCCTAGTGGTGGGGGAAGTTTAGGCAATTCTCTTCTCTCAACTTCTGGAACCGAGTGAATAGTGCTCTTCAAATTGGGTTGATGTAGTTTTCATGGCGGCATCTTTCAGATAAAATTTGCCTTTGCCATAAACGATGCCAATCTCTTAATGCCGAAAAGTAGGTAAGGGTAATCACTTTAAGTTCGGTTGTAAGCTGAGGTCACGTCCACGTCAGAAGAGCACAAAGTCACTTGAAAAGAAAAGTCGCTCGGAGTTTTGTCTTCCAAAGAAGACCCTCCAATACTCAGCTAATGACCGAAGATGAAGTAAAAGAATGAAGTAAGGGCAAAGAGAAGAATATTTAAGGAAATGTGTCCAAGAATATGATACTTAGAATAATGAGTCCTTTTATATCATTAGGAATCTTACCCTAATGGAAAAAGATGGTGTGTCCCCTCGGTAAAAATACAATTTTACTTTTCAAGTGATATAATATCTTTGCAAGTCAGGTGTCTCCTATGTCAAGGTATACCACATATCTCGTTCTCATTTGGGTAGTATATTTTTGCCCACATCAATAGGCACTAAATGTTTCCATGTTTATCTATCACCGCTCATAATAAAAGAGATACTAGTGCCCATGCTATACATAGTGACAAATGGCCAAATGGGTAACCATATTAAAGTGTAAATTAGTCATAAACGAAAATTACAAGCCCTATGAATATAAAGACGTGTTTGATGGATAAGCTGAAAATGATAATATGCTTTTATCCCGTAAGTGTGTTTGATGGACAAGATAAAAAAATAATGATATAGAAAGAAGATTATTATCCAATAAAAATGGGATAAAATCATTTTGAGACGAGAGGAAGGATGAGACTGCGTATATTTATCTATCACATTCTACCATCTCTTCATCTAAACACACTTGCATAGAACATGATAGAATAGTAGGATGTGACTAGAAATAAATTTTATTTAAAAAAAACAAGTAATAGAAAAATAGAGGAGAAAGGGACAATGGTGGTACACCAAAATCTCCAACAAGAGATTCCAAGTTCTTGACAGCTCACTCTTAACAGAAACAACAGGCTGACAAGTGAGGACATTTTCATGTAATAACTATAAAGCTTCTTAAATATAGCCACAAATTAAACCTCCAAGGAACAGGGAATAACAACCTTCATATCTTCCATTACGGGAAAAAAATTAAAGATTCCTGAACATGATAGCAGAAACTTTAATTCAAATACAACAATAGCATGATCATATATGAGACTAACCCCAACAAGAACAAATAAAAAACAACTACCTCAGCATCATACCAGAGCAATTTTAAGCAAAGGACAGCAGTATCAATTTAATGAGCCTTTGCCCTTCGCTACAGTGGGTGACTGACCAGTATCTCACCCCTTTTGCCACTGAATTTCTTACTAAATGTCAACTCAATAACACATCATAGGTTCAGAAGGTTTAATCATGGAGTATGACCAATGCTTACTGGTCTCAGGATACTAGTCCTTAACTGACAAACATGAGTTAATTAGCTTTATAAAAAAAATGAGTTAATTAGCACAATAGATGACATATCAGGACTAGAATGCAGAATACAAGTTCATACATAACAGAGAAAATAAGCATAAGTTGGTTGCAGAAAATGTGTACCATAGCCAGCAAGTATGCAACCCAAATATGAGAAACCAACTAAGCCCATCATAAAAGCCATTTCCTCCTTCCTTCCTCACTCCCTCCCTAAACTATGTGGTGATGGTTAATTCTATTTGATCCTCATGAATAGGAAGTAATTCTAACAAAAATTTAAGAAAAACAGAAGTAATTCAAACTAAGATATACAAGAAAAACCAAATCATATACTAGTAAGGCATAAGTGACCTTAAAATTGTGTACCAAGCAAAGTAAGAAACTCTTAGTCATAAAGGACTGAAGAAGCACTTAAAATGACCTCAAGCTTTGGTTATCATGAGTGAACTGGGTCTAAAGCATCATTTAGACAGTTTGTATCTCATATCTAAACCAAGAAGAAGCTAAGATGCGAGATTGAAGAAGCTAAAGCATCATTTAGACAAAGTTTGTATCTCTCATCTAAACCAAGAAGAAACCAAGTATGTGAGAGTAAAGAAGCTAAAGCATCATTTAGACAAAGTTTGTATCTCATATCTAAACCAAGAAGAAACAATGTATATGAGATTGAGCCTGCTGGACAGCGGCACAGTACTCATTGTCCATGGCTCCTTGAGAATGTCAATAAGCTGCACAAGGTCTACCACATGGCATAAATTCAGAGTCAATTAATTCTTTGTTACCATAAAATGACATTTTAATACCAGTTCTAAAGAGATTGTCATCAGTGATCCATCGCAAAGCAAAAGAAAATCGTTCAGAGTGTCAAGAGTATCATAAAAAAACCAGAGGAGATTAACAGAACTGATAAATAAGTAAAGATCT
This sequence comes from Bretschneidera sinensis, assembly GCA_023935145.1. Classification (NCBI taxonomy): domain Eukaryota; kingdom Viridiplantae; phylum Streptophyta; class Magnoliopsida; order Brassicales; family Akaniaceae; genus Bretschneidera; species Bretschneidera sinensis. The sequence continues at coordinate 13,236,726 of CM043701.1, forward strand.
CCAACACTGCATGGCAGGAGCATTCCTGAAGGTCTAATCTCTCCTGAAGGTTTTCATGCACAATGATTTGAATTGTTGACCCAATAAAAGAAAAAAAATAACTTATCAGCATTTACTGCTGTGAACAATGCACAACAGATTAAGCACTAACACAGTAACACCTATCTAACATATAGAGTCTATGTAGCAAGGTCTCAAAACTGATCCATAAACAAGCAGACCAATTAAACATATAACCTTACATCTAAGCCACAAATCATGATTAAAATTGCATTTTTTCGTGGATAAAATTAAATTTTAATTATCCCGAAAAACAATACATAAAGCAGGGGGCTGCTACATAAGGAAGAGAAAGAGGTCTGATTTTCAGCCTAAATTAGACACTCTCTGTTGACTACTAGCCCTTTAAACCAAATACACCCAAATTCCTAATTCACTCTCCAAAGAATTAGAAAACCCTAATTTGTGTTACACCAAGCCTAAAGTGTCTTCTTGGAGTCTACCATGCTCCTTTTAGGCAATAAGACTTCCAATTCAAATAGGAAATAAGTAACCACCAAGTATCCTAACAGGAAACTAAGTAGCCACCAAAAAACTTGAAATAGAAAAAAAAAAAAAAAAAAAACCTAAACCGCACCACTATCTGGGCTGGTCTAAACCAAATGAGGTTTTCATGATCCAGCCAATGTCTGCATCTCTTGGGTGGAGCTCCATTCAGGCAGTTCTAGTAGTCCCAACAGGACTGCCTTCTTTAGGCTGAAAATCAGCCCTCTTTGCCTTCCTTGAATTAATTCTTTCACTATGATTTGAGGCACTACCCAAAAAGGAAGAGCTGTAAGTCATACCAGCATATGTCAAAGAATCAACTATACATAAAACCTTCAAATTGTTAGAAGATCTGAAGGGCGCTCTTACTCCAAAAACTACACAGTTACAGGCAAATACAATCTCAGAGCTAAACCTAACAGGTTTATCACCAGTCTTAACAAAATCCAGCTAACCTTAACTCAACGCAATGGGCAATCCTCAAACTCTCTCCCCTCCTCTAAAACAAGAACAGAAGAAAAAAAAAAGAGGAAAAGTGGAAAAGAAGAAAGAAATTAATTATCAATAAGTATATTCAATCAAACCCTCCGAATTTTGTTAATAAAACTACATCTCATATCAGAAACTATGCATAGCAAACAAATTTACAATAGTTGGTCAACAACATGCAACCTCAAGAGAGATCAATTCTGATCACAACAGCATCAAAGATTTCAAAGGAGCAGAGAATAAATTAATAACCAGGAATTATTTCCAGGTAATAAAAAAGAGTATCTTTAACCAACATTACAATCAAACTAATCCGGATATGGCAAACCCACATTATAAAGAATTTATCACAAGTTCAAAATCAATAATTCTACGACCCTTTTTATCTTCTATAACACAAAATTCGAAATTGTCACACATACGTTAAGTACAAGCACGAAACAAAAACAAAAGGAAAAAAACACCAACCCACCAAGATCACCACCACCCATAAACTACCTGGGTGTACCTATCCTTAAGCCACCTAAAGCTCTTCCTGAAAGACCCTTTGACCTTACCCTCCACACTGTACATTTTATAGCTGGCAACCCTCTTCTTCCTCTGGAACTCAGGGTCCGTTAAAGCCCAAGACTTTGAAGAAGACCCAGAAGTGCTCTTCCCTTTCTTCAACTTGAAGTCCTTGCTGTTGGTGTTGTTACCCATCTGGGTCTGTGCGTATGAGGCACTGTAACATCTGAGATCATAGGAAGGAGGTGGTCTAGGTGGTGGCCCATAGTAGCTCTCTACCTGCATCATCCCGTTCCCATAAGATCTTGATCTGTTGTAATCTTCCATGGATTTTTGGCAGACACAGATTCTTCAAGTGGCGGTGGGTTTGTTTCGGGCTGTTGAGTTTTTGCCGATCTTGACAGATAGAGGAAAGTAAAGGAATAATGGAAATCTGGGGTCCCAGAAGTACTGGAAATTTTCACTTTTTTTACTCCTATTTTTTGTTTTTGTTTTTTCATTTTTACTTCTTGCAGATTTGCATACTTTTCTGCTTTTTACATTCTTGGTGGCGTGTTTAACGGGGAATCGTGCTGTCTGCGGCAATTATTTATATTTATTGTTTAATCTGGTTAAGCATTGACTGATCATACAGTCATACTCAATAGAGGAGCAAGACTTTAACAAGACTTCTGAATCGTCCAAATTCAATGTGGATAAATTATTCATGGACAGAACACAAAACGAAAAATCAATAAAATTTTAAAATATCAAAAGATTGGAATTTGAACCTTTGGTGGAGAAAAAATCTTACTTACATTCGTCTGAAAAAGTTAATGAACAATTGTGATGCGTTCAATTTAAATATTTTGAATCAAATATAATTAAGAATTTTTCTTTCTTGCCAGCCTTAATAGCTTAATCTAAGCTCTTTTAACCTTTTATTTTATTTTCAGTTGCTAACTTTGGGGTTTAGTTTCACACGTAATTTCTTTTACAAGACTACAAGTGCAAGGACTTGAGGAACAGGTTGACTGTAAGGGCTGAAACGTTTGTATCGTGCCATTAGATTAAATAAACACACTCCGTGTTTAATTTTCTGGGAGTAGCTATTAAAAAAAAAACAGTTTCCCCGCCCGCTAAAGAAGCAGAAACGGTTGTTACAGATTTCACACCTTTCAGGAAAAATTATAAAGTAAACAGTACCCATCACGTAGTCATAGATTAAACTAATAAAAAATTACACAATTTTGATTAATCAAACAGTACATCATCACTTTTTTCTCGTTGGTTAGCAATGTGTAATACTTTTCTCATTAGTTGAATTCATTGCTAACGTGTAGACATTACCTACATGTTACATGGTGTGCCCAAAATCGACAGATTGCCAACAATATGACAGCAATTCCAACTTGGTATTGTCTGTTGAGTGCAATAGTGACTTTTTTCAAGTACATGCATTATTACAAACTTTGACCTAATGACATTTATAATGATCATATCTTTTGGGGTTATATGACTCCTGAGAATCTTACTTTTTTTTAACACATCACAGAAAACACCTATAAATGAAAATTGAATAAAGTTACTTTAACACGGTTCGAATCTCTATCCACAAGAGAGCAGAGAGAGATGTTCTTCAACAACACGCTCTATAGGATTGGGTGCCTTTATTTAAAACCCAAATTTTATTGGGTAGTCCACTAATAATATGTAAAATAGTAACATGATGTGATGTCATCACTTAGTTTTCAAAAAGTTGCATCAAATCAAAAATGATAAGTTTTCAAAACGGATCTCTGGTCAAATTATACCATCAAAAAGTTTAGTTCGTGTGAGTCGATTTTTTTTTTCTTTCCTAAAATTTGTAATAAACTTTTATTCTATTTTTTTGAAAACCAGTGGCCTCAAAATTTGAATTTAACATGATCTTAGTGAAATAGACTTTCGTCCAACTGAAAAATGGAATGGTCAAGAAAAATCAAATTTTGGAAGAAACTAACCATTTTCAAAAGTTATATAGCTCACATTTTTTTTTGTGCATTTTCGCTTAAATGGTTACGATAGACATTTCTTTTGAAATTTTTTCACGAACTAAGTTTTCAAAAGTTGCATCAAAACCAAATGGATCATTTCTCAAAATAGAGCTCTGAAAGTAGTATTATACCCTCAAGAACTTTTGTTCGTGTTAATTGAATTATCTCCCTATTTTCTACAATTTATAATTGACTTTTATCCTAATTTTTTATGATGGGTGACCTCAAAAGTGGAATTTAACATGATCTAAGTGAAATATGTTTTGGTCTTTCAGAAAAATGGGATCGTCACGAAAAATCAAATTTTGGAAGAAACTGACCATTTTCGAAGATTATGTGGCTCACTTTTTTTTTTGGTCAATTTTCACTAAAGTAGTTATGATGGTCATTTCATTTGAATATTTACCACGAACTAGGTTTCAAAAAGTTACCTCAAAACCAAATGGATCATTTCCCAAAATAGAGCTATGAATGTTTTATTATACCCTCTTGAAGTTTTGCTCGTCTTAATTGAATTCTCTCTCTTATCGAAAATTTGTAATGCACTTTTATCTTAATTTTTGATTGCTGGTGACCTCGAAAGTTGAATTTAGAATGATCTAAGTTTAATACACTTTGGTCTAAGTAAAAAATAGGATGATCAACAAACATCAAAATTTTGAAAAACTGGCCATTTTCAAAGGTTGCTCACTTTTTTTATACATTTTCATTAAAATAGTTAGGACAGTTATTTCCTTTGAAAATTTGCTACGAATTAGGTTTAAAAAAGTTTCGTCAAAACCAAAGTCATCGTTTTCCAAAACAGAGCTCTAAAGGTCATATTATACCCTTTAGAAGTTTTGCTCGTCTTAATCGAATTCTCTCTTTCCTACAATTTGTATTGCATTTTATCCTATATTTTGATGGCTGGTGACCTCGAAAGTTAAATTTAACATGATCTAAGTGAAATACACTTTTGTTCAAGTGAAAAATAGGATAATTAAGAAAAATCAAATTTTGGAAAAAAAAACAAGTCATTTCCGAAGGTTTATAGCTCAAGTTTTATTATTTATTTATTTTTTTGTGCAGTTTCGCTAAAATAGTTACGATGGTAATTTAATTTGAGAATTTTCCACGAACTTGGTTTCAAAAAGTTACATCAAAACCAAAGGAATCATTTTCAAAATGGAGCTTTGAATGCCATATTATATTCTCCATAAGTTTTGCTTGTGTTAATAGAATTCTCTTTCTCTTTCCTATAATTTGAAATGCATTTTATCATTTTTTTTATTGTTAGTGACATCGAAAGTGGAATCGAACATAATCTACATGAAATAGGCTTTGGTCCAAGTGAAAAATTGGATAATTAAGAAAAACCAAAATTTGAAAAAAAAAGGTAATTTTTCGAAAGTTAAGCTCATGTTTTTTTTTTTTTTAATGTATTTTCACTAAAATAGTTATGATCGTAATTTCCTTTGAAAATTTACTATGAACTAGGTTTCAAAAATTTAGATCAAAACCAAAGAGATCATTTCCCAAAATAGAGCTCTGAAGGCCTTATTATACCATCTAGAAGTTTTACTCGTGTTAATTGAATTCTTTCACTCTTTTCAACAATTTGTAATGCACTTTTATCCTATTTTTTTGATGGCTGGTGACCTCGAAAGTGGGATATAACGTGATTTAAATGAAATATGCTTTGGTCCAAGTGAAAAATAGGATGATCAATAAAAATCAAATTTTGAAAAAAAACTGACCATTTTCGAAAGTTATATCTCACATTTTTTGTGCATTTTCACTAAAATAATTATGAAGTCATTTCATTTGAAAATTTGTTACGAGTTAGGTTTCAAAAAGTTTCATCAAAACGAAAGTTATCATTTTCCAAAACGGAGCTCTGAAGGTCATATTATACCCTCTATAAGTTTTGCTCATCTGAATTGAATTTTCTCTCTCTTTCCTATAATTTGTAATGCATGTGATCCTATATTTTGATGGCTAGTGACATTAAAAGTGAAATTTAACGTAATCTAAGTTTAATACGCTTTGGTCCAAGTGAAAAATAGGATGATTAAGAAAAATCAGATTTTGGAGAATATTGACCATTTTAGAAGGTAACACACGTTTTTTGCGCATTTTTGCTAAAATAGTTATGACAGTCATTTCCTTTTAAAATTTGCTACGAATTAGGTTTCAAAAAGTTTCATTAACACCAAGGAATCACTTTCCAAAACGAAGCTATGAAAGTTAGATTATACCATTTAGAAGGTTTGCTCGTCTTAATCAAATTCTCTCCCTCTTTCCTATAATTTGCAATGCATTTTATCCTATTTTGATAGAAAGTGACCTCCAAAATGAACTTTAATATGGTCTAAGTGTAATATGCTTTGGTCCAAGTGAAAAATGGGATAATCAAGAAAAATTAGATTTTGGAAAAAGCTTGCCATTTTCGAAGGTAACACGTTTTTTTTATGCATTTTCGCTAAAATAGTTATGACAGTCATTTCTTTTGAAAATTTGCTACGAATTAGGTTTCAAAAAGTTTCATCAAAACCAAAGGAATCATTTTTCAAAACGGAGCTATGAATGTCATATTATACCCGCTAGAATGTTTGCTTGTCTTAATCGAATTCTCTGTCTCTTTCCTACAATTTGTAAAGCATTTTATCCTATTTTGATGGCTAGTGACCTCGAAAGTGAAATTTAACATGATCTAAGTGTAATAAACTTTGCTCCAAGTGAAAAATGAGATAATCAAGAAAAATTTTGTTTTGGAAAAAACAGATCATTTCCGAAGGTTCATGTTTTTTTTGTGCATTTTCTCTAAAATAGTTATGATGGTAATTTATTTTGAGAATTTTTCATGAACTTAGTTTCAAAAAGTTACATCAAAACTAAAGGGATCGTTTTCCAAAATGGAGCTCTGAAGGCCATATTATATCCTCCAGAAGTTTTACTCATGTTAATAGAATTCTCTCACTCTTTTCAAAAATTTCTAATGCATTTTATCCTCTTTTTTATGGCTAGTGTCATCGAAAATGAAATTTAACATGATCTAAGTAAAATACACTTTGGTCAAAGTGAAAAATATGATGATCAAGAAAAATCAAATTTTGGAAAAAACTGGTTGTTTTCGAAGGTTAGCTCATGTTTTTTGTGCATTGTTGCTAAAATAGTAATGACACTAATTTCCTTTGAAAATTTTCTACGAATTAGGTTTCAAAAAGTTTCATCAAAACCAAAGTTATCATTTTCCAAAACAAAGCTCTGAATGTCATATTTTAGATGTTTTGCTTGTCTTAATCGAATTCTCTCTCTTTCCTGCAATTTATAATGCATTTTATCCTATATTTTGATGGCTGGTGACCTCAAAAGCAAAATTTAACATGATCTAAGTGAAATACGCTTTTGTCCAAGTGAAAAATGGGATAATCAAGAAAAATCAAATTTTGGAAAGAAAAAAACAGGTCATTTCTGAAGGCTATAGCTCAAGTTTTCTAGTGTAGTTTCGCTAAAATTGTTACGATGGTCATTTACTTTGAGAATTTGCCACAAGCTTGGTTTCAAAAAGGTACAACAAAACCAAAGCGATCATTTCCCAAAACAGATCTTTGACAAAATATATTCTCCAGAAATTTTGCTCATGTTAATAGAATTCTTTCACTCATTCCTACAATTTGTAATACCATTTATCCTTTTTTTTTTTTTATGGCTAGTGACATTGAAAGTGGAATTTAACATGATCTTAGTGAAATACACTTTAGTCCAAGTGCAAAATTGGATGATCAAGAAAAATCAAAATTTGAAAAAAATAGGCCATTATTCGAAGGTTTTAAAATGTTACATCAAAACCAAAGGGATCATTTCCCAAAATAGAGCTCTGAAGACCTTATTATACCCTACAGAAGTTTTGCTCGTGTTAACTGAATTCTCTCACTCTTTCAGACAATTTTTAATTTACGTTTATCCTATTTTTTGATGGCTGGCAACCTCGAAATTGGAAATTAACATGATCTAAGTGAAATACGCTTTGGTCCAAGTGAAAAATATGATGATCAAGAAAATCAGATTTTGGAAAAAAACTGGCCAATTTCAAAGGTTATAATGCACATTTTTACTAAAATTGTTATGACAGTCAATTCGTTTGAAAATTTACTACGAATTAGGTTTCAAAAAGTTTTATCAAAACTGAAGGAATCATTTTCCAGAACGGAGCTATGAAGGTCATATTATACACTCTAGAAGGTTTGCTCGTCTTAATCGAATTCTCCCTTTCCTATAACTTGTTATACATTTTATCCTATATTTTGATGGCTAATGACCTCCAAAATGAAATTTAAAATGATCATAGTGTAATATGCTTTGGTTCAAGTGAAAAATGGGATAATCAAGAAAAATCAAATTTTGGAAATAACATGTCATTTCCGAAGGTTATAGCTAACATTTTTTTTGGGTGCATTTTTGCTAAAGTAGTTTTGATGGTCATTTACTTTGAGAATTTGCCATGAATTTGGTTTCAAAAAGTTACATCAAAACCAAAGAGATTATTTCCCAAAACAAAGCTATGAAGGCCATATTATATTCTCCAGATGTTTTGCTTGTGTCAATAGAATTTTCTCTCTCTTTCCCACAAATTGTAATGCATTTTATCTTTTTTTTATGGCTAGTGACATCGAAAGTAGAATTTAACATGATGTACATGAAAAACACTTTGGTCCAAGTGAAAATGGGGTGATACAGAAAAATCAGATTTAAAAAAAGATAGGTCATTTTTTGAAGGTTATAGCTCACGTTGTTTGTGCATTTTCACTAAAATAGTTATGATTGTAATTTCCTTTGAAAATTAACGATGAATTAGGTTTCAAAAAGTTATATAAAAACCAAAGGAATCATTTGCCAAAATAGAGCTCTCAAGGCCTTATTATACCTTGCAGAAGTTTTGCTTGTGTTAATTGAATTCTCTCACTCTTTCTGACAATTTGTAATGAACTTTTATCCTATTTTTTTGATGGGTGGTAACCACGAAGGTAGAATTTAACTTGATCTAAGTGAAATATAATTTGATCCACGTGAAAAATAGGATGACTAAGAAACATCTAATTTTGGAAAAAAATGGCCAGTTTAGAAGGTAACGCACCTTTTTTTTGGGTGCATTTTCACTAAAATAGTTACGATAGTCATTTCATTTGAAAATTTACTACGAATTAGGTTTTAAAAAGATTCATCAGAACCAAAGTTATCATTTTCCAAAACGGAACTCTGAAGTTCCATTATACCCTTTAGAAGTTTTGATCTTCGTAATTGAATTCTCTCTCTCTCTCTCTCTCTCTCTTTTTCCTATAATTTACAATGCATGTTATCCTATATTTTGATGGCTAGTGATCTCGAAAGTGAAATTTAACATGATCTAAGTTTAATATGCTTTGGTCCAAGTGAAAAATGGGATAATCAAGAAAAATCAAATTTTGGAAAAAACAGGTCATTTCCAAAGGCTATATCACTCAAGTTTTTTTGTGCAATTTTGCTAAAATAGTTACGATGATCATTTACTTTAAGAATTTTCCATGAACATGGTTACACAAATTTACAATGAAACCAAAGGGATCATTTTCCAAAATGGAGCTCTCAAGGTCATATTATATTCTCCAAATGTTTTTTTTCGTGTTAATAAAATTCTCCCACTCTTTTCTACAATTTGAAATACAATTTATCCTATTTTTTTTTGGCTAGTGACATCTAAAGTGGAATTTAACATAATCTAAGTGAAATACACTTTAGTCCAAGTGAAAAATTGGATGATCAAGAAAAATCAAACTTTGAAAAAGACAAGCCATTATTTGAAGGTTATAGCTCATGTTTTTGTGCATTTCCACTGAAATAGTTATGATGGAAATTTTCTTTGAAAATTTACAACGAACTAGGTTTTAAAATTTCACATCAAAATCAAAGGGATCATTTTCTAAAATAGAGCTTTAAAGGCCTTATTATACCTTCAAGAAGTTTTGCTCGTGTTAATTGAATTCTCTCACTCTTTTAGACAATTTGTAATGCACTTTTATCCTATTTTTTGATGGCTGGTAACCTCGAAAGTAGAATTTAACATGATCTAAGTGAAATACGCTTTGGTCAAAGTGAAAAATAGGATGATCAAGAAAACCAAGATTTTGGAAAAAACTGGCCATGTTCGAGGGTTATAACGCACGTTTTTTCATGCATATTTGCTAAACTAGTTATGACAGTAATTTCCTTTGAAAATTTTCTATGAATTAGGTTTAAAAAATTTTCATCAAAACCAAATGATTAATTTTCCAAAATGGATCTATGAAGATCATATTATACCCTTTAGAAGGTTTGCTCGTCTTAATCAATTTCTCTCTCTCTCTCTCTCTCTCTCTTTCCTATTATTTGTAATGCATTTTACCCTATATTTTGATGGTTAGTGACCTCGAAAGTTAAATTTAACATGATCTAAGTGTAATATGCTTTGGTCCAAGTGACAAATGAAATAATCAAGAAAAATTATATTTTGGAAAAATCAAGTCATTTCCGAAGGTTAAATAGCTCACTTTTTTGTGCATATTCGCTAAAATAGCTATGATGGTCATTTACTTTGAGAATTTGCAACGAACTTGGTTTCAAAAAGTCACATCAAAACCAAAGGGATCATTTCCCAAAACGGAGCTCTAAAGACCATATTATATTCTCCAGAAGTTTTGCTCTTGTTAAAAGAATTCTCTCATTCTTTCTTAAAATTTTTAATGCATTTTATCCTGTTTTTTGGTAGTGACATTGAAGGTTGAATTTAACATAATCCAAGTGAAATACACTTTGGTGCAAGTGAAAAATTGGATGATCAAGAAAAATCAAATTTTGAAAAAAAAACAGGTCATTTTTTGAAGGTATAGCTCACGTTGTTTTGTGCAATTTCACTAAAATAGTTATGATGGTCATTTCATTTGAAAATTTACCAAGAAATAGGTTTCAAAAAGTTTCATCAAAACCAAAGGGATCGTTTTCCAAAATAGAGCTTTGAAGGCCTTATTATACCCTCAAGAAGTTTTGCTTGTGTTAACTGAATTCTCTCACTCTTTTAGACAATTTGCAATGCACTTTTATCCTATTTTTTGATGGCTGGTAACCTCAAAAGTAGAATTTAACATGATCTAAGTAAAATATGCTTTGGTCAAAGTGAAAAATAGGATGATCAGGAAAACCAAGATTTTGGAAAAAACTGGTCATTTTCGAAGGTTATAATGCACGTTTTTTTTGTGCATTTTTGCTAAACTAGTTATGACAGTCATTTCCTTTGAAAATTTTCTATGAATTAGATTTCAAAAAGTTTCATCAAAACCAAATGATTAATTTTCCAAAATGGATCTATGAAGGTTATATTATACTCTCTAGAAGGTTTGCTCGTCTTAATCGATTTCTCTCTCTTTCCTATAATTTGTAATGCATTTTATCCTATATTTTGATGGTTAGTGACCTTGAAAGTGAAATTTAGCATGATCTAAGTGTAATACGCTTTGGTCTAAGTGAAAAATGAAATGATAAAAAAAAATTATATTTTGGAAAAATCAGGTCATTTCCGAAGGTTAAATAGCTCACTATTTTTGCGCATATTCGCTAAACTAGCTATGATGGTCATTTACTTTGAGAATTTGCAACGAACTTGGTTTCAAAAAGTCACATCAAAACTAAAGGAATCATTTCCCAAAATGGCTCTAAAGGCCATATTATATTCTTTAGAAGTTTTGTTCTTGTTAAAAGAATTCTCTCATTCTTTCTTAAAATTTGTAATGCATTTTATCCTTTTTTTTTGCTAGTGACATTGAAACTAGAATTTAACATGATCTAAGCAAAATACACTTTGGTACAAATGAAAAATTGGATGATCAAGAAAAATCAAAATTTGAAAAAAAAGAAGTCATTTTTCGAAGGTATAGTTCACGTTGTTTTGTGCATTTTCACTAAAATAGTTATGATGGTCATTTCATTTGAAAATTTACCAAGAAATAGGTTTCAAAAAGTTACATCAAAACCAAAGGGATCATTTTCCAAAATATAGCTATGAAGGCCTTATTATACCCATAAGGAGTTTTGCTCGTATTAGTTGAATTCTCTCACTCTTTCTGAGAATTTGTAATGCATTTTTTCATATATTATTTTATGGTTGGTGACCTCGAAAGTGGAATTTAAAATTATCTAAAAGAAATATGCTTTGACCCTAGTGAAAAAAATGATGATCAAGAAAAATCAAATTTAGGAAAAAACTGACCATTTTCAAAGGTGTCACCTTTTTTGTGTATTTTTTCTAAAATAGTTATGACAGTCATTTCCTTTGAAAATTTGCTACAAATTAGGTTTCAAAATTTTCATCAAAATCAAGTTATCATTTTCCAAAACGGAGCTTTGAAGGTCATATTATACCTTTTAGAAGTTTTGCTTGTCTTAATCGAAATCTCTCTCTTTCTTACAATATGTAATGCATTTAATCCTATATTTTGATGGCTAGTGAACTTTAAAGTGAAATTTGATATGATCTAAGTGAAATACGCTTTGGTCTAAGTGAAAATGTGATAATAAAGAAAAAAAAAATTTTGAAAAAAAAAACAGGTCATTTCCGAAAGCTATAACTCAAGTTTTTTGTGCAGTTTCGCTAAAATAGTTACGATGGTCATTTACTTTGAGAATTTGCCACAAACTTGGTTTCAAAAAGATACAACGAAACGAAAGGGATCATTTGCCAAAACGGAGCGCTAAAGGTAATATTATATTCTCTAGAAATTTTTCTCGTGTTAATAGAATTCATTCACTCTTTCCTAGAGTTTGTATTGCAATTTATCCTATTTTTTATGTCTATTGACATTGAAAGTGGAATTTAACATGATCTTAGTGAAATACTGTACTACCCATATTTATAAAATAAGAGTAAAGAAGTACTATAATAAATAAGACATAGAGTTCAAATACTACATGCATTTTGAATGCAAAAGTTAAATTCTTAAGTTAAAAAAAAAGGCCCAGAACATCAAGAGTGCAACAGAAGGGAAAAAAAAGAAAGAAAAAAGTTAAAATAAAAAATCAAAGTCAAAATGTGTGGGCAGCAGATATAACACCTGCTGCCAATTTAAGAAGGCATTTGTGATTGCCTTCCACGTCTCCACAACATGGAGATATTAGGAGAACTTAGACTGCTGAGTTGCCAAGCCTAAATAAGAAATAGCTGCCGAGATTTGTGCCGCAACTCTTATATATATACATCTATATGAAACCGTAAACAGATTTAACATAGTTTCTTTCAAACTCTTGTTTTTCTCTAAACACTTGGGGACCCAAAGAAAGGTCGAAATAGGAAAATTTTGAAGAGATTTATGGGGGAACCTTGTAGAGAATCAAGAATAGCTATTAGAAAAGCAGAAGGTAATAACATAGTGTTTCTTTTTGAATTTTTAGCATTTATGAAATTTCCCCGAATTCAAAGTGGGAATTTTCAAAGGGTGTGGTTTATGAAGAAATGAAGAAATAAGTAGAAATTTAATACAAATATTATGTTAGTGTTGGTGGTCAGCAATCGGGGGAAATTTCTGAGAGGAACGGGAAAGGCAAGGAGGTGATCCACGGGTAGCTTTAAGTGCTATGTGGTGAGTTGGATTTACTTTAAGTAATCTAAATAAAAATGAAAAAGAAAAATTTAGTGATAATATTAAAATAAATTATTAGCTCATGTTTTGGTGATAAATAAAGATTTGGTTGATAGATATGATATGAATATTGGACATAGATAAAAATTATTATGTGAGAATAAATATTATTAGAATAGTGAGTTGATTTAATAATAATGGTGATAAATAAATTCTTGATAAGCTATGGTTGATGTTTTGATATGAATTTTGAGGAGATGAAAGTTAGTGAATCTTGACAAGCTTAAATGGATGATTTGATGTAATTTGGAATGAAATTTAGTGAATCTTGACAAGCTTAAATGGATGATTTGATGTGATTTGGGATGAGAGAAAATTAACGGAATTTTTTTTATAATTTGAGAAAAATCAGGATAAACCATTTAAATATTTGAATTTATGTTTTTTTTTATATATTACTGTTCATATGCATATGCATTAAATAAAAGAAAAAAACCGGGAAGGGCAACTGGTCTAAATGAGAATGAAAGAACCGGGAAGACAACCGGTCTAAGATAATAACAACCTGTCAACAGGTAGGAAGACGTTCCCATCATAATCATTCATGCATTGCATCTGTTTTAATTATTGCTTGCATTATTAAAATGCTGATATGTGATGTATTATTGTGAAGTTATTCATAGATAGATGAATCTCACAGAGAGACAATTATGGTGATAAGAACCATCTAAATGATAGACATTATGATGTGAACCTCATTGCGAGGTAATTATGAGATAATTGGTGGTCTTAAGGCGAATCAATAAATAAGAAGAAAAGATTGATAGAGAATGAATCTTTTGATATGTATAGTGATAGTAGAATGATAGTACCAAGTTGTGAGAGATATAAATGATTAAATATTGAAAGACCATTTATACAACTGAATACTTTTAGTAAATTTAATTCACTGAGCTTGTGAAGCTCACCCCTCATTATATAATGATTTCAGGTAGCAGACAGGACACATAGTTTGGTGGGTTGAGAGTCAGACAAAATCATTTTCTGTAAGGCACATACGCGTCAACATCCTCAGACTAATGAGAAAATAAAAATGAAAAATTTATTTGTAAATATTCATGCATTTTACATTGTATAGAATGTTTAAAGATCAGATTGATGTAAGTCCCCTATTGAGGGTTGAAGATTTATTTATGAAAAATTTCATTTAGTGTTATTTATTTTCATTATTGTATATATGTGTCATGCTGAGATTTCAAAATGTGATGACACAATCTCGAGGGTGGCCCACCCGGGATGGGTCATTACAAATACACTTCGGTCCAAATGCAAAATTGGATGATCAAGAAAAATCAAAATTTGAAAAAAAACAGTCCATTATTCGAAGGTTATATAGCTCACATTTTTTTGTATATTTTCACTAAAATAGTTATAATGGTAATTTTCTTTGAAAATTTACAACAAACTAGGTTTCGAAATGTTACATCAAAACCAAAGGGATCATTTCCCAAATTAGAGCTGTGAAGGCCTTATTATACACTCCAGAAGTTTTGCTCATGTTAACTGAATTCTCTCACTCTTTCAGACAATTTGTAATGCACTTTATCCTATTTTTTGATGGCTAGCATCCTCAAAAGTAGAATTTAACATGATCTAAGTGAAATACGCTTTGGTAAAAGTGAAAAATAAGATGATCAAGAAAACCAAGATTTTGGGAAAAAAACTGGCCATTTTCGAAGGTTATAACGCACGTTTTTTCATGCATTTTCACTAAACTAGTTATGACAGGTATTTCCTTTGAAATTTTTTTGTGAATTAGGTTTCAAAAAGTTTAATCAAAACCAAAGGATTAATTCTATGAAGGTCATATTATGCCCTCTACAAGGTTTGCTCGTCTTAATCGATTTTTCTCTCCCTTTCCTATAATTTGTAATGCATTTTATCCGATATTTTGATGGTTAGTGACCTCGAAAGTTAAATTTAACATGATCTAAGTGTAATACGCTTTGGTCCAAGTAAAAAAATTAAATAATCAAGAAAAATTATATTTTGGAAAAATCAGGTCATTTTCGAAGGTTAAATAGCTCACGTTTTTTTGTGCATATTCGCTAAAATAGTTATGATAGTTATTTACTTTGAGAATTTTCCACGAACTTGGTTTCAAAAAGTCACATCAAAACCAAAGGGATCATTTCCCAAAACGGAACTCTAAAGGCCATACTATATTCTCCAGAAGTTTTTCTCTTGTTAAAAGAATTCTCTCATTCTTTCTTAAAATTTGTAATGCATTTTATTCTTTTTTTGGTAGTGACACTGAAAGTGGAATTTAACATGATCTAAGCATAATACACTTTGGTGCAAGTGAAAAATTGGATGATCAAGAAAAATCAAATTTTGAAAAAAAAAAACAGGTCATTTTTCGAAGATATAGCACACATTGTTTGGTGCATTTTCACTAAAATAGTTATGATGGTCATTTCTTTTGAAAATTTACCCAGAAATATGTTTCAAAAAGTTACATTAAAACTAAAGGAATCATTTTCCAAAATAGAGCTATGAAGGCCTTATTATACCCTCAAGGAGTTTTGCTCGTATTAGTTGAATTCTCTCACTCTTTCTGAGAATTTGTAATGCAATTTTATTACATATTATTTTATGGCTAGTGACCTCGAAAGTGAAATTTAAAATTATCTAAGAGAAATACACTTTGATCCTAGTGAAAAAAATGATGATCAAGAAAAATTAAATTTTGGAAAACACTGACCATTTTCGAAGGTGTCACGTTTTTTGTGCATTTTTGCTAAAATAGTTATGATTATCATTTCCTTTGAAAATTTTCTAAAAATTAGGTTTCAAAATTTTTCATCAAAACCAAAGTTATCATTTTCCAAAGCGAAGCTCTGAAGGTCATATTATACCTTGTAGAAGTTTTGCTTGTCTTAATTGAAATCTCTCTCTTTCCTACAATTTGTAATGCATTTAATCCTATATTTTGATGGGTAGTGAACTTTAAAGTGAAATTTGATATGATCTAAGTGAAATACGCTTTGGTCCAAGTGAAAGTGTGATAATCAAGAAAACTCAATTTTGGAAAAATAAAACAGGTCATTTTCGAAAGCTATAGCTCAAGTTTTTTGTGCAGTTTCGCTAAAATAGTTACGATGGTCATTTACTTTGAGAATTTTCAGTGAACTTGGTTTCAAAAAGATACAACGAACTGAAAGGGATCATTTCCCAAAATGGAGCTTTGAAGGTAATATTATATTCTCTAGAAATTTTTCTTGTGTTAATAGAATTCTTTCACTCTTTCCTACAATTTGTATAGTAATTTATCAATTTTTTTGTGCCTAGTGACATTGAAAGTGGAATTTAACATGATCTTAGTGAAATACACTTCGATCTAAGTACAAAATTGGATGATCAAGAAAAATCAAAATTTGAAAAAAAAAACAGGCCATTATTCGAAGGTTATAGCTCACATTTTTTTGTATATTTTCACTAATATAGTTATAATGGAAATTTATTTTGAAAATTTACAACGAACTAGGTTTCAAAATATTACATCAAAACCAAAGGGATCATTTCTCAAAATAGAGCTCTGAAGGCCTTATTATACCCTCCAGAAGTTTTGCTCGTGTTAATTGACTTCTCTCACTCTTTCAGACAATTTGTAATGCACTTTTATCTTATTTTTTAATGGCTGGTAACCTCGAAAGCAGAATTTAACATGATCTAAGTTAAAAATAGGATGATCTAGAAAACCAAGATTTTAGAAAAAAAATGGCCATTTTCGAAGGCTATATCGCACGTTTTTTCGTGCATTTTCACTAAACTAGTTATGACAGTCATTTCCTTGGAAAATTTTCTATGCATTAGGTTTCAAAAAGTTTCATCAGAACCAAAGGATTAATTATATGAAGGTCATATTATACCCTCTACAAGGTTTGCTTGTCTTAATCGATTTCTCACTCTCTTTCCTATAATTTGTATTGCATTTTATCCTATATTTTGATGGTTAGTGGCCTTGAAAATTAAATTTAACATGATTTAAGTTCAATACGCTTTGGTCCAAGTGAAAAATGAAATAATCAAGAAAAATTGTATTTTGGAAAAATCAGGTCATTTGTGCATATTCGCTAAAATAGCTATGATGGTCATTTACTTTGAGAATTTGCCACGAACTTGGTTTTCAAAAAGTTACATCAAAACCAAAGGGATCATTTCCCTAAACGGAGCTCTAAAAGCCATATTATATTCTCCAGAAGTTTTGTTCTTGTTAAAAGAATTCTCTTATGATTTCTTAAAATTTGTAATGTATTTTATCCTTTTTTTTGGTATTGACATTGAAAGTGGAATTTAACATGATCTAAGCGAAATACACTTTGGTGCAAGCGAAAAATTGGATGATCAAGAAAAATCAAATTTTGAAAAAAGAAACAGGTCATTTTTCGAAGGTATAGGTCACATTGTTTTGTGCATTTTCACTAAGATAGTTATGATGATTATTTCATTTGAAAATTTACCAAGAAATAGGTTTAAAAAAGTTACATCATAACCAAAGGAATTATTTTCCAAAATAGAGCTCTGAAGGCCTTATTATACCCTTAAGGAGTTTTGCTCGTGTTAGTTGAATTCTCTCACTCTTTCTGAGAATTTGTAATGCAATTTTATCATATATTATTTTATGGCTGGTGACCACGAAAGTGAAATTTAACATTATCTAAGTGAAATACGCTTTGATCCTAGTGAAAAAAATGATGATCAAGAAAAATCAAATTTAGGAAAAAACTGACCATTTGTCACTTTTTTTATGCATTTTTGCTAAAATAGTTATGACAGTCATTTCCTTTGAAAATTTGCAACAAATTAGGTTTCAAAAATTTTCATCAAAACTAAAGTTATCATTCTCCAAAATTGAGCTTTGAAGGTCATATTATACCTTTTAGAAGTTTTGCTTGTCTTAATCAAAATCTCTCCATCTCCTACAATTTGTAATGCATTTAATCCTATATTTTGATGGCTAGTGAACTTTAAAGAGAAATTTGACATGATCTAAGTGAAACACGCTTTGGTCCAAGGGAAAATGGGATAATCAAGAAAAATCAATTTTGCAAACAAAAAAAACAAGTCATTTCCGAAAGCTATAGCTCAAGTTTTTTGTGTAGTTTCGCTAAAATAGTTACGATGGTCATTTGCTTTGAGAATTTGTCACGAACTTGGTTTCAAAAAGATACAACAAAACGAAAGGGATCATTTCCCAAAACTGAGCTTTGAAGGTAATATTATATTCTCTAGAATTTTTTCTCGTGT
The DNA here is from genome assembly GCA_023935145.1 of Bretschneidera sinensis. Classification (NCBI taxonomy): domain Eukaryota; kingdom Viridiplantae; phylum Streptophyta; class Magnoliopsida; order Brassicales; family Akaniaceae; genus Bretschneidera; species Bretschneidera sinensis. Next base: position 13,255,216 of record CM043701.1, read on the forward strand.
TAATAGAATTCTTTCACTCTTTCCTACAATTTGTATTGCAATCTATCCTTTTTTTTATTTTTTTTATTTTTTTTATGGCTAGTGACATTGAAAGTTGAATTTAACATGATCTTAGTGAAACAGGCTTCGGTCCAAGTGCAAAATTGGATGATCAAGAAAAATCAAAATTTGAAAAAAAATACCATTATTCGAAGGTTATAGCTCACGTTGTTTTTTGTATATTTTCACTAAAATAGTTATAATGGTAATTTCCTTTGAAAATATACAACGAACTAGGTTTCCAAATGTTACATCAAAACCAAAGGCATCATTTCGCAAAATAGAGCTCTAAAGGCCTTATTATACCCTCCAGAAGTTTTGCTCGTGTTAACTGAATTCTATCACTCTTTCAGACAATTTGTAATGCATTTTATCCTATTTTTTGATGGATGATAACCTCGAAAAGAGAATTTAACATGATCTAAGTGAAATACAATTTGGTCAAAGTGAAAAATAGGATGATAAAAAAAAACCAAGATTTTGGAAAAGCTGGGCATTTTCGATGGTTTTAACGCACGTTTTTTCATGTATTTTCGCTAAACTAGTTATGACAGTCATTTCCTTTGAAAATTTTCTATGAATTAGGTTTCCAAGAGTTTCATCAAAACTAAAGGATTAATTTTCCAAAACGGATCTATGAAGGTCATATTATACCCTCTAGAAGGTTTGCTCGTCTTAATCAATTTCTTTGTCTCTTTCCTATAATTTGTAATGCATTTTATCCTATATTTTGATGGTTAGTGGCCTGGAAAGTTAATTTTAACATGATCTAAGTGTAATACGCTTTGGTCTAAGTGAAAAAGAAAATAATCAAGAAAAATTATATTTTTGAAAAATCAGTTCATTTCCGAAGGTTAAATAGCTCACGTTTTTTTGTGCATATTCGCTAAAATAGTTATGATGGTGATTTATTTTGAGAATTTGCCACGAACTTGGTTTCAAAAAGTCATATTAAAACCAAAGGGATCATTTCCCAAAACGGAACTCTAAAGGCCATACTATATTCTCTAGAGGTTTTGCTCTTGTTAAAAGAATTCTCTCATTCTTTCTTAAAATTTGTAATGCATTTTATTCTTTTTTTGGTAGTGACACTGAAAGTGGAATTTAACATGATCTAAGCATAATACACTTTGGTGCAAGTGAAAAATTGGATGATCAAGAAAAATCAAAATTTGAAAAAAAAACAGGTCATTTTTCGAAGGTATAGCTCACATTGTTTTGTGTATTTTCACTAAAATAGTTATGATGGTCATTTCATTTAAAAATTTACCAAGAAATAGGTTTAAAAAGTTACATCATAACCAAAGGAATTATTTTCCAAAATAGAGCTCTGGAGGCCTTATTATACCCTCAAGGAGTTTTGCTCGTATTTGTTGAATTCTCTCACTCTTTCCAAGAATTTGTAATGCAATTTTATCATATATTATTTTATGGCTAGTGACCTCAAAAGTGAAATTTAACATTATCTAAGTGAAATACACTTTGATCCTTGTGAAAAAAATGATGATCAAGAAAAATCAAATTTTGGAAAAAATTGACAATTTTCGAAGGTGTCACGTTTTTTGTACATTTTTGCTAAAATAGTTATGCCAATCATATCCTTTGAAAATTTGCTACAAATTAGGTTTCAAAAATTTTCATCAAAACTAAAGTTATCATTCTCCAAAACGGAGCTTTGAAGGTCATATTATACCTTTTAGAAGTTTTGCTTGTCTTAATCGAAATATCTCTCTCTCCAACAATTTGTAATGCATTTAATCCTATATTTTGATGGCTAGTAAACTTTAAAGCGAAATTTGACATGATATAAGTGAAATATGCTTTGGTCCAAGTGAAAATGGGATAATCAAGAAAAATCAATTTTGAAAAAAAAAAGTCATTTCTGAAAGCTATAGCTCAAGTTTTTTTGTGTAGTTTCGCTAAAATAGTTACGATGGTCATTTACTTTGAGAATTTACCACGAATTTGGTTTCAAAAAGATACAACGAAACGAAAGGGATCATTTCCCACAACTGAGCTCTGAAGGTAATATTATATTCTCTAGAAATTTTTCTCGTGTTAATAGAATTCTTTCACTATTTCCTACAATTTGTATTGCAATTTATCTTTTTTTTATTTTTTTTATAGCTAGTGACATTGAAAGTGGAATTTAACATGATCTTAGTGAAATAGGCTTTGGTCCAAGTGCAAAATTGGATGATCAAGAAAAATTGAAATTTGAAAAAGAAGGCCATTATTCGAAGGTTATAGCTCACGTTTTTTTTTTTTTGTATATTTTCACTAAAATAGTTATAATGGTAATTTCCTTTGAAAATATACAATGAACTAGGTTTCAAAATGTTACATCAAAACCAAAGGCATCATTTCCCAAAATAGAGCTCTAAAGGCCTTATTATACCCTCCAGAAGTTTTGCTCATGCTAACTGAATTCTATCACTCTTTCAGACAATTTGTAATGAATTTTTATCCTTTTTTTTTTTTTTTTTTTTTTTATGGTTGGTAACCTCTAAAGTAGAATTCTATCATAATTAAAATGTTTGATGGTGTTGTTAGAACGTTGTGTGATGTTAGACATATACCGGATTTAAGGAAGAATCTAATTTCATTGGGCACTTTAGATTTGAATGGGTTTAGTTACAAGTCTGCAATTGGAGTAATGAAGGTGAGTAAAGGTGTCTTAACAGTGATGAAGGGACAAAAACTAGCAAGAAATATTTATACACGGCTAGGTACCACAGTTGTAGGTGGAGTTGCAGCTGTTGAGACTGAGTCAGATAGAACAGTCTTGTGGCATATGCGGTTAGGTCATATGAGTGAGTGTGGGATGATGGAGCTTCATAAGAGAAATCTATTGAAGGGTGTCAAAACATGCAAGCTTGATTTTTGCAGGTATTGTGTTCTTGGGAAACAGAATAGGGTGCAGTTCAAGACAGCCACACACAAGACAAAGAGAATTATTGACTATGTTCATAGAGATGTTTGGGGGCTAGTAAGGGTAGCATCATGGGGAGGACATATGTATTTCATGAGTTTTATTGATCACTACTCATGAAATTTTGGGTGTACTTCATGTGGCACAAGTCAGAAACATTTGCCAAGTTCAAGTTGTGGAAAGCTGAAGTAAAAAACCAGATAGGGAGGAAGATTAAATGCCTCAGGTCCGACAATGGTACTTAGTACACAGATTCAAAGTTCATGGAGTTGTGTGAGAAACATGGGATTAAGATAAACTTAACAGTACGCAAGACACCACAATAGAACGGTGTAGTGGAAAGGATGAACAGAACAATAGCTGAAAGAGCTCGGTGTCTCAGGTTGAATGCAGGGTGTGCAAATAAATTTTGGGCAGAAGCAGTGAATATGGCATATTTCTTGATTAACAAGTCACCTAGGGTAGCACTAGATGGGAAAGTAGCAGAGGAGGTGTGGACAGCCAGCACGGTTGACTACTCTGGTTTGAGAGTGTTTAGATGTCCAGCCTACGTGCATGTTTCTAGTGAGGAAAGATCGAAGCTTGATGAGAAGTATAGACAGTGTATATTTTTGAGGTATTGATGAGTGAAAAATATTACATATTTTGGCCACTTAATTTACATTTGTTAGCTTAGGAATTTGTTCCTTTGAGTTGTTTTCATTGTTTTTCAGGTTTACAAGTACCAAGAAAGGAGTTTCATTAAATTTCCAGCATTGCCCGTACAGATCAATCATCTTTGAAAATTAAACTGTATTGATGCAAGAAGAACCAGGAGATGAGCCATATATGCTTAGAAAGATCCGGAAGTCTATTTTCTGGAGAATTTTACGGCTCATAAAAAGGATTTTTCTAGAGAAATTTATGGCAGTTTTAGTAGACAAAGGCCAGGCTGTTCGGGCTGTGCGGGATTTTAGCGTGAGCAGAAGTTTTGAAGGGTAGGTGAAGGCTTAAATCCCACATCCCACATTGGTTGGAAACATATTTCTATATCCCATATCCCACGTCGGATTGGAAACACATTGCACTCGTGGTATTCTCCTATATAAACACCATCTGACTCCATCATTCAATGTACAATTCCTGGGCCACTTTGGTGTTAACCGGTGGACGTCTGCTAGCATTCTGGTGGATCTCAAAGGCTTTGCTACCACGAGGGGAAGCGCCGCCCATCAGCGAGTGGAATTTCTCCCATGTAAAGTTATTTATTTCTTTTTATTTAGTTGTTTTAGTTTAATGTTTAGCACTTTTATTATGAATTGTAGTTTCATAATTATGAGTGGCTAGAATCTTCAGCTAAGGTTGAAGATGAAGCCCTGCCGTTGTTTGGCATAATAGTTCAGATTTGCTTGTACAAATCTTACATTTTTTAGTATAAATGTTCTGTCAATTATTTGAGTTAATCTTGTGATTGATTGAGTTTAAATTGTTCTGTTGGATATTTCTTGTGTTTCATCTGATGGATACATCGAATTGTTTTCGATTAAATTGGATTTCCTTTGTGATTTGTTAAGAGTGGATACATTGGATGCTTTTGGTTTAATTGGGATATTCTTTGTTTTTTGTCTTATAGTTGGATTCATGGAATTTTTTGATAGGCTATCTTTAGAACATTGAGATATATGCTTAACTTTGGCGGGGTGGATTCAGAAACCTTAGTGTTTTTATTATTAGTTTTTAAAATCAATTTAGTTTAGCTTTTATTTTGCAACATATAATACAAAACTTGGAACTAGGTTAAGATAAGATTAGTTTAGATAAATTTATATTTTCACAACGCAATTCCCTATGGATTCGACCTCGCACTTGCACAACACTATATTGCAAACGACTCGTGCGCTTGCGAGTAATTTAAAACTCACAACAAGTTTTTGGCGCCGCTGCCGGGGAATTGTTTGGTTTCTGAAAATTTTTGGTCTGAATTGATTTTATTTTTCTACTAGTTAGTTATCCAAAAAAAAAAAATGTGGATGAATCCAGCGCCGGTTTCACAGTACACCATTAAGGAGTACATGAAAATGACCAGCCCGTCCATCAATGCTGCCAACACATTCAATGTTGATAGTTGTTCCATCTATGCTCGTCCTATGCATCTAGCACAGAATTGTCCATCAATGCCGGTTTGTGCTGAGTATCTCATGGAACAAATGAATGCTTTCAATGACTGTTGTTGGCAATCAAATGGATCTTACTCCGAAACATACAATCCAGGGTGGTGGGACCACTCTAATTTTTCATGGACGCAGAACCAACTGAGGAATCAGGGAGGAGCTCCTTATCAAGCTCACAATCAATACCCTCTCGAATTTCCTCCGCCAGTTCCAAGTTATAGTCACTCAGCCTATCCAGCACCATTACCTGCTTACCAAGCTCCCATTCAAACACCAGCGCCAGTTTCACTGTCACTTGAGGACACCCTTAAGGAGTACATGAAAATGACTAGCCAATCCATGAGCGAAGTGATGAGTGTAACAATAGAAAACACCCAAACAATTGCCAAGCTAGAGAGTCAAATTGATCAAATCGCAAGTTACGTGGGTGAAGGAGAGGAAGGAGAGTTCTCTAGTCAACCTGAGCCTAACCCAAAGGAACTGTTTGCGGTGGGAAATTCATCAACTCCTATGCATTGGTAGGAACAAGTGCAATCAACTGTCCCATTTGTCTGGGAGACAAGTGGACAATCAAGTGGAGGAGAACCCTGCTATGCAACAAGGGCAAGAAAGTGGCAACAAGGAAAAGAGAGATGCTAAGCCATCTACAGCCACACCTATTATTAAGGATCTCTCTAGGTCGTTTTTACCTAAAGCGCCTTACCCTGAGAGACTACAAGCACCCAAGAGAGAAGGGAAGTCTGAGGACATTATGGAGGCAGACTTTGCTTAGTTTGGAGAGGATTTAGACTTAGATAAGTTACTTGAGCAAGCAAATACTATCTTGGAGTCTGCTCCTCGGGAGAGTAGTAAGACAGAGGAAACTATGGATGAATCCCGCATTGAGGACCCCCTGGAGGCATGCTTTGCTCACTTAGGAGAGGACTTGGGCTTAGATTAGTTACTCGAGGAAGTGAATGCCATTTTGGAGTCTGATCCTCGAGAAAGCAATGAGACGGAGGAAACCACAACACCTGAACCCCCAAGAAGGAACTTAAGCCTTTTCCAGACAATCTTAAGTATAAGTTCCTAGGTCCAGCAGATTCTTTGCCTATAATTATAGCTTTAGATTTGGGTGATGCTCCAGAGGAGAAATTATTAGACGTCTTAAGAGAGCATAAGGAAGCTATAGGCTGGACTATTGAAGATGTCAAGGGAATCAACCCCTCGTTGGTAATACACACGATACAGTTGGAGGAGAGTGCCAAGCCATCGAGGGAGCCACAAAGAAGGCTCAACCCTGCTATGTAAGAGGTTGTGAGGGCAGAAGATATTAAGCTGTTAGAGGCAGGGATCATTTATCCCATCTCTGATACCAAGTGGGTGAGCCTGATTCAAGTCGTGCCCAAACATGTTGAATTAATGGTAGTGAAGAATGAGGACGACGAGTTGGTGCCAACTCGTGTTCAGTCAGGAGGGAGAGTGAGTATAGACTACCGTAAGTTGAATGCTGCCACTAGGCCTGATCATTTTCCATTCCTATTTATTGATCAGATGGTGAAGCGCTTAGTTGGGCATGTTTACTAATGTTGGGTCTGGTTGAAGACGTTAAACTTAGCGCTCATGGGAGGCACCCCACAGCTTATCCTTTATGTTTATTTATTATTTCACATATTTATGATTAATGTTTGTTTCTAGTATTTTTTGTTTTCCAGTTTTTATTTTTCATGGACAACGCGTACATCAGTTCAAGTTTGGGGGTATGCTATGAGCCATACTAGTCCAGATAGTTCTCCATATCTCAGGTCAGCTCTTTCCATATTAGTCACATGTTGGGGTCAATATGTAATTTAAGTTTGGGGGTATGGGAGACACATCACACACTTTGTCCTAATTTGTTGTCTTTTCGTCGTAAAGATAATTGCATGTTCATGTTCGTATAAATTTTTTTTTTGGGTTGATCTAAAAAATTTTGATGTGACTTCATTGGTAAGCTTAAAATTTTGAACACATGACCTGATGATAGAGTTTTAAACTTTAGTTACTTACTTTAGGCATTTTCGAGAATTCACATTTTTGATCTAATCTAACACGAGCACATTAGCACATATTTGTGTGAGGTATGACATGTGAGTTGAATGTATATGTTTTCTTATCTTAACTGAAATGGGATGACTTGTTGGATGAACGCCTTGGGCATATATAAAAAAAAAAACTACTAATATTTATAATGATCATCATCAATAAACTTTCCACTGGGTAACTGGACCTCTTGCCTCAGTAAGCAGTGAGTGTTCACGTCAAAAGGTGGGAATTTTATTCATAATGATCATTGCGAAACTTTCCGCTGAGTAACTGGACCTCTTGACTCAGTAAGCAGTGAGTGTTCACGTCAAAAGGTGGAAATTTTTCTTGGTAGTATTAAGGCCAGTTTAATTTCGTAGCCTTTTTGACTCGAGTTAGTAAATCCTTAGGGGTACCTTTACACTTAATGCCCTAAAACCATCTGGTTTGGGAGTCATTGACTCAACACTCATTACATGGGTCAATTAGAAAGCTTAAGGGAACTAAACATAGCAGAGTCTTATGTTAAAATAAAAAAAAAACTATGCCTTCATTGTTCTTTCCGACGAGGTTCTTTCCGACGAGAAATTCTGCGGATCTTAAGATTTGAATACCTTGTACATTGAAGTTATTTGGAAACCTCATCTGTATATGCTAATTCACTTTACACTGATTCAAGCTTGTGATGTCTTACCATGCCTCTTGTAAGTAATTAAGTTCTAAATTCTTATTCATTGTGAAGATGAGTTTGACTTATTTAAGCTTGCTCTTGAATGAATCTCATGATTTTGAATGCTCCTTAAATTTTTGGATACCATGAATACTGAACTTATCTTTATAATCTTTGTTGTTCATTTAGTTTTTTATTTTGTTTTGCTAAGGGACTAGCAAAATGTAAGTTTGGAGGTATTTGATGAGTGATAAATATTGCGTATTTTGGCCACTTAATTTACATTTGTTAGCTTAGGAATTTGTTACTTTGAGTTGTTTTCATTGTTTTTCAGGTTTACAAGTACCAAGAAAGGAGTTTCATTAAATTGCCAGCATTGATCGTACAGATCAATCATCTTTGAAAATTAAACTGTATTGATGCAAGAAGAACCAGGAGATGAGCCATATATGCTTAGAAAGATCTGGAAGTCTATTTTCTGGAGAATTTTACGGCTCGTAAAAAGGATTTTTCTAGAGAAAGTTATGGCAGTTTTAGTAGACAAAAGTCAGGCTGTGCGGGCTGTGCGGGATTTCAGTGTGAGCAGAAGTTTTGAAGGGCAGGTGAAGGCTTAAATCCCACATCCCACATTGGTTGGAAACATATTTCTATATCTCACATCCCACATCGGATTGAAAACACATTGCACTCGTGGTATTCACCTATATAAACACCATCTGACTCCATCATTCAGTGTACAATTCCTGGGCCACTTTGGTGTTAACCGGTGGACGTCTGCTAGCATTTTGGTGGATCCCAAAGGCTTTGCTACCATGAGGGGAAGTGCCGCCCATCAGCGAGTGGAATTTCTCCAATGTAAAGTTATTTATTTCTTTTTATTTAGTTGTTTTAGTTTAATGTTTAGCACTTTTATTATGAATTGTAGTTTCATAATTATGAGTGGCTAGAATCTTCAGCTAAGGTTGAAGATGAAGCCCTGCTGTTATTTGGCATAGTAGTTCAGATTTACTTTTACAAATCTGACATTTTTTAGTATAAATGTTCTGTCAATTATTTGAGTTAATCTTGTGATTGATTGAGTTTAAATTGTTTTGTTGGATATTCCTTGTGTTTCATCTGATGGATACATCAAATTGTTTTCGATTAAATTGGATTTCCTTTGTGATTTGTTAAGAGCGGATACATTGGATGCTTTTGGTTTAATTGTGATATTCTTTGCTTTTTGTCTTATAGTTGGATTCATGGAATTTTTTGATAGGCTATCTTTAGAACATTGAGATATATGCTTAACTTTGGCGGGGTGGATTCAGAAACCTTAGTGTTTTTATTATTAGTTTTTAAAATCAATTTAGTTTAGCTTTTATTTTGCAACATATAATACAAAACTCGGAACTAGGTTAAGATAAGATTAGTTTAGATAAATTTAAATTTTCACAACGTAATTCCCTATGGATTCGACCTCGCACTTGCACAACACTATATTGCAAACGACTCGTGCGCTTGCGAGTAATTTAAAACTCACAACAGGTATCAGAAAGGGGTAAAAGGCTTTAAGCCCTGGAATCCGTAGGTAAACAAGGTGGTGATCAGTAGAGATGCGATTTTTGATGAGAAAGCCATTTGTACTCAGGAAGAAGAGAAACATGTGCTAAAAAATTGTAGCAGAAATGAGCATGTGATGCAAGTGGAGCTAGAGACCCATGATAGAGAAAAAAAATGCTCAGAATGCAGGGAGCTCTAGCTCAGGAGATTAGCAGCATCACACTATAGCTATAGACAGGCCCAAACGTATTATCAGGCCACCCACTAGGTATGGTTTTGAAGATTTGGTTTCTTATGCACTCATTACTAGTAGAGGGGATCCTACTAATTTTTAAGAGGCAGTACACAACCAAGAGAAGAGTAGATGGATGGGTGCTATGGTGGAGGAGATGGAGTCTCTGCATAAGAACCAGACATGGGAGTTGGTGAAGCTTCTAGAAGGGAAGATAGCGATATGATGTAAATGGGTGTATAAGAAGAAAGAAACAATATCAGAAAAAGAGGGAGAAAAGTTCAAGGCTCGTCTTGTAGCAAAGGGTTACTCACAGAGGAAAGGGGTTGACTATGATGAGATCTTCTCCCTTATGGTCAAACACACTTCCATTAAGGCAATGTTTGGTTTGGTAGTGCATTTTAATATGCAGTTGGAGCAGATGGATATAAAGATAGATTTTCTTCATGGTGATTTGGAGGAGCTGATTTACATAGTACAGCTAGAAGGGTTCAGTCAGCCTGGACAAGAACACTTGGTTTGTAAATTGAGGAAATCACTTTATGGGCTGAAGCAGTCTTCGAGGCAGTGGTATAAGCGATTTGACTCCTACATGATCCGGATTGGCTATATGAGATGTGAGTATGATTGTTGTGTTTATGTGAAGAGCCTTGATGATGGTTCATTTATTTTCTATTACTTTATGTGGATGATTTGTTGATTATTGCGAAGACATTTAGCACAATCCCCAGCAACGGCGCCAAAAACTTGTTGGAGCGATTATCTACCTAAATAAATACGCAAATAATCATCCTAGTTTTACTTGAAAGTGCACAAGGTCTGTGGTAGCATAGTGTGCAAGTGCGAGATCATTTTCCACAGGGATTGGTGAAATTCATTTTAGAATTAGTTTCTTCAAGTTTAAAAAGAGAAATAGCAAATTTGATTGTGAGTAAATAAAAATAATGAGAACATAGGACTATGATATCCACCCTAATTATACTTTCCCACTAAGTAAAGCTTCAATGCTCTAGCCTTATCATGAATATTTAATGGTTGCCAACCTAAGGGCTTGGTCTACACCTTAGGTTATTGATCTCCTTACGCAACGAGTTAGGCATGGTGTATGCTCTAACTCTTTTCTCTCTTAAGAGATTCAACATGGGTGTATACTGAGTTGTTCCTTAAGAGAGCATGAGGGCTGTGGAGATCGGCAACCACACGGGACCTAGGGCTTGGTCCGCTCCCGGTTTCCCATGTTGATTAACCCGGGAATCCGGTGTGGATATCCCTTGTTACTAATGTCGAACCCAGGACTCGGTCATCCAAATTGATTCGACTAACTTATCCATACCACATGTATACGTGATCAGGAACACACATATGAGGAATTTAAATACAAACATGCATTAATCAAGTTAAACATTCTAACAAGGTTATAGCAAAGATAATCAATAAATGAACATGTGGAAAAGCATAACTAGGGCTTCAATTGAGCCCTATAGGAGTTTAGTTACACATACTGAGTAAACTAAACATTCTAAACATAATAAAATAAAAACAGAAAACTAAAACCGAAGAAGACTCGGGAGACAAGTCGTCAATTCCTTTCCTAAGCTCTCTACTTCAAATCTAGAATAAAAGATATGGTTTATGTGTTTTACAGGGCTATTTATAGGGTCCTTATGGTGTCCCAAAACCCTAGTTCCTTTTTGGAGTCGGAAGACTTCTTTCCATATCTGGCTCTGCCACCTCTGGAGTTATTGCACTTGAGCATATGTGGGATGCACTCGAGTGCAAGTGTGCGCTTGAGCCTTCTTCAAGTACACTCGTGCTCTTGTGTGCTCGATCTCAATGGGGTGCGCTTGAGCGCACCTTGCTGGATGGTAGATCTTGACTTTTGCTCCTAAAAGCTTCATATTATCACCTTTTTGTCCAAGTCCTGTGAAAAACATATAAAACACGAAAATGAAGTAGAATCCATAGAAATAAATAAATAAAGAGCCTAACAAGTGTAAATTAAGGGGCTTAAATATGACTATTTAAGCACTTATCAACCACCACGGCTAATGCTTGGGGGCTCCCATTCCCATTCTTCCTCTGCTACATCTTCAAGAAAAAAAGTATAAAAGGGACCTCCACATATGGACCGGTGAGAGAGCATCCCTTCTCCTGGAAGGCTCAGTGGACACTGAGTCAGTCACACATGCCTCGAGGACTCCGGGGGCAGGCACCAGCTGCAGTGGGAGTAGTAGATGATCCTATGGAGACAGAAGACCCCACAGCGAGCCATACTTGGGAGAAGGACCATTCGGACATAGGACCCACTGAGTACCAGCACATTCTCAAGGAATGTTCTCTTTTCGGTGTGAGCTCTCTGACATTTGACGGGAGGATCGGGAGGCTACTTTACTAGTGCATCAACGCATCGATGGTTTGGAGGCACGTTTTGTGAGGCAAGAGACGATGCTCTAGGTCATCCTTGATCAACTACCTTCTGCCCCTAGTGCCTCATCGCCTGCACCACCTGATGACCAACATTGAGAGAGGTGCACCGTCTGGCTGAAGATGTAAAACTTAGCGCTCATGGGAGACATCCCACAACATATCCTTTTATTTTTAGTATTTTTTACATTTCTTGTTAGTATTTATTTTTATAACTGTTTACTATTAGTATCTCTTGTTTTCCGATATTACGTTTGTTTTTCTTTTTTAGGGACAATGTGTGTGCATCAGTTCAAGTTTGGGGGTGTGCTAAGAGCCATGCCAGCCAACTAGTTCTCCATCTCCCAGGTCAGATCTTTCCATGTCACTCACACATTGGGAACAATGTGTAAATTAAGTTTGGGGGTTTGGGAGACACATTCACACACTCTGTCCCAGTTTTTTTTTTATTATTATTGAACAGATAAATGCATGTTCATATTGTTTTAAAAATTTTGGTTGATTTAATCAAATATTATGATAAGATTTCATCAGTAAGCTTAAAATCTACAACACATGCTCTAATAATAAAGTTTTAAAAGTCTAAATTACTTACTTTAAGGCATTTAAGAAATCACAAGTTTGATCTAATCTGACACGAGCACATTAGCACATAACTGTGTGGGGTATGACATATGATTCTAATATGTGTGTTCCCATGGCTTAACTATAATCGGATGACTTGTTAGAAGAACACTTTGGCATAGAAAAATAGAAAAAAAATTTGATGCACAAAAAAAGAAAATAAAATGCTCCTAATGATCATTAAATAAACTTTCCACGGAGTAACTGGACCTCTTGCCTCAGCAAGCAGTGAGTGTTCACATCAAAAGGTGGGAATTTTGCTTATAACGATCATTAAATAAAGTTTCCACTGAGTAACTAGACCTCTTGCCTTTGTAAGTAGTGAGTGTTCACATCAAAAGGTGGGAATTTTGCTTGACAGCATTAAGACTAGTTAGTTTCGTAGCCTTTCTTACTCGAGTTAGTAAGTCCTTAGGGGTGTCTTTACACCTTATGCCCTAAAACCATATGGTTTGGGAGTTATTGGCTAAACACTCGCTACATGGGTCAATTAGAATGCTTAAGGGAACTCAACATGGCAAAAATCTCATAATAAAAGAAAAAGAAAGAAACAAAACTATGCATTTATTGTTCATTCTGAGAGGAAATTCGATGAATGATGAGACACTGAAATACTACACGTTGATGTTATCTGGAAGCTTCATCTTTTATGTGCTAATTTACCACATACTAAGTCAGACTTGTGATGCCGTAAACCAGCCTTGTGTAAGTGATTAGATTTTAAAACTCTTATTCATTGCGAAGGTGTGTTTATATTTTAAGCCTTCTCATGAATAAATATCATGAATGATGAATTTATCTTTGTTATTGTTTTTCAATTAATTTTTTGTTTTGTATTGCTAAGGGACTAGCAATATGTAAGTTTGAGGGTGTGATAAGTGCTTAAATATTCATATTTAAGCACCTTAATTTACATTTGTTAAGCTTTTTGTTTGCGTATTTTATTCTATTTTACTTCATTTTTGTGTTTTCTGTGTTTTTATAGGTTCTTGGAGAAAAGGTATCATTTTGAAACTCAAAGGAAGAAATCTAGAAGACCTGGAAGCAGCCAAATGCGATCGAGCACAGAAGAATGTGATCAAGTGCACAAGCACTCGTGTGCACACATAGAAGGTTACGCTTGAGCGCACCAAGCATGAGATCGAGTGCACACGTGCAGTAAAACGGTAGAACCTGTTTTGGAAAGGATGGTTTAGGTCTTGTTTTGGAAATTAGGGTTTCGAGGTGTCCTTAGAACCTTATAAATAGAGTTGTAAAACACAGAAACGATATCTTCTTTTCAGTCCTTTTGAAAAAGCATTTTAACAAAACTATTCATTTAAACATTTTTAAATCAAAAACATGAAAAACTGGGTTGAAGGGCAACCCAGTCGACTGGCTACTTATACCAGAAAACTGTGATATGGAATAGTATGTCCCCAGTCGACTAGGTGCTTCATACCAGTCGACTGGTACACTTGACCCAATCAACTGGTACTCTTCAAAGCCTTAAAAGTGAGACTTTTCAGTTGACCCAATCGACTGGTAATAAGACCTAGTTGATTGGTAATTCGAAAAATATGATCGTTAAGGCGCCAGACCTGAGCATTTAATGTACCAAGTTAGTGTCAAACAAAAATATTGATTCAAGGCTATATAAACCCATTCATATGAGCATTCAAAGAAAAGAGATTACACATTCAATCAAGTTTTTGCTCATTAATACAAAAAAGCTTTGAAACATTTATTGTTGAGCCATTCTTCAAGCTTTACTTTGAAAGAGAGATAATGTTCAGTTGTAATCGCATTCATTGCTATTTCTCTACCATTTACTTTACAGCAACTCATACTTATTGTAAAGGGATTAACTTTCGAAAGGAAGAGATAAGCTTCCGGGAGGAAGGGATAAGCTTCCAAGTAGAAAGGATTGTTTGTAAGGTTTGTGCAACACTCGTGAAGTTGTATGACTAAGAGTTTTAGTGGATTACTTCAAGGAGGTTCCTTGAAGAGAGTGGACATAGGGTCGGAATGAATCCAATATTGCCAAACCACTATAAACTGAGTTTGCACTTTCTATTCCTTAAAATCTTTTATTAAAAGCACTTTACTTGTTTATATGCTTGTGCTCTTAACTGTTTTTATAAACTTGCGAGTAATTAGTGAAAATTTTTAAAAACTCAATTCACCCCACCCCCCCCCCTTTGGGTTAGAACCTCAGTCTACAATTGGTATCAGAGTCTTGTTCTCATTTTTAGGCTTAAAATCCTTAAATTGATTTGATGGCATCAAATAGCTATTCTAAAGGACATTCCGACACTAGGCCTCCCTTGTTCAATGGCTCCAACTATAATTATTGGAAAAACATTATGAAAATCGTTGTCGAATGACAAGATTATAATCTGCGGAGAGTCATTGAGGAAGGACCTAGAACTCTTTCAAAGGAAATAACTATTGGAGAAATCAATCATAGAATGCCTAAACTCAAAATTGAGTTCAATGATGAGGATTATAGAATGATATATCTCAATAATAGAGCCACAAGCATTTTACATTGTGCTTTAGATATTTTAGAATATAATAAAATTTTAGCATGTGTTTTGGCTAAGGAGATTTGAGATAAACTGCAAGTTACATATAAAGGAAATAGTGAGGTTAAAAAATCAAAAATCTATATGCTTGTATCTGAATATGAATCATTTAAAATGTCTCATAACAAAACAATTTCTCAAATGCATTCACGTTTAATAACTATTGTTAATGGTTTGAAGCTTCTTGGTAGGAACATTGAGGAGTTTGAACTAACAAGAAAAATCTTAAGATCTTTTCCACCCACTTGGAAAGCAAAGAAGACAGCCATCACAGAAGCCAAAGATCACAATAAATTTGATGTCGAGACACTTCTCAGATCACTATTGACATACGAGATGGAAGAAATGAATCCTATTGTCAATGATGATGAGAAAAAGAAAAAGGTGATTGCTCTCAAAGCCTCTACAAGCAACAAAGAAGTGGAAATAGAAGAAGAGGTAGAGAGCAGTGAAGAAGATGGTGAGATGGCTTTAATAACCAAAAGGTTTCATAGATTCTTGAAGAAAAGCAAGAAACCATACAGAAAGATTTCACTTCAAAAAAGGAATCACTTGTGAGCTATGCATGCAAAAAGCTCGGTCACATCAAGGCCGATTGTATAGCTACGAGAAAACCATACAAGAGCTTTAAAAAGAAAGCTATGATTGCAACCACTTAGAGTGATGACAAAGAAGAAGACTCCTCAGATAAAGAGATCGGATACGAGGAAATTGCAAACCTATGTCTTATGGCAATCGATGATGAAAATGAGGTATTGACTTCTCCCTCTTCAAAAAATAACATTGTTAGTAGTAGTGAAGAATTGATAGAAGTTATAAATGAAATGCATGAAGAATTGAAGAAATTCGATTATAGGAACTCTATTCTTTAGAAAAGGTGTCATCTCTTTCTAAAGAGATGATAAGTCTAAAAGAAGAAAAAGATAAATTATCTTCATTGCTTTATGATTCTTCTCAAGACTTTCTTAAAGATGAAAATGAAAACTTAAAGAAGAAAATATTAGAATTGAATGGCACAATATCTAGACTCATACTTGGAAAAGAAAAGCTTGATGAAGTGCTATCTTACCAAAGATTAAGTGGAGGAAAATCCAGGTTAGGATATTCTCCATTAGGCAAGCAAAAATCAAAAGAGAGTCTATTCATGAAAGCATCATATGTGAATGAGGCCTCTACTTTGAAAACCACTAGCAAAGTCAAAAATATTCCCTCAATGAATGCTAATAGGTCTAGAAATACTAATTCTAATGCATATACAAGAATGAAACATTCTAGGAATGACCATCATGTGCATCCTAAAAACAACATGTATAGTCAAAACTTGCACACTGCACATGCATATCCTAGGAATTACCATCATGGTCATCCTAGAAATAATATGCATATTTATGCAAGCATGTATCCTAGATTGCATCATCATATATCTCCTAGAAATGACATGCATGTTCATAAGCCTCACAATAGAAACATGCATCCTAGGAATTATTATCCAAAGAATTATAGACATGCACAACTAAGTCATCCTAGAAATTTCAATAACTATTATCCTAGAATTGTGCATCATCAACATGTCTAAAAACACCATATGTTGTTAAGAAAGTATGGGTCCCAAAAGGAACCGTATTTTCAAGGACTAACCCCAAAGGACCCAAGAAATTTTGGGTACCTAAAAATGAAATTGTGTATCCTTGTGTGATGTAGATATGTTTCCACACCAAAGAAAAAGGTAATTGTTGGTACCATGATAGTGGATGCTCAAAGCACATGATCGGTGATAAAAGTGTATTCAAAAAGTTAACTCTAAGATATGGCGGACATGTCACCATTGGAGACAACACAAAAATAAAGATCATCGGGCATGGAAAAGTTGGTAATAATTTTTCAACCATAGATAATGTATTGCTAGTACAAGGCCTTAAGCCAAATTTACTAAGTATTAGTCAAATATGTGACAAAGGCAACAAAGTCATATTTGAAACCTCTCATTGTCTAGTTATAGACATCAAGAGTAACAATATCAAGTTTGTTGGCCAAAGACATGAAAATGTCTATATAGTTGATTTAAAATCCTTGCATTCAGAAAATTAAAAATGTTTTCTAGCATTTAGTGAAAACCCATGGCTATGGTATAGAAGGCTTGGTCATGTGAACATGGATTTGCTTAAAAACATTCCTAGAAAAGATTTAGTCATTGGACTTCCCAAAATCAAATTTGAAAAAGATAAAGTATATGGTGCTTGTCAAATGGGAAAACAAACTAGAATCTCTTTTAAATAAAAAAAAAATGTAGTCTCAACTACTAGACCATTGGAACTTTTGCATATGGACTTATTTGTCCAATAAGTACCATTAGTCTAGGTGGCCATCAATATGCTCTTGTTAACTCAAAGACCGATGAGGGGATATTCTTAGGATATTCAACCTCTAGTAAGGCTTATAGAGTCTTCAATAAGAGAACTCTAGTAGTAGAAGAATCCGTACATGTAACCCTTGATGAGTTTAACCCAATTAGTAGTAGAGAAGTTTCTTTCAATGATGATGTAGATATCATTCCAAGAACGGAGACACCTACTCTCATTGTTGACCCAAAGGAGAGCCTACCTCAAATGAATCAAGAGATGGAAACTCTCAAATTGGACCAATCATCTACAAGTCAACAAGAGGATGATTTTCCCAAAGATTGGAGGTATGTAAATTATCACCCAACTGATCAAGTGGTTGGCGATCCTTCACAAGGGGTAAGAACTCGTTCCTCTAGTAGAAATATTTGCAACTTTGTAGCTTGTTTGTCTCAAATAGAACCTAAAACATTTGTAAAACCCGAAAAGGATAATGCTTGGATAATTTCCATGTAAGAAGAAATAAATCAATTTGAAATAAACAATGTATGGAATCTAGTTACTAGACCTAAGAATCATACAATAATAGGAACTAAATAGGTATTTAGAAATAAGATGAATGAAAATGGAATAGTGACTAGAAACAAAGCTAGACTAGTTGCTAAGAGATATAATCAAGAAGAAGGAATAGACTTTGATGAGACCTATGCTCCCGTAGCAAGATTAGAAGCTATTCAAATGTTATTAGTCTTTGCATGCTTTAACAAATTTAAGTTATTTCAAGTAGATGTAAAAAGTGCCTTTTTAAATGGCTTTATAGAAGAAGAGGTATATGTTGAGCAACCTCTTGGATTTGAGAATCCTAGTCTTCTAAATCATGTCTACAAGCTTTCTAAAGCTCTATATGGGTTAAAGCAAACTCCAAGAGCATGGTATGAAAGATCAAGTAAATTTTTTTATTGACAATAACTTTGTAAGAGGTAAGATAGACACAACCCTCTTCACAAAAACCCACAAAAATGACACTCTTCTAGTCCAAATATATGTTGATGATATCATATTTGGTGCCACTAATGAATCTGTGTGTCAAGAGTTTGCCAAGTGCATGCAAGGTGAATTAGAAATGAGCATGATGGGAGAGCTTACCTACTTCCTTGGACTTCAAATCAAACAATTGAAGGGAGGCATCTTCATCAATCAATCAAAATACACTAAAGACCTACTAAAGAAGTTTGGGATGGAAAGCTCAAAGCCACTTAGTACTCCTATGAGCACATCTACAAAACTTGATCTTGATGAAGGAGGTAAGTGTGTAAATACTAATTATTATAGAAGCACGATAGGAGCTCTACTTTATTTAACTGTAAGTAGACCTGATATAATGTTCAGTGTATGCATGTGTGCTAGATTTTAGGCTAATCCTAAGGAATCAAATATAGTTGCAGTAAAAAGAATCCTTAGATATCTACAAGGAACTCAAACCCTAGGATTATGGTACTCCAGAGATTCATCTTTTAAGCTTGTAGGATATTCAGATGCTCACTTTGCAGGGTGTAGGTTAGATAGAAAAATCACAAGTGGAACATGCCAATTCTTAGGTGCAATGTTAACCTCTTGGTTTTCCAAGAAACAAGACTTTATTACACTATCAATCGCCGAGGCGGAATACGTAACAGTTGGAAGTTGTTGTGCCCAAGTATTGTGGATGAAACAACAACTAGAAGACTATGGCATGAACTTTAACAGTATCCCAATACATTGCGATAATAAAAGTGTCATCAACTTAACCAAAAACCCTATTCAGCACTCTAGAACCAAACACATAGAAATTAGACATCATTTATTAAGAGACTATGCTAAAAAAGGTGATATAATACTAGAATTCATACCTTCAGAAGATCAAGTAGCTGACATTCTTACAAAACCTTTAAGTGAAGCTAGTTTCTGTAAAATTAGACTTTCAATGGGATTATTAGATTATGATAAATTGTATGCCTAATTGCATCATCATTCATCATTTGCATACTTGACATCTAGTTAAAGAGTATTAAACCTTATTTAATATTTCCCTCACTCAAGATGGCATAGATAAACAAATTTCGTGCTAAGACTCAAAACTGAAAGTTTTTTTAAGGGTCCAGTCGACTGGTAAGTCTATCCCAGTCGACTAGTAAGTCACTGCCTAATTACCCAGTCAACTGGTAAGTCTATACCAGTCAACTAGTAAACCTAGACCTTGTTTGAAGCCAATTTTTTAAATTTCAGTTATCTACTTAGTCGACTGGCATGAACTACCCAGTCGACTGGTGTTTCTCTGCCAGTTAACCCAGTCGACTTGTGTCCCGATCCAGTCAACTGGTATGTCAAAAATCTTTAAAACTGCAAAAGACCTAGTCGACTGGTGCCCTAACCTTGTCGACTGGTATCGCGATTTTATAAATAATCTCTTCAGATTTTTCAGCTTCTCACGCCATTTTTGAAACCCTAAGCTTTCTCTCTCTACAAAATCTCTTTTTTTTTTTTTTATCAAAATCTCTGTAAAACACCTCACAAACACCTTGATTAACTCCTCCATACCACTTATTTCAACTTTTTACGGTTGAAATCTCCATTTTCACCAAAATCTCCCTTTCTTCCCAAAAACATTTTTCCTCTAAAATGTTTGAGTGAATCCGCATTAAGACCATTGTTGGGGGATCTCACGTGCCTACTTGTTGTGAAAAAATCTACCTAAATTAATAAGAAAATATTTGAACAGTTTTACTTGCAAGTGTACAAGGTCAACAATAGCATAGTGTGCAAATGCGAGATCATCTCCACAGGGATTGGTGAATTTTGCTTTAGAATTAGTTTCGCAATATAAAACAATAGAAATAAATATTGAGGTTGGATTGATAATGATAAGAACATAGTGTTTTGATATCCACCACTAATTATATTTTCCCAATAAAACAATGTGCCAATGTTTTAGCTATGTCATGAATACCTACTGTCGTCAACCTAAGGGCATGGTGTATACTCTAACTATTTTCTCTCTTAAGAGATTTAGCATGGTGTAGCATATGATCCATAAAAATCAACAAACACACAAGACCTAGGGCATGTTATATACTCCTAGTTTCCTATGTTGATTAAACCAAGAATCTGGCATGGATTCTATTTGTTACTATTGTCAAACCCAGGACTCAGTCATCCAAATTAATCTAATTAACTAATCCATACCACATGCATATGTTGATCAAGTAAACACATATGAGGAATTTCAATAAAAACAAGCATTAATCAAGTTAAGAATTATAACACAGCTATCACAAGGGCAACAATATTTATAAATGGAAAAACATAATTAGGGCTTCAATCGAGCCCTACTAGTAAGTTAGTTACATATAGTTTTGAAGTAAACATCTTCATAAAATAAAGTAAAGGGAAAATGAAACCCAAAAATACTATGGAGAAGAGTCGTCAATTCATCTCCAAAGCTTACAACTGAAGAAAAAAAATATTGTTTCTGTGTTTTACAAGTCTATTTATAGGGTCTTAAGACATCTGGAAACCCTAACTAGAAAAACATAACCCTAACCGTTCTTTCTAAAATAAGTTCTGCTATTTTATTGCGCGTGTGCGCTCGATCTCATGCTGGTGCGCTAAAGCCTTCTTCTTGTGCGCACGAGTGCCAGTGCGCTCGATCACACTCTTCTGTGCTCGATCACACTATGCATCTGCTAGTTTTTGCAAGTGTTTGGTTTCCAGTCCTAATAATGCTTCATTTTCTTCAATATCCTATGAAAACACAAAAAACATAGAAAATAAAATAAAATAGTACGAAATAGCACGACTAGGAACTTAACAAATGCAAATTAAGGGGCTTAAATATGAATATTTAAGCATTTATCACACCCCCAAACTTACATGTTGCTAGTCCCTTAGCAATACAAAACTAAAAACAGACTGAAAAATAATAGCAAAGATAAATCCACCATTCATGGTATCCAAAAATTTAGGTTACATACAAAACCATGATATTTATTCATGAGCAAGCTTAAAATACAAACCCATCTTCGAAATGAATAAGAGTTTTAAAATCTAATCACTTACATGAGGCTGGCTAAGGCATCACAAGTCTGACATAGTGTGTGGTGAACTAGCACATAAAAGATTAAGCTTCCAAATAACTTTAATGTGTATTGTTTCGGTGTCTCAAGATTCACCGAATTTCCTATCAGAATGAACAATAATGGCATAGTTTTATTTTCTTCTTTTCTTTTATTATGAGATTTTTGCCATGTTTAGTTCCCTTAAGATTTCTAATTGACCCATGTAGCGAGTGTATAGCTAATGACTTCCAAACCAGATGGTTTTAGGGCATTAGGTGTAAAGACACCCCTAAGGACTTATTAACTTAAGTAAAAAAGGCTACGAAACTAATTGGTCTTAATGCTGCCAAGCAAAATTCCCACCTTTTGATGTGAACACTCACTGCTTACTGAGGCAAGAGGTCCAGTTACTCAGTGGAAATTTTATTTAATGATCATTATGAGCAAAATTCTCACCTTTTGACATGAACACTCACTGCTTACTAAGGCAAGATGTCTAGTTACTCAGTTGAAAGTTTTATTTAATGATCAATAGGAGCATTTTATTTTCTTTTTTTGTGCAAAAAAAAAAATTTCTATGCCAAAGTGTTCATCTAACAAGTCATCCGGTTACAGTTAAGCCATAAAAACATAAATATTAAAATTACATGTCATACCCCACACAATTATGTGTTAATGTCCTCGTGTCAGATTTAGATCAAACTTGTGAATTCTTAGGTGCCTTAAAGTAAGTAATTAAACTTTTTAAAACTTTATTTTTAGACCATGTGTTCTAGATTTTAAGCTTGCCGATGAAATCTTATCACAATATTCGTTTAGATCCACCAAAATTTTCAGAACAATATGAACATGCATTTATCTTTTCAATAATAAACAAAAAACTAGGACAGAGTGTGTGTGAATATGTCTCCCATATCCCCAAACTTAAACTACACATTGTCCCTAATGTGTGAATAACATGGAAAGATCTGACCTGGGAGATGGAGAACTAGCTGGCTGGCATGGCTCAGCACACCCCTAAACTTGAACGGATGCACACACAATGTCCCTGAAAAAGAAAAACGAAAGTAATACAGGAAAACAAAAGATACGAAAAGTAAACAGTTATAAAAATAAAGACTAACAAGAAATGTGAAAAATACTAAAAATAAAAAGATATGATGTGGGGTGCCTCCTATGAGCACTAAGTTTTACGTCTTCAGCCAGACGGTGCACCACTTTCACTGATGGTCTCTAGGTGGTGCGAAAAATGAGGTACCAGGGGCAGGAGGTAGGCAATCAAGAATGGCCTGTAGCATCGCTTTTTACCTCGGAAAGCGTGCCTCCAAACCATCAATGCACTGATGAACTAATAGTGTAGCCTCTCAATCTTCCCATTGAATGTCAATGAGCTCACACCGAAAAGATGACATCTCCTCAAAAATGTGCTGGTATTCAAGGGGTCCCATGTCAGCATGGTCTTCCTCCCAAGTATGGCTCGCTGTGGGGTCATTGGTCTCTATGGGATCATTCTCCACCCTCTCAGTAGTAGGTGCATACCCTCGGGGTCCTCTGGGCATGTGCGACTGGCTCAGGGTCCATTGGCTCCTCCTAAAGGATGGGTGGTCCCGAACTGGTACATAGATGGAGGAGCCCTTAATCCCTTTTTTTTGAAAATGTATGATAGAAGGAAGGGAAATGGGAGCCCCCAAGCATTAACTGTGGTGACCTGGCATGCATGGATGTGGTCCCAAAATTTATGAAGCTGGCCCAAGATGATAGCCAGGATGGAGTACCAGCAGCCTCTGAGGAATGTATATAGCGTCTGTAAGAACTGATCTTACCTCTGGGTCTTGTGTCCCAATGGACACACATTCCGTTGAAGAATGAAATCCATGAGCCAGAATCGTGGAGGCAACTTGGACCGACTCCTAGCATTGTTGTGCTGATCGGGTTCTTTGATTAATCAACATGGAAAACCGAGAGTATATACCATGCCCTAGGTCTCGTGTGGTTGTTGATTTCCATAAATCTTTTGCTCTCTTAAAGAACAACTCAGTATACACCATGTTGAATCTTTTAAGAGAAAGAAGAGTTAGAGTATACTCCATGTCTAACTCGTTGCTTAGGGACATCAATAGCCTAAGGAGTGGACCAAGCCCTTAGGTTAACAAACATTAGGTATTCATGGTAGGGTTAGAGCATTGGCACATTACTTATTGGGAAAGTATGATTAGTGATGGATATCAAAGCCCTATGTTCTTATCATTATCAATCTAAACTCAATATTTATTTCTATTATTTTATATTGTGAAACTAATTCTAAATCGAAATTCACCAATCCTTGTGGAGATGATCTCGCATTTGCACACTATGCTATTGTTGACCTTGTGCACTTGCAAGTAAAACTGTTCAACTATTTGCTTATTAATTTAGGTAGATTTTTTCACAACACGTAGGGGGTTTGCACGGTGACGTGTGGTGGCAAGTGGGGGTGAGTACCGTGAGTGCAAGGAGTATCTTGGCGTGGGCGAGGTTAGTGAGTGTAGAAAATGGGCTTGAGAGTGTGTGAGAGAAAGACGTGAGAGTGAAAGTAAAAAAAATGTAAATGAATCAAATGACTTTAAAATAAACACGTGACTCTTTGCCCCAAATGCGCTCAATTGCACTGTGAAGTGCGCTCAATTGCTCTTGTGCGCAAGTGTGTGCATGTGATTATGCTCACATGCCATTGGGCACATGGCAAGGTTGCACTCAAGCGCACTATGACATGCACTTGATCACAAGGACAGAATGTACTAAAACACTAACTAAACTACAAAAAGTAATGAAAAAGTGAAAACAATGAAAAATAATTAACAATAACAACAATAGAAATGTAATGTACTCAGTGGCCTTAGTACCACTGACCTCAATAAAGGTGCTTAAGCTACACGTTTATCAAAGTTTGAAATTCTCACGTGCTCTCTATGGTAGCTTCAGTGCTACTCTCTTGGAAGGGGGCACTTAAAGTCCACCTCATGTGGCTCAAGTGCTTTTGGTTCCGCTGCATACTGGATAGATTGGAGTGCCAAATCTTCATCTCTTGGTGGCAAGTTGATTTCCAGGTATGGCTTGACTCTTTGTCCATTCACCGTGAATGTCTGAATGTTGTTGGAACCATGGATCTCCAAAGCACCATGAGGAAAGACCTTAGTGACCACATAAGGACCAAACCATCGGGACTTAAGTTTGCCTGGGAACAGTCTTAATCGTGAATTGTAGAGCAACACCTTCTGTCCCACACAAAACTCTTTCTTAATCAGTTGTTTATCATAGTAAGCTTTGGTCCTTTCTTTGTAGAGCTTGGCGTTCTCATTGGCATCATGACTTAATTCTTCCAGCTTATTTAAGTGCAGCTTTCTCTTCTCACCAGCTTGTTTCGTGTCAAAATTGAACTGCTTTATGGCCCAATATACTCGATGCTCTAACTCCACCGGTAGATGATATGCCTTCCCAAAGATTAAGCAGTATGGAGACATGCCAATTGGTGTTTTGTAAGCTGTCATATATGCCCATAGAGCATCATTTAGGCGCAAAGACCAATCCTTCCTACTCGGATTCACAATTCTCTCCAGGATACCTTTGATCTCTCGATTACTTATCTCCACTTGGCCATTGGTTTGATGATGATACGGAGTGCCAAATTTATGGGTGATTCCATATTTCCTGATTAGTGCAGCAAAAGAGTGATGATGAAAGTGGCTTCCTCCATCACTGATTATTGCTTTTGGAGTCCCAAACCGAGTAAAGATGTTATCCTGTAAAAACTTCACAACCACTTTGTGATCATTAGTCTTTGAGGGGACAGCCTCGACCCATTTGGACACATAATTCACACCCAAAAGAATATAAAAATACCCATACGAGTTAGGAAATGGACCTATGAAATCAATACCCCATACATTAAAAAGCTTGACTACATGAACATTTTGTAATGGCATCTAATTTTAGGATGAGATGTTACATGTCCTCTGGCATCTGTCACATGAGCTAAAAAATGAAAAAAACATATTTAAATAAATTGGGCCAATAAAAACAGGATTGTGATACCTTAAGAGCTGTTCTCTTAGCCCCAAAGTGTCCTCCACAAGCAAACTGGTGGCATTGTTGCAATAAGCTCAAATGCTCTTCCTCGGAGACACACCTTCGAATGATTTGATCATGGCAGAATTTGAATAGGTAGGGGTCATCTCAATGGTAATGTCAAGAGATAGACATCAATCTCTTCCTTTCTTGATTGGACATACCTGGAGGAAAAACCTTAGCAATTATATAATTGAAAATATCAGCATACCATGGAAGTGTTACCTCTAATGCAAACAATTATTCATCGGGGAAGTTCTCATTCACAGGTAGCTCATTTTTTTCATCCTTATGAGGTAGCCTAGATAGGTGATCCACAACCACATTCTCACTACCCTTCTTGTCTTTAATCTCTAAGTCAAACTCTTATAATAGGAGTACCCATCTGATTAACCTAGGCTTTGCATCTTTCTTAGAAAACAAATATCTTAAAGTAGCATGATCAGTAAATACAATAACCTTAGAGCCAATCAGGTATGATCTAAACTTTTCCAAAGCAAAAATAACAGCTAACAATTCCTTTTCAGTAGTGGAATAGTTTAGCTGAGCATCATTTAAAGTTCTAGACGAATAGTAAATAGCATGAGGTACCTTATTGATTCTCCGACCTAAGACAACTCCTAAGGCGAAGTCACTGGCATCACACATCAGCTCGAACGGAAGACTCTAATTAGGTGCCATCATTATGGGTGTGGAGGTGAGCACATTCTTGTTGTGCATAAATTTACCTAAATTAATAAGCAAATATTTGAACAGTTTTACTTGCAAGTGCACAAGGTCAATAGTAGCATAGTGTTCAAATGCGAGATCATCTCCACAGGGATTGGTGAATTTCGCTTTAGAATCAGTTTTGTAATATAAAATAATAGAAATAAGTATTGAGTTTGATTTTGATAATGATAGAAACATAGGGCTTTGATATCCACCACTAATCATACTTTCCCAATAAGTAATGTGCCAATGCTCTAACCGTACTATGAATACCTAACGTTGTCAACCTAAGGGCATGGTGTATACTCCTTAAGCTATTGATTTTCTTAAGCCATGAGTCAGGCATGGTGTATACTCTAATTCTTTTCTTTCTTAAAGGATTTAGCATGGTGTATGCTAAGTTATTCTTTAAGAGAGCATAAGTTCTGTGAAAATCGACAAACACACAAGACCTAGGGCATGTTATATACTCTCGGTTTCTTATGTTGATTAACCCAAGAATCTGGCGTGGATTTCTTTTGTTACTATTGTCAGACCTAGGACTCGGTCATCCAAATTGATCTAACTAACTAATTCGTATCACATGCATATGTTGATCAGGCAAACACATATGAAGAATTCAATAAAACAAGCATTAATCAATTAAAGCATCATAATACAGCTATTGCAAAGGCAACAATACTCATATATGGAAAAGCATAATTAGGGCTTCAATCGAGCCCTATTAGTAAGTTAGTTACACATGGTGGTGATGTTACACATCTTCATAATGTAAACTAAAGAGAAAAGAATAAACCCAAAAAATGCTATGGAGAAGAGTCGTCAATTCGTTCTGTCTTGACTTGGTGTCTGAATCGGGTTGAGTTCTTGTATCTTGATTCTTGGCTATATGCTTTTATCGTTTAAAACACTTATATAACACTGGTAGTATAATAAGAGTTGTGTTTTGTCATTATTAAAATTTAGATAAGGGTCAACAACTTCACTATGAAATAAATACAAATAGAGACATAAATTATGAGACAAAATAGTCCTCTTCCACCTCATTTTCTAATTTATTTGGCTGTATAATTATATAAAAATGAAGCATATACTTCACTATAAAATAAATACAAATAGAGACATAAATTATAAGACAAAATAGTCAAACCAGATGATAACAACCATACCTGTTCGTCATCCTATATTCGAATAAATACATTAAAAATAAAAATAAAATGAATCTAATTTTCTAAACCTATCAATAAAAGAAAAGAATAAAAGCTAAGCCCCAATAAATCTACAACTGAAATTCACCAAACCCTTCAACCTTTTCCCATTTAGTACCTTGTAGGGAATTCACAATTGCCAAATCCTACAAGATAACAACAAATTTTAGACTAACTCAAAGCAACAACATAAGTTGACAAAAAGGGAAAAAGAAGAAGTAAGTGATTTGTTTTTTTATATGTCTTTGAATGAGGTGGAACTGAGTCGAACAACTCAATTTATTTTATTTTATAAAACACACACACACACACACAGATATATATATATATATATATATATATATATATATTCTAAAAACCCGATTGCCTCAGGTTCTGCTCGAGCGTGAATTTCACTTTAATTTTCTTAACTCGAGTTTCACTCGAAGCTTGAGTTCAATTTTTTTTAACTCTGACTCGAATTGAATAAGCTTTTTCTCATGAGCCAAACTCAAACACCCCTTGAATCGAGCTTGAATCCAATCTTAGTTGTTGAGACGAGGATCAACTCGAATCTCTTGCCTAAAATTGTATGAAATAACCATTAAACCAAAAAAAAAAAAAAAACAAGGCTAATTGGGCAAAAAGAACCTTGCAGTCATGTGAACAACAGTAAAAAGAAAGACACAACTTGATAATGTTCTTTATCTCTAATAATGTCTTTAGTTGAATTAACAACTGCTAAAGTTTAGCAGGAAAGTTTGTCAATTGTTTTAATGAATATTCTAACCATCTGATGCAAAAATATATCCACTTTTTAGCCGAATTTATTGAAAAGAATTGGGCAAATTAATAAATTATAAGATTATATTCTTATAATTTTATTTTCTAATCAATTTTGCTAAGAAAATGATTTAATTTTTTTTATTTACAGAGACGTATTATAAACATGCGGGTATTTCTTTATCAATGATTTGACTCGTGCAAGATAAAATTTCTTCAATTGAAAGGGATAACAATGAAATGTAATTAATCAACAAGAATTAAAGAAAAAAATCAATAACGAGGAGAAATGATAGAATACGTACTAGGAGATTGAGTGACCACGTAAGCAGCACCACCAAAATAGCACGTGCCCACTAGACAAGCCTTCATCTGATAATAACTGTTGAAAGCATACGAAGTGTGGGCCTCTAGTGTATCCGGATCATAACACGTGGCACCGTTCTGAATCGGACGACAATCAACACCTCCCTTGCCACAAGTGTAATTAAGCGTAGCCTGCAGTTTCTCTTCTCCATCTTTCCTGTTTGCCACGCACCAAGTCTGGCCCACTAATGCAGCCGGAGAAATGTCACCGCCTGTTGCCGGTACATAGCTCTTGCTCTGGTTGATCGGCGTTTACTAACCACTTTTCAAGCCCTCTTATGTAAGTGGAATATCATACACTTTCTCTTCAATGGGATAAAACAACCCATAATTCCTCTCTGATGTGGGGCCTGGTTTCTGATTCTCATTGAACAAAGCGAAAAGGTAAATGTTAAGTGGGTCATGGGGTCTCAAAGGGGTCCCACTACCCGTTAGAACTCTGGGTACTAAATTCCCATTATACGACGCTGCATTTTCCTCACCTGCACCAACCTCATTCTGGTCACCCATTGAAGGCCACCCGGTTTCTGTGACCACCCGGTTTCTGTGACCACCCGGTTTCTGTGACCACCATCTTTATGTCATCGTATTTAAGGACTGACATGGCTACGAAAATGGCATCGACTTGGGCATCGAAAAGGCTGTTGTACTTCAACCCGTTACCCGAGTCTACCACACCCGAGTTTTCTTTAAACAAAGCGTAATCCAAAGAGATCTGATTCGAGTTGGCTTCGTATGTAAAAAATGGGTAGGCGTTAACCATGAGATACGACCCCGTTTGGCATAGAAAATCCAACATGGGCTTGATCACGGGTTCAATCAAGTTGGATTTGAAGGATCCGGATGAAGATGGGTACGAGTTTTGGAGCGCACTGAGAGTAATAGGTGAAGAGATTTTGATAGAAGATGTTGTACTTGACCAGTGAGTTGTGTATGTTTTTCATGGCGGGTACAAGGTGCTGGATCATGTTTTTTGGGTTAACAAACACTTCGTTATCAACAGCAATGGCGTCAATTCGAGTGTTCGGGTAATACTGGGAGATGTTGGCTTGGACCCAGGTGTCGGCGAATGATTGGTCGACGGCTAGGAGAGGAGCTCGTTGGGCAGCGCAACAATGACGTTTATGCTTGAATTGACAAGTGCAGTGAGTACAGCTGAGTCAGTATCGAAGAGCTTGACTCGGTTGAGTCCTTGAGATTTTAGAAGCTCCACTACTTTCGATGGTGGTGGCAGGTTGTTCACTACTCGACCATAGTTTACTCTTATTATACCTAAATCTGTCAAAACGAAATTAAAATTAAAAATTAATATTTTGTTCATACAAAATATATTCACGAATTAATCTGAAAAAATTGCAGCAAATACAAAAATACAAATATATTATTGCAAAATGATAGTGTACCTACAAATTCAAAGGCCATATATGAGAGAAGAATGAAGAAAGAGAATGTGAGGGTAGCCATGTTTTGATTATGAGAGGAACAGAACAAGTAAAAGAGAGAGAGAGAAAGAGATTGGTTCTTAATTTCGGTGTAAGATTTTGATTTTATAAGTTGAATAGGGAGAGGGAGAGGGAGAGAGAGACGGCTATAGAGTTGGTTAATGGAGATTGGAGATGGGGAATGGTGGACCCACGTGGGAGAGATTGAAGATAGCAAAAAAGAAGGGTTTGTTTTTCTTCTTGTCTCCACACCTATGGCTTTTACTTTCATGTTGCGCAACTAATGGAAGCCACCTACTTGAGTACTTGACCGTTTCAGTACTGTTGATCCCAGCGTGTGTATGTTTCCACAAAAAGTGTTGTAGAGATATAAGTATGTCTCCAATCCTTCTCAAATATATATATATATATATATTATTGGCTTTACCGATGATATGATTGTTTCATATGTATTAACTAATTTTACTATTTAATTTTAGAATTATTTTGTAGTGTTTATATGTTGTTCATGTTTGGGGACGACAATTCAATATGAAATTATGGGCTTCATCCCATCCCATATCGATTTGAGGAAAAATCCCATCTTGTTCGGGGATTGGGACAAGGATGGAAAAAAATTTCTCCTTGTTATCTTAACGAGACAAGGATGAAGATACATGTACCCGTCCTAAACTCATCCCAAATATTTATTAAGTACTTATATATATATATATATATATATATATATATATATTTGATGAATTAGTATATTTATAATCTCAGTTCAACGTACAATTTTATGGTGTGATGATAATTTTGCTATTTAGATTGTTTTTAGCACTTTGTTTAGAGTTACAGAAAGTGAGAAAAACTCTCCACGAAAATTTGATTCCAAAAAGAATTTTTTCCCGTCAACATCCCCAAAGGTAGGATGGAAAAAATTCTTACCTCCTGAACTTGACAAAGATAGAGATGAGTAAATGTGACCCTGACTCGTCCCGTTGCCATCCTTATTCACATTGTTATATGATGATTAAGTTATAATGACACGAGGTTCACACTAGCTAGAACCCTTAATCTCCAAGAATCACCATATTTTTCTAATTTGGCTGCTTTTCCCAGAGATGACGAAATTGCATTTCATATATGTCAATTTGCTTATGTTTCTGTCAATACTCTATTTTGTGACACTGAAGTGTGATTGAAAAATTTGTCCAAACTTTTTTTTATAATGAAAAGTTTGTCCATTAAGGACTTACAGCTAAGGATAGAGACATAGAGTATTTTTTTTATTCCGGCTATGTACGGAGACAAGAAATCAAGGCATCACCAATTTTAATTGTAGTTTTGGAAAACAACTAGGTGATTGTTTGATTTGTGGATGTACATGCAAACATTTTAGGGTTTATATGTTAAGAGGACAATATGAAAAATTGAAAAGATAAATTGCACTAAAAATGTCCTCAAAATTTATGAAGGAGATATAGATTTGATGGGATTACTTGTTGAGTGAGATTAATGTTAAGTGTTTATTTACTTAAATAATTAGGCAAATAATCGTTCTAGTTTTACTTGCAAGTGCACAAGGTTTGTGGTAGCATAGTGTACAAGTGCGAGATCATTTCCACAGGGATTGGTGAATTTCTATATAGAACTAATTTCTTTAAGTTAAAAGAAAAATAACAGTTGATAGTGAGTGAATAACAATAATGAGAAACATAGGGCTATGATATCCACCACTAATTATACTGACTAAGGTTTCAATGCTCTAGCCTTATCATAAATATCTAATGGTTGCCAACCTAAGGGCTTGGCCCACACCTTAGGCTATTGTTCTCCCTATGCAATGAGTTAGGCATGGTGTATACAACTCTTTTCTCTTTTTAAGGGATTCAGCATGGGTGTATACTGAGTTGTTCCTTAAGAGAGCATGAGGGCTGTGGAGATCGGCAACCACACGGGACCTAGGGCTTGGTCTGCTCCCGGTTTCCCATGTTGATTAACCCAAGAATCCGGTGTGGATATTCCTTGTTACTAATGTCGAACCCAAGACTCAGTCATCCAAATTGATTCGACTAACCTATCTATACCACATGCATACGTTGATCAGACACATACATATGAGGAATGTAAATATAAATAGGTAATTAAGTTAAATACTCTAACAAGGCTATAACAAAGATAATCAATGAATAAATGTGTGGTAAAGCATAACTAGGGCTTCAATCAAGCCCTATAGGAGTTTAGTTACACATGCTAAGTAAAGTAAACATGCTAAACATAAAAACAGAAAACTAAAACTGAAGAAACTCGGGAGACAAGTTGTCAATTCTTCTCCTAAGCTCTCTACTTCGAGTCTAGAACCAAAGGTTAAACTAAAAGGAAGATATGCTCCCCAAAAGGGAGATATGTTTTCTGTGTTTTACAAGTCTATTTATAGGGTTCTAAGGACACTTGGAAACCTTAATTTCCAAAATAGGGCCCTAACCCTAATTTCCAAAACAGGTGCTGCCGTTTTACTGTTCACTGCCGTACGTGTGCGCTCGATCGCGAGCAAAGTGCGCTCGACCGTCCTTCCTGGTGCGCTCGATCGCACTCCAGACAGTATCTGCTCCAGGTTTTCTAGTTTTCTTCATTTTAAGCTCCAAAAGCTTCCAAAATGCTTTCTTTTCTTCATAGACCTATAAAAACCATGTAAAACACATAAATGAAGTAAAATGGACTAAAATAACATAAACTAGGGCTTAACAAATGCAAATTAAGAAGCTTATCACACCCCCAAACTTACATATTGCTAGTCCCTTAGCAACACAAAGCTAAAAACTAGATGAAGAACAAAATTAAAGATAAATTCATTTCCATGATACTCAAAGATTTGGGTTGCACATAAAACTATGATAACCGTTCATGAGTAAGCTTATAATAAAAACACATTTTTGTATTAAAAAAGGATTTTCAAAAGTTCATGTTACTTATCTAAGGTTGGCTTAAAGCATCGGAAGTTTGATTTGTGTGTGATGAATTAGCACATATAAGATGGGGCTTCCACATAATTTTAGTGTATAGGGTTTCGATGGCCAAACCTTTATTGAATTCCTTATCAAAGAGAACAAAAATGGCATAATACTTGCTTCTTATTTCTTTTTCTTTCATCATGCGATCTTTGCCATGTTGAGTTCCATCGAGCTTTCTATTTGACCCTTGTAATGAGTGTTTAGACAATGACTCCCAAACCAGATGGTTTTAGGGCATTAGGTGTAAAGATACCCCTATGGACTTACTAACTCAAATCAAAAAGGCTACAAACTAATAGGTTTTAATGCTTCTAAATGAAATTCTCACCTTTTGACGTGAACACTCAATGCTTACTGAGGCAAGAGGCCCAATTACTCAGTGGAAATTTGTTATTATGATCATTAAAGGCTTACTTCCCATCTTTTGACGTGAACACTCAATGCTTACTGAGGCAAGAGGCTCAGTTACTCAGTGGAAAGCTTTTTGATCACCTTTTGCATGATGAACATTTTTCTTTATTTTTTTTCTTCTTTATTTTTCTTATGCCAAAGTGTTCTTTTCAACAAGTTATCTGATTACAGTTAGATTATGGAAACATATACAAGAGAATTATATGTCATACCCCACACAAATGCGTGTTAAATGTGCTCGTGCAAATTTGGATCAAATTCGTGAATTCTTAGGTGCCTTGAGGTAGGTAACTAACTTTTTAAAATTCCCATTGCAAGACTATGTGCTCTAGCTTTTAAGCATACTAATGAAGTGTTATCAAATTTTTAAATCAACCAAAATTTTTGTTTACCAAAAGAACATGCATTTATCTTCCTAAAAAAAAAACTGGGACTTAGTGTGTGCATGTGTTTCAAGTGCGTGCGCGATAGTATCTAGTATCTCCCACTACCCCCAAACTTAAAATACACATTGTCCCCAATGTGTGTAGCATGGAAAGATCTGACCTGAGAGATGGAGAACTAGGTTGCTTGCTTTGCTTGTAACACGCCCCCAAACTTGAACTGGATGCATGCACTAAGTACCTGACAAAGAAAAATAAACATTGTTCCAGAAAACAAGAAATATAAATACTAGATATGTAAATATAAATATAACCAAAAAAAATACTAAAATGAAAAGAATAAGTCTGGGGTGCCTCCCATGAGCGCTAAGTTTAACGTCTTCAGCCGGACCAAGCCTTATTCTTCCCCAAAACTATGATTTGCAGCAACTAGCACATGTAGTGTCTTATTCTCTCCCATATAAGCATAAGTCAAGTACTTCGGCAATTGCTTCAACTCCAAATTTGGTTCCTGGACAATAAAAGGGAAAAAAGTAGTATTAGTAGGCATATGAATATCAAATGGATCGATGTACTTACTTGGATGCTTTAGAGAGGCTTCAATGAGGTGCATAGTTTCGATGATGTCATCAGTAACATCCTCAGATTTTGGCACTATACTCAATCTTGTGAGACTATATGTAAGAGCAGTTTCTAATGGATCAACGTGATGGTCATGAAAAACTTGTTCAACAATACTTTGCTTTTGTTTACTTAGCTCCTTAGCTATGTGCCCCACTTGTACTTCTAGTCTTTGAATAGCTTGCTCATGTCTTGCATTTATTTGGCTTTGTTCAGTCCTAAATTATCTTGCCTCTGCTATGAACTGCTCTTGTGAGGTCATCAGCTATTGTTGTTGAAGTGCCAGTTGCCTCACAATACTCTCTAAGTCGCTCTCCTTTGCTTCCGGAACTGATTGAGCTGCTGGTTGGAAGTTTTTTTGTTGCCCTTGAAGGTTCCATGCATTTTGATCGTTTCTCCATGAGAAGTTGGGGTGGTTTCGCCATTCTGAATTGTAGGTATTTGCATATGGATTGTAGTTGTTTGGTCCCATATAGTTTGCTTGTTCTCGATCTGCAGATGAATATAAAGGGCAAATTTCAGTAGTGTGATCAAAATGACTACAAATAGCACATACCTGGAGTGGTGTAGCTTGTGGCCTAGGTGAGGCAATCCGAGCAATCATGACTTCTACAAGCATATCTAGCTTCCTCTCCATAGCATCTAGACAATCATATCTAGCTTCCACCATTGGTGCTTCTCCCTCGATTGAATTAGTTGAAAAACTTCAGTGTAGCAATTTCAGTACTGCTTCTCGGGTACTCTCTAGAGCTTTTGCGCTCGAGCTCACCAAGAACAGCACTCGATCCCACTGGGATTGCACTCGATCGCACCAAGGGGTGCGCTCGATCGCAATGAGGACAGAAACTCCTCCTCTGCACACCTGAAAAAAAACATAAAATGAAAAAAAGGAATAAATCTGATTTTTGATAAAAATAGAAAAATAAAACAGAACAGAATAAAATAAAATAAAATAGAATAAAAAATAATGAAAAAAAACTAACAAAAATAATTCCAAAAAGAAATTTAGCATAATCCCCGGCAACGGAGCCAAAAACTTGTTGAACGTTTATTTACTTAAATAATTAGGAAAATAACCGTTCTAGTTTTACTTGCAAGTGCATAAGGTCTGTGGTAGCATAGTGTGCAAGTGTGAGATCATTTTCACAGGGATTGGTGAATTTCTATCTAGAACAAATTTCTTTAAGTTAAAAGAAAAATAACAGTTGATAGTGAGTGAATAACAATAATGAGAAACATAGGGCTATGATATCCACTACTAATTATACTTTTCCCACTTACTAAGGTTTTAATGCTCTAGCCTTATCATGAATATCTAATGGTTTCCAACCTAAGAGCTTGGCCTACACCTTAGGCTATTGATCTCCCTACGCAACGAGTTAGGCATGGTGTATACTCTAACTTTTTTCTCTCTTTAAGGGATTCAGCACAAGTGTATACTGAGTTGTTCCTTAAGAGAGCATGAGGGCTGTGGAGATTGGCAACCACACGGGACCTAGGGCTTGGTCTGCTCTCGGTTTTCCATGTTGATTAACCTGGGAATCCGGTGTGGATATCCCTTGTTACTAATATTGAACCCAGGACTTGGTCATCCAAATTGATTCGACTAACCTATCCATACCACATGCATACGTTGATCAGGCACATACATATGAGGAATGTAAATATAAACAGGTATTAATCAAGTTAAATAATCTAAAAAGGCTATAGCAAAGATAGTCAATGAATAAATGTGTGGTAAAGCATAACTAGGGCTTCAATCAAGCCCTATAGGAGTTTAGTTACACATGCTAAGTAAAGTAAACATGCTAAACATAAAAAAAAAAAACTAAAACCGAAGAAAATCGAGAGATGAGTCGTCAATTCTTCTCCTAAGCTCTCTACTTCGAGTCTAGAACCAAAGGTTAAACTAAAAGGAAGATATGCTCCCCAAAAGGGAGATATGTTTTTTTTGTGTTTTACAAGTCTATTTATAGGGTTCTAAGGACACTTGGAAACCCTAATTTCCAAAATAAGGCCATAACCCTAATTTCCAAAACAAGTGCTGCCGTTTTACTGTTCACTGCCGTACGTGTGCACTCGATCGCGAGCAGAGTGCGCTCGATCGCACTCCAGACAGTATCTGCTCCAGGTTTTCTAGTTTTCATCCTTTTAAGCTCCAAAAGCTTCCAAAATGCTTCATTTTCTTCATAGACCTATAAAAACCATGTAAAACACAAAAATGAAGTAAAATGGACTAAAATAACATAAACTAGGGCTTAATAAATGTAAATTAAGGGGCTTAAATATGAATATTTAAGCACCTATCAATTAACTTAATCTTGTTTAGAGATGGTAATTCGCGGGGTTTTTTTTTATGGTTAATTGATTCGAATTGTATTTGTTTAAGCGGGTATAAATAGAAATAAATGGGTTTTTAACGGTTATGGATAGTATTTCATGATTTTTAACGGTTTTGGATTCGGATAGCAGGGTAACTAAACGGATATGGTTTTGGATATGTAAAATTTCACGGGTAATCTACCAGTTGCCATTCTTAGGTAAAAAGGGATATCAATTCGCTGATTTTTCACGGTTAATCGATCTGAATCATATCCATTTAAACGGGTATGGATAGAAATAAATGGGTTTTTCATGGTTATGGATAGTATTTAATAGTTTTTAAAGGTTTCTGGTTCGGATTCGGATAGCAGGGTAAGTAAACATATATGGTTATGCATATGTAAAAGTTTGCAGGTAATCTACTTGTTGTATTTGGCAACAAAATGAAGGATTATGAATGATTGAAATTAAGTTAATTCAATCCTTTTTGGCCAAATTAAAAGCTTAGTTCAATTCCACTAGTCGTGCACTAACCAAACGGGCCCTTAGATATGTGCAAGCCTTATTCTAATATGAACATAAGTATCCTAGGTTTTGGTTCAAGATCGAAATTCAATCAACAAAGATAGAGTGCAGAAGTATTCAAGGACCAATTGGTTTATAAGTTTGGTCCCAGGGACCGAGTCCAGGACATTTACAAGCCAAAAAGCCCATTTCTCTAAAACTTGGGCAATTCGTGTTATCTGCCACGACACAAGTCTGAGATGGGTTAGGCTTGTAGTGAGTTGGCCTCATTTCAACTGTTGTGAGTTTTAAATTACTCGCAAGCGCATGAGTCATTTGCAATATAGTGTTGTGCAAGTGTGAGGTCGAATCCACAAGGAATTGCGTTGTGAAAATGTAATTTTATCTAAACTAAACTTATCTTAACATAGTTCCGAGTTTTGAATTATATGATACAAAACAAATAAAAACTAAACTAAATTGATTTAAAACTAATAATAAAGACACTAAGGTTTCTGAATCCACTCCACCAAAGTTAAGCATATATCTTCATGTTCTAAAAATAGCCTATCAAAACATTCAATGAATCTAACTTAAAACAAAAAACAACAAATATCCCAATTAAACCAAAAGCATCCAATGTATCCGTTTTTAACAAAACACAAAGGAAATCCAATTTAATCAAAAACAATTTGATGTGGTCATCAGATAAAACACATGGAATATCCAACAGAATAATTTAAACGCAATCAATCATAAGATTTTACTCAAATAATTGACAGAACATTTATATTAAAAAAAACATCAGAATTGTAAAAACAAATCTGAAACTATTATGCCAAACAACGGCGAGGCTTCATCTTCAACCTTAGTTGAAGATTTTAGCCACTCATAATCATGAAACTAGAGTTAATAATAAAAGTGCTAAACATTAAACTAAAAAAAGCAGTAAATTAAAACTGAGTATACATGGGAGAAATTCCACTCGCTGTTGGGCAACACTTCCTCTCGTGATAGCAAAGTCTTCAGGATCCACCAGAATGCTAGCAGATGTCCACCGGATTACACCAAATGGTACCAGGAATTGCACACTAAAGATGAAGTGAATAGGGGCTCATATAAGGAAACATCACAAGTGCAATGTGTTTCCAATCCGATGTGGGATACTGCAGATTCTAGCTTTTGCTCTTTGACCGTTGTCTACTAAAACTGCCATAACTTTCTCTAGAAAAATCATTTTATTGATCCGTAAAATTCTCCAGAAAATAGACATCCGGATATTTCCAAACATGTATGGCTCATCTCCTAGTTCTTCCTGAATCAATACAGTTAAATTCTCAAAAATGGCTGATCTGTCACGCTAAAATCATGTACAGCCTGACCTTTGTCTACTAAAACTGCCATAACTTTCTCTAGAAACATCATTTTATTGATCCGTAAAATTTCCCAAAAAATATACATCCGGATCTTTCCAAGAATGTATGACTCATCTCTTAGTTCTTCCTGAATCAATACAGTTTAATCCTAAAACATGACTGATCTGTACGAGCAATTCTGGCAATTTAGTGAAACTCTTTTCCAAGCTTGTAAACCTGTAAAACAACGAAAAAAAACTCAAAGTAACAAATTCCTAAGCTAACAAATATAAATTAAGTGACCAAAATATGCAATATTTGGCACTCATCATCAACCTCAAATTCAATCATCAATATTTAGTTATCATAAATTATATTTCTTTGGTCACAATTTATATCTATCTTGACAAATCTATATCTATATCTATCTTGACAAATCTTGATAGTTGATCAAGATCAACTATTGAGGTCTATAAGATCAACATTCTAGATCTATCAAAGAAAATCTGCATCATTGATCTTGATCAGCGATCCAAATCTACCTTGATCAATGATCTAGACCTGTCATGGTAGAACTAACCAAAATTCCAACCAAATTCCAAAGTGTTTGCGTTGCTTTCTGCATAGCGGTAGCTACAACTACGGGTGGATTCAAATAGAGTTTTAATCGAGCTATTTGAGTTCTGTCAAAGTTTGGATTGTCGAGCTTTATGTCAAACTAATGCCTGAAAAATAAGTTCGAATATCTTATCGAGTCGAGTCTGAATACTTTGCTATTCTGCTTTTGAGGTTCACGAACGGTTCGATAAAGTATTATCAAGCTCGAACTGAACTGAACTTAAACTAATATTTATATATTAATATTAATATTTTATTTATTAAAATTAGAGTCCAAACTGAGTTTGAGCTTGAACACTTCAAGCTTGAGTTTATCCTCATCAAATGTACTTATCAAGTTTGTTCTTCAATTCTCCATAATCCTCCAAATCTATAAAATAATAATAATAATAATAATAATAATAATTTTTAAGTTTCCATGTGAAAGGCCTAATCCTAGAGCGTTGCAGCCAAGTCTACTAATATGATTTTTCATAAAACCTACATATTCCCTCAAGTTAACCTTAAACTCTTCATTTTTTTTAGAAAGCAAAAGAGAAAATTTTATTGATAATCATATGACAAACCACACAAATGGCCTATACAAACTATACACATAAAACTATCACAAGAAAAACAAATAACCAACTAATCCACCCACTGGCTACAACTGCTAGCCAGTATGTAACGAGAATTATGTAACGAGGCATTACTATTATCCGTTTTGATACACTCAACTAATATATCAAGATTTGATCTCATCTTGGAACGTCACAATCTCTCTTTTTTTGGTACAGTGTTTTCGCTGTGTGACTCCACACTCAGCAACCCACCTCTGAGTTACCAAGACTTGACTCCCATCTTGGGGTGTCACAATCTCCCATCTTTTTGGCACAACATCCTCGTTGTGTGGTCTAACACTCATCAACCCACCTCTGAGCTTTCGAAAACATGGCTATAATATCATTATAATGACCCGACCTCTCACTTGGCACAATATTGTCTGTTTTGGCACATCAAGTCTCACGGTTTTAAATCGTGTTGTGCAAATAGAGATGACAATCACCTTATAAACAGCGTAATCACATCCTCTATAACCGATGTAGGATACTAAAACTTGATTGCATCTTGGGCCATTATGTAATACCTGTATTTTTAAAGTAAGGGTAAATGTGTATTTTAATAAATATGACAAAGAGTTAAAATCTCAGAAGGCTGAATAAGGATTGAAGGAGACAAAGGTTGAAAAAAAAAAAAATATCGTGGCAGCAGGTCTGCCACCTACTGCCAACCAAGTGAATAATTTTGCCAAAGGCAAATCATGATGTCTTTGGCAATCATGATGTCTTGGAAAGTAAAATGTGTAATAATGGTTTTTGTCTAAAATGGGTGATAAGGCTCCAGATCGTGGCAGAGTAAGAGAGGAAAAAATGTGCATAAATGACACATGTACATTTAGTGGATTTGCAAAGATTTCAAGGGCTGCCGACAGTTTTAAGCAGCAAGCTTATAAATATGCATACAACTATGTTAAATCTTACGATTTCACAGAGTTTCTTACAAACTCATTCGTTTTCTCAAAACACTTGGGGATTCAAAGAAATGCTGAAAAAGTAAAATTTTGAAGGAGTTTTCTACAGAATTTCATGGAGAATCATGAAAAGCTATCAGAAAAACAAAAGGTAATAATATAATAGTTATTTTTGAATTTCTGACATTTATGAAGTTTCCTCGAATTCAAAGTGGGAATTTTCAAAGTGTGTGGTTTATGAAGAAATAATTAGAAATTTAATGCAAATATTATACCAGGTGTTGGCCGTCAACAATCGAGGGAAGTTTCGGAGAAGTACGAGAAAGGCAAAGAGGTGATCCACGGGTAGCTTTAAGTGCTACGTGATGAGTTGAATTTACTTTAAGTAGTCTAAATAAAAAATGAAATATATGGTGATAATACTAAAAATAAATTGTTGATGTATACTTGGGTGATAGATGAAAAAAAAAATTGATTTATGGGTATGATAGGAAATTTGGACATGTAGAAATATTTTTCGGAGAAAAATAATATTTTTGAGAATAATAAGTTTATTTGAGAATAAAAGCGATAAATAAATTATTGATGAAATATATTAATGTTTTAATACGAATTATGATGAGATGAATTTTAGTGGATCTTGACAAGTTTTGATGGATGAATTGATATGATTTGGGATTGAATTTGGTGAATCTTGACAAGCTTTAATGGATTATTTGATGTGATTTGGGATGAGAGGAATTTTTGAGAATAATCAGGATAGCCAATTTAAGTGTTTTAAATTTATATGTTGTTTTCTATATTGCTGTTTATATGCATATTTCATATCATTGCTCATATACATATGCATTAAATGAGAAAGAAAAGAACCAGGAAGGCAGTCGGTCTAATGAGAAAGAAAAGAAT
The DNA here is from genome assembly GCA_023935145.1 of Bretschneidera sinensis. Classification (NCBI taxonomy): domain Eukaryota; kingdom Viridiplantae; phylum Streptophyta; class Magnoliopsida; order Brassicales; family Akaniaceae; genus Bretschneidera; species Bretschneidera sinensis. The sequence continues at coordinate 13,297,088 of CM043701.1, forward strand.
CGGGAAAGCAACCGGTCTAATGAAAATGAAAGAACCGGGAAGGCAGCCGGTCTAATGAAATAATCGTGACAGTCGGTATATGCTGGAAATAAAAGGGACACCGTGCCAGCCGGTATATGCTGAGAAAATTCCATGGCAACCGGGACAAGTTGCAAAGTAAAGAACCGGGAAGGGGCCAGTCTAAGATAATAACAACCTATCGACAGGTAAGAAGACGTTCCCATCATAATCATTCATGCATTTGCATCTGTTTTAATTATTGTTGCATTATTGAAATGCTGAGGTGTGATGTATCATCGTGAATATAATTATAGATGATTGAGCCTCACAGAAAGAGATAGTTATGATGAAAATATTATTGAAATGCTGAGGTGTGATGTATCATCGTGAATATAATTATAGATGATTGAGTCTCATAGAAAGAGACAGTTATGATAATAATATTATTGAAATGCTGAGGTGTGATGTATCATCGTGAATATAATTATAGATGATTAAGTCTCACAAAAAGAGACAGTTATGATGAAAATATTATTGAAATGCTTAGGTGTGATGTATTATCGTGAATATAATTATAGATAATTGAATCTCACAGAAAGAGACAGTTATGATGGTAGTATTATTAAAATGCTGATGTGTGGTATGTTATTTTGAAATTGTTTATAGATGATTTGGTCTCACAGAAAGAGACAATTATGGTAAGCAAGAAGCAGAGAATGATAAGAACCATCTAAATGATGGACTTTATGATGAGAACCTCATTACGAGGTAATGATGAGATAATTAATGGTCTTAAAGTGGACAAATGATTGAGAAAAATATATTGATAGAGAATGAATCGTATGACATGTGTAATGATAGTAGAAAATTATCATCGGGTTATGTAAAAAAAATAAAAGATTAAATATTAAAGGATTATTTATGAAATTTTGGAATACTTTTAGTAAATTTAAATTCACTGAGCTTGTGAAGCTCATCCCTCATTGTACAATAATTTTCAGGTAGCAGGCTTGGCAAATAGTTTGGTGAGTTGAGGTTCAGAAGAAATCATTTTCTGTAAGCCGCGTGCGTGTCATCATCCTTAGACTAATGAGAAAATAAAATGAAAAATTTATTTGTAAATCTTCATGCATTTTATGTTGTATAGAATACTTAAAGATCGGATTGATGTAATGTTCTTTTGGTGATATTTATTTTTTTATTGTTGCATATATGTATCGTGCTGGGATTCTCAAAATGTGATGACACCGTTTCGGGGTGGCCAACCCGGGATAGGTCGTTACAATTTTGGTATCAGAGCATTAGGTTTTATGATTCTGCAGATTGCATAAAAAGTAAGAAAGAGAAAGATTAAAAGAAATGATATTTTAATGAATAGTCTGAGGATGTCACGTGGACGCGCTATATCTAGAGTTAGAGTTGTTGATTTGAAAAGGGCGTTGTAGGCCCCTAATATTTTTGACAAGTTGAGGTTGAGTCTGAATCTGCAGTTCCTAGAAGGGAACGTGTTGATAGTATGATTGATATTAGTAAAATAAATGATATTAGTAAAGGTATGAGAGAATCTGAAGTTGATAGAGATGAGTTAAGATAAACTCTTGCACCTGCTCTTGAAAAGTGAAGGTAATAGATAATAGAGTTGATAACTTATAGCATTGACTTGATGAACATGTTAGAGCAGTGCCTGAGGTTGTTAACCCAATAATGGTAAATGTTCAAAGGGGAAAAGTGAGTTTATGTATAAGATGCAGGGAGATTGTTAAGTTGAATGCTTTGTCGTTTGTGAACTCTTTTAAGCCTAAGTTTTGGGAGAAACATATAGAAAGATTTTTTTTTTGTATTTTACCAATGACTGATAGGTAGATGGTTGCTTTTGCTTTGTTTGAGTTAGAAGGAGAAGTTTTGGATTGGTGGGAAGGATATTCTTCCCAAGCTAAGTACAAATATTGATAGACCCTTAACCTGAAATAGGTTTAAGGAAGTTTTTCTTGATAGATATTTTCCTTATATCTCTAGAGCTCAACAAGATAGAGATATTATTTATTAGGGGTAAATATGTAAATGTGGCTCAGTATGATAGCAGATTTATGGTTTTGTCAATGATTGTACCAAAAATGGTAGACCTAGAGGAGAAGAAGTGTAAGAGGTTTAAAGATGAACTATGTTTTAAGGTTTGATCAAAACTATCTTACATGAGGCATATGAATTATGTTAGATTGGTGGATATATTATTTTAGATCGAGAGAGATGTGATGGAGTTTAAGGGAAAGAGAAAGAGTGGTTAAAGAGGCTTAGACATGAAAGTTATGGAGGTAGTGGCAACATGAATGTGCAGGGTAGAAGATCACCCAAAGGAGGTGTTCCTTGTCCCAGGGAACTGAAGTACATAGTCAGAGGAAAACATGATCTATTACTTCTATATCTCAGAATACTATTGGTGGGACCCTTAGATTTGGGAGACGGATTATGGGAACTAGAAGTCGTGGTAGAGGAAATAAGTATGCCACCAAGTGGAAGTGGCAATCTGATGTATGATCGGGATATAAAAGTTATTATAATTATATTCAGATAAGATATTTATCCCAGAATTTTCAAAATTTGAAGTGCTTTATGTGTAGAGAAAATAGACATGTCAATGTTAGTTGATCTTGATGTAACCCATTCTTTTGCATCCAGTATTCATATAAAGTCTATTGAAGTATGTATTAGTCCTTTGATGCAAAAATATTTTGTTGAAGTTTTAACTAAAGATGGAGTGATAATCATAAATGTTTACAAGGGTTGTATGATTCGTATCAGTGATAAAAAATCTGAAGTTGATTTATATTCTTTGAAAATGATTGATTGTTCCAAAAAGAAGGTAGTGTTCAAGATGTGGACATGAGGAGTGTAACCTTCAGAGAGAACATAAAACACTCGAACTATTTTATTTTGCTCTGATCACTAGGAGATGGTTGAAGAAGTGTTGTGAGAAGTATTTGGCATACATAATGAATTCCAAAAAGGAAAATAGGAAGAAATCTTAGTGATGAAAGAATATTGTAATGTAATTCTTGATGAGTTGCCTAGGTTCATCCCAGTAGAGAGATTAAATTCTCTATTGATGTGATACCAGGATCATCACATATATTTAATCGCACCTTACAGAGTGATGTCAGCTGAATTGAGAGAGTTGAACGTACTATTTTAAGAATTTTTGGATAAACAATTTATCAGACTTAATGTATTTGGGGAAGCCCATGTGTTGTTCATGAAAGAGAAAGATGGAACGATAGGAGTTTGTATAGACTCCAGATAGTTGAAATAAGCACAAATATGTTTTACCCAGGATAAATGAATTATTTGAGTAGCTGCAAGGAGTGAGAGTGTTTTCTAAGATAAACCTGAGATCTGGTTATCACCAATTGAAAATAGAGAAAAAAGACGTGCCTAAGACTATTTTTAGGACACGTTATAGTCATAAGTTTCTTGTGATGACATTTGGATTGAATAATGTCCCAGAAACATTCATGGATTGGATGAATAAAATGTTTGAGCCATTTCTTGATAATCTTGTAGTTGTATTCATCGATAACATCTTGGTATATTTTAAGACTACGGAAGAGTAGGTAAAACATTTAGAAATTATGTAGGAGACTTTGAGGAGAAAGAGATGGTATGATATAAGTTCTCTAAGTGTGAGTGTTGGCGGAAAGAAATAACTTTCTTGGAACATGTAATGTCGGGAATGGCATAACAGATGATCTATAAAAAGTAGAGACAATGTTAAGTTGGGAAAGACCAACTAAAATGACTGAGATTATAATCTTCTTGGGTTAGCTGGTAATTATAGAAGATTATTTCGGAATTATTGTTTTTATTATTGTAATACGGTTGAATAGACTGACCAGGAAAAATGTGAGATTTGTATGGTAAGGGAAATATGAGAAAAAATTTTCAATTTCTTAAGGAGAAATTAAATACAGCTCCAGTATTGGTGGTGTATAGTGATACGTCACATCAATGATTGAGATATGTGTATCATAGGAAAGTTGTGAGCCATACTTCTAGGTAATTGAAGATTCATGATAGAAATTACCCTACTCATGGCTTAGAATTGGCTGCTATAGTAAAAAAATTGGAGACATCATCTGTATGGAGCCACTTGTAAGATATTCATAGGTTATAAGAGTTGGGCATATTTATCTACCCAAAGAGAGTTGAATTTGAGGCAAAGATGGTGGATGGAGTTGATTAGTAACTATGATTGTACAATTCATTATCATCTAAAAATGCGAAGGTGATAGCTGATGTATTGAGTAGAAAATTCTACAAGAAGATTAACTGCTATGGGGATCTTGATGTGAAATTGATGATAGATTTGTTGGAAATCACCTTGACAAGATGTCCAGGTGGTGATTTTCCAAACACCAAAGTCTAGAATGACTTGTAGAAAGAATTGGAATCGAAAACAAGAATAGAAAATCAAAGAAAGAAAGAAGACAAACAATTTGTTATCGAGATTCGGCAATGTGCCTATGTCCCCGTGAGTTCCTTTGAACTCTCTGCACTAAATCACTGGTTCTTACAAGTTACAACAATCCCCTTCAAGAAACCAAGAGAAGAAAGAAGATGATAAGAACTAATAATGCTCTCTATCTAATATTGACTTCTCTCTCTCTTTACAACCAGCCTCACTACAAAGAGTCCCTCTTGTGCTTATGTCTCTCACACAATTCTCTCTATGTGTTTATAATTGATCTCACATAATGTCACAACTTTCTCTTGTTCTATATGTGAAGAATGAGGCTAGGAAACCCCTTTTATAGCCACTCACTTTTTGGTCATTCTTGAGATTCAATCCTCACCCTTTGATCATGATCTCCACTTAATCATGGCCCTTCATCACTTCCCTAAGTGGTGATATGCATTTTGAACTTACACACATGCACCTAAGAAATTCCTCATGCATGCTGCCTATGTATGCTTGACTTTTCCTAGCACCTAGGCGCTCAACAGGACAAGGTGCGGTGTTGGGTAGAACACACTTGCAGTAGCTTCTGGGCGGTGCGGTGCTGAAATTGAGCGGTGAGGTGCTGGCCCTGTCCTAGCAGCACCCATACTGGATGGTGCGGTGCTAGATGCTGAGTGGTACAGTGCTGGCTCTGTCCTAGCAGCACCCATGCTAGGCGGTGCGGTGCTGGTGCACACTGATGCTGCCCAGCAGTACGCACACTCCATTAGCTTGTGTGCAGAAGTGCACACACCAGTGCGCCTGGCCTTCTCTTGCTCCAAATTGATGCACACATATGTGTGCAATCTTCTAACTTGCTGAAATTTAATCCTCCAATCTTAGTTTAGATTTTAACCATCTTTGAACCATGGTTGGACCTATACAAACCTTAGATAAATACCAACAATCTCTACCTTTGTCTAAGTATTTAAACCTGAACCATTGTGCAGAAAGCTTCGGGATCCAAACTCAACATGAGTCATCTATCAATCAACTCCTATCCTAAGTAGTCCAAGGCAATGATTGAACTTACTTAGAGGTAGAACTTTAGTACCTAAATCCGCAGGTTCTTCCGTGGCAACTTTGTCCACATGGATGCATCATTTCGTAACATTTTCCCGAATGAAATGATACTGAACATCCATATGCTTTGTCCTCTCATGGAACACTAGATTTTTAAACAATTGCAAGGTACTTTGACTATCCAAAAATACCACAACTTACTCCTCCAGTACCTTCAACTCTTCAAGCAACCCTTTGCACCACATAGCCTCCTTAATGGCCTCCGTAGCCGCTATATACTCAGCCTTGATTGTTGAGAATGCTACCACTGGCTGCAACTAAGCCTTCCAACTTACACAACATCCATTTAAGTTAAAGAAGTAGGAGGTAATCGATCTCCTTTTATCCCGGTTTGCTCCATAGTCCGAATCAGCAAAATCTTCAAGGCAGATGACATTACCCCTCTTCTCATACACTAGCCCTACTCCTGGGCTTCCCTTCAAATACCTCAGCAACCACTTTATCCCAATCCAATGCTCATTTTTGGGATTACTCGTAAACCTGTTGAGAACACTCATTGCATGAGCAATGTCGGGTCTAGTGCTTACCATGGTGTACATAACAGAACCAACTGCACTAGAGTAAGGGACTTTCTCCATTTCTTTCTTCTCCGCCTCCGATCTTAGACATTGATCGCTAGAGAATTTGAAATGACCAGCAAGAGGAACCTTCACTAGTTTGCTATCTTCCATAGAGAATTTAGATATCATCTTCTCTATGTAGGAAGTTTGAGAGATCTTCAATCTGTTTCTCTCCCTTTCCCGGATGATACACATCCCAAGGATCTTTTGTACATGGCCAAGATCCTTCATCTTAAACTCCTCACTGAGTTGAGCCTTCAATTTATTTATCCTCTCCATGCTGCTCCCAACCAGCAACATGTCATCAACATAGATGAGGATGATCACCACTTCCTTAACCTTCTGCCCCTTATAGTATAAGCACGAATCATAGTAGCTCCTCATGAAACCCAAGCTGATTACAAAGGAATCAAACCTCTTGTTCCATTGCCGAGGTGATTGCTTTAGGCCATAGAGAGATTTCTTCAATTTACACACTAACTCTCCCTGCCTTCCTTCCTCATAGCCTTCGGGTTGCCTCATGAAAATGGTCTCATCGAGCTCTCCATGTAAGAATGCTGTCTTCACATCCATTTGCTCAATTTCCTAATCAATTTGGACCACCAATGCTAATACTATCCGGATCGTCTTGTACTTCACAACCGGTGAGAAGATTTCGGTGAAATCTATGCCTTCTTTTTGTCTGAACCTCTTCGCCACTAGCCTAGCTTTATACTGGACTTCATCCCCTGGAGTATTCCCTTCTTTGATTTTGTAGAGCCATCTACAATCCACAACTCTCTGTTTTTCAGGTTTGGGCACCAACTCCCAAGAGTTGTTCTTCATCAAAGAGTCCATTTCTTCCTCCATAGCCAGCTACCACTTTGACGAATCCTTACACTCTATGGCATCTGTGTAAGTTTCTAGTTCAACCTCTCCTTCTATCCAAGGAGCTGCTACATTAGCATCCGCAAACCTATATCTCAAAGGTGGTCTAACCACCCTCCTTCCCCGGTTTCTTGTGAGCTGGTAGTCATTCCGACTTGCTGTATCAACCACTTCTTGTTTAGCCTCTTCTTGAGTTTCTTAAGTATGGCCTTCATCCAAGGGCTCTACTTGGTCCGAACCCTCTTGCCTCCTCTGCTCTACCTGAACCGAGTTCTCCTTGATGCGATGTTCCACAACTTCTGGACTGGTTTGCTCACTAGCCCCTACTGGGTTAGTTTTCTCCAAGTAGGGAAATAATAATTCATTAAAAATAACATCCCTACTTATAATCAGTTTCATGCCCTTCTTTTCTAAGGACCACAACCTATATCCCTTAACCCCATCACCGTATCCTAGAAATACATATTTTCTAGATCTAGGGTTAAGTTTATCCTCCTTTTGATGTGCATATGCAACACATCCAAAAGTCCTAAGGTTTTTTAATTCAGGGGGTTTTCCACTCCACATCTCCATGGGAGTCTTGAGCTCTAAAGCTCTAGAGGGTGATCTATTTATCAAGTATGCAGCTGTAGCCACAGCTTCTCCCCAAAAATATTTTGGTAACCTAGATCCTATTAGCATGCACCTAACCTTTTCCATAAGGGTTCTATTCATTCTTTCAGTAACTCCATTTTGCTGAGGTGTTTTTACAACCATTCTATTCCTTAGAATCCATTTAATTCACAAAATTTAGCAAAATTCTTATTTCTAAATTCTAAGCCATTATCGGTTCGTAAAGCCTTAACTACCCTACCCGTTTGAGTTTCCAGCAACTTCTTCCACACAACAAATTTATTCAAGGCATCCGATTTATTTCTAAGCAAATAAACCCACACTCTTCTTGAATAATCATCAATTAAAGACAGAAAGTAAATGTTACCTCCCTGTGTTGGTGTCCTTGCCGGTCTCCAAAGGTCCGAATGAACGTAGTCAAGAATTCCTTTTGATTTGTGCACTCTAGTGTTGAAGCTGACCCAGTGTTACTTCTCAAGAATGCAACTCTCACAAAAATCCAGTTTCTCTACTTTGTCACCACCAAGTAGACCATCCTTGCTAAGAACTTGCAGGCCCTTTTCGCTCATGTGTCCCAAGCGAGTGTGCCAAAGGGCTGCCTTGTCCATCTCAGCCATCAAGCTTGCTGCTTGATCATTGATTTCTGTCTCTCCGATCATCTCATAGAGTCCATCGTTTCTTGCTGCTTTGATCACTACCAAAGATCCCTTGGCCACCTTGATCTTTCCTCCCTCTACTTTGCATATATACCCCACGGAATCCAGTTGCCCCAATGAGATCAAATTTCTCTTCAAATCTAGAAGATACCTCACATTTCGCAGCAGCCTTATGACTCCATCAAACGTCCTCAATTGGATGTCACCAATCCCTCTCACTTGGCAAGAATTGTCATTCCCCAAGAAGACCCTTCTATCATTGATCTCCTTGAAATTCTTGAACCATTCCTTGTGAGGGCACATATGATAAGTGCACCCGGAATCAAGAATCCACTTTTTGCTGCCTTGCCTTTTGTTCACATTTGAGCACACAACAAGCACATCATCTTTTTGTTCTCCCTTGGCAATCGAAGTCTCTCTATTATTGGTGTGGCTTCTCCTCTCATACCACATCATATTCTTGCAATCTTTCTTGAAATGGCTCTCCTTGTTGCAGTAGAAGCATCTCCTTCCTCTTCCAAGTCTTATCTTGGAATGAGATATCCCATAGTTCTGCCCTCTACCTCTTGATTTCTCCCTGTAGTGGCCATGGTTGCTACAACCATTTCGAGTTGCTGGCCTTCCTCTTACGAACAACCTATCTCCACTTGATGTCTCATTCATCTTGGCCTTGAAATCATGTGCCCTTATGACATTGATCACAATCTCCTTTGTTAAAGTATCCCTTCCATACTCGATAGCATTAATCAAATTATCAAAGCAATCAAGTAGAGAATTTAACAAGATAACAGCCAATTGTTCATCCGAAAAAATAATGCTACAGCTATTCAAATATTAAACTAGCTTATTAAAGACATCAAGATTATTTTGCAACTCTTTACTAGGGTCTATTTTAAAAGCAAAAATTCTTTTAAGAAGATAAATCTTGTTAGAGAGAGTTTTGGTAAGAAACAACTCATCTAGTTTCTTCCATATGACAGCTGGATTCTCTGAGTCTCCGTACTCCCTTGTGACACTATCCAACATGTGCAAGAAAATGGTGCTGTAAGCCATCTTCTTCATCTTGGTCCACTGGTCCTCCATGACACTTGCTGGAAAAGCATAATCTTCTCCAATAGCCAAGTCCACTTTCTGTTGCATTAGAACGTCCTTGATCTTCCGCTTCCAAAGGGCAAAGTCTCCCTTTCCATCAAACTTCTCAACATAGAAATTTGAAGCCATCTTTGCGGACAAGATCCTAGATTTATGCACTACCCTTAACTGCTTTCTTCATCCTCAAGAACACAGATCGAAGATGGATCTTAACACTGTTCTTGAATCAACCTTCAAGAACACGATCAGATCTTGATCTTTACACCATTCTTGAATCACCTAAGAAGTTGATCTTTGATTCTTGGAGTCTTGGCTCCATCACCTTCTTGTTCTTGATTTGATACCTAGCTGTGTTTCTCTGATACCACCAATGGAAATCACCTTGACAAGATGCCCAGGTGGTGATCTTCCAAACACCCAAGTCTAGAATGATTTGTAGAAAGAATTGGAATCGAAAACAGGAACAAAAAATCAAAGAAAGAAAGAAGACAAGTAATTTGTTATCGAGGTTTGGCAATATGCCTACGTCCCCGTGAGTTCCTCCGAACTCTCTGCACTAAATCAATGGTTCTTACAAGTTACAACAATCTCCTTCAAGAAACCAAGTTCTTGAAGAAACCAAGAGAAGAAAGAAGATGATAAGAACTAACAATGCTCTCTATCTAATCTTGACTTCTCTCTCTTTACAACCAGCCTCACTACAAAGAGTCCCTCTTGTGTTTATATCTCTCACATAATTCTCTATATTTGTTTATAATTGATCTCACATAATGTCACAACTTTCTCTTGTTCTATATGTGAAGAATGAGGCTAGGAAATCCCTTTTATAGCCACTCACTTCTTGGTCATTCTTGAGATTCAATCCTCACCCTTTGATCATGATCTCCACTTAATCATGGCCCTTCATCATTTCCTTAAGTGGTGCTGTACGTTTTGAACTTGCACACATGCACCTAAGAAAGTCCTCATGCATGTTGCCTATGTGTGCTTGACTTTGCCTAGCACTTAGGCGCTCAACAGGGCAAGGTACTGTGCTGGGCAGAACACACTTGCAGCAGCTTCTGGGCGGTGCGGTACTGAAATTGAGCGGTGAGGTGCTAGCCCTGTCCCAGCAGCACCCATGCTGGATGGTGCAGTGTTGGATGCTGAGCGGTCTAGTGTTAGCCCTGTCCCAGCAGCACCCATGTTGGGCAGTGCGGTGCTGAAAGCTGAGCGGTGCGGTGCTGGTGCACACTGATGCTGCCCAGCAGTGCGCACACTCCATCAGCTTGTGTGCAGAAGTGCACACACCAGTGCACCTAGCCTTCCCTTGCTACAAATTGATGCACACATATGTGTGCAATCTTCTAACTTGCTAAACGTTAATCCTCCAACCTTGGTTTAGATTTTAACCATCTTTGAACCATGGTTGGACTTGTGCAAACCATAGACAAATACCAACAATTTAAAATAGATAAGAATGAAGTTGAATATCAGTGATGGAGGATTATGGTTAACGAATATGGTTGTACAATTTTCCATAGTAAAATGTTTTGGAGAGGCAAGGTTAAGATGAAGAGATAGAAAAGATTCAACATTGAGTACTTACTAGAAAGTATTTTTAGTTCAAAATCTGAAATGAAGGTAGTTTGGTTTTGGTACATGGATGGTGTTACCAATGATTCAAAATTGAAAAAGAAGACAGTAAGAAAGGTATGTAATGATGTAGATTCAATGCAATCAAGTAACAATAAGAAATATAGAGAATTGAGACAGAAATTCTAATGGTCAAGATTACCATCAGATTGAAAAGGGATGTAGCTGAGACTATGAGGTTGTATGGAGTACTATTGAGCATAGTATCAAATAAAGATGTAGATTTACATCTTGGTATTGGGAGAGGCTTTCAGAAAGCCATGGGTACACAATGGCAATTTAATATAATTTTCATGCTCATATTGGATTTTTTTTTTAAATACTAGAAGATATGTTAAGGACAAATGTGATGAATTTCTCAGTAAGTTGAGATGCTTACATGCCATTGATTGAAGTTTCTTATAATAATCAATATCAAATTTATATTTGAATGGCACCAATTGAGACATTGTATGATAGAAGGTGTAGAACTCCTATATATTGGGAAGAAATGAGCGAAATATATATATATATATATATATATATATATATATATATATATATCTGGTCTATCAATCATTGAGTTAACAGCTGAAAGGATCAAATTGGTTAGAGAAAACCGTAAAGCAGCACAAAGTAGATTGAATGGCTGTTAATAAGAAAAGTTGAATCCGAGGTAAGTTGAACCCTATGAGGTTGTTGAGAAAGTTAGGTTAGTTGTGAATAGACTGGATTTGCCTCCATAATTAAAACATTTATATAATGTATTTCATGTTTCACTTTAAAGAAAGTGTTTACATGATATTTCGAGCTAAGCTATAGAAATTCAGAAGGATTGGGTGTAAATACAAGTATCAATAAAGATTTTAGAGAAAGGAACAAGTTTTGCATTAGTTCAAGTACGGTAGTGGAATAAGGATGTTGAAGAGATTACGTGAAAGTATGAAACAATTATGAAGAAGTATTATTCACAATTGTTTCTGGAGCAAAGAAAAGAATTTCGAGGATGAAATTTTTGTAAGGTGGGTAGAATTGTAATACCCGTATTTTTAAAGTAAGGATAAATGTATATTTTAATTAATATGACAAAGAGTTAAAATCCCAGAAGGCTGAATGAGGATTGAAGGAGACAAAGGTTGAAAAAAAAAAAAAACATGGCAGTAGGTTTGCCACCTGTTGCCAACCAAGTGAATAATTTTGCCAAAGGCAAATCATGATGTCTTGGAAAGTAAAATGTGTAATAATGGTTTTTGTTTCAAATGGGTGATAAGGCTCCAGATCGTGGCAGACTAAGAGAGGAAGAAATGTGCATAAATGACACATGTACATTTAGTGGATTTGCAAAGATTTCAAGGGCTGCCGACAGTTTTAAGCAGTAAGCTTATAAATATGCATACAGCTATGTGAAATCTTACGATTTCATAGATTTTCTTACAAACTCATTTGTTTTCTCAAAATGCTTGGGGATTCAAAGAAATACTGAAAAAGCAAAATTTTGAAGGAGTTTTCTATAGAATTTCATGGAGAATCATGAAAAGCTATCAGAAAAACAAAAGGTAATAATATAATAGTTATTTTTGAATTTCTGACATTTATGAAGTTTCCCTGAATTCAAAGTGGGAATTTTCAAAGTGTGTGGTTTATGAAGAAATGAAGAAATAATTATAAATTTAATGCAAATATTATGTCAGGTGTTGGCAGTCAACAATTGGGGGAAGTTTTGGAGAAGTACGAGAAAGGCAAAGAGGTGATCCACGGGTAGCTTTAAGTGCTACGTGGTGAGTTGAATTTACTTTAAGTAATCTAAATAAAAAATGAAATATATGGTGATAATATTAAAAATAAATTATTGATGTATACTTGGGTGATAGATGAAAAAAATTGATTTATGGGTATGATAGGAAACTTGGACATGAAATATTTTTCGATGAGAAATAATACTTTTAGGAGTAATAAGTTTATTTCAGAATAAAAGCAATAAATAAATTATTGATGAAATATATTAATGTTTTAATATGAATTATGATGAGATGAATTTTAGTGGATCTTAACAAGTTTTGATGGATAAATTGATATGATTTGGGATGGAATTTGGTGAATCTTAACAAGCTTTAATGGATTATTTGATGTGATTTGGGATTAGAGGAATTTTTTAGAATAATCAGGATAGCCAATTTAAGTGTTTTAAATTTATATGTTTCTTTTTTATATTGCTGTTTATATGCATATTTCATATCATTGCTCATATACATATACATTAAATGAGAAAGAAAAGAACTGGGAAGACAGTCGATCTAATGAGAAAGAAAAGAACTGGGAAGGCAGCTGGTCTAATGAAAATTAAAGAATCGGGAAGGCAGCCGGTCTAACGAAATAACTGTGACAGCCGATATATCCCAGAAACAAAAGGGACACCGTACCAGCCGGCATATGCTGAGAAAACTCTATGGCAACCAGGACAAGTTGCAAAGTAAAGAACCGGGAAGGGGCCGGTCTAAGATAATAACAACCTGTCGATAGGTGGGAAGATGTTCCCATCATAATCATTCATGCATTTGCATCTGTTTTAATTATTACTGCATTATTGAAATGCTGAGGTGTGATGTATCATTGTGAATATAATTATAGATGATTGAGTCTCACAGAAAGAGACAGTTATGATGAAAATATTATTGAAATGCTGAGGTGTGATGTATCATCGTGAATATAATTATAGATGATTAGTCTCACAGAAAGAGACAATTATGATGATAATATTATTGAAATGCTGAGGTGTGATGTATCATCGTGAATATAATTATAGATGATTGAGTCTCACAGAAATAGACAATTATGATGAAAATATTATTGAAATGCTGAGGTGTGATGTATTATCGTGATTATAATTATTGATGATTGAATCTCACAGAAAGAGACAGTTATGATGATAGTATTATTAAAATGCTGATGTGTGGTATGTTATTTTGAAATTGTTTATAGATGATTTGGTCTCACAGAGAGAGACAATTATGGTAAGCAAGAAGCAGAGAATGATAAGAACCATCTAAATGATGGACTTTATGATGAGAACTTCATTACGAGGTAATGATGAGATAATTGATGGTCTTAAGGTGGACAAATGATTGAGAAAAAGATATTGATAGAGAATGAATCGTATGACATGTGTAATGATAGTAGAAAGTTGTCATCAGGTTATGTGAAAAAAATAAAAGATTAAATATTAAAGGACTATTTATGGAATTTTGGAATACTTTTAGTAAATTTAAATTCACCGAGCTTGTGATGCTCACCCTCATTGTACAATGATTTTCAGGTAGCACGCTTGGAAAATAGTTTGGTGAGTTGAGGTTCAGAAGAAATCATTTTCTGTAAGCCGCGTGCGTGTCATCATCCTCAGACTAATGAGAAAATAAAATGAAAAATTTATTTGTAAATCTTCATGCATTTTACATTGTATAGAATACTTAAAGATCGGATTGATGTAAAGTTCTTTTGGTGATATTTATTTTTTTTATTGTTGCATATATGTGTCGTGCTAGGATTCTCAAAATGTGATGATACTATTTCGGGGGTGCCAACCTGGGATGGGTCGTTACACGTTATAATGACCTGACCTCCCCACTTTGCATAATATTGTTCGCTTTGGCACACCATGCTTCACAACTTTAAAATGCATCCACTTACATGCATCACCAAGCGATGTGGGATTCCGAGAGCTCACAAGCTCCATAGAAACTTGGTTATCTTTCTGCTTATCAAACGCCCACTCAACCTCATCCCCTGCCAACTCAACGAGAAGCTTGCCATGCATGAAACCACTCTTAATTAATTGATTAGCAGGCTGGCTCTCCACTTCATCCACATCTTCCATGGGCAAAGTATTTACCTTCCTAGAAAAATTTAATGGACCAAACCCACAGGTAAAATACAAATGCACTTCTCACATCCTTGAAGTAATCCGCTAAAACTCTTAGTCGTATAACTTCATGGGTGTTGCACAAACCTTACAAACAATGCCTTTCGCTTGGAAGCTTATCCCTTCCTCTCGGAAGCTTATCTCTTCCTTTCGGAAGTTAATCCCTTTACAATAAGTATGAGTTACTGTAAAGTAAATGGTAGAGAGACAGCAATGAATGCTATCACAACTGAACAATATCTCTCTTTCAAAGTAAAGCTTGAAGAATGGCTCAACAATAAATGTTTCAAAGCTTTTTTGTATTACTGAGCAAAAACTTGATTGAATGTGTAATCTATTTTCTTTGAATGCTTATATGAATGGGTTTATATAGCCTTGAATCAATATGGCCGTTTGACACTGACTTTGTACATTTTGGTATATTAAATGCTCAGGTTTGGCACCTTAACGATCATATTTTTCGAATTACCAGTCGACTAGGTCTTATTACCAGTTGATTAGGTCAACTGAAAAGTCTCACTTTTAAGGCTATAAAGAGTACCAGTCGACTAGGTCAAGTGTACCAGTCGACTGGGGACTTACTGTCCAATATACCAGTCAACTAGTATGAAGCACCCTGTCGACTGGGGACGTACTGTCCTATATCTCAGTCTTCTAGTGTAAGTTGCCTGTCGACTGGGTTACCCTTCAACTCAGTTTTTCATGTTTTTGATTTCAAAATGTTTGAATGAATAGTTTTGTTAAAGTACTTTTTCAAAATGAGCCATAAGACAAGCTAGTTACCTGAATAAGTGAGATTTACAACTTGTTGCAATACCTTATGCCTATACTAGACCTTCTGTCTTGACTTGGTGTCTGAATCGGGTTGAGTTCTTGTATCTTGATTCTTAACTGTATGCTTTTATCGTTTAAAACACTTAGATAGCACTGTTAGTATAATAAGAGTTGTGTTTTGTCATTATTAAAATTTAGATAAGGGTTAACAACTTCACTATGAAATAAATACAAATAGAGACATAAATTATGAGACAAAATAGTCCTCTTCCACCTCATTTTCTAATTTATTTGGCTGTATAATTATATAAAAATGAAACATGTACTTTACTATGAAATATATACAAATAGAGACATAAATTATAAGATAAAATAGTCAAACCAGATGATAACAACCATACCGGTTCATCATACTATATTCGAAAAAATACGTTAAAAATAAAAATAAAATAAATCAAATTTTCTAAACCTATCAATAAAAGAAAAGAATAAAAGCTAAGCCTCAATAAATCTGCAACTGAAATTCACCAAACCCTTCAACCTTTTCCCATTCAGTACCTTGTAGGGAATTCACAATTGCCAAATCCTGCAAGATAACAACAAATTTTAGCCTAACTCAAAGCAACAACATAAGTTGACAAAAGGGAAGAAAAAAAGCAATTGATTTGTTTTTTTATATGTCGTCGAATGAGGTGGAACTAAGTCGAACAACTCAATTTATTTTATTTTATAAAACGTATATATATACGTTTATATTCTAAAAGCCCGATTGCCTCAGGTTCTGCTCGAGTGTGAATTTCACTGTAATTTTCTTAACTCGAGCTTCGCTCGAAGCTTGAGTTCAATTTTTTTAACTCTAACTCGAATTGAATAAGCTTTTTCTCACGAGCCAAACTCAAACACCCCTTGACTTGAGCTTGAATCCAATCTTAGTTTTCAAGACGAGGATCAACTCGAATCTCTTACCTAAAATAGTCTGAAATAACCATTAAACCAAAAAAAAAAAAAATAGGGCTAATTGGGCAAAAAGAACCTTGTAATCATGTGAACAACAGTAAAAAGAAAGACACAACTTGATAATGTTCTTCATCTCTAATAATGTCCTTAGTTGAATTGCCAACTGCTAAAGAGAATGTGAGGGTAGCCATATTCTGATTCTGAGAGGAACAAAACAAGTTAAAGAAAAAGAGAGAGAGAGAGAGAGAGAGAGAGAGAGAGAGAGAGAGAGAGAGAGAGAGAGAGAGAGAGAGAGAGAGAGAGAGAGAGAGAGAGAGATTGGTTTTTAATTTCGGTGTAAGATTTCAATTTTATAGGCTGAACTGGGAGAGGGAGAGAGAGATGGCTATAGAGTCGGTTAATGGAGATTGGAGAAGGGGAATGGTGGACCCACGTGGGAGAGATTGAAGATAGCAAAAAAAAAGAAGGGTTTGTTTTTCTTCTTGTCTCCACACCTATGGCTTTTACTTCCATGTTGCGCAACTAATGGAAGCCACCTACTTGAGTACTTGACCATTTCAGTACTGTTGATCCTAGGGTGTGCGTGTTTCCACAAAAAGTGTTTTTGTAGATCTATTAGCACAAAGTTTATGGTGTGGCTATTTGTTCACAACTGTACATGTGTTTGATTTCGGTGGATATCATAAGGACCAAGCCGTGAAGGACCAAAGGTATATTAGTATGTTTGTTGACCTAACTAATTAGGGTAAATTTCATTGGAGGTAATAGATGTTAGGTGCATTTTGTAAGTTGCATCTTTATCTGAAATCAATAATTCTGGTTATTGATGAAATTACAGATTCACTAAAAAATTCTTGTTAAGTTCTCGACTAAATATTTATTTTTGCCTCGTGATTATTGATTTTTTTTATATTTTAATCACACATTTATCAATTTTTTCAATTATGTCTTTTACTTATATTTTTACAATTTAGATTATTTAAAGCTTGAAATTTCACCGGAGTTCCACCGAACACTAACTCAACGTTGAGGTGACTTGAGAGATATTTTGATGACAAAATTTCTACCAATTTGTAATTAAAATCTCTTTTCCTATTTTATTTTCCTTTAAACTAAACAAAATTGAGAGATATGATAGAATGAAAGAAATATATATATAGAGAGAAAAACCTTTTCATTACGAGCCGGACAGAATCATCATCAACACTCTGTTCCGTTTCAACTTCAATCTGTTATTACGGAAAGGCAAATGTCATCAAGACTTCATGAGATATAAGATTTATATTTGTAAAAACCATCTCTCAATCCATCTCGATGCTAAACTAGTGCTCAGATGGAATTCCGAAGAGATTTCAAGCCTTAAATCATCTAAAATATCAAATTGAATAATTTCAAACAGTTTAAGGATTGATTGGTACGATTGGTAGATGTGTGACCAAAGTAGAACACGATCAATGATTGTATGAAAAAATAATATGTATTTAACCTAAGATCTATTATATTTTTTTTTGAATGAGATGAACTCTTTGAATTGGATGGTGAAAAATATCTTTGATATTTAAAAAAAATTTTAAACAAGAATCTCTCACACTTTGCACCTTGATTTGATCTACAAATTGTGAGACAAAATAAGCTAAATCATAAAGATTGTCACTTGATTAACAAAAATACATGGGTCATGTGTGAAGTTGGTGAATCTGTAATTAGCTATATGATATATTTTGTTACATTTGCTTAATTGCTTGTGATTTCCAACAATTTAAATTTTGTTACATCATATCTTTCTCATTGTCATCATAAACAAAACCAAACTTTTTGTCCAAATCCCACTTATCAAATGCCTCCTTCCCATTCTGTGACCTTAAAAAATAACATCATTCCCCAAGACTATTTTCTTAGGAAACCATTTCCATTTCTTTTTCTGTATGAACAACAATTTAGCATAAAAATGACGAGCATTGTGTAAAGAGGCATTAATATTATTTGTCTTAACACACTCAATTGATAAATCAAGATTTGATTTCATCTTGAAACGTCACAATCTCCTTTCTTTTTGGTACAATGTCCTCGCTGTGTGGCTCCACATTCAGCAGCCCACCTCTGAGTTACCAAGACTTGACTCCTATCTTGGGGCGTCGTAATCTCCCATCTTTTTGGCACAGTGTCCTCGCTATGTGGTCCACACTCACCGACCCACCTCTGAGCTTTTGAAAAGCTCGCTCTAATACCATTATAATGACCCAACCTCTCGTTTTGCACAATATTATCTGCTTTGGCACATCAGGTCTCACAGTTTTAAAATGTGTTGTGCAAGTAGAGATGACAATCACCTTATAAATAGCTATTGGAAATCACCTTGACAAGATGCTCAGGTGGTGATCTTCCAAACACCCAAGTCTAGAATGACTTGTAATGATTTGGAATTGAAAACAAGAACAAAAATCAAAGAAAAAAAGAAGACAAGTGATTTGTTATCGAGGTTCGGCAATAGTCTACGTCCCCGTGAGTTCCTCTGAACTCTCTACACTAAATCAATGGTTCTTTACAATCCAGCAACCCTCTTCAAGAAACCTCAAGTTCTTGAAGAAACTAAGAAGAGAAGAAAGAAGATGATAAGAACTATTACAATGCTCTCTATCAAATCTATACTACTCTCTCTTTACAACCAGCCTCACTACAATGAGTCCCTCTTATGTTTTGTGTCTTTTCACTCTTACACAATTCTCTCTTGTATGTCACAATGTCTCTCAAGTAGTCTTACAATATTATGATGTTATATATTTTAGAAAATGAAGCTAGGTGACCCTTTATATAGTGCACCAACTTCTTGTCCAATCTTGAGAGTCAATATCCACCCTTAGATCTTGATGACCACTCAACCATGGCCTTTGATCATTCTTTAGTCAAGCTGTGTGTTTTGATCTTGCATCCACACACTTAACATATGGCTGAAAAACTAGCCTTGGTGTGCCTTCAGGCCGCGGCCTAGAACAGGGCGCGCTGCGACCTGAAGTAGGGCACACTTGCTGCCACTCTGTGCGCTAAGGCTTGGGGTAGGGTGTGCCATGGCCTGACCTTCCTCCAGCATTCCTCCATGTTGTGTGCTGCGGCCTGGACAAAGTTGGGCCACGGCCTGACCTGATGCACATATTTTCCAACTTGTGTGCTTAGGCGCACACACTAGTGTGCCTACCTTTGCCTTGCTCCAAGGTGTCGGGCACACTTGTGTGCAATTCTTTAACATGCTGAAATTTATTCTTCCAACCTTGGTTTAGACATTAACCTTGTTTAAACAATGTTTAAACCTTAGACAAATATCAACAATCTAAACCTTTGTCTAAGTGTTTAAACCTGAACCATTGTGCAGAGAACTTCAAGATCCAAACTCATCTTGAGTCATCAATCAACCGACTCCAATCCTAAGTAGTCCAAAGTGATGATTGAACTTACTTAGAGGTAGAACTTTAATACATAAATCCGTAGGGTTTTCTTCCGTGGCTACCTTATCCACATGGATGCATCCTTTCGTAACATTTTCCTGAATGAAATGGTACTGAACATTCATGTGCTTTGTCCTCTCATGGAATACTAGATTTTTGCACAAGTACAATGCACTTTAACTATTTGAAAACACCACAACCTGCTCCTCTAGTACCTTCAACTCTTCCAACAACCCTTTGCACTACATAGCTTCCTTAATAGCTTCCGTTGCCGCTATATACTCAGCCTCGGTTGTTGAGAGTGCTACCACCGGCTGCAACTGAGCCTTCCAACTTGCACAACATCTGTTTAAGTTGAAGAAGTAAGAGGTAATCAATCTCCTTTTATCCTGGTCTGCTCCATAGTCCGAATCCGCAAAACCTTCAAGGCAGATGGACTTACCCCTCTTCTCATAAACCAACTCTACTTCTGGGCTTCGCTTCAAGTACCTCAGCAACAACTTCATCCCAAGCCAATGCTCCTTTTTGGGATTACTCATAAACTTGCTGAGAACACTTATTGCATGAGCAATATCAGGTCTTGTGCTTACCATGGTGAACATAACAGAACCAACAGCACTAGAATAAGAGACTTTTTTCATTTCCTTATTCTCCGCCTCTGATCTTGAATATTGATCGCTGGAGAACTTGAAATGACCAGCAAGGGGAACCTTCACTGGTTTGCTATCTTCCATAGAGAACTTAGATATCGTCGTCTCTATGTAGGAAGTTTGAGAGATCTTCAATCTATTTCTCTCCCTTTCTTGGATGATACAAATCCCAAGGATCTTCTGTGCATGGCCAAGATTCTTCATCTCAAACTCCTCACTGAGTTGAACCTTCAATTTCCTTATCCTCTCCATGCTGCTCCCAACCCGCAATATATCATCAACATAGATGAGGATGATCAGCACATCCTCAACCTTATGTGCCTTGTAGTACAAGCACGAATCATAGTAGCTCCTCATGAAACCCAAGTTGATTACAAAGGAGTCAAACCTCTTATTCCATTACCGAGGTGATTGCTTCAGTCCATAGAGAGATTTCTTCAATTTGCATACCAATTCTCCCTGACTTTCTTCCTCATAGCCTTTGGGTTGCCTCATGTAAATGGTCTCATCGAGCTCTCCATGTAAGAACGCTATCTTCACATCCATTTGCTCGATTTTCCAATCAAATTGGACCACCAATGTTAACACTATCCGTATCGTCTTGTACTTCACAACCGGTGAGAAGATTTCGGTGAAATCTATGCCTTCTTTTTGTGTGAACCCCTTTGTCACTAGCCTAACTTTATACCAGACTTCATCCCCTGGAGTATTCCCATCTTTGATCTTGTAGATCCATCTACAATCCATAACTCTTTGTTTTTCTGGTTTGGGCACAAACTCCCAAGAGTTGTTCTTCATCAAAGAATCAATTTCTTCCTCCATAGCCAGCTGCCACTTTGACGAATCCTTACACTCCATGGCATCCGTGTAAGTTTTTGGTTCAACCTCTCCTTCTGTCCAAGGAGCTGCTACATTAGCATCCGCAAACCCATATCTCAAAGGTGGTCTAACCATCCTCCTTTCCCGGTCTCTTGTGAGCTGGTAGTCATTCTGACTTGCTACATCAATCTCTTCTAGTTCAGCCTTCTCTTGAGCACCTTGAGCATGGCCTTCATTCAAGGGCTCTACCTGGTCCGAACCCTCTTACCTTCCTTGCTCTACCTAAACCGAATTCTCTTTAATGCGATGCTCCACAAATTTCGAACTGGTTTGCTCACTAACCCCTACAGGGTTAGTTTTCTCCAAGTAGGGAAATAACAATTCATTAAAAATAACATCCCTACTTATTATGAGTTTTATGCCATTCTTTTCTAAGGACCATAACCTATATCCCTTAACCCCATCAGAATATCCTAGAAATACACATTTTCTAGACATTGGGCTAAGTTTATCCTCATTTTGATGTGCATATGCAGCACACCCAAAAGTCCTAAGGTTGCTTAACCCAAAGGGTTTTCCACTCCATATCTCCATGGGAGTCTTGAGCTCTAAATCTCTAGAGGGTGATCTATTTACCAAGTATGCAGCAGTAGACACAGCTTCCCCCAAAAAATATTTAGGTAAACAGAACCCAATTAACATGCACCTAACCTTTTCCATAAGGGTCCTATTCATCCTCTCAGCAACTCCATTTTGCTGAAGTGTTTTTACAATCGTTCTATGTCTTAGAATGCCATTTTATTCACATAATTTATCAAAATTCTAAGTCATTATCGGTTCGTAAAGCCTTAACTACCCTACCCGTTTGAGTCTCTAGCAATTTTTTCCACACAACAAATTTATTCAAGGCATCTGATTTATTTCTAAGTAAATAAACCCACACTTTTCTTGAATAATCATCAATTAAAGACAGAAAGTAAAAGTTACCTCCCTGTGTTGGTGTTCTTGCTGGTCCCCAAAGTTTTGAATGAATGTAGTCAAGAATGCTCTTAGATTTGTGCACTCCGGTGTTGAAGCTGACCCGGTGTTGCTTCCCAAGAATGCAACTCTTACAGAAATCTAGTTTCTCTACTTTTTCTCCTCCAAGTAGACCATCCTTGCTAAGAACTTGCAGGCCTTTTTCGCTCATATGTCCCAAGCGAGTGTGCCAAAGGGCTGCCCTATCCATCTCAACCATCAAGCTCGCTGCTTGATCCTTTGTTTCTGTTTCACCGATCATCTCATAAAGTCCATCTTTTATTGATGCCTTGATCATTACCAAAGATCCCTTGGTCATCTTGATCTTTCCTCCCTCTACTTTGCATGTATACCCCAAAGAATCCAGCTGCCCTAATGAGATCAAATTCCTCTTCAAATCTGGAAGATACCTCACATTTCGCAGCTAGCCTTGTGACTCCATCAAACATCCTCAATTGGATGTCACCAATCCCCCTCACTTGGCAAGAATTATCATTCCCTAAGAAGACCCTTCCATCATTGATCTCCTTGAAATTCTTGAACCATTCCTTGTGAGGGCACATGTGATAAGTGCACCCGAAATCTAGAATCCATTTCTTGCTGCCTTGCCTCCTGCTCACATTTGAGCACACAACAAGAACATCATCTTGCTATTCTCCTTTGGCAACCGAAGCCTCTCTATTGTTGGTATGGCTTCTCCTTCTCTCATCCCACAACCACTTCTTGTAATCTTTCTTGAAGTGACCCTCCTTGTTACAGTAGAAGCACCTCTTTCTTCTAAGTCTTTTGTTTGGAATGTGCTCTCCCATGGTTCTGCCCTCTACCTCTTGATTTCTCCCGGTAGTTGCCATGTTGCTACTGCCATTCCGAGTTGCTGGCCTTCCTCTTACGAACAGCCCATCCCCACTTGATGCCTTCTTACTCTTGGCTTTGAAATCATGAGCCTTTATGGCATTGATCACAATCTCCTTAGTTAAAGTATCTCTTCCATACTAGACTTTTGGGTGATGCACATCAAAAGGATGATAAACTTAAGCTAATGTCTAGAAAATGTGTATTTCTAGGGTATAGTGATGGGGTTAAGGGGTATAGGTTGTGGTCCTTAGAACCAAAAAGAATGAAACTCATAATAAGTAGGGATGTTATTTTTAATGAATTGTTATTTCCATACTTGGAGAAAACTAACCCTGTAGGGGCTAGTGAGCAAACCAGTCCGAAATTTGTGGAGCATCGCATCAAGGAGAATTTGGTTCAGGTAGAGTAAGGAAGGCAAGAGGGTTCAGACCAGGTAGAGCCCATTGATAAAGGCCAAGCTCAGGGCACTCAAGAGGAGGCTGAACTAGAAGAGGTTGATGCAGCAAGTCAGAATGACTACCAGCTCACAAGAGACTGGGAACGAAGGGTGGTTAGACCACCTTTGAGATATGGGTTTGTGGATGCTTATGTAGCAGCTACTTGGATAAAAGGAAAGGTTAAACCAAAAACTTACATGGATGCCATGGAATGTAAGGAGTCGTCAAAGTGGTAGCTAGCTATGGAGGAAAAAATTGATTCTTTAAGGAAGAACAACTCTTGGGAATTGGTGCCCAAACCAGAAAAATAGAGAGTTGTGGATTGTAGATGGTTCTACAATATCAAAGAAGGGAACACTCCAGGGGATGAAGTCTGGTATAAAGCTAGGCTGGTGGCGAAGGGGTTCACACAAAGAGAAGGCATAGATTTCACCGAAATCTTCTCACCGGTTGTGAAATACAAGACAATAAGGATAGTGTTAGCATTGGTGGTCTAATTCAATTAGGAAATCGAGTAAATGGATGTGAAGACAACGTTCTTACATGGAGAGCTTGATGAGACTATGTACATGAGGTAACCCGAAGGCTATGAGGAAGGAAGGCAGGGAGAGTTGGTGTGCCAATTGAAGAAATCTCTTTATGGCCTGAAGCAATCACCTCGGTAATGGAATAAGAGGTTTGATTCATTTGTAACCAGTATGGGTTTCATGAGGAGCTACTATGATACATTGAACATTATATCAGGTCTACTTGCAGTTAAATAAGTAGTAGAGCTCCTATCATGCTTCTATAATATTTAGTGTCTACACACTTATCTCTTTCATCAAGATCAAGTTTTGTAGATGTGCTCATAGGAGTACCAAGTGGATTTGAGCTTTCCATCCCGAACTTATTTAGTAGGTCCTTAGTGTATTTTGATTGATTGATGAAGATGCCTCCTTTCAATTGTTTGATTTGAAGTCTAAAGAAGTAGGTAAGCTCTCCCATCATGCTTATTTCAAATTCACCTTGCATGCACTTGGTAAACTCATGGCACCAAATATGATATCATCAACATATATTTGGACTAGAAGAGTGTCATTTTTGTGGGTTTTTGTGAAGATGGTTGTGTCTATCTTACCTCTTACAAAGTTATTGTCAATCAAAAATTTACTTAGTCTTTCATACCATGCTCTTGGAGCTTGCTTTAACCCATATAGAGCTTTAGAAAGCTTGCGGACATCATTTGGAAGACTATGATTCTCAAATCCAAGAGGTTGCACAACATATACCTCTTATTCTATAAAGCCATTTAAAAAGGCACTTTTTACATCCATTTGAAATAATTTAAATTTGTTAAAGCATGCAAAGGCTAATAACATTCGAATAGCTTCTAATCTTGCCATGGGAGCATAGGTCTCATCAAAGTCTATTCCTTCTTCTTGATTATATCCCTTAGCTACTGGTCTAGCTTTATTTCTAGTCACTATTCCATTTTCATCCATCTTATTTCTAAATACCCATTTAGTTCCTATTATTGTATGATTCTTAGGTCTAGGAACTAGATTCCATACATTGTTTCTTTCAAATTGATTTATTTCTTCTTGCATAGCAATTATCCAGTCATTATCCTTTTCGGCTTCTACAAATGTTTTAAGTTCTATTTGAAACAAACAAGCTACATAGTTGCAAATATTTCTAATAGAGGAATGAGTTCTTACCCCTTGTGAAGGATCACCAATCACTTAATCGATTGGGTGATAATTTACATACTTCCAATCTTTGAGAAGATCATCCTCTTATTGACTTGTAGATGGCTGGTCTAATTTTAGAGTTTTCATCTCTTAATTCATTTAAGGTGGCCTCTTATTTGGGTCAACAATGGGAGTAGATGTCTCTGTTCTTGAAATGAAATCTGCATCATCATTGAAAGAAACTTCTCTACTACTAATTAGGTTAGACTTGTTGGAGCGATTATCTACCTAAATAATTATGCAAATAATCATTCTAGTTTTACTTGCAAGTGCACAAGGTCAATAGTAGCATAGTGTGCAAGTGCGAGATCATTTCCACAGAGATTTGTGAATTTCGATTTAGAATTAATTTCACAAAGTAAAAATAGATGGAAATAAATGTTGAGTCTAGATTAATAATAACGATAAAGGTGTAGGGACTTGGTATCCATCACTAATCATGCTACCCCAACAAAACAGTATGCTAATGCTCTACTCATGCTATGAATACCTGCTGGTTGTCAACCTAAGGGCTTGGTCCACTCCTTAGGCTATTGATTTCCCTAAGCAACAAGTTAGGCATGGTGTATACTTTAACTCTTTTCTCTCTTAAGGGATTCAGCATGGTGTATACTGAGTTGTTCCTTAAGAGAGCATAGGATCTGTGGAAATCGACAACCACATCAGACCTAGGGCTTGGTCCACTCCCGGTTTCCCATGTTGATTAACCCAAGAATCCGGATATGATATCTTTTGTTACTATTGTTGAACCTAGGACTCGGTCATCCAAATTGATTCAACTATCTAATCCATACCACATGCATACGTTAATCAGACACACATATGAGGAATTTAAATAAAAACATGCATTAATCAAATCAAGAATCACAACATAAATATTACAAAGGCACCAATACTGAATTATTGGTTAAACATAGTTAGGGCTTCAACCGAGCCTTTACTAAAAGTTTAGTTACACATAATAAAATAAATGAAAGAAGAAACCCGAGAGAAGAGTCGTCAATTCGTCTCCACGGTCTCCTTCTCCAATCTCCTCGAACAAAAACTAAAACTAAAACTAAAAAGGAGATATGCTCCTCCAAAGGGAGATGCTATTTCTGTGTTTTACAGGGCTATTTATAGGGTTCTAAAGGTGCCTTGAAACCCTAATTTCCAAAATAGGTCTGGAAAAAATCTTTCTAAAACTGGCTTTGCCGCCTCTCTGTGCGTGTGCGCTCGATCGCATGCTTCTGCACTCGAGCACATGGGTGCGCTCCAGCCTTCTATGTGTGCGCACGATTGCTTGTGTGCTTGATCGCAACCATGTTGCGCTCGATTGCACTAGCCCTTTCCAGATCTTCAGTTTTCTTCCTTTAAAGCTTCAAAATGCTTTCTTTTCTTCACATGCCTATAAAAAACACAGAAAACACAAAAATGAAGTAAAATAGAATAAAATACGTAAACAAAGAGCTTAACAAATGTAAATTAAGAAGCTTAAATATGAATATTTAAGCTCCTATCACACCCCCAAACTTACATATTGCTAGTCTCTTAGCAATACAAAACGAAAGACTATGTTAAGACAAAATTAAAGATAAATTCATTTTTATGATATTCAAAAATTTGGGTTGTGCATAAAACCATGATAATTGTTCATAAGTAAGCTTATAATAAAAACACAATTTTGTTTTGAAAAAGGATTTTCAAAAGCTCATGTTACTTACCTAAGGTTGACTTAAGGCATAGCAAGTTTGATTTGTGTATGATGAATTAGCACATATGAAATGGGGCTTCCACATAATTTTAGTGTATAGTGTTTCAGTGCCCAAACCTTTATCGAATTCCTTATTAAAGAGAACAAAAGTGGCATAATGCTTGTTTCTTCTTTTTTTCTTCTATCATGTGATCTTTGCCATGTTAAGTTCCGTTAAGCTTTCTAATTGACCCTTATAACGAGTGTTTAGCCAATGACTCCCAAACCAGATGGTTTTAGGGCATTAGGTGTAAAGATACCTCTAAATACTTACTAACTCGAGTAAAAAAGGCTATGAAACTAATAGGTTTTAATGCTTCTAAGTGAAATTCCCACCTTTTGATTTAAACACTCAATGCTTACTGAGGCAAGAGGTCCAGTTACTAAGTGGAAATTTTTATTATGATCATTAAAGTCTTACTTCCCACCTTTTGACGTGAACACTCATTGCTTATTGAAGCAAGAGGCCCAGTTACTCAGTGGAAAGTTTTTAATGATCATTTAGAAGCTTTTTATTTTCTTTTTGCATGATGAACATTTTTCTTTATTTTTCTTATGCCAAAGTGATCTTTTAACAAATTATCCGATTACAGTTAAGTCATGGAAACATATATAAAAGAATTATGTGTCATACCTCACACAAATGCATGCTAAATGTGCTTGTGCAAATTTGGATCAAACTTGTGAATTCTTTGGTGCCTTGAGATAGGTAACTAACTTTGTAAAACTCCTAATACAAGACTTGTGTTCTAGCTTTTAAGCTTACTAATGAAGTTTTATCAAATTTTTAATTCAACCAAAATTTTGGTTACCAAATGAACATACATTTATCTTTTCTAAAAAAAAATGGGACCTAGTGTGTGCATGTGTCTCCCATACCCCCAAACTTAATTTACACATTGTCCCCAATGTGTGAATAATATGGAAAGATCTGACCAAGGAGATGGAGAACTAGCTGGGCCGGTATGGCTCATAGCACACCCCCAAACTTGAACGGATGCACACATTGTCCCTAGAAAAAGAAAAACTAACGTAATACGGGAAAACAAAAAGTACTGAAAATAAATAAATAACAAGAAATATGAAAAATAATAAAAATAAAAGGATAAGTTGTGGGGTGCCTCCCATGAGTGCTAAGTTTAACATCTTCAGCTGGACCAAGCCTTATTTTTCCCCAAAACTAAGATTGGCAGCAACTAACACAGGTAGTGTCTTATTCTCTCCCATATAATCATAAGTTAAGTGCTCTGGAAACTGCTTAAATTCCAAGTATGGTGTCTGGACAATAGAAAGGAAAAAATAGTGTTAGTAGGCACATGAAGTTCAAATGGATCGGTGTACTTACTTGGATGCTTTGGAGAGGCCTCTAGGAAGTGCACAGTTTCAATGATGTCATCAGTAACATCTTCAAATTTTGGCTCAATGTCTGATCCTTTGAAATAATGGGTGAGGGTGGTCTCCAATGGATCAATGTGATGGATATGACAAACTTACTTAACAACACCTTGCTTTTGTTCATATAGCTCCTTAGCCAATTTCTCTACTTGTACTTCCAGTCTTTGAATAGCTTGCTCATGCTTTGCAATGATTTCCCTTTGCTTAGTCCAAAATTGTCTTGCCTTAGCCATAAACTGCTCTTGTGAAGTCATCAGCTATTGTTATTGAGTTGCCAATTGCCTCACAAGATTCTCTAGGTCACTTTGCTCTGATTTTGGAATTGATTAGGCTGCTGGTTGGGAATTCCTTTGCTGCCCTTGAAAGTTCAAAGCATTTTGATTGTTGCTCCATGAGAAGTTGGGGTGGTTTCTCCATCCAAAATTATAGGTATTTGCATAAGTACTGTTTGGTCTCACATAGTTCGCTCACTCGGAATCTGTAGATGAATACAAATGGCAAGTCTCAGTAGTGTGATCAAATTGAGAACATAAAGCATATACCTTGAGTTGTGTGGCTTGTGGATTAGGTGGGCTGTTCTGTGTAGTCATGACTTTTACAAGCATGTCTATCTTCCTCTCCATAGCAACATATCTTGCTTCCTCAATTGGTGCTTCTCCTTCGAATGAATTAGTTGAAAAGCTTCAGTGCAGCAGTTTCAGTACTGCTGCTCGGGTACTTTTTGGACCTTTTGCGCTCGAGCGCACCAAGAACAGCGCTCGATCGCACCAAGGAGTGCACTCGATCACAATGAGGACAGAAACTCCTCCTCTGCACACCTACAAAAAAACAGAAAACGAAAAAAAGGAATAAATATTATTTTTGATAAAAATAAAATGGAATAGAATAAAATAAAAAAAATAATGAAAATAATTCCAAAAAGAAATTTAGCACAATCCCCGGCAACGGCGCCAAAAACTTGTTGGAGCGATTATCTACCTAAATAATTATGCAAATAATCGTTCTAATTTTACTTGCAAGTGCACAAGGTCAATAGTAGCAAAGTGTGCAAGTGCGAGATCATTTCCACAGGGATTGACGAATTTCGATTTAGAATTAATTTCACAAAGTAAAAATAGATGGAAATAAATGTTGAGTCTAGATTAATAATAATGATAAAGGTGTAGGGACTTGGTATCCACCACTAATCATGCTACCCAAGCAAAACAGTATGCCAATGCTCTACTTATGCTATGAATACCTGCTGGTTGTCAACCTAAGGGCTTGGTCCACTCCTTAGGCTATTGATTTCCCTAAGCAACGAGTTAGGCATGGTGTATACTTTAACTCTTTTCTCTCTTAAGGGATTCAACATGGTGTATATTGAGTTGTTCCTTAAGAGAGCATAGGATCTGTGGAAATCGATAACCACATGAGACCTAGGGCTTGGTCCACTCCCGGTTTCCCATGTCGATTAACCTAAGAATTCGGATAAGATATCTTTTGTTACTATTGTTGAACCTAGGACTCGGTCATCCAAATTGATTTAACTAACTAATCCATACCACATGCATACGTTGATCAGACACACACATATGAGGAATTTAAATAAAAACAAGCATTAATCAAATCAAGAATCACTGCATAAATATTGCAAAGGCACCAATACTGAATTATTGGTTAAACATAATTAGGGCTTCAACCAAGCCCTTACTAAAAGTTTAGTTACACATAATAAAATAAAGGAAAGAAGAAACTCGGGAGAAGAGTCGTCAATTCATCTCCACGGTCTTCTTCTCTGTGCATGTGCACTCGATCGCATGCTTCTACGCTCGAGCCTTCTATGTGTGCGCACAATTGCTTGTGCACTTGATCACAGCCATGTTGCACTCGATCGCACTAGCTCTTTCCAGATCTTCAGTTTTCTTCCTTTAAAGCTTCAAAATGCTTTCTTTTCTTCATAAGACCCACTCCAGCTTTAGGCATCATCGAAAAATTTGAGATCATCAGAAAGTGAATCCAGAGAGCCTTTAGGAGCAATCTATAGGGCCCTTAGAAGGAATCTGATGTGCAATTCCTGGGCCATTTGGTGTAATTCGATGGACGTCTACTAGCATTTTGGTGGATCCCGAAGGCTTTGCTACCACGAGGGGGAAACACCGCCCAACAGCGAGTGGACTTTCTCCCATGTAAAGTAATTTATTTCTTTTTAGTTTAATGTTTAGCACTTTTATTATGAATTCTGGTTTCATGATTATGAGTGGCTAGAATCTTTAACTAAGGTTGAAGCTGAAGCCTCACCGTTGTTTGGCATATTAGTTTCAGTTTTGTTTATACAATTCTGATGTTTTTTTTAGTATAAATGTTCTGTCAATTATTTGAGTCGAATCTTATGATTGATTGTGTTTAAATTGTTCTGTTGGATATTCCTTGTGTTTCATCTGATGGATACATCGAATCGTTTTCGATTAAATTTGATTTCCTTTGTGATTTGTTAAAAACGGATACATTGGATGCTTTTGGTTTAATTTGGATATTTGTTGTTTTTTTGTTTTATGTTGGATTCACGGAATGTTTTGATAGGCTATTTTTATGAATATATATGCTTAACTTTGGTAGGGTGGATTCAGAAACCTTAATGTATTTTTATTGTTTGTTTTAAACCAATTTAATTTAAGTTTATATTTCTTTTGCAAAAAAATATAATTCACAATTCGGAACTAGGTTAAAATAAGATTAGTTTAGATAAAATTATATTTTCACAACGCAATTCCCTGTGGATTCGACCTCGCACTTACACAACACTATATTGCAAATGACTTGTGCGCTTGCGAGTAATTTAAAACTCACAACATATGTCAATAGTGATCCGAAAAGTGTCTCGACGTCAAGTTTGTCGAGATCTTTGGCCTCCATGATGGCTGTCTTCTTTGCTTTCCAAGTGGGTGGCAAAGATCTTAAGATTTTGCTTGTTAGTTCAAAATCCTCAATGTTCCTACCAAAAAGCTTCAAACCATTAACAATAGTTGTGAAACGTGAATTCATTTGAGAAATTGTTTCGTTAGGAAACATTTTAAATGATTCATATTCGGATACTAGCATATAGATTTTTGACTCGCTAGTTCCTTCATATGTATCTTGCAGTGTATCCCAAATCTCCTTAGCCGAAACACATGCGAAAATTTTATTATATTCTGAAATATCTAAAGCACAATATAAAATGCTTGCGGCTCTACTTTTGAGAGACATCATTCTACAATCCTCATCATTGAATTCAGTTTTGAGTTTAGGCATTGTATTATTGATTTCTCCAATAGTTACTTCTTTTGAAGGAATTCTAGGTCCTTCCTCAATGACTCTCCACAGATTATAATCTTGTCCTTCGACAAAGATTTTCATCCTGTTTTTTCAATAGTTATAGTTGGAGCCATTGAATAAAAGAGGCTTAGTGTAGGAATGTCCCTCAGAATAGCTATTTGATGCCATCAGATCAACTCAATGATTTTAAGCCTGAAATTGAGAACGAGGCTCTGATGCCAATTGTAAACTGAGGTTCCAACCCAAGAAGGGGGGTATATTGGGTTTTTAAAAACTTTCACTAATTACTCGCAAGTTTGTAAAAACAGTTAAGAGCACAAGCGTATAAACAAGTAAAGTGCTTTAAATAAAAGAGTTTAAGGAATAGAAAGTGCAAACTCAGTTTATAGTGGTTCGACAATATCGGATTCGTTCCGACCATACATCCACTCTCTTCAAGGAACCTCCTTGAAGTAATCCATTAAAACTCTTAGTCATATAACTTAAGGAGTGTTGCACAAACCTTACAAACAATCCCTTCCGCTTGGAAGCTTATCTCTTCCTTTCGAAAGTTAATCCCTTTACAATAAGTATGAGTTGTTGTAAAGTAAATGGTAGAGAAATAGCAATGAATGCTATTATAACTGAACAATATCTCTCTTTCAAAGTAAAACTTGAAGAATAGCTCAACAATAAATGTTTCAAAGATTTTTTGTATTAATGAGCAAAAACTTGATTGAATGTGTAATCTTTTTTCTTTGAATGCTCATATGAATGGGTTTACATAGCCTTGAATTAATATAGTCGTTTGACACTGACTCGGTACGTTTTGGTACATTAAATGCTCAGGTCTGGCACCTTATCGGTCATATTTTTTGAATACCAGTCGACTAGGTCTTGGTACCAGTCGACTAGGTCTTGGTACCAGTCGACTAGGTCTTGGTACCAGTCGACTAGGTCAAGTGAGAAGTCTCAATTTTAAGGCTTTGAAGAGTACCAGTTGACTGGGGACATACTGTCCAATATACCAGTCGACTGGTATGAAGCACCCAGTTGACTGGGGACATACTGTCCCATACCCCAATCTTCTGGTATAAGTAGCCAGTCGACTGGGTTGCCCTTCAACTCAGTTTTTCGTGTTTTGAAAGGTTTTTGACTTAAAAACATTTGAATGAATAGTTTTGTTAAAATACTTTTTCAAAAAGAGCCATAAGACAAGCTAGTTACGTGATCAAGTGAGATTTACAACTTGCATCTATACCTTATGCCTATACTAGACTTCTATCTTGACTTGGTGTTTGAATCGGGTTGAGTTCTTGTATCTTGATTCTTGGTTGTATGCTTTTATCGTTTAAAACACTTAGATAACACTGTTAGTATAATAAGATTTGTGTTTTTCCATTATTAAAATTTAGATAAGGCTCAACACTATGAAATAAATACAAATGGAGACATAAATTATGAGACAAAATAGTCCTCTTCCACCTCATTTTCTAATTTATTCGGCTGTATAATTATATAAAAATGAAGCATATACTTCATTATAAAATGAATACAAATAGAGACATAAATAATAAGACAAAATAATCAAACCAGATGATAACAACCATACCGGTTCATCATACTATATTCGAATAAATACATTAAAAATAAAAATAAAATGTATCCAATTTTCTAAACCTAACAATAAAAGAAAAGAATAACAGCTAAGCCCCAATAAATCTGCAACTGAAATTCACCAAACCCTTTAACCTTTTCCCATTCAGTACCTTGTAGGAAATTCACAATTGCCAAACCCTACAAGATAACAACAAATTTTAGCTTAACTCAAAGCAACAACATAAGTTGACAAAAGGAAAAAAAAAAAAAAAAAAGAAGCAAGAGATTTGTTTTTTTATATGTCGTCGAATAAGGTGGAATTGAGTCGAACAACTCAATTTATTTTATTTTATAAAACATATATATATATATATATATTCTAAAAACCTGATTGCCTCAAGTTTGGCTCGAGCGTGAATTTCACTTTAATTTTCTTAACTCGAGTTTCGCTCGGAGCTTGAGTTCAATTTTTTTAACTCCGACTCGAATTGAATAAGCTTTTTCTCATGAGCCAAACTTAAACACCCCTTGACTCGAGCTTGAATCCAATCTTAGTTGTCGAGACGAGGATCAACTCAAATCTCTTACCTAAAATAGTCTGAAATAACCATTAAACAAAAAAAAATAGAAAAAAAGGGCTAATTGGGCAAAAAGAACCTTGCAATCATGTGAACAACAGTAAAAAGAAAGACACAACTTGATAATGTTCTGCATCTCTATTAATGTCTTTAGTTGAATTGCCAACTGCTAAAGTTCAGCAAGACAGTTTGTCAACTGTTTTAATGAATATTCTAACCATCTGATGCAAAATCCACTTTCTAGCCGAATTTATTGAAAAGAATTGGGCAAATTAATAAATTATAAGATTATATTCCTATAATTTTATTTTCTATTCAATTTTGCTAAGAAAATGATTTAAATTTTTTAATTTAAAGAGGCTTATTATAAATATGCGGGTATTTCTTTATCAATAATTTGACTCGTGCAAGATAAAATTCCTTCAATTGAAAGGGATAACAATGACATGTAATTAATCAATAAGGATTAAAGAAAAAAAATCAATAACGAGAAGAAGTGATAGAATACGTACTAGGAGATTGAGTGACCACGTAAGCAGCACCACCAAAATCGCATGTGCCCGCTGCACGAGCCTTCATCTGATAATAACTGTTGAAAGCATACGAAGCGTGGGCCTATAATGTATTCGGATCATAACACGTGGCACCGTTCTGAATCGGATGGCAATCAGCACCTCCCTCGCCACAAGCATAATTAAGTGCAGCTTGCAGCTTCTCCTCTCCAGCTTTCCTGTTTGCCACGCACCAAGTCTGGCCCACTGATGCAGCCGGAGAAATGCAGCCGGATAAAATTTCTTCAATTGAAAGGGATAACAATTACATGTAATTAATCAATAAGGATCAAAGAAAAAAAATCAATAACGAGAAGAAGTGATAGAATACGTACTAGGAGATTGAGTGACCACGTAAGCAGCACCACCAAAATCGCATGTGCCCACTGCACGAGCCTTCATCTGATAATAACTGTTGAAAGCATACGAAGCGTGGGCCTCTAGTGTATTCGGATCATAACAAGTGGCACCTTTCTGAATCAGACGACAATCAGCACCTCCCTCGCCACAAGCGTAATTAAGCGCAGCCTGCAGCTTTTCCTCTCCAGCTTTCATGTTTGCCACACACCAAGTTTGGCCCACTGATGCAGCCGGAGAAATGTCACCGCCTGTTGCCGGTACCTGGCTCTTGCTCCGGTTGATCGGTGTTGACTGACCACTTTTCAAGCCCTCTTGTGTAAGTGGAATATCGTACACTTTCTCTTCAGTGGGATAAAACAACCCGTAATTCCTCTCTGATGTGGGGCCTGGCTTTTGATTCTCATTGAACAAAGCGAAAAGGTAAACGTTAAGTGGATCCTGGGGTCTCAAAGGGGTCCCACTACCCGCTAAAACTCTGCGCACTAAATTCTCATTATACGACGCTGCATTTTCCTCACTTGCACCAACCTCGTTCTGATCACCCATTGAAGGCCACCCGGTTTCCGTGACCACCATCTTTACATCATCGTATTTAAGGGTTGACATGGCTGCAAAAACAGCATCGACTTGAGCATCGAAAAGGCTATTGTACTTCAACCCGTTACCCGAGTCCACCACACCTGGGTTTTCTTTAAACAAAGCATAATCCAAAGAGATCTGATCCGAGTTGGCTTCGTATGCAAAAAATGGGTAGGCGTTAACCATGAGATATGACCTCGTTTGGCGTAGAAAATCCAACATGGGCTTGATCACGGGTTCGATCAAGTCGGATTTGAAGGATCCGGATGAAGATGGGTATGAGTTTTGGAGTGCACTGAGAGCAATAGGTGAAGAAATTTTGATAGAAGAATCGATGTTGTACTTGACCAGTGAGTTGTGTATGTTTTTCATGGCAGGTACAAGGTACTGGGTCATGTTTTTCGGGTCAACAAACACTTCGTTACCAACAGCAATGGCGTCTATACGGGTGTTCGGGTAATACTGGGAGATGTTGGCTTGGACCCAAGCATCGGCGAATGATTGGTCAGCGGCTGTTGAGGAGAGGAGCTCGTTGGGCAGCGCAACGATGACGTTTATGCTCGAATTGGCAAGTGCAGTGAGTACGGATGAGTCAGTATCGAAGAGCTTGACTTGGTTGAGTCCTTGAGATTTTAGAAGCTCCACTACTTTCGCTGGTGGTGGCAGGTTGTTCGCTACTCGACCATAGTTTACTCCTATTATACCCGAATCTGCCAAAATGAAATTAAAATTAAAAATTAACATTTTGTTCATACAAAATATATTCACGAATTAATCTAAAAAAATCGCAGCAAATACAATAATACAAATATATTCTTGCAAAATGATAGTGTACCTGCAAATGCAAAGGCCATATATGAGAGAAGAATGAAGAAAGAGAATGTGAGGGTAGCCATGTTTTGATTCTGAGAGGAACATAACAAGTAAAAGAAAGAGAGAGAGAGAGAGAGATTGGTTCTTACTTTCGGTGTAAGATTTCAATTTTATAGGCTGAACAGGGAGAGGTAGAGAGAGACGGCTATAGAGTCGGTTAATGGAGATTGGAGAGGGGGAATGGTGGACCCACGTGGGAGAGATTGAAGATAGCGAAAAAAAAGATGGGTTTGTTTTTCTTCTTATCTCCACATCTATGGCTTTTACTTCCATGTCGCGCAACTAATGGAAGCCACCTATTTGAGTACTTGACCGTTTCAGTACTGTTGATCCCAGCGTGTGCGTGTTTCCACAAAAAGGGTTGTAAAGATATAAGTATGTCTCCAATCCTTCTCAAATATTTATGAAGTGTGTGTGTATATATATATATTTTGTTGGCTTTACCGATGATATGATTGTTTCATATGTATTAACTAATTTTAGTATTTAATTTTAGAACTATTTTGTAGTGTTTATCTGTTGTTCATGTTTGGGGATGACAATTCAATCTGAAATCATGGGCTTCGTCCCATCCCATCTCGATTTGGGGAAAAAACACCTATTTTTCGGGGATTAGGACGAGGATGGAAAAAAATTTCTCCTCGTTATCTTGACGGGATAGGGATGAAGATATATGTACCCGTCCTGAACTCGTCCCAAATATTTATTAAGTACTTATATATATATATATATATATATATATATATTTGATGAATTAGTATATTTATAATCTCAATTCAATGTAAAATTTTGTGGTGTGATGATAATTTTGCAATTCAGATTGTTTTTAGCACTTTGTTTAGAGTTACAGAAAGTGAGAAAAACTCTCCACGAAAATTTGATTCCAAAAAGAATTTTTTCCCATCACCATCCCCGAAGGTAGGATGGAAAAAATTCTTACCTCGTGAACTTGACAAAGATAGAGATGAGAAATATAAATGTGACCCTGACTCATCCCGTTGCCATCCTTATTCACATTGTTATATGATGATTAAGTTATAATGACACGAGGTTCACACTAGCTAGAACCCTTAATCTTCAAGAATCACCATATTTTTCTAATTTGGTTGTTTTTCCCAGAGATGACAAAATTGAATTTCATATATGTCAATTTGCTAATGTTTTTGTCAATACTCAATTTTGTGACACTGAAGTGTGATTGAAAAATTTGTCCAAACTTTTTTTTATAATGAAAAGTTTGTCCATTAAGGACTTACAACTAAGGATAGAGACATGGGAGTATTTTTTTTTATTCCGGCTATGTACGGAGACAAGAAATCAAGGCATCACCAATTTTAACTGTAGTTTTGGAAAACAACTAAGTGATTGTTTGATTTGTGGATGTACATGCAAACATTTTAGGGTTTATATGTTAAGAGGACAATATAAAAAATAGAAAAGATAAATTGCACTAAAAAGGTCCTCAAAATTTGTGAAGGAGATATAGATTTGATGGGATTACTTGTTGAGTGAGATTAACTTAATCTTGTTTAGAGATGGCAATTCGTGGGTTTTTTTTTTTTTTTTTTTTTTGTGGTTAATTGATTCGAACTGCATCTGTTTAAGCGGGTATGAATAGAAATAAATGGGTTTTTTTTATGGTTATGGATAGTATTTCATGATTTTTAATGGTTTCGGATTCGGATAGCAGGGTAAACGGATACGGTTTTGGATATGTAAAATTTCATGGGTAATCTACCCGTTGCCATTCTTAGGTAAAAAGGGATAGCAATTCGTTGACTTTTCACGGTTAACCGATCTGAATCGTACCCGTTTAAATGAGTATGGATAGAAATAAATGGGTTTTTCACGGTTATGGATAGTATTTAATAGTTTTTAATAGTTTCTGGTTCGGATTCGGATAGCAGGGTAAGTAAACAGATATGGTTATGCATATGTAAAATTTTGCAGGTAATCTACTTGTTGTATTTGGCAACAAAATAAAGGATTAAGAACGAAGTTGAAATTAAGTTAATTCAATCCATTTTGCCCAAATTAAAAGGTTAGTTCAATTCTACCAGTTATGCACCAACCAAACGGGCCCTTAGATATGTGCAAGCCTTATTCTAATTTGACCATAGGTATCCTAGGTTTTGGTTCATGATAGAAATTCAATCAATAAAGATAGAGTGCAGACGTATTCAAGGACCAATTGATTTAGAATTTTGGTCCCAAGGACCGAGTCTACGACATTTACAAGCCAAAAAGCCCATTTCTCTAAAACTTGGGTAATTCGTGTTATCTGCAATGACACAAGTTTGAGATGGGCTAGGCTTGTAGTGAGTTGGCCTCATTTCAACCTCAAATTCAATCATCCATATTTAGTTATCATAAATCATATTTCTTCGGTCCCAGTTTATATCTATCTTGACAAATCTTGATAGTTGATCAAGATCAACTATTGAGGTCTATGAGATCAACATTCTAGATCTATCAAAGAAAATCTGCATCATTAATCTTGATCAGCGATCTAAATCTACTTTGATCAATGATCTAGACCCGTCATGGTAGAACTAACCAAAATTCCAACCAAATTCCAATGTGTTTGCGTTGTTTTCTGCGTCGTGGTAGCTGCAACTACAGGTGGATTCAAATAGAGTTTTAATCGAGCTATTTGAGTTCAGTCAAAGTTTGGCTTATCGAGCTTTATGTTAAACTCATGCCTGAAAAATAAGTTCGAATATCCTATCGAGTCGAGTCTGAATACTTTACTATTCTACTTGTGAGGTTCACAAACTATTCGATAAAGTATTATCAAACTCGAACCGAACTGAACTTAAAACAATATTTATATATTAACATTAATATTTTATTTGTTAAAATTAGAGTCCAAACTGAGTTTGAGCTTGAACGCTTTAAGCTTGAGTTTATCCTCATCAAATGTACTTATCAAGTTTGTTCTTTAGTTCTCCATAATCCTCCAAATCTATAAAATAATAATAATAATAATAATAATAATAATAATAATAATAATAATAATAATTTTTAAGTTTCCACGCTAAAAGCCTAATCCTAGAGCTTTGCAGCTAAGACTACTAATATGATTTTTCATAAAACCTACATATTCCCTCAAGTTAACCTTAAACTCTTCATTTTTTTTAAAAGCAAAAGAGCAAATTTTATTGATAATCATATGACAAACCACACAAACGGCCTATACTACACATAAAAATGTCACAAGAAAATAAACAAACAACTAATCCACCCACTGGCTACAACCGCAAGCCAATATGTAACGAGAATTATGTAATGAAGCATTAATATTATCCGTTTTGACATACTCAACTGATATATCAAGATTTGATCTCATCTTGGAACGTCACAATATTTTTTTTT
Source organism: Bretschneidera sinensis (assembly GCA_023935145.1). Lineage (NCBI taxonomy): Eukaryota > Viridiplantae > Streptophyta > Magnoliopsida > Brassicales > Akaniaceae > Bretschneidera > Bretschneidera sinensis. Next base: position 13,336,980 of record CM043701.1, read on the forward strand.
TTGGTACAGTGTTTTCACTTTGTGACTCCACACTCAGTAACCCACCTCTGAGTTACCAAGACTTGATTCTCATCTTAAAGCATCACAATCTCCCATCTTTTTGGCACAGCGTCCTTGTTGTGTGGTCCAACACTCATCAACCCACCTCCGAGCTTTCGAAAACCTGGCTATAATATCATTATAATGACCCGATCTCTCACTTGGCACAATATTGTCCGCTTTGGCACATCAAATCTCACGGTTTTAAAACGTGTTGTGCAAATAGATATGACAATCACCTTATAAACAACATAGTCACATCCTCTATAACCGATGTAGGATACCAAAACTTAATCGCATCTTGGGCCATTATAAGATATGACCTCCCACTTGGCATAATATTTCCGCTTTGGCACACCATGCTTCACAACTTTACGCATCCACTTACATGCATCACCAAGCGATGTGGGATTCCGAGAGCTCACAGGCTCTATAGAAACTTGGTTATCTTTCTGCCTATCAAACTCCCACTCAACCTCATCCCCTGCCAACTCAACGAGAAGTTTACCTTGCATGAAACCACTCTTAATTAATTTATTAGCAGGCTGGCTCTCCACTTCATCCACATCTTCCATGGGCAAAGTATTTACCTTCCTAGAAAAACTTAATGTCCCAAATCCACAGGTAAAATACAAATGCACTTCTCACATCCTTGAAGTAATCCACTAAAACTCTTAGTCTTACAACTTCATGGGTGTTGCACAAACCTTACAAACAATCCCTTCCGCTTAGAAGCTTATCCCTTCCTCTCGGAAGCTTATCTCTTCCTTTCGGAAGTTAATCCCTTTACAATAAGTATGAGTTGCTGTAAAATAAATGGTAAAGAGATAGCAATGAATGCTATTACAACTAAACAATGTCTCTCTTTCAAAGTAAAACTTGAAGAATAACTCAACAATAAATGTTTCAAAGCTTTTTTGTATTAATGAGCAAAAACTTGATTGAATGTGTAATCTCTTTTCTTTGAATGCTCATATGAATGGATTTATATAGCCTTGAATCAATATGGCCGTCTGACACTGACTTGGTACATTTTGATACATTAAATGCTTAGGTCTGGCGCCTTAACGATCATATTTTTCGAATTACCAGTCGACTAGGTCTTATTACCAGTCGATTGGGTCAAGTGAAAAGTCTCACTTTTAAGGCTTTGAAGAGTACCAGTCGACTGGGGACTTACTGTCCAATATACCAGTATACTGATATGAAGCACCTAGTCGACTGGGGACATATTGTCCTATATTCCAGTCTTCTGGTATAAGTAGTTAGTCGACTGGGTTGCCCTTCAACCCAGTTTTTCATGTTTTTCATGTTTTGATTTAAAAACGTTTGAATGAATAGTTTTGTTAAAATACTTTTTCAAAAGGAGCCATAAGACAAGCTAGTTACCTCAACAAGTGAGATTTACAACTTGTTTCAATACCTTATACCTATACTAGACCTTCTGTCTTGACTTGCTATCTGAATCGGGTTGAGTTCTTGATTCTTGGTTGTATGCTTTTATCGTTTAAAACACTTAGATAACACTGTTAGTATAATAAGAGTTGTGTTTTATTATTATTAAAATTTAGATGAGGGTCAACAACTTCACTATGAAATAAATACAAATAGAGACATAAATTATGAGACAAAATAGTCCTCTTCCACCTCATTTTCTAATTTATTCAGCTGTATAATTATATAAAAATGAAGCATATACTTCACTATGAAATAAATACAAATAGAGACATAAATTATAAGACAAAATAGTCAAACCAAATGATAACAACCATACTAGTTCATCATACTATATTCGAATAAATACATTAAAAATAAAAATAAAATGAATCCAATTTTCTAAACCTATCAATAAAAGAAAAGAATAAAAGCTAAGCCCCAATAAATCTGCAACTGAAATTCACCAAACCCTTCAACCTTTTCCCATTCAGTACCTTGTAGGCAATTCACAATTGCCAAATCCTGCAAGATAACAAAATTTTTTAGCCTAACTCAAAGTAACAACATAAGTTGATATAACGGAAAAAAAAAGCAAGTGATTTGTTTTTTTATGTGTCATCGAATGAGGTGGAACTGAGTCGAACAACTCAATTTATTTTATTTTATAAAACATGTATATATGTATATATATATATGTATATATGTATATATATATATATGTATATATGTATATATATATATATATATATATATATATATATATACTCTAAAATCTCGATTGCCTCAGGTTCTGCACGAGCGTGAATTTCACTTTAATTTTCTTAACTGGAGTTTCACTCAAAGCTTGAGTTCAATTTTTTTAACTCTGACTCAAATTGAATAAGCTTTTTCTCATGAGCCAAACTCAAACACCCCTTGACTCGAGCTTGAATCCAATCTTAGTTGTCAAGACGAGGATCAACTCGAATCTCTTACCTAAAATAGTCTGAATTAACCATTAAACCAAAAAAAAAAAAAAACAAGGCTAATTGGGCAAAAAGAACCTTGTAATCATGTTAACAACAGTAAAAAGAAAGACAACTTGATAATGTTCTTCATCTCTAATAATGTCTTTAGTTGAATTGCCAACTGCTAAAGTTTAGCAGGAAAATTTGTCAACTGTTTTAATGAATATTCTAACCATTTGATGCAAAAGTATATCCACTTTCTAGCCGAATTTATTGAAAAGAATTGGGAAAATTAATAAACTATAAGATTATTTTCCTATAATTTTATTTTCTAATCAATTTTTCTAAGAAAATGGTTTAATTATTTTGATTTATAGAGGCGTATTATAAACATGCACGTATTTTTTTATCAATGATTTGACTCGTGCAAGATAAAATTCCTTCAATTGAAAGGGATAACAATGAAATGTAATTAATCAAGAAGAATTAAAGAAAAAAAATCAATAACGAGGAGAAGTGATAGAATATGTACTAGGAGATTGAGTGACCACGTAAGTAGCACCAACAAAATCGCACATGCCTGCTGCACGAGCCTTCATTTGATAATAACTATTAGAAGCATACGAAGCGTGGGCCTCCCGTGTATTCGGATCATAACACGTGGCACCGTTCTGAATCGGACGACAATCAGCACCTCCCTCGCCACAAGCGTAATCAAGTGCAGCCTACAGCTTCTCCTCTCCAGCTTTCCCGTTTGCCATGCACTAAGTCTGGCCCACTGATGCAGCCAGAGCAATGTCACCGCCTGTTGCCGGTACCTGGCTCTTGCTCTGATTGATCGGCGTTGAATGACCACTTTTCAAGCCCTCTTGTGTAAGTGGAATATCGTACACTTTCTCTTCAGTAGGATAAAACAACTCGTAATTCCTCTCTGATGTGGGGCCCGATTTCTGATTCTCATTGAACAAAGTGAAAAGGTAAACGTTAAGCTCAAAGGGGTCGCATTACCCGCTAGAACTCTGCGCACTAAATTCCCATTATATGATGTTGCATTTTCCTCACCTGCACTAAATTCCCATGGAAAATCCAACATGGGCTTGATCCGGGGTTCGATCAAGTCGGATTTGAAAGATCCGGATGAAGATGGGTACGAGTTTTAGAGCGCACTGAAAGTAATAGGTAAAGAGATTTTGATAGAAGAATCAATGTTTTACTTGACCAGTGAGTTGTGTATGTTTTTCATAGCGGGTACAAGGTACTGGGTTATGTTTTTAGGTCAACAAACACTTCATTACCAACAACAATGGCGTCGATCCGGGTGTTCGGGTAATACTGGGAGATGTTGGCTTGGACCCAAGCATCGGCGAATGATTGGTCGGCGGCTGTTGAGGAGAGAAGCTCGTTGGGTAGCACAACATGGTTTAAACATGGTTAAGGTTTAAACAAGAAGTGGAAGAGTGAAGTTCAGCATGTTAAAGGAATGCACACAAGTGTGCGCGGCACCTTGGAAATATGTGTACCTCACCATGGAATGAAGCAAAAGAGAGCACACCAGTGTGCACCGTGGCCCAGCTCTTCCTAGGCCGGGATTCCTAGCATGAAGGCTGCCCAGAACCAGTGTACACCATGGCTTAGACTCCTCTAGGCTGCGGTGCCAAGAAAGGTTACAAAGAAGACTTGTTTCAGCCCTGCTTCAGGCCACAGCGCGCCCTGTTCCAGGCCGCGGCCTGAAGGCACACCAAGGCTAGTTTTTCAGCCTTATATTGAGTGCATGGATGCAAGATCAAAATGCATAGATTGACTAAAGATTGATCAAGGGCCAAGGTTGATTGGTAATCAAGATCTAAGGGTGGATATTGACCTTCAAGATTGGACAAGAAGTTGGTGCCCTATATAAAGGGTCACCTAGCTTCATTCTCAACAACAATCAATACAAGACAAGAGTTGTGACATACAAGTGATCAATATAAGAGAGAATTGTGTGAGAGTGCAAAGACACAAAACATAAGAGGGACTCATTTGTGAGGCTGGTTGTAAAAGATATAATAGTATAGATTAAGATAGAGAGCATTGTAATAGTTCTTATCTTCTTCTTTTCTTCTCTTTTTTATTTCTTCAAGAACTTAGGTTTCTTGGAGAGGGTTGCTGTGATTGTAAAGAACCATTGATTTAGTGCAAAGAGTTCAGAATAACTCACGAGGATGTAGGCAATTATCGAACCTCGATAACAAATCGTTTGTCTTCTTTCTTTCTTTGATTTCTGTTCCTGTTTCCGATTCCTAATCTTTACAAATCATTCTAGACTTGGGTGTTTGGAAGATCACAACCTGGGAATCTTGTCAAGGTGATTTCCAATAGTGGTATCAGAGCTTGCACAGCTGGGTATTGGAGGAAAAACAGAAGGTGTCAGAGCAAGACTCCAAGAATCAAAGAACAAACTTCTTGGGTGATTCAAGAACGGAATAAAGATCAAGATCAGATCGTGTTCTTGAGGTTGAGGTTGATTCAAGAATGATGTTGAGATCAATCTTCAATTGTGTTCTTGAGGTTTAGAATAAGTTGGAAAGCATTTGTGGGTGCTGCACATATCTGGGATCATCTCGACAAGATGGGATCAAACTTCATTGTTGAGAAGTTTGATGGAAAGGGAGATTTTTCCCTGTGAAAGCGGAAGATCAAGGTTGTTCTTATGCAACAGAAGGTGGACTTGGCTATTGGAGAAGATGATGCTTTTCCAGTAAGTGTCACAGAGGACCAGCGAATTGAGATGAAGAAGATGGCATATAGCACCATCTTCTTGCACATGTCGGATAGTGTCACAAGGGAGTGCGGAGACTTGGAAGATCCTGCTGTCATATGGAAGAAACTAGATGAGTTGTTTCTTACCAAAACTCTCCCTAACAAGATTTATCTTCTTAAAAGAATCTTTGCTTTTAAAATGGATCCTCGTAAAGAGTTGTAAGATAATCTTGATGTCTTTAATAAACTAGTACAAGATTTAGCTAGTTGTAGTATTAAATTCTCGAATGAACAATTGGCTGTTATTTTATTAAATTCTCTTCCTGATTGTTTTGATAATTTGATTAATGCTATTGAGTATGGAAGAGATACTTTAACCAAGGAGATTGTGATCAATGCCATAAGGGCACATGATTTCAAATCCAAGATGAGGGAAGCATCAAGTGGAGAAGGGCTGTTAATTAGAGGAAGGCCAGTAACTCGGAATGGCAGTAGCATTCATGGTAACTACTAGGAGAAATCAAGAGGTAGAGGGCAGAGCCATGGAAGATCTCATTCCAAAACAAGACTTGGAGGGAAGAGGTGCTTCTACCTCAACAAGGAGGGCCATTTCAAGAAAGATTGCAAGAAGAGGTTGTGGGATGAGAGAGGAGGAAGCCATACCAAGAATGGAGAGGCTTCGATTGCTAAAGAATAGCAAGATGATGTTCTTGTTGTGTGCTCAAATGTGAGTAAGAGGCAATGCAGCGAAAAGTGGATCTTAGATTTCGGGTGCACTTATCAAATGTTCCCTCACAAGGAATGGTTCAAGAATTTCAGGGAGATCAATGATGGAAGGGTCTTCTTGGGTAATGACAATTCTTGCCAAGTGAAGGGGATTGGAGACATCTAGTTGAGGATGTTTGATAAAGTCACAAGGCTGCTGCAGAATGTGAGGTATCTTCTAGATTTGAAGAGGAATTTGTTCTCATTGGGGAAGCTAGATTCTTTGGGGTATTCATACAAAGTAGAGGGAGAAAATATCAAGGTGGCCAAGGGATCTTTGGTAGTAATCAAAGCAACAATCAAAAATGGACTTTATGAGATGATCGGTGAGATAGAAATCAAGGATCAAGCAGCAAGCTTGATGGTTGAGATGGATAGGGTAGCCCTTTGGCACACTCACTTGGGATATATGAGCAAAAGGGCTTACAAGTTCTTAGCAAGGATGGCCTACTTGGTGGAGACAAAGCAGAGAAACTGGATTTTTGTGAGAGTTGCATTCTTAGGAAGCAGCACCGGGTCAGCTTCAACACCGAAGTGCATAAGTCTAAGGAGATTCTTGACTACATTCATTTAGACCTTTGGGGACCAGCAAGAACACCAACACAGGGAGGTAAATTTTACTTTTTGTCTTTAATTGACGATTATTCCAGAAAAGTTTGGGTTTATTTGCTTAAGAATAAATCAGATGCCTTGAATAAATTTGTTGTGTGGAAAAAATTGTTGGAGACTCAAACGAGTAGGGTAGTTAAGGCTTTACGAACTGATAATGGCTTAGAATTTTGTAATAAGGATTTTGATAAATTTTGTGAATTAAATGGCATTTTAAGGCATAGAACGGTTGTAAAAACACCTCAGCAAAATGGAGTTGCTGAGAAGATGAATAGAGCCCTTATGGAAAAGGTTAGGTGCATGTTAATAGGATCCGGTTTACCAAAATATTTTTTGGGGGAAACTGTGTCTACTGCTGCATACTTGGTAAATAGATCACCCTCTAGAGCTTTAGAGCTCAAGACTCCTGTGGAGATGTGGAGTGGGAAACCCCCTGAGTTGAGCAACCTTAGGACTTTGGGTGTGCTGCATTTGCACATCAAAAGGATGATAAACTTAACCCAAGGTCTAGAAAATGTGTATTTCTAGGGTATGGTGATGGGGTTAAGGGATATAGGTTGTGATCCTTAGAACCTAAAGGAATGAAACTCATTATAAGTAGGGATGTTATTTTTAATGAATTGTTATTTCTCTTCTTGGAAAAACTAACCCTGTAGGGGCTAGTGAGGAAACCAGTCCGAAATTTGTGGAGCATTGCACCAAGGAGAATTCGGTTCAGGTAGAGCAGAGGAGGCAAGAGGGTTTGGACCAGGTAAAGCCCTTGAATGAAGGCCATGCTTAAGACACTCAAGAGAAGGCTGAACCAGAAGGGGTTGATGCAGCAAGTCAGAATGACTACCAGATCACAAGGGTCTGGGAAAGGAGGGTTGTTAGACTACCTTTGAGATATGGGCTTGCGGATGCTAATGTAGCAGCTCCTAGGACAGAAGGAGAGATGAGTGACCAGAAACTTACATGGAAGCCATGGAGTGTAAGGATTCTTCAAAGTGGCAGCTGGCTATGGAGGAAGAAATGGATTCTTTGATGAAGAACAACTTTTGGGAATTGGTGCCCAAACCAGAAAAACAGAGAGTTATGGATTGTAGATGGATCTACAAGATCAAAGAAGGGAATACTCTAGGAGATGAAGTCGGTATAAAGCTAGGCTGGTGGCGAAGGGGTTCACACAAAAAGAAGGCATAGATTTCACCAAAATCTTCTCACTGGTTGTGAAGTACAAGACAATACGGATAGTATTGGCAATGGTGGTCTAATTTGATTGGGAAATGGAGCAAATGGATATGAAGACAGCGTTCTTACATGGAGGGCTTGATAAGACCATCTACATGAGGCAACCCGAAGGCTATGAGGAAGGAAGGCAGGGAGAGTTGGTGTGCAAATTTAAGAAATCTCTCTATTGCCTCAAGCAATCACCTCAGCAACGGAATAAGAGGTTTGATTTCTTTGTAATCAGCTTGGGTTTCATAAGGAGCTACTATGATTCGTGCTTGTACTACAAGGGGCAGAAGGTTAAGGAAATGGTGATCATCCTCATCTATGTTGATGATATGTTGCTGGTTGGGAGTAGCATGGAGAGGTTAAGAAAATTGAAGTCTTAACTCAGTGAGTAGTTTGAGATGAAGGATCTTGGCCATGCACAAAAGATCCTTGGGATGTGTATCATCTAGGAAAGGGAGAGAAACAGATTGAAGATCTCTTTAACTTCCTACATAGAGAAGATGATATCTAAGTTCTCTATGGAAGATAGCAAACCAGTGAAGGTTCCCCTTGCTAGTCATTTCAAGTTCTCCAGCAATCAATGTCCGAGATCGGAGGCGGAGAAGAAAGAAATGGAAAAAGTCCCTTACTCTAGTGCGGTTGGTTCTATAATGTTCACCATGGTAAGCACTAGACCTGATATTGCTCATGCAATGAGTGTTCTCAGTAGGTTTATGAGTAATCCCAAAAAAAAGAATGGGCTTGGGATGAAGTAGTTGCTGAGGTACTTGAAGGGAAGCCCAGAAGTGGGGTTGATTTATGAGAAGAGGGGTAAGTCTATCTGTCTTGAGGGTTTTGCAGATTCGAACTATGGAGTAAACTGGGACAAAAGAAGATCGATTACCTCATACTTCTTCAACTTAAATGGATGTTATGTAAGTTGGAAGGCTCAGTTGTAGCCTGTGGTAGCACTCTCAACAACCGAGGTTGAGTACATAGCAGCAATGGAAGCCATAAAGGAGGCTATGTGGTGCAAAGGGTTGTTGGAAGAGTTGAAGGTCCTAGAAGAGCAGGTGGTGGTGTATTCAGATAGTCAAAGTGCATTGCACTTGTGTAAGAATTCGGTGTTCCATGAGAGGACAAAGCACATGGATGTTCGGTACCATTTCATTCGGGAAAATGTTACGAAAGGATGCATTCATGTGGACAAGGTAGCCATGGAGGAAAATCCTACAGATTTAGGCACCAAGGTTCTACATCTAAGTAAGTTCATTCATTGCCTTGGACTACTTAGGATTGGAGTTGGTTGATTGATGACTTAAGATGAGTTTGGATCCTGAAGTTCTCTGCACAATGGTTTGGGTTTAAACACTTAGACAAAGGTAGAGATTGTTGGTATTTGTCTACGGTTTAAACATGGTTAAGGTTTAAACAAGAAGTGGAAGAGTGAAGTTCAGCATGTTAAAGGAATGCACATAAGTGTGCATGGCACCTTGGAAGTGTGTGCACCTCACCATGGAATGAAGCAAAGGAGAGCACACTAGTGTGCACCGTAGCCTAGGAAGACATTGAGGCTGCCCAGAACCAGTGTGCGCCGCGGCTCAGACTCCTCCAGGCCGCGTCGCCCAGAAAGGTCATAAAGGAGACTTGTTTCAGCCCTACTTCAGGCCACAGCGCGCCCTGTTCTAGGCCGTGGCCTGAAGGCACACCAAGGCTAGTTTTTCAGCCTTATGTTGGGTGTGTGGATGCAAGATCAAAACGCACAGCTTGACTAAAGACTGATCAAAGGTGAAGGTTGATTGGTAATCAAGATCTAAGGGTGGATATTGACCCTCAAGATTGGACAAGAAGTTGGTGCACTATATAAAGGGTCACCTAGCTTCATTCTCAACAACAATCAATACAAGACAAGAGTTGTGACATATAAGTGATCAATGCAAGAGAGAATTGTGTGAGACTGCAAAGACACAAAACACAAGAGGGACTCATTTATGAGGCTGGTTGTAAAAGAGAGAATAACATAGATTAAGATAGAGAGCATTGTAATAGTTCTTATCTTCTTCCTTTCTTCTCTTCTTTGTTTCTTCAAGAACTTAGGTTTCTTGGAGAGGGTTACTGTGATTGTAAAGAATCATTGATTTAGTGCAGAGACTTCAGAGGAACTTGCGGGGACATAGGCAATTGCCGGACCTCGATAACAAATCGCTTGTCTTCTTTCTTTCTTTGATTTCTGTTCCTCTTTTCGATTCTTAATCTTTACAAGTCATTCTAGACTTGGGTGTTTGGAAGATCACCACATGGACATCTTGTCAAGGTGATTTCCAACAAGTTTATGCCCGAATTGGCAAGTGCAGTGAGTACGGCTGCGTCAGTATTGCAGAGCTTGACTCGGTTGAGTCCTTGAGATTTTAGAAGCTCCACTACTTTCGCTCGTGATGGCAGGTTGTTCGCTACTCGACCATAGTTTACTCCTATTATACCCGAATATGCCAAAATGAAATTAAAATTAAAAATTAATATTTAGTTTATGCAAAATATATTCATGAATTAATCTAAAAAAAATTGCAGCAAATACAAAAATACAAATATATTCTTACAAAATGATAGTGTACTTGCAAATGCAAAGGCCATATATGAGAGAAGAATGAAGAAAGAGAATGTGAGGGTAGCTATGTTCTGATTCTAAGAGGAACAGAACAAGTAAAAGAGAAAAAGAGAGAAAGAGAGAGAGAGAGAGATTGGTTCTTAATTTCGGTGTAAGATTTCGATTTTATAGGCTGAACAGGGAGAGGGAGAGAGAGACGGCTATAGAGTCGGCTAGTGGAGATTGGAGAGGGGGAATGGTGGACCCACGTGGGAGAGATTGAAGATAGCAAAAAAAGAAGGGTTTGTTTTTCTTCTTGTCTCCACACCTATGGCTTTTACTTCCATGTTGCGAAACTAACGAAAGCCACCTACTTGAGTACTCGAACGTTTCAGTATTGTTGATCCCAGCATGTGCGTGTTTCCATAAAATGTGTTTTTGTAGATCTATTAGCACAAAGTTTATGGTGTGGCTATTTGTTCACAACCGTACACATGTTTGATTTCGGTGGATATCATAAGGACCAAGCAGTGAAGGACTGAAGGTACATTAGTAGGTTTGTTGACCTAACTAATTAGGGTAAATTTCATTGGAGGTAATAGATGTTAGGTGCATTTTGTAAGTTGCATCTTTACCTGAAATCAATAATTCTGGTTATTGATGAAATTACGGATTCACTAAAAAATTCTTGTTAAGTTCTCGGCTAAATATTTATTTTTGCCTTGTGATTATTGATTTTTTTTTATATTTTAATCACACATTTATCAATTTTGTCAATTTTGTCTTTTAATTATATTTTGACAATTTCGATTATTTAAAGCTTGAAATTTCACTGGAGTTCCACCGAACACTAACTCAACGTTGAGGTGACTTGAGAGATATTTTGGTGACAAAATTTCTACCAATTTGTAATTAAAATCTCTTTTCCTCTTCTATTTTCCTTTAAACTAAACAAAATTGAGAGATATTGAAGAATGAAATAAATATATGTAGAGAAAAACCTTTTCATTACGAGCCGGACAGAATCATCATTAACACTCTATTCTGTTTCAACTTCAATCTGTTATTGTGGAAAGGCAAATGTCATCAAGACTTCATGAGATATAAGATTTATATTTGTAAAAATCATCTCTCAATCCATCTCGATGCTAAACTAGTGCTCGGATGGAATTCCGAAGAGATTTCAGACCTTAAATCATCTAAAATGTCAAATCGAATAATTTCAAATAGTTTAAGGATTTGATTGGTACGATTGATAGATGTGTGACCAAAGTAGAACACGATCAATAATTGTATGAAAAAATAATATGCATTTAATCTAAGATCTATTATATTTTTTTTTTCTGAATGAGAGGAACTCTTTGAATTGGATGGTGAAAAATATCTTTGATATTTAAAAAAAAAAATTATAAGCAAGAATCTCTGATGTTTTGCACCTTGATTTGATCTACAAATTGTGAGACCAAATAAGCTAAATCATAAAGATTGTCACTTGATTAACAAAAATACATGGGTCATGTGTGCAGTTGGTGAATCTGTAATTAGCTATATGACATATTTTGTTACATTTACTTAATTGCTTTTGATTTCCAACAATTTAATTTTGTTACATCATATCCTTCTCATTGTCATCATAAACATAACCAAACTTTTTGTCCAAATCCCACTTATCAAATGCCTCCTTCCTATTCTGTGACCTTCAAAACTAACATCATTCCCCAAGATTCTTTTCTTATAAAACCATTTCCATTTCTTTTTCTTTCTGAACAACAATTTCGCATAAAAAGGATGAGCATTATGTAAAGAGGCATTAATATTATCCGTTTTGACACATTCAATTAATATATCAAGATTTGATCTCATCTTGAAACATCACAATCTCCTTTCCTTTTGGTACACTGTCCTCGTTGTGTGGCTCCACACTCAGCAACCCACCTCTGAGTTACCAAGACTTTACTCCCATCTTGGGGCGTCACAATCTCCTATCCTTTTGGCATAGTGTCTTCGCTGTGCGGTCCCACACTCACCGACCCACCTCCTAGCTTTCGAAAACCTGGCTCTAATACCATTATAATGACCCAACCTCTCGCTTGACACAATATTATCCGCTTTGGCACATTAGGTCTCACGGTTTTAAAACGTGTTGTGCAAGTAGAGATGACAATCACCTTATAAACAGCCTAGTCACATCCTCTCTAGCCGATGTAGCATACTAAGACTTAACCCCATCTTGGGCCGTCATAATGACCCGACCTCCCACTTGGCATAATATTTTCCGATTTAACACATGATGCCTCACAACTTTAAAACGCGTCCACTTACATGCATCATCAAGTGATGTGAGATTCTGAGGGCTCACAGGCTCCGTAGAAACTTGGTTATCTTTCTGCCTATTGTTGTGAGTATTGAATTACTCGCAAGCACACGAGTCGCTTGCAATATAGTGTTGTGCAAGTGCGAGGTCGAATCCATAGGGAGTTGCGTTGTGAAAATATAATTTTATCTAAACTAACCTTATTTTAACCTAGTTCCAAATTTTGAATTGTATTTTTGCAATATAAACTTAAACTAAATTGGTTTAAAGCAAATGATAAAAAGACTAAGGTTTCTGAATCCACCCCGCCGAAGTTAAGCATATATCTCAATGTTCTAACAATAACCTATCAAAACATTCTATGAATCCAACTTAAGACAAAAAACAACGAATATCCCGATTAAACGAAAAGCATCCAATGTATCTGCTTTTAACAAATCACAAAGGAAATCCAATTTAATCGAAAACAATTCGATGTATCCATCAGATGAAACACAAGGAATATCCAACATAATAATTTAAACACAAGCAATCATAAGATTCTACTCAAATAATTGACAGAACATTTATACTAAAAAAACATCAGAATTGTATAAACAAAACTGAAACTAATATGCTAAACAACGGCGACGCTTCATCTTCAACCTTAGTTAAAGATTCTAGCCACTTATAGTTATGAAACTATAGTTCATAATAAAAGTGCTAAAAATTTAAACTAAACAAAAAAAAATGAAAAGAAATATTTACTATACAAGGGAGAAATTCCACTTGCTCAGGGTATCCAAAAATTTAAGGAGCGCTCAAAATCATGAAATTTGTTCATGAGTAAGCTTAAAAAATCTAACCCATTTTCACAATGAATAAGAATTTAAAACCTAATTACTTATAAGAAACATGCTAAGAAATCACAAGCTCGAATCAACGTAAAGTGAATTAGCATATACTAATGAGGTTTCCAAATAAGTTCAATGTACAATGTTTCCACATCTCGAGATTCACAGAATTTCTCATTAGAATGAACAACAATGGCATAGTTTTATTTTATTTATTTATTTTTATTTTTTTATATAAGGCTCTGCTATGTTTAGTTCCCTTAAGCTTTCTAATTGACCCATGTAACGAGTGTTGAGTCAATGACTCCCAAACCGGATGGTTTTAGGGCATTAGGTGTAAAGACACCCCTAATGACTTACTAACTCGAGTAAAAAAGGCTACGAAACTAAACTGGCCTTAATGCTACCAAGTAAAATTTTCACCTTTTGACGTGAACACTCCTTGCTTACTGAGGCAAGAGGTCTAGTTACTCAGCGAAAAAAATGACAATGATCATTATGAATAAAATTCCCACCTTTTGACGTGAACACTCATTGCTTACTGAGGCAAGAGGTCTAGTTACTCAATGGAAAGTTTATTGATGATGATAATTTTTTTTTCTATGCCCAAGTGTTAATCCCACAAGTCATCCTGTTTCAGTTAAGATAAGAAACATACACATTAACATCACATGTCACCCTCACACAAATATGTGCTAATGTGCACGTGTTAGATTGGCTCAAACATGTGAATTCTCAAATGCCTAAAGTAAGTAACTAAAGTTTAAACTCTATCTATTATCAGATCATGTGTTCAAAGTTTTAAACACACCAATGAAATCACATCACAATTTTTCAAATCAACCAAAATTTTCAAACGCACATGAGCATGCATTTATCTTCATGAAGAAAAAAAACAACAATAAATTAGGACAAAGTGTGTGTAACGTGTCTCCCATACCCCCAAACTTGAACTGAAGTACGCATTGTCCTTGAAAAATAAATACTGGAAAACAAAAAATACTGGAAATGAACATTAATCATAAATGTGTAAAATAATAAATAAGCAGAAAGGATAAGCTGTGGGGTACCTCCCATGAGTGCTAAGTTTAAAGTCTTCAGCCAGACTCTCCCTAGTGGACGATATTTAATCTGAGTAAATAGGATCCTCCAACAATATCATCTCAATGTCCGGACTCCTCAACTCTAAGAATGGTTTTAGCCTCTGTCCATTTACCTTGAAAGTGTTACCATTCTTTGGATCCTCAATCTCGATGGCCTCATGAGGAAAAACCGACCGAATAATAAATGGGCCTGTCCAACAAGATTTGAGCTTGCCTGGAAAAAGATGCAAGCGTGAATTATAAAGAAGAACTTTTTGACCCGGCTCAAAAACTCGTCTCAAAATGTGTTGGTCATGAGTCTTCTTCATTTGTGCCTTGTAGGACCGTGCACAATCGTATGCATCATTCCGTAGCTCCTCTAATTCATTGAGTTAGAGCTTCCTTTGTGTGCCAGCCTTCGAAAGATTGAAGTTCAACTGCTTGATAGCCCAATAGGCTCTATGCTCTAATTCAACCGGAAGGTGACATGCCTTTCCGTACACAATACGATAGGGAGACATGCCAATTGGCGTCTTGAAGGCTGTCCGATATGCCCACAGTGAATCAGTCAATCGCAGAGACCAATCCTTTCTACTAGGGTTCATAGTTTTCTCTAAAATGTGTTTGATCTCGCGATTATAAATTTTCACTTGTCCACTCGTCTGTGGGTGATATGGGGTGGCAACCTTGTGTGTGATGAAATACTTCTTTACCAACTGCTCAAAAATTCGGTTGCAAAAATGCTTACCTCAATCACTTATGATTTCTCGAGGCGTACCAAATCGAGCAAAAATAGTGTCCTTCAAAAACTGGACTACAACTCTGTGGTCATTGGTCTTGCACGCAACAACCTCCACCCACTTAGACAGATAGTCCACAGCAACTAGAATGTACAAGTTGCCAAAGGAGTTTGGGAACAGTCCCATAAAATCAATGCCCCACACGTCAAAAATCTCAATAATCAGAATAGGGTTAAGGGGCATTATATTCCTCCTAGAAAGACTCCCTAACTTTTGGCAACGCTCACAAGATATACAGTAGGTGTGAAAGTCTCAGAACAAGGTAGGCCAATAAAATCCACACTGCAAAATCTTTGCAGCGGTCTTTTTAGCACTGAAATGGCCTCCACAGGCATGATCATGACAAAAGGTGATGATATTAGATTGGTCATGCTCAGGAATACACCTTCTGATGATCTGATCAGGACAATACTTGAACAGGTAAGGATCGTCCCAGAAAAAGTGTTTTACTATGGCCAAAAACTTTGATTTATCTTACCGCCCCCAATGCAAAGGCATGTGTTTGGTGACAAGATAGTTCACTATATCAGCAAACCATGGAGCGGGATTTTGAGAAATGAGCATCAACTACTCATTAGGAAAGGTCTCAGAAATGGGAGTGGCGACCTTAGTGAAATCCACAATCAATCTAGATAAATGGTCTGCCACCACATTTTTAGAACCTTTCTTATCCCGAATCTCGATGTCGAACTCTTGAAGTAGCAAGATCCATTGGATAAGACGAGATTTAGCATCTTTTTTAGAGAAAAGATACTTCAAGGCTGCATGATCTGAGTAGATAATGACCTTAGATCCTAACAAGTAGGATCTGAACTTGTCTAATGCAAAAACGGCTTCTAACAACTCCTTCTCAGTGGTAGAGTAATTAAGTTGTGCGTCGTTTAGAGTTCGACTTGCATAATAGATAACATGGGGAAGTTTATCAACACACTGCCCCAAAACAACTCCAACAGCATAGTCTGATGCGTCACACATAATCTCAAAAGGCACACCCCAATTGGGTGGCTGAATAATGGGTGTGGACGTCAGAATCTTCTTCAGATCCCCAAATGCTTTCTTATAGTCCTCATCAAATATAAATGGGGCATCCTTCAACAATAACTTGCACAAGGGCTTGGCGATTTTGCTGAAATTTTGGATAAATCGCCTGTAGAAACCTGCATGGCCCAGAAAAGAACGAATCTCCTTCACCGTACGTGGGGGTGGAAGATTAGAAATCAAGTCCACCTTCGCTTTGTCGACCTCAATCCCTCGATGAGATATGATATGCTCCAGTACAATTCCTTGCTTGACTATAAAATGGCACTTCTCCCAATTAAGCACTAGGTTCTTATCCTTGCACCCCACTAAAACCAAAGTGAGACGGTGCAAGCACTCCTAAAAGGTTGAATCGAAGACGGAGAAGTCGTCCATGAAAATCTCTAAGAACCACTCTACCATGTCAGAGAATTTACTGACCATGCATCGCTGAAAAGTAGCGGGTGCATTGCATAACCCAAAGGGCATGCGACGGTAGGCGAATATCCCAAAAGGACATGTAAACATCGTCTTCTCCTGATCTTCGAGGTCCACGTGGACCTGGTTATATCCAAAATAACCATCCAAAAAGCAATAATACTCGTGCCCAGCCAAACGCTCCACCATCTGATCAATAAATGGAAGTGGAAAGTGATCATTTCTTGTGGCAACGTTCAACTTATGGTAGTCTATACACACTCTCCACCCTGACTGAACACGAGTTGGCACCAACTCGTCATCCTTATTCTTTACTACCATCAATCCCGTTCGCTTGGGCACGACATGAATCAGGCTCACCCACTTGCTATGAGAGATGGAATAAATGATCCCTGCATCTAACAGCTTAATTATTTCTACCCTCACAACCTCTTACATAGCTGGGTTGAGCCTTCTTTGTGGCTCCCTCGATGGCTTGGCATTCTCCTCCAAATGTATCTTGTGCATTACCACCGAGGGGCTGATCCCCTTAATATCCTCTATAGTCTAGCAAATAGCTTCCTTGTGCTCTCTTAGAACATCTAATAATTTCTCCTCTTGAGCCTCACCCAAATCTGATGCTCTAATTACAGGCAAACAATCGGCTGGACCTAGGAACTTATACTTAAGATTATCTGGTAAAGGCTTAAGTTCCTTCTTGGGGGTTTCAGGTGCTGCGGTCTCCTCTGTTTCATTGCTTTCTCAAGGATCAGACTCCAAAATGGCATTCACTTACTCGAGTAACTTATCTAAGCCCAAGTCCTCTCCAAAGTGAGCAAAGCATGCCTCCAAGGGGTCCTTAATGCTTGATTCATCCACAGTGTCCTCAAGAATCTCCTCTATCAAGCATACATTTCTCACTTCATCATACTCCAGTGGTTGCCTAGTGATATCAAAGATGTTTAACTCTATTGTCATATTTCTGAAGGAAATCTTCATCACCCCTGTCCTACAATTGATCAGGGCGTTAGCCGTGGCTAAGAATGGTCACCCTAGAATAACTAGTATCTAAATCCCTACATTCTGAACCGACTCTGTGTCAAGCACAATAAAATCCACGGGGAAATAGAACTTATCTACTTTTATCAAAATGTCCTCAACTATTCCCCGTGGTATTTTCACTGACCTGTCAGCCAATTGAAGCGTTGTGTTTGTGGGCTTCAATTCTCCTAACCCTAACTGTAGATAGATTGAGTAAGGCAGAAGATTCACACTTGCTCCTAGATCCAATAGAGCCCTTTCGATATGGCTGACTCCTATCGTGCAAGAGATGGTAGGACACCCCGGGTCCTTATATTTGATGGGTAGCTTGCACTGAAGGATTGAGCTAACATGCTCGGTCAAAAATGCCTTTTTCGGGACATTCATCCTCCTCTTGATAGTGACTAAGTCCTTTAAAAACTTGGCATATGACGGCACTTGATGGATGGCATCCAAAAATGGGATATTGATTTGGACTTGCTTGAATACCTCTAAAATTTCCTCATACTTCCCTCCTTTCTTGGGCGCCTGTAATCTCTCGGGGTATGGCGCTTTAGGTATAAATGACCTAAGAGGGTCCTTCACAGCAGGTGTGACTGTAGATGGCTCAACATCTCTCTTCTCCTTATTGCCACCTTCTTCCTCTTGCTGCACAGCAGGGGTCTCTTCTACTCGATTGTCCACTTGTCTCCCAGACCTCAATGTGACAATCGATTGCACTTGTTCCTCCCCGTGCGTAGGAGCTGATAAAATTTCAACCATAAAGTGTCCCTTTGGGTTGGCCACGGGTTGACTGGGGAACATTCCCTTCTCTCTTTCACCTAAATGACTTGCGATTTGACCCATTTGACTCTCTAGCTTGGTAATCGCTTGGGTGTTTACTATTGTCGCACTCCTCACTTCGCTGATGGATTGGCCAGTCATCTTCATAAAATCCTTCAGGGTGTCCTCTAGTAACTGTGAAACTGGAGCTGGTGTTTGAGTGGGTGCTTGGTAAGCAGGTGATGGTGCTGGATGGGCAGAACGACCATGACTAGGAATTTTTGGGGAAAATCAGGGAGAATATTGATTGTGAGCATGATGAGGGGCTCCTCCCTGATTCATTGGTTGGTTCTACTTCCATGAAAAATTTGGGTGGTTCCGCCACCCTGGATTGTATATCTCGGAGTACGATCCATTTGACTGCCTCCAATAGTCATTGAAAGCGTTTACTTGTTCCATAAGATACTCGGCAAAAGCCAGCATTGATGGGCAATTCTGTGCTAGATGCATAGGACTAGCACAGATGGAACAACTATCAACATTGAATGTGTTGGCAGCATTGATGGACTGGCCCACGGTAAGAGCGTCAATCCTCTTAATGAGAGCATCTAACTTCATCCTTAGGTCAGTGTCCTCCTTTACCTCATAGATGCCTCCTCTCTTGGGAGCACGAGTGGATTTATCTCGACAGCTTGAAAAATCCCACTGTTGCAAGTTATCGAACAACTTGTCCAATGCCTTGTATGCTTCCTCCCCCGTCAGACTCAAGAATGCCCCCCCATTCATAGACTCGATCATGTTACGGTTGGGTTGAGTCAACCCTTTCTTTAAGTTTTCATTTTCATCTTTAAGAAAGTCTTGAGAAGAATCATAAAGCAATGAAGATAGGTTATTTTTTTCTTCTTTTAGACTTATCATCTCTTTAGAAAGAGATGACACATCTTTATTAAGAATGGAGTTCCTAGAATCGAATTTCTTTAATTATTCATGCATTTCATTTATAACTTCTATCAATTCTTCACTACTACTAACAATGTTATTTTTTGAAGAGAGAGAAGTCGATACCTCATTTTCATCATCGATTGCTATAAGACATAGGTTTGCAATTTCCTTGTATTCGGTCTCTTTATCTGAGGAGTCTTCTTTTTCGTCATCACTCCAAGTGGTTGCAATCATAGTTTTTTTTTTAAAGCTCTTGTATGGTTTGCTCATAGCTGTACAATCAGCCTTGATGTGACCGGGCTTTTTGCATGCATAGCACACAAGTGGTTCCTTTTTTGAAGTGGAATCTTTCTGTATGGTTTCTTGCTTTTCTTCAAGAATCTGTGAAACTGTTTGGTGATTAAAGCCATCTCACCATCTTCTTCACTGCTCTCTACCTCTTCTTCCATTTCCACTTCTCTGTTGCTTGTAGAGGCTTTGAGAGCAATCACCTTTTTCTTCTTCTCATCATCATTGACAATAAGATTCATTTCTTCCATCTTGTATGTCAATAGTGATCTGAGAAGTGTCTCAATGTCAAATTTGTCATGATCTTTGGCCTTTGTGATGGCTGTCTTCTTTGCTTTCCAAGTGGGTGGCAAAGATCTTAAGATTTAGTTCAAACTCCTCAATGTTCCTACCAAGAAGCTTCAAACCATTAACAATAGTTGTGAAACGTGAATGCATTTGAGAAATTGTTTCGTTAGGAGACATTTTAAATGATTCATATTCGGATACTAGCATATAGATTTTTGATTTTTTAACCTCGCTAGTTCCTTCATATGTGACTTGCAGTTTATCCCGAATCTTCTTAGCCGAAACACATGCGAAAATTTTATTATATTTTGAAATATCTAAAGCACAATGTAAAATGCTTGTGGCTCTACTTTTAAGAGATATCATTTTACAATCCTCATCATTGAACTCGGTTTTGAGTTTAGGCATTATATGATTGATTTCTCCAATAGTTATTTCCTTTGAAGGAATTCTAGATCCTTCCTCAATGACTCTCCATAGATTATAATATTGTCCTTCAACAAAGATTTTCTTCCTATTTTTTCAATAGTTATAGTTGGAGCCATTGAACAAGGGAGGCCTAGTGTAGGAATGTCCCTTTGAATAGCTATTTGATATCATCGGATCAACACAAGGATTTTAAGCCTGAAATTGAGAACAAGGCTCTAATACCAATTGTAGACTGAGGTTCCAACCCAAGAAGGGGGTGAATTGGGTTTTTAAAAACTTTCACTAACTACTCGCAAGTTTATAAAAACAGTTAAGAGCACAAGCGTATAAAAAAGTAAAGTGCTTTGAATAAAAGAGTTTAAGGAATAGAAAGTGCAAACTCAGTTTATAGTGGTTCGGCAATATCAGATTCATTCTGACCCTACATCAACTCTCTTCAAGGAACCTCTTGATGCAGCCGAAGAAATGTCACCGTCTGTTGCCGGTACCTGGCTCTTGCTCCGGTTGACCAGCGTTGACTGACCACTTTTCAAGCCCTCTTGTGTAAGTGGAATATCATACATTTTCTCTTCAGTGGGATAAAACAACCCGTAATTCCTCTCTAATGTGGGGCCAGGTTTCTGATTTTCATTGAACAAAGCAAAAAGGTTAACGTTAAGTGGGTCCTGGGGTCTCAAAGGGGTCCCACTACCCGCTAAAACTCTGCGCACTAAATTCCCATTATATGATGCAACATTTTCCTCACCTGCACCAACCTCATTCTGGTCACCCATTGAAGGCCACCCGGTTTCAGTGACCACCGTCTTTACATCGTCGTATGTAAGGGCTAACATGGCTGCGAAAACAACATCGAGTTGAGCATCGAGAAGGCTGTTGTACTTCAACTCGTTACCTGAGTCCACCACACCAGAGTTTTCTTTAAACAAAGCATAATACAAAGAGATCTGATCTGAGTTGGCTTCGTATGCAAAAAAGGAGTAAGCATTAACCATGAGATACGACCCCGTTTGGCGTAGAAAATCCAACATGGGCTTGATCACGGGTTCGATCAAGTTGGATTTGAAGGATCCGGATGAAGAGGGGTATGAGTTTTGGAGCATGCTGAGAGCAATAGGTGAAGAGATTTTGATAGAAGAATCGATGTTGTACTTGACCAGTGAGTTGTGTATGTTTTTCATGGCAGGTACAAAGTGCTGGGTCGTGTTTTTCGGGTCAACAAACACTTCGTTACCAACAGCAATGGCATTGATGAGTGCCAAATATTGCATATTTTGGCCACTTAATTTACATTTGTTAGCTTAGAAATTTGTTACTTTGAGTTGTTTTTCGTTGTTTTACAGGTTTACAGGCTTGGAAAGGAGTTTCACTCAATTGGCAGAATTGCTCGTACAGATCAGCCATTTTTTAGGATTAAACTGTATTGATTTAGGAAGAACCAGGAGATGAGCCATATATGCTTGGAAAGATCCCGATGTCTATTTTCTAGGGAATCTTATGGATCAATAAAATGATTTTTTTAGAGAAAGTTATGGCAGTTTTAGTAGACAAAGGTCAGGCTGTGCATGATTTCAGCGTGATAGATTAGCCATTTTTTAGGATTTAACTGTATTGATTCAGGAAGAATCAGGAGATGAGCCATATATGCTTGGGAAGAACTGGATGTCTATTTTTTGGGGAATTTTATGGATCATTAAAATTATTTTTTTAGAGAAAGTTATGGCAGTTTTAGTAGACAAAGGTCAAAGAGCAAAAGCTGGAATCTGCAGTATCCCACATCGAATTGGAAACACATTGCACTTGTGATGTTTCCCTATATAAGCTCCTCTTCACTTTATCTTTAGTGAGCGATCCAAGTGCCATTTTGGTGCAATTTGGAGGACTTCTACTAGCATTCTGGTAGATCTCCGAAGGCTTTGCTACCACGAAGGGAAGCACCGCCCAACAACGAGTGGAATTTCTCCCAATGTATAGTTAGTTTTAATCTATTTCTTTTTTTAGTTTTAAAGTTTAATGTTTAGCACTTTTATTATGAACTCTAGTTTCATGATTATGAGTGGCTAAAATCTTCAACTAAGGTTGAAGATGAAGCCTCGCTGTTGTTTGGCATAATAGTTTCAGATTTGTTTATGTAATTCTGATGTTTTTTTTAGTATAAATGTTCTGTCAATTATTTGAGTAAAATCTTGTGATTGATTGCGTTTAAATTATTCTGTTGGATATTCCGTGTGTTTCATCTGATGGATACATCAAATTTTTTTTGGATTAAATTGGATTTCCTTTGTGATTTGTTAAAAGCGGATACATTGGATGCTTTTGGTTTAATTGGGATATTTGTTGCTTTTTGTTTTAAGTTGGATTCATGGAATGTTTTGATAGGCTATTTTTTAGAACATGAAGATATATGCTTAACTTTGGTGGGGTGGATTCAGAAACCTTAGTGTCTTTATTATTAGTTTTAAATCAATTTAGTTTATTTTTATTTGTTTTACAACATATAATTCAAAACTCGGAACTAGATTAAGATAAGTTTAGTTTAGATAAAATTACATTTTCACAACGCAATTCCCTATGGATTTGACCTCGCACTTGCACAACACTATATTGCAAATGACTCGTGCGCTTGTGAGTAATTTAAAACTCACAACAAGTTTTTGGCGCCGTTACCGGGGAGTTGTTTTGTTTGTGAAATTTTTGTCTAAATTAATTTTATTTTTCTACTAGTTTAGTTAGCATTTTTGTTTTATTTTTTTAAAATTTTAATTTTAATTTAGTTTAGTTTATTTGCAATTGCCCAAAAATAAAATAAAATAAAATATAAAATATAAAAAAATGTAGATGAATCCAGCGTTGGTTTCACAGTCTTTAAAGGATGCCCTCAAGGATTTCATGAAGATGACCGGCCAGTCCATCAATACAACCAATACATTCAATGTTGATAGTTGTTCCATTTGTGCTAGTCCTATGCATTTAGCACATAATTGTCCATCTGCGCCAGCTTTTGTCGAGTATCCCATGGAACAAATGAACGCTTTCAATGACTATTGGTGGCAATCAAATGGATCTTACTCCGAGACGTATAATCCAGGGTGGCGGAACCACCCTGATTTTTCATGAACACAGAACCAAGTGATGAATCAGGGAGGAGTCCCTTATCATGCTCACTATCAATACCCTCCCGAATTTCCTCCACCAGTTCCAAGTTATGGTCACTCAGCCTATCCAGCACCATCACCCGCTTACCAAGCTCCAATTCAAGCACCAGCATCGGTTTCACAGTTATTGGAGGACCCCCTCAATGATTTCAAGAAGATGATCAGCCAATCCATAAGCGAAGTAAAGAGTGCGCAAATAGTAAACACCCAAGCGATTGCTAAGATAGAGAGTCAAATGGATCAAATCGTAAGTCACGTGGGTGAAGGAGAGAAGGGAAAGTTCCCCAATCAACCTGTGCCCAACCTGAAGGAACAGTTTGTGGTGGAAAATTCATAAACTCCTATGCACGGGCAGGAACAAGTACAATCGATTGTCCCATTGAGGTATGGGAGACAATTGGACAATCAAGTGGAAGAGAACCCTGCTATGCAACAAGGGAAAAAAAGTGGCAACAAGGAAAAGAGAGATGCTGAGCCATCTACAGCCACACCTATTATTATGGATCTCCCTAGGTCGTTTGTACCTAAAGTGCCTTACTCTGAGAGATTACAAGCGCCTAAGAAAGAAGAGAAGTCTGAGGACATTCTGGAGGCATGCTTTGCTTAGTTTGGAGAGGATTTGGACTTGGATAAGCTACTTGAGCAAGCAAATGCTATCTTAGAGTCTGCTCTTCGGGAGAGCAGTAAGACGGAGGCGATTGTGGGTGAATCAAGCATTGAGGACCCCCTGGAGGCATGCTTTGCTCAGTTTGAAGAGGATTTGGATTTGGATAAGTTGTTTGAGCAAGCAAATGCTACTTTGGAGTTTGCTCCTCATAAGAGCAGTGAGACGGAGGAGACTATAGCACCCAAACCCCCAAAGAAGGAACTTAAGCCTTTACCGGACTATCTTGAGTATAAGTTCCTAGGTCCAACAGATTCTTTGCCTGTGACTATAGCTTCAGATTTGGTTGATGCTCAAGAGGATAAATTATTGGATATTTTAAGAGAGCACAATGAAGCTATTGGCTGGACTATTGAGGATATCAAGGGGATCAGCCCCTTGGTGGTGATGCACAAGTTACATTTTGAGGAGAATGCCAAGCCATCGAGGGAGCCATAAAGAAGACTCAACCCAGCTATATAAGAGGTTGTGAGGACTGAAGTGATAAAGCTGTTGGATGTAGGGATCATTTATCCAATCTTTGATAGCGAGTGGCTGAGCCTGATTCATGTCGTGCCAAAGCAGGCTAGATTGACGGTAGTGATAAATAAAGACGATGAGTTGGTTCCAACTCATGTGCAATCAGGATGGAGAGTGTGTCTAGACTACCGTAAGTGGAATACTACCACAAGGAATGATCATTTTTCACTCTCATTGATTGATCAAATGGTGGACCGTTTAGCTGGGCACGATTAGTAATGTTGGGTCTGGATGAAGACGTTAAACTTAGCGCTCATAGGAGGCACCCCACAGCATATCTTTTTGTTTACTTATTATTTTACAGATTTATGATTAATGTTTGTTTCCAGTATTTTTGTTTTCCAGTCTTTATTTTTCAGGGACAACACGTACTTCAGTTCAAGTTTGGGGGTATGCTATGAGCCATACTAGTCCAGCTACTTCTCCATCTCCCAGGTTAGCTCTTTCCATATTATTCACATATTGGGGACAATGTGTAAATTAAGTTTAGGGGTATGGGAGACACGTTACACACACTTTGTCCTAATTTATTGTTGTTTTTTCTTCGTGAAGATAAATGCATGTTCATGTTCGACTGAAAATTTTGGTTGACTTGAAAAATTGTGATGTGGTTTCATTGGTGAGCTTAAAATTTTGAACAAATGATTTGATGATAGAGTTTTAAAACTTTGTTACTTACTTTGGGCATTTTAGAATTCACATGTTTGAGCCAATCTAACATGAGCACATTAGCACAAAATTGTGTGAGGTATGACATGCGATTTCAATGTGTATGTTTCCTTGACTTAACTGAAACTAAATGACTTATGGGATTAACACTTGGGCATAGAAAAGCAAATAAATAAAAATAAATAAAAAAATAATGATCATCATCAATAAAATTTCCACTGAGTAACTGGACCTCTTGCCTCAGTAAGCAGTGAGTGTTCACGTCAAAAGGTGGGAATTTTATTCATAATGATCATTGCAAAACTTTCCGCTGAGTAACTGGACCTCTTGCCTCAGTAAGCAATGAGTGTTCACGTCAAAAGGTTGAAATTTTGCTTGGTAGCATTAAGGCCAGTTTAGTTTTGTAGCCTTTTTTACTCGAGTTAGTAAGTTCTTAGGGGTGTCTTTACACCTAATGCCCTAAAACCATCTGGTTTGGGAGTCATTGACTCAACACTCGATACATGGGTCAATTAGAAAGCTTAAGGGAACTAAACATAGTAGAGCCTTATAATAAAAATAAATAAAATAAAACTATGCCATCGTTGTTCATTCTAATGAGAAATTCTGTGAATACTGAGACATGGAGACATTGTACATTGAAGTTATTTGGAAACCTCATTTGTACATTGAACCCAGGACTCGGTCACCCAAATTGATTCAACTAACTAATCCATACCACATGCATACATTGATCAGACACACACATATGAGGAATTTAAATAAAAACAGACATTAATCAAATCAAGAATCATAACATAAATATTGCAAAGGTGCCAATACTGAATTATTGGCTAAATATAATTAGGGCTTTAACCAAGCCCTTACTAGGGTTTAGTTACACATGGTTGTGATGCTAAACATATTCATAAAATAAAAATAAAGGGGAAAGAGTAAACCCGAGAGAAGAGTCGTCAATTCTCATCTAAAGCTTACAATTCCAAAGCCAAATCTAAAAGTATGTTTTCTGTGTTTTACAAGCTTATATATAGGGTTCTAAGGGTACCTTGAAACCCTACTTTCCAAAATAAGTCTGAAAGAAATCTTTCCAAAACTGGCTCTGCCGCCTCTCTGTACGTGTGCGCTCGATCGCGCTCTTTTGCACTCAAGCGCAAGGTTGCACTCGAGCCTTCTAAGTGTGCGCTCAATCACGGCAATGTTGCGCTCGATCGCACTAGCTGGTTCCATATCTTCAGTTTTCTTCCTTTAAA
Source organism: Bretschneidera sinensis (assembly GCA_023935145.1). Taxonomy (NCBI): domain Eukaryota; kingdom Viridiplantae; phylum Streptophyta; class Magnoliopsida; order Brassicales; family Akaniaceae; genus Bretschneidera; species Bretschneidera sinensis. Next base: position 13,363,764 of record CM043701.1, read on the forward strand.
GCTTCAAAATGCTTTTTTTTTCTTCACAAGCCTATAAAAAGCACAGGGAACACAAAAATGAAGTAGAATATACTAAAATATATAAACAAAGAGCCTAACAACTGTAAATTAAGGGGCTTAAATATGAATATTTAAGCACTTATCATCCGCTATCTCTTAGAGTTAGCTCTTGGAATACACTTTTATCACCGGTCATGTGCTTTGAACATCGGCTATCTAGGTACCAACAATTACTTTTTTCTTTGGTGTGGAGACATATCTACATCACACAAGGATACACAATTGCATTTTTAGGTTCCAAAATTTTTTTGGGTCATTTGGGGTTAGTCCTTGAAAATACGGTTCCTTTTGGGACCCATACTCTTTTAACAATATATGGTGTTCTATAGACATGTTGATGATACACAATCCTAAGATGATAGTTATTGAAATTTCTAGGATGATTTAGTTGTGCATGTCTATAATTCTTTGGATAATGATTCCTAGGATGCATGTTTCTATTGTGAGGATTATGAACATGCATGTCATTTCTAGGAGATATATGATGATGCAATCTAGGATACATGCTTGCATGAATATGCATATTATTTCTAGGATGACCATGATGGTAATTCCTAGGATATGCATGTGCAGTGTGCAAGTTTTGATTATACATGTTCTTTCTAGGATGAACATGATGGTCATTCCTAGGATGTGTATAAACATTTCTTGAATAAGCATACATATAAGCAAGAGTATTTCTAGGATGTTTCATTCTTCTATATGCATTAAAATTAGTATTTTTAGACCTACTAGCATTCATTGAGGGGATGCTTTTGACCTTGCTAGTGGTTTTTGAAGTAGAGGCCTTATTCACACATGATGCTTTCATGAATAGGCTCTCTTTTGATTTTTGCTTGCCTAATGGAGAATATTCTAACCCAGATTTTCCTCCACTTAATCTTTGGCAAGATAGTACTTCATCAAGCTTTTCTTTTCCAAGCATGAGTCTAGATTTTGTGCCATTCAATTATAATGTTTTCTTCTTTAAGTTTTCATTTTCATCTTTAAGAAAGTCTTGAGAAGAATCATAAAGCAATGAAGATAGTTTATCTTTTTTCCTTTTAGACTTATCATCTCTTTAGAAAGAGATGACACATCTTTCTTAAGAATAAAGTTCCTAGAATCGAATTTCTTTAATTATTCATGCATTTCATTTATAACTTCTATCAATTCTTTACTACTACTAACAATGTTATTTTTTGAAGAGAGAGAAGTCGATACCTCATTTTCATCATCGATTGCCATAAGACATAGGTTTGCAATTTCCTTGTATTCGGTCTCTTTATCGGAGGAGTCTTCTTCTTCGCCATCACTCAAAGTGGTTGCAATCATAGCTTTCTTTTTAAAGCTCTTATATGGTTTGCTCGTAGCTGTACAATCGACCTTGATGTGACCAGGCTTTTTGCATCTATAGCACACAAGTGGTTTCCTTTTTGAAGTGGAATATTTTGTGTATGTTTCTTGCTTTTCTTCAAGAATCTGTGAAACCATTTGGTGACTAAAGCCATCTCACCATCTTCTTCACTGCTCTCCACCTCTTCTTCCGTTTTCTCTTCTTTGTTACTTGTAGAGGCTTTGAGAGCAATCACCTTTTTCTTCTTCTCATCATCATTGACAATGGGATTCATTTCTTCCATTTCATATGTTGATGAGTGCCAAATATTGCATATTTTGGCCATTTAATTTACATTTTTTAGCTTAAGAAGTTGCTATTTTTCGTTGTTTTCGTTGTTTTTCAGGTTTACAAGCACTGGGAAAGGAGTTCACTAAAATTGCCAAAATTGCCTGTGCAGATTAGTCATTTTTGTGGATTTTACTGTACTGATTCAGGAAGAACCAAGTGATGAGCCATATATTTTTAGAAAGATCCGGAAGTCTATTTTCTGGAGAATTTTACGGCTCATAAAAATGATTTTTCTAGAGAAAGTTATGGTCGTTTTAGTAGACAAAGGTCAGGCTGTGCAGGCTGTGCGGGATTTCACCGTTAGCAGAAGTTTTGAAGGGCATGTGAAGGCTTAAATCCCACATCCCATATTGGTTGGAAACATATTTCTATATCCCACATCTCACATCGGATTGGAAACACATTGCACTCATGGTATTTGCCTATATAAGACCCACTCCACTTCAGCTTTAGGCATCATCGAAAAATTTGAGATCATCAGAAAGTAAATCCAGAGAGCCTTTAGGAGCAATCCATAGGGCCCTTAGGAGGAATCTGATGTGCAATTCCTGGGCCATTTGGTGTAATCCGATGGACGTCTGCTAGCATTTTGGTGGATCCCGAAGGCTTTGCTACCACGAGGGGGAAACGCCGCCCAACAACGAGTGGACTTTCTCCCATGTAAAGTAATTTATTTCTTTTTAGTTTAATGTTTAGCACTTTTATTATGAATTCTGGTTTCATGATTACGAGTGGCTAGAATCTTTAACTAAGGTTGAAGCTGAAGCCTCACCGTTGTTTGGCATATTAGTTTCAGTTTTGTTTATACAATTCTGATGTTTTTTTTAGTATAAATGTTCTGTCAATTATTTAAGTCGAATCTTATGATTGATTGTGTTTAAATTGTTCTGTTGGATATTCCTTGTGTTTCATCTGATGGATACATCGAATTGTTTTCGATTAAATTTGATTTCCTTTGTGATTTGTTAAAAGCGGATACATTGGATGCTTTTGGTTTAATTGAGATATTCGTTGTTTTTTTGTTTTATGTTGGATTCACGGAATGTTTTAATAGGCTATTTTTATGAATACATATGCTTAACTTTGGTAGGGCGGATTCAAAAACCTTAATGTATTTTTATTGTTTGTTTTAAACCAATTTAATTTAAGTTTATATTTCTTTTGCAAAAAAATACAATTCACAATTCGGAACTAGGTTAAAATAAGATTAGTTTAGATAAAATTATATTTTCACAACGCAATTCCCTGTGGATTCGACCTCGCACTTGCACAACACTATATTGCAAACGACTTGTGCGCATGCGAGTAATTTAAAACTCACAACATATGTCAATAGTGATCCGAAAAGTGTCTCGACGTCAAGTTTGTCGAGATCTTTGGCTTCCATGATGGCTGTCTTCTTTGCTTTCCAAGTGGGTGGCAAAGATCTTAAGATTTTGCTTGTTAGTTCAAAATCCTCAATGTTCCTACCAAGAAGCTTCAAACCATTAACAATAGTTGTGAAACGTGAATTCATTTGAGAAATTGTTTCGTTAGGAGACATTTTAAATGATTCATATTCGGATACTATCATATAGATTTTTGACTTTTTAACCTCGCTAGTTCCTTCATATGTATCTTGCAGTGTATCCCAAATCTCCTTAGCCGAAACACATGCGAAAATTTTATTATTTTCTGAAATATCTAAAGCATAATATAAAATGCTTGCGGCTCTACTTTTGAGAGATATCATTCTACAATCCTCATCATTGAATTCAGTTTTGAGTTCAGACATTGTATTATTGATTTCTCCAATAGTTACTTCTTTTGAAGGAATTCTAGGTCCTTCCTCAATGACTCTCCACAGATTATAATCTTGTCCTTCAACAAAGATTTTCATCCTGTTTTTTCAATAGTTATAGTTGGAGCCATTGAATAAAGGAGGCTTAGTGTAGGAATGTCCCTCAGAATAGCTATTTGATGCCATCAGATCAACTCAATGATTTTAAGCCTGAAATTGAGAACGAGGCTCTGATACCAATTGTAAACTGAGGTTCCAACCCAAGAAGGGGGGTGAATTGGGTTTTTAAAAACTTTCACTAATTACTCGCAAGTTTGTAAAAACAGTTAAGAGCACAAGCGTATAAACAAGTAAAGTGCTTTAAATAAAAGAGTTTAAGGAATAGAAAGTGCAAACTCAATTTATAGTGGTTCGTCAATATCGGATTCGTTCCGACCATACATCCACTCTCTTCAAGGAACCTCCTTTAAGTAATCCATTAAAACTCTTAGTCGTATAACTTAACGAGTGTTGCACAAACCTTACAAACAATCCCTTCCGCTTGGAAGCTTATCTCTTCCTTTCGAAAGTTAATCCCTTTACAATAAGTATGAGTTATTGTAAAGTAAATGATAGAGAAATAGCAATGAATGCTATTATAACTGAACAATATCTCTCTTTCAAAGTAAAACTTGAAGAATAGCTCAACAATAAATGTTTCAAAGCTTTTTGGTATTAATGAGCAAAAACTTGATTGAATGTGTAATCTTTTTTCTTTGAATGCTCATATGAATGGGTTTACATAGCCTTGAATCAATATAGTCGTTTGACACTGACTCGGTACGTTTTGGTACATTAAATGCTCAGGTCTGGCACCTTATCGATCATATTTTTTGAATTACCAATCGACTAGGTCTTGGTACCAGTCGACTAGGTCAAGTGAGAAGTCTCAATTTTAAGGCTTTGAAGAGTACCAGTTGACTGGGGACATATTGTCCAATATACCAGTCGACTGGTATGAAGCACCCAGTTGACTGGGGACATACTGTCCTATACCCCAATCTTCTGGTATAAGTAGCCAATCGACTGGGTTGTCCTTCAACCCAGTTTTTCGTGTTTTGAAAGGTTTTTGACTTAAAAACATTTGAATGAATAGTTTTGTTAAAATACTTTTTCAAAAAGAGCCATAAGACAAGCTAGTTACGTGATCAAGTGAGATTTACAACTTGCATCTATACCTTATGCCTATACTAGACTTCTATCTTGACTTGGTGTTTGAATCGGGTTGAGTTCTTGTCTCTTGATTCTTGGTTGTATGCTTTTATCGTTTAAAACACTTAGATAACACTGTTAGTATAACAAGAGTTGTGTTTTGCCATTATTAAAATTTAGATAAGGCTCAACAACTTCACTATGAAATAAATACAAATGGAGACATAAATTATGAGACAAAATAGTCCTCTTCCACCTCATTTTCTAATTTATTCGACTGTATAATTATATAAAAATGAAGCATATACTTCATTATAAAATGAATACAAATAGAGACATAAATAATAAGACAAAATAATCAAACCAGATGATAACAACCATACCGGTTCATCATACTATATTCGAATAAATACATTAAAAATAAAAATAAAATGTATCCAATTTTCTAAACCTAACAATAAAAGAAAAGAATAACAGCTAAGCCCCAATAAATCTGCAACTGAAATTCACCAAACCCTTCAACCTTTTCCCATTCAGTACCTTGTAGGAAATTCACAATTGCCAAACCCTACAAGATAACAACAAATTTTAGCTTAACTAAAAGCAACAACATAAGTTGACAAAAGGAAAAAAAAAAAAAAAAGAAGCAAGAGATTTGTTTTTTTATATGTCGTCGAATAAGGTGGAATTGAGTCGAACAACTCAATTTATTTTATTTTATAAAACATATATATATATATATTCTAAAAACCTGATTGCCTCAAGTTTGGCTCGAGCGTGAATTTCACTTTAATTTTCTTAACTCGAGTTTCGCTCGGAGCTTGAGTTCAATTTTTTTAACTCCAACTCGAATTGAATAAGCTTTTTCTCATGAGCCAAACTTAAACACCCCTTGACTCAAGCTTGAATCCAATCTTAGTTGTCGAGACGAGGATCAACTCGAATCTCTTACCTAAAATAGTCTGAAATAACCATTAAACCAAAAAAAATAGAAAAAAGGGGCTAATTGGGCAAAAAGAACCTTGCAATCATGTGAACAACAGTAAAAAGAAAGACACAACTTGATAATGTTCTGCATCTCTATTAATGTCTTTAGTTGAATTGCCAACTGCTAAAGTTCAGCAAGACAGTTTGTCAACTGTTTTAATGAATATTCTAACCATCTGATGCAAAATCTACTTTCTAGCCGAATTTATTGAAAAGAATTGGGAAAATTAATAAATTATAAGATTATATTCCTATAATTTTATTTTCTATTCAATTTTGCTAAGAAAATGATTTAAATTTTTTGATTTATAGAGGCGTATTATAAATATGCAGGTATTTCTTTATCAATAATTTGACTCATGCAAGATAAAATTCCTTCAATTGAAAGGGATAACAATGACATGTAATTAATCAATAAGGATTAAAGAAAAAAAATCAATAACGAGAAGAAGTGATAGAATACGTACTAGGAGATTGAGTGACCACGTAAGCAGCACCACCAAAATCGCATGTGCCCGCTGCACGAGCCTTCATATGATAATAACTGTTGAAAGCATACGAAGCGTGGGCCTCTAGTGTATTCGGATCATAACACGTGGCACCGTTCTGAATCGGACGGCAATCAGCACCTCCCTCACCACAAGCATAATTAAGTGCAGCCTGCAGCTTCTCCTCTCCAGCTTTCCTGTTTGCCACGCACCAAGTCTGGTCCACTGATGCAGCCGGAGAAATGCAGCCGGATAAAATTTCTTCAATTGAAAGGGATAACAATGACATGTAATTAATCAATAAAGATTAAAGAAAAAAAATCAATAACGAGAAGAAGTGATAGAATACGTACTAGGAGATTGAGTGACCACGTAAGCAGCACCACCAAAATCGCATGTGCCCGCTGCACGAGCCTTCATCTGATAATAACTGTTGAAAGCATACGAAGCGTGGGCCTCTAGTGTATTCGGATCATAACAAGTGGCACCTTTCTGAATCAGACGGCAATCAGCACCTCCCTCGCCACAAGCGTAATTAAGCGCAGCCTGCAGCTTTTCTTCTCCAGCTTTCATGTTTGCCACGCACCAAGTCTGGCCCACTGATGCAGTCGGAGAAATGTCACCGCCTGTTGCCGGTACCTGGCTCTTGCTTCGGTTGATCGGCGTTGACTGACCACCTTTCAAGCCCTCTTGTGTAAGTGGAATATCGTACACTTTCTCTTCAGTGGGATAAAACAACCCGTAATTCCTCTCTGATGTGGGGCCTGGCTTTTGATTCTCATTGAACAAAGCGAAAAGGTAAACGTTAAGTGGATCCTGGGGTCTCAAAGGGGTCCCACTACCCGCTAAAACTCTGCGCACTAAATTCCCATTATACGACGCTGCATTTTCCTCACTTGCACCAACCTCGTTCTGATCACCCATTGAAGGCCACCCGGTTTCCGTGACCACTATCTTTACATCATCGTATTTAAGGGTTGACATGGCTGCAAAAACAGCATCGACTTGAGCATCGAAAAGGCTATTGTACTTCAACCCGTTACTCGAGTCCACCACACCTGGGTTTTCTTTAAACAAAGCATAATCCAAAGAGATCTGATCCGAGTTGGCTTCGTATGCAAAAAATGGGTAGGCATTAACCATGAGATATGACCCCGTTTGGCGTAGAAAATCCAACATGGGCTTGATCACGGGTTCGATCAAGTCGGATTTGAAGGATCCGGATGAAGATGGGTATGAGTTTTGGAGTGCACTGAGAGCAATAGGTGAAGAAATTTTGATAGAAGAATTGATGTTGTACTTGACCAGTGAGTTGTGTATGTTTTTCATGGCAGGTACAAGGTACTGGGTCATGTTTTTCGGGTAAACAAACACTTCGTTACCAACAGCAATGGCGTCTATACGGGTGGTCGGGTAATACTGGGAGATGTTGGCTTGGACCCAGGCATCGGCGAATGATTGGTCAGCGGCTGTTGAGGAGAGGAGCTCGTTGGGCAGCGCAACGATGACGTTTATGCTCGAATTGGCAAGTGCAGTGAGTACAGATGAGTCAGTATCGAAGAGCTTGACTCGGTTGAGTCCTTGAGATTTTAGAAGCTCTACTACTTTCGCTGGTGGTGGCAGGTTGTTCGCTACTCGACCATAGTTTACTCCTATTATACCCGAATCTGCCAAAATGAAATTAAAATTAAAAATTAACATTTTGTTCATACAAAATATATTCACGAATTAATCTAAAAAAATTGCAGCAAATACAATAATACAAATATATTCTTGCAAAATGATAGTGTACCTGCAAATGCAAAGGCCATATATGAGAGAAGAATAAAGAAAGAGAATGTGAGGGTAGCCATGTTTTGATTCTGAGAGGAACAGAACAAGTAAAAGAAAGAGAGAGAACGAGAGAGAGAGAGAGAGAGAGAGAGAGAGAGAGAGAGAGAGAGAGAGAGAGAGAGAGAGAGAGATTTGTTCTTACTTTCGGTGTAAGATTTCAATTTTATAGGCTGAACAGGGAGAGGGAGAGAGAGACGGCTATAGAGTCGGTTAATGGAGATTGGAGAGGGGGAATGGTGGACCCACGTGGGAGAGATTAAAGATAGCGAAAAAAAAGATGGGTTTGTTTTTCTTCTTATCTCCACATCTATGGCTTTTACTTCCATGTCGCGCAACTAATGGAAGCCACCTATTTGAGTACTTGACCGTTTCAGTACTGTTGATCCCAGCGTGTGCGTGTTTCCACAAAAAGGGTTGTAAAGATATAAGTATGTCTCCAATCCTTCTCAAATATTTATGAAGTGTGTGTGTGTGTGTGTGTGTGTGTGTGTATATATATATATATATATATATATATATATATATATATATATATATATTGTTGGCTTTACCGATGATATGATTGTTTCATATGTATTAACTAATTTTAGCATTTAATTTTAGAACTATTTTGTAGTGTTTATCTGTTGTTCATGTTTGGGGACGACAATTCAATCTGAAATCATGGGCTTCGTCCCATCCCATCTCGATTTGGGGAAAAAACACCTCTTTTTCGGGGATTAGGACGAGGATGGAAAAAAATTTCTCCTCGTTATCTTGACGGGACAGGGATGAAGATATATGTACCCATCCTGAACTCGTCCCAAATATTTATTAAGTACTTATATATATATATATTTGATGAATTAGTATATTTATAATCTCAATTCAATGTAAAATTTTGTGGTGTGATGATAATTTTGCAATTCAGATTGTTTTTAGCACTTTGTTTAGAGTTACAGAAAGTGAGAAAAACTCTCCACGAAAATTTGATTCCAAAAAGAATTTTTTCCCATCACCATCCCCGAAGGTAGGATGGAAAAAATTCTTACCTCGTGAACTTGACAAAGATAGAGATGAGAAATATAAATGTGACCTTGACTCGTCCCGTTGCCATCCTTATTCACATTGTTATATGATGATTAAGTTATAATGACACGAGGTTCACACTAGCTAGAACCCTTAATCTTCAAGAATCACCATATTTTTCTAATTTGGTTGTTTTTCCCAGAGATGACAAAATTGAATTTCATATATGTCAATTTGCTAATGTTTTTGTCAATACTCAATTTTGTGACACTGAAGTGTGATTGAAAAATTTGTCCAAACTTTTTTTTATAATGAAAAGTTTGTCCATTAAGGACTTACAACTAAGGATAGAGACATGGGAGTATTTTTTTTTATTCCGGCTATGTACGGAGACAAGAAATCAAGGCATCACCAATTTTAACTGTAGTTTTGGAAAACAACTAGGTGATTGTTTGATTTGTGGATGTACATGCAAACATTTTAGGGTTTATATGTTAAGAGGACAATATAAAAAATAGAAAAGATAAATTGCACTAAAAAGGTCCTCAAAATTTGTGAAGGAGATATAGATTTGATGGGATTACTTGTTGAGTGAGATTAACTTAATCTTGTTTAGAGATGGCAATTCGTGGGTTTTTTTTTTGTGGTTAATTGATTCGAACTGCATCTGTTTAAGCGGGTATGAATAGAAATAAATGGGTTTTTAATGGTTATGGATAGTATTTCATGATTTTTAATGGTTTCGGATTCGGATAGCAGGGTAAACGGATACCGTTTTGGATACGTAAAATTTCATGGGTAATCTACCCGTTGCCATTCTTAGGTAAAAAGGGATAGCAATTCGTTGATTTTTCACGGTTAACCGATCTGAATCGTACCCGTTTAAATGAGTATGGATAGAAATAAATGGGTTTTTCACGGTTATGGATAGTATTTAATAGTTTTTAATAGTTTCTTGTTCGGATTCGGATAGCAGAGTAAGTAAACAGATATGGTTATGCATATGTAAAATTTTGCAGGTAATCTACTTGTTGTATTTGGCAACAAAATAAAGGATTATGAACGAAGTTGAAATTAAGTTAATTCAATCCATTTTGCCCAAATTAAAAGGTTAGTTCAATTCCACCAGTTATGCACCAACCAAACGGGCCCTTAGATATGTGCAAGCCTTATTCTAATCTGACCATAGGTATCCTAGGTTTTGGTTCATGATAGAAATTCAATCAATAAAGATAGAGTGCAGACGTATTCAAGGACCAATTGATTTAGAATTTTGGTCCCAAGGACCGAGTCTACAACATTTACAAGCCAAAAAGCCCATTTCTCTAAAACTTGGGTAATTTGTGTTATCTGCAATGACACAAGTTTGAGATGGGCTAGGCTTGTAGTGAGTTGGCCTCATTTCAACCTCAAATTCAATCATCCATATGTAGTTATCATAAATCATATTTCTTCGGTCCCAGTTTATATCTATCTTGACAAATCTTGATAGTTGATCAAGATCAACTATTGAGGTCTATAAGATCAACATTCTAGATCTATCAAAGAAAATCTGCATCATTGATCTTGATCAGCGATCCAAATCTACTTTGATCAATGATTTAGACCTGTCATGGTAGAACTAACCAAAATTCCAACCAAATTCCAATGTGTTTGCGTTGCTTTCTGCGTCGTGGTAGCTGCAACTACAGGTGGATTCAGATAGAGTTTTAATCGAGCTATTTGAGTTTAGTCAAAGTTTGGCTTATCGAGCTTTATGTTAAACTCATGCCTGAAAAATAAGTTCGAATATCCTATCGAGTCGAGTCTGAATACTTTACTATTCTACTTGTGAGGTTCACAAACGATTCGATAAAGTATTATCAAACTCGAACCGAACTGAACTTAAACCAATATTTATATATTAATATTAATATTTTATTTGTTAAAATTAGAGTCCAAACTGAGTTTGAGCTTGAACGCTTTAAGCTTGAGTTTATCCTCATCAAATGTACTTATCAAGTTTGTTCTTCAGTTCTCCATAATCCTCCAAATCTATAAAATAATAATAATAATAATAATAATAATAATAATAATAATAATAATAATTTTTAAGTTTCCACGCTAAAAGCCTAATCCTAGAGCTTTGCAGCTAAGACTACTAATATGATTTTTCATAAAACCTACATATTCCCTCAAGTTAACCTTAAACTCTTTATTTTTTTTAAAAGCAAAAGAGCAAATTTTATTGATAATCATATGACAAACCACACAAACGGCCTATACTACACATAAAACTGTCACAAGAAAATAAACAAACAACTAATCCAGCCACTGGCTACAACCGCAAGCCAATATGTAACGAAGCATTAATATTATCCGTTTTGACATACTCAATTGATATATCAAGATTTGATCTCATCTTGGAACGTCACAATCTTTTTTTTTTTTGGTACAGTGTTTTCACTTTGTGACTCCACACTCAGTAACTCACCTCTGAGTTACCAAGACTTGACTCCCGTCTTAAAGCATCACAATCTCCCATCTTTTTGGCACAGTGTCCTCGTTGTGTGGTCCAACACTCATCAACCCACCTCCGAGCTTTTGAAAACCTGGCTATAATATCATTATAATGACCCGATCTCTCACTTAGCACAATATTGTCCGCTTTGGCACATCAAATCTCACGGTTTTAAAACGTGTTGTGCAAATAGATATGACAATCACCTTATAAACAACATAGTCACATCCTCTATAACCGATGTAGGATACCAAACTTAATCGCATCTTGGGCCATTATAAGATATGACCTCCCACTTGGCATAATATTTCCGCTTTGGCACACCATGCTTCACAACTTTACGCATCCACTTACATGCATCACCAAGCGATGTGGGATTCCGAGAGCTCACAGGCTCTATAGAAACTTGGTTATCTTTTTGCCTATCAAACTCCCACTTAACCTCATCACCTGCCAACTCAACGAGAAGTTTACCTTCCATGAAACCACTCTTAATTAATTTATTAGCAGGTTGGCTCTCCACTTCATCCACATCTTCCATGGGAAAAGTATTTACCTTCCTAGAAAAACTTAATGTCCCAAACCCACAGGTAAAATACAAATGCACTTCTCACATCCTTGAAGTAATCTACTAAAACTCTTAGTCGTACGACTTTATGGGTGTTGCACAAACCTTACAAACAATCCCTTCCGCTTGGAAGCTTATCCCTTCCTCTCGGAAGCTTATCGCTTCCTTTCGGAAGTTAATCCCTTTACAATAAGTATGAGTTACTGTAAAATAAATGGTAGAGAGATAGCAATGAATGCTATTACAACTAAACAATATCTCTCTTTCAAAGTAAAACTTGAAGAATAACTCAACAATAAATGTTTCAAAGCTTTTTTGTATTAATGAGCAAAAACTTGATTGAATGTGTAATCTTTTTTCTTTGAATGCTCATATGAATGGATTTATATAGCCTTGAATCAATATGGCCGTCTGACACTGACTTGGTACATTTTGATACATTAAATGCTTAGGTCTGGCGCCTTAACGATCATATTTTTCGAATTACCAGTCGACTAGGTCTTATTACCAGTCGATTGGGTCAAGTGAAAAGTCTCACTTTTAAGGCTTTGAAGAGTACCAGTCGACTGGGGACTTACTGTCCAATATACCAGTATACTGATTTGAAGCACCTAGTCGACTGGGGACATATTGTCCTATATTCCAATCTTCTGGTATAAGTAGTCAGTCGACTGGGTTGCCCTTCAACCCAGTTTTTCATGTTTTTCATGTTTTGATTTAAAAACGTTTGAATGAATAGTTTTGTTAAAATAATTTTTCAAAAGGAGCCATAAGACAAGCTAGTTACCTCAACAAGTGAGATTTACAATTTGTTTCAATACCTTATACCTATACTAGACCTTCTGTCTTGACTTGCTATCTGAATCGGGTTGAGTTCTTGATTCTTGGTTGTATGCTTTTATCGTTTAAAACACTTAGATAACACTGTTAGTATAATAAGAATTGTGTTTTGTTATTATTAAAATTTAGATGAGGGTAAACAACTTCACTATGAAATAAATACAAATAGAGACATAAATTATGAGACAAAATAGTCCTCTTCCACCTCATTTTCTAATTTATTCGGCTGTATAATTATATAAAAATGAAGCATATACTTCACTATGAAATAAATACAAATAGAGACATAAATTATAAGACAAAATAGTCAAACCAAATGATAACAACCATACCAGTTCATCATACTATATTTGAATAAATACATTAAAAATAAAAATAAAATGAATCCAATTTTCTAAACCTATCAATAAAAGAAAAGAATAAAAGCTAAGCCCCAATAAATCTGCAACTGAAATTCACCAAACCCTTCAACCTTTTCCCATTCAGTACCTTGTAGGCAATTCACAATTGCCAAATCCTGCAAGATAACAAAATTTTTTAGCCTAACTCAAAGTAACAACATAAGTTGATATAACGGAAAAAAAAAAAAGCAAGTGATTTGTTTTTTTTATGTGTCGTCGAATGAGGTGGAACTAAATCGAACAACTCAATTTATTTTATTTTATAAAACATATATATATATATATATATATATATATATATATATATATATATATATATATATATATATATATACTCTAAAAACTCGATTGCCTCAGGTTCTGCACGAGCGTGAATTTCACTTTAATTTTCTTAACTGGAGTTTCACTCGAAGCTTGAGTTCAATTTTTTTAACTCTGACTCAAATTGAATAAGCTTTTTCTCATGAGCCAAACTCAAACACAACTCGAGCTTGAATCCAATCTTAGTTGTCAAGACGAGGATCAACTCGAATCTCTTACCTAAAATAGTCTGAATTAACCATTAAACCAAAAAAAAAAAAAAACAAGGCTAATTGGGCAAAAAGAACCTTGTAATCATGTGAACAGCAGTAAAAATAAAGACAACTTGATAATGTTCTTCATCTCTAATAATGTCTTTAGTTGAATTGCCAACTGCTAAAGTTTAGCAGGAAAATTTGTCAACTGTTTTAATGAATATTCTAACCATTTGATGCAAAAGTAAATCCACTTTCTAGCCGAATTTATTGAAAAGAATTGGGAAAATTAATAAACTATAAGATTATTTTCCTATAATTTTATTTTCTAATCAATTTTGCTAAGAAAACGGTTTAATTATTTTGATTTATAGAGGCGTATTATAAACATGCAGGTATTTTTTTATCAATGATTTGACTCGTGCAAGATAAAATTCCTTCAATTGAAAGGGATAACAATGAAATGTAATTAATCAAGAAGAATTAAAGAAAAAAAATCAATAACGAGGAGAAGTGATAGAATACGTACAAGGAGATTGAGTGACCACGTAAGTAGCACCAACAAAATCACACATGCCTGCTGCACGAGCCTTCATCTGATAATAACTATTGAAAGCATACGAAGCGTGGGCCTCCCGTGTATTCGGATCATAACACGTGGCACCGTTCTAAATCGGACGGCAATCAGCACCTCCCTCGCCACAAGCGTAATCAAGTGCAGCCTGCAGCTTCTCCTCTCCAGCTTTCCCATTTGCCATGCACCAAGTCTGGCCCACTGATGCAGCCGGAGCAATGTCACCACCTGTTGCCGGTACTTGGCTCTTACTCTGATTGATCGGCGTTGACTGACCACTTTTCAAACCCTCTTGTGTAAGTGGAATATCGTACACTTTCTCTTCAGTGGGATAAAACAACCCGTAATTCCTCTCTGATGTGGGGCTCGATTTCTGATTCTCATTGAACAAAGTGAAAAGGTAAACGTTAAGCTCAAAGGGGTCGCACTACCCGCTAGAACTCTGCGCACTAAATTCCCATTATACGATGTTGCATTTTCCTCACCTGCACCAACCTCGTTCTGGTCACCCATTAAAGGCCACCCGGTTTTCGTGACCACCATCTTTACATCGTTGTATTTAAGGGCTGACATGGCTGCAAAAACAGCGTCGACTTGAGCATCGAAAAGGTTGGTGTACTTCAACCCGTTACCCGAGTCCACCACACCCGGGTTTTCTTTAAACAAAGCGTAATCCAAAGAGATCTGATCCTAGTTGGCTTCGTATACAAAAAATGGGTAGGCGTTAACCATGAGATACGACCTCGTTTAGCGTGGAAAATCCAACATGGGCTTGATCCCGGGTTCGATCAAGTCGGATTTGAAGGATCCGGATGAAGATGGGTATGAGTTTTAGAGCGCACTGAAAGTAATAGGTGAAGAGATTTTGATAGAAGAATCAATGTTTTACTTGACCAGTGAGTTGTGTATGTTTCTCATAGCGGGTACAAGGTACTGGGTTGTGTTTTTAGGTCAACAAACACTTCATTACCAACAACAATGGCGTCGATCCGGGTGTTCGGGTAATACTGGGAGATGTTGGCTTGGACTAAGGCATCGCCGAATGATTGGTCGGCGGCTATTGAGGAGAGAAGCTCGTTGGGCAGCACAACATGATTTAAACATGGTTAAGGTTTAAACAAGAAGTGGAAGAGTGAAGTTCAGCATGTTAAAGGAATGCACACAAGTGTGCGCGGCACATGGGAAGTATGTGTACCTCACCATAGAATGAAGAAAAAGAGAGCACACCAGTGTGCACCGCAGCCCAGCTCTTCCTAGTCCGGGATGCCCAGCATGAAGGCTGCCTAGAACCAATGTACACCATGGCTTAGACTCCTCTAGGCCACGGTGCCAAGAAGGGTTACAAAGAAGACTTGTTTCAGCCCTGCTTCAGGCCGCAGCGCGCCCTGTTCCAGGCCGCGGCCTGAAGGCACACCAAGGCTAGTTTTTCAGCCTTATATTGAGTGCATGGATGCAAGATCAAAATACACAGCTTGACTAAAGATTGATCAAGGGCCAAGGTTGATTGGTAATCAAGATCTAAGGGTGGATATTGACCCTCAAGATTGGACAAGAAGTTGGTGCCCTATATAAAGGGTCACCTAGCTTCATTCTCAACAACAATCAATACAAGACAAGAGTTGTGACATACAAGTGATCAATATAAGAGAGAATTGTGTGAGAGTGCAAAGACACAAAACATAAGAGGGACTCATTTGTGAGGCTGGTTGTAAAAGATATAATAGTATAGATTAAGATAGAGAGCACTGTAATAGTTCTTATCTTCTTCTTTTCTTCTCTTTTTTGTTTCTTCAAGAACTTAGGTTTCTTGGAGAGGGTTGCTGTGATTGTAAAGAACCATTGATTTAGTGCAAAGAGTTCAGAATAACTCACGAGGATGTAGGCAATTACCGAACCTCGATAACAAATCGTTTGTCTTCTTTCTTTCTTTGATTTGTGTTCCTGTTTTCGATTCCTAATCTTTACAAGTCATTCTAGACTTGGGTGTTTGGAAGATCACAATCTGGGCATTTTGTCAAGGTGATTTTCAATAGTGGTATCAGAGCTTGCACAGCTGGGTATTGGAGGAAAAACAGAAGGTGTCAGAGCAAGACTCCAAGAATCAAAGAACAAACTTCTTGGGTGATTCAAGAACGGAGTAAAGATCAAGATCAGATCGTGTTCTTGAGGTTGATTCAAGAATGATGTTGAGATCAATCTTCAATTGTGTTCTTGAGGTTTAGAATAAGTTGGAAAGCATTTGTGGGTGCTGCACATATCTGGGATCATCTCGGCAAGATGGGATCAAACTTCGTTGTTGAGAAGTTTGATGGAAAGGGAGATTTTTCCCTGTGCAAGCGGAAGATCAAGGCTGTTCTTATGCAACAGAAGGTGGACTTGGCTATTGGAGAAGATGATGCTTTTCCAATAAGTGTCACAGAGGACCAGCGAATTGAGATGAAGAAGATGGCATATAGCACCATCTTCTTGCACATGTTGGATAGTGTCACAAGGGAGTGCGGAGACTTGGAAGATCCTGCTGTCATATGGAAGAAACTAGATGAGTTGTTTCTTACCAAAACTCTCCCTAACAAGATTTATCTTCTTAAAAGAATCTTTGCTTTTAAAATGGATCCTCGTAAAGAGTTGCAAGATAATCTTGATGTCTTTAATAAACTAGTTCAAGATTTAGCTAGTTGTAGTATTAAATTCCCGAATGAACAATTGGCTGTTATTTTATTAAATTCTCTTCCTGATTGTTTTGATAATTTGATTAATGCTATTGAGTATGGAAGAGATACTTTAACCAAGGAGATTGTAATCAATGCCATAAGGGCACATGATTTCAAATCCAAGATGAGGGAAGCATCAAGTGGAGAAGGGCTGTTCATTAGAGGAAGGCCAGTAACTCGGAATGGCAGTAGCATTCATGGCAACTACCAGGAGAAATCAAGAGGTAGAGGGCAGAGCCATGGAAGATCTCATTCCAAAACAAGACTTGGAGGGAAGAGGTGCTTCTACCTCAACAAGGAGGGCCATTTCAAGAAAGATTGCAAGAAGAGGTTGTGGGATGAGAGAGGAGGAAGCCATACCAAGAATGGAGAGGCTTCGATTGCTAAAGAATAGCAAGATGATGTTCTTGTTGTGTGCTCGAATGTGAGTAAGAGGCAAGGCAGCGAAAAGTGGATCCTAGATTCCAGGTGCACTTATCAAATGTTCCTTCACAAGGAATGGTTCAAGAATTTCAGGGAGATCAATGATGGAAGGGTCTTCTTGGGTAATGACAATTCTTGCCAAGTGAAGGGGATTGGAGACATCTAGTTGAGGATGTTTGATAAAGTCACAAGGCTGTTGCAGAATGTGAGGTATCTTCCAGATTTGAAGAGGAATTTGTTCTCATTGGGGAAGCTAGATTCTTTGGGGTATTCATGCAAAGTAGAGGGAGAAAATATCAAGGTGGCCAAGGGATCTTTGGTAGTAATCAAAGCAACAATAAAAAATGGACTTTATGAGATGATCGGTGAGATAGAAATCAAGGATCAAGCAGCAAGCTTGATGGCTGAGATGGATAGGGTAGCCCTTTGGCACACTCACTTGGGATATATGAGCAAAAGGGCCTGCAAGTTCTTAGCAAGGATGGCCTACTTGGTGGAGATAAAGTAGAGAAACTGGATTTTTGTGAGAGTTGCATTCTTAGGAAGCAGCACCGGGTCAGCTTTAACACCGGAGTGCACAAGTCTAAGGAGATTCTTGACTACATTCATTTAGACCTTTGGGGACCAGCAAGAACACCAACACAGGGAGGTAAATTTTACTTTTTGTCTTTAATTGATGATTATTCAATAAAAGTTTGGGTTTATTTGCTTAAGAATAAATCAGATGCCTTGAATAAATTTGTTGTGTGGAAAAAATTGTTTGAGACTCAAACGAGTAGGGTAGTTAAGGCTTTACGAACTGATAATGGCTTAGAATTTTGTAATAAGGATTTTGATAAATTATGTGAATTAAATGGCATTTTAAGGCATAGAACGGTTGTAAAAACACCTCAGCAAAATGGAGTTGCTGAGAGGATGAATAGAACCCTTATGGAAAAGGTTAGGTGCATGTTAATAGGATCCGGTTTACCAAAATATTTTTTGGGGGAAACTGTGTCTACTGCTGCATACTTGGTAAATAGATCATCCTCTAGAGCTTTAGAGCTCAAGACTCCTGTGGAGATGTAGAGTGGGAAACCCCCTGAGTTGAGCAACCTTAGGACTTTGGGTGTGCTGCATTTGCACATCAAAAGGATGATAAACTTAACCCAAGGTCTAGAAAATGTGTATTTCTAGGGTATGGTGATGGGGTTAAGGGATATAGGTTGTGGTCCTTAGAACCTAAAGGAATGAAACTCATTATAAGTAAGGATGTTATTTTTAATGAATTGTTATTTCTCTTCTTGGAAAAACTAACCCTGTAGGGGCTAGTGAGGAAACCAGTCCGAAATTTGTGGAGCATTACACCAAGGAGAATTCGGTTCAGGTAGAGTAGAGGAGGCAAGAGGGTTTGGACCAGGTAAAGCCCTTGAATGAAGGCCATGCTTAAGACACTCAAGAGAAGGCTGAACCAGATGGGGTTGATGCAGCAAGTCAGAATGACTACCAGATCACAAGGGTCCGGGAAAGGAGGGTTGTTAGACTACCTTTGAGATATGGGTTTGCGGATGCTAATGTAGCAGCTCCTTGGACAGAAGGAGAGATGAGTGACCAGAAACTTACATGGAAGCCATGGAGTGTAAGGATTCGTCAAAGTGGCAGCTAGCTATGGAGGAAGAAATGGATTCTTTGATGAAGAACAACTTTTGGGAATTGGTGCCCAAACCAGAAAAACAGAGAGTTATGGATTGTAGATGGATCTACAAGATCAAAGAAGGGAATACTCTAGGAGATGAAGTCGGTATAAAGCTAGGCTGGTGGCGAAGGGGTTCACACAAAAAGAAGGCATAGATTTCACCAAAATCTTCTCACTAGTTGTGAAGTACAAGACAATACAGATAGTATTGGCAATTGTGGTCTAATTTGATTGGGAAATAGAGCAAATGGATATGAAGACAGCGTTTTTACATGGAGGGCTTGATGAGACCATCTACATGAGGCAACCCGAAGGCTATGAGGAAGGAAGGCAGGGAGAGTTGGTGTGCAAATTTAAGAAATCTCTCTATTGCCTCAAGCAATCACCTCAGCAATGGAATAAGAGGTTTGATTTCTTTGTAATCAGCTTGGGTTTCATGAGGAGCTACTATGATTCGTGCTTGTACTACAAGGGGCAGAAGGTTGAGGAAATGGTGATCATCCTCATCTATGTTGATGATATGTTGCTGGTTGGGAGTAGCATGGAGAGGTTAAGAAAATTGAAGTCTTAACTCAGTGAGGAGTTTGAGATGAAGGATCTTGGCCATGCACAAAAGATCCTTGGGATGTGTATCATCTGGGAAAGGGAGAGAAACAGATTGAAGATCTCTTTAACTTCCTATATAGAGAAGATGATATCTAAGTTCTCTATGGAAGATAGCAAACCAGTGAAGGTTCCCCTTGCTAGTCATTTCAAGTTATCCAGCAATCAATGTCCGAGATCGGAGGCGGAGAAGAAAGAAATGGAAAAAGTCCCTTACTCTAGTGCGGTTGGTTCTATAATGTTCACCATGGTAAGCACTAGACCTGATATTGCTCATGCAATGAGTGTTCTCAGTAGGTTTATGAGTAATCCCAAAAAAAAGCATGGGCTTGGGATGAAGTAGTTGCTGAGGTACTTGAAGGGAAGCCCAGAAGTGGGGCTGATTTATGAGAAGAGGGGTAAGTCTATCTGTCTTGAGGGTTTGCAGATTCGGACTATGGAGTAAACTGGGATAAAAGAAGATCGATTACCTCATACTTCTTCAACTTAAATGGATGTTGTGTAAGTTGGAAGGCTCAGTTGTAGCCTGTGGTAACACTCTCAACAACCGAGGTTGAGTACATAGCAGCAATGGAAGCCATAAAGGAGGCTATGTGGTGCAAAGGGTTGTTGGAAGAGTTGAAGGTCCTAGAAGAGCAGGTGGTGGTGTATTTAGATAGTCAAAGTGCATTGCACTTGTGTAAGAATTCGGTGTTCCATGAGAGGACAAAGCACATGGATGTTCGGTACCATTTCATTCGGGAAAATGTTACGAAAGGATGCATTCATGTGGACAAGGTAGCCATGGAGGAAAATCCTACAGATTTAGGCACCAAGGTTCTACCTCTAAGTAAGTTCAATCATTGCCTTGGACTACTTAGGATTGGAGTTGGTTGATTGATGACTTAAGATGAGTTTGGATCCTGAAGTTCTCTGCACAATGGTTGGGGTTTAAACACTTAGACAAAGGTAGAGATTGTTGGTATTTGTCTAAGGTTTAAACATGGTTTAAGCATGGTTAAGGTTTAAACAAGAAGTGGAAGAGTGAAGTTCAACATGTTAAAGGAATGCACATAAGTGTGCATGGCACCTTGGAAGTGTGTGCACCTCACCATGGAATGAAGCAAAGGAGAGCACACCAGTGTGCACCATAGCCTAGGAAGACATTGAGGCTGCCCAGAACCAGTGTGCACCGCGGCTCAGACTCCTCCAGGCCGCGGCGCCCAGAAAGGTCACAAAGGAGACTTGTTTTAGCCCTACTTCAGGCCGCAGCGCACCCTGTTCTAGGCCGTGGCCTGAAGGCACACCAAGGCTAGTTTTTCAGCCTTATGTTGAGTGTGTGGATGCAAGATCAAAACGCACAGCTTGACTAAAGAATGATCAAGGGTGAAGGTTGATTGGTAATCAAGATCTAAGGGTGGATATTGACCCTCAAGATTGGACAAGAAGTTGGTGCACTATATAATGGGTCACCTAGCTTCATTCTCAACAACAATCAATACAAGACAAGAGTTGGGACATATAAGTGATCAATGCAAGAGAGAATTGTGTGAGAGTGCAAAGACACAAAACACAAGAGGGACTCATTTATGAGGCTGGTTGTAAAAGAGAGAATAACATAGATTAAGATAGAGAGCATTGTAATAGTTCTTATCTTCTTCCTTTCTTCTCTTCTTTGTTTCTTCAAGAACTTAGGTTTCTTGGAGAGGGTTACTGTGATTGTAAAGAATCATTGATTTAGTGCATAGACTTCAGAGGAACTCGCGGGGACATAGGCAATTGCCGGACCTCGATAACAAATCGCTTGTCTTCTTTCTTTCTTTGATTTCTGTTCCTCTTTTCGATTCCTAATCTTTACAAGTCATTCTAGACTTGGGTGTTTGGAAGATCACCACATGGACATCTTGTCAAGGTGATTTCCAACAAGTTTATGCCCGAATTGGCAAGTGCAGTGAGTACGGCTGCGTTAGTATTGTAGAGCTTGACTCGGTTGAGTCCTTGAGATTTTAGAAGCTCCACTACTTTCGCTCGTGATGGCAGGTTGTTCGCTACTCGACCATAGTTTACTCCTATTATACCCGAATCTGCCAAAATGAAATTAAAATTAAAAATTAATATTTTGTTCATGCAAAATATATTCATGAATTAATCTAAAAAAAATTGCAGCAAATACAAAAATACAAATATATTCTTGCAAAATAATAGTGTACCTGCAAATTCAAAGGCCATATATGAGAGAAGAATGAAGAAAGAGAATGTGAGGGTAGCTATGTTCTGATTCTGAGAGGAACAGAACAAGTAAAAGAGAAAAAGAGAAAAAGAGAGAGAGAGAGAGAGAGAGAGAGCGAGAGAGAGAGAGAGAGATTGGTTCTTAATTTCGGTGTAAGATTTCAATTTTATAGGCTGAACAGGGAGAGGGAGAGAGAGACGGCTATAGAGTCGGTTAGTGGAGATTGGAGAGGGGGAATGGTGGACCCACGTGGGAGAGATTGAAGATAGCAAAAAAAGAAGGGTTTGTTTTTCTTCTTGTCTCCACACCTATGGCTTTTACTTCTATGTTGCGAAACTAACGAAAGCCACCTACTTGAGTACTTGAACGTTTCAGTATTGTTGATCCCAACATGTGCGTGTTTCCATAAAATGTGTTTTTGTAGATCTATTAGCACAAAGTTTATGGTGTGGCTATTTGTTCACAACCGTACACGTGTTTGATTTCGGTGGATATCATAAGGACCAAGCAATGAAGAACTGAAGGTACATTAGTAGGTTTGTTGACCTAACTAATTAGGGTAAATTTCATTGGAGGTAATAGATGTTAGGTGCATTTTGTAAGTTGCATCTTTACTTGAAATCAATAATTCTGGTTATTGATGAAATTACGGATTCACTAAAAAATTCTTGTTAAGTTCTCGGCTAAATATTTATTTTTGCCTCGTGATTATTGATTTTTTTTATATTTTAATCACACATTTATCAATTTTGTATTTAAAGCTTGAAATTTCACTGGAGTTCCATCGAACACTAACTCAACGTTGAGGTGACTTGAGAGATATTTTGGTGACAAAATTTCTACCAATTTGTAATTAAAATCTCTTTTCCTCTTCTATTTTCCTTTAAACTAAACAAAACTGAGAGATATTGAAGAATGAAATAAATATATGTAGAGAAAAACCTTTTCATTACGAGCCGGATAGAATCATCATCAACACTCTGTTCCGTTTCAACTTCAATCTGTTATTGTGGAAAGGCAAATATCATCAAGACTTCATGGGATATAAGATTTATATTTGTAAAAATCATCTCTCAATCCATCTCGATGCTAAACTAGTGCTCGGATGGAATTCCGAAGAGATTTTAGACCTTAAATCATCTAAAATGTCAAATCGAATAATTTCAAATAGTTTAAGGATTTGATTGGTACGATTGATAGATGTGTGACCAGAGTAGAACACGATCAATAATTGTATGAAAAAATAATATGCATTTAATCTAAGATCTATTATATTTTTTTTTCTGAATGAGAGGAACTCTTTGAATTGGATGGTGAAAAATATCTTTGATATTTAAAAAAAAAAAATTATAAGCAAGAATCTCTGATGTTTTGCACCTTAAATCATAAAGATTGTCACTTGATTAACAAAAATACATGGGTCATGTGTGAAGTTGGTGAATCTGTAATTAGCTATATGACATATTTTGTTACATTTACTTAATTGCTTGTGATTTCCAACAATTTAAATTTTGTTACATCATATCCTTCCCATTGTCATCATAAACATAACCAAACTTTTTATCCAAATCCCACTTATCAAATGCCTCCTTCCTATTCTGTGACCTTCAAAACTAACATCATTCCCCAAGACTCTTTTCTTATAAAACCATTTCCATTTCTTTTTCTTTCTGAACAACAATTTTGCATAAAAAGGATGAGCATTATGTAAAGAGGCATTAATATTATCCATTTTGACACACTCAATTGATATATCAATATTTGATCTCATCTTGAAACATCACAATCTCCTTTCCTTTTGGTACACTGTCCTCGTTGTGTGGCTCCACACTCAGCAACCCACCTCTGAGTTACCAAGACTTTACTCCCATCTTGGGGCGTCACAATCTCCTATCCTTTTGGCATAGTGTCTTCGCTGTGTGGTCCCACACTCACCGACCCACCTCCTAGCATTCGAAAACCTGGCTCTAATACCATTATAATGACCCAACCTCTCGCTTGACACAATATTATCCGCTTTGGCACATTAGGTCTCACGGTTTTAAAACGTGTTGTGCAAGTAGAGATGACAATCACCTTATAAACAGCCTAGTCACATCCTCTCTAGCCGATGTAGCATACTAAGACTTAACCCCATCTTGGGCCGTCATAATGACCGGACCTCCCACTTGGCATAATATTTTCCGATTTAACACACCATGCCTCACAACTTTAAAACGCGTCCACTTACATGCATCATCAAGTGATGTGAGATTCTGAGGGCTCACAGGCTCCGTAGAAACTTGGTTATCTTTCTGCCTATTGTTGTGAGTATTAAATTACTCGCAAGCACACGAGTCGTTTGCAATATAGTGTTGTGCAAGTGCGAGGTCGAATCCATAGGGACTTGCGTTGTGAAAATATAATTTTATCTAAACTAACCTTATTTTAACCTAGTTCCAAATTTTGAATTGTATTTTTGCAATATAAACTTAAACTAAATTGGTTTAAAGCAAATGATAAAAAGACTAAGGTTTCTGAATCCACCCCGCCGAAGTTAAGCATATATCTCAATGTTCTAACAATAACCTATCAAAACATTCTATGAATCCAACTTAAGACAAAAAACAACGAATATCCCGATTAAACCAAAAGCATCCAATGTATCTGCTTTTAACAAATCACAAAGAAAATCCAATTTAATCGAAAACAATTCGATGTATCCGTCAGATGAAACACAAGGAATATCCAACATAACAATTTAAACACAATCAATCATAAGATTCTACTCAAATAATTGACAGAACATTTATACTAAAAAAACATCATAATTGTATAAACAAAACTGAAACTAATATGCTAAACAACGGCGACGCTTCATCTTCAACCTTAGTTAAAGATTCTAGCCACTTATAGTTATGAAACTATAGTTCATAATAAAAGTGCTAAACATTTAAACTAAACAAAACAAAATGAAAAGAAATATTTACTATACAAGGGAGAAATTCCACTTGCTCAGGGTATCCAAAAATTTAAGGAGCGCTAAAAATCATGAAATTTGTTCATGAGTAAGCTTAAAAAATCTAACCCATTTTCACAATGAATAAGAATTTAAAACCTAATTACTTACAAGAAACATGCTAAGAAATCACAAGCTCGAATCAACGTAAAGTGAATTAGCATATACTAATGAGGTTTCCAAATAAGTTCAATGTACAATGTTTCCACATCTCAAGATTTATAGAATTTCTCATTAGAATGAACAACAATGGCATAGTTTTATTTTATTTTATTTATTTTTATTTTTTTATATAAGGCTCTGCTATGTTTAGTTCCCTTAAGCTTTCTAATTGACCCATGTAACGAGTATTTAGTCAATGACTCCCAAACCAGATGGTTTTAGGGCATTAGGTGTAAAGACACCCCTAATGACTTACTAACTCGAGTAAAAAAGGCTACGAAACTAAATTGGCCTTAATGCTACCAAGTAAAATTTTCACCTTTTGACGTGAACACTCCCTGCTTACTGAGGCAAGAGGTCCAGTTACTCAGCGAAAAAAATCGCAATGATCATTATGAATAAAATTCCCACCTTTTGACGTGAACACTCATTGCTTACTGAGGCAAGAGGTCCAGTGACTCAATGGAAAGTTTATTGATGATGACAATTTTTTTTTCTATGCCCAAGTGTTAATCCCACAAGTCATCCTGTTTCAGTTAAGATAAGAAACATACACATTAACATCACATGTCACCCTCACACAAATATGTGCTAATGTGCACGTGTTAGATTGGCTCAAACATGTGAATTCTCAAATGCCTAAAGTAAGTAACTAAAGTTTAAACTCTATCTATTATCAGATCATGTGTTCAAAGTTTTAAACACACCAATGAAATCACATCACAAATTTTCAGATCAACCAAAATTTTCAAACGCACATGAACATGCATTTATCTTCACGAAGAAAAAAAAAACAATAAATTAGGACAAAGTGTGTGTATCGTGTCTCCCATACCCCCAAACTTGAACTGAAGTATGCATTGTCCTTGAAAAATAAATACTGGAAAACAAAAAATATTGGAAATGAACATTAATCATAAATGTGTAAAATAATAAATAAGCAGAAAGGATAAGCTGTGGGGTACCTCCTATGAGCGCTAAGTTTAAAGTCTTCAGCCAGACTCTCCCTAGTGGACGATATTTAATCTGAGTAAATAGGATCCTCCAACAATATCATCTCAATGTCCGGACTCCTCAACTCTAAGAATGGTTTTAGCCTCTGTCCATTTACCTTGAAAGTGTTACCATTCTTTGGATCCTCAATCTCGATGGCCCCATGAGGAAAAACCGACCGAATAATAAATGGGCCTGTCCAACAAGATTTGAGCTTGCCTGGAAAAAGATGCAAGCGTGAATTGTAAAGAAGAACTTTTTAACCCGGCTCAAAAACTCGTCTCAAAATGTGTTGGTCATGAGTCTTCTTCATTTGTGCCTTGTAGGACCGTGCACAATCGTATGCATCATTCCGTAGCTCTTCTAATTCATTGAGTTGGAGCTTCCTTTGTGTGCCAGCCTTCGAAAGATTGAAGTTCAACTGCTTGATAGCCCAATAGGCTCTATGCTCTAATTCAACCGGAAGGTGACATGCCTTTCCGTACACAATACGATAGGGAGACATGCCAATTGGCGTCTTGAAGGCTGTCCGATATGCCCACAGTGAATCAGTCAATCGCAGAGACCAATCCTTTCTACTAGGGTTCATAGTTTTCTCTAAAATGTGTTTGATCTCGCGATTAGAAATTTTCACTTGTCCACTCGTCTGTGGGTGATATGGGGTGGCAACCTTGTGTGTGATGAAATACTTCTTCACCAACTGCTCAAAAATTCGGTTGCAAAAATGCTTACCTCCATCACTTATGATTTCTCGAGGCGTACCAAATCGAGCAAAAATAGTGTCCTTCAAAAACTGGACCACAACTCTGTGGTCATTGGTCTTGCACGCAACAACCTCCACCCACTTAGACAGATAGTCCACAGCAACTAGAATGTACAAGTTGCCAAAGGAGTTTGGGAATAGTCCCATAAAATCAATGCCCCACACGTCAAAAATCTCAATAATCAGAATAGGGTTGAGGGGCATCATATTCCTCCTAGAAAGACTCCCTAACTTTTGGCAACGCTCACAAGATATACAGTAGGTGTGAAAGTCTCAGAACAAGGTAGGCCAATAAAATCCACAATGCAAAATCTTTGCAGCGGTCTTTTTAGCACTGAAATGGCCTCCACAGGCATGATAATGACAAAAGGCGATGACATTAGATTGGTCATGCTCAGGAATACACCTTCTAATGATCTGATCAGGACAATACTTGAACAGGTAAGGATCGTCCCAGAAAAAGTGTTTTACTATGGCCAAAAACTTTGATTTATCTTACCGCCCCCAATGCAAAGGCATGTGTCTGGTGACAAGATAGTTCACTATATCAGCAAACCATGGAGCGGGATTTTGAGAAATGAACATCAACTACTCATTAGGAAAGGTCTCAGAAATGGGAGTGGCGACCTTAGTGAAATCCACAATCAATCTAGATAAATGGTCTGCCACCACATTTTTAGAACCTTTCTTATCCCGAATCTCGATGTCGAACTCTTGAAGTAGCAAGATCCATTGGATAAGACGAGATTTAGCATCTTTTTTAGAGAAAAGATACTTCAAGGCTGCATGATCTGAGTAGATAATGACCTTAGATCCTAACAAGTAGGATCTGAACTTGTCTAATGCAAAAACGGCTTCTAACAACTCTTTCTCAGTGGTAGAGTAATTAAGTTGTGCGTCGTTTAGAGTTCAACTTGCATAATAGATAACATGGGGAAGTTTATCAACACACTAACCCAAAACAGCTCCAACAGCATAGTCTGATGCGTCACACATAATCTCAAAAGGCACACCCCAATTGGGTGGCTAAATAATGGGTGTGGACGTCAGAATCTTCTTCAGATCCCCAAATGCTTTCTTACAGTCCTCATCAAATATAAATGGGGCATCCTTCAACAATAACTTGCACAAGAGCCTGGTGATTTTGCTGAAATTTTGGATAAATCGCCTGTAGAAACCTGCATGGCCCAGAAAAGAACGAATCTCCTTCACCGTACGTGGGGGTGTAAGATTGGAAATCAAGTCCACCTTCGCTTTGTCGACCTCAATCCCTCGATGAGATATGATATGCTCCAGTACAATTCCTTGCTTGACTATAAAATGGCACTTCTCCCAATTAAGCACTAGGTTCTTATCCTTGCACCGCACTAAAACCAAAGTGAGACGGTGCAGGCACTCCTAAAAGGTTTAATCAAAGATGGAGAAGTCGTCCATGAAAATCTCTAAGAACCGCTCTACCATGTCAGAGAATTTACTGACCATGCATCGCTGAAAAGTAGCGGGTGCATTGCATAACCCAAAAGGCATGCGACGGTAGGCGAATGTCCCAAAAGGACATGTCTCCTGATCTTCGAGGTCCACGTGGACCTGGTTATATCCAAAATAACCATCCAAAAAGCAATAATACTCGTGCCCAGCCAAACGCTCCACCATCTAATCAATAAATGGAAGTGGAAAGCGATCATTTCTTGTGGCAACGTTCAACTTATGGTAGTCTATACACACTCTCCACCCTGACTGAACACGAGTTGGCACCAACTCGTCGTCCTTATTCTTTACTACCGTCAATCCCGTTCGCTTGGGCACGACATGAATCAGGCCCACCCACTTGCTATGAGAGATGGAATAAATGATCTCTGCATCTAACAGCTTAATTGTTTCTACCCTCACAACCTCTTACATAGTTGGGTTGAGCCTTCTTTGTGGCTCCCTCAATGGCTTGACATTCTCCTCCAAATGTATCTTGTGCATTACCACCGAGGGGCTGATCCCCTTAATATCCTCTATAGTCTAGCAAATAGCTTCCTTGTGCTCTCTTAGAACATCTAATAATTTCTCCTCTTGAGCCTCACCCAAATCTGATGCTATAATTACAGGCAAACAATCGGCTGGACCTAAGAACTTATACTTAAGATTATCCGGTAAAGGCTTAAGTTCTTTCTTGGGGGTTTCAGGTGCTGCAGTCTCCTCTGTTTCATTGTTTTCTCGAGGATCAGACTCCAAAATGGCATTCACTTACTCGAGTAACTTATCTAAGCCCAAGTCCTCTCTAAAGTGAGCAAAGCATGCCTCCAAGGGGTCCTTAATGCTTGATTCATCCACAGTGTCCTCAAGAATCTCCTCTATCAAGCATACATTTCTCACTTCATCATACTCCAGTGGTTGCCTAGTGATATCAAAAATGTTTAACTCTATTGTCATATTTCTGAAGGAAATCTTCATCACCCCTGTCCTACAATTGATCAGGGCATTAGCTGTGGCTAAGAATGGTCACCCTAGAATAACTAGTATCTAAATCTCTACATTCTGAACCGACTATGTGTCAAGCACAATAAAATCCACGGGGAAATAGAACTTATCTACTTTTATCAAAATGTCCTCAACTATTCCCCATGGTATTTTCACTGACCTGTCAGCCAATTGAAGCGTTGTGTTTGTGGGCTTCAATTCTCCTAACCCTAACTGTAGATATATTGAGTAAGGCAGAAGATTCACACTTGCTCCTAGATCCAATAGAGCCCTTTCGATATGGCTGACTCCTATCGTGCAAGAGATGGTAGGATACCCCGGGTCCTTATATTTGATGGGTAGCTTGCACTAAAGGATTGAGCTAACATACTCGGTCAAAAATGCCTTCTTCGGGACATTCATCCTTCTCTTGATAGTGACCAAGTCCTTTAAAAACTTGGCATATGACGGCACTTGATGGATGGCATCCAAAAATGGGATATTGATTTGGACTTGCTTGAATACCTCTAAAATTTCCTCATACTTCCCTCCTTTCTTGGGCGCCTGTAATCTCTCGGGGTATGGCGCTTTAGGTATAAATGACCTAAGAGGGTCCTTCACAGTAGGTGTGGTTGTAGATGGCTCAACATCTCTCTTCTCCTTATTGCCACCTTCTTCCCCTTGCTGCACAACAGGGGTCTCTTCTACTCGATTGTCCACTTGTCTCCCAGACCTCAATGTGATAATCGATTGCACTTGTTCCTCCACGTGCATAGGAGCTGATAAAATTTCAACCATAAAGTGTCCCTTTGGGTTGGCCACGGGTTGACTGGGGAACATTCCCTTCTCTCTTTCACCCAAATGACTTGCGATTTGACCCATTTAACTTTCTAGCTTGGTAATCGCTTGGGTGTTTACTATTGTCGCACTCCTCACTTCGCTGATGGATTGGCCAGTCATCTTCATAAAATCCTTTAGGGTGTCCTCTAGTAACTGTGAAACTGGAGCTGGTGTATGAGTGGGTGCTTGGTAAGCAGGTGATGGTGCTGGATGGGCAGAACGACCATGATTAGGAATTTTTGGGGAAAATCCGGGAGGATATTGATTGTGAGCATGATGAGGGGCTCCTCCCTGATTCATTGGTTGGTTCTACTTCCATGAAAAATTTGGGTGGTTCCGCCACCCTGGATTGTACGTCTCGGAGTACGATCCATTTGACTGCCTCCAATAGTCATTGAAAGCGTTTACTTGTTCCATAGGATACTCGGCAAAAGCCAGCATTGATGGAAAATTCTGTGCTAGATGCATAGGACTAGCACAGATGGAACAACTATCAACATTGAATGTGTTGGTAGCATTGATGGACTGGCCCACGGTAAGAGCGTCAATCCTCTTAGTGAGAGCATCTAACTTCATCCTCAGGTCAGTGTCCTCCTTTACCTCATAGATGCCTCATCTCTTGGGAGCACGAGTGGATTTATCTCGACAGCTTGAAAAATCCCACTGTTGCAAGTTATCGGACAACTTGTCCAATGCCTTGTATGCTTCCTCCCCCGTCAGACTCAAGAATGCCCCCCCATTCATAGACTCGATCATGTTACGGTTGGGTTGAGTCAACCCTTTCTTTAAGTTTTCATTTTCATCTTTAAGAAAGTCTTGAGAAGAATCATAAAGCAATGAAGATAGGTTATTTTTTTCTTCTTTTAGACTTATCATCTCTTTAGAAAGAGATGACACCTCTTTATTAAGAATGGAGTTCCTAGAATCGAATTTCTTTAATTATTCATGCATTTCATTTATAACTTCTATCAATTCTTCACTACTACTAACAATGTTATTTTTTGAAGAGGGAGAAGTCAATACCTCATTTTCATCATCGATTGCCATAAGACATAGGTTTGCAATTTCCTTGTATCCGATCTCTTTATTTGAGGAGTCTTCTTTTTTGTCATCACTCCAAGTGGTTGCAATCATAGCTTTCTTTTTAAAGCTCTTGTATGGTTTGCTCGTAGCTGTACAATCGGCCTTGATGTGACCGGGCTTTTTGCGTGCATAGCACACAAGTGGTTCCTTTTTTGAAGTGGAATCTTTCTGTATGGTTTCTTGCTTTTCTTCAAGAATCTGTGAAACTGTTTGGTGATTAAAGTCATCTCACCATCTTCTTCACTGCTCTCTACCTCTTCTTCCATTTCCACTTCTTTGTTGCTTGTAGAGGCTTTGAGAGCAATCAACTTTTTCTTCTTCTCATCATCATTGACAATGGGATTCATTTCTTCCATCTTGTATGTCAATAGTGATCTGAGAAGTGTCTCAATGTCAAATTTGTCATGATCTTTGGCCTCTGTGATGGCTGTCTTCTTTGCTTTCCAAGTGGGTGGCAAAGATCTTAAGATTTAGTTCAAACTCCTCAATGTTCCTACCAAGAAGCTTCAAACCATTAACAATAGTTGTGAAACGTGAATGCATTTGAGAAATTGTTTCGTTAGGAGACATTTTAAATGATTCATATTCGGATACTAGCATATAGATTTTTGATTTTTTAACCTCGCTAGTTCCTTCATATGTAACTTGCAGTTTATCCCAAATCTTCTTAGCCGAAACACATGCGAAAATTTTATTATATTCTGAAATATCTAAAGCACAATGTAAAATGCTTGCGGCTCTACTTTTAAGAGATATCATTTTACAATCCTCATCATTGAACTCGGTTTTGAGTTTAGGCATTATATGATTGATTTCTCCAATAGTTATTTCCTTTGAAGGAATTCTAGATCCTTCCTCAATGACTCTCCATAGATTATAATCTTGTCCTTCAACAAAGATTTTCTTCCTATTTTTCCAATAGTTATAGTTGGAGCCGTTGAACAAGGGAGGCCTAGTGTAGGAATGTCCCTTTGAATAGCTATTTGATATCATCGGATCAACTCAAGGATTTTAAGCCTGAAATTGAGAACGAGGCTCTAATACCAATTGTAGACTGAGGTTCCAACCCAAGAAGGGGGTGAATTGGGTTTTTAAAAACTTTCACTAACTACTCACAAGTTTATAAAAACAGTTAAGAGCACAAGCGTATAAAAAAGTAAAGTGCTTTGAATAAAAGAGTTTAAGGAATAGAAAGTGCAAACTCAGTTTATAGTGGTTCGGCAATATCAGATTCATTCTGACCCTACATCCACTCTCTTCAAGGAACCTCCTGATGCAGCCGAAGAAATGTCACCGTCTGTTGCCGGTACCTGGCTCTTGCTTCGGTTGACCGGCGTTGACTGACCACTTTTCAAGCCCTATTGTGTAAGTGGAATATCATACACTTTCTCTTTAGTGGGATAAAACAACCCATAATTCCTCTCTAATGTGGGGCCAGGTTTCTGATTTTCATTGAACAAAGCGAAAAGGTTAACGTTAAGTGGGTTCTGGGGTCTCAAAGGGGTCCCACTACCCGCTAAAACTCTGCGCACTAAATTCCCATTATATGATGCTACATTTTCCTCACCTGCACCAACCTCATTCTGGTCACCCATTGAAGGCCACCCGATTTCAGTGACCACCGTCTTTACATCGTCGTATGTAAGGGCTGACATGGCTGCGAAAACAGCATCTAGTTGAGCATCGAGAAGGCTGTTGTACTTCAACTCGTTACTTGAGTCCACCACACCAGAGTTTTCTTTAAACAAAGCATAATACAAAGAGATCTGATCTGAGTTGGCTTCGTATGAAAAAAAGGGGTAAGCATTAACCATGAGATACGACCCCATTTGGCGTAGAAAATCCAACATGGGCTTGATCACGGGTTCGATCAAGTTGGATTTGAAGGATCCGAATGAAGATGGGTATGAGTTTTGGAGCATGCTGAGAGCAATAGGTGAAGAGATTTTGATAGAAGAATCGATGTTGTACTTGACCAGTGAGTTGTGTATGTTTTTCATGGCAGGTACAAAGTGCTGGGTCGTGTTTTTCGGGTCAACAAACACTTCGTTACCAACAGCAATGGCGTTGATGAGTGCCAAATATTGCATATTTTGGCCACTTAATTTACATTTTTTAGCTTATGAATTTGTTACTTTGAGTTGTTTTTCGTTGTTTTACAGGTTTACAGGCTTGGAAAGGAGTTTCACTCAATTGGCAGAATTGCTCGTACAGATCAGCCATTTTTTAGGATTAAACTGTATTGATTTAGGAAGAACCATGAGATGAGCCATATATGCTTGGAAATATCCCGATGTCTATTTTCTAGGGAATCTTATGGATCAATAAAATGATTTTTCTAGAGAAAGTTATGGCAGTTTTAGTAGACAAAGGTCAGGCTGTGCATGATTTCAGCGTGACAGATCAGCCATTTTTTAGGATTTAACTGTATTGATTCAGGAAGAATCAGGAGATGAGCCATATATGCTTGGGAAGAACTGGATGTCTATTTTTTGGGGAATTTTATGGATCATTAAAATTATTTTTTTAGAGAAGTTATGGCAGTTTTAGTAGACAAAGGTCAAAGAGCAAAAGCTGGAATCTGCAGTATCCCACATCGAATTGGAAACACATTGCACTTGTGATGTTTCCCTATATAAGCTCCTCTTCACTTTATCTTTAGTGAGCAATCCAAGTGCCATTTTGGTGCAATTTGGAAGACTTCTACTAGCATTCTGGTAGATCTCCGAAGGCTTTGCTACCACGAGGGGAAGCACCGCCCAACAATGAGTGGAATTTCTCCCAATGTATAGTTAGTTTTAATTTATTTCTTTTTTTAGTTTTAAAGTTTAATGTTTAGTACTTTTATTATGAACTCTAGTTTCATGATTATGAGTGGCTAAAATGTTCAACTAAGGTTGAAGATGAAGCCTCGCTGTTGTTTGGCATAATAGTTTCAGATTTGTTTATGCAATTCTGATGTTTTTTTTAGTATAAATGTTCTGTCAATTATTTGAGTAAAATCTTGTGATTGATTGCATTTAAATTATTCTGTTGGATATTCCGTGTGTTTCATCTGATGGATACATCAAATTGTTTTTGATTAAATTGGATTTCCTTTGTGATTTGTTAAAAGCGGATACATTGGATGCTTTTGGTTTAATTGGGATATTTGTTGCTTTTTGTTTTAAGTTGGATTCATGGAATGTTTTGATAGACTATTTTTTAGAGCATGAAGATATATGCTTAACTTTGGTGGGGTGGATTCAGATATATGCTTAACTTTGGTGGGGTGGATTCAGAAACCTTAGTGTCTTTATTATTAGTTTTAAATCAATTTAGTTTAGTTTTTATTTGTTTTACAACATATAATTCAAAACTCGGAACTAGATTAAGATAAGTTTAGTTTAGATAAAATTACATTTTCACAACGCAATTCCCTGTGGATTTGACCTCGCACTTGCACAACACTATATTGCAAACGACTCGTGCGCTTGCGAGTAATTTAAAACTTACAACAAGTTTTTGGCGCCGTTACCGGGGAGTTGTTTTGTTTGTGAAATTTTTGTCTAAATTAATTTTATTTTTCTACTAGTTTAGTTAGCATTTTTGTTTTATTTTTTTAAAATTTTAATTTAATTTTAGTTTAGTTTATTTGCAATTGCCCAAAAATAAAATAAAATAAAATATAAAATATAAAAAAATGTAGATGAATCCAGCGTTGGTTTCACAGTCTTTAAAGGATGCCCTCAAGGATTTCATGAAGATGACCGGCCAGTCCATCAATACAACCAATACATTCAATGTTGATAGTTGTTCCATTTGTGCTAGTCCTATGCATTTAGCACAGAATTGTCCATCTACGCCAGCTTTTGTCGAGTATCCCATGGAACAAATGAACGTTTTCAATGACTATTGGTGGCAATCAAATGGATCTTACTCTGAGATGTATAATCCAGGGTGGCGGAACCACCCTGATTTTTCATGGACACAGAACCAAGTGATGAATCAGGGAGGAGTCCCTTATCATGCTCACAATCAATACCCTCCCGAATTTACTCCACTAGTTCCAAGTTATGGTCACTCAGCCTATCCAGCACCATCACCTGCTTACCAAGCTTCCATTCAAGCACCAGTATCGGTTTCACAGTTATTGGAGGACGCCCTCAATGATTTCAGGAAGATAATCGGCCAATCTATAAGCGAAGTAAAGAGTGTGCAAATAATAAACACCTAAGCGATTGCTAAGATAGAGAGTCAAATGGATCAAATCGTAAGTCACGTGGGTGAAGGAGAGAAGGGAAAGTTCCCCAGTCAACCTGTGCCTAACCTGAAGGAACAGTTTGCGGTGGGAAATTCATAAACTCCTATGCACGGGCAGAAACAAGTACAATCGATTGTCCTATTGAGGTCTGGGAGACAATTGGACAATCAAGTGGAAGAGAACCCTGCTATGCAACAAGGGCAAGAAAGTGGCAACAAGGAAAAGAGAGATGCTGAGCCATCTACAGTCACACCTATTATTATGGATCTCCTAGGTCGTTTGTACCTAAAGTGCCTTACTCTGAGAGATTACAAGTGCCTAAGAAAGAAGGGATGTCTGAGGACATTCTGGAGGCATGCTTTGCTTAGTTTGGAGAGGATTTGGACTTGGATAAGCTACTTGAGCAAGTAAATGCTATCTTAGAGTCTGCTCTTCGGGAGAGCAGTAAGACGGAGGCGACTGTGGGTGAATCAAGCATTGAGGACCCCCTGGAGGCATGCTTTGCTCAGTTTGAAGATGATTTGGATTTGGATAAGTTGTTTGAGCAAGCAAATGCTACTTTGGAGTTTGCTCCTCATAAGAGCAGTGAGACGGAGGAGACCATAGCACCCAAACCCCCAAAGAAGGAACTTAAGCCTTTACCGGACTATCTTGAGTATAAGTTCCTAGGTCCAACAGATTCTTTGCCTGTGACTATAGCTTCAGATTTGGTTGATGCTCAAGAGGATAAATTATTGGATATTTTAAGAGAGCACAATGAAGCTATTGGCTGGACTATTGAGGATATCAAGGGGATCAGCCCCTTGGTGGTGATGCACAAGTTACATTTTGAGGAGAATGCCAAGCCATCGAGGGAGCCATAAAGAAGGCTCAACCCAGCTATATAAGAGGTTGTGAGGACTGAAGTGATAAAGCTGTTGGATGTAGGGATCATTTATCCAATCTTTGATAGCGAGTGGCTGAGCCCGATTCATGTCGTGCCAAAGCAGGCTAGATTGACGGTAGTGATAAATAAAGACGACGAGTTGGTTCCAACTCATGTGCAATCAGGATGGAGAGTGTGTCTAGACTACCGTAAGTGGAATGCTACCACAAGGAAGGATCATTTTTCACTCCCATTTATTGATCAGATGGTGGATCGTTTAGCTGGGCACGATTAGTAATGTTGGGTTTGGCTGAAGACGTTAAACTTAGCGCTCATAGGAGGCACCCCACAGCAAATCTTTTTGTTTACTTATTATTTTACATATTTATGATTAATGTTTGTTTCCAGTATTTTTGTTTTCCAGTCTTTATTTTTCAAGGACAACACGTACTTTAGTTCAAGTTTGGGGGTATGCTATGAGCCATACCAGTTCAGCTACTTCTCCATCTCCCAGGTTAGCTCTTTCCATATTATTCACATATTGGGGACAATGTGTAAATTAAGTTTAGGGGTATGGGAGACACGTTACACACACTTTGTCCTAATTTAATGTTGTTTTTTCTTCGTGAAGATAAATGCATGTTCATGTTCGTCTGAAAATTTTGGTTGACTTGAAAAATTGTGATGTGGTTTCATTGGTGAGCTTAAAATTTTGAACACATGATTTGATGATAGAGTTTTAAAACTTTGTTACTTACTTTGGGCATTTTAGAATTCATATGTTTGAGCCAATCTAACATGAGCACATTAGCACAAAATTGTGTGAGGTATGACATGCGATTTCAATGTGTATGTTTCCTTGACTTAACTGAAACTAAATGACTTATGGGATTAACACTTGGGCATAGAAAAGCAAATAAATAAAAAAATAATGATCATCATCAATAAAATTTCCACTGAGTAACTGGACCTCTTGCCTCAGTAAGCAGTGAGTGTTCACGTCAAAAGGTGGGAATTTTATTCATAATGATCATTGCAAAACTTTCCGCTGAGTAACTGGACCTCTTGCCTCAGTAAGCAATAAGTGTTCACGTCAAAAGGTGAAAATTTTGCTTGGTAGCATTAAGGCCAGTTTAGTTTTGTAGCATTTTTTACTCGAGTTAGTAAGTTCTTAGGGGTGTCTTTACATCTAATGCCCTAAAACCATCTGGTTTGGGAGTCATTGACTCAATACTCGATACATGGGTCAATTAGAAAGCTTAAGGGAACTAAACATAGTAGGGCCTTATAATAAAAATAAATAAAATAAAACTACGCCATCGTTGTTCATTCTAATGAGAAATTCTGTGAATACTGAAACATGGAGACATTGTACATTGAAGTTATTTGGAAACCTCATTTGTTTATGCTAATTCACTTTACACTGATTAAAGCTTGTGATGTCTTAGCCTGCCTCTTGTAAGTAATTAAGTTTTAAAATTCTTATTCATTGCAAAGATGAGTTATATTTTTTTTAAGCTTGCTTATGAATGAATATCATGGTTTTGAGTGCTCCTTAAATTTTTGGATACCATGAGTGATGAACTTATCTTGATGTTCTTTGTTTTTCATTTAGTTTTTTGTTTTCTTTTGCTAAGGGACTAGAAAAATGTAAGTTTGGGGGTATTTGATGAGTGCCAAATATTGCATATTTTAGCCACTTAATTTACATTTGTTAGCTTAGAAATTTGTTACTTTGAGTTGTTTTTCGTTGTTTTACAGATTTACAAGCTTGGAAATGAGTTTCACTAAATTGCCAGAATTGCTTGTACAAATCAGCCATTTTTTAGGATTAAACTGTATTGATTCAGGAAGAACCAGGAGATTAGCCATATGGAAAGATTTGGATGTCTATTTTCTGGGGAATTTTACGGATCAATAAAATGATTTTTCTAGAGAAAGTTATGGCAGTTTTAGTAGACAAAGGTCAAAGAGCAAAAGCTGGAATCTGCAGTATCCCACATCGAATTGGAAACACATTGCACTTGTGATGTTTCCCTATATAAGCCCCTCTTCACTTCATCTTTAGTGAGCAATCCAAGTGCCATTTTGGTGCAATTTGGAGGACTTCTACTAGCATTCTGGTGGATCTCCGAAGGCTTTGCTACCACGAGGGGAAGCGCCGCCCAACAGCGAGTGGAATTTCTCTCAATGTATAGTCAGTTTTAATTTATTTCTTTTTTTAGTTTTAAAGTTTAATGTTTAGCACTTTTATTATGAACTCTAGTTTCATGATTATGAGTGGCTAAAATCTTCAACTAAGGTTGAAGATGATGCCTCGCTGTTGTTTGGTATAATAGTTTCAGATTTGTTTATACAATTATGATTTTTTTTTTAGTATAAATGTTCTGTCAATTATTTGAGTAAAATCTTATGATTGATTGCGTTTAAATTGTTTTGTTGGATATTCCGTGTGTTTCATCTAATGGATACATCAAATTGTTTTGATTAAATTGGATTTCTTTTGTGATTTGTTAAAAGCGGATACATTGGATGCTTTTGGTTTAATTGGGATATTTGTTGTTTTTTGTTTTAAGTTGGATTCATGGAATGTTTTGATAGGCTATTTTTAGAACATGAAGATATATGCTTAACTTTGGTGGGGTGGATTCA
Source organism: Bretschneidera sinensis (assembly GCA_023935145.1). Lineage (NCBI taxonomy): Eukaryota > Viridiplantae > Streptophyta > Magnoliopsida > Brassicales > Akaniaceae > Bretschneidera > Bretschneidera sinensis. Next base: position 13,402,843 of record CM043701.1, read on the forward strand.
GAAACCTTAGTGTCTTTATTATTAGTTTTAAATCAATTTAGTTTATTTTTTATTTGTTTTGCAACATATAATTCAAAACTCGGAACTAGGTTAAGATAAGTTTAGTTTAGATAAAATTACATTTTCACAACGCAATTCCCTGTGGATTCGACCTCGCACTTGCACAACACTATATTACAAACGACTCGTGCACTTGTGAGTAATTTAAAACTCACAACAGGCATTGATCAGGGTGTTCGAGTAATACTGGGAGATGTTGGCTTGGACCTAGGCGTCAGCAAATGATTGGTTGGAGGCTGTTGAGGAGAGGAGCTCGTTGGGCAGCGCAACGACGACGTTTATGCCTGAATTGGCAAGTGCAGTGAGTACGGCTGCGTCAGTATCATAGAGCTTGACTCGGTTAAGTCCTTGAGATTTTATAAGCTCCACTACTTTCGCTGGTGGTGGCAGGTTGTTCGCTACTCGACCATAGTTTACTCCTATTATACCCGAATCTACCAAAATGAAATTAATCTACCAAAATGAAATTAAAATTAAAAATCAATTTTTTGTTCATGCAAAATATATTCACGAATTAATCTGAAAAAAATTGCAAAAAATACAAAAAAAAATTATATTCTTGCAAAATGATAGTGTACCTGCAAACGCAAAGGCCATATTTAAGAGAAGAATGAAGAAATATAATGTGAGGGTAGCCATGTTCTGATTCTGAGAGAAGCAGAACAAGTAAAAGAGAGATATAAAGAGAGAGATTGGTTCTTAATTTTGGTGTAAGATTTCGATTTTATAGGCTGAACAGGGAGATGGAGAGAGAGACGGCTATAGGGTCGGTTAATGGAGACTGGAGAGGGGGAATGGTGGACCCACGTGGGAGAGATTGAAGATAGAAAAAAGAATAAGTGTTTGTTTGTCTTCTTGTCTCCACACCTATGGCTTTTACTTCCATGTTGCGCAACTAACGGAAAGCACCTACTTGAGTACTTTACCGTTTCAGTACTGTTGATCCCAACGTGTGCATGTTTCCACAAAAAGTGTTGTAGAGATATAAGTATGTCTCCAATCCTTCTTATATATATATATATATATATATATATATTGTTGGCATATATATATATATATATATATATATATTGTTGGCTTTACCGATGATATGATTGTTTCATATATATTAACTAATTTTACTATTTAATTTTAGAATTATTTTGTAGTGTTTATCTGTTGTTCATGTTTGGGGACAACAATTCAATCTGAAATCATGGGCTTCGTCCTATCCCATATCGATTTGAGGAAAAATCCCCTCTTGTTTGGGGATTGGGACGAGGATGGAAAAAAATTTCTCCCTGTTATCTTGACGAGACAGGGATGAAGATACATGTACCCATCCTAAACTCGTCCCAAATATTTATTAAGTACTTATATATATATATATATTTGATGAATTAGTATATTTATAATCTCAGTTCAACGTTCAATTTTATGGTGTGATGATAATTTTGCTATTTAGATTGTTTTTAGCACTTCGTTTAGAGTTACAGAAAGTGAGAAAAACTCTCCACGAAAATTTGATTCCAAAAAGAATTTTTTCCCGTCACCATCCCCAAAGGTTGGATGGAAAAAATTCTTACCTCCTGAACTTGACAAAGATAAAGATGAGAAATATAAATGTGACCCTGACTCGTCCCGTTTCCATCCTTATTAACATTGTTATATGATGATTAAGTTATAATGACACACTAGCTAGAACCCTTAATCTCCAAGAATCACCATATTTTTCTAATTTGGCTGCTTTTCCCAGAGATGACAATTGAATTTCATATATATCAATTTGCTTATGTTTCTGTCAATACTCTATTTTGTGACACTGAAGTGTGATTGAAAAATTTGTCCAAACTTTTTTTATATTGAAAGGTTTGTCCATGAAGGACTTACAACTAAGGATAAAGACATGGGAGTATATTTTTTTTATTCCGACTATGTACGGAGACAAGAAATCAAGGCATCACCAATTTTAACTGTAGTTTTGGAAAACAACTAGGTGATTGTTTGATTTGTGGATGTACATGCAAACATTTTAGGGTTTATATGTTAAGAGGACAATATGAAGAATAGAAAAGATAAATTGCACTAAAAATGTCCTCAAAATTTGTGAAGGAGATATAGATTTGATGGGATTACTTGTTGAGTGAGATTAACTTAATCTTGTTTAGAATGGCAATTCGCGGGTTTTATTTTTCTAGTTAATTGATTCGAACTATATTTGTTTAAGTGGGTATGAATAGAAATAAATGGGTTTTTTACAGTTACGGATAGTATTTCATGATTTTTAACGGTTTTGGATTCGGATAGCAAGGTAACTAAACGGATACGGTTTTTGATATGTAAAATTTCACGAGTAATCTACCAGTTGCCATTCTTAGGTAAAAAGGGATAGCAATTCGTTGATTTTTACGGTTAACCGATCTGAATCGTATCCATTTAAATGGGTATGGATAGAAATAAATAGGTTTTTTTACGGTTATGGATAGTATTTAATTGTTTTTAACGATTTCTGGTTCGGATTCGGATAGCAGGGTAAGTAAACAGATATGGTTATGCATATGTAAAATTTTGCAGGTAATCTACTTGTTGTATTTGGCAACAAAATAAAGGATTATGAATGATTGAAATCAAGTTAATTCAATCCCTTTTGGCCAAATTAAAAGGTTAGTTCAATTCCACCAATCGTGCACCAACCAAACGGGCCTTTAGATATGTGCAAGCCTTATTCTAATATGAACATAGGTATCCTAGGTTTTGGTTCATGATCGAAATTCAATCAACAAAGATAGACTACAGAAGTATTCAAGGACCAACTGGTTTATAAGTTTGGTCCCAGGGACCGAGTCCATGACATTTACAAGCCAAAAAGCCAATTTCTCTAAAACTTGGGCAATTCGTGTTATCTACCACGACACAAGTCTGAGATGGGCTAGGCTTGTAGTGAGTTGGCCTCATTTCAACCTCAAATTCAATCATCCATATTTAGTTATCATAAATCATATTTCTTCGGTCCCAATTTATATCTATCTTGACAAATCTATATCTATATCTATCTTGACAAATCTTGATAGTTGATCAAGATCAACTATTGAGGTATATAAGATCAACATTCTAGATCTATCAAAGAAACTCTGCATCATTGATCTTGATCAGCGATCCGAATCTACCTTGATCAATGATCTAGACCTGTCATGGTAGAACTAACCAAAATTCCAACCAAATTCCAAAGTGTTTGCGTTGCTTTCTGCGTCGCGGTAGCTGTAACTACGGGTGGATTCAAACAAAGTTTTAATCGAGCTATTTGAGTTTGGTCAAAATTTGGCTTGTCGAGCTTTATGTCAAACTCATGCCTGAAAAATAAGTTCGAATATCTTATCGAGTTGAGTCTGAATACTTTACTATTCTGCTTTTGAGGTTCACGAACGGTTCAATAAAGTATTATCAAGCTCGAACCGAGCTGAACTTAAACCAATATTTATATATTAATATTAATATTTTATTTGTTAAAATTAGAGTCCAAACTGAGTTTGAGCTTGAATACTTCAAGCTTGAGTTTATCCTCATCAAATGTACTTATCAAGTTTGTTCTTCAATTCTCCATAATCCTCCAAATCTATAAAATAATAATAATAATAATATTTTTTAAGTTTCCATGCGAAAGGCCTAATCTTAGAGCGTTGCAGCCAAGTCTTCCAATATGATTTTTCATAAAACCTACATATTCCCTCAAGTTAACCTTAAACTCTTCATTTTAAAAAAAAAGCAAAATAACAAATTTGATTGATAATCATATGACAAACCACACAAATGACCTATACAAACTATACACATAAAACTATCACAAGAAAAACAAACAACCAACTAATCCACCCACTGGCTACAATCGCAAGCCAGTATGTAACGAGAATTATGTAACGAGGCATTAATATTATCCGTTTTGACATACTCAACTAATATATCAAGATTTGATCTCATCTTAGAACGTCACAATCTCTCTTTTGTTGGTACAGTGTTTTCGCTGTGTGACTCCACACTCAGCAACCCACCTCTGAGTTACCAAGACTTGACTCCCATCTTGGGGCGTCACAATCTCCCATCTTTTTGGCACAACATCCTCGTTGTGTGGTCCAACACTCATCAACCCACCTCTGAGCTTTCGAAAACCTGGCTATAATATCATTATAATGACCCGACCTCTCACTTGGCACAATATTTTCCGCTTTGGCACATTAAGTCTCACGGTTTTAAATCGTGTTGTGCAAATAGAGATGACAATCACCTTATAAATAGCATAGTTATATCCTCTATAACCGATGTAAGATACCAAAACTTGATCACATCTTAGGCCGTTATGTAATACCCATATTTTTAAAGTAAAGGTAAATGTGTATTTTAATAAATATGACAAAGAGTTAAAATCCCAGAAGGCTGAATGAGGATTGAAGGAGACAAAGGTTGAAAAAAAAAAAAACGTGGCAGCAAGTCTACCACCTGCTGCCAACCAAGTGAATAATTTTGCCAAAGGTAAATCATGACGTCTTTGGCAATCATGATGTCTTGGAAAGTAAAATGTGTAATAATGGTTTTTGTCTCAAATAGGTGATAAGGCTCTAGATCGTGGCAGACTAAGAGAGGAAAAAATGTGCATAAATGACATATGTACATTTAGTGGATTTGCAAAGATTTCAAGGGCTGCCAACAATTTTAAGCAGCAACCTTATAAATATGCATACAGCTATGTGAAATCTTACGATACCTGCTCCTGCAGCTGAGAGAGTTGAGAAGGATCATCCGGATATGGGACCCAAAAAGTCCCAGCACTTTCTAGCTGAGCTGTCCTCCCTCCAAGGTGAGGTCTCTGCCGCTACCACACTTGTGCATCAGCGCATAGATAGTTTGGAGGCTTGGTTTGCACGACAGGAGGCTATGCTACAGGCTATTCTTGATCGCCTACCTCCGGCACCCGGTATCTCTTCGACTGCACCACCTGATGATCAGCAATGAGAGGGTACCACGTCTGGCTGAAGACGTTAAACTTAGCACTCATAGGAAGCACCCCAAAGCATATCCTTTTTAATAGCTTATTTTATTTTATTATTAGTATTTAATAGTTTACTTTTCTATAGCTGTTTATTATTACTTGTTTTCCATTTTATGTTTGTTTGTCTTTCTTTTTCAAGGACAAAGTGAGTGAATCCAGTTGAAGTTTTGGGGTGTGCTACGAGCCATGCCAGCCATTTAGTTCTCCATCTCCCAAGTCAGCTCCTTCCATACTATTCACACATTGGGGACAATGTGCAATTTAAGTTTGGGGGTATGGGGACACACTCACACACACACTATGTCCCTTTTTTTTTGTTGCTTTTAGAGATAATTACAATGTCATTCTGTTCTAATAAAATTTTGGGTGATCTAAACAAATGATATGATTTGATTCTATTAGTGAGCTTAACACCTTAAACATATAAGCTAATAATTAAGTTTTGAACCTAGATCACTTCCTTTTAGGCATTTAAGAATTCGTAAGTTTGACCTGAACAATCACGTGCACATTAGCATATAATTGTGTGGAGTATGACATATAATTTTGATCTGTATGCTTCTTTTACTTGACTATAAACCAGATGACCTATTAGATTAACATTTTGGCATAAGAAAATAGAAAAAAGATTGTTATTACTCAAAAAGAAAAATGCTCCTAATGATCAAAACAAACTTTCCACTGAGTAACTGGCCCTCTTGCCTCAGTAAGCAGTGAGTGTCACGTCAAAAGGTGGAAAAATTTTTGGTCACAAAAGATCTTTAAAAAGAACTTTTCACTGAGTAACTAGCCCTCTTGCCTCAGTAAGCAGTGAGTGTCACGTCAAAAGGTGGAAATTTTGATTGGTAGCATTGAGACCAGTTAGTTTCGTAGCCTTTTTTACTCGAGTTAGTAAGTCCTTAGGGGTGTCTCTACACCTAATGCCCTAAAACCATCTGGTTTGGGAGTCATTGGCTAAACACTTGTTACATGAGTCAAATAGAAAGCTTAAGGGAACTAACTTGGAAAAAGTCTCGCAAATAAAAGAAAAGAAGAAAATCTATGCCATCTTTGTTGATTCTAATAGGAAATTTGGTGAATCTTGAGTCATCGAAACACTACACATTAGAATTATTCGGAAACCTAATCTTTTATGTGCTAGTTCATCACACACTAAAGTCGAACTTGTGATGTCTTAAACTGCCTCATGAAAGTGATTTACGTTCAAAAACTCTTATTCATTGCAAAGATATGTTTATATTTGTTAAGATTGCTCATGAATGCACATCATAGTTTTGTGTGAAGACCTAAAACTTTTGTGAACACTATAAACATTGGATCTATCTATATGTTGTTATTTTTCATTTTAGTTTTTGTTTTATATTGCTAAGGGACTAGCAATATGTAAGTTTGGGGGTGTGATAGATGTTTAAATATTCATATTTAAGCCCCTTTATTTATATTTGTTAGGTCCTTAATTATGTTAATTTAGTCCATTTTACTTCATTTGTGTGTTTTACATGTTTTTATAGGGTCTTGGAGAAAAAGAAGCACTTTTGGCACCTAAAGGAAGAAACCTGGAAATCCTGGAGCAACTTCTGGTCAAAGTGCGATCGATTGCACTATTACATGCGATCGTGCACACACAAGAAGGATCGAGCGCAGCACTTGCGATCGAGCACAAGACGCATGCGATCAAGTGCACATGTACGGGTGTGAATAGTAAAACGACAGAACCAGTTTTGGAAATAAAGGAGGTTTTACGTTTTTGGAAGTTAAGGTTTCCAGAGCTTGCTAGGATTACTCAAGCCCTATAAATACACCTGTAAAGCACACACAAATCATCACTTCTAAGAGATCACTTCTTTTATCTTTCACTTTCGCTCGAAGTTGTAAGCTTTGAGAGAGAATTGACGCCTCTTCTCTCGGGTTTATTCTTTCCTCTATGTTTAGTTTATATATGATGTTCATCTTAGACAGCATGTGTAACTAACTCTTTATAGGGCTCGATTGAAGCCCTAGTTATGCTTTCCCATATATTTATTCATTGATTATCTTTGCCAATAGCCTTTTTTATGTTGCTTAACTTAATTAATACCTGTGTTTATTTAAATTCCTCATATGTATGTGTATGGCCAACATATGCATGTGGTATGGATTGGTTAGTTAGATCAATTTGGATGACCAAGTCCTGGGTCTAACAATAGTAACAAAAGATATCCACACTGGATTCTTGGGTTAATCAACATAGGAAACCAGGAGTAGATATCATGCCCTAAGTCTCATGTGGTTGTCAATTTCCACAGCTCTTATGCTTTCTTTAGGAACAACTCAGTAGATACCATGTTGAATCCCTCGAGAAAGAAAAGAGTTAGAGTAGATACCATGCCTAACTCATTGCTTAAGGAAATCAATAGCTTAAAGAGTATATACCATGCCCTTAGGTTGGCGACCATTAGGTATACATGATAAGGCTAGTGCATTGATACATTACACATTGGGAAAGTATGATTAGTGGTGGATATCAAAGCCCTATGTCTGTATTATTATTAAATCACATTCAACAGTTATTTAATTTTTTTTTTTACTTTGAAGAAACTAATTCTGAATTGAACTTTACCCATCCCTATGGAGATGATCTTACATTCGCACACTATACAAAATTGTTGACCTTGTGCACTTGCAAGTAAAATGAGTGCGATTATTTGCTTATTTATTTAGGTAAATAAACACACAACAAGAAGAAGTCGTACCAACAATAGAGAGGCTTCAGTTGCTAAAGGAGAACAGCAAGATGATGTTCTTGTTGTGTGCTCAAATGTGAGTAGGAGGCAAGGAAGTGAGAAATGGATCTTGGATTCCGGGTGCACTTATCACTTGTGCCCTCACAAGGAATGATTCAAGAATTTCAAGGAAAACATTTACGGAAGGGTTTTCTTGGGGAATGAAAATTCTTGCCAAGTGAGGGCGATAAGAGACATCTAGCTGAGGATGTTTGATGGAGTCACAAGGCTACTGCAAAATGTAAGGTATCTCCTGGATTTGATGAGGAATTTGATCTCATTGGGGCAGTTGGATTCCATGGGATATACATACAAGGCAGAGGGAGGAAAGATCAAGGTGACCAAGGGATCTTTGGTAGTGATCAATGCAGCAATAAAAGATGGACTCTATGAGATGATCAGAGAGACAGAAATCAAGGATCAAGCAGCAAGCTTGATGGCTGAGATGGATAAGGCAGCACTTTGGCACAATCACTTAGGACATATGAGCGAAAAGGGGTTGCAAGTTCTCAGCAAGGAGGGTCTACTTGGTGGTGAAAAAGTAGAGAAACTTGATTTCTGCGAAAGTTGCATTCTTAGGAAACAACATTGGGTCAGCTTCAACACCGAAGTGCACAAGTCTAAAGGAATTCTTGACTACATCTATGCGGATCTTTGGGGACCAGCAAGGACACCAACACAGGGAGGTAATCGTTACTTTCTGTCTTTAATTGATGATTATTCAAGAATGGTTTGGGTTTATTTGCTTAAAAATAAATTGGATGCTTTGAAAAAATTTGTGATGTGGAAAAAGTTGCTGGAGACTCAAATGAGCAGGGTATTTAAGGTATTAAGAACCGATAATGGCTTAGAATTTTTTAATAAAGATTTTGATAAATTCTATGAATTGAATGGCATTCTAAGACATAGAACGGTTGTGAAAACCCCTCAGCAAAATGGAGTTGCTGAGAGGATGAATAGAACCCTTATGGAAAAGGTTAGGTGCATGTTAATTGGGTCTGGTTTACCAAAATATTTTTGGGGAGAAGCTATGTCCATAGCTGCATACTTGGTTAATAGATCACCCTCTAGAGCTTTAGACTTTAAGACTCTCATGGAAATGTGGAGTGGGAAACCCCCTGAGTTGAGCAACCTTAGGACTTTTGGGTGTGCTGCATATGCACATCAAAAGGATGATAAACTTAACCCAAGGTCTAGAAATTGTGTATTTCTAGGGTATGGTGATGGGGTTAAGGGGTATAGGTTTTGGTCCTTAGAACCAAAAGGAATGAAACTCATAATAAGTAGGGATGTTATTTTTAATGAATTGTTATTTCCCTACTTGGAGAAAACTAACCCTGCAGGGGCTAGTGAGCAAACCAGTCCAGAATTTGTGGAGCATCGCATTAAGGAGAATTTGGTTCAGGTAGAGCCCATTGATGAAGGCCAAGCTTGGGGTACTCAAGAGGAGGCTGAACTAGAAGAGGTTGATGCAGCAAGTCATAATGACTACCAGCTCACAAGGGACCGGGAACGGAGGGTGGTTAGACCACCTTTTAGATATAGGTTTGCGGATGCTTATGTAGCAGCTCCTTGGACAGAAGGAGAGGTTGAACCAAAAACTTACATGGATGCCATGGAATGTAAGGACTCTTCAAAATGGCAACTAGCTATGGAGGAAGAAATTGATTCTTTAAGGAAGAACAACTCTTGGGAATTGGTGCCCAAACTAGAAAAACATAAAGTTATGGATTATAGATGGATCTACGAGATCAAATAAGGGAACAATCCAGGGGATGAAGTTCGGTATAAAGCTAGGCTGGTGGCGAAGGGGTTCACACAAAGAGAAGGTATAGATTTCACTGAAATCTTCTTACCGGTTGTGAAATACAAGACAATAAGGATAGTGTTAGCATTGGTGGTCCAATTCAATTGGGAAATCGAGTAAATGGATGTGAAGATAGCGTTCTTACATGGAGAGCTTGATGAGACTATCTACATGAGGCAACCCGAAGGCTATGAGGAAGGAAGGCAGGGAGAGTTGGTGTGCCAATTCAAGAAATCTCTTTATGGCCTGAAGCAATCACCTCGAAAATGGAATAAGAGGTTTGATTCCTCTGTAACCAGCATGGGTTTCATGAGGAGCTACTGTGATTCATGCTTGTATTATAAGGGGCACAAGGTGAAGGAAGTGGCGATCATTCTGATCTATGTTGATGATATGTTGCTGGTTGGGAGTAGCATGTAGAGGATAAGAAAATTGGAGGCTCAACTCAGTGAGGAATTTGAGATGAAGGATCTTAGCCATGCACAGAAGATCCTTGGGATGTGTATCGTTTGGGAAAGGGAGAGAAATAGATTGAAGATCTCTCAAACTTCCTACATAGAGAAGATGATATCTAAGTTCTCTATGGAAGATAGCAAACCAATAAAGGTTCCCCTTGCTGGTCATTTCAAGGTCTCCAGCGATCAATGTGTAAGATCAAATGAGGAGAAGAAAAAAATGGAAAAGGTCCCTTACTCTAGTGCGGTTGGATCTGTAGTGTTCACCATGGTAAGCACTAGACCTGATGTTGCTTATGCAATAAGTGTTCTCAGCAGGTTTATGAGTAATCCCGAAAAAGAGCATTGGCTTGGGATGAAGTGGTTGCTGAGGTACTTGAAGGGAAGCCCAGATGTGGAGCTGATTTATGAGAAGAAGGGTAAGTCCATCTGTTTTGAGGGTTATGCTGATTCGGACAATAGAGCAGACCGGGATAAGAGAAGATCGATTACTTCCTACTTCTTTAACTTAAATGGATGTTGTGTAAGTTGGAAGGCTTAGTTACAGCCTGTGGTAACACTCTCAACAACCGAAGCTAAGTACATAGCGGCTACGGAAGCCATTAAGGAGGCTATATAGTGCAAAGGGTTGTTGGAAGAGTTGAAGGTACTAGAGGAGCAGGTTGTGTTGTATTCGGATAGACAAAGTGCATTGTATTTGTGCAAGAATTCGGTGTTCCATGAGAGGACAAAGCACATGGATGTTTGGTCCATTTCATTTGGGAAAATATTACGGAAGGATGCATTCATGTGGACAAGGTGGCCATCGAAGAAAACCCTGCGGATTTAGATACTAAAGTTCTACTTTTAAGCAAGTTCAATCATTGCCTTGGACTTCTTAAGATTAGAGTCGATTGATATGATGAATCAAGATGAGTTTGGATACTGAGTTCTTTGTACATGGGTTCGGGTTTAAACTCTTAGACAAAGGTAGAGATTGTTGGAGTTTGTCTAAGGTTTAAACGGGAGAAGAAGATCAGCATGTTAAAGAATGTGTGCACACTAGGTCAGGTCGCAGCCTAGCTCTTTCCAAGCCACAGTACCCAGCATTGAGGAGGCTCAACACTAGTGTGCACAGCGGCTCAGCCTCCCCCAGGCTGCGGCACCCAGAAAGGTGATAAGAGGAGATGCTTCAGCCTCCCCCAGGCTTGCCCTGATCAAGGTCGCGGCTTTGAGGCACACATGGTCCATTTGGTTCAGCCTTTTGTTAGGTGCGTAAGGCATGTTCAAAATGTATAGCATCATTTAGGATTGATGAAGGGCTAAGGTTGATTGGTCCTTAAGATCTAAGGGTGGATATTGATCTTCAAGATTTGTCAAGAAGTTGGTGCACTATATAAAGGGTCACCTAGCTTAAATCTCCATATAAGTGTGAGGACTAACTTGTGATTGAAAGTGAGATCAATTGTAAGAGTGCAAAGACACAAAACAAGAGAGACTCATTGTAAAGACTGGTTGTTTAGAAAGAGAGAGTAGAATAGAAAGGGGATTCAAGGGCTTGTAAGGTGAATTTTCTTGGGAAAATTCCAGGGTTAGTTCTTATCAGTTTCTTGTACTTCTTCTTCTTTTGTTCTTTAAGACCCTGTGAGTTCTTGGAAGGGTATTGCTGATTGTAAAGAACTCCATTGATAAGATAGTGCAGAGAGCTCAGAGGACCTCACGGGGACATAGGCATATTGCCGAACCTCGTCAACAAATTGCTTGTGTTCTTTTCTTTCTTGCTTTGATTGGTTGCTGTCTCTTTTCTTTATATAAGTCACTCTAGACTTGGGTGTTTGGAAGATCACCTCCTGGGCATCATCCAAGGTGGTTTCCCAACACTTACTCATGAACAATCATCATGGTTTTATGTGCAACCCAAATTTTTGGATATTATGAAGAATGAATTTATCTTTGATTTTGTTTTCATATAGTCTTTCATTTTGTATTACTAAGGGACTAGCAATATTTAAGTTTGGGGGGTGTGATAAGTGCTTAAATAGTCATATTTAAGCCCCTTAATTTGCACTTCTTAGGCTCTTTGTTTATCTATTTTAGTATATTTCACTTCATTTTTGTGTTTTCTGTATTTTTCACTGGTCTTTGAAGAAAAGAAGACATTTTGGAGCTCTAAGGAAAAAAAAGTAAAGATTTGCAAACCAGCAAGAGCGCAACTCTCTTGTGATCGAGCGCACACTTAAAAGGCTCGAGCGTACACATGCGCTCGAGCGCAGACCCATGTGATCGAGCGCACACGCACAGAGAGGCGGCAAAGCCAGTTTTGGAAAGAAGTCTTCAGGTCTTATTTTGGAAATTAGGGTTTCTAGGGTTTCCTAAACCTTACAACTAGGCTTGTAAACACAAAAAGAGGGGTAGTTAGTTTTAGGTTAGGTTTAGTTTTACTTTTAATCTTCTATTTGAAAAGGGAGGCCGGAAGTGTGGAAGCTTTGGGAGACGAATTGATGACTCTTCTCTCGGGTTTCTTCTTTCCTTTATTTTATTATGTGTAACTAAAATTTTGGTAAGGGCTTGGTTGAAGCCCTAATTATGTTTATTCAATAATTCAATATTGGCGCCTTTGTGATATTTATGTTGTGATTCTTAACTTGATTAAGGCCTGTGTTTATTTAAATTCCTTATATGTGTCTGTTTGATCAACGTATGTATGTGGTATGGATTAGTTAGTTAAATCAATTTGGATGACCGAGTCCTGGGTTTAACAATAGTAACAAAAGATATCTTATCCGGATTCTTGGGTTAATCAACATGGAAAACCGGGAGTGGACCAAGCCCTAGGTCTCGTGTGGTTATCAATTTTCAGAGATCTTATGCTCTCTTAAGAAACAACTCAATAGATACCATGTTGAATCCCTTAAGAGAGAAAAGAGTTAGAGTATACACCATGCCTAACTCATTGCTTAGGGAGATCAATAGCTTAAGGAGTGGACCAAGCCCTTATGTTGATAAACATTAGGTATTCATGACATATTTAAAGCATTGGCATATTGTTTTATTGGAGTCGCATGATTAGTGGTGGATATCAAGTCCCTACGCTTTTATTATTATTATTTTAGACTCAATATTTATTTCTATCTATTTTTACTTTGTGAAATTAATTCTAAATCAAAATTCACCAATCCCTGTGGAAATGATCTCGCACTTGAACACTATGCTACTGTAGACCTTGTGCACTTGCAAGTAAAACAAGTTCGATTATTTGTTTAATAATTTAGGCAGATAAACGCACAACACATATCCCAGTCTTCTGGTATAAGTAGCCAGTCAACTGGGTTGCCTTTCAACACAGTTTTTCATGTTTTGAAATGTTTTTTACTTAAAAACGTTTGAATGAATAGTTTTGTTAAAATGCTTTTTCAAAAGGAGCCATAAGACAAGCTAGTTACCTAAACAAGTGAGATTTACAACTTGTTTCAATACGTTATGCCTAAACTAGACCTTCTATCTTGACTTGGTGTCTGAATCGGGTTGAGTTCTTGATTCTTGACTGTATGCTTTTATCGTTTAAAACACTTAGATAACACTCTTAGTATAATAAGATAACACTCTTAGTATAATAAGAGTTGTGTTTTGTCAATATTAAAATTTAGATGAGGGTCAACAACTTCACTATGAAATAAATACAAATAGAGACATAAATTATGAGACAAAATAGTCCTCTTCCACCTCATTTTCTAATTTATTCAGCTATTTAATTATATAAAAATGAAGCATATACCTCACTATAAAATAAATACAAATAGAGACATAAATAATAAGACAAAATAATCAAACCAGATGATAACAACCATACCAGTTCATCATACTATATTCGAATAAATACATTAAAAATAAAAATAAAATGTATCCAATTTTCTAAACCTAACAATAAAAGAAAAGAATAAAAGCTAAGCCCCAATAAATCTGCAACTGAAATTCACCAAACCCTTCAACCTTTTCCCATTCAGTACCTTGTAGGAAATTCATAATTGCCAAACCCTACAAGATAACAACAAATTTTAGCTTAACTCAAAGCAACAACATAAGTTGAAAAAAAAAAAAAAAAAAACAAGAGATTTGTTTTTTTATATGTCGCCGAATAAGGTAGAATTGAGTCGAACAACTCAATTTATTTTATTTTATAAAACATATATATATATATATATATTCTAAAAACCTGATTGCCTCAAGTTCGGCTCGAGTGTGAATTTCACTTTAATTTTCTTAACTCGAGTTTCGCTCGGAGCTTGAGTTTAATTTTTTTAACTCTAACTTTAATTGAATAATCTTTTTCTCATGAGCCAAACTTAAACACCCCTTGACTCGAGCTTGAATCCAATCTTAGTTGTCGAGACGAGGATCAACTCGAATCTCTTACCTAAAATAGTCTGAAATAACCATTAAACCAAAAAAAACAAGGCTAATTGGGCAAAAAGAACCTTGCAATCATGTGAACAGCAGTAAAAGAAAGACATAACTTGATAATGTTCTGCATCTCTATTAATGTCTTTAGTTGAATTGTCAACTATTTTAATGAATATTCTAACCATCTGGTGCAAAAGTATATCCACTTTCTAGCCGAATTTATTGAAAAGAATTGGGCAAATTAATAAATTATAAGATTATATTCCTATAATTTTATTTTCTAATCAATTTTGCTAAGAAAATGATTTAATTTTTTTGATTTATAGAGGCGTATTATAAACATGCGGGTATTTCTTTATCAATGATTTGACTCGTGCAAGATAAAATTCCTTCAATTGAAAGAGATAACAATGATATGTAATTAATCAATAAGGATTAAAGAAAAAAATCAATAACGAGGAGAAGTGATAGAATACATACTAGGAGATTGAGTGACCACGTAAGCAGCACCACCAAAATCGCACGTGCCCGCTGCACGAGCCTTCATCTGATAATAACTGTTGAAAGCATACGAAGCGTGGGCCTCTAGTGTATTCGGATCATAACATGTGGCACCGTTCTGAATCGGACGACAATCAGCAGCTCCCTCGCCACAAGTATAATTAAGTGCAGCCTGCAGCTTCTCCTCTCCAGCTTTTCTGTTTGCCACGCACCAAGTCTGGCCCACTGATGCAGCTGGAGAAATGCAGCCGGATAAAATTCCTTCAATTGAAAGGGATAACAATGACATATAATTATTCAATAAGGATTAAAGAAAAAAAATCAATAATGAGGATAAGTGATAGAATACGTACTAGGAGATTGAGTGACCACGTAAGTCGCACCGCCGAAATCGCTCGTGCTCGCTGCACGAGCCTTCATCTGATAATAACTATTGAAACCATATGAAGCGTGGGCCTCTAGTGTATTCGGATCATAACAAGTGGCACCTTTCTGAATCAGACGGCAATCAGCACCTCCCTTGCCACAAGTGTAATTAAGCGCAGCCTGCAGCTTCTCCTCTCCAGCTTTCACGTTTGCCACTCACCAAGTCTGGCCCACTGATGCAGCCGGAGAAATGTCACCGCCTGTTACCGGTACCTGGTTCTTGCTCCGGTTGATCGGCGTTGACTGACCACTTTTCAAGCCTTCTTGTGTAAGTGGAATATCGTACACTTTCTCTTCAGTGGGATAAAACAACCCGTAATTCTTCTCTGATGTGGGGCCTGGTTTCTAATTCTCATTGAACAAAGCAAAAAGGTAAACGTTAAGTGGGTCCTGGGGTCTCAAAAGGGTCCCACTACCCGCTAGAACTCTGCGCACTAAATTCCCATTATACGATGCTTCATTTTCCTCACCTGCACCAACCTCGTTCTGATCACCCATTGAAGGCCACCCGGTTTCCGTGACCACTATCTTTACATCATCGTATTTAAGGGCTGACATGGCTGCGAAAACGGCATCGACTTGAGCATCGAAAAGGCTATTGTACTTCAACTCGTTACCCGAGTCCACAACACTCGGGTTTTCTTTAAACAAAGCATAATTCAAAGAGATCTGATCCGAGTTGGCTTCATATGCAAAAAAGGGGTAGGTGTTAACCATGAGATACGACCCGGTTTGGGGTAAAAAATCCAACATAGGCTTGATCACAGGTTCGATCGAGTCGGATTTGAAGGATCCGGATGAAGATGGGTATGAGTTTTGTAGCGCACTGAGAGCAATAGGTGAAGAGATTTTGATAGAAGAATCGATGTTGTACTTGACCAGTGAGTTGTGTATGTTTTTCATGGCGGGTACAAGGTACTGGGTCGTGTTTTTCGGGTCAACAAACACTTCGTTACCAACAGCAATGGCGTCTATCCGGGTGTTCGGGTAATACTGGGAGATGTTGGCTTGGACCCAGGCATCAGTGAATGATTGGTCGGTGGCTGTTGAGGAGAGGAGCTCGTTGGACAGCGCAACGATGACGTTTATGCTCGAATTAGCAAGTGCAGTGAGTACGGCTGAGTCAGTATCGAAGAGCTTGACTCGGTTGAGTCCTTAAGATTTTAGAAGCTCCACTACTTTTGTTGGTGGTGGCAGGTTGTTCGCTACTCGACCATAGTTTACTCCTATTATACCCAAATCTGCCAAAATGAAATTAAAATTAAAAATTAACATTTTGTTCATACAAAATATATTCAAGAATTAATATGAAAAAATTGCAACAAATACAATAATACAAATATATTCTTGCAAAATGATAGTGTACCTGCAAATGCAAAGGCCATATATGAGACAAAAATGAAGAAAGAGAATGTGAGGGTAGCCATGTTTTGATTCTGAGAGGAACAGAACAAGTAAAAGAGAGAGAGAGAGAGATTGGTTCTTACTTTCGGTGTAAGATTTCAATTTTATAGGCTTAACAGGGGAGGGAGAGAGAGATGGCTATAGAGTCGGTTAATGGAGATTGGAGAGGGGGAATGGTGGACCCACGTGGGAGAGATTGAAGATAGCAAAAAAAAAGATGGGTTTGTTTTTCTTCTTGTCTCCACACCTATGGCTTTTACTTCCATGTTGCGCAACTAACGGAAGCCACCTATTTGAGTACTTGACCGTTTCAGTACTGTTGATCCCAGTGTGTGCGTGTTTCCACAAAAAGTGTTGTAGAGATATAAGTATGTCTCCAATCCTTCTCAAATATTTATTAAGTGTGTGTTTATATATATATATATATATATATATATATATATATATATATATATTGTTGGCTTTACCGATGATATGATTGTTTCATATGTATTAACTAATTTTACTATTTAATTTTAGAACTATTTTGTAGTGTTTATCTGTTGTTCATGTTTGGGGACGGAAATTCAATCTGAAATCATGGGCTTCATCCCATCCCATCTCGATTTGGGGAAAAAACACCTCTTGTTCGGGGATTAGGACGAGGATGGAAAAAAATTTCTCCTCGTTATCTTGACGGGACAGGGATGAAGATATATGTACCCGTCCTGAACTCGTCCCAAATATTTATTAAGTACTTATACATATATATATATACATATATATATATATATACATATATACATATATATATACATATACATATATATATACATATATTTGATGAATTAGTATATTTATAATCTCAGTTCAACGTACAATTTTGTGGTGTGATGATAATTTTGCAATTCAAATTGTTTTTAGCACTTTGTTTAGAGTTACAGAAAGTGAGAAAAACTCTCCACGAAAATTCAATTCCAAAAAGAATTTTTTCCCATCACCATCCCCGAAGGTAGGATTGAAAAAATTCTTACCTCGTGAACTTGGCAAAGATAGAGATGAGAAATATAAATGTGACCCTGACTCATCCCGTTGCCATCCTTATTCACATTGCTATATGATGATTAAGTTATAATGACACGAGGTTCACACTAGCTAGAACCCTTAATCTCCAAGAATCACCATATTTTTCTAATTTGGCTGTTTTCCCTAGAGATGACGAAATTGAATTTCATATATGTCAATTTGCTTATGTTTTTGTCAATACTCTATTTTGTGACACTGAAGTGTGATTGAAAAATTTGTCCAAACTTTTTTTTATAATGAAAAGTTTGTCCATTAAGGACTTACAACTAAGGATAGAGACATGGGAGTATTTTTTTTTATTCCGGCTATTTACGCAGACAAGAAATCAAGGCGTCACCAATTTTAACTGTAGTTTTGGAAAACAACTAGGTGATTGTTTGATTTGTGGATGTACATGCAAACATTTAGGGTTTATATGTTAAGAGGACAATATGAAAAATAAAAAAGATAAATTGCACTAAAAAGGTCCTCAAAATTTGTGAAAGATTTGATGGGATTACTTGTTGAGTGAGATTAACTTAATCTTGTTTAGAGATGGCAATTCGCGGATTTTTTTTTGTGGTTAATTGATTCGAACCGCATCTATTTAAGCGGGTATGAATAGAAATAAATGGGTTTTTTTATGGTTATGGATAGTATTTCATGATTTTTAACGGTTTCGGATTCGGATAGCAGGGTAACTAAATGAATATGGTTTTGGATATGTAAAATTTCACGGGTAATCTACCCGTTGCCATTCTTAGGTAAAAAGGGATAGCAATTCGTTGATTTTTCACGGTTAACTTATCTGAATCGTATCCGTTTAAATGGGTATGGATAAAAATAAATGGATTTTTCACGGTTATGGATAATATTTAATAGTTTTTAACAGTTTCTGGTTCGGATTCGGATAGCAGGGTAAGTAAACAGATATGGTTATGCATATGTAAAATTTTGCAAGTAATCTACTTGTTGTATTTGGTAACAAAATAAAGGATTATGAATGAAGTTGAAATTAAGTTAATTTAATCCATTTTGGCCAAATTAAAAGGTTAGTTCAATTCCACCAGTTATGCACCAACCAAACGGGCCCTTAGATATGTGCAAGCCTTATTCTAATATGACCATAGGTATCCTAGGTTTTGGTTCATGATCGAAATTCAATAAATAAAGATGGAGTGCTGAAGTATTCAAGGACCAATTGGTTTAGAAGTTTGGTCTCAAGGACCGAGTCCACGACATTTACAAGCTAAAAAGCCCATTTCTCTAAAACTTGGGCAATTCGTGTTATCTGCCATGACACAAGTCTGAGATGGGCTAGGCTTGTAGTGAGTTGGCCTCATTTCAACCTCAAATTCAATCATCCATATTTAGTTATCATAAATCATATTTCTTCGGTCCCAGTTTATATCTATCTTGACAAATCTATATCTATATCTATCTTGACAAATCTTGATAGTGATCAAGATCAACTATTGAGGTCTGTAAGATCAACATTCTAGATCTATCAAAGAAAATCTGCATCATTGATCTTGATCAACGATCCAAATCTACTTTGATCAATGATCTAGACCTGTCATGGTAGAACTAACCAAAATTCCAACCAAATTCCAAAGTGTTTGCGTTGCTTTCTGCGTCGTAGTAGCTGCAACTACGGGTGGATTCAAATAGAGTTTTAATCGAGCTATTTGAGTTCGGTCAAACTTTGGCTTGTCGAGCTTTATGTCAAACTCATGCCTGAAAAATAAGTTCGAATATCCTATCGAGTCGAGTCTGAATACTTTACTATTCTGCTTTTGAGGTTCACGAACGGTTCGATAAAGTATTATCAAGCTCGAACCGAACTGAACTTAAACCAATATTTATCTATTAATATTAATATTTTATTTGTTAAAATTAGAGTCCAAACTGAGTTTGAGCTTGAATGCTTTAAGCTTGAGTTTATCCTCATCAAATGTACTTATCAAGTTTGTTCTTCAATTCTCCATAATCCCCCAAATCTATTAAATAATAATAATAATAATAATTTTTAAGTTTCCATGCGAAAGGCCTAATCCTAGAGCTTTGCAGCCAAGACTACTAATATGATTTTTCATAAAACCTACATATTCCCTCAAGTTAACCTTAAACTCTTCATTTTTTTTAAAAGCAAAAGAGCAAATTTTATTGATAATCATATGACAAACCACACAAATGGCCTATACTACACATAAAACTGTCACAAGAAAATAAACAAACAACTAATCCACCCACTGGCTACAACTGCAAGCCCGTATGTAACGAGAATTATGTAACGAGGCATTAATATTATCCGTTTAGACATACTCAACTGATATATCAAGATTTGATCTCATCTTGGAACGTCACAATCTCTTCTTTTTTTAGTACAGTGTTTTCACTGTGTGACTCCACACTCAGTAACCCACTTCTAAGTTACCAAGACTTGACTCCCATCTTTTTGGCACAGCATCCTCGTTGTGTGGTCCAACACTCATCAACCCACCTCCAAGCTTTCGAAAACCTGGCTATAATATCATTATAATGACCCGACCTCTCACTTGGCACAATATTGTCCGCTTTGGCACATCAAGTCTCACGGTTTTAAAATGTGTTGTGCAAATAGAGATGATAATCACCTTATAAACAACATAGTCACATCCTTTATAACCGATGTAGGATACCAAAACTTGATCGCATCTTGGGCCGTTATAATGACCTGACCTCCCACTTGGCATAATATTGTCCGCTTTGGCACACCATGCTTCATAACTTTAAAACACATCCACTTACATGCATCACCAAGCGATGTGGGATTTCGAGAGCTCACAGGCTCTATAAAAACTTGGTTATCTTTCTGCCTATCAAACTCCCACTCAACCTCATCCCCTGCCAACTTAACGAGAAGCTTGCCTTGCATGAAACCACTCTTAATTAATTGATTAGCAGGCTGGCTCTCCACTTCATCCACATCTTCCATGGGCAAAGTATTTACCTTCCTAGAAAAACTTAATGTCCCAAACCCAAAGGTAAAATACAAATGCACTTCTCACATCCTTGAAGCAACCCACTAAAACTCTTAGTCGTACAACTTCATGGGTGTTGCACAAACCTTACAAACAATCCCTTCCGCTTAGAAGCTTATCCCTTCCTCTCGGAAACTTATCTCTTCATTTCAGAAGTTAATCCCTTTACAATAAGTATGAGTTGTTGTAAAGTAAATAGTAGAGAGATAGCAATGAATGCTATTACAACTAAACAATATCTCTCTTTCAAAGTAAAGCTTGAATAATGACTCAACAGTAAATGTTTCAAAGATTTTTTGTATTAATGAGCAAAAACTTGATTGAATGTGTAATTTCTTTTCTTTGAATGCTCATATGAATGGGTTTATATAGCCTTAATCAATATGACCGTCTGACACTGACTTGGTACATTTTGATACATTAAATGCTCAGGTCTAGCACCATAATGATAATGTTTTTCGAATTACCAGTCGACTAGGTCTTATTACCAGTCGATTGGGTAAAATGACAAGTCTCACTTTTAAGGCTTTGAAGAGTACTAGTCGACTAGGTCAAGTGTACCAGTCGAATGGGGACTTACTATCCAATATATTAGTCGACTGATATGAAGCACCTAGTCCACTGGGGACATATTGTCCCATATCCCAGTCTTCTGGTATAAGTAGTCAGTTGACTAGGTTGCCCTTCAACCCAGTTTTTCATGTTTTAAAACGTTTTTGATTTAAAAATGTTTAAATGAATAGTTTTGTTAAAATAATTTTTCAAAAGGAGCCATAAGATAAGCTAGTTACCTGAACAAGTGAGATTTACAACTTGTTTCAATACCTTATACCTATACTAGACATCTGTCTTGACTTGGTGTCTGAATCGGGTTGAGTTCTTAATTCTTGGTTGTCTGCTTTTATCGTTTAAAACACTTAGATAACACTGTTAGTATAATCAGAGTTGTGTTTTGTCATTATTAAATAGATGAGGGTCAACAATTTCACTATGAAATAAATACAAATAGAGACATAAATTATGAAACAAAATAGACCTCTTCCACCTCATTTTCTAATTTATTCGGTTGTATAATTATATAAAAATGAAGCATATACTTCACTATGAAATAAATACAAATAGAGACATAAATTATAAGACAAAATAGTCAAACCAGATGATAACAACCATACCGGTTCATCATACTATATTCAAATAGATACATTAAAAATAAAAATAAAATGAATGCAATTTTCTAAACCTATCAATAAAAGAAAAGAATAAAAGCTCAGCCCCAATAAATCTACAAACTGAAATTCACCAAACCCTTCAACCTTTTCCTATTCAGTACTTTGTAGGCAATTCACAATTGCCAAATCCGGCAAGATAACAACAAATTTTAGCCTAACTCAAAGCAACAACATAAGTTGACATAACGGAAAAAAAAAAAAGAAAAAAAAAGCAAATGATTTGTTTTTTTATATGTCGTCGAATGAGGTGGAACTGAGTCGAACAACTCAATTTATTTTATTTTATAAAACTCGATTGCCTCAGGTTCTGCTCGAGCATGAATTTCACTTTAATTTTCCTAACTCGTGTTTCACTCGAAGCTTGAGTTCAATTTTTTTAACTCTGACTCGAATTGAATAAGCTTTTTCTCATGAGCCAAACTCAAACACCCCTTGACTCGAGCTTGAATCCAATCTTAGTTGTCGAGACGAGGATCAACTCGAATCTCTTACCTAAAATAGTCTGAATTAACCATTAAACCAAAAAAAAACAGGGCTAACTGGGCAAAAAGAACCTTGTAATCATGTGAACAGCAGTAAAAAGAAAGACACAACTTGATAATGTTCTTCATCTCTAATAATGTCTTTAGTTGAATTGCCAACTGCTAAAGTTTAACAGGAAAATTTGTCAACTGTTTTAATGAATATTCTAACCATCTGATGCAAAAGTATATCCACTTTCTAGCCGAATTTATTGAAAAGAATTGAGCAAATTAATAAACTATTAGATTATATTCCTATAATTTTATTTTCTAATCAATTTGGCTAAGAAAATGATTTAATTATTTTGATTTATAGAGGCGTATTATAAACATGCAGGTATTTTTTAATTAATGATTTGACTTGTGCAAGATAAAATTCCTTCAATTGAAAGGGATGACAATGAAAGGTAATTAATCAATAAGAATTAAAGAAAAAAAAATCAATAACGAGGAGAAGTGATAGAATACGTTATAGGAGATTGAGTGACCACGTAAGCAGCATCACCAAAATCGCACGTGCCCGCTGCACGAGCCTTCATCTGATAATAATTGTTGAAAGCGTACGAAGCGTGGGCCTCCAGTATATTCGGATCATAACACGTGGCACCGTTCTGAATCGGACGACAATCAGCACCTCCCTCGCCACAAGTGTAATTAAGCGCAGCCTGCAACTTCTCCTCTCTAACTTTCCCGTTTGCCATGCACCAAGTCTGGCCCACTGATGCAGCCGGAGCAAGGTCACCACCTGTTACTGGTACATGGCTCTTGCTCCGATTGATCGGCGTTGACTGACCACTTTTCAAGCCCTATTGTGTAAGTGGAATATCGTACACTTTCTCTTCAGTGGGATAAAACAACCCGTAATTCCTCTCTGATGTGGGGCTCGATTTCTGATTCTCATTGAACAAAGAGAAAAGGTAAATGTTAAGTGGGTCCTGGGGTCTCAAAGGGGTCCCACTACCTGCTGGAACTCTGCGCACTAAATTCCCATTATATGACGTTGCATTTTCCTCACTTGTACTAACCTCGTTCTGGTCACCCATTGAAGGCCACCTGGATTCCATGACCACCATCTTTACGTCGTCGTATTTAAGGGCTGACATGGCTGCAAAAACAACATCGACTTGAGCATCGAAAAAGGTTGTTGTACTTCAACCCGTTACCCGAGTCCACCACACCCGGGTTTTCTTTAAACAAAGCATAATGCAAAGAGATCTGATCCGAGTTGGTTTCGTATGCAAAAAAATGGCTAGGCGTTAACCATGAGATACGACATTGTTTAGCGTAGAAAATCCAACATAGGCTTGATCACGGGTTCGATAAAGTTGGATTTGAAGGATCCAGATGAAGATGTGTATGAGTTTTGGAGCGCACTGAAAGCAATAGGTGAAGAGATTTTGATAGAAAAATCAATGTTGTACTTGACCAGTGAGTTGTGTATGTTTTTCATGGCGGGTATAAGGTACTGGGTCGTGTTTTTTGGGTCAACAAACACTTCATTACCAACAACAATGGCGTCGATCCGAGTGTTCGAGTAATACTGGGAGATGTTGGCTTGGACCCAGGCATCGGCAAATGATTAGTCGGCGGTTGTTGAGGAGAGAAGCTCGTTAGGCAGCACAACATGGTTTAAACATGGTTAAGGTTTAAACAAGAAGTGGAAGAGTGAAGTTTAGCATGTTAAAGGAATGCACACAAGTGTGCACGGCACCTTGGAAGTGTGTGTGCCTCACCATGGAATGAAGCAAAGGAGAGCACACCAGTGTACACCGCGGCCCAGCTCTTCCCAGGCCGCGATGCCCAGCATGGAGGCTACCTAGAACCAGTGTGCGCCATGGTTCAGACACCTCCAGGCCGCGGCGCCTAGAAAGGTCACAAAGGAGACTTGTTTCAGCTCTGCTTCAGGCCACAGCGCGCCCTGTTCCAGACCGTGGCCTGAAGGCACACCAAGGCTAGTTTTTCAGCCTTATATTGAGTGCATGGATGCAAGATCAAAATGCACAGCTTGACTAAAGATTGATCAAGGGCCAAGGTTGATCGGTAATCAAGATCTAAGGGTGGATATTGACCCTCAAGATTGGACAAGAAGTTGGTGCCCTATATAAAGGGTCACCTAGGTTCATTCTCAACAATAATCAATATAAGACAAGAGTTGTGACATACAAATGATCAATATAAGAGAGAATTGTGTGAGAGTGCAAAGACACAAAACACAAGAGGGACTCATTTGTGAGGCTGGTTGTAAAAGAGAGAATAGCATAGATTAAAATAGAGAGCATTGTAATAGTTTTTATCTTCTTCTTTTCTTCTATTCTTTGTTTCTTCAAGAACTTAGGTTTCTTGGAGAGGGTTTCTGTGATTGTAAAGAACCATTGATTTAGTGCAGAGAGTTCAGAGGAACTCATGGGGATGTAGGCAATTACTGAACCTCGATAACAAATCGCTTGTCTTCTTTCTTTCTTTCTTTGATTTCTGTTCCTGTTTCCAATTCCTAATCTTTACAAGTCATTCTAGACTTTAGTATTTGGAAGATCACCACCTGGGTATCTTGTCAAGGTGATTTTCAATAGTGGTATAAGAGTTTGCACAACTGGGTATCAGAGCAAGAACAGAAGGTGTCAGAGCAAGACTCAAAGAATCAAAGAACAAACTTCTTAGGTGATTCAAGAACGGAGTAAAGATCAAGATCAGATTGTGTTCTTAAGGTTGATTCAAGAATGATGTGGAGATCAATCTTCAATCGTGTTCTTGAGGTTTAGAAGAAGTTGGAAAGCATTTGTGGGTGCTGCACATATCTGGGATCATCTCCGCAAGATGGGATTAAATTTTGTTGTTGAGAAGTTTGATGGAAAGGGAGATTTTTCCTATGAAAGCGGAAGATCAAGGCTGTTCTTATGCAACAGAAGGTGAACTTGGCAATTGGAGAAGATGATGCTTTTCTAGCAAGTGTCACAGAGGACCAGCGAATTAAGATGAAGAAGGTGGTATATAACACCATCTTCTTGCACATGTCGAATAGTGTCACAAGGGAGTGCAGAGACTTGGAAGATCCTGTTGTCATATAGAAGAAACTAGATGAGTTGTTTTTTACCAAAACTCTCCCTAACAAGATTTATCTTCTTAAAAGAATCTTTGCTTTTAAAATGGATCCTAGTAAAGAGTTCCAAGATAATCTTGATGTCTTTAATAAACTAGTTCAAGATTTAACTAGTTGTAATATTAAATTCCCGGATGAACAATTGGCTGTTATTTTTTTAAATTCTCTTCCCGATTATTTTGATAATTTGATTAATGCTATTGAGTATGGAAGAGATACTTTAACCAAGGAGATTGTGATCAATGCCATAAGGGCACATGATTTCAAAGCCAAGATGAGGGAAGCATCAAATGAAGAAGGGCTTTTCATTAGAGGAAGGCCAGTAACTCAGAATGATAGTAGCCTTCATGGAAACTACCGGGAGAAATCAAGAGGTAGAGGGCAGAGCCATGGAAGATCTCATTCCAAAACAAGACTTGGAGGGAAGAGGTGCTTCTACCACAACAAGGAGGGCCATTTCAAGAAAGATTGCAAGAAGAGGTTGTGGGATGAGAGAGGAGGAAGCCATACCAAGAATGGAGAGGCTTCGGTTGCCAAAGAACAGCAAGATGATGTTCTTATTGTGTGCTCGAATGTGAGCAGGAGGCAAGGCAGTGAAAAGTGGATCCTGGATTTCGGGTGCACTTATCACAAGTGCTCTCACAAGGAATGGTTCAAGAATTTCAAGGAGATCAATGATGGAAGGATCTTCTTGGATAATGACAATTCTTGCCAAGTGAGGGGGATTGGAGACATCCAGTTGAGAATGTTTGATAAAGTCACAAGGCTGCTGCGAAATGTGTGGTATCTTCCAGATTTGAAGAGGAATTTGATCTTATTGGGGAAGCTAGATTCCTTGGGGTATTCATGCAAAGTAGAGGGAGGAAAGATCAAGGTGGCCAAGGGATCTTTGGTAGTAATCAAAGCAACAATCAAAGATGGACTTTATGAGATGATTGGTGAGACAGAAATCAAGGATCAAGCAGCAAGCTTGATGGCTGAGATGGATAGGGCAACCCTTTGGCACACTCGCTTGGGACATATGAGCAAAAGGACCTGTAAGTTCTTAGCAAGGATGGCCTACTTGGTGGAGATAAAGTAGAGAAACTAGATTTTTGTGAGAGTTTCTTTCTTAGGAGGCAACACCGAGTCAGCTTAAACACCGGAGTGGACAAGTCTAAGGGGATTCTTGACTATATTTATTCGGACCTTTGGGGACCAGCAAGAACACCAACACAGGGAGGTAACTTTTACTTTCTGTCTTTAATTGATGATTATTTAAGAAAAGTTTGGTTTATTTGCTTAGGAATAAATCAAATTCCTTAAATAAATTTGTTGTGTGGAAAAAGTTGCTGGAAACTCAAACGGGTAGGATAGTTAAGGCTTTACGAACCGATAATGGCTTAGAATTTTGTAATAAGGATTTTGATAAATTCTGTGAATTAAATGGCATTTTAAGGCATAGAATGGTTGTAAAAACACCTCAGCAAAATGGAGTTGCTGAGAGGATGAATAGAACCCTTATGGAAAAGGTTAGGTGCTTGTTAATAAGATCCGGTTTACCAAAATATTTTTGGGGGGAAGCTGTGTCTACTGCTGCATACTTGATAAATAGATCACCCTCTAGAGCTTTAGAGCTCAAG
Organism: Bretschneidera sinensis; assembly: GCA_023935145.1. NCBI lineage: Eukaryota > Viridiplantae > Streptophyta > Magnoliopsida > Brassicales > Akaniaceae > Bretschneidera > Bretschneidera sinensis. Next base: position 13,430,194 of record CM043701.1, read on the forward strand.
ACTCCTATGGAGATGTGGAGTTGGAAACTCCCTGAGTTGAGCAACCTTAGGACTTTTGGGTGTGCTGTATTTGCACATCAAAAGGATGATAAACTTAACCCAATGTCTAAAAAATGTGTATTTCTAGGGTATGGTGATGGGGTTAAGGGATATAGGTTGTGGTCCTTAGAACCTAGAGGAATGAAACTCATTATAAGTAGGGATGTTATTTTTAATGAAATGTTATTTCCCTACTTGAAAAAACTAACCCTGCAGGGGCTAGTGAGCAAACCAGTCCGGAATTTGTGGAGCATCTCATCAAGGAGAATTCGGTTCAGGTAGAGCAGAGGAGGCAAGAAGGTTCAGACCAGGTAGAGCCCTTAAATAAAGGCAATGCTCAAGACACTCAAGAGGAGGCTGAACCAGAAAGGGTTGATGCAGCAAGTCAGAATGACTACCAGCTCATAAGGGACCGGGAAATGAGGGTTGTTAGACCACCTTTGAGATATGGGTTTGCGGATGCTAATGTAGCAGCTCCTTGGACAAAAGGAGAGATGAATGACCAGAAACTTACATGGAAGACATGGAGTGTAAGGATTCGTCAAAGTGGCAGCTGGTTATGGAGGAAGAAATGGATTATTTGATGAAGAACAACTCTTGGGAATTGGTGCCCAAACCAGAAAAATAGAGAGTTGTGGATTGTAGATGGATCTACAAGATCAAAGAAGGGAATACTCAAGGAGATGAAGTCCGGTATAAAGCTAGGTTGGTGGCGAAGGGGTTCACACAAAAAGAAGGCATAGATTTCACCAAAATCTTCTCACCGATTGTGAAGTACAAGACAATACGGATAGTATTGGCAATGGTGGTCCAATTTGATTGGGAAATCGAGCAAATGGATGTGAAGACAACATTCTTACATGGATGGTTTGATGAGACCATCTGCATGAGGCAACCCGAAGGCTATGAGGAAGGAAGGCAGGGAGAGTTGGTGTGTGGTGGGTGTCGAATCCAACAAATAATAAAATTCTCACTCTCAAAAATACAAATTGTAACAGTGATGAGCAAGGTCGAATCCACAGGGATTGGGTAGATTTATTTTAATGAAAATTAAAGTAAAGAAAAAAAAGCTGAGGTTTGAAATATCGGAGTGAAATAAAAGAGAAAGCAATTATAATCAACTAAAAACTAAAGAGAAATCAATATCGGGCAAATATCCGACCAAAGGTATAATTTCAGAATTGGTTCAGAGAATTGATCACAGATACAAGGATAAAATCTTCTATTCTTCACCAAATTGGTTATGGTTGCTAACAAGCTCTAACAACCTATCTCTCCTTACTTTCTCGATAACCAAAACAAGCTCTTTGATTACTTCCCTTGTTAATAAACAACCCTAAATAAGCTATTAGGATTTAATCTATCGACAACATTAATAATTAGAGAGATTACCAATTCTAGCCAACAAATACACAAGCTCGATTCATTTAGACTAGGTTATATATCTCCATAACATAAATCGAAAATCTGGTTATAATCAACTTTGTTATTTTACCACTAATATTAGAATGTTTAAACAATTACGGATTTAAAGTTCTAAATGGCAATTTATTGACCTGATAATTGAACAACGGGCCCTTTGCTTCAATCAACCAAGACAATAATTGATAATAAACACAGAAGATATATAAATAGAGAAGAAATAAAAGAGCAATGAAAATTATTTAGATCTCACAATTCTTGAAGAACCAAGACTTCAATTATCCTTCAGTTGGAAGAAGAGTATTTAGCTACTCATAATTAAAAGAAAACCTAAAGAAAAGAGAAGAGGGATTTTCTATTCAACGGCCGCCTCTTTTGTCCGAGATTTTTTTCTTTCTTTCAGCTAGGGTTAGTATTTATAACTTTCAAAACTCGTGGGCTGGGGCTGTAGCACCAACTTCCTGGGGCTGCAATGCCAGGTTTCTGTCCACTCTTCATAAAATCTTGCCATTCCAGCGCTGCAGCGCCAACTTCTTGGGGCTGCAGCGCCAAGTTGCTGTCCACTCTTCATAAAATATTGCTTTTGACTTCAATTTGATTCAACTCCTCAATCTACTCCACAAAATACGAAACATAATCAAAATCCAAGATTTAAGCAATTATAACTATTAAAACATGAGGAAATATAAAAAACATATGGATATTATAAACTCTTATCAAATTCCCCCACACTTAAACAATGCTTGCCCTCAAGCATACAATAGCTCAAGTTCATCACCTTTTCTTATCCTCATTCCTTCTTCTACCTTTACTCATCCTCTATAATCCAAATAATCATGTTTTAAAGATTTAAATCTAAAGACAAATAAGAAACGAACAATTTCATAGTATAAATTCTTATAAACCACACCATGATCAATCACCTCAATGATCTTCTCGAAATCAAAATGCAATAGGATTTAACACCCTCTCATTGGATTCACTCAATACACTCAAAGTGTTTAGGGTATTGATGAACTCTCAAGTCAAAACATAGAAGATCTTAACCATAAGCTTGCTAATATATCACATCAATGGATTGAATTGAATGCAAAGAATCTAAGGGTCTTAAATGGGTTGTAACGGGGCTTAGGTAAGGTGTGGTGAGAAGGAATTTTTAGGTACTTTTATCAGAGGAATTATACCAACTTCTCCACACAAAGCACAACTCAATAACGTCAAATGTTTTCTTCAATCAATTCACTTCCAAACAATTAAAATTGCATAACTTTTCTCTCTTTTTGGCCGGCTATATTTTTTTTTCTTTGGCCGCCTATTTTTTTTTTTTTTTTTTTTTTTGCAATTCAAGGCACTTGTAACTTGAATCACTTTATTCCCAGCATCTTTCAATCCTTTCAGAGATAATTTGAAGCTTCATGTGAACAAGCTAGTACAATCCTTCAATTAGAGGTTCAAAAGAGGGAAATCGACAAAAGAATAGGTTGACATTGCTTATACCATGGTTAACTTCCAACAAAAGGGCCAAGGTTCAAAATTGGCTTTCTAAGGTAAAAATCAAGGTAGGCTTTTTAAGAAAGCTAAATGGTTCCGCCTAAATGCCCTTATTAATTCAATGCATCCAATTCAACAATGTAGTTTCGTGACATGCATAACAAAGCAAGTTCTAGAAAAATCAACTATGTGTGACAATCACTCAATTAAGAAAATGGAGCATAATATAATATGAATGCTCATTGGCTCAAAAGCGCACAAAAAGGGTCATGTGCATTAGATCCAACACATTTTTCATTCAATCAATCATCAGGAGCAGTTAATCACTGTGTAGTAAATAAGAATTCAACCGTTCATGCTAATCCCTTATTACGCTTCAATTTATCTCAATAATTCACAATAATCTAGATCATTTAAGACAAGCATTGACAGAATCTAGAATTCAGATGAGAATGATCACAAACAAGAACTAAAGTATCACTTGGATTTTGAAAATTTTCTTGAAAAGTGAAGTTCAAAGTAAAATCAAATTCAAATTCATATATCAAAGACCGTCCCCCACACTTAATCCATACATTGTCCTCAATGTATCAAAAATAGATGCTCAAAAGCTATAAAAGAACAAAAGTAAGTAGAAAACTCCCCTGAAAATGTTGAGTATCAACCAAGATATCAGTCACGTGCTTGGGGGCGAAGGTGGTGTGAATCCCATGTAATCAAAGAAAGCTGTCATGTTTTGTCCATTATGGCAACTTGGTCTTCGAGTCTTGCAAGCTGATCGCAAAAATAAAGAAAACAAATAAAACAAGGAAAGTAAGACAAAAAGTTGGGTTGCCTCCCAAAAGCGCCGTTCTTTATCGTCTTTGGCTAGACGTTGTCACCTCTTAATCGCCATAAATCGGACATTCCAAGATAACTAGATCAACATTATACACTTGAAAACCTTCATAAAAAGGTTTCAGACGATGACCATTGACCTTAAAAGTTTTACCTGTACCTGAACTTTGTATTTCAACTGCACCATGAGGAAATACATTAGTAACAATAAAAGGACCTACCCATCTAGAACGTAATTTACCAGGAAATAACTTCAGTCTAGAGTGATAAAGTAAAACTTTCTGACCAATAGAAATTTTTTTTCTAGAAACTAGTTGATCATGAAAGGCTTTGGTCTTTTCTTTGTATACTCTCGAGCTTTCATAGGCATCATTGTGGATTTCCTCCAATTCTTGCAATTGTAATTTCCTTTGTCCTCCTGATTCATCCATTCCTATGTTGCAATGCTTGACGGCCCAATATGCCTTGTGTTCTAGTTCGACTGGGAGATGACATGGTTTGCCAAATACCAAACGGTAAGGAGACATACCTATGGGGGTCTTATAGGCAGTTCGGTAGGCCCATAGTGCATCATCAAGCCGCATACTCCAATCCTTCCTATTTGGGTTTACAGTTTTCTCGAGTATGGACTTGATCTCTCTATTAGATACTTCAGCTTGCCCATTTGTTTGTGGATGATAAGCAGTTGAGATGCGGTGTGTAACATTATATTTCTTAAATAAAGCCCCCACAACTCTGTTGCAAAAATGAGTCCCACGATCACTTATTATAGCTCTTGGTGTCCCGAACTTGACAAAAATATGAGATTTGACAAAATCTACAACTACTTTAGCATCGTCAGTCCAAGTAGCCTCAGCTTCTACCCATTTTGAAACATAATCCATAGCAAGAATGATGTAAACATTACCATAAGAAGAAGGAAAAGGGCCCATGAAATCAATACCCCACACATCAAATATTTCACAAACAAGAATAGGGGTGAGTGGTATTTGGTCTCTATGCCCTAAATTTCCAGTTTTCTGACACTGTTCACATGCTTTACAAAACATATATGAATCAAGAAATAAAGTAGGCCAAAACAATCCACATTCTAACACCTTACAAGCTGTTCTTTTGGGACCAAAATGTCCTCCGCATGCATATGAATGACAAAATTTCAAAATGGAAGGAGTTTCTTGTTGAGAGATGCACCTTCGAATAATTTGATCAGAACAATATTTTCACAAATAAGGATCATCCCAAACATAATATTTAGCATCACTTTTGATTTTATCTCTTTGAGCTCTAGACAAATCATCTGGCAGTTTTCTAGTAACTAGATAATTAACCATATCAGCATACCAGGGGATCAACTTTTCAATAGAAAAGAGATACTCATCTGGAAAGTCATCTTGCAATGGTGATGGTTCTTCGTTTGTGGGCAATCTACTGAGATGATCTGCGACCAAATTCTCTGCACCTTTTTTATCGCGTATCTCCAAATTGAATTCTTGTAGCAAAAGTATCCACCGAATGAGTCTGGGTTTTGCCTCCTTCTTTGACAGCAAATACTTGAGAGCTGCATGATCAGAATAAACAATTACTTTAGTGCCAAGTAAATATGGACGAAATTTTTCTAAAGCAAAAACAATAGCTAGAAGTTCTTTTTCCGTCGTTGAATAGTTCCTCTATGCACTATCAAGTGTTCTTGAAGCATAATACATGGCATGAGAAACTTGTCCAACTCTTTGTCCAAGAACAGCACCAACTGCATGATTCCTTGCGTCACACATGATTTCGAATGGAAGATCCCAGTTCGGTGGCCGGATAATTGGCGTCGAAGTCAGCATATCCTTCAACTTATCGAATGCATCTTTGCACACCTCATCAATTTTTAAAATCACATCTTTTTGCAATAATCTACATAAGGGTTGAGTGATTTTGGAAAAATCCTTGATAAAGCGTCAATAAAATCCTGCATGTCTAAGAAAAGAGCGAATTTCCCACACACTTGCGGGATAAGGCAAAGATTTGATAATTTCTATCTTAGCTTTATCAACTTCAATTCCCTTATAAGATATAGTATGGCCTAGAATAATACCTTGATAAACCATAAAGTGATACTTTTCATAATTAAGAACAAGGTTTGTTTCTATGCATCTTTTAAGCACTTTTGTAAGGTTAGTTAAACAAGTATCAAAAGGATTACCATAGACTGTAAAGTCATCCATAAATACCTCTATGATATTTTCTTCGTACTCTGAAAATTTACTAGCCATACACCTTTGAAATGTAGCAGGAGCGTTGCAAAGTCCAAATGGCATTCGTCGGTATGCAAAAGTGCCAAACGGGCATGTGAAGGTGGTTTTTTCTTGATCCTCTGGTGCGACTGGGATTTGATGAAAACCTGAATAACCATCAAGACAACAATAATGAGTACGACCAGCCAAACGTTCAAGCATTTGATCAATAAATGGAAGAGGAAAGTGGTCTTTTCTAGTTGATGCATTTAACTTCCTGTAATCTATACAAACCCGCCACCCGTTTTGGATTCGAGTGGGCACCAACTCACCTTCAAGATTTTTTATTACTGTTATACCTGTTTTCTTTGGCACAACCTGAACCAGACTTACCCATTTACTGTCTGAAATTGGATAGATCATACCTGCATTGAGAAGTTTCAAAATCTCTTTCTTTACCACTTCCATCATTGGTGGATTCAGTCGGCGTTGGGCTTCTCTAGACGGCTTACAATCTTCCTCTAATAGTATCCTATGCATGCATGTGGAAGGGCTCAATCCCTTAATGTCAGCTATAGTCCAGCCAATAGCCTCTTTATACTCTCTAAGCATCTGAATCAACTTTTCTTCCTCTAATATGGAAAGTTTGTTTGAGATTATCACCGGAAGAGTTTCTCCTTCTCCCAAAAATGCATATTTCAGATGATCTGGTAAGGGTTTCAATTCCAATTTCAGTGCCTGCACAATAGAAGGAAGAAGTTTTGTGTGAGAAAGAGGCAAATCAATGTAAGACACCTCATACCTTACAGGTTTAAGTGATTCTAATTCGTAGATTGCATCCTGTAGGTCGGACTCCAACATAAACTTCCTCATGATCTTTCGTAGCCCTTCAAGAGTGAGATGCCTGCTAAGTGTAACTTTTAGCTTATCATCATCAACTAGATCAAAGATTTCCTGCGCCAACGGGTCAATAACATCCATAACAAAAACAGAAGACACATCATTAGGGTACCTCACGGTATTATAAATATTGAATTTAATAATTTCACCATCAAATTCCATTGTGATTATACCATCATGCACATCAATTTTTGTCCTAGATGTTTTTAGAAATGGCCTTCCTAATAACATTAATGTTGAATTAGAAGAGTCATCTTCTTCCATGTCAAGAACATAAAAATCAGCAGGAAAGACCAACCTATTAACTTGTACTAAGACATCCTCCAAAACTCCTTCAGGATATACATTAGATCTATCAGCAAGTTGAATAATCACACCTGTTTCTTTTAATGGACCAATATTCAAAGATGAATAAATAGAGAGAGGCATGACATTTATTGAAGCTCCTAGATCTAGCATTGCTCTTTCAATCCTAACATCACCTAGTTTGCAAGGGATAGTAAACATACCTGGGTCCTTGCATTTTGGAGGTAATTTTTTCTGGAGGATGGCTGAAACATTTTCCCCCATACTTATCATTTCATTACCTTTCAACTTCCTCTTGTTGGTGCACAACTCCTTGAGAAATTTAGTATATCGAGGCACTTGTTTCATTGCATCAAGTAAAGGAATATTTACCTCAACCTTGCGAAAAGTTTCAAGAATTTCCTTCTCTTTCTCCTCTTTTTTCGATTTATTCAGTCTAGTAGGAAAGGGAGGATTTGTCACCAATGCCTTTGGTTGTTCACTATCGAGTCCTCTAGGCTGGTCAGTTTGAGGTTGAGAAGCAACTACTTCTTTTTCAATTTCTTCTCCACGTGCTGCCTTACTGGGTTCCTTTAACTCTTTCCCGCTTCTCAAGGTAACTGCACTAGCATTTTGTTTTGGGTTAACAATAGTTTGGGAGGGTAATTTACCTTGAGATTCCAATCAGTTCACAAAAGGTGCCAGTTGACTCATTTGATTCTCCAATTGTTGAATGCTTGTTCTTGTCTCCTGTTGAAATTGTTGCGTGTTAGTTGCAAGTGATTTAACAATTTCTTCTAGAGACATACCTGAACTTGTGGAATTTTGTTGTGGTGGTGGAACAGGTGGTCTATGCTGAAAGTGTTGGAATGGTGGTCTTGCTCCATAGCTGAAGTTGGGATGATCCCTCCATCTTGGGTTATAGGTGTTTGAATAGGGGTTGTTGTGAGTTTTAATTTACTCGCAAGCGCACGAGTCGTTTGCAGTATAGCGTTGTGCAAGTGCGAGGTCGAATCCACAGGGAATTGCGTTGTGAAAATATAATTTTAATCTAAATTAACTCTATCTTAACCTAGTTCCGAATTTCAGATGATATTGCAAAATAAATTAAAACTAAATTAAATTGATTTAAAATCTAATAATAAAAAGCACTAAGGTTTCCGAATCAACCCCACCGAAGTTAAGCATACATGTTCTAAAAATATAGCCTATCAAAACATTCAATGAATCCAACTATAAGACAAAAAACAAAGAATATCCCAACTAAACCAAAAGCACCCGATGTATCCGCTCTTAACAAATCACAAAGGGAATCCAATTTAATCGAAAAGCATTCAATGTATCCATCAGATGAAACACAAAGAAAATCCAACAAACAATTTAAACTCAATCAATTATAAGATTAACTCAAATAATTGACAGAACATTTATACTAAAAATTGTCAGATTTGTACAAGCAAATCTGAACTACTACGCCAAACAACGGCGGGGCTTCATCTTCAACCTTAGCTGAAGAGTCTAGCCACTCATAACTATAAAACTATAATAACAAGTGCTAAACATTTAAACTAAAACAACTGAATATAAATAAATAAATAAACAACTTTACATGGGAGAAATTCCACTCGCTGACGGGCGGCGCTTCCCCTCGTGGTAGCAATGCCTTCGGGATCCACCAGAATGCTAGCGGACGTCCACCGGTAAACACCAAAGTGGCTTAGGAATTGTACATTGGATTATGATGCCAAATGGTGTTTATATAGGGGGAGACCCGGAGTAAAACAGGTTGCAGAAACGATGTGGGATACAGGCCCGTGTGCGCTCGATCGCAGTGTGGTGCGATCGATCGCAGGTACGATCGATCGCATGTCTTGTGCGCACGATCTCATGTGCGCTCGATCGCATGTCTGCTGCGATCGATCGCAAATGCACTGAACTTCAATTATTTCGATGTGGGATGTTGACCTTGCGCTCGTTCAAAGGCAGGTGCGCTCGAGCGCTGGTGCGCTCGATCGCATATCTGTTGCGATCGAGCGCAATGTCTCCAGAAGCTTCAAATCAACCTGAAATGCTGCGCTTTCTCCACAAAGCTGTAAAAACACACAAAACACAAGAAAAACGTAAAATAAAGTAAAATAATACTAACTAAGAGCATAACAAATATAAGTTAAGGGTCTAAAATATGCAATATTTTAGACTCATCAAATACCCCCAAACTTATATTTTGCTAGTCCCTTAGCAAAACAAAATAAAAGACTCAATGAAAAACAAAGAACATAAAGATAAAGTCATCACTCATGGTATCCAAAAATTTAAGGAGCACACATCATCATGATATTCATTCATAAGCAAGCTTAAAAAGGTAAACCCATCTTCGCAATGAATAGAAATGTTAAAATCTAATTACTTACAAAAGGCAGGATAAGGCATCACAAGCTTGAATCAGTGTAAGGTGAATTAGTACATAAAAATGAAGCTTCCAAGTAACTCTAATGTGTAAGGTCTCCATGTCTCAAGATTCACCGAATTTCCCATCAAAAATGAACGAAAAGGCATAGTTTTTATTTTTTTTTTATTTTATTTAAAATAAGGCACGGCTACGTTTAGTTCCCTTAAGCTTTCTAATTAACCCATGTAGCGAGTGTTAAGTCAATGACTCCCAAACCAGGTGGTTTTAGGGCATTAGGTGTAAAGACACCCCTAAGGACTTACTAACTCGAGTCAAAAAGGCTACGAAATTAAACCGACCTTAATATTACCAAGCAAAATTCCACCTTTTGACGTGAACACTCACTGCTTACTGAGGCAAGAGGTCCAGTTACTCAGCGAAAAGTTTATTGATAAATTTTTTTTTTTTTTTATATATTTTATATTTTCCTATGCCCAAGAGTTTATCCAACAAGTCATCCAGTTTCAGTTAAGATAAGGAAAAATGCACATTAAAATCACGTGTCATACCTCACATAATTTGTGCTAATGTGCTCGTGTTAGATTAGATCAAACATGTGAATTCTCAAAATGCCTAAAGTAAGTAACTAAATTTTAAAAATTTATCACCAGATCATGTGTTCAAAATGTTAAGCTCACCAATGACATCACATCACAGAAAATGTTTAGATCAACTAAAATTTCACGATAACATGAGCATGCATTTATCTCAAAAGACAACAAATTAGGACAAAGTGTGTGATGTGTCTCCCATACCCCCAAACTTAAATTACACATTGACCCCAATGTGTGACTAATATGGAAAGAGCTGACCTGAAATATGGAGAACTATCTGGACTGGTATGGCTCATAGCATACCCCCAAACTTGAACTGAAGTACGCTTTGTCCCTGAAAAATAAAAACTGAAAAAAAAAAATTAATCATAAATATGCGAAATAATAAATAAACAAAAGAAAAGATAAGCTGTGGGGTGCCTCCCATGAGCGCTAAGTTTAACGTCTTCAGCCAGACCCAACATTAGTAAACATGCCCAACTAAGTGCTCCACCATCCGATCAATAAATGGGAATGGAAAATGATCAGGCCTAGTGGCAACATTCAATTTACGGTAGTCTAAACACTTTCTCCATCTTGACTGTACTCGAGTTGGAACCAACTCGTTGTCTTTATTTACAACCGTAAATTCAGCACGTTTGGGCACGACTAGAATCTGGCTCACCCACTTGCTATCAGAGATGGGATAAATGATCCCTGCCTCTAACAGCTTCATATCTTCTCCCCTCACAACCTCTTGTATAGTAGGGTTGAGCCTTCTTTGTGGCTCCCTCGATGGCTCAGCATCCTCCTCCAAATGTATCGTGTACGTCACCACCGAGGGGCTGATCCCCTTGACATCCTCAATAGTCCAGCCTATAGCTTCCTTATGCTCTCTTAAGACATCCAATAATTTCTCCTCTAGAGCATCACCCAGATCTGAAGGTATAATTACAGGCAAACTATCGGCTGAACCTAGGAACTTATACTTAAGATTATCTGGTAAAGGCTTAAGTTCCTTCTTGGGGGTTTCAGGTGCGGCGGTCTCCTCCATCTTATTGCTCTTTCGAGAAGGAGACTCTAAAATGGCATTCGCTTGCTCAAGTAATTTATCTAAATCCATATCCTCTCCAAATTGAGCAAAGCATGCCTCTAGGGGGTCCTCAGTGCGGGAGTCATCCGCAATCTCCTCCATCTTACTGCTCTCCCGAGGAGGAGACTCCAAAATGGCATTTGCTTGCTCAAGTAATTTATCTAAATCCAAATCCTCTCCAAATTGAGCAAAACATGCCTCCAGGGGGTCCTCAGTGCTTGATTCATTCACAGTCTCCTCAAGAATCTCCTCTATCAAGCATACATTTCTCACTTCATCATATTCATGTGGTTGCCTAGTGATATCAAAAATATTCAACTCCACTGTCATATTTCCAAAGGAGATCTTCATCACCCCTGTCCTACAATTTATCAGGGCGTTAGCCGTGGCTAAGAATGGTCGCCCTAGAATAACCGGTATTTGAATCCCTATATTCTGAACCGGCTCTGTGTCAAGCACAATAAAATCCACGGGGAAATAGAACTTATCCACTTTTATCAAAACGTCCTCAACTATTCCCCGTGGTCTTTTCACTGACCTGTCAGCCAATTGAAGCGTAGTGGATGTGGGCTTCAATTCTCCTAACCCCAATTGTAAATAGACTGAGTAGGGTAGAAGATTCACACTCGCCCCTAGATCCAAGAGAGCCCTCTCAATGTGGCTGACTCCTATCGTGCAAGAGATGGTAGGACACCCCGGGTCCTTATACTTGATGGGTAGCTTGCACTGAAGGATTGAGCTGACTTGCTCGGTCAAAAATGCCTTTTTTGGGACATTCGTCCTCCTTTTGATAGTGACCAAGTCCTTTAGAAACTTGGCATATGATGGCATTTGATGGATGGCATCCAAAAATGGGATATTGATTTGGACTTGCTTGAATACCTCCAGAATTTCCTCATACTTCCCTCCTTTCTTGGGCGCCTGTAATCTCTCGGGGTAGGGCGCTCTAGGTATAAACGACCTATGAGGGTCTTTCTCAGTAGGTGTGGCTATAGATGGCTCAGCATCTCTCTTCTCTGTGTTGCCACTCCTTTGCCCTTGCTGCATAGCAGGGCTCTCTTCCACTCGATTGTCCACTTGTCTCCCAGACCTCAGTGTGACAATCGACTGTACTTGTTCCGCCCCGTGCATAGGAGTTGATGAACTCTCAACCATAAATTGTCCTTTTGGGTTTTGCACGGGTTGACTGGGGAACTTCCCCTTCTCTCTCTCACCCAAGTGACTTGCAATTTGCCCTATTTGACTCTCCAGCTTGGCAATTGTTTGGGTGTTTACCACTGTTGCACTCCTCACATCACTCATATTTTGGCTAGTCTCCTTCATGAACTCCTTAAGGGTGTCCTCTAGCGACTGTGAAACTGGCGCTGGTGTTTGAGTGGGTGCATGGTAAGCAGGTGAAGGTGCTGGATGGGCAGAACGACCATGATTAGGAATTTGTGGGGCAAATCCGGGAGGATATTGAGCATGATAAGGGGCTCCTCCCTGATTCATCGGTTGGTTCTGCCTCCATGAAAAATTTGGGTGGTTCCGCCACCCTGGATTGTACGTCTCGGAGTACGATCCATTTGACTGCCTTCGAAAGTCATTGAAAGCATTTACTTGTTCCAGAGGATACTCGGCACAAGCTGGCATTGATGGGCAATTCTGTGCTAGATGCATGGAACTAGAACAGATGGAACAGCTTTCAACATTGAAAGTGTTGGCAGCATTGAGGGACGGGCTGGTCATTTTAATGAAATCCTTGAGGGCGTCCTCTAAAGACTGTGAAACCGGCGCTGGATTCATCCACATGATTTTTTTTTTAAATTTTTTATTTTTTTATAACTAACTAGTAGAAAAATAAAATCAATTCAGACAAAAAATTTTCACAAACAAAACAATTCCCCGGCAACGGCGCCAAAAACTTGTTGTGAGTTTTAATTTACTCGCAAGCGCACGAGTCGTTTGCAGTATAGCGTTGTGCAAGTGCGAGGTCGAATCCACAGGGAATTGCGTTGTGAAAATATAATTTTAATCTAAATTAACTCTATCTTAACCTAGTTCCGAATTTCAGATGATATTGCAAAATAAATTAAAACTAAATTAAATTGATTTAAAATCTAATAATAAAAAGCACTAAGGTTTCCGAATCAACCCCACCGAAGTTAAGCATACATGTTCTAAAAATATAGCCTATCAAAACATTCAATGAATCCAACTATAAGACAAAAAACAAAGAATATCCCAACTAAACCAAAAGCACCCGATGTATCCGCTCTTAACAAATCACAAAGGGAATCCAATTTAATCGAAAAGCATTCAATGTATCCATCAGATGAAACACAAAGAAAATCCAACAGACAATTTAAACTCAATCAATTATAAGATTAACTCAAATAATTGACAGAACATTTATACTAAAAATTGTCAGATTTGTACAAGCAAATCTGAACTACTACGCCAAACAACGGCGGGGCTTCATCTTCAACCTTAGCTGAAGAGTCTAGCCACTCATAACTATAAAACTATAATAACAAGTGCTAAACATTTAAACTAAAACAACTGAATATAAATAAATAAATAAACAACTTTACATGGGAGAAATTCCACTCGCTGACGGGCGGCGCTTCCCCTCGTGGTAGCAATGCCTTCGGGATCCACCAGAATGCTAGCGGACGTCCACCGGTAAACACCAAAGTGGCTTAGGAATTGTACATTGGATTATGATGCCAAATGGTGTTTATATAGGGGGAGACCCGGAGTAAAACAGGTTGCAGAAACGATGTGGGATACAGGCCCGTGTGCGCTCGATCGCAGTGTGGTGTGATCGATCGCAGGTACGATCGATCGCATGTCTTGTGCGCACGATCTCATGTGCGCTCGATCGCATGTCTGCTGCGATCGATCGCAAATGCACTGAACTTCAATTATTTCGATGTGGGATGTTGACCTTGCGCTCGTTCAAAGGCAGGTGCGCTCGAGCGCTGGTGCGCTCGATCGCATATCTGTTGCGATCGAGCGCAATGTCTCCAGAAGCTTCAAATCAACCTGAAATGCTGCGCTTTCTCCACAAAGCTGTAAAAACACACAAAACACAAGAAAAACGTAAAATAAAGTAAAATAATACTAACTAAGAGCATAACAAATATAAGTTAAGGGTCTAAAATATGCAATATTTTAGACTCTGCATATTTTAGACTCATCAGGGGTCATATTTCCTTTGCGGTGGGCTTAGAAATCCTCTAGCTGCATTGTCATGCTCATAGGAATCATCTCGAAGTTTAGAGCACATGTCAGTTGGATGACCGATGGTGGCACAAATCCCACAAGCTTTTACTTGTTGCATATTTCCTACAGCTAACTGTTGGACAACAGAAGTTAGATTGGATATTTGATTTGCAATGGAAGATATACTTACCTCATTCACCCTTATTGGAGATGTGTCTTGCCTGAATCCAAATTGTTGTGAGTTAGCGGCCATGATGAAGATCAATTCTCTAGTGTCACGAGGAGTTTTGTTCACTATGGCACCTCCACTCGCTGCATCCATCATCTTCCTTTCCATGGGTAGGAGCCCTTCGTAGAAATATTGAATGAGGAGCTGTTCAGAAATTCCATGTTGTGGGTAGCTTGCACAGAGTTGCTTAAATCTTTCCCAATACTCGTGAAGGGTCTCTGTATCTTTCTGTTTTATTCCATATATCTCCCTTCTAATGCCAGCAGCTCGTGATGCAGGGAAAAATTTATCAAGAAATAATCTCACCATCTCCATCCATGTGGTTATAGAGCCAGGGGGCAAATAAAATAACCAGTCCTTTGCCTTTTCAGTCAGCGAGAATGGAAAAGCACGTAATTTGATTTGATCTTCGGTTACTCCTTGTGGTTTCATGCTTGAACATACCACGTGGAATTCCTTCAGATGCTTGTGAGGATCTTCATTCTCAAGACCACGAAAAGTTGAGAGCAAATGGATCAATCCAGATTTTAACTCAAAACCCACTTCCAAAGCTGGATATGTAATGCAGAGTGGCTGTTGATTTAAATTTGGTGTAGCCAATTCCCTTAAAGTTCTCTCTTGATTGGCCATTGCTTCTTCTGTTTCAGAATCGCTAGATGAATCAACTAAGTCAGGTACTGAATTAAATCCGGGGGGTGAAGATGAAGATGCTTGTTTGTCACGCAATTTAGCTTCCTTCCTCAACTCCCGAGCTGTCTTCTCAATCTCAGGATCGTATTGGAGTTCACCTGCACGAGAAGATCGAAGCATTAAAATAAATCTAATTAACACCAATCCCCGGCAACGGCGCCAAAAATTTAGTGGGTGTCAAATCCAACAAATAATAAAATTTTCACTCTCAAAAATACAAATTGTAATAGTGATGAGCAAGGTCGAATCCACAGGGATTGGGTAGATTTATTTTAATGAAAATTAAAGTAAAGAAAAAAAAGCTGGGGCTTGAAATATCGGAGTGAAATAAAAGAGAAAGCAATTATAATCAACTAAAAACTAAGGAGAAATCAATATCGGGCAAATATCCAACCGAAGGTATAATTTCAGAATTGGTTCAGAGAATTGATCACAGATACAAGGATAAAATCTTCTATTCTTCACCAAATTGGTTATGGTTGCTAACAAGCTCTAACAACCTATCTCTCCTTACATTCTCGATAACCAAAACAAGCTCTTTGATTACTTCCCTTGTTAATAAACAACCCTAAATAAGCTCTTAGGATTTAATCTATCGACAGCATTAATAATTAGAGAGATTACCAATTCTAGCCAACAAATACACAAGCTCGATTCATTTAGACTAGGTTATATATCTCCATAACATAAATAAAAAATCTGGTTATAATCAACTTTGTTATTTTACCACTAATATTAGAACGTTTAAACAATTACGGATTTAAAGTTCTAAATGGCAATTTATTGACCTGATAATTGAACAACGGGCCCTTTACATCAATCAACCAAGACAATAATTGATAATAAATACAGAAGATATATAAATAGAGAAGAAATAAAAGAGCAATGAAAATTATTTAGATCTCACAATTCTTGAAGAACCAAGACTTCAATTATCCTTCAGTTGGAAGAAGAGTATTTAGCTACTCATAATTAAAAGAAAACCTAAAGAAAAGAGATGAAGGATTTTCTATTCAACGGCCGCCTCTTTTGTCCAAGATTTTTTTCTTTCTTTCAGCTAGGGTTAGTATTTATAACTTTCAAAACTCGCAGGCTGGGGCTGCAGCGCCAGGTTTCTGTCCACTCTTCATAAAATCTTGCCATTCCAGCGCTACAGCGCCAACTTCTTGGGGCTGCAGCGCCAAGTTGCTGTCCACTCTTCATAAAATCTTGCTTTTGACTTCAATTTGATTCAACTCCTCAATCTACTCCACAAAATACGAAATATAATCAAAATCCAAGATTTAAGCAATTATAACTATTAAAACGTGAGGAAATATAACAAACATATGGATATTATAAACTCTTATCAGTGTGCAAATTGAAGAAATCTCTCTATGGCCTGAAGCAATCTCCTTGGCAATGGAATAAGAGATTTGATTCCTTTGTAATCAGCTTGGGTTTCATAAGGAGCTACTATGATTCGTGCTTGCACTGTAAGGGGCAAAAGGTTAAGGAAGTGGTGATCATCCTCATCTATGTTGATGATATGTTGCTGGTTGGAAGTAGCATGGAGAGGATATGAAAATTGAAGTCTCAACTCAGTGAGGAATTTGCAATGAAGGATCTTGGCCATGCACAGAAGATCCTTGGGATGTGTATCATCTGGGAAAGGGAGAGAAACAGATTGAAGATCTCGCAAACTTCCTACATAGAGAAGATGATATCTAAGTTCTCTATGGAAGATAGCAAACCAGTGAAGGTTCCCCTTGCTGGTCATTTCAAGTTCTCCATTGATCAATGTCCGAGATCGGAGGTGGAGAAGAAGGAAATGGAAAAAGTCCCTTACTCTAGTACGGTTGGTTCTGTAATGTTCACCATGGTAAGCACTAGACCTGATATTGCTCATGCAATGGGTGTTCTCAGTAGGTTTATGAGTAATCCCGAAAAGAAGCATTGGCTTGGGATGAAGTGGTTGCTGAGGTACTTGAAGGGAAGCCCAGAAGTGGGGCTGATTTATGAGAAGAGGGGTAAGTCCATCTGTCTTGAGAGTTTTGCAGATTCGGACTATAGAGCAAACCGGGATAAAAGAAGATCGATTACCTCATACTTCTTCAACTTAAACGGATGTTGTGTAAGTTGGAAGGCTCAGTTGTAGCCTGTGGTAGAACTCTCAACAACCAAGGCTGAGTACATAGTAGCAATGGAAGCCATAAAGGAGGCTATGTGGTGCAAAGGGTTGTTGGAAGAGTTGAAGGTCCTAAAAGAGCAGGTGGTGGTGTATTCGGATAGTCAAAGTGCATTGCACTTGTGTAAGAATTTGGTGTTCCATGAGAGGACAAAGCACATGGATGTTCGGTACCATTTCATTCAGGAAAATGTTACGAAATGATGCATTCATGTGGACAAGGTAGCCATGGAGGAAAATCCTGCAGATTTAGGCACCAAGATTCTACCTCTAAGTAAGTGCAATCATTGCCTTGGACAACTTAGGATTAGAGTCGGTTGATTGATGACTCAAGATGAGATTGGATCCTGAAGTTCTCTGCATAATGGTTTGGGTTTAAACACTTAGACAAAGGTAGAGATTGTTGGTATTTGTCTAAGGTTTAAACATGGTTTAAGCATGGCTAAGGTTTAAACAAGAAATGGAAGAGTGAAGTTCAGCATGTTAAAAGAATGCACACAAGTGTGCACGGTACCTTGGAAGTGTGTGCGCCTCACCATGGAATGAAGCAAAGGAGAGCACACCAGTGTGCGCCGTGGCCTAGGAAGACATTGAGGCTGCCCAGAACCAGTGTGTGCCGCGGCTCAGACTCCTCCAGGCTGCGGCGCCCAGAAAGGTCACAAAGGAGACTTGTTTTAGCCCTACTTCAGGCCGCAGTGCACCCTGAGGCCGCGGCTTGAAGGCACACCAAGGCTAGTTTTTTCAGCCTTATGTTGAGTGTGCGGATGCAAGATCAAAATGCACAGCTTGACTAAAGATTGATCAACGGCCAAGGTTGATTGGTAATCAAGATCTAAGGGTGGATATTGACCCTTAAAATAGGACAAGAAGTTGGTGCACTATTTAAAGGGTCACCTAGCTTCATTCTCAACAACAATCAATACAAGACAAGAGTTTTGACACACAAGTGATCAATACAAGAGAGAATTGTGTGAGAGTGCAAAGGCACAAAACATAAGAGGGACTCATTTGTGAGGCTGGTTGTAAAAGAGAGAATAGCATAAATTAAGATAGATAGCATTGTAATAGTTTTTATCTTATTCCATTCTTCTTTTCTTTGTTTCTTCAAGAACTTAGGTTTCTTGGAGAGAGTTACTGTGATTGTAAAGAATCATTGATTTAGTGCAGAGACTTCAGAGGAACTCATGGGGATGTAGGCAATTGCCAGACCTCGATAACAAATCGCTTGTCTTCTTTCTTTCTTTGATTTCTGTTCCTATTTATGATTTCTAATCTTTACAAGTCATTCTAGACTTGGGTGTTTGGAAGATCACCACATGGGTATCTTGTCAAAGTGTTTTCCAATAGCAACGACGACGTTTATGCTGGAATTGGCAAGTGCAGTGAGTACGGCTGCGTCAATATCGTAGAGCTTGACTCGGTTGAGTCCTTGAGATTCTAGAAGCTCCACTACTTTCGCTGGTGATGGCAGGTTGTTCGCTACTCGACTATAGTTTACTCCTATTATACCTGAATCTACCAAAATGAAATTAAAATTAAAAATTAATATTTTGTTCATACAAAATATATTCATGAAATAATTTTAAAAAATTGCGGCAAATACAAAAATACAAATATATTCTTGCAAAATGATAGTGTACCTGCAAATGCAAAGGCCATATATGAAAGAAGAATGAAGAAAGAGAATGTGAGGGTAGCCATGTTCTGATTCTGAGAGGAACAGAACAAGTAAAAGAGAAAAAGATAGAGAGAGAGAGAGAGATTGGTTCTTAATTTCGATGTAAGATTTCGATTTTATAGGCTGAACAGGGAGAGGGATAGAGAGATGGCTATAGAGTCGGTTAGTGGAGATTGGAGAGGGAGAATGGTGGACCCACTTGGGAGAGATTGAAGATAGCAAAAAAAGAAGGGTTTGTTTTTCTTCTTGTCTCCACACTTATGGCTTTTACTTCCATGTTGCGAAACTAACGAAAGCCACCTACTTAAGTACTTGACCGTTTCAGTACTGTTGATCCCAGCGTGTGCGTGTTTCCACAAAAAAATGTTTTTGTAGATCTATTAGCACAAAGTTTATGGTGTGGCTATTTGTTCACAACCGTACACGTGTTTGATTTCGGTGGATATCGTAAGGACCAAGCAGTGAAGGACGGAAGGTACATTAGTAGGTTTGCTGACCTAACCAATTAGGGTAAATTTCATTGGAGGTAATAGATGTTAGGTGCATTTTGTAAGTTACATCTTTACCTGAAATCAATAATTCTGGCTATTGATGAAATTACGGATTCACTAAAAAATTCTTGTTAAGTTCTTGGCTAAATATTTATTTTTGCCTTGTGATTATTGATTTTTTTTTATATTTTAATCACACATTTATCAATTTTGTCAATTATGTCTTTTACTTATATTTTGAAAATTTCAATTATTTAAAGCTTGAAATTTCACTGGAGTTCCACCGAACACTAACTCAACGTTGAGGTGACTTGAGAGATATTTTGGTGACAAAATTTCTAACAATTTGTAATTAAAATCTCTTTTCCTCTTCTATTTTCCTTTAAACTAAACAAAATTGAGAGATATGGAAGAATGAAATAAATATATATAGAGAAAAACCTTTTCATTACGAGCCAGACAGAATCATCATCAACACTCTGTTCCATTTCAACTTCAATATGTTATTGCGGAAAGGCAAATGTCATCAAGACTTCATGAGATATAAGATTTATATTTGTAAAAATCATCTTCAATCCATCTCGATGCTAAACTAGTGCTCGGATGGAATTCCGAAGAGATTTCAGACCTTAAATCATCTAAAATGTCAAATCAAATAATTTCAAACAGTTTAAGGATTTGATTGGTACGATTGATAGATGTGTGACCAAAGTAGAACACGATCAATAATTTGACGAAAAAATAATATGTATTTAATCTAAGATCTATTATATATATATTTTTTTAATGAGAGGAATTCTTTGAATTGGATGGTGAAAAATATCTTTGATATTTAAAAAAAAAATTATAAACAAGAATCTCTGACGTTTTGCACCTTGATTTGATCTACAAAAATTGAGACCAAATAAGCTAAATCATAAAGATTGTCACTTGATTAATAAAAATGCATGGTCATGTGTGAAGTTGGTGAATCTGTAATTAGCTATATGACATATTTTTTTTACATTTGCTTAATTGCTTGTGATTTCCAAAAATTTAAATTTTGTTACATCATATCCTTCTCATTGTCATCATAAACAAAACCAAACTTTTTGTCCAAATCCCACTTATCAAATGCCTCCTTCATATTCTGTGACCTTCAAAAATAACATCATTCCCCAAGACTCTTTTCTTAGAAAACCATTTCCATTTCTTTTTCTTTCTGAACAACAATTTTGCATAAAAAGGATGAGCTTTATGTAAAGAGGCATTAATATTATCCGTTTTGACACACTCAATTGATATATCAAGATTTGATCTCATCTTGAAACGTCACAATCTCCTTTCCTTTTGGTATAGTGTCCTCGTTGTGTGACTCCACACTCAGCAACCCACCTCTAAGCTACCAAGACTTTACTCCCATATTGGGGCGTCACAATCTCCTATCCTTTTAGTACAATGTCTTCGCTGTGTGGTCTCACACTCACCGACCCACCTCCGAGCTTTCGAAAACCTAGCTCTAATACCATTATAATGACCCAACCTCTAGCTTGGCACAATATTATCCACTTTGGCACATTAAGTCTCACGGTTTTAAAACGTGTTGTGCAAGTAGAGATGACAATCACCTTATAAACAGCCTAGTCACATCCTTTCTAGCCGATGTAGGATACCAAGACTTAACCCCATCTTGGGCTGTTATAATGACCCGACCTCCCACTTGGCATAATATTTTTCACTTTAACACACCATGCCTCACAACTTTAAAACGCGTCCACTTACACGCATCATCAAGTGATGTGAGATTCCGAGGGCTCACAGGCTCTGTAGAAACTTGGTTATCTTTCTGCCTATCAAACTCCCACTCAACCTCATCCCCTGCTAACTCAACGAGAAACTTGCCTTGCATGAAACCACTCTTAATTAATTGATTAGCAGGCTGGCTCTCCACTTCATCCACATCTTCCATGGGCAAAAGAATTTACCATCCTAGAAAAACTTAATCGAATCACATAAACCATAATTGGCACATAAACCACAAGCAAAAGAATTGGCACATAAACCATAATCAAATCACAACCAGCTAAATAAACTGGGATCAAAACGAAACCAGCCCACCAAGGGATAGAAGTTAAGAGAAAATGATCCATATCTTGTCATTGTCAATGCTCCAAAACTCCACTTGCTGACCCTGCAAACTAAAAACAGATATCATATCCAAACTAAACTAAACTGTCAACTTCACTTCACTTTAATTCTAATTTCAATTTTCAATTTTATACCAACGCAGAGTATGTATCGCTACTAAAAGCATTATCAGCATCCCATAAAATCTTGGTTATCTTTCTGCCTATCCAACTCCCACTCAACCTTATCCCCTGCTAACTCAACGAGAAGCTTGCCTTGCACGAAACCACTCTTAATTAATTAAGTACCAGGCTGGCTCTCTACATCTTCCATGGGTAAAGTATTTACCATCCTAGAAAAACTTAATGTCCCAAACCCACGGGTAAAATACAAATGCACTTCTCAAATTTCGTAGTAATTATAACTTATCCTTAGGTTTTAAAAACAATATAGTTTTTGTAAAAGTTTTAGCTGACATAGCAGTTATATTCAAAGTAGTTAATACTGAAAGCAAAACTTTACAGAGATATATTGTTTCACATATATAATGTGATTTGCCTATTACACATGATGAATATTAGTTTAATAACATTTGTGTTTTCTCATTTCTCTATTAAATTTTTTATTAGTGGGATTAGTTTATTGTTTTTTCAGAACTTGAGACAGAGTTGTAGTTTCTAATAAACCCAATGAATTTTATTTTATTTTACCCCAAAAAATCTTCCACTAAAGTTTCACCAAAGTGTCTGTTCATCCTTGAACTTTTAACTTATGTCTATTTGATTTTGAGATACATGGTTTGTATACTGTAATACTTTCGTTTAAATTCAGTATAATTTTACACTATTGAAGCAAGTGATAATTAAGCATGTCTAACCTCCCAAAAGAACCCAAACAAGGCAAAACTGATAGTCCTAGAGTTACTCGGCATTTTCCTTTATGAATAACTCATTTCCTACCCACTTTTCAACTATCCATGTGGTTAGTACAAAATTATAGACAAATCAAGTATTTCAAGGTAAAATAGACACAAATCACTTAATCATGCATTTTTTAAGTCAAATAATCACAAATTGAGAGCTCATAAACCATATAGGTTTTGTTTGGGCACTATGTAAATAGTGATTAAATCAAATTTTTTTTAATGTAGATTGGAGGTTTAAGTGGATTTGATTTTTGAGTAATATGATTAAATAAAACTTTTAGTTGTCAAATGACCAAAAAAATAATACTACTTATTTATAAAAGACATGTGATTGTAATTATATGAATGTCTGAAAGGTAAATGTGTCTTTTCTAAATTTGCACTAAAATACTATTTAAATAATTGATTTAAGCTGGAACAAACGTCACCATACACGTTGGTAATAAACCATCAAGTATTTCACGCAATGGGTTGTTATAGTAAGATGTTACAATAAGCTAATGTTGGAGATTCGTTGGTTAAAGTAACATAAAATATAAATTTAAATATAATAAAAAATATAGATTGCAACAAGAAAAGTAATAAGGAAATAACATATTAGTATAAGGCTTTGCGCTGCGCAAATTGTTTTCTTTAGGGTGACATTTGTCCCCGCTCAAAAGAGTTTGCTAATAGGTTTCTAACAAATTCACCTCCATGATACCCTTATGGAATTTCACAGATAGCAATTCTAAACAGATTCTCAAAAACTCTATAGAAAACTATTTAAGAACCAAGTACTTCTAATGACATAGGATGTAAGCAGAATTGAAATGGAAAAAAACTATATGTGTCGTATAATTATATAAAAATGAAGCATATACTTCTATAGACTGAGGTTCCAACTCAAGAGGGGGGTCAATTAGGTTTTTAAAAACTTTCACTAATTACTCACAATTTTATAACAACAATTAAGAGCACAAGCGTATAAACAAGTAAAGTGCTTTGAATAAAAGAGTTTAAGGAATAGAAAGTGCAAACTCAGTTTATAGTGGCTCGACAATATCGGATTCATTCCGACCCTACATCCATTCTCTTCAAGGAACCTCCTTGAAGTAATCCACTAAAACTCTTAGTCGTACAACTTCACGGGTGTTGCACAAACCTTACAAACAATCCCTTCTGCTTGGAAGCTTATCCCTTCCTCTCGGAAGCTTATCTCTTCCTTTCGGAAGTTAATCCTTTTACAATAAGTATGAGTTGCTGTAAAGTAAATGGTAGAGAGATAGTAATAATGGTATTACAACTGAACAATATCTCTCTTTCAAAGTAAAGCTTAAAGAATGGCTCATCAATAAATGTTTCAAAGCTTTTTTGTATTAATGAGCAAAAGCTTGATTGAATGTGTAATCTCTTTTCTTTGAATGCTCATATGAATGGGTTCATATAGCCTTGAATCAATATTGCCGTTTGACACTGACTTGGTACATTTTGGTACATTAAATGCTCATGTTCGGCGCCTTAACGGTCATATTTTTCGAATTACCAATAGACTATGTCTTAGTACCAGTCGACTAGGTCAAGTGAAAAGTCTCACTTTTAAGACTTTGAAGAGTACTAGTCGACTAGGGACTTACTGTCCAATATACCAGTCGACTAGGGACATACTATCCCATATCCCAGTCTTCTGGTATAAGTAGCCAGGCGACTGGGTTGCCCTTCAACCTAGTTTTTCATGTTTTGAAATGTTTTTGACTTAAAAACGTTTGAATGAATAGTTTTGTTAAAATTCTTTTTCGAAAGGAGCCATAAGACAAGCTAGTTACCTAAACAAGTGAGATTTATAACTTGTTTCAATACGTTATGCCTATACTAGACCTACTGTCTTGACTTGGTGTTTGAATCGGGTTGAGTTCTTGTATCTTGATTATTGGCTATATGCTTTTATCGTTTAAAACACTTACATAACACTGTTAGTATAATAAGAGTTGTGTTTTGTCATTATTAAAATTTAGATAAGGGTCAACAATCTCCTCTTTTTTTATGATGACAAAACAAATGAGAGAAACCAGTTTTAAAAACTAAGTGTTAGGTTTTTTGGAAAAATTGAGCAGAGTTTCCTCTGTTTTCTGAATAAAACAAACCTGTAAACAGTTCAAAACAGTTTATATTCAATTCAACCAAGCAATTCAACATATAGTTATATACAACAAGTGCGTTGGAGTAAAGCTCCCCCTAAATCTATGCACTACTTTAAGATTACAGTCATTACAAACATTAAGATAAGGCATAAACAAACTTGTATGCGAAAAT
The DNA here is from genome assembly GCA_023935145.1 of Bretschneidera sinensis. Taxonomy (NCBI): domain Eukaryota; kingdom Viridiplantae; phylum Streptophyta; class Magnoliopsida; order Brassicales; family Akaniaceae; genus Bretschneidera; species Bretschneidera sinensis. Next base: position 13,455,247 of record CM043701.1, read on the forward strand.
TTGGCATAATTCGTAGCTGGGAAGACTTCCCGAGAATAGCCGAAAGTTTTCGTACATGCAGAAGCAATTACAGCATATATCCAAGCAAAGAAGTATTTACATGAAGCAAACATATTGCATAAAAGTAAAGCAAGGATAGAAATCAAAATGTAAAATGATATATAGACATAGAAAGTAAATATACATACAACACGGGCTTCTAAGAGCCAAAAATGAAAACTACAATGTATGATTGTTGCGCGATTATATACCTAAATAATTAAGCAGATAATCGTACTAGTTTTACTTGCAAGTGCACAAGGTCAACAGTGTAGTATAGTGTGCGAAAGCAAGGTCATCTCCACAGGGATTGGTAAAGTTCAGTTTTTAGAATTAGTTTCTTTAAGCAAAAAGAAATAAAATAACTGTTGTGTGTGTTTTGATAATAATAAAGACATAGAGCCTTGATATCCACCACTAGTCATACTTTCCCAATTGTATAAGGTATCAGTGCACTAGCCTTATCATGTATATCTACTAGTTGCCAACCTAAGGGCATAGTATCTACTCCTTAAGCTATTGATTTCCCTAAGCAACGAGTTAGGCATGGTATCTACTCTAACTCTTTTCTTTCTTAAGGGATTCAGCATGGTATCTGCTTGAGTTGTTCCTTAAGAAAACATAAGTACTATGGAAATCGACAACCACATGAGACCTAGGGCATGGTATCTACTCCCGGTTTCCCATGTTGATTAACCTAGGTATCTGGATAAGATATCCCTTGTTACTAATGTTAGACCTAAGACTCGGTCATCCAAATTAATCTAACTAACAGGTCCATACCACATGCATACGCTAGCCATACACATACATATAAGGAACTTAAATAAGCACAGACATTAATCAAGTTAAGTAACATAATAAAGGTTATTGGCAAAGATTTATAAATGTATAAATATATGAGAAAGCATAACTAGGGCTTCAATCGAGCCCTATAAGAAAGTTAGTTACACATGCTGTCTAAAAACATCATATATAAACTAAACATAAAGGGAAGAATAAACCCGAAAGAAGAGGCGTCAATTCTCTCCCAAGCTTACAACTCCAAGTAAAAGCTAAGAGAAGTGTTCATTAAGTTGTGGTGATTGTGTGTGCTCTACAGGTGTATTTATAGGTCTTTGAGAAGTCCTGAGAGGTGCAGGAAACTCTAAACTTCCTAAACCGACAAAAACTCTTTATTTCCAAAACAGGGTTCTGCAGCTTACTGTTCACGCCTGTATATGTGCACTTGATCGCACACGTCTTGCGCTCGATCGCAGTGCTGTGCTCGATCCCTCTTCTGTACACACGATCGCAATGTGCACTCAATCGCATTGCATGGTGCGATCGATCGCAGTTTGTCCAGAGACTGCTCCAGGCTTCTTGCTTTAAGTGCCAAAACTGATTCTTTTTCTCCAAGACCCTATAAAAACATGTAAAACACACAAATGGAGTGAAAGAGATAAAATTAACGTAATTAAGGACCAAAAAAATGTAAATAAGGGGGCTTAAATATGAATATTTAAGCACCTATCACACCCCCAAACTTACATATTGCTAGTCCCTTAGCAATATTAGATTAAAAACTAAAACGAAAAAAATAGATAAATCCAATGTTCATGGTGTCCAACAAAAGTTTAAATCTTACAAAACTATGATGTGCATTCATGAGCAATCTTAACAGATACAAACATATTTTTGCAATGAATAAGAGCTTTGAACGCAAATCACTTTCATGAGGCAATTTAAGACATCACAAGTTCGACTTTGGTGTGTGGTGAACTAGCACACTAAAGATTGGGTTTCCAAGAAATTCAAACGTGTAGTGTTTTGATGACTCAAGATTCACCAAACTTCCTATTAGAGTCAACAAATATGGCACAGATTTTTTTTGTGAGATTTTTGCCAAGTTAATTCCCTTAAGCTTTCTTGTTGACTCATGTAATGAGTGTTTAGCCAATGACTCCCAAACCAGATGGTTTTAGGGCATTAGGTGTAAAGACACCCCTAAGGACTTACTAGATCGAGGCAACAAGGCTACGAAACTACTGGTTTTAATGCTACCACTTAGAATTTTCCATCTTTTGACGTGACACTCAATGCTTACTGAGGCAAGAGGGCCAGTTACTCAGCAGAAAGTTCTTTTTAATGATCACTTAGAATTTTCCACCTTTTGATGTGACACTCAATGCTTACTGAGGCAAGAGGGCCAGTTACTCAGTGGAAGATTTGTTTTTATTGATCGTTAGGAGCATTTTTTTTTCTTTTTGAGCACTAATCAATATTTTCTATTTTCATATGCTAAAATGTCAATCTAATATGTCATCTAGTTCATAGTTAAGCAAAAGAAACATACCAATCCAAATAACATGTCATACCCCACACAGTTATGTGCTAGTGTGCTTGTGATAGTTTAGGTCAAACTTGTGAATCCTTAAATGTCAAAAAGGCAGTGATCTAGGTTCAAAACTTGATTATTGGCCTATATGTTCAAAGTGTTAAGCTAGCTGATGAAGTCGAATCATAAAGTTCTGTTTAGATCACAAAAAATTTATTTGGACAGAATGAACATGTATTTATCTATGAAAATAACAACAAAAAAGAAAAATGTGGGACATAGTGAGTGTGTGAATGTGTCCCCATACCCCAAAACTTAAATTGCACATTGTCCTCAACATGTGAATAGCATGGAAGGAGCTGACCTGGGAGATGGAGAACTGATGGATGGCATGGCTCGTAGTACACCCCTAAACTTCAACTGGATGCACTCACGCTGCCCTTGAAAAAGAAAGAAAAACAAACATAAAATGGAAAACAAGTAATAATAAACAGATAGAAAAATAAACTAGGAAATACGAATAATTAAATGAAATAAACTAAGAAAAAAGATATGCTTTGGGGTGCCTCCCATGAGTGCTAAGTTTAACGTCTTCAGCCAGACGTGGTATCCTTTCACTACTCATCATCAGGTGGTTCAGTCGAAGAGGTACCGGGTGTCGGAGGTAGGCGATCAAGAATGGCCTACAGTATAGCCTCCTGTCGTGCTAACCGTGCCTCCAAACTATCCATGCACTGATGCACGAGTGTGGTAGCAGTAGAGACCTCACCTCAGAAGGAGGACAGCTCAGCTAGAAAGTGCTGGGACTCGGTGGGTCCCATGTCCGAATGGTCCTCCTCATGTACTGGGCTAATGACCGGGGTCTCGATCTCCATGCGATCCTCCTCAACTCTCTCAGCCGCTGGAGCGGGTACCGGGAATCCTTGTGGCATATACGAGATGCTGTGTGTCCACTGAGCCTTTCTGAAAAACGGATGCTCTCGCACTGGCCCGTCATTATGGTTCCCTTTAATCCCCTTCCTCTTGAGGATGGAGGAGAGTAGGAACTGGAAAGGGAGGCCCCAAGCATTGACCGTGGTGGTCTGACGGCCATGTACGTGATCCCAAAATTTGTGCATCTCGCTCCAAATGACAGTCGGGATGGAGTACCAATGGCCTCTATAGAAGGCATATAAGGACTAGAGAAACTGGTCTCGCCACTGTGTCTTGTGCCCCAATGGACACACATTAGGCTACAGGATCATGTCAACAAGCCACAATCATGGAGGCAGCTTGGACCGACTGGCCGCATTCTTATGCCTGTCGACATACTGGCCAACACACATGTCTGTGTTGATCTTTGCCAGAGCAAAGGATTCCGGCTGCTCCTCGATATCTATGTCCTTAGGAGGGGACTCGTCGGTGCAATGAAGAGCAACGACTATATCGGCACTAGTCACCTTGATGGGTGTACCCCGAACTGAAGAAGTGAGAACTCCCAGTCTACTGCAGTCAAATGATAGGCTCGCGTAGAACTGGACTATGAGCTGGGAGTAAACAGTGGAGCAGACCGGCTTAAACAGCCTCTTCAATCCTCGATGTTGGAATGCTTGGACGGCCCATTGAATGGCGTTCATGTGCTGGAATATGTCATCGATGGCGAAGGTGGTCTCGAATAAAAGCTCTCTTTGCTCTATGCTGGGTTGGGATGACAAAGCACGACTGCTGGATGCACCAGAAGTGGAAACAGATGGTCTAGACATGATTTTCTGTAGTTTCTGCCTGATTTGTTATCGATCTTAAGGAGGTGCGCTCGATCGCACACTGGCTATACGCTCGATGGCAAATGCCGTGTGCTCGATCGCACATGGTCAGGTGTTTTCTTAAACAGCTGGTGTGCACCAAAAATACAAGCTATTGTTTGTAGGGTTTGAATTCGTTCCTAACCTCCTACAAATAAGCAAGCACTCAATCACTCATAAGAAAACATATATGTATAATGAATTTTATAATTAAAATATTAAAATTTGTGTGTGTGTGTAAAGAGTACCTTGTGGATGTATGTAATGGGGAAGGGAGTACGTGGTGGTGGCAGTGGTGATAATGGTGGTTAACAGTGATGGGGGTAATGGAGATGGTGGAAATGGAGTGTGATGGGGTGTAATAGAGTTAAGAGTGTAAGGGTGAGTGTGAGGGATGCTGGTAGGAAGGTGCGAGTGAGGGAGAGTAAAGGGTGAGTGTGAACAGTGAGGGAGTGGATTTTTTTTCAGACTTATAGCTAACTCACTGTTATGAGTGCGCTCGATCGCACACGGGGTGCGCTCGATCGCATTCGTGCGCTCTAGCATACTGACGGACACGCTCGATCGCATGCTTGTGCTCGATCACATAGAATGGTACGCTTGATCGCAAGCAGTGTGCATGTGCAAAAATGAAAACTTACCTCAGCTGTAAATGATAATTTTGGAACAGTATAACCTTACCATGTGTTAGTGGCCTCAGTACCACTAACCTTTGTAGAGATGCTTGAGCTGTATGAATAATTGAAATGAACTCGCTCAAGCACTCTTGAGCTATAGTGCTAGTTGTTTGGAAGGAAGCACTTTGAGCCCACATCCGGTGGTTCAAGTGCTTTTGATGGTTGCTTCATCTCCCATTTTGATGCCTGGTCAATAAAGTAAGGAAAGGTAGTATCAGTAGGTGCATGAGGTTCAAATTGAATACCATACTTACTTAAAGGTCTTGGTGTGTTCTTGAAAAGGTGCATAACTTTATTGATGTCTTTAATCACAATGTCCTCCTCCGGCCTAATGTCCACTCTTATGTCCTTATGGTTGGGAATAGTCTCCAATTGAACAGTGTGATGGACCTGTGAAACTTCCTCAACAATATCTTGCATGAGGCTCACATTAGAATATTCATTTTCCTCATTGACTGATTTTGATGTATTAAATATTTTAAATTCTATCTCCTCATTATTTACTTTCATAGTGACAACTCCCCTTTTTACACTAATGTTAGTATCAGCAGTTATCATAAAGGGGCGTCCTAGGATAATGGGGAGAGGTGATGGTAAAGTACATTCTTTTATATCTAATACTACAAAATTAGCAGGTATAATGAATTTACCTACTCTTACCAACATGTCCTCAAGGATACCTCTCGGTCGTTTGATGCTTTAGTCAGCTAATTGTAAAGTGACGGAGGTCAGTTGAAGCTCCCCCAAACCTAGTGTCTCGTACACACTGTATGGTAGCAGATTGACGCTCGCTCTTAGATCCAATAGTGCATGCTCGAATAGCTGGTCACCTAGCCTGCAAGGAATAGTAAAACTACTCGGATCCTTTAGTTTAGGTGGTAATTTTCTTAAAAGTACAGCACTTACCTCTTCGGTTAAGGCTATCGTCTCATGCTCCTGGAACTTCCTTTTGTTAGTGTAATAATCTTTTAAAAACTTAACATATGCAGGTATATGTTTGATTGCTTCCAACAGAGGAATGTTAATTTCAACCCTCCGCAAGGTTTCAAAAATATCAATTAGTTTATTGTCTTTCTTTTGTTTTACTAACCTTTGCGGGAAGGGTGGTGCATTCCACTTTTCTACTTCACTTACCCTTGATGCCGATGGTGTCTCTTTGGATGCTGTTGCAGATTCATTGGACCCTATTACCTTGCCATTTCTCAAGGTTGTCACAGCATTTAGTTGTTGATATCCCCCAGGCTTGGGTAATGTTTGAGCTGGGAGCTCCCCTTGCTTTCTGTCACTGTGCTCTTTAGCTAGTTGTCCAATTTGTACCTCTAGTCTTTGAATTGCTTGCGCATGTGCTGCAGTGGTCTGTTTTTGCTAAGTCATGAACTGTTCTTGTGACATCACCAGTTATCTTACTAGACTTTCGAGGTCGTTCTTCTTTGGTTCGGGAGTAGCATGAGCAGTGGGATGGGGGTTTCGTTGCTGTCCTTGATTGTTCTGGTTGTTGCTCCACGAGAATTTTAGGTGATTTCGCCATCCAGGGTTGTACGTGTTGGCATATGGGTTGTTCTTTAGTGGATAGTTGTTAGGTCCCACGTAGTTGGCTTGTTCCGGATCTGCAGATGAGTACAAAGGACACGTATCAGTATTATGATCATTTTGGGAACATATCGCACATACTTGTAGTGGTGTAGCTGGTAAGCTAGATGAGGCAGTTTGAGCAGCCATGGCTTTTACCAATAAGTCTAGTTTCCTTTCCATTGCTGCCATTTGAGGGGAAGATCCTCCATTTACATTGACCTCATACATACCTTTACCCTTGGTCACATGTCTACCTTGAGAGGAGAATTGTTGGGTGTGCTCGCTGAGGGTTTCGAAGAACCCATTGCTTCTTCACCGCTTTTCTCCATCAGGACTCCTCCACAACCTGAATCAATAATACTCTTATTAATGTAGTTTAAACCTTTATAAAAGGCTTGTACAAGTTCATCTTGAGGCAGGTTATGGTGTGGGCATTTGAGTAGCAAGTCGTTGAAGTGTCCCCATGCTTCGAAGAAGAGGTCTCCATCTTTTTGTTGGAAGGATTGGATCTCCTTCCTCATTTGCCTCTTCTTTTGGGCTGGGAAGAACTTTCTCAGGAACTTGCTTGCCAACTCCTCCCAAGTGTGGATAGAAACTGCAGGCAAAGAATTATACCATAGTTTAGCATTATCTTTTAAGGAAAAAGGGAACAGAATTAACCTTATTCCTTCTTGGTCTAGGCCTTGTATGTGCTGGAACTTGCAAAGATTGAAAAATTCTCGGAGTGCCTCTAAAATGTGTCAAAGCATTCAAGATTTGCGGAGATATGTAATAATTTGCCGCCGCCTCAGGTTGATATGCAATGCATGATGGTTGATCAATGTTCCAAGGGATGAAGGAGTGCTTCATCGGTACTCGTGCAGGTGGTTGCTGGTTCTCGAGCTGTTCCGCCATTTGTGTTTCGATCTCGACTTCTTCTTCGTTCTCCTCGAAGTTGTTCCTTAGCTTTTGTCGGATAGTCCGCTCAAGCTCGGGATCAAGGGGAAAGAATGTTGGATGTCGGGATCGCAGTCCGTGCATAAATCAGAAGAAACAACTTCATTGTAGCAGTTCAACTCTGCTGCTCGGATACTCTCTGCCCTACATGCGCTCGATCACACAGGAGTCTGCGATCGATCGCAAGTATCATAGAAAGTGTGATTTAGGGTTTGATGTACCTGAAACAAAAAGAAATCGATTAGGGTTTGATGAAAAATAAAAATAAGGATGGTAAATAGAAAATAAAATAATAGTAATAATGATTAAACGAAAGTAATTCTAAAAGAAACTTTAGTGCAATCCCCGGCAACAGTGCCAAAAACTTGCTACGCGATTATATACCTAAATAATTAAGTAGATAATGTAGTATTTTTACTTGCAAGTGCACAAGGTCAACAGTGTAGTATAGTGTGCGAAAGCAAGGTCATCTCCACAGGGATTGGTAAAGTTCGGTTTTTAGAATTAGTTTCTTTAAGTAAAAAGAAATAAAATAACTGTTGTGTGTGTTTTGATAATAATAAAGACATAGGGCCTTGATATCCACCACTAGTCATACTTTCCCTATTGTATAAGGTATCACTGCACTAGCCTTATCATGTAAACCTACTGGTTGCCAACCTAAGGGCATGGTATCTACTCCTTAAGTTATTGATTTCCCTAAGCAATGAGTTAGATATGGTATCTACTCTAACTCTTTTCTTTCTTAAGGGATTCAGCATGGTATCTGCTTGAGTTGTTCCTTAAGAAAACATAAGTACTATGGAAATCGACAACCACATGAGACCTAGGGCATGGTATCTACTCCCGGTTTCCCATGTTGATTAACCCAGGTATTCGGATAAGATATCCCTTGTTACTAATGTTAGACCCAGGACTCGGTCATCCAAATTGATCTAACTAACAGGTCCATACCACATGCATACGCTGGCCATACACATACATATGAGGAACTTAAATAAGCACAGACATTAATCAAGTTAAGCAACATAATAAAGGCTATTGGCAAAGATTTATAAATGCATAAATATATGAGAAAGCATAACTAGGGCTTCAATCGAGCCCTATAAGAAAGTTAGTTACACATACTGTCTAAAAACATCATATATAAACTAAACATAAAGGGAAGAATAAACCCGAGAGAAGAGGTGTCAATTCTCTCCCAAGCTTACAACTCCAAGTAAAAGCTAAGAGAAGTGTTCTCTAAGTTGTGGTGATTGTGTGTGCTTTACAGGTGTATTTATAGGTCTTTGAGAAGTCCTAAGAGGTGCAGGAAACTCTAAACTTCCTGAACCAACAAAAACTCTTTATTTCCAAAATAGAGTTATGCAGTTTAATGTTCACGCCCGTATATGTGCGCTCGATCGCAGTGCTGCACTCGATCCCTCTTCTGTGCGCACGATCGCAATGTGCGCTCGATCGCATTACATGGTGCGATCGATCGCAGTTTGTCCAGAGACTGCTCCAGGCTTCTTCCTTTAAGTGCCAAAACTGCTTCTTTTTCTCTAAGACCCTATAAAAACATGTAAAACACACAAATGAAGTGAAAGAGATAAAATTAACGTAATTAAGGACCTAACAAATGTAAATAAGGAGGCTTAAATATGAATATTTAAGCACCTATCAATGATAAGGTAATGTTCATGCCAAGAACACCTAAAAGCTATATATACAAGAGAAAAACATAACAATGAGCAACTCAACAAGTGTGAGAATTAGAGTTGTCTTGTATGAGATCCTGAAGCTCAGTTAAGAAACCCTCTATATGCTCTCGGTGCAACTCGAAGTCATCCTGGAGGGAGCGAAGGTCATAATGAATGGTGTCAACAGAAGAGCTCAAGCTCTGGAATCTGGACTACATAGACAGCTAGAGGCTCGAAATAGCCTGAAAAAGATCACCATATCCAGCTGGACTAGTACTCGAGCAAACTATAGGTGGTGCTCGGTCATCTGTATCCATTGCAGTAGCTGCAACATCTGGACCCTCATCCTCATTATCACTGCTATAACCCTCGCCTATCCTGATGTTTTGCCTGGCTTTTGAATAAATCATGCCATCTTTGACTGTGCATCCCATCTTCTTCAGTGAAGAGACGTTGATGATGTCCTTGAGGCCGATGTCTTGAGCCTCAGAGGCAGGAAGAGGAACCTGAAAGTGCTGGAGGATGAGTGTGATGAGCATCCTTTAGGGAAGACATCCGGAGTCACTTGCTTCGCCGTTTATCATGTTGGCGAGCAGTAGGGGGTAAATATTGAAGTGGTTCCTAGTTTTAAGGAACCAAATCAATACCATATCTATCTTTGATAGATATCCCTGACTCCCGAGTCTAGGATGGATGGTCCAACTCACAATGAGATTGAACAACTTCAAGTCAAGGGGCATATCACTACATATATAAAATGTAGTAGGTCTAAAGACATAGTTAGGGTCACGCCTAGCTATCTGACATGCCTCCTTGTAATTGAAGTTGTCTGGCCATCTGTCCTGACTCTGTTGGATCCCTCCCACAGGGATCCTCAAGATACTCATCAAGAGATCAGTGTTGACCTCAAACTCTACACCCATTACACTGGTTCTGAACCGTAGAGCTAGTGGACTGGGTTTCACCAAGTTTGCATAGAACTGGTGAATCAGTCTTGGTTAGAAATTATGGTGAATCTTAACCAGTGGGGTCAAGTTTATTGCATTAAAAGCAGGTAAAACATCGAAGTTACCATGACGAATAGATTCAAAGTCAACGAATCTACCCATCATGATTTTTTTATGACAAATAACAGATGTATACCTCTCTTTTGCTGCGGGGTTAGAGAACAAGGAGTCATCGAGCTCTATTCTCGTCTACTTGCTCGAGGAGCCCGCCTGTCCCTTCCTTTTCGAGTCCAAAGCTATAGATTTGGTGAACCTTAGCCTAGTAGGCGCATGAGGTCCCCCAACTGTGGTCTTAATGCGGATTCGCTATGATATTTTAGAGGAAAAGTGTTTTTGGGGAGAGGGAGATTTTGGTGAAAATGGAAATTTCTACCGTAAAAAGTTGAAATAAGTAGTATGGAAGAGTAAATCAAGGTGTTTATGAGGTGTTTTACAGAGATTTTGATCAAAAGGATGAGATTTTGTAGAGAGAGAAAGCTTAGGGTTTCAAAAATGGCGTGAAAAACTGAAAAATCTGAAAAGACTATTTATAGAATCGCGATACCAGTCGACTGGGTTAGGGCACCAGTCAACTGGGTCCTTTGCAGTTTTGAAATTTTTTGACATACTAGTCAACTGGATCGGGACACCGGTCGACTGGGTTAACTAGCAGAGAAACACCAATCGACTGGGTAGTTCATGCCAGTCGACTGGGTAGATAACTGAAATTTGAAAAATTGGCTCCAAACAAGGTCTAGGTTTACTAGTCGACTGGAATAGACTTACTAGTCGATTGGGTAATTGGGTAGTGACTTACTAGTCGACTGTGATAGACTTACCAGTCGATTGGATCCTTAAAAAAACTTTTAGTTTTGAGTCTTAGCACGAAATTTGTTTATCTATGCCATCTTGAGAGAGGGAAATATTAAATAAGGTTTAATACTCTTTCACTAGATGTTAAGTATGCAAAAGATGAATGATGATGCAATCAGGCATACAGTTTATCATAATCTAATAATCCCATTTACAGTCTAATTTTACAAAAACTAGGTTCACTTAAAGGTTTTGTGATAATGTCAACTATTTGATCTTCTAAAGGTATGAATTCTAGTCTTATATCACCTTTTTGAGCATGGTCTCTTAAGAAATGATGTCTAATTTCTATGTGTTTGGTTCTAGAGTGCTGAATAGGGTTTTTGGTTAAGTTGATGGCACTTGTATTATCACAATATATTGGGATATTATTAAAGTTCATGTCATAGTCTTCTAGTTGTTGTTTCATCCATAATACTTGGGCACAAAAACTTCCAGCTGCTACGTATTTCACATCGGCGGTTGGCAGTGCAACGGAGTTTTGTTTCTTGGAAAACCAAGAGGTTAACATTGAACCTAAGAATTGGTATATTCCACTTGTGCTTTTTCTATCTAACCTACACCCTACAAAGTCAGCATCTGAATATCCTACAAGCTCAAAAGATGAATCTCAAGAGTACCATAATCCTAGGGTTTGAGTTCCTTGTAGATATCTAAGGATTCTTTTTACTGCAATTACATGTGATTCCTTAGGATTAGCCTGAAATCTAGCACACATGCATACATTGAACATTATATCAGGTATACTTGCAGTTAAATAAAGTAGAGCTCCTATCATGCTTCTATAATATTTAGTATCTACACACTTACCTCCTTCATCAAGATCAAGTTTTGTAGATGTGCTCATAGGAGTACCAAGTGGCTTTGAGCTTTCCATCCTGAACCTCTTTGGTAGGTCCTTAGTGTATTTTGATTGATTGATAAAGATGCCTCCTTTCAATTGTTTGATTTGAAGTCTAACGAAGTAGGTAAGCTCTCCCATAATGCTTATTTCAAATTCACCTTGCATGCACTAGGCAAACTCTTGACATATAGATTCATTAGTGGCACCAAATATGATATCATCAACATATATTTAGACTAGAAGAGTGTCATTTTTGTGGATTTTTGTGAAGAGGGTTGTGATTACGCCCAAAACATAAAGTGGTTATTGTAGTATAGTTTTGGGGTGTCGATTCCACAGGGAAACAAGTTAATTACGAAAGAAGGTGTAAACTTTAACACTAACGATAATGATTAGATGAGAGAATATGAGTTTTGATAATGCAATATTGTGTAAAAGAGTTGTGCCAATATAACGAAGAATATAAATAAGAAATAACAAGGTTCCGGGAATCCTCCTTAGGTTCGTTCCTTATTTCCACTCTTGATTCAAATTTTTATCTCGATTGCAAGTTTCACATCCTAAACAGGCAATCGGAAAGTATTCAATCAAGCACATTTATATCTCTAATATGATTGCTACAAATTACTCTTTGATTTCAATTCAAGCACACATGATTTATCTTATAGATTAGCAAGAAACGACAATATATTGCAATAATGATATCACAGTAATGGCCGATCTATAAGATAAATATACCGAAATCAATTACATCCAAACAACTTGACATAAGAAGAGCTTGACTAGACTTATGTGGAGTAGAAGGATGCAATCACTGGATTGAGAGAAAATAAAAGAAGAAGAATATAGAATACAGCTATCACATGAACTCAAATCCTTCTTAATTAATCAAAGAGTAAATCATAGACAAAGTTTTAACAATAAGTCCATACAAATGAATCAAAAACAGGAAATAAGGAACAATAAAACCCTAACAATTCATCCCTTTCCCTTGTTTGATGATTAGTTAGCCATGAAACTCAAGGTGGAAAAACAATATAGATGTTCTCCCCTTAATTTCTTGGCCATGGAGCTCAAGGTGGAAGAACAATGTGGATGTTCTCTCCTTGATTTCCAACTCACGAAAACTTAAACAGAATGCTAAAAACTTCTCTAATTTGTATCTATCAAAAACTATCTTTTTTTCTCATCGAGCTCACCCCCGGCTACAAACCTTAAGCATATATTTATAGCCCACAAGGGACAGCTGTCTTTGCACAGCCTTAATTTGAGTCTGAATAAGAGTCCAGAAGCATGTGCGCACTGCTGGCTTTGTTTGAGCGTGCGCCTGGGCGCTGGAAAGTGATGGTTTGAACTTGCAGGTGGGTCCAGCAGCATGTACGCGCTGCTGGCTTTGTTTGAGCATGCACCTGGGCGCTGGAAAGTGATGGCTTGAACTTGCAGGTGGGTCCAGCAGCATGTGTGCACTGCTGTCCAGGTGTGCACCTAGGCACTGGAAAGTGAAGGCTGCAGCGCTGGTTGGCGAGGGGCGCAGCGCTGATGGGCCAGGGGCAAGGCGCTGGGCTTTGTGGGGTGAGGCACTGGGCTTCCAGGGGTGAGGCGTTGGGCTTTGAGGGGTGAGGCGCTGGGCTTCCAGGGGTGAGGCGCTGAGCTTCCAGGGGTGAGGCGCTGGGCTTCCAAAGGTGAGGCGCTGGGCTTCCAGGGGTGAGGCGTTGGGCTTTGAGGGGTGAGGTGCTGGGCTTCTCGAGGTGAGGCGCTGGGCTTCCAGGGGCGAGGCTCTGGGCTTTGTTTTGGAGGCCTGAACTGTTTCCGCTAAAACTGCCATAACTTTCACTAGAAAAATCCTTTTTTCAAACCTTAAAATTCTCCAGAAAATAGACTTCCGGATCTTTCTAAGCATATATGGCTAATCTTCTGGTTCTTCCTACATCAATACAGTTTAATCTGCAAAGATGATTGATCTGTATGGGAAATTCTGGCAATTTAGTGAAACTCCTTCAGCTTGTATGCAGAAGTGCACACACTAGTGTGCCTACCCTTAACTTGTTCCAAAGTGATGAACACACTTGTGTGCAGTCTTTTAACTCAATGTACTTTATTTTCCTAACCTTGGTTTAGACTTTTAATCATCTTTAAATCATTTTTGGAAATGTCTAAACCTTGGACAAAAACGAGCACCGACACCCAAGATCTTTTGGTGCTTTAAACATGGATCGCTTTATCATCTCTTTTGTACTCAAAGCACCTGAAAATGCATCAAATTAAGTCAATTATTTATGAATAACACTTTAGAGTTATCAACATGTAAAAGTGCTATTACGACCGAGATTAACCCTAAAGTGTTAACAATTAAGTATTGTTTAGATACATTTTATGACTCTCATCACAAGCCCCAACTAGCTTTTTGCTAGTCCCTAGCAATTCAAGCGAAAGACATGAAATGAGTTCTTTATTTAGAGATTAATGCAAAATAAAACAATGCTAGTGTTAACCAAGAGTGATTCAAAAATCTTTGTCTCAAAAATCATGCGTAACATATAGCATATAGAATCATTAAATTTCACTCAAATCCAAAAATAATTCAAACATCAATCTTAAAATCGTTATTGACTCTTAACATCCGTCTTACCACAATCCATTAATCTGAACATCCGGATGATTTTCTGCACAATATTCATGAATACAAGTCTTGGCCTCTAAAAAAAATAAATCGTGTGACATCAATCACAAAAACAAGCTCCATAAGCTTACATTTCAAACCACTCTCCACTATTGTAGAAAAATCACATTACATTGGATCAATAGGTCTTTAATAAGCTTGTAACATTCGGTTAAGGTAAAGGCTAAGAAAGAATGGGAAGAATTCACAAGTAAAAGAACTTAATCTCTTAGTTTTGAACATAGCTCTTTAAGCAATGGATAACCTTACTTCAATACCTAACTCTTCCAACCATTTTTATTTATTTATTTATTTTTCTTTTCGAGGATTGTTTTCTCAATAAATCACCATTTGTTTTTCTATTCTTTTGTATTTTGGCATAAAAGACCATTCACCTCCTTTTTCATTTCTTTCTTTTCCACAACCCCCAACTTATCTCCTTTAATGTACTTGGGTTGTGGTAGTGATATTTTTTCATATTTCCAACCTTACTCATTTTAAGTGCTTCTCACAACATGTGTATAGTTAAATTCTTTTTAAGAGAGAGGTAAGGATAAAATATTCTCTTTAGGCTTATAAGGGTAAGTGAATGGGTTTTTGAAAGAAACCAGGCTCAACTTCGTTTTCAAGAAAAATGCTCAAATTGGTGACTAGTGATATATATCGCAAGGGTAGGTTTGAAAGACTCAAACGGTTCAAAAATGGCCTATATCATATCCTAAGTAATGTGCATTCTAGGAATTTGCCTCAAGTGGTTATCAAGTAAGTTCTAGAGCTTGCCGAGACCGCAAAAATATTCACAAAATAATCACATATAAAACTTTTCTAAATGCTTACGATTAATCATACAATCTTACCACAAGGTAGAGTCTCTAACCAAATCAAGATTGATACTTAAATTAATTTCAAACCGAAGCAAGATTTAATTTCTTCTAAGTGCTATATGCTATCTCAATTAAGGTCATATCATTGACATGTGAATAACTCCAAGGCTAACACAAAGCATGCTTAAAACAAACTTTTTTTTTTAAATTATCCTAACAAACAAAAAGTAGGAAAGTGACACCAAGCAGTTCAATGGAAAAAGGAAAGAAATGTGTTTCCTCCACCCCCAACCTAAACATTGCATTGACCTCAATGTAAAAGAAAAAGGAAAAGAAACTCCCTTTGTTAGCCAAAAGTGCACAGAAGCTAAAAACTGTGCACCACCATTTGAATTGCTTCGCATATTTGTCCCTGAAAAAGAAACACGAAAGTAAAACTGGAAAACAGCAAAATACTAATAATAAACACGAAAAAGAATTATGAAAAGAAAATAAATAAATAAATAAAAAGGATATGCTTTGGGGTGCCTCCCATAAGCGCTAAGTTTTACGTCTTCAGCCAGACGATGCACCACTCTCACTGATGGCCTCATTGTGGTGGTGAAAATGAGGCTCCAAACTCAATGGCCTCAGTGTTAATCTTTTGGCAAGGAATACTTAAAGTCCACCACATATGGCTCAAGTGTTCTTGGTGTTGCCCATTTACAATCAACAGTAGGGTATTTAATTCCCGCATCCATGCTTCTTCTCTCAAGCAACTCCTCAAAGCATGGCTGCCCAGATTTCTTAATAAATCCCTGTGACTTATCACAAATATCAATAACGTTAACGGCATGGGGATAAATTGAAGAACCATTGAACTCGAAATTATTTGGAGGGAATTCCAAAGAGTTAGAATTATCTTCAATGTTCTCATCCTCTAAATTAAGCTTATCAATCATATAAGTGTTGAAACACTCATCCTCTTCAATTGCCTGCCTTGAGATTCGAAAAAAATTTACCTCTAAAGTCCTATTTCCAAATGATAATGTCATTAGGCCATTCCTACAATTAATGAGGGCATTAGCAATGGCAAGGAATGGTCTTCCAAGTATCAAAGGAATTTTGGACTTTGTATTTACTATAGAAACAGTATCTAAAACCAAGAAGTCAACAGGATAATAGAAATTATCAATTTGTAACAAAATATCTTTTACAATACCTCTTGGTTTTCTTACCGATCTATCCACTAGTTGAAGTACCACGGAGGTTGGTTTAATCTCACCTAAACCGAGTTGCAAGCACATGGAGTATGGCATGAGGTTCACGCTAGCTCCCAAATCTAGCAATGCTTGGCCACAAGATTTGTTTCCAATTTGGCAAGCCACTGTTGGACAACCCGGATCTTTATATTTGGGCGGTGTCGTGCTATCAATTACCGCACTTGTTGCTCCGTTAAGAATGCAGTATTCTTAACATTGTGCCTCCTCTTGAGTGTGCATAGATCCTTAATGACTTTAGCATAATTGGGAATCTGTTTTATAACATGAAGAAGAGGGAGGTTAATCTTAACATGCTGAAGTTGTTCAAGAATCTTGCCTTTTAGTGCTGAATTTCTCTCCTTAGGTTTAAGGAGAGCTTGAGGGAAAGGCAGCGGTGGAGAATAATCATCATGGGCCTCTTGTTCCTTGGGCGCTTTATCCTTGTTGTTCACAGTATTAGGAATCAAGTGTGGTGGTAGTGTGGGTCCATCAATTTTCTTACCACTGCGGGTGATTATGGCGTTAACCTCTTTAAGATTTTGATTTTTCGGATCAGAGATTTGTGCCATATGTTGTCCTCTTGGATTTTGATGCGGCTGCGAAGGGAACTGACCTTACTCTTGAATTGTCAAGAAACTAGTCAACTTGGTGAGTTAACTTTTTATCTCCTTTTGCTCATCTTTGATCCCTTTTTGCTCTTCTAGCACCCGTTGATTTATCTTGCCTTGTTCTTCCACACTCTTGGCATGTACATGCAGAAATGACTTAAACATATCTTCCAAAGGTAAAGATTGTTGTGGTGCATTAGATGAGGTTGCTTCCGGTTGCCATTGGGTACTAGAGTGGGGATGAGGTTGTATATCGAATCTCCAACGGGTGCTAGTTTGGGCTGGGGGTTGTGTATCGGGTCTTCAATTAAAATTTGGGTGATTCTTCTAACCGGGATTGTAGGTGTTAGAATAGGGTGAGTATGGTTTGCTAGAGGATATACCTAAAGCATTACACTCTCCTTTCATCTCAAAATAGGTTGGACAATCCCTAGCCACATGATCTACCCCATTACACATGAAACAAGGCTCACGGGACTCTACCCTAGCAACTGGTTAGGGGGCTCTAGCATCCTTGGCTCTTAAGACTTCAATTTCCTTAGTTAGGGCCTCTAAATGGGCTTTAAGGCTGTCCTCTTCCTTAAGTTGGTAGATTCCAGCGGGTTGATTTCTCCTAGTACTTTCCATGGCACTCGGTCCTGTCCAAGTCTGGGCTTTTTCTGATAGGTCATCTAGGAAATCTATGGCTTGATCGGGATCCTTTTGAAGAAAATCCCCATTACACATCATTTCTATGAATTGCCTCTCCCTACTTAGGAGTCCATCATAGAAATAGCTGACTACCCGCCAACTTTCATACCCATGGTGTGGACAAGAATTTAAAAGGTCCTTGAAACGTTCCTAAACTTGATATAAGGTTTCACTCTCTTTTTGTGCAAAGTTTGAGATTTGTCTCTTAAGGTTGTTGGTCTTATGGGTTGGGAAGTGTTTTTGGAAGAAAACTCGAGTCATCTCATCCCAACTACCAATAGACCTAGGCCTTAATGAGTACAACCAAGTCTTGGTTTTTCCTTAAGTGAAAAAGGGAAAAACCGGAGTCTGACAGTGTCCACCATATCAACCCTATTTTGGAAGGTTGCTACTACTTCCTCGAATTCCCTAATGTGGATGTAGGGGCTTTCATTCTCAAACCCATGGAAAGTTGGTAGCAATTGTATCATGCCCAGCTTAAACTCAGCTTGTGGGGCATTAGGGGGGAACATGATACAAGAGGGTGTGGTCATTCGGCTAGGGTGCAAATAGTCTTTAAGTGTCCTAGCAACATTTTCATTGTGATTGTCGGCCATGTTATCAAAATCCTCCAAATTCTCGGATGGGGGTGCACTATGGTATGATCTAGGCGAGGTTTCACTAACGGACGTGGAAGGAGAGGGTGACTCTAATTCGGGTCCTCTAATGAATCTGCCTCGCGAATCTCTCGGTTTAAGCATGCACCAATTAATTTAGAGGAGAAATAAAATATGTAAAATAGAATAATAAATAATTTAAAAATAAATAAATAAATAAAACAGAATAATAAACAGATAAATAAAACAGAATAATAAACAGATAAATAAAACAGAATAATAAACAGATAAATAAAACAGAATAATAAAAGAAAATTAAAAAAAAAAGTAAAGGAACAATATTACAGTATTTACAAAGTGCTGAAAGGAAAAATATTTACGATTTTTTTAATATTTTTTTTACTTAAAGTTGACAAGCTTCCTTGTACTTAAGCGCGTTTCCCCGGCAACAGCGCCAAAATTTGATTACGCCCAAAACATAAAGCGGTTATTGTAGTATAGTTTTGAGGTGTCTATTCCACAGGGAAACAAGTTAATTACGAAAGAAGGTGTAAACTTTAACACTAACGATAATGATTAGATGAGAGAATATGAGTTTTGATAATGCAATATTGTGTAAAAGAGTTGTGCGAATATAACGAAGATTATAAATAAGAAATAACAAGGTTCCGGGAATCCTCCTTAGGTTCGTTCCCTATTTCCACTCTTGATTCAAATTTTTATCTCGATTGCAATTTTCACATCCTAAACAGGCAATCGGAAAGTATTCAATCAAGCACATTTATATCTCTAATATAATTGCTATAAATTACTCTTTAATTTCAATTCAAGCACACATGATTTATCTTATAGATTAGCAAGAAACGACAATATATTGCAATAATGATATCACAGTAATGGCCGATCTATAAGATAAATATACCAAAATCAATTACATCCAAACAACTTGACATAAGAAGAGCTTGACTAGACTTATGTGGAGTAGAATGATGCAATCACCGGATTGAGAGAAACTAAAAGAAGAAGAATATAGAATACAGCTATCACATGAACTCAAATCCTTCTTAATTAATCAAAGAGTAAATCATAGACAAAGTTTAACAATAAGTCCATACAAATGAATCAAAAACAGGAAATAAGGAACAATAAAACCCTAACGATTCATCCCTTTCCCTTGTTTGATGATTAGTTAGCCATGAAACTCAAGGTGGAAAAACAATATAGATGTTCTCCCCTTGATTTCTTGGCCATGGAGCTCAAGGTGGAAGAACAATGTGGATGTTCTCTCCTTGATTTCCAACTCACGAAAACTTAAACAGAATGCTAAAAACTTCTCTAATTTGTATCTATCAAAAACTGTCTTTTTTTCTCATCGAGCTCACCCCCGGCTGCAAAACTTAAGCATATATTTATAGCCCACGAGGGAGAGCTGTCTTTGCACAGCCTTAATTTGAGTCTGAATTAGAGTCCAGAAGCATGTGCGCACTGCTGGCTTTGTCTGAGCGTGCGCCTGGGCGTTGGAAAGTGATCGCTTGAACATGCAGGTGGGTCCAGCAGCATGTGCGCACTGTTGGCTTTGTTTGAGGGTGCACCTTGGCGCTGAAAAGTGATGGCTTGAATGTGCAGGTGGGTCCAGCAGCATGTGCGCACTCCTGTCTAGGTGTGCACCTAGGCACTGGAAAGTGAAGGCTGCAGCGCTGTTGGGCGAGGGGCGCAGCACTGATGGGCCAGGGGCAAGGCGCTGGGCTTTGTGGGGTGAGGCACTGGGCTTCCAGGGGTGAGGCACTAGGCTTTGAGGGGTGAGGCACTGGGCTTTGTGGGGTGAGGCGCTAGGCTTCCAGGGGTGAGGCACTGGGCTTTGAGGGGTGAGGCGCTGGGCTTCCAGGCGCGAGGCGCTGGGCTTTGTTCTGGAGGCCTGAACTATTTCCAATAAAACTGCCATAACTTTCACTAGAAAAATCCTTTTTCCGAACCGTAAAATTCTCCAGAAAATAGACTTCCGGATCTTTCTAAGAATATATGGCTCATCTCCTAGTTCTTCCTACATCAATACAGTTTAATCTGCAATGATGATTGATCTGTATGGGAAATTCTGGCAATTTAGTGAAACTCCTTCAGCTTGTATACAGAAGTGCACACACTAGTGTGCCTACCCTTAACTTGTTCCAAAGTGATGCACACACTTGTGTGCAGTCTTTTAACTCAATTTAATTTATTTCTCCAACCTTGGTTTTGACTTTTAATCATCTTTAAATCATTTTTGGAAATGTCTAAACCTTGGACAAAAACGAGCACTGACTCCCAAGATCTTTTGGCGCTTTAAACATGGATCGCTTTATCATCTCTTTTGTACTCAAAGCACATGAAAATGCATCGAATTAAGTCAATGATTTATGAATAACACTTTAGAGTTATCAACATGTAAAAGTGCGATTACGACCGAGATTAACCCTAAAGTGTTAACAATTAAGTATTGTTTAGATGCATTTTATGACTCTCATCAGGTTGTGTCTATCTTACCTCTTACAAAGTTATTGTCAATCAAAAATTTACTTAGTCTTTCATACCATGCTCTTGGAGATTGCTTTAACCCATATAGAGCTTTAGAAAGCTTGTAGACATGATTTGGAAGACTAGGATTCTCAAATCCAAGAGGTTGCTCAACATATACCTCTTCTTCTATAAAGTCATTTAAAAAGGCACTTTTTACATCCATTTGAAATAACTTAAATTTGTTAAAGCATGCAAAGGCTAATAACATTCGAATAGCTTCTAATCTTGCTACGGGACCATAGGTCTCATCAAAGTCTATTCCTTCTTCTTGATTATATCCCTTAGCAACTAGTCTAGCTTTGTTTCTAGTCACTATTCCATTTTCATCCATCTTATTTCTAAATACCCATTTAGTTCCTATTATTGTATGATTCTTAGGTCTAGGAACTAGATACCATACATCGTTTCTTTCAAATTGATTTATTTCTTCTTGTATGGTAATTATCCAATCATTATACTTTTCGGCTTCTACAAATGTTTTAAGTTTTATTTGAGACAAACAAGCTACATAGTTGCAAATATTTCTAGTAAAGGAATGAGTTCTTACCCCTTGTGAAGGATCACCAATCACTTAATCGATTGGGTGATAATTTACATACCTCCAATCTTTGAGAAGATCATCCTCTTGTTGACTTGTAGATGATTGGTCCAATTTGAGAGTTTTTATCTCTTGATTCCTTTGAGGTGGGCTCTCCTTTAGGTCAACAATGGGAGTAGGTGTCTCCGTTCTTGGAATGAAATCTGCATCATCATTGAAAGAAACTTCTCTACTACTAATTGGGTTAGACTCATTAAGGGTTACATGTACGAATTCTTCTACTACTAGAGTTCTCTTATTGAAGACTCTATAAGCCTTACTAAAGGTTGAATATCCTAACAATATCCCCTCATCGGTCTTTGAGTCAAATTTACCCAAGTTAGTTTTATTGTTATTTAGGATAAAACATTTACAACCAAAGGTACAAAAATATGAAATATTAGGCTTTCTACCTTTCCATAATTCATAAGGAGTTTTGTCAAGCATAGGCCTAATTAAAATTTTATTCAAGATATAGCAAGAAGTGTTTACTGCTTCCGCCCAAAAGTATTTTGGTAAGCTATTTTCACAAAGCAATGTTCTTACAAATTCTTCTAGAACTCTATTTTTCCTCTCAACAACTCCATATTGTTGAGGAGTTCTAGAAACTGAAAAGTTGTGAACAATTCCATTTTCATCACAAAATTTTAAAAAGCTTTAGTTTTCAAATTCTTTTCCAGGATCACTTCTAATGCTTGAAATAAAAATTCCTTTTCATTTTGAACCTTTTTGCAAAAGTTTTCAAATCCTTTGAAAGCTTCATCCTTGTAAGCAATAAAGATAACAAAGGCGTATCTTGAATAGTCATCAACAATAACAAAGAGCATATCGATGGCCACTTAGACCAATGGTACTCATTAGACCAAATGAGTCCATATGCAAAAGTTCCAATGGTCTAGTAGTTGAGACTACATTTTTTTATTTATAAGAGATTCTAGTTTATTTTCCTATTTGACAAGCATTACATACTTTATCTTTTTCAAATTTGATTTTGGGAAGTCCAATGACTAAATCTTTTCTAGAAATGTTTTTAAGCAAATCCATGTTCACATGACCAAGCCTTCTATGCTATAGCCATGAGTTTTCACTAAATACTGGAAAAAAAAATTTCATTTTCTGAATGCAAGGATATTAAATCAACCATATAGACATTTTCATGTCTTTGGCCAACAAACTTGATCTTGTTACTCTTGAAGTCTATAACTAGACAATGAGAGGTTTCAAATATGACTTTGTTGCCTTTGTCACATAATTGAGGGATATAACTATAACTCTTTTCTCTCTTAAGGGATTCAGCATGGTGTATACTGAGTTGTTCCTTAAGAGAGCATAGGATCGGTGAAAATCGACAACCACACGAGACCTAGGGCTTAGTCCGCTCCCGGTTTTCCATGTTGATTAACCCAAGAACCCAGCGTGGATTTCTTTTATTACTATTGTTGAACCCAGGACTCGATCATCTATATTGATTCAACTAACTAATCCATACCATATGCCTATGTTGATCAGACACACACATATGAGGAATTTAAATAAAAACAGGCATTAATCAAATCAAGAATCACAGCATAAATATTGCAAATGCGTCAATACTGAATTATTGGTTAAACATAATTAGGGCTTCAACCAAGCCCTTACAGGGGTTTAGTTACACATGGTTGTGTTGCTAAACATATTTATAATACAAAAATAAAGGGGAAAGAATAAACCCAAGAGAAGAGTCATCAATTCTCCTCCAAAGCTTACAATTCCAAAGCCAAATCAAAAAGTATGTTTTTTGTGTTTTACAAGCCTATGTATAGGGTTCTAAGGGTGCCTTGAAACCCTAATTTCCAAAATAAGTCCGGAAGAAATCTTTCCAAAACTGGCTCTGTCGCCCCTCTGTGCGTGTGCGCTCGATCGTGCTCTTTTGCGATCGAGTGTAAGGTTGCGCTCAAGCCTTCTAGGTGTGCGCTCGATCGCGGCAATGTTGTGCTCAATAGCACTAGCTAGTTCCAGATCTTCAGTTTTCTTCCTTTAAAGCTTCAAAATGCTTTCTTTTCTTCACAAGCCTATAAAAAACACAGAGAACACAAAAATGAAGTAGAATATACTAAAATATATAAACAAAGAGCCTAACAACTGTAAATTATGGGGCTTAAATATGAATATTTAAGCACTTATCATCCGCCATCTCTTAGAGTTAGCTCTTTGAATACATTTTTATCACCGGTCATGTGCTTTGAGCATCCACTATCAAGGTACCAACAGTTACCTTCTTCTTTGGTGTGGAGACATATCTACATCATACAATGATACACAATTGCATTTTTAAGTACCTAAAATTTCTTGGGTCCTTTGGGGTTAGTCCTTGAAAATACGGTTCCTTTTAAGACCCATACTTTCTTAACAACATATGGTGTTCTATAGATATGTTGATGATGCACAATCCTAGGATAATAGTTACTGAAATTTCTAGGATGACTTAGTTGTGCATGTCTATAATTCTTTGGATAATAATTCCTAGGATGCATGTTTCTATTGCGAGGGTTATGAATATGCATGTCATTTCTAGGAGATATATGATGATGTAATCTAGGATAAATGCTTGCATGAATATGCATATTATTTCTAGGATGACCATGATGGTAATTCCTATGATATGCATGTGCAGTGTGCAAGTTTTGATTATACATGTTGTTTTTAGGATGCACATGATGGTCATTCCTAGGATGTGTACAAACATTTCTTGAATGAGCATACATATAAGCAAGAGTATTTCTAGGATGATTCATTCTTGTATATATATTAGAATTAGTATTTCTAGACCTACTAGCATTCATTTAAGGAATGCTTTTGACCTTGCTAGTGATTTTTGAAGTAGAGGCCTTATTCACACATGATGCTTTCATGAATAGACTCTCTTTTGATTTTTGCTTGCCTAATGTAGAATATCCTAACCCGAATTTTCTTCCACTTAATCTTTGGCAAGATAGTACTTCATCAAGCTTTTCTTTTCTAAGTATGAGTCTAAATATTGTGCCATTCAATTATAATATTTTCTTCTTTAAGTTTTCATTTTCATCTTTAAGAAAGTCTTGAGAAGAATCATAAAGCAATGAAGATAGTTTATCTTTTTCTTCTCTTAGACTTATCATCTCTTTGGAAAGAGATGACACCTCTTTATTAAGAATAGAGTTCCTAGAATTGATTTTCTTTAATTATTCATGCATTTCATTCATAACTTCTATCAATTATTCACTACTACTAACAATGTTATTTTTTGAAGAGAGAGAAGTCGATACCTCATTTTCATCATCGATTGCCATAAGACATAGGTTTGCAATTTCCTCGTATCCGATCTCTTTATCCGAGGAGTCTTCTTCTTCGTCATCACTCTAAGTGGTTACAATCATAGCTTTCTTTTTAAAGCTCTTGTATGGTTTGCTCGTAGCTATACAATTGACCTTGATGTGACCGGGCTTTTTGCATCCATACCACACAAGTGATTCCCTTTTTGAAGTGGAATCTTTTGTGTATGGTTTCTTGCTTTTCTTCAAGAATCTGTGAAACCATTTGGTGATTAAAGTCATCTCACCATCTTCTTCACTGCTCTCCACCTCTTCTTTTGTTTCCTCTTCTTTATTGCTTGTAGAGGCTTTGAGAGCAATCACCTTTTTCTTCTTCTCATCATCATTGATAATGGGATTCATTTCTTCCATCTCATATGTCAATAGTGATCTAAAAAGTGTCTCGATGTCAAGTTTGTCGAGATCTTTGACCTCCGTGATGGCTGTCTTCTTTGCTTTCCAAGTGGGTGGCAAAGACCTTAAGAGTTTTCTTGTTAGTTCAAACTCCTCAATGTTCCTACCAAGAAGCTTCAAACCATTAACAATAGTTGTGAAACGTGAATGCATTTGAGAAATTGTTTCGTTAGGAGACATTTTAAATGACTCATATTCGAATACTAGCATATAGATTTTGATTTTTTAATCTCGCTAGTTCCTTCATATGTAACTTGCAGTTTATCTCAAATCTCCTTAGCTGAAACACATGCGAAAATTTTATTATATTCTGAAATATCTAAAGCACAATGTAAAATGCTTGCGGCTCTACTTTTGAGAGACATCATTCTACAATCCTTATCATTGAACTCGGTATTGAGTTTAGGTATTATATAATTGATTTCTCCAATAGTTATTTCCTTTGAAGGAATTCTAGGTCCTTCCTTAATGACTCTCCACAGATTATAATCTTGTTCTTCAACAAAGATTTTCTTCTTATTTTTCCAATAGTTATAGTTGGAGCCATTGAACAAGGGAGGCCTAGTGTAGGAATGTCCCTTTGAATAGCTATTTGATGCCATCGGATCAACTCAAGGATTTTAAGCCTGAAATTGAGAACAAGGCTCTGATACCAATTGTAGACTGAGGCTCCAATCCAAGAAGGGGGGTGAATTGGGTTTTAAAAACTTTCACTAACTACTCGCAAGTTTATAAAAACAGTTAAAAGCACAAGCGTATAAACAAGTAAAGTGCTTTGAATAAAAGAGTTTAAGGAATAGAAAGTGCAAACTCAGTTTATAGTGGTTCGGCAATATCGGATTCATTCTGACCCTACATCCACTCTCTTTAAGGAACCTCTTGATACAGCCAGAGAAATGTCACCGTCTGTTTCCAGTACCTAGCTCTTGCTCCGGTTGATCGATGTTGACTGACCACTTTCCAAGCCCTCTTGTGTAAGTGGAATATCATACACTTTCTCTTCAGTGGGATAAAACAACCCGTAATTCCTCTCTGATGTGGGGTCCAGTTTCTGATTCTCATTGAACAAAGTGAAAAGGTTAACGTTAAGTGGGTCCTGGGGTTTCAAAGGGGTCCCATTACCCGCTAAAACTCTATGCACTAAATTCCCATTATACGACGCTGTATTTTCCTCACCTGCACCAACCTCGTTCTGGTCACCCATTGAAGGGCACCCGGTTTCTGTGACAACCATCTTTACGTCGTCATATTTAAGGGCTGACATGGCTGCGAAAACGAAATCGACTTGATCATCGAAAAGGTTGTTGTACTTCAACCCATTACACGAGTCCACCACACCCGGGTTTTCTTTAAACAAAGCGAAATCCAAAGAGATCTAATCCGAGTTGGCTTCGTATACAAAAAATGGGTAGGCGTTAACCATGAGATACGACCCTGTTTAGCGTAGAAAATCCAACATGGGCTTGATCATGGGTTCGATCAAGTTGGATTTGAAGGATCCAGATGAAGATATGTACAAGTTTTGGAGCACAGTGAGAGCAATAGGTGAAGAGATTTTGATAGAAGAATCGATGTTGTACTTGACCAGTGAGTTGTGTATGTTTTTCATGGCGGGTACAAGGTACTGGGTCGTGTTTTTCGGGTCGGCAAACACTTCGTTACCAACAGCAATGGCGTGGATCCGGGTGTTCGGGTAATACTGGGAGATGTTGGCTTGGACCCAGGCATCGACGAATGATTGATCGGCAGCTGTTGAGGAGAGGAGCTCGTTGGGCAGCGCAACGACGATGTTTATGCTCGAATTGGCAAGTGCAGTGAGTACGGCTGAGTTAGTATTGAATAGCTTGACTCGGTTGAGTCCTTGAGATTTTAGAAGCTCCACTACTTTTGCTAGTGGTGGCAGGTTGTTCGCTACTCGACCATAGTTTACTCCTATTATACTCGAATCTGCCAAAATGAAATTAAAATTAAAAATTAAGATTTTGTTCATACAAAATATACTCACGAATTAATATGAACAAATTGCAGCAAATACAAAAATATAAATATATTCTTGCAAAATGATAGTGTACCTACAAATGTAAAGGCCATATATGAGAGAAGAATGAAGAAAGAGAATGTGTGGGTAGCCTTGTTTTGATTTTGAGAGGAATAGAACAAGTAAGAGAGAGAGAGAGAGAGATTGGTTCTTAATTTCGGTGTAAGATTTCAATTTTATAGACTGAACAGAGAGAGGGAGAGAGAGACGGCTATAGAGTCGGTTAATGGAGATTGGAGAGGGGGAACGGTGGACCTACGTGGAGAGATTGAAGATAGCAAAAAAAAGAAGGGTTTGTTTTTTTTCTTGTCTCCACACCTATGGCTTTTACTTCCATGTTGCGCAACTAACAGAAGCCACCTACTTGAGTACTTGACCGTTTCAGTACTGTTGATCCCAGGGTGTGCGTGTTTCCACAAAAAGTGTTGCAGAGATATAAGTATGTCTCCAATCCTTCTCAAATATATATATATATATATATATATATATATTGTTGGCTTTACCGATGATATGATTGTTTCATATGTATTAACTAATTTTATTATTTAATTTTAGAACTATTTTGTAGTGTTTGTTCATGTTTGGGGACGATAATTCAATATTAAATCATGGGCTTTGTCTCATCCCATCTTGATTTGGGGAAAATCCCCTCTTGTTCAGGGATTGGGACGAGGATGGAAAAAAATTTCTCGTCGTTATCTTGATGGGACAGGGATGAAGATATATATACCCATCCTGAACTCGTCCCAAATATTTATTAAGTACTTATGTGTGTGTATATATATATATATATTTTTTGATGAATTAGTATATTTATAATCTCAGTTCAACGTACAATTTTGTGGTGTGATGATAATTTTGCTATTCAGATTGTTTTTAGCACTTTGTTTAGAGTTACAGAAAGTGAGAAAAACTCTCCATGAAAATTCAATTCCAAAAAGAATTTTTTTCGGTCCCCATCCCCAAAGGTAGGATGGAAAAAATTCTTACCTCGTGAACTTGACAAAGATAGAGATGAGAAATATAAATATGACCCTGACTCATCCCGTTGCCATCCTTATTTACATTGTTATATGATAATTAAGTTATAATGACTCGAGGTTCACACTAACTAGAACCCTTAATCTCCAAGAATCACCATATTTTTCTAATTTGGCTGCTTTTCCCAGAGATGACGAAATTGAATTTCATATATGTCAATTTGCTTATATTTCTGTCAATACTCTATTTTGTGACACTAAAGTGTGATTGAAAAATTTGTCCAAACTTTTTTTTATAATGAAAAGTTTGTCCATTAAGGACTTACAACTAAGGATAGATACATGGGAGTATTTTTTTTATTCCGATTATGTACGGAGACAAGAAATCAAGGCGTCACCAATTTTAACTGTAGTTTTGGAAAACAACTAGGTGATTGTTTGATTTGTTGATGTACATGCAAACATTTTAGGGTTTATATGTTAAGAGGACAATATAAAAAACAGAAAAGATAAATTGCACTAAAAAGGTTCTCAAAATTTGTGAAGGAGATAGAGATTTGATGGGATTACTTGTTGAGTGAGATTAACTTAATCTTGTTTAGAGATGGCAATTCGCGGGTTTTTTTTTGTGGTTATTTTACTCGAACCGTATCTGTTTAAGCGGGTATGAATAGAAATAAATGGGTTTTTTACGGTTACGGATAATATTTCATGATTTTTAACGGTTTCGGATTCGGATAGCAGGGTAACTAAATGGATACGGTTATGGATATATAAAATTTCACGGGTAATCTACCCGTTGCCATTCTTAGGTAAAAAGGGATAGCAATTTGTTGATTTTTCACGGTTAACCGATCTGAATTGTATCCGTTTAAACGGGTATGGATAGAAATAAATGGGTTTTTCACGGTTATGGATAGTATTTAATAGTTTTTAATGGTTTCTGGTTCGGAGTCAGATAGTAGGGTAAGTAAACAGATATGGTTATGCATATGTAAAATTTTGAAGGTAATCTACTTGTTTTATTTGGCAACAAAATAAAGGATTATGAATGAAGTTGAAATTAAGTTAATTCAATCCCTTTTGGCCAAATTAAAAGGTTAGTTCAATTCCACCAGTCGTGCACCAACCAAACGGGCCCTTAGATATGTGCACGCCTTATTCTAATCTGAACATAGGTATCCTAGGTTTTGGTTCATGATCGAAATTCAATCAACAAAGATAGAGTACAGAAGTATTCAAGGACCAATTGGTTTAGAAGTTTGGTCCCAAGGACCGGGTCCACGACATTTACAAGCCAAAAAGCCCATTTCTCTAAAACTTGGGCAATTCGTGTTATCTGCCATGACACAAGTCTGAGATGGGCTAGGCTTGTAGTGAGTTGGCCTTATTTCAACCTCAAATTCAATCATCCATATTTAGTTATCATAAATCATATTTCTTCGGTCTCAATTTATATCTATATCTATCTTGACAAATCTTGATAGTTGATCAAGATCAACTATTGAGGTCTATAAGATCAACATTCTAGATCTATCAAAGAAAATCTGCATCGTTGATCTTGATCAGTGATCCAAATCTACCTTGATCAATGATCTAGACCTATCATGGTAGAACTAACCAAAATTCCAACCAAATTCCAAAATGTTTGAGTTGCTTTCTGCATCGCAGTAGCTGCAACTACAGGTGGATTCAAACAGAGTTTTAATCGAGCTATTTGAGTTTGGTCAAAGTTTGGCTTGTCGAACTTTATGTCAAACTCATGCCTGAAAAATAACTTCGAATATCTTATCGAGTAGAGTCTGAATACTTTACTATTCTGCTTGTGAGGTTCACGAACGGTTCGATAAAGTATTATCAAGCTCAAACCGAACCGAACTTAAACCAATATTTATATATTAATATTAATATTTTATTTGTTAAAATTAGAGTCCAAACTAAGTTTGAGCTTGAACACTTCAAGCTTGAGTTTATCCTCATCAAATGTACTTATCAAGTTTGTTCTTCAATTCTCCATAATCCTCCAAATCTATAAAATAATAATAATAATAATAATAATAATAATAATAATAATAATAATAATAATAATAATAATAATAATAATAATTTTTAAGTTTCCATGCGAAAGACCTAATCCTAGAGCCTTGCAGCCAAGACTACTAATATGATTTTTCATAAAACCTACATATTCCCTCAAGTTAACCTTAAACTCTTCATTTTTTTTAAAAAGCAAAATAGCAAATTTTATTGATAATCATATGACAAACCACACAAATGGCTTATATAAACTATACACATAAAAATGTCACAAGAAAAATAAACAAACAACTAATCCACCCACTGGCTACAACTGCAAGCTAGTATGTAACAAGAATTATGTAACGAGGCATTAATATTATCCGTTTTGACATACTCAACTGATATATCAAGCTAGTATGGAACATCACAATCTCTCTCTTTTTGGTACAGTGTTTTCGTTGTGTGACTCCACACTCAGCAACCCACCTCTGAGTTACCAAGACTTGACTCCCATCTTGGGGTGTCACAATCTCCCATCTTTTTGGCACAGCATCTTTTAAATTACTCGCAAGCGCACAAGTCATTTACAATATAGTGTTGTGCAAGTGCGAGGTCGAATCCACAGGGAATTGCGTTGTGAAAATATAAATTTATCTAAACCAATCTTATCTTAACATAGTTCCGAGTTTTGTATTATATGTTGCAAAATAAAAGCTAAACTAAATTGATTTTAAAAACTAATAATAAAAACACTAAGGTTTCTGAATCCACCCCGCCAAAGTTAAGCATATATCTCAATGTTCTAAAGATAACCTATCAAAAAATTCCATGAATCCAACTATGAGACAAAAAACAAAGAATATCCAAATTAAACCAAAAGCATCCAATGTATCTGCTCTTAACAAATCACAAAGGAAATCCAATTTAATCGAAAACAATTCGATGTATCCATCAGATGGAACACAAGGAATATCCAACAGAACAATTTAAACTCAATCAATCACAAGATTAACTCAAATAATTGACAGAACATTTATACTAAAAAAGGTCAGATTTGTACAAGTAAATCTGAACTACTATGCCAAACAACGGCAGGGCTTCATCTTCAACCTTAGCTGAAGATTCTAGCCACTCATAATTATGAAACTACATTTCATAATAAAAGTGCTAAATATTAAACTAAAACAACTAAATAAAAAGAAATAAATAACTTTACATGGGAGAAATTCCACTCACTGATGGGTGGCGCTTCCCCTCGTGGTAGTAAAGCCTTCGAGATCCACCAGAATGCTAGCAGACGTCCACCGATTAACACCAAAGTGGCCCAAGAATTGTACACTGAATGATGAAGTGGAGTGGGTCTTATATAAGAAAATACCACGAGTGCAATGTGTTTCCAATCCAATGTGGGATGTGGGACATAGAAATGTGTTTTCAACCGATGTGGGATGTAGGATTTAAGTCTTCACATGCCCTTCAAAACTTCTGTTCACGCTGAAATCCCGCACAGCCTGAACTTTGTCTACTAAAACGACCATAACTTTCTGTAGAAAAATCATTTTTACGAGCCGTAAAATTCTCTAGAAAATAGACTTATGGATCTTTCTAAGCATATATGGCTCATATCCTGGTTCTTCTTGAATCAATACAGTTTAATTTTCAAAGATGATTGATCTGTACGGGCAATTCTGGCAATTTTAGTGAAACTCCTTTCCCAGTACTTGTAAACCTGAAAAACAACGAAAACAACTCAAAGTAACAAAATCCTAAGCTAACAAATTTAAATTAAGTGGCCAAAATATGCAATATTTTTCTCTCATTAAATACCCCCAAACTTACATTTTGCTAGTCCCTTAGCAAAACAAAATAAATAAAAAAAACTAAATGAAAAACAAAGAACATAAAGATAAGTTCAGTATTCCTGGTATCCAAAAATTTAAGGAGCATTCAAAATCATGAGATTCATTCATGAGCAAGCTTAAATAAGTCCAACCCATCTTCACAATGAATAAGAATTTAAAACCTAATTACTTACAAGAGGCATGGTAAGACATCACAAGCTTGAATCAGTGTAAAGTGATTTAGCATATACAGATGAGGTTTCCAAATAACTTCAATGTACAAGGTAATCAAGTCTCAAGATCCATAGAATTTCTCATCGGAAAGAACAATGATGGCATAGTTTATATATATATATATATATATATAAGGCTCTGCTATGTTTAGTTCCCTTAAGCTTTCTAATCGACCCATGTAGCGAGTGTTGAGTCAATGACTCCCAAACCAGATGGTTTTAGGGCATTAAGTGTAAAGACACCCCTAAAGACTTACTAACTCGAGTAAAAAAGGCTACGAAATTAAACCAGCCTTAATACTACCAAGCAAAATTCCACCTTTTGACGTGAACACTCACTGCTTACTTAGGCAAGAGGTCCAGTTACTCAGCGAAAAGTTTCGCAATGATCATTATGAATAAAATTCTCACCTTTTG
Organism: Bretschneidera sinensis; assembly: GCA_023935145.1. NCBI lineage: Eukaryota > Viridiplantae > Streptophyta > Magnoliopsida > Brassicales > Akaniaceae > Bretschneidera > Bretschneidera sinensis. The sequence goes on from CM043701.1 coordinate 13,487,973, forward strand.
ACATGAACACTCACTACTTACTGAGGCAAGAGGTCCAGTTACTCAGTGGAAAGTTTGTTGATGATGATCATTATAAATATTAGTAGTTTTTTATTTTATTTATTTTTTATATATGCCCAAGTGTTTATCCAACAAGTCATCCGGTTTCAGTTAAGACAAGGAAACGTATACATTCAACTCACATGTTATAGCTCACACAAATATGTGCTAATGTGCTCCTGTTATATTAGATCAAACATGTGAATTCTCGAAAATACCTAAAGTAAGTAACTAAAGTTTAAAACTCTATCATCAGGTCATGTGTTCAAAATTTTAAGCTTACCAATGAAGTCACATCAAAATTTTTCAGATCAACCCGAAATTTTTTTTTTATACGAACATGAACATGTAATTATCTTTACGACGAAAAGACAACAAATTAGGACAAAGTGTGTGATGTGTCTCCCATACCCCCAAACTTAAATTACATATTGACCCTAATGTGTGACTAATATGGAAAGAGTTGACCTGAGATATGGGGAACTATCTGGACTGGTATGGCTCATAGCATACCCCCAAACTTGAACTGAAGTTAGCGTTGTCCTTGAAAAATAAAAAAACTGGAAAACAAAAAATACTGGAAACAAACATTAATCATAAAAATATGAAATAATAAATAAACAAAAAAGATAAGCTGTGGGGTACCTTCCATGAGCGCTAAGTTTAACGTCTTCAGCCAGACCCAACATTAGTAAACATGCCCAACTAAGCACTCCACCATCTGATCAATAAATAGGAATGAAAAATGATCAGGCCTAGTGGCAGCATTCAACTTACGGTAGTCTATACTCACTCCTGAACACGAGTTTGCACCAACTCGTCGTCCTCATTCTTCACTACCGTTAATTCAGCATGTTTAGGCACGACTTGAATCAGGCTCACCTACTTGCTATCAGAGATGGGATAAATTATCCCTGCCTCTAATAGCTTAATATCTTCTGCCCTCACAACCTCTTGCATAGCAGGGTTGAGCTTTCTTTATGGCTCCCTCGATGGCTTGGCATTCTCCTCCAACTGTATCGTGTGTATTACCAATGAGGGGTTGATTCCCTTGACATCCTCAATAGTCCATCCCATAGCTTCCTTATGCTCTCTTAAGACGTCCAATAATTTCTCCTCTGGAGCATCACCCAAATCTAAAGCTATAATTATAGGCAAAGAATCTGCTAGACCTAGGAACTTATACTTAAGATTGTCTGGTAAAGGCTTAAGTTCCTTCTTGGGGGGTTCAGGTGTTGTGGTTTCCTCCATCTCATTACTTTCTCGAGGATCAGAGTCCAAAATGGCATTCACTTCCTCGAGTAACTTATCTAAGCCCAAGTCCTCTCCAAAGTGAGCAAAGCATGCCTCCAGGGGGTCCTCAATGCGGGATTCATCCATAGTTTCCTCTATCTTACTACTCTCCCGAGGAGCAGACTCCAAGATAGTATTTGCTTGCTCAAGTAACTTATCTAAGTCTAAATCCTCTCCAAACTGAGCAAAGTCCGCCTCCATAATGTCCTCAGACTTCCCTTCTTTCTTGGGCGCTTGTAGTCTCTCAGGGTAAGGTGCTTTAGTTAAAAATGACCTAGAGAGATCCTTAATAATAGGTGTGGCTGTAGATGGCTCAGCATCTCTCTTTTCCTTGTTGCCACTTTCTTGCCCTTGTTGCATAGCAGGGTTCTCTTCCACTTGATTGTCCACTTGTCTCCCAGACAAGTATGGGACAGTTGATTGCACTTGTTCCTGCCAATGCATAGGAGTTGATGAATTTCCCACCGCAAACTCTTCCTTTGGGTTAGGCTCAGGTTGACTGGGGAACTCTCCTTCCTCTCTTTCACCCACGTAACTTGCGATTTGATCAATTTGACTCTCTAGTTTGGCAATCACTTGGGTGTTTTTTATTTTTGCACTCATTACTTCGCTCATGGATTGGCTAGTCATTTTCATGTACTCCTTAAGGATGTCCTCAAGTGACAGTGAAACTGGCGCTAGTGTTTGAATGGGAGCTTGGTAAGCAGGTAATGGTGCTGTATAGGCTGAGTGACTATAACTTGGAACTGGCAGAGGAAATTCGGGAGGGTATTGATTGTGAGCTTGATAAGGAGCTCCTCCCTGATTCCTCAATTGGTTCTGCGTCCATGAAAAATTAGAGTGGTCCCACCACCCTGGATTGTATGTTTCAGAGTAAGATCCATTTGATTGCCAACAACAGTCATTGAAAGCATTCATTTGTTCCATGGGATACTTGGCACAAGCCGGCATATATGGACAATTCTGTGCTAGATGCATAGGACTAGCACAGATGGAACAACTATCAACATTGAATGTGTTGGCAACATTGATGGACGGGCCGGTCATTTTCATGTACTCCTTAATGGTGTCCTCTAAAGACTGTGAAACCGGCGCTGGATTCATCCATATATATATATATTTTTTTGGATAACTAACTAGTAGAAAAATAAAATCAATTCAGACAAAAAATTTTCACAAACCAAACAATTCCCCGGTAACGACACCAAAAACTTGTTGTGAGTTTTAAATTACTCGCAAGTGCACGAGTCGTTTGCAATATAGTGTTGTGCAAGTGCGAGGTCGAATCCACAGGGAATTACGTTGTGAAAATATAAATTTATCTAAACTAATCTTATCTTAACCTAGTTTCGAGTTTTGTATTATATGTTGCAAAATAAAAGCTAAACTAAATTGATTTTAAAAACTAATAATAAAAACACTAAGGTTTCTGAATCCACCCCGCCAAAGTTAAGCATATATCTCAATGTTCTAAAGATAGCCTATCAAAAAATTTCATGAATCCAACTATAAGACAAAAAACAAAGAATATCCCAATTAAACCAAAAGCAGCCAATGTATCCGCTTTTAATAAATCACAAAGGAAATCCAATTTAATCGAAAATAATTCGATGTATCCATCAGATGAAACACAAGGAATATCCAACAGAACAATTTAAACTCAATCAATCACAAGATTAACTCAAATAATTGACAGAACATTTATACTAAAAAATGTCATATTTGTACAAGCAAATCTGAACTAATATGCTAAACAACGGCAGGGCTTCATCTTCAACCTTAGCTGAAGATTCTAGCCACTCATAATTATGAAACTACAATTCATAATAAAAGTGTTAAACATTAAACTAAAACAACTAAATAAAAAGAAATAAATAACTTTACATGGGAGAAATTCCACTCGTTGATGGATGGCGTTTCTCCTCGTGGTAGCAAAGCCTTCGGGATCCACCAGAATGCTAGTAGACGTCCACCGGTTAACACCAAAGTGGCCTAGGAATTGTATACTGAATGATGAAGTGGAGTGGGTCTTATATAGGCAAATACCACGAGTGCAATGTGTTTCCAATCCGATGTGGGATGTGGGATATAGAAATGTGTTTCCAACCGATGTGGGATGTGGGATTTAAGTCTTCACATGCCCTTCAAAACTTCTGTTCACGCTGAAATCCCGCACAGCCCGCACAGCCTGACCTTTGTCTACTAAAACGGTCATAACGTTCTGTAGAAAAATCATTTTTACGAGCCGTAAAATTCTCCAGAAAATAGACTTCTGGATCTTTCTAAGCATATATGGCTCATATCCTGATTCTTCTTGAATCAATACAGTTTAATTTTCAAAGATGATTGATCTATATGGGAAATTCTGGCAATTTTAGTGAAACTCCTTTCCCAGTGCTTGTAAACCTGAAAAACAACGAAAACAACTCAAAGTAACAAAATCCTAAGTTAACAAATGTAAATTAAGTAGCCAAAATATGCAATATTTTTCTCTCATCAGCATCCTCGTTGTGTGGTCCAACATTCATCAACCCACCTCCGAGCTTTCGAAAACCTGGCTATAATATCACTATAATGACCCGACCTCTCACTTGGCACAATATTGTCTGCTTTGGCACATCAAGTCTCATGGTTTTAAAACGTATTGTGCAAATAGAGATGACAATCACCTTATAAACAACATAGTCACATCCTCTATAACCGATGTAAGATACCAAAACTTGATCCCATCTTGGGATGTTATAATGACCTGACCTCCCACTTGGCATAATATTGTCTGCTTTGGCACACTATGTTTCACAACTTTAAAATGCATCCACTTACATGCATCACCAAGCGATATGGGATTCTGAAAGCTCACAGGCTCCATAGAAACTTGGTTATCTTTCTACCTATCAAACTCCCACTCAACCTCATCCCCTGCCAACTCAACAAGAAGTTTGCCTTGCATGAAACCGCTCTTAATTAATTGATTAATAGGCTGGCTCTCCACTTCATCCACATCTTCCATGGGCAAAGTATTTACCTTCCTAGAAAAACTCAATGTCCCAAACCCATAAGTAAAATACAAATGCACTTCTCACATCCAAAGTAGTTAATACTGAAATCAAAATTTAACGACGATATATTCTTTTACATATGTGATATGAGCTTACTATTACATATATGATGAATAATAGTTGAATATCATTTGTGTTTTCCCATTTCTCTATTAATTTTTTTATTAGTTGGATTAGTTTACTGTTTTTTCAAAACTTGAGACTGAGTTGTAATTTCTAATAAACCCAATGAATGTAATTTTATTTTACCCCAAAAAATCTTTCACTAAAGTTTCACAAAAGTGTGTTCATCCTTGAACTTTTAATATATGTATATTTGATTTTGAGATACTTGGTCTGTATAATGTGATACTTTCGTTTAAATTCAGCATAATTTTACACTATTTAAGCAAGTGATAATTAAGCATGTCTGACCTCCCTAAACAACCCAAACAGGGCAAAACTGAAAGTCCTAGAGTTACACGTCATTTTCCGTTATGAATAACTCATTTCCTACCCACTTTTCAACTGTCCATGTGGGTAGTACAAAATTACATACAAATCAAGTATTTCAAGGTAAAATAGACACAAATCATTAATCATGTATTCTTAAGTCAAATAATCACGAATTGAGAGCTCATAAACCATACAGGTTTTGTTTGGGTACAAAATAAATAGTGATTAAATAATTTTTTTAAAAGTGAATTGGAGATTAAGTAGATTTGATTGTTTAAGTAATATGATTAAATGAGTCTTTCAGTAGTCAAATGATTAAAATGATCATAAAAGATATGAAATTGTAATTATCTAAATGTCTGAAGAATAAATGTATCTTTTTTGTGTTTGCACTAAAAATGCTATTTAAATGATTGATTTAAACTGGATTAAAAAGTTTACCAAACGTCACCACAGACAAGTTGGTTATAAACCATCAAGTATTTCCTACAATGGCTCGTTATAATAATATGTTACAGTCAGCTAATGTCAGGGTTTGTTGGTTAAAGTAATATAAAATGTAAATTTAAATATAATAAAAAAATATAGATTGCGACAAGAAAAGTAATAAGAAAAGAACAAATTAGTATAAAGCTTTGCGCCACGTATATCGTTTTCTTTAGAGTGATATTTGTCCATGCTCAAAAAAGTTTGCTAATAGGTTTTTAAAAAATTCACCTCCATGATACCCTTGGGAAACTGTTTAGGAACCAAGTAGGATGCGTGCAGAATTAAAATGGAAAAAAAAATTAAATGTGCCGTATTATTATATAAAAATGAACCGTATACTTCACTATGAAATAAATATAAATAGAGACATAAATTATAAGACAAAATAGTCAAACCAGATGATAACAGCCATACTTATTCATCATACTATTTTCGAATAAATACATTAAAAATAAAAATAAAATGTATCCAATTTTCTAAACGTATCAAGAAAAGAAAAGAATAAAAGCTAAGCCCCCAATAAATCTACAACTGAAATTCACCAAACCCTTCAACCTTTTCCCATTCAGTACCTTGTAGGGAATTCACAATTGCCAAATCCTGCAAGATAACAACAAATTTTAGCCTAACTCAAAGCAACAACATAAGTTTGACAAAAGGAAAAAAAAAAAGAGCAAGTGATTTGGTTTTTTATATGTCATCAAATAAGTTGGAACTGAGTCGAACAATTCAATTTATTTTATTTCATAAAACATATATTTATATATTCTAAAAACCCAACTAACTCAAGTTTTGCTAGAGCGTAAATTTCACTTTAATTTTCTTAAGTTCCGTTTAAGGCTTGAGTTCAATTTTTTTTAACTCTAGTTCGAATTGAATAAGGTTTTTCTCACGAGCCAAGCTCAAACACCCCTTAACTCGAGCTCGAATCCAATCTTGGTTGTCGAGACGTGGATCAACTCGAATCTGTTACAAAGAGTATGAAATAACATTGAACCAAAAAAAAAAACAGGGCTAATTAGGCAAAAAGAACCCTGTAATCATGTGAACAGCAGTAAAAAGAAAGACACAACTTGATAATGTTCTTCATCTCTAATAATGTCTTTAGTTGAATTGCCAACTGCTAAAGTTTAGAAGGAAAGTTTGTCAACTGTTTTAATGAATATTCTAACCATCTAGTGCAAAAGTATATCCACTTTCTAGCCAAATTTATTGAAAAGAATTGGGCAAATTAATAAATTATAAGATTATATTCCCATAATTTTTTTTTCTAATCAATGTTGCTAAGAAAATAATTTATTTTTATTTATTTATAGAGGCGTATTATAAACATGCAGGTATTTCTATATCAATGATTTGACTCGTGCAAGATAAAATTCCTTCAATTGAAAGGGATAACAATGATATGTAATTAATCAATAAGGATTGAAGAAAAAAAAATAAATAACGAGGAAAAGTGATAGAATATGTACTAGGAGACTGAGTGACCACATAAGCAACACCACCAAAATCGCACGTACCCACTCCACGAGCCTTCATATGATAATAACTGTTGAAAGCATACGAATCGTGGGCCTCCAGTGTATCCGGATCATAACACATGGCACCGTTCTGAATCGGACGGCAATTGGCACCTCCCTTGCCACAAGCATAATTCAGTGCAGCCTGCAGCTTCTCCTCTCCAGCATTCCCGTTTGCCACGCACCAAGTTTGGCCCACTAATGCAGCCGGAGAAATATCGCCGCCTGTTGCCTGGACCTGGCTCTTGCTCCCGTTGATCGGCGTTGACTGACCACTTTTCAAGCCCTCTTTGTGTAAGTGGAATATCGTACACTTTCTCTTCAGTGGGATAAAACAACCTGTAATTCCTCTCTGATGTGGGGCCAGGTTTCTGATTCTCATTGAACAAAGCGAAAAGGTAAACGTTAAGTGGGTCCTGGGGTCTCAAAGGGGTCCCATTACCTGCTAGGACTCTGCGCACTAAATTCCCATTATACGATGTTGCATTTTCCTCACCTGCACCAACCTCGTTCTGGTCACCCATTGAAGGCCACCCGATTTCCGTGACCACCATCTTTACATCGTCGTATGTAAGGGCTGACATAGATGCGAAAACGGCATCGAGTTGAGCATCGAGAAGGCTGTTATACTTTAACCCGTTACCCGAGTCCACCACACCAAGGTTTTCTTTAAACAAAATGTAATCCAAAGAGATCTGATCTGAGTGGGATTCGTATGCAAAAAAGGGGTAGGCGTTAACCATGAGATACGACCCCGTTTGGCGTAGAAAATCCAACATAGGCTTGATCATAGGTTCGATCAAGTCAGATTTGAAGGATCTAGATGAAGATGGGTACGAGTTTTGGAGCGCGCTGAGAGCAATAGGTGAAGATATTTTGATAGAAGAATCGATGTTGTACTTGACCAGTGAGTTGTGTATGTTTTTCATGGCGGGTACAAGGTACTGGGTCGTGTTTTTTAGGTCAACAAACACTTCGTTACCAACAGCAATGGCTTTGATCAGGGTGTTCGGGTAATACTGGGAGATGTTGGCTTGGACCCAAGCGTCGACGAATGATTGGTCGGAGGCTGTTGAGGAGAGGAGCTCGTTGGGCAGCGCAACGACGACGTTTATGCCCAAATTGGCAAGTGCAGTGAGTATGGCTACGTTAGTATCGTAGAGCTTGACTCGGTTGAGTCCTTGAGATTTTAGAAGCTCCACTACTTTTGCTGGTGGTGGTAGGTTGTTCGCTACTCGACCATAGTTTACTCTTATTATACCCGAATCTGCCAAAATGAAATTCTTACATCGTGAACTTGGCAAAGATAGAGAATCTGCCAAAATGAAACTCTCCACGAAAATTTGATTCCAAAAAGAATTTTTTCCGGTCACCATCCTCAAAGGTAGGATGGAAAAAATTCTTACATCGTGAACTTGGCAAAGATAGAGATGAGAAATATAAATATGACCCTGACTCGTCCCGTTGCCATCCTTATTTACATTGTTATATGATAATTAAGTTATAATGACTCGAGGTTCACACTAACTAGAACCCTTAATCTCCAAGAATCACCATATTTTTCTAATTTGGCTGCTTTTCCCAGAGATGACGAAATTGAATTTCATATATGTCAATTTGTTTATGTTTCTGTCAATACTCTATTTTGTGACACTGAAGTGTGATTGAAAAATTTGTCCACACTTTTTTTTATAAAGAAAAGTTTGTCCATTAAGGACTTACAACTAAGAATAGAGACATGGGAGTATTTTTTTTATTCCGGCTATGAACAGAGACAAGAAATCAAGGCATCACCAATTTTAACTGTAGTTTTGGAAAACAACTGGGTGATTGTTTGATTTGTGGATGTACATGCAAACATTATAGGGTTTATATGTTAAGAGGACAATATAAAAAATAGAAAAGATAAATTGCACTAAAAATGTCCTCAAAATTTGTGAAGGAGATATAGATTTGATGGGATTACTTGTTGAGTGAGATTAACTTAATCTTGTTTAGAGATGGCAATTCGCGGGTTTTTTTTTGTGGTTAATTAATTCGAACTGTATCTATTTAAGCGGGTATGAATAGAACTAAATGGGTTTTTTATGGTTATGGATAGTATTTCATGATTTTTAACGGTTTTAGATTCGGATAGCAAGGTAACTAAACGGATACGGTTTTGGATATGTAAAATTTCACGGGTAATCTACCAGTTGCCATTCTTAGGTAAAAAAGGATAGCAATTCGTTGATTTTTCACGGTTAACCGATCTGAATCGTATCCATTTAAACGAGTATGGATAGAAATAAATGGGTTTTTCACGGTTATGGATAGTATTTAATAGTTTTTAACAGTTTCTGGTTCAGATTCGGATAGCAGGGTAAGTAAACAGATATGATTATGCATATGTAAAATTTTGCAGGTAATCTACTTGTTGTATTTGGCAACAAAATAAAGGATTATGAATGATTGAAATTAAGTTAATTCAATCCCTTTTGGCCAAATTAAAAGGTTAGTTCAATTCCACCAGTCGTGCACCAACCAAACGGGCCCTTAGATATGTGCAAGCCTTATTCTAATATGAACATAGGTATCCTAGGTTGGTTCATGATCGAAATTCAATCAACAAAGATAGAGTGCGGAAGTATTCAAGGACCAATTGGTTTATAAGTTTGGCCCCAGGGACCGAGTCCACAACATTTACAAGCCAAAAAGCCCATTTCTCTAAAACTTAGGCAATTCGTGTTATCTGCCACGACACATGTCTGAGATGGGCTAGGCTTGTAGTGAGTTGGCCTCATTTTAACCTCAAATTCAAGCATCCATATTTAGTTATCATAAATCATATTTCTTCGGTCTCAATTTATATCTATCTTGACAAATCTATATCTATATCTATCTTAAAAAATCTTGATTCTAGATCTATCAAAGAAAATCTGCATCATTGATCTTGATCAGTGAACCAAATCTACCTTGATCAATGATCTAGACCTGTCATGGTAGAACTAACCAAAATTCCAACCAAATTCCAAAGTGTTTGCGTTGCTTTCTGCGTCGCGGTAGCTGCAACTACAGGTGAATTCAAACAAAGTTTTAATCGAGCTATTTGAGTTCGATCAAAGTTTGGCTTGTCGAGCTTTATGTCAAACTCATTCTTGAAAAATAAGTTCGAATATCTTATCGTCTCGAGTCTGAATACTTTACTATTATGCTTTTGAGGTTCACGAACGGTTCGATAAAGTATTATCAAGCTCGAACCGAACTGAACTTAAACCAATATTTATATATTAATATTAATATTTTATTTGTTAAAATTAGAGTCCAAACTGAGTTTGAGCTTGAACACTTCAAGCTTCAGTTTATCCTCATCAAATGTACTTATCAAGTTTGTTCTTCAATTCTCCATAATCCTCCAAATCTATAATAATAATAATAATAATAATAATAATAATAATAATAATTTTAAAGTTTCCATGCGAAAAGCCTAATCCTAGAGCGTTCCAGCTAAGTATACTAATCTGATTTTTCATAAAACCTACATATTCCCTCAAGTTAACCTTAAACTCTTCATTTTTTTTTAAAGCAAAAGAGCAAATTTTATTGATAATCATATGACAAACTACACAAATGGCTTATACAAACTATACACATAAAACTGTCACAAGAAAAACAAACAATCAACTAATCCACCCACTGGCTACAACAGCAAGCCAGTATGTAACGAAAATTATGTAATGAGGTATTAATATTATCCGTTTTGACATACTCAACTAATATATCAAGATTTGATCTCATCTTGGAACGTCACAATCTCTCTTTTTTTGGTACAGTGTTTTCGCTGTGTGACTCCACACTCAGCAACCCACCTCTGAGTTACCAAGACTTGACTCCCATCTTGGGGCGTCACAATCTCCCATCTTTTTGGCACAACATCATTGTTGTGCGGTCCAACACTCATATACCCACCTTCGAGCTTTCGAAAACCTGGCTATAATATCATTATAATGACCTGACCTCTCACTTGGCACAATATTTTCCGCTTTGGCATATCAAGTCTCACGGTTTTAAATCGTGTTGTGCAAATAGAGATGAAAATCACCTTATAAACAGCATAGTCACATCCTCTCTAACCGATGTAGGATACCAAAACTTGATCGCATCCTGGGCCGTTATGTAATACCCGTATTTTTAAAGTAAGGGTAAACGTGTATTTTAATAAATATGACAAAGAGTTAAAATTCCAGAAGGCTGAATGAGGATTGAATGAGACAATGGTTGAAAAAAATAAATAAATAACATGGCAGCAGGTCTGCCACCTGCTGCCAACCAAGTGAATAATTTTGCCAAAGGCAAATCATGATGTCTTGGAAAGTAAAATGTGTAATATTGGTTTTTGTCTCAAATGGGTGATAAGGCTCCAGATCGTGGCAGACTAAGAGAGGAAAAATGTGCATAAACGACACATGTACATTTAGTGGATTTGCAAAGATTTCAAGGACTGCCGACAGTTTTAAGCAGTAAGCTTATAAATATGCATACAGCTATGTGAAATCTTTCGATTTCACAAAGTTTCTTACGAACTCATTTGTTTTCTCAAAACACTTGGAGATTCAAAGAAATGCTGAAAAAGCAAAATTTTGAAGGGGTTTTCTACATAATTTCATGGAAAATCATTAAAAGCTATCAAAAAAACAAAAGGTAATAATATAATAGTTATTTTTAAATTTCTGACATTTATGAAGTTTCCTCGAATTCAAAGTGGGAATGTTCAAAGTGTGTGGTTTATGAAGAAATGAAGAAATAACTAGAAATTTAATGCAAATATTATGTCAAGTGTTAGCAGTCAACAATCGGGGGAAGTTTCGGAAAAGCACGAGAAAGGCAAAGAAGTGATCCACGGGTAGCTTTAAGTGTTACATGGTGAGTTGAATTTACTTTAAATAGTCTAAATAAAAAATGAAATATATGGTGATAATATTAAAAATAAATTATTGATGTATACTTGGGAGATAGATGAAAAAAAAAAAATTGATTTATGGGTATGATAGGAAATTTGGACATGTAGAAATATTTTTCGGTGAGAAATAATATTTTTGGGAATAATAAGTTTATTTGAGAATAAAAGCGATAAATAAATTATTGATGAGATATATTAATGTTTTAATACGAATTATGATGACATGAATTTTAGTGGATCTTAACAAGTTTTGATGGATGAATTGGTATGATTTAGGATGGAATTTGGTGAATCTTGACAAGCTTTAATGGATTATTTGATGTGATTTGGGATGAGAGGAATTTTTTAGAATAATCAGGATAGCCAATTTAAGTGTTTTAAATTTATATGTTGTTTTTTATATTGCTGTTTATATGCATATTTCATATCATTGCTCATATACATATGCGTTAAATGAGAAAGAAAAGAACTGGGAAGGCAGCTGGTCTAATGAAATAACCGTGACAGCTGATATATGCTGGAAATAAAAGGGACATCGTGCTAGCCGGTATATGCTGAGAAAATTTCGTGGCAACCGGGACAAGTTGCAAAGTAAAGAACCGGGAAGGGGCCAGTCTAAGATAATAACAACATGTCGACAGGTGGAAAGACGTTCCCATCATAATCATTCATGCATTTGCATCTGTTTTAATTATTGTTGCATTATTGAAATGCTGAGATGTGATATTTCATCGTGAATATAATTATAGATGATTGAGTCTCACAGAAAGAGACAGTTATGATGAAAATATTATTGAAATGCTGAGATGTGATGTATCATCGTGAATATAATTATAGATGATTGAGTCTCATAGAAAGAGACAGTTATGATGATAATATTATTGAAATATTGAGGTGTGATGTATCATCGTAAATATAATTATAGATGATTGAGTCTCAGAGAAATAGACAATTATGATGAAAATATTATTGAAATGCTGAGGTGTGATGTATTATCGTGAATATAATTATAGATGATTGAATCTCACAGAAAGAGACAGTTATGATGATAGAATTATTAAAATGCTGATGTGTGGTATGTTATTCTAAAATTGTTTATAGATGATTTGATCTCACAGAGAGAGACAATTATGGTAAGCAAGAAGCAGAGAATGATAAGAACCATCTAAATGATGAACTTTATGATGAGAACCTCATTACGAGGTAATGATGAGATAATTGATGGTCTTAAGGTGGACAAATGATTGAGAAAAAGATATTGATAGAGAATGAATCGTGTGACATGTGTAATGATAGTAGAAAGTTGTCATCAGGTTATGTGAAAAAAATAAAAGATAAAATATTAAAGGACTATTTATGAAATTTTGGAATACTTTTAGTAAATTTAAATTCACTGAGCTTGTGAAGCTCACCCCTCATTGTATAATGATTTTCAGGTAGCAGGCTTGACAAATAGTTTGGTGAGTTGAGGTTCAGAATAAATCATTTTCTGTAAGCCGCGTACGTGTCATCATGCTCAGACTAATGAGAAAATAAAATGAAAATTTTATTTGTAAATCTTCATGCATTTTACGTTGTATAGAATACTTAAAGATCGGATTGATGTAAAGTTCTTTTGGTGATATTTTTTTTTATTGTTACATATATGTGTCGTGCTGGGATTCTTAAAATGTGATGACACCGTTTCGGGGTGGCCAACCCGGGATGGGTCGTTACAATTTTGGTATCAGAGCATTAGGTTTTATGATTCTGCAGACTCCATAAAAAGTAAGAAAGAGAAAGATTAAAAGAAATGATATTTTAATGAACAGTCTAAGGATGTCACGTGGATGCGCTAAATCTAGAGTTAGAGTTGTTGAACTGAAAAGGGCATGGTAAGCCCTTAATATTTTTGACAAGTTGAGGTTGAGTCTAAATCTGTAGTTCCGAGAAAGGAACATGTTGATAATATGATTGATATTAGTAAAATAAATGATATTAGTAAAGGTATAAGAGAATCTGAAGTTGAAAGAAATGAGCTAAGATAAACTCTTGCACCTGCTCTTGAAAAGTAAAGGTAATAGATGATAGAGTTGATAGCTTATAGCATTCACTTGATGAACATGTTAGAGTAGTGCCTGAGGTTGTTAACCTAGTAATGGTAAATGTTCAAAGGGGAAAAGTGAGTTTATGTATAAGATGTAGGGAGATTGTTAAGTTGAATGCTTTGTCGTTTGTGAACTCTTTTAAGCCTAAGTTTTGGGAGAAACATGTAGAAAGATATTTTTTTTTTTTTGTATTTTACCAATGACTGACAGGCAGATGGTTTCTTTTGCTTTGTTTGAGTTAGAAAGAGAAGTTTTGGATTGGTGGGAAGGATATTCTTCCCAAGCTAAGTACAAATATTGATAGACCCTTAACCTGAAATAGGTTTAAAGAAATTTTTCTTGATAGATATTTTCCTTATAACTCTAGAGCTCAACAAGATAGAGATATTATTTATTAGGGCTAAATGTGTAAATGTGGTCAGTATGATAGCAGATTTATGGTTTTGTCAATGATTGTACCAAAAATGGTAGACCTAGTGGAGAAGAAGTGTAAGAGGTTCAAAGATGAACTATGTTTTAAGGTTTGATCGAAACTATTTTACATGAGGCATATGAATTATGTTAGATTGGTGGATATATTATTTCAGATGGAGAGAGATGTGATGGAGTTTAATAGAAAGAGAAAGAATGGTTAAAGAGGCTTAGACATGAAAGTTATGGAGGTAGTGGCAATATGAATGTGCATGGTAGGAGACCACCCAAATGAGGCATTCCTTGTCCCAGGGAACTAAAGTACAGAGTCAGAGGAAAACATGATCTATTACTTCTGTAGCTCAAAATACTATTGGTGGGACCCTTAGATTTGGGAGACAGATTATGGGAACTGGAAGTCATAGTAGAGGAAGTAAGTATGCCACCAAGTGGAAGTGGCAATCTGATGTATGATCGGGATATAAAAGTTATTATAATTATATTCAGATAAGATATTTATCCCAGAATTTTCAAAATTTGAAATGCTTTATGTGTAAAGAAAATGGACATGTCAATGTTGGTTGATCTTGATGCAACCCATTCTTTTGCATCCAGTATTCATATAAAGTCTATTGAAGTATGTATTAGTCCTTTGATGCAAAAATATTTTGTTGAAGTTTTAACTAAAGATGGAGTGATAATCATAAATGTTTACAAGGGTTGTATGATTCGTACCAGTGATAGAAAATCTGAAGTCGATTTATATTCTTTGAAAATGATTGATTGTTCCAAAAAGATGGTAGTGTTCAAGATGTGGACATGAGGAGTGTAACCTTCAGAGAGAACATAAAACACTTGAACTATTTTATTTTGCTCTGATCACTAGGAGATGGTTGAAGAAGGGTTGTGAGAAGTACTTGGCATACATAATGAATTCCAAAAAGGAAAATAGGAAGAAATCTTAGTGATGAAAGAATATTCTAATGTAATTCTTGATGAGTTTCCTAGGTTGCATCCTAGTAGAGAGATTAAATTCTCTATTGATATGATACCAGGATCATCACATATATTTAATCGCACCCTACAAAGTGACGTCAGCTGAATTGGGAGAGTCGAACGTGCCATTTTAAGAATTTTTGGATAAACAGTTTATCAGAATTAATGTATTTGGGGAAGCCCATGTGTTGTTCGTGAAAGAGAAAGATAGAATGATAGGAGTTTGTATAGACTCCAGATAGTTGGAATAAAAACAAATATGTTTTGTCCAGGATAAATGATCTGAACAGCTGCAAGGAGTGAGAGTGTTTTCTAAGATAAACCTGAGATCTAGTTATCACCAATTGAAAATAGAGAAAGAAGACGTGCCTAAGACTGTTTTTAGGACACATTATAGTCATAAGTTTCTTGTGATGACATTTGGATTGAATAATGTCCCAGAAACATTCATGGACTGGATGAATAAAATGTTTGAGTCATTTCTTGATAATCTTGTGGTTGTGTTCATCGATAACATCTTGGTATATTTTAAGACTATGGAAGAGCATGTAAAACATTTAGAAATTATGTGGGAGACTTTGAGGAGAAAGAGATGGTATGATATAAGTTCTCTAAGTGTGAGTGTTGACGAAAGAAAATAACTTTCTTGGAACATGTAATGTCGGGAATGGCATAACAAATGATCTATAAAAAGTAGAGGCAATGTTAAGTTGGGAGAGACCAACTAATATGACTGAGATTATAATCTTCTTAGGTTAGCTGGTAATTATAGAAGATTCTTCAGAATTATTGTTTTTATTATTGTAATACGGTTGAATAGACTGACAAGGAAAAATGTGAGATTTGTATGGTAAGGGAAATATGAGAAAAATTTTCCAATTTCTAAAGGAGAAATTAAATACAGCTCCAGTATTGGTGGTGTATAGTGATACGTCACATCAATGATTGGGATATGTGTATCATAGGAAAGTTATGAGCCATACTTCTAGGCAATTGAAGATTCATGACAGAAATTACTCTACTCATGGCTTAGAATTGGCTGTTATAGTAAAAAGATTGGAGACATCATCTGTATGGAGCCACTTGTAAGATATTCATGGGTTATAAGAGTTTGGCATACTTATCTACCCAAAGAGCGTTGAATTTAAGGCAAAGATGGTGGATGGAGTTGACTAGTAACTATAATTGTACAATTCATTATCATCTAAAAATGCGAAGATGATAGCTGATGTATTGAGTAGAAAATTCTACAAGAAGGTTAACTGCTATGGGATCTAGATGTGAAGTTGATGATAGATTTAAAATAGATAAGAATGAAGTTGAATATTAGTGATAGAGGATTATGGTTAACGAATATGATTGTACAATTGTCCATAGTAAAATGTTTTGGAGAGGCAAGGTTAAGATGAAGAGATAGAAAAGATTCAACATTGAGTACTTACTAGAAAGCATTTTGAGTTCAAAATCTGAAATGAAGGTAGTTTGGTGTTGGTACATGGATGGTGTTCCTAATGATTCAAAATTGAAAAAAGAGATAGTGAGAAAGGTACGTAATGATGTAGATTAAATGCAATCAAGTAACAATAAGAAATATAGAGGATTGAGACAGAAATTCTGATGGTCAAGATTGAAAAGGGATGTAGCTGAGACTGTGAGGTTGTATGGAGTACTATTAAGCATAGTATCAAATAAAGATGTTAGATTTACATCTTGGTATTGGGAGAGGCTTTTAGAAAGCCACGGGTACACAGTGGCAATTTAATATAATTTTCATGCTCATATTAGATTTTTTTTAGTGTACTAGAAGATATGTAAAGGACAAATGTGATGAATTTCTCAGTAAGTTGAGATGCTTACATGCCATTTATTGAAGTTTCTTATAATAATCAGTATCAAATTTATTTTGGAATGGCACCGATTGAGACATTATATGATAGAAGGTGTAGAACTCCTATATTTTGGGAAGAAATGAGTGAAAATATATATATATATCTGGTCTATCAATCATTGAGTTAACAGGTGAAAGAATCAAATTGGTTAGAGAAAACCGTAAAGCATCACAAAGTAGATTGAATGGCTGTTAATAAGAAAAGTTGAATCCGAGGTAAGTGGAACCCTATGAGGTTGTTGAGAAAGTTGGGTTAGTTGTGAATAGACTGGATTTGCCTCCAAAATTAAAACATTTATATAATGTATTTCATGTTTCACTTTTAAGAAAGTGTTTTCATGATATTTCGAGCTAAGCTATAGAAATTCATAAGGATTGGGTGTATATACAAGTATTAATAAAGATTTTAGAGAAAGGAACAAGTTTTGCATTAGTTCAAGTACGGTAGCAGAATAAGGATGTTGAAGAGATTACGTGAAAGTATGAAACAATTATGAAGAAGTATTATTCACAATTGTTCTTCTTCATAATTGTTTCTGGAGCAAAGCAAATTGTAAGGTGGGTAGAATTGTAATACTTGTATTTTTAAAGTTAGGGTAA
Source organism: Bretschneidera sinensis (assembly GCA_023935145.1). Taxonomy (NCBI): domain Eukaryota; kingdom Viridiplantae; phylum Streptophyta; class Magnoliopsida; order Brassicales; family Akaniaceae; genus Bretschneidera; species Bretschneidera sinensis. The sequence goes on from CM043701.1 coordinate 13,505,729, forward strand.
ATGTATATTTTAATAAATATGACAAAGAGTTAAAATCCCAGAAGGCTAAATGAGGATTGAAGGAGATAAAGGTTGAAAAAAAAAATGTGGCAGCAGGTCTGCCACCTGCTACCAACCAAGTGAATAATTTTGCCAAAGGCAAATCATGATGTCTTTGGCAATCATGATGTCTTGGAAAGTAAAATGTGTAATAATGGTTTTTGTCTCAAATGGGTGATAAGGCTCCAGATCATGGCAGACTAAGAGAGGAAGAAATGTGCATAAATGACACATGTACATTTAGTGGATTTGCAAAGATTTCAAGGGTTACCGACAGTTTTAAGCAGCAAGCTTATAAATATATATACAGCTATTTGAAATCTTACGATTTCACAGAGTTTCTTACAAACTCATTCGTTTTCTCAAAACACTTGGGGATTCAAAGAAATGCTGAAAAAGTAAAATTTTGAAGGAGTTGTCTACGGAATTTCATGGAGAATCATGAAAAGCTATCAAAAAAACAAAAAGGTAATAATATAATAGTTATTTTTGAATTTTTGACATTTATGAAGTTTCTCTGAATTCAAAGTGGGAATTTTCAAAGTTTATGGTTTATGAAGAAATGAAGAAATAATTAGAAATTTAATGCAAATATTATGTCAGGTGTTGGCAGTCAACAATCGGGGGAGGTTTTGGAGAAGTACGAGAAAGGCAAAGAGGTGATCTACAGGTAGCTTTAAGTGCTACGTGGTGAGTTGAATTTACTTTAAGTAGTCTAAATAAAAAATGAAATATATGGTGATAATATTAAAAATAAATTATTGATGTATACTTGGGTGATAGATGAAAAAAAAAATTTGATTTATGGGTATGATAGGAAATTTGGACATGTAGATATATTTTTCGGTGAGAAATAATATTTTTGAGAATAATAAGTTTATTTGAGAATAAAAGCGATAAATAAATTATTGATGAGATATATTAATGTTTTAATATGAATTATGATAAGATGAATTTTAGTGGATCTTGACAAGTTTTGATGGATGAATTGATATGATTTGGGATGAAATTTGGTGAATCTTAACAAGCTTTAATGGATTATTTGATGTGATTTGGGATGAGAGGAATTTTTTAGAATAATCAGGATAGCTAATTTAAGTGCTTTAAATTTATATGTTGTTTTTTATATTGCTGTTTATATGCATATTTCATATCATTGCTCATATACATATGCATTAAATGAGAAAGAAAAGAACTGGGAAGGCAGCCGGTCTAATGAGAAAGAAAAGAACCGGGAAGGTCGCCGGTCTAATGAAAATGAAAGAACCGTGAAGGTAGTCGGTCTAATGAAATAACCGTGACAGCTGGTATATGTTGTAAATAAAAGGGACACCGTGCCAGCCGGTATATGCTGAGAAAATTCTGTGGCAACCAGGAAAAGTTGCAAAGTAAAGAACCGAGAAGGGGCCGGTCTAAGATAATAACCTGTCGACAGGTGGGAAGAAGTTCCCATCATAATCATCCATGCTTTTGCATCTGTTTTAATTATTGCTGCATTATTGAAATGCTGAGGTGTGATGTTTCATCGTGAATATAATTATAGATGATTGAGTCTCACAGAAAAAGACAGTTATGATGAAAATATTATTGAAATGCTGAGGTGTGATGTATCATCATGAATATAATTATAGATGATTGAGTCTCACAGAAAGAGACAGTTATGATGATAATATTATTGAAATGCTGAGGTGTGATGTATCATCGTGAATATAATTATAGATGATTGAGTCTCACAGAAAGAGACAGTTATGATGAAAATATTATTGAAATGCTGAGGTGTGATGTATTATCGTAAATATAATTATAAATGACTGAATATCACAGAAAGAGACAGTTATGATGATAGTATTATTAAAATGCTGATATGTGGTATGTTATTTTGAAGGTCTCACAGAGAGAGACAATTATGGTAAGCAAGAACAATAGAATGATAAGAACCATCTAAATGATGGACTTTATGATGAGAACCTCATTATGAGGTAATGATGAGATAATTGATGGTCTTAAAGTGGACCATGATTGAGAAAAATATATTGATAGTGAATGAATCGTATGACATGTGTAATGATAGTAGAAAGTTGTCATCAGGTTATGTGAAAAAAATAAAATATTAAATATTAAAGGACTATTTATGAAATTTTGGAATAATTTTAGTAAATTTAAATTCACTGAGCTTTTGAAGCTCACCTCTCATTGTACAATGATTTTCAGGTAGCAGGCTTGGCAAATAATTTGGTGAGTTGATGTTCAAAAGAAATCATTTTCTTTAGGCCGCGTGCGTGTCATCATCCTCAGACTAATGAAAAAATAAAATGAAAAATTTATTTGTAAATCTTCATGCATTTTACGTTGTATAGAATACTTAAAAATCGGATTGGTGTAAAGTTCTTTTGGTGATATTTATTTTTTTATTGTTGCATATATGTGTCGTGCTAGGATTCTCAAAATGTGGTGACATTGTTTCAAGGTGGCCAACTCGGGATGGATTGTTACACATTTTAATGACTTGACCTCCCCACTTAGCATAATATTGTCCGCTTTGGCACACTATGCTTCACAACTTTAAAATGCATCCACTTACATGCATCACTAAGCGATGTGGGATTCCGAGAGCTTACAGGCTCCATAGAAACTTGGTTATCTTTCTGCCTATCAAACTCCCACTTAACCTCATCTCCTGCCAACTCAACGAGAAGTTTTCCATGCATGAAACCACTCTTAATTAATTGATTAGCAGGCTGGCTCTCCACCTCATCCACATCTTCCATGGGCAAAGTATTTACCTTCCTAGAAACATTTAATGTCCCAAACCCACAGGTAAAATATAAATACACTTCTCAGATCCTTGAAGTAATCCACTAAAACTCTTAGTCGTATAACTTCATGGGTGTTGCACAAACTTTACAAACAATGCCTTCCGTTTGGAAGCTTATCCCTTCCTCTTGGAAGCTTATCTCTTCCTTTCGGAAGTTAATCCCTTTACAATAATTATGAGTTGCTGTAAAGTAAATGGTAGAGAGACAGCAATGAATGCTATCACAGCTGGACAATATCTCTCTTTCAAAGTAAAGCTTGAAGAATGGCTCAACAATAAATGTTTCAAAGCTTTTTTGTATTAATGAGCAAAAACTTGATTGAATGTGTAATCTCTTTTCTTTGAATGCTCATATGAATGGGTTTATATAGCCTTGAATCAATATGGTCGTTTGACACTGACTTAGCACATTTTGGTACATTAAATGCTCAGGTCTGGCACCTTAACAATCATATTTTTTGAATTACCAGTCGACTAAGTCTTATTACCAGTCGATTGGGTCAACTGAAAAGTCTCACTTTTAAGGCTTTAAAGAGTACCAGTTGACTGGGTCAAGTGTACCAGTCGACTGGGGACTTACTGTCCAATATACCAGTCGATTGGTATGAAGCACCTAGTCGACTGGGGACAAACTGTCCCATATCCCAGTCTTCTAGTGTAAGTAGCCAGTCGACTGGGTTGCCCTTCAACCCAGTTTTTCATGTTTTGAAATGTTTTTGATTTAAAAATGTTTGAATGAATAGTTTTGTTAAAATACTTTTTCAAAATGAGCCATAAGACAAGCTAGTTACCTGAACAAGTGAGATTTACAACTTGTTTCAATACCTTATGCCTATACTAGACCTTCTGTCTTAATTTAGTGCTTGAATCGGGTTGAGTTATTGTATCTTGATTCTTAGCTGTATGCTTTTATAATTTAAAACACTTAGATAACACTATTAGTATAATAAGAGTTGTGTTTTGTCATTATTAAAATTTAGATGAGGGTCAATAACTTCACTATTAAATAAATACAAATAGAGACATAAATTATGAGACAAAATAGTCCTCTTCCACCCCATTTTCTAATTTATTCGGCTGTATAATTATATAAAAATGAAGCATATACTTCACTATGAAATATATACAAATAGAGACATAAATTATAAGACAAAATAGTCAAATCAGATGATAACAACCATACCGGTTCATCATACTATATTTGAATAAATACATTAAAAATAAAAATAAAATGAATCCAATTTTCTAAACCTATCAATAAAAGAAAAGAATAAAAGCTAAGCCCCGATAAATCTGCAACTGAAATTCACTAAACCCTTCAACCTTTTCCCATTCAGTACCTTGTAGGGAATTCAAAATTGCCAAATCCTGCAAGATAACAACAAATTTTAGCCTAACTCAAAGCAACAACATAAGTTGACAAAAGGGAAGAAAAAAAAAAGCAAGTGATTTGTTTTTTATATGTCGTCGAATGAGGTGGAACTGTGTCGAACAACTCAATTTATTTTATTTTATAAAATATATATATATATATTCTAAAAACCCGATTGCCTCAAGTTCTGCTCGAGCGTGAATTTCACTTTAATTTTCTTAACTCGAGTTTCGCTCGAAGCTTGAGTTCAATTTTTTTTTAACTCTAACTCGAATTAAATAAGCTTTTTCTCATGAGCCAAACTCAAACACCCCTTGACTTGAGCTTGATCCAATATTAGTTGTCAAGACGAGGACCAACTCGAATCTCTTACCTAAAATAGTATGAAATAACCATTATACCAAAAAAAAAAAAAAACAGGGCTAATTGGGCAAAAAGAACCTTGTAATCATGTGAACAACAGTAAAAAGAAAGACACAACTTTTAATGTTCTTCATCTCTAATAATGTCCTTAGTTGAATTACCCACTGCTAAAGAGAATGTGAGGGTAGCCATGTTCTGATTCTGAGAGGAACAGATTAAGTAAAAGAAAAAGAGAAAGAGAGAGAGAGAGAGAGAGAGAGAGAGAGAGATTGGTTCTTAATTTCGGTTTAAGATTTTGATTTTATAGGCTGAACAGGGAGAGGGAGAGAGAGATGGCTATAGAGTTGGTTAATGGAGATTGGAGAAGGGAAATGGTGGATCCACGTGGGAGAGATTAAAGATAGCAAAAAAAAGAAGGGTTTGTTTTTCTTCTTGTCTCCACACCTATGGCTTTTACTTCCATGTTGCACAACTAACGGAAGCCACCTACTTAAGTACTTAACCGTTTCAGTACTGTTGATTCCAGGGTGTGCGTGTTCCCACAAAAAGTGTTTTTGTAGATCTATTAGCACAAAGTTTATGGTGTGGCTATTTGTTCACAACTGTACATATGTTTGATTTCGGTGGATATCATAAGGACCAAGCAGTGAAGGACCAAAGGTGTATTAGTATGTTTGTTGACCTAACTAATTAGGGTAAATTTCATTTGAGGTAATAGATTTTAGGTGCATTTTGTAAGTTGCATCTTTATCTGAAATCAATAATTTTGGTTATTGATGAAATTACGGATTCACTAAAAAATTCTTGTTAAGTTCTCGACTAAATATTTATTTTTTTTATATTTTAATCACACATTTATCAATTTTGTCAATTATGTCTTTTACTTATATTTTGACAATTTAGATTATTTAAAGCTTGAAATTTCACTGGAGTTCCACCGAACACTAACTCAACGTTGAGATGACTTGAGAGATATTTTGGTGACAAAATTTCTACCAATTTGTAATTAAAATCTCTTTTCCTCTTCTATTTTCCTTTAAACTAAACAAAATTGAGAGATATGGTAGAATGAAAGAAATATATATAGAGAGAAAAACCTTTTCATTACGAGCCAAACAGAATCATCATCAACACTCTGTTCCATTTCAACTTCAATCTGTTATTACGGAAAGGCAAATGTCATCAAGACTTCATGAGATATAAGATTTATATTTGTAAAAATCATCTCTCAATCCATCTCGACGCTAAACTAGTGCTCAGATGGAATTTCAAAGAGATTTCAAGCCTTAAATCATCTAAAATGTCAAATCGAATAATTTCAAACAGTTTAAGGATTGATTGGTACAATTGATAGATATGTGACCAAAGTAGAACACGATCAATAATTGTACAAAAAAATAATATGTATTTAACCTAAGATCTATTATATTTTTTTCTGAATGAGATGAACTCTTTGAATTGGATGGTGAAAAATATCTTTGATATTTAAAAAAAAAACAATTATAAACAAGAATCTCACGCTTTGCACCTTGATTTGATCTACAAATTGTGAGACCAAATAAGCTAAATCATAAAGATTGTCACTTGATTAACAAAAATACATGGGTCATGTGTGAAGTTGGTGAATTTGTAATTAGTTATATGACATATTTTGTTACATTTGCTTAATTGCTTGTGATTTCCAACAATTTAAATTTTGTTACATCATATCTTTCTCATTGTCATCATAAACAAAACCAAACTTTTTGTCCAAATCCCACTAATCAAATGCCTCCTTCCCATTCTATGACCTTAAAAAATAACATCATTCCCCAAGACTATTTTCTTAGAAAACCATTTCCATTTTTTTTTTCTTTCTGAACAACAATTTAGCATAAAAAGGACGAGCATTATGTAAAGAGGCATTAATATTATCTGTTTTAACACACTCAATTGATAAATCAAGATTTGATTTCATCTTGAAACGTCATAATCTCCTTTCCTTTTGGCACAGTGTCCTCGCTGTGTGGCTCCACACTCAGCAACCCACCTCTGAGTTACCAAGACTTGACTCCTATCTTGGGGCGTCATAATCTTCCATCCTTTTGGTACAGTGTCCTTGCTGTGTGGTCCACACTCACCGACCCACCTCCGAGCTTTCAAAAACCTGGCTCTAATACCATAATAATGACCCAACCTCTCGCTTGGCACAATATTATCTGCTTTGGCACATCAGGTCTCACGGTTTTAAAACGTGTTGTGCAAGTAGAGATGACAATCACCTTATAAACAGCTGTTGGAAATCACCTTGACAAGATGCCCAGGTGGTGATCTTCTAAACACTCAAGTCTAGAATGACTTGTAATGATTTGGAATCGAAAACAAGAACAGAAATCAAAGAAAAAAAGAAGACAAGCGATTTGTTATCGAGGTTCGGCAATAGCCTACGTCCCCGTGAGTTCCTCTGAACTCTCTACATTAAATCAATGATTCCTTACAATCTAGTAACCCTCTTCAAGAAACCTCAAGTTCTTGAAGAAACTAAGAAGAGAAGAAAGAAGACGATAAGAACTATTACAATGCTCTCTATCAAATCTATACTACTCTCTCTTTACAACCAGCCTCACTACAATGAGTCCCTCTTGTGTTTTGTGTCTTTTCACTCTTACAAAATTCTCTCTTGTATGTCACAATCTCTCAAGTAGTCTTACAATATGATGATGTTATATATTTTATAAAATGAAGCTAGGCGACCCTTTATATAGTACACCCACTTCTTGTCCAATCCTGAGAGTCAATATCCACCCTTAGATCTTGATGACCACTCAACCATGGCCTTTGATCATTCTTTAGTCAAGCTGTGCATTTTAATCTTGAATCCACGCACTCAACATATGGCTGAAAAACTAGCCTTGGTGTGCCTTTAGGCCACGGCCTAGAACAGGGCGCGCTGCGGCCTGAAGTAGGGCACACTTGCTGCCACTTTGTGCGCTGCGGCCTGGGGTAGGGTGTGCCGCGGCCTAGCCTTCCTCCAGCATTCCTCCATGTTGTGTGCTATGGCCTGGACAAAGCTAGGCCACGGCCTAACCTAATGCACATATTTTCCAGCTTGTGTGCTTAGGCGCACACACTAGTGTGCCTACCTTTTCCTTGCTCCAAGGTGCCACGCACACTTGTGTGCAGTTCTTTAACATGCTGAAATTTATTTTTCCAACCTTGGTTTAGACATTAACCTTGTTTAAACAATGTTTAAACCTTAGAAAAATATCAACAATCTCTACCTTTGTCTAAGTGTTTAAACTTGAACCATTGTGCAAAGAACTTCAGGATCCAAACTCATCTTGAGTCATCAATCAACCGACTCCAATCTTAAGTAGTCCAAAGCAATGATTGAACTTACTTAGAGGTAGAACTTTAGTACCTAAATCCGTAGGGTTTTCTTCCGTGGCTACCATGTCCACATGGATGTATCCTTTCGTAACATTTTCCCGAATGAAATGGTACTGAACATCCATGTGCTTTGTCTTCTCATAGAACACCAGATTTTACACAAGTGCAATGCACTTTAACTATCCGAAAACACCACAACCTGCTCCTCTAGTACCTTCAACTCTTCCAAAAACCCTTTGCACCACATAGCTTCCTTAATAGCTTCCGTTGTCGTTATGTGCTCAGCCTCGGTTCTTGAGAGTGCTACCACCAACTGCAACTGAGCCTTCCAACTTATAGAACATCCGTTTAAGTTGAAGAAGTAGGAGGTAATCGATCTCCTTTTATCCCGATCTGCTCTATAGTCCGAAGCTGCAAAACCCTCAAGGAAGATAGACTTACCTCTCTTCTTATAAACCAGCCCTATTTCTGGGTTTCCCTTCAAGTACCTCAGCAATCACTTCATCCCAAGCCAATGCTCTTTTTCAGGATTACTCATAAACATGCTGAGAACACTTATTACATGAGCAATATCAGGTCTTTTGCTTACCATGGTGAACATAATAGAACCAACAGTACTAGAATAAGGGACTTTTTTCATTTTCTTTTTCTCCGCCTCTGATCTCGGACATTGATCGCTAGAGAACTTGAGATGACCAGCAAGGGGAACCTTCACTGGTTTGCTATCTTCTATAGAGAACTTAGTTATCATCTTCTCTATGTAAGAAGTTTGAGAGATCCTCAATCTGTTTCTCTCCCTTTCTCGGATGATACACATCCTAAGGATCTTCTGTGCATGGCCAAGATCCTTCATCTCAAACTCCTCACTGAGTTGAGCCTTCAATTTCCTTATCCTCTCCATGCTGCTCCTTGTAATATAAGCACGAATCATAGTAGCTCCTCATGAAACCCAAGCTGATTACAAAGGAGTCAAACCAATTTGTTCCATTGACGAGGTGATTGCTTCGGTCCATAGAGAGATTTCTTCAATTTGCACACCAACTCTCTCTGCCTTTCTTTCTCATAGCCTTCGGGTTGCCTCATGTAAATGGTCTCATCGAGCTCTCCATGTAAGAACGCTATCTTCACATCCATTTACTCGATTTCCCAATCAAATTAGACCACTAATGTTAATACTATCCGTATCGTCTTGTACTTCACAACCGGTGAGAAGATTTCGGTGAAATCTATGCCTTCTTTTTGTGTGAACCCCTTCGCCACTAGCTTAGCTTTACACCAGACTTCATCCCCTGGAGTATTCCCTTCTTTAATCTTATAGATCCATCTATAATCCACAACTCTTTGTTTTTCTGGTTTGAGCACCAACTCCCAAGAGTTGTTCTTCATCAAAGAATCCATTTCTTCCTCTATAGCCAGCTGCTACTTTGACGAATCCTTACACTCCATGGCATCCGTGTAAGTTTTCGGTTTAACCTCTCTTTCTATCTAAGGAGCTGCTACATTAGTATCCACAAACCCGTATCTCAAAGGTGGTCTAACCATCCTCATTTCCCGGTCTCTTGTGAGCTGGTAGTCATTCTGACTTGCTGCATCAACCTCTTCTAGTTCAGCCTCCTTTTGAGCACCTTGAGCATAGCCTTCATTCAAGGGCTCTACCTGGTCCGAAACCTCTTGCCTTCCTTACTCTACTGGAACTGAATTCTCCTTAATGCGATGCTCCATAAATTCTGGACTAGTTTGCTCACTAGCTCCTGCAGGGTTAGTTTTCTCCAAGTAGGGAAATAACAATTCATTAAAAATAACATCTCTACTTATTATGAGTTTTTTGCCCTTCTTTTCTAAGGATCACAACCTATATCCCTTAACCCAATCACCATATCCTAGAAATACACATTTTCTAGACCTTGGGCTAAGTTTATCCTCCTTTTAATGTGCATATGCAGCACACCCAAAAGTCTTAAGGTTGCTTAACTTGGGGAATTTTCTACTCCATATCTACATGGGAGTCTTGAGCTCTAAAGCTCTAGAGGGTGATCTATTTACCAAGAATGCAGTAGTAGATATAGCTTCCCCCAAAAAATATTTTGGTAAACCAGACCCAATTAACATGCACCTAACCTTTTCCATAAGGATCCTATTCATCCTCTCAGCAACTCCATTTTACTGAGGTGTTTTTACAACCGTTCTATGTCTTAGAATTACATTTAATTCACAGAATTTATCAAAATCCTTATTACAAAATTCTAAGTCATTATCGGTTTGTAAAGCCTTAACTACCCTACCTATTTGAGTCTCCAACAACTTTTTCCACACAACAAATTTATTGAAGGCATCTGATTTATTTCTAAGTAAATAAACCCACACTTTTCTTGAATAATCATCAATTAAAGACAGAAATTAAAAGTTACCTCCCTGTGTTGGTGTTCTTGCTGGTCCCCAAAGGTCCGAATGAATGTAGTCAAGAATGCCCTTAGACTTGTACACTCCGGTGTTGAAGCTGACCCAGTGTTGCTTCCAAAGAATGCAACTCTCACAGAAATCCAGTTTCTCCACTTTATCTCCTCCAAGTAGACCATCCTTGGTAAGAACTTGCAGGCCTTTTTCGCTCATATATCCCAAACAAGTGTGCCAAAGGGCTACCCTATCCATCTCAACCATCAAGCTTGCTGCTTGATCCTTGGTTTCTATTTCACTGATCATCTTATAAAGTCCATCTTTTATTGATGCCTTGATCACTACCAAAGATCCCTTAGTCACCTTGATCCTTCCTCCCTCTATTTTGCATGTATACCCAAAGAATCCAGCTGCCCCAATAAGATCAAATTCCTCTTCAAATCTGGAATATACCTCACATTTTGCAGTAGCCTTGTGACTCCATCAAGCATCCTTAATTGGATGTCACCAATCCCCCTCACTTGGCAAGAATTATCATTCCTCAAGAAGACCCTTCCATCATTGATCTCCTTGAAATTCTTGAACCATTCCTTATAAGGGAACATGTGATAAGTGCACCCAAAATCCAGAATCCATTTCTCACTGCCTTGCTTCCTGCTCACATTTGAGCACACAACAAGAACATAATCTTGCTATTCTCCTTTGGCAACTGAAGCCTCTCTATTGTTGGTATGGCTTATCCCTCTCTTATCCCACAACTTATTCTTGCAATCTTTCTTGAAGTGACCCTCCTTGTTGCAGTAGAAGCACATATTTCCTCCAAGTCTTGATTTGGAATGTTCTCTCCCATGGTTCTGCCCTCAACCTATTGATTTCTCTCGGTAGTTGCCATGGTTGCTACTGCCATTCCGAGTTGCTGGCCTTCCTCTTACGAACAGCCCATCCCCACTTGATGCCTCCCTACTCTTGGCTTTGAAATCATGAGCCTTTATGGCATAGATCACAATCTCCTTGGTTAAAGTATCTCTTCCATACTTAATAGCATTAATCAGATTATCAAAACAGTCAGGAAGAGAGTTTAACAAAATAACAGCCAATTATTCATCCGGGAATTTAATACATCAACTAGCCAAATCTTGAACTAGTTTATTAAAGACATCAAGATTATCTTGCAACTCTTTATTAGGATCCATTTTAAAAGCAAAGATTCTTTTAAGAAGATAAATCTTGTTAGGGAGAGTTTTGGTAAGAAACAACTCATCTAGTTTCTTCCATATGACAGCCGGATCTTCTGAGTCTCTGCACTCCCTTGTGACACTATCCGACATGTGCAAGAAAATGGTGTTGTAAGCCATGTACTTCATCTCAATCTGCTGGTCCTCTGTAATACTTGCTGGAAAAGCATCATCTTCTCCAATAGCCAAGTCCACCTTCTGTTGCATAAGAACAACTTTGATCTTCCGCTTCCATAGGGAAAAATCTCTCTTTCCATCAAACTTCTCAACAATGAAATTTGAAGCCATCTTTACGGACAAGATCCCATATTTATGCAATACCCACAAATGCTTTCTTCTAAACCTCAAGAACATGATCGAAGATGGATCTTAACACCATTCTTGAATCACCCTCAAGAACACGATCTGATCTTGATCTTTACTCCGTTCTTGAATCACCCAAGAAGTTGATCTTTGATTCTTGGAGTCTTGACTCTGTCACCTTCTTGTTCTTGCTCTGATACCCAGCTGTGCAAAGCTCTGATACCACTGTTGGAAATCACCTTGACAAGATGCCCAGGTGGTGATCTTCCAAACACCCAAGTCTAGAATGACTTATAAAGATTTTGAATCGAAAACAAGAACAGAAATCAAAGAAAGAAAGAAGACAAGCAATTTGTTATCGAGGTTCGGCAATAACCTACGTCCCCGTGAGTTCCTCTGAACTCTTCTCACTAAATCAATGGTTCTTTACAATCCAACAACCTTCTTCAAGAAACCTCAAGTTCTTGAAGAAACCAAGAAGAGAAGAAAGAAGATGATAAGAACTATTACAATACTCTCTATCAAATCTATATTACTCTCTCTTTAAAACCGTTCTCACTGCAATGAGTCCCTCTTGTGTTTTGTGTCTTTGTACTCTTACATAATTCTCTCTTGTATGTCACAATTTCTCTCAAGTAGTCTTACAATATGATGATGTTATATATTTTAGAAAATGAAGCTAGGTGACCCTTTATATAGTGCACCAACTTCTTGTCCAATCTTGAGAGTCAATCTCCACCCTTAGATCTTGATGACCACTCAACCATGGCCTTTGATCATTCTTTAGTCAAGCTATGCATTTTGACCTTGCATCCACGCACTCAACATATGGCTAAAAAACTAGCCTTGGTGTGCCTTCAGGCCACGGCCTAGAACAGGGCGCGATGTGGCCTAAAGCAGGGCACACTTGCTGCCACTCTGTGCGCTGCGACCTAGGGTATGGTGTGCCCCTGCCTGGCTTGCCTCCAACATTCCTCCATGCTGTGCACTACAGCCTGGACAAATCTGGGCCGCGGCCTGACCTGATGCACATATTTTCTAGTTTGTGTGCTTAGGCGCACACACTAGTGTGCCTACCTTTACCTTGCTCCAAGGTGCCGCGCACACTTGTGTGCAATTCTTTAACATGCTGAAATTTATTCTTCCAACCTTAATTTAGATATTAACCTTGTTTAAACCATGTTTAAACCTTAGACAAATATCAACAATAGCCTAGTCACATCCTCTCTAACCGATGTAGGATACCAAGACTTAACCCCATCTTGGGCCGTTATAATGACCCGACCTCCCACTTGGCATAATATTGTCCACTTTAACACACCATGCCTCACAACTTTAAAATGCATCCACTTACATTCATCATCAAGGGATGTGAGATTCCAAGGGCTCACAGGCTCCGTAGAAACTTGGTTATCTTTCTGCCTATTAAACTCGCACTCAACCTCATCCCCTGCCAACTCAACAAGAAGCTTGCCTTGCATGAAACCACTCTTAATTAATTGATTAGTAGGCTGGCTCTCCACTTCATCCACATCTTCCATGGGTAAAAGAATTTACCATCCTAGAAAAACTTAATCAAATCACATAAACCATAATTGGCACAGAAACCACAAGCAAAAGAATTGGCACATAAGCCATAATCAAATCACAACCAGCTAAATAAACTGGAATCAAAACGAAACCAGCCCACCAAGGGATAGAAGTTAAGAGAAAATGATCCATATCTTGTCATTGACAGTGCTCCAAAACTCCACTTGCTGACCCTATAAACTAAAAACAGATATCATATCCAAACTAAACTAAACTGTCAACTTCACTTCACTTCAATTCTAATTTCAAATTTCAATTTTATACCAACGCAGAGTATTTACCGCTACTAAAAGCATTATCAACATCCCATAGAATCTTGGTTATCTTTCTGCCTATCAAACTCCCACTCAACCTCATCCCCTGCCAACTCAACGAGAAGCTTGCCTTTCACGAAACCACTCTTAATTAATTGAGTACCAGGCTGGCTCTCCACATCTTCCATGGGCAAAGTATTTAGCATCCTAGAAAAACTTAATGTCCCAAACCCACAGGTAAAATACAAATGAACTTCTCAAATTTGGTAGTAATTATAACTTATCCTTAGGTTTTAAAAACAGTATACTTTTGTAAAAGTTTTAGCTGACGTAGCAGTTATATTCAAAATAGTTAATACTGAAAGCAAAACTTAACGAAGATATATTCTTTCACATATATAATGTGAGTTGCCTATTACACATGATGAATATTAGTTGAACATCATTTGTGCTTTCTCATTTCTCTATTAAATTTTTTATTAATGAGATAGTTTATTGTTTTTTCAGAACTTGAGATAGAGTTGTAATTTCTAATAAACCCAATGAATTTTATTTTATTTTACCTCAAAAAATCTTCCACTAAAGTTTCACCAAAGTGTCTGTTCATCCTTGAACTTTTAACTTATGTCTATTTGATTTTGAGATACATGGTCTGTATACTGTAATACTTTCGTTTAAATTCAGCATAATTTTACGCTATTGAAGCAAGTGATAATTAAGCATGTCTAGCCTCCCAAAAGAACCCAAACGGGGAAAAACTAAAAGTCCTAGAGTTACTCAGCATTTTCCTTTATGAATAACTCATTTCCTACCCGCTTTTCAACCGTCCATGTGGTTAGTACAAAATTACAGACAAATCAAGTATTTCAAGGTAAAATAGATACAAATCACTTAATCATGCATTTTTAAGTCAAACAATCACAAATTGAGAGCTCATAAACCATATAGGTTTTGTTTGGGTACTATGTAAATAGTGATTAAACCAATTTGTTTTAATGTAGATTGGAGGTTTAAGTGGATTTGATTTTTGGGTAATATGATTAGATAAAACTTTCGGTTGTCAAATAACCAAAAAAATCATACTACTTATTTATAAAAGACATATGATTGTAATTATCTGAATGTCTGAAAGGTAAATGTGTATTTTCCAAATTTGCTCTAAAATACTATTTAAATGATTGATTTAAGCTGGAACAAACGTCACCATAAACACGTTGGTTATAAACCATCAAGTATTTCACGCAATGGCTTGTTATAGTAAGATGTTACAGTCAGCCAATGTTGGTGATTCGTTGGTTAAAGTAACATAAAATATAAATTTAAATATAATAAAAAATATATAGATTGCAACAAGAAAAGTAATAAGAAAATAATAGATTAGTATAAGGCTTTGCGCCGCGTAAATCGTTTTCTTTAGAGTGATATTTGTCCCCGCTCAAAAGAGTTTACTAATAGGTTTCTAACAAATTCACCTCCATAATACCCTTACGGAATTTCACAGATAGCAATTTTGAACAGATTCTCAAAAACTCTATAGAAAACTATTTAGGAACCAAGTACTTCTAATGACATAGGATGTGAGCATAATTAAAATGGAAAAAAATTATAGGTGTCGTATAATTATATAAAAATGAAACATATATTTCTGTAGACTGAGGTTCCAACCCAAGAGGGGGTGAATTGAGTTTTTAAAAACTTTCACTAATTACTCACAAGTTTATAGAAATAGTTAAGAGCACAAGTATATAAACAAGTAAAGTGCTTTGAATAAAAGAGTTTAAGGAATAGAAAGTGCAAACTTAGCTTATAATGGTTCAACAATATCGGATTCGTTCCGACCCTGCATCCATTCTCTTCAAGGAACCTCTTTGAAGTAATCCACTAAAACTCTTAGTTGTACAACTTCATAGGTGTTGCGTAAACCTTACAAACAATCCCTTCTACTTGGAAGCTTATCCCTTTCTCTTGAAAGCTTATCTCTTCCTTTCGGAAGTTAATCTTTTTATAATAAGTATGAGTTGCTGTAAAGTAAATTATAGAAAGATAGCAATAATGCTATTACAACTGAACAATATCTCTCTTTCAAAGTAAAGCTTGAAGAATGGCTCATCAATAAATGTTTCAAAGCTTTTTTGTATTAATGAGCAAAACCTTGATTGAAAGTGTAATCTCTTTTCTTTGAATGCTCATATGAATGAATTTATATAACCTTGAATCAATATGGCAATTTGACACTGACTTGGTACATTTTTATATATTAAATACTTAGGTTCGGCGCCTTAACGGTCATATTTTTCGAATTACCAATTGACTAGGTCTTAGTACCAGTCGATTGGGTCAAGCGAAAAGTCTCACTTTTAAGGCTTTGAAGAGTACTAGTCGACTGGGGACTTACTGTCCACTATACCAGTCGACTGGTATGAAGCACCTAGTAACTAGGGATATACTGTCCCATATTGATAAGTGCTTAAATAATCATATTTAAGCCCCTTAATTTACACTTTTTAGGCTCTTTGTTTATCTATTTTAGTAGATTCTACTTCATTTTTATGTTTTGTGTGGTTTTCATAGGTCTTTGAAGAAAAGAAGACATTTTGGAGCTCCAACGAATAAAAAGTAAAGATCTACCGAGCGCACCTCTCTTGTGATCGAGCACACAGGCACTCGAGCGCACACTTAGAAGGCTTGATCATACACATGCACTCGAGCGCAAACCCATGTGATCGAGCGCACACCCACAGAAAGGCGGTAGAGCCAATTTTGGAAAGAAGTCTCTGGGTCATATTTTGGAAATTAGGGTTTCTAGGGTTTCCTAAACCTTATAAATAGGATTGTAAACACAGAAAGAGGGGTAGTTAGTTTTAGATTAGGTTTAGTTTTACTTTTAATCTTTTTTTTGGAAAGGGAGGCCGAAAGTGTGGAAGCTTTGGGAGACGAATTGACGACTCTTCTCTCGAGTTTCTTCTTTCCTTTATTTTATTATGTGTAACTAAACTTTTAGTAAGGGCTTGGTTGAAGCCCTAATTATGTTTATTCAATAATTCAATATTGGTGCCTTTGTGATATTTATGTTGTGATTCTTAACATGATTAATGCCTATGTTTACTTAAATTCCTCATATGTGTCTGTCTGATCAACGTATACGTGTGGTATGGATTAGTTAGTTAAATTAATTTGGATGACCGAGTCCTGGGTTTAACAATAGTAACAAAAGATATCTTATCTAGATTCTTGGGTTAATCAACATGAGAAACCGGGAGTGGACCAAGCCATAGGTCTCGTGTGGTTGTCGATTTCTACAGATCTTATACTCTCTTAAGAAACAACTCAGTAGATACCATGCTGAATCCCTTAAGAGAGAAAAGAGTTAGAGTATACACCATGCCTAACTCATTGCTTAGGGAGATCAATAGCTTAAGGAGTGGACCAAGCCCTTAGGTTGACAAACATTAGGTCTTTATAACATATTTAAAGCATTGGCAAATTTTTTTATTGGAGTCGCATGATTAGTGGTGGATATCAAGTCCCTACGCTTTTATTATTATTATTTCAGACTCAATATTTATTTCTATCTATTTTTACTTTGTGAAATTAATTCTAAATCGAAATTCACCAATCCCTATGGAAATGATCTCTCACTTGCACACTATGCTACTGTAGACCTTGTGCACTCGCAAGTAAAACAAGTTCGATTATTTGCTTAATAATTTAGGCAAATAAACACACAACAAGTTTTTAGCGCCGTTGCCGAGGATTGTGCTAAATTTCTGTTCGGAATTCTTTTCGTTAATTTTATTGTTTTGTTTTATTATTTTATTCTGCTTTATCCAATCTAATTTACTCTCTTTGTTTTCTGTTTTTCTTATTTTGTTCTATTTTTCTGTTTTTCCATTTTTTCTGTTTCAGGTGTGCATCAGTGCTATTTCTGGACGCACTGCGATTGAGCTTAAGCTAAGGTGCGATCGAGCGCAGAAGTGCGACCGAGTGCTGTTCTTGGTGTGCTCGAGCGCAAAATGTCCAGAAACTACCCAAACTGCAGTATTGAAGCTGCTGCACTGAAGTGTTTGAGCTAATTCATGCAAGGTCTTCGGTCAAGGAACTAAAATATCTTTCCACTCGAGGTGAGCTTAAATGGTGGATCTTCGAATCAGATGGCTGCTATGGAAAGAAAGCAAGACATGATCATAAAAGCCATGGCTGCTCAGAATAACTCACCTACACAACGCCAAATATGTGTTATATGCTCTCATTTTGATCATAATACTTATACTTGTCCTCAGTATTCAACTGCAGATCAAGAGCAAGCAAATTATGTGGGACTAAACAATGCATATGCAAATACCTCCAATCCTGGATGGTAGACAACCCTAACTTCTCATGGAGCGAAAATCGCTATGCCTTGAACCTTCAAGGGCAGCAAAGGAACTTCCAACCAGTAGCCGAACCAATTCCGGAATCAAGGAAAAGTGATCTAGAGAATCTTGTGATGCAACTGGCTACTCAACAAGAACAGTTGATCACTTCATAAGATCAGTTCATGGCAGAAACTAGAAAATTCCCGACTGAGCTAAAACAAATCACTGCAAAACATGAGCAAGCAATTCAAAGGCTGGAAGTACAAGTGGGGAAATTGACTAAGGAGCTAAGTGAAAGAAAGCAAGGTGAACTCCCATCCCACACACTACCTAATCCAAAAGGACATCAGCAACTGAATGTCATGACAACTCTCCGAAATGGTAAGATCATAGAAGTTGATGAGCCTGCACAAGTGTCCACATCAAAAGTAAGTGAGATAGAGAAGGTAAATGGTGAGAAGGTTGAATTCATAATATTTGATGCATTAAAATTACCCCAAGATGATATTAAAAGTTTTAATGTATACATGACGCCAAATGTTGTTGAAGAATTTTTTCAGGTCCATCACTTTAATTCATTGGAGTCTAGCCTCACCCATGGTTTCATAAGATCAGATATTGAGCCAAAATCCACAGATGTTACTGATAACATCCTTGAGGCCTCTCTAAAGCAGCCAACTACCAAATTTGGCATTGAAGCAGTTACGGGTGCACTCAACTAATGCTTATTTAGGAGGGAATAAGAGTGTCTGGCTGAAGACATAAAACTTAGCACTTATAGGAGGCAACCCACAGCAGTCTGGTTGAAGACTTAAAACTTAGCGCTCATGGGAGGTACCCCACAGCTTATCCTTTTATTTTTATTATTTTTCATATTTCTTTTACTATTTATTTTTAGTTTCTCTTTGTTTTCCAGTATTACTTTAGTTTTTGTTATTTTAGGGATAACATGTACTACAGTTCAAGTTTAGGGTTGTGCTATGAGCCATGCCCGTCCAACTAGTTCTCTATCTCCTAAGTCAGGTCTTTTCATGATATTCACACATTGGAGACAATGTATAATTTAAGTTTTGGGGTATAGGAGGCATATTCACACACTTTGTCCCATTTTTTTATTTTATTATTAAAAAGATAAATGCATATTCATATTGTTTTGAAAATTTTGGTTGATTTAAAATAAATATTTTGATAAAACTTCATCAGTAAGCTTAAAATCTATAACACATAGTTTAGTAATAAGAATTTTAAAAGTTTAATTACCTACCTCAAGGCACTTAAGAATTCACAAGTTTGATCTAAATCTGATATGAGCACATTAGCACACAATTGTGTGGGGTATGACATACAATTTTTATGTATATGTTTCCATGACCTAACTGTAATCGGATAACTTGTTAGATGAACACTTTGACGTAAAAAAATAAAGAAAAATGTTCATCATGCAAAAAGAGAAAATAAAATGCTCCTAATGATCATTAAATAAACTTTCCACTGAGTAACTGGACCTCTTGTCTCAGTAAGCAGTGAGTGTTCACGTCAAAAGGTGGGAATTTCACTTTGCAGCATTAAGACTTGTTAGTTCCGTAGCATTTTTTACTCAAGTTAGTAAGTCCTTAGGGCTGCTTTACACCTAATGCCCTAAAACCATCTGGTTTGGGAGTCATTGGCTAAACACTCGCTATAAGGGTCAATTAGAAAGCTTAATGGAACTCAACATGACAAAAATATCATGGTGAAAGAAAAAAAAAAGAAAAGAAGTAAAAGAACTATGCCATTATTGTTCTTTCTGATAAGAAACTCGATGAAGGTTTGGACACCGAAACACTATACATTAGAAATATTTGGAAGCTTCATCTTTTATGTGCTAATTCACCACACACCAAATCAATCTTATGATGCCTTAAACCAACCTTGTGTAAGTAACATGAACATTTAAAATCCTTATTCATTGCAAAAATGTGTTTTTATTATAAGCTTACTATTGGAGTTTGTCTAAGGTTTAAACGGGAGAAGAAGATCAGTATTTAAAAAATGTGTGCACACCAAGTCAGGTCGCGATGCCCAGCATGGAGGAGGCTCAGCACTAGTGTGCATGACGACTCAGACTCCCCCAGGCCGCGGCGCCCAGAAAGGTGATAAGAGGAGATGCTTCAGCCTTTCTTCAAGCCGCAGCTTGCCCTGATCAAGGCCGCGGCTTGAAGGCACACATGGTCCATTTGGTTCAGCCTTTTGTTAGGTGCGTGAGGCATGTTCAAAACATATAGCATCATTTAGGATAGATAGAGGGCTAAGGTTGATTGGTCCTCAAGATCTAAGGGTGGATATTGACCCTCAAGATTGGTTAAGAAGTTGGTGCACTATATAAAGGGTCATCTAGCTTCAATCTCCATATAAGTGTGAGGAATAACTTGTGATTGAAAGTGAGATCAATTATAAGAGTGCAAAGACACAAAATAAGAGAGACTCATTGTAAAGACTGATTGTTTAGAAAGAGAGAGTAGAATAAAAAGGGGATTCAAGGGCTTGTAAGGGGAATTTTCTTGGGAAAATTCCAGGGTTAGTTCTTATCACTTTCTTGTACTTCTTCTTCTTTTGTTCTTCAAGACCCTATGAGTTCTTGGAAGGGTATTATTGATTGTAAAGAACTCCATTGATAAGATAGTGCAGAGAGCTTAGAGGAGCTCACGGGGACGTAGGCATATTGTCGAACCTCGTTAACAAATTGCTTGTGTTCTTTTCTTTCTTGCTTTGATTGGTTGCTGTCTTTTTTCTTTAGACAAGTCACTCTAGACTTAGGTGTTTGGAAGATCACCTCCTGGGCATTATCCAAGGTGGTTTCTTAATAGTGGTATCAGAGTCAAAGGAGATTTGGATAGCAAGTATCAGAGCTGGAACAGAAGATGACGGAGTCAAGACTCCAAGAATCAAAGATCAACTTCTTGGGTGATTCAAGAACGATATTGAGATCGATCTTCGATCGTGTTCTTAAGGTTTAGAAAAAGTTGGAAAGTAATTGTGGGTCCTGCATAAATCCGAGATTTTCTTCGCAAGATGACTTTAAATTTCATTGTTGAGAAGTTTGGTGGAAAGGGAGACTTTGCCCTTTGGAAGTGAAAGATTAAGGCTGTTCTTATACAACAGAAGGTGGACTTGGCTATTGGAGAAGATGATGCTTTTCCATCAAGTATCACTGAGGACCAGCAGATTGAGATGAAGAAGATGGCATACAGCACCATTTTCTTGCACATGTCAGATAGTATCACAAGGGAGTGCAGAGACTCAGAAGATCCTATTGTCATATGGAAGAAACTAGATGAGTTGTTTCTTACCAAAACTCTCCCTAATAAGATTTATCTTCTTAAAAGAATCTTCGCTTTTAAAATGGATCCTAATAAAGAGTTGCAAGATAATCTTGATGTCTTTAATAAAATAGTTCAAGATTTGGCTAGTTGTAGTATTAAATTCCCAGATGAACAATTGGATGTAATGTTATTAAATTCTCTTCCTGATTGTTTTGATAGTTTAATTAATGCAATTGAATATGGAATAGATACACTAACCAAAGAACTTGTGGTCAATGCTATAAGAGCTCATGATTTCAAAGCCAAGAGTAGGGAAGCATAAATTAGGGAAAGGTTGTTCGTAAGAGGAAGGCCAGCAACTCAGAATGACAATAGCAACCATGGCAACTACCGGGAGAAATCAAAGGGTAGAGGGTAGAGCCATGGGAGAGCACATTCCAAACCAAGATTTGGAGGAAAGAGGTATTTCTACAGCAATTATGAGGGTCACTTAAAAAAAGATTGCAAGAAGAGGTTGTGGGATGAGAGAGGGAGAAGCCGTACCAACAATGGAGAGGCTTCGGTTGCTAAAGGAGAATAGCAAGATGATGTTCTTGTTATGTGCTCAAATATGAGCAGGAGCCAAGGCAGTGAGAAATGGATTCTAGATTTCAGGTGCACTTATCACTTGTGCCCTTACAAGGAATGATTCAAGAATTTCAAGGAAAACACATATAGAAGGGTTTTCTTGGGGAATGACAATTCTTGCCAAGTGAGGGCGATAGGAGACATCCGGCTGAGGATGTTTGATGGAGTCACAAGGCTGCTACAAGATGTAAGGTATCTCCTGGATTTAATAAGGAATTTGATCTCATTGGGGCAGCTGGATTCCATGGGATATACATACAAGGTAGAGGGAGGAAAGATCAAGGTGACCAAGGGATCTTTGGTAGTGATCAAAGCAGCAATAAAAGATGGACTCTATGAGATGATCGGAGAGACAAAAATCAAGGATCAAGAAGCAAGCTTGATGGCAGAGATGGATAAGGCAACACTTTGGCACAATCGCTTGGGACATATGAGCGAAAAGGGGCTGCAAGTTCTCAGCAAGGAGGGTATACTTGGTGGTGAAAAAGTAGAGAAACTTGATTTCTACGAAAGTTGCATTCTTGGGAAGCAACATTGGGTCAGCTTCAACACCGGAGTGAACAAGTCTAAGTGGATTCTTGACTACATCCATGCGGATCTTTGGGGACAAGCAAGGACACCAACACAGGGAGGTAATCATTACATTTTGTCTTTAATTGATGATTATTCAAGAATAGTTTAGGTTTATTTGCTTAAAAATAAATTGGATGCTTTGAATAAATTTGTGGTGTGGAAAAATTTGCTGGAGACTCAAACGGGCAGGGTAATTAAGGTGTTAAGAACCGATAATGGCTTAGAATTTTTTAATAAATATTTTGATAAATTCTATGAATTGAATGGTATTCTAAGACATAGAACGGTTGTGAAAACTCCTCAGCAAAATGGAGTTGCTGAGAGGATGAATAGAACCCTTATGGAAAAGGTTAGGTGCATGTTAATTGGGTCCGGTTTACCAAAATATTTTTGGGGAGAAGCTGTGTCTATAGTTGCATCTTGGTTAATAGATCACCCTCTAAGGTTGTAGAACTTAAGACTCTCATGGAAATGTGGAGTGGGAAACCCTCTGAGTTAAGCAACCTTAGGACTTTCGGGTGTGCTGCATATGCACATCAAAAGGATGATAAACTTAACCCAATGTCTAGAAAATGTATATTTATAGGATATGGTGATGGGGTTAAGGGGTATAGGTTGTGGCCCTTAGAACCAAAAGGAATGAAACTCATAATAAGTAGGGATGTTATTTTTAATGAATTGTTGTTTCCCTACTTGGAGAAAACTAACCCTGTAGGGGCTAGTGAGAAAACCAGTCCGAAATTTGTGGAGCATCGTATCAAGGAGAATTTGGTTCAGGTAGAGCAAGAAAAGCAAGAAGGTTCGGACCAGGTAGAGCCCATTGATGAAGGCCAAGCTTAGGGCACTCAAGAGGAGGCTGAACTAGAAGAGGTTGATGCAGCAAGTCAAAATGACTACCAGCTCACAAGGGACCGGGAACGGAGGGTGGTTAGACCACCTTTGAGATATAGGTTTGCGGATGCTTATGTAGTAGCTCCTTGGACAGAAGGAGAGGTTGAACCAGAAACTTACATGGATGTTATGGAATGTAAGGAGTCGTCAAAGTGGCACCTAGCTATGGAGGAAGAAATTGATTCTTTAAAGAAGAACAACTCTTGGGAATTAGTGCCCAAACTAGAAAAACAAAGAGTTATGGATTGTAAATGGATCTACAATAACAAAGAAGGGAACAATCCAGTAGATAAAGTCTGGTATAAAGCTAGGCTGGTGGCAAAGGGGTTCACACAAAGAGAAGGCATAGATTTCACCGAAATCTTCTCATCGGTTGTGAAATACAAGACAATAAGGATAGTGTTAGCATTGGTGGTCCAATTCAATTGGGAAATTGAGTAAATAGATATAACGACAGTGTTCTTACATGAAGAGCTTGATGAGACTATCTACATGAGGCAACCCGAAGGCTATGAGGAAAGAAGGCAGGGAGAGTTGGTGTGCTAATTGAAGAAATCTCCTTATGGCCTGAAGCAATCACCTCGGCAATGGAATAAGAGGTTTGATTCCTTTGTAACCAGCATAGGTTTCATGAGGAGCTACTATAATTTATGTTTGTATTACAAGGGGCACAAGGTGGAGGAAGTGGTGATCATCCTGATCTATGTTGATAATATGTTGCTGGTTAGAAGCAGCATGGAGAGGATAAAAAAATTGAAGGCTCAACTCAGTGAAGAATTTGAGATGAAGGATCTTGGCCATGCACAAAAGATCCTTGGGATGTGTATCATCCGGGAAAGGGATAAAAATAGATTGAAGATCTCTCAAACTTCCTACATAAAGAAGATGATATCTAAGTTATCTATGGAAGATAGCAAACCAATAAAGGTTTCCCTTGCTGGTTATTTCAAGGTCTCCAGTGATCAATGTGCATGGCTAAATGATGAGAAGAAGGAAATGGAAAAGGTCCTCTACTCTAGTGCGGTTGGATCTGTAATGTTCACGATGGTAAGCACTAGACCTGATGTTGCTCATGCAATAAGTGTTCTTAATAGGTTTACGAGTAATCCCGAAAAAGAGCATTGGCTTGGGATGAAGTGGTTGCTGAGGTACTTGAAGGGAAACCCAAATGTGGAGCTGATTTATGAAAAGAAGGGTAAGTCCATCTGTCTTGAGGGTTATGCTGATTCAGATAATGGAGCAGACCGGGATAAGAGAAGATCGATTACTTCCTACTTCTTTAACTTAAATGGATGTTGTGTAAGTTGGAAGGCTCAGTTGCAGCCTGTGGTAGCACTCTCAACAACCGAAGCTGAGTACATAGCGGCTACGGAAGCCATCAAGGACGCTATGTAGTGCAAAGGGTTATTGAAAGAGTTGAAGGTACTAGAGGAGCAGGTTGTGGTGTATTCGGATAGCCAAAGTGCATTGTATTTGTGCAAAAATTCGGTGTTCCATGAGAGAACAAAGCACATGGATGTTCGATACCATTTTATTTGGGAAAATGTTATGGAATGATGCATTCATGTGGACAAGGTGGCCACAGAAGAAAACCCTGCGAATTTAGGTACTAAAGTTCTACCTCTAAGCAAGTTCAATCATTGCCTTAGACTTCTTAGGATTGGAGTCGGTTGATATGATGACTCAAGATAAGTTTGGATACTGAGTTCTTTGCACATGGGTTCGTGTTTAAACGCTTAGACAAAGGTAGATATTGTTGGAGTTTGTCTAAGGTTTAAACGGGAGAAGAAGATCAGCATGTTAAAGAATGTGTGCACACCAATTCAAGTCATGGCCCAGCTCTTTCCAGGCCGCAGTGCCCAGCATGGAGGAGGCTCAGCACTAGTGTGCGTCGTGGCTCATCCTCCCCCAGGCCGTGGCACCCAGAAAGGTAATAAGAGGAGATGCTTCAGCCTTTCTTCAGGCTGTGGCTTACCCTTATCAAGGCCGCGGCTTGAAGGCACACATGGTCCATTTGGTTCAGCCTTTTGTTAGGTGCATAATGCATATTCAAAATGTATAGCATCATTTAGGATTGATGGAGGGCTAAGGTTGATTGGTCCTCAAGATCTAAGGGTGGATATTGATCCTCAAGATTGGTCAAGAAGTTGGTGCACTATATAAAGGGTCACCTAGCTTCAATCTCCATATAAGTGTGAGGAATAACTTGTGATTGAAAGTGAGATCAATTGTAAGAGTGCAAATACACAAAACAAGAGAGACTCATTGTAAAGACTGGTTGTTTAGAAAGAGAGAGTAGAATAGAAAGGGGATTTAAGGGCTTGTAAGGGGAATTTTCTTGGGAAATTCCAGGGTTAGTTCTTATCACTTTCTTGTACTTCTTCTTCTTTTGTTCTTCAAGACCCTGTGAGTTCTTGGAAGGGTATTACTGGTTGTAAAGAACTCCATTGATAAGATAGTGCAGAGAGCTCGGAGGAGCTCATGGGGACATAGGCATATTGCCGAACCTCGTCAACAAATTGCTTATGCTCTTTTCTTTCTTGCTTTGATTGGTTGCTGTCTCTTTTCTTTATACAAGTCACTCTAGACTTGGGTGTTTGGAAGATCACCTCCTGGGCATCATCCAAGGTGGTTTCCCAACACTTACTCATGAACAATCATCATGGTTTTATGTGCAACCCAAATTTTTGGATATTATGAAGAATGAATTTATCTTTGATTTTGTTTTCATATAGTCTTTCGTTTTGTATTGCTAAGGGACTAGCAATATGTAAGTTTGGTGGTGTGATAAGTGCTTAAATAGTCATATTTAAGCCCCTTAATTTGCACTTCTTAGCCTCTTTGTTTATCTATTTTAGTAGATTTTACTTCATTTTTGTGTTTTCTGTGTTTTTCTTAGGTCTTTGAAGAAAATAAGACATTTTAGAGCTTTAAGGAATAAAAAGTAAAGATCTGCAAACCAGCAAGAATGCAACTCTCTTGTGATCGAGCACACACTTAAAAGGCTCGAGTGTACAC
This sequence comes from Bretschneidera sinensis, assembly GCA_023935145.1. Lineage (NCBI taxonomy): Eukaryota > Viridiplantae > Streptophyta > Magnoliopsida > Brassicales > Akaniaceae > Bretschneidera > Bretschneidera sinensis. The sequence continues at coordinate 13,532,229 of CM043701.1, forward strand.
ATGCGCTCGAGCACAGACCCATGTGATCGAGCGCACACACACAGAGAAGCGGCATAGCCAGTTTTGGAAAGAAGTCTTCGGGTCTTATTTTGGAAATTAGAGTTTCTAGGGTTTCCTAAACCTTATAAATAGGCTTGTAAACATAGAAAGAGGGGTAGTTAGTTTTAGGTTAGGTTTAGTTTTACTTTTAATCTTCTCTTTGGAAAGGGAGACCGGAAGTATGGAAGCTTTAGGAGACGAATTGACGACTCTTCTCTTGGGTTTCTTCTTTCCTTTATTTTATTATGTGTAACTAAACTTTTAGTAAGGGCTTAGTTGAAACCCTAATTATGTTTATTCAATAATTCAATATTGGCGCCTTTGTGATATTTATGTTGTGATTCTTAACTTGATTAATACGTGTGTTTATTTAAATTCCTTATATGTGTTTGTTTGATCAACGTATGCATGTGGTATGGATTAGTTAGTTAAATTAATTTGGATGACCGAGTCCTGGGTTTAACAATAGTAACAAAAGATATCTTATCCGGATTCTTGAGTTAATCAACATGGGAAACCGGGAGTGGACCAAGCCCTAGGTCTCGTGTGGTTGTCGATTTCCATAGATCTTATGCTCTCTTAAGAAACAACTCAATAGATACCATGCTGAGTCCCTTAAGAGAGAAAAGAGTTAGAGTATACACCATGCCTAACTCATTGCTTAGGGAGATCAATAGCTTAAGGAGTTGACCAAGCCCTTAGGTTGATAAACATTAGGTATTCATGACATATTTAAAGCATTGGCATATTGTTTTATTGTGGTCGCATTATTAGTGGTGGATATCAAGTCCCTACACTTTTATTATTATTATTTCAGGCTCAATATTTATTTCTATCTATTTTTACTTTTTGAAATTAATTCTAAATCGAAATTCACCAATCCCTGTGGAAATGATCTCGCACTTGAACACTATGCTACTATAGACCTTTTGCACTTGCAAGTAAAACAAGTTCGATTATTTGCTTAATAACTTAGGCAGATAAACGCACAACACATATCCTAGTCTTCTGGTATAAGTAGCCAGTCAATTGGGTTGCCCTTCAACCTAGTTTTTCATGTTTTGAAATGTTTTTGACTTAAAAACGTTTGAATGAATAGTTTTGTTAAAAATGCTTTTTCAAAAGGAGCCATAAGACAAGCTAGTTACTTGAACAAGTGAGATTTATAACTTGTTTCAATACGTTATACCTATACTAGACCTTCTGATGAGTGCCAAATATTGCATATTTTGGCCACTTAATTTACATTTTTTAGCTTAGGAATTTGTTACTTTGAGTTGTTTTTCGTTGTTTTACAGGTTTACAAGCTTGGAAATGAGTTTCACTAAATTGACAGAATTGCTCTTACAGATCAGATATTTTTGAGGATTTAACTGTATTGATTCAGGAAGAACTAGGAGATGAGCCATATATGCTTGGAAATATCCAGATGTTTATTTTCTGGAGAATTTTACGGATCAATAAAATGATTTTTCTAGAGAAAGTTATGGCAGTTTTAGTAGACAAAGGTCAGGCTGTGCATGATTTTAGCATGATAGATCAACCATTTTTGAGGATTTAACTGTATTGATTCAGGAAGAACCAAGAGATGAGCTATATATGATTGGAAAGATCCGGATGTCTATTTTCTGGGGAATTTTACGGATCAATAAAATGATTTTTCTAGAGAAAGTTATGGCAGTTTTAGTAAACAAAGGTCAAAGAGAAAAAGTTGGAATCTACAGTATCCCACATCGGATTGGAAACACATTGCACTTGTGATGTTTCCCTATATAAACCCCTCTTCACTTCATCTTTAATGTGTGAATCCAAATTCCATTTTGGTGCAATTTGGAGGACTTCTACTAGCATTCTGGTGGATCTCCAAAGGCTTTGCTACCACGAGGGGAAGCGCCGCCCAACAGCGAGTGGAATTTCTCCCCATGTATAGTCAGTTTTTTTACTGCTTTTGTTAGTTTTAAAGTTTAATGTTTAGTACTGTTATTGTGAACTTTAGTTTCATGATTATGAGTGGCTAAAATCTTCAACTAAGGTTGAAGATGAAGCCTCGCTTTTGTTTGGCATAATAGTTTCAGATTTGTTTATACAATTCTGATGTTTTTTTAGTATAAATGTTCTGTCAATTATTTGAGTAAAATCTTATGATTGATTGTGTTTAAATTGTTCTGTTGGATATTCTGTGTGTTTCATCTGATGGATACATCAAATTGTTTTTGATTAAATTGGATTTCCTTTGTGATTTGTTAAAAGTGGATACATTGGATGTTTATTGGGATATTTATTGTTTTTTGTTTTAAGTTGGATTCATGGAATGTTTTGATAGGCTATTTTTAGAACATGAAGATATATGCTTAACTTTGCTGAGGTGGATTCAGAAACCTTAATGTCTTTATTATTAGTTTTAAATCAATTTAGTTTAGTTTTTATTTGTTTTGCAAAAGATAATTCAAAACTTGGAACTAAGTTAAAATAGGCTTAGTTTAGATAAAAATATTTTCACAACACAATTCCCTGTGGATTCGACCTCACACTTGCACAACACTATATTGCAAACGACTCGTGCGCTTGCGAGTAATTTAAAACTCACAACACCTTCTATCTTGACTTCGTGTCTGAATCGAGTTGAGTTCTTGTATCTTGATTCTTGGTTGTATGCTTTTATCATTTAAAACACTTAGATAACACTGTTAGTATAATAAGAGTTGTGTTTTATCATTATTAAAATTTAGATCAGAGTCAACAATCTCTTCCTTTTTTATGATGACAAAACAAATGAGAGAAACCAATTTTAAAAACTAAATGTTAGGTTTTTTGGAAAAATTGAGCAGAGTTTCCTCAGTTTTTTGAATAAAACCAACCTGTAAACAGTTTAAAACAATTTATATTCAATCCAACCAAGCAATTCAACATACAGTTATATAGAACAACTGCGTTGGAGCAAAGCTCCCCCTAAATCTATGCACTACTTTAAGATTACAGTCATTACAGTCATTTTTCTCATATTTCTCCTCCGTTTTGACAACAGTAGAAAAGGGGTCTGTAAACTAAAAAATAAGTCATATAGACACTACAAACATTAAGAAAAGGCATAAACAAAGTTGTATGCGAAAATTTGGTATAATTCATAGCTGGGAAGACTTCCCGGGAATAGCCGAAAGTTTCCATACATGCAGAAGCAATTACATCATATATCCAAGCAAAGAAGTATTTACATGAAGCAAACATATTGCATAAAAGTAAAGCAAGGATAGAAATCAAAATGTAAAATGAAATATAGACATAGAAAGTAAATATCCATACAACATGGGCTTCTAAAAGCCGAAAATGTAAACTACAATGTATGATAAGGTAATGTTTGTGCCAAGAACACCTAAAAGCTATATATACAAGAGAAAAACATAAAAATGAGCAACTCAATGAGCGGGAGAATTAGAGTTGTCTTGCATGAGATCCCGAAGCTCAGTTAAGGAACCCTCTTTATGCTCTTAGTGCAGCTCGAAGTCATCCCGGAGGGAACGAAGGTCATGATGCATTGGCATCGACAGAAGAGCTTAAGCTCTGGAATCCAGACTGTATAGACAGCTAGAGGCTCGTAATAGCCTGAAGAAGATCATCATATCCAACTAGACTAGTACTCGAGCTGCTCATAGGTGGTGCTCGGTCATCTGTATCCATTGCAGTGGCTGCAGCATCTGAACCCTCGTCCTCATCATCACTGCTATCACCCTCGCCTATCCTGATGTTCTTCCCGACCTTTGAATAAATCATGCCATCTCTGACCATGCATCCCATCTTCTTCAGCGAAGAGACGTTGATGATGTCCTTGAGGCCGATGTCCTTAGCCTAAGAGGCGGGAAGAGTAACTCGGAAGTGCTGGAGGATGAGTGTGATGAGCATCCTATAGGGAAGGCATCCAGAGTCACTTGCTTCGTTGTTTATCATGTTAGCGAGTAGTAGGGGGTAGATATGGAAGTGGTGCCCAGTTTTAAGGCACAAAATCAATACCACATCTATCTTTGATAGAAATCCCTGACTCCCGAGTCTAAGATGGATGGTCGAACTCACAATGAGATTGAACAACTTCGAGTCAAGGGCCATGTCACTACATGTGTGAAATGTAGTAGGTCTAAAGACATAGTTAGGGTCACCCCTAACTATCTGACATGTCTTGTGGTGATCGAAGTTGTCTGGCCATCCGTCCCGACTCCGTTGGATCCCTCCCACAGGGATCCTCAGGATACTCATCAAGAGGTCAGTGTTGACCTCAAACTCTACACCCATTACACTGGTTCTGAACCGCAGAGCCAGTGGACTGGGTTTCACCAAGTTCGCATAGAACTGGTGAATCAGTCTCAGGTAGAATTTATGGTGAATCTTGATCAGTGAGGTCAAGTTTATTGCGTTAAAAGCAAGTAAAACATCGAAGTTACTATGATGAATATATTTGAAGTCAACGAATCTACCTGTCATGATTTTCTTATGATGAACAACAGATGTATACCTCTTTTTTGCTACGGGGCAGGAGAACAGGGAGTCATCAAGCTCTGTTTTCGTCTACTTGCTCGAGGAGCCCGCCTATCCCTTCCCTTTCGAGTTCGGAGCCATAGATTTGGTGGGCTTTGGCCTAGTAGGCGCATGAGGTCCCTCAACTGTGGTCTTAATGCGGATTCACTCAGACATTTTAGAGGAAAAGTGTTTTTGGGGAGAAAGGGAGATTTTGGTGAAAATGGAGATTTCAACCGTAAAAAGTTGAAATAAGTGGTATGGAGGAGTAAATCACGGTGTTTATGAGGTGTTTTACAAAGATTTTGATCAAAAAGATGAGATTTTGTAGAGAGAGAAAGCTTAGGGTTTCAAAAATGGCGTGAGAAACTGAAAAATTTGAAGAGGCTATTTATAGAATCACGATACCAGTCGACCGGGTTAGGGCACCAGTCGATTGGATCCTTTACAGTTTTGAATATTTTTGATATACCAGTCGACTGGGTAGTTCATGCCAGTCGAGTGGGTAGATAATTGAAATTTGAAAATTTGGCTCCAAACAAGGTCTAGGTTTACTAGTCGACTTGTATAGACTTACTAGTCGACTAGGTAATTGGGTAGTGACTTACTAGTTGACTGGGATAGACTTACCAGTCGACTAGACCCTTAAAAAAACTTCTAGTTTTGAGTCTTAGCACGAAATTTGTTTATCTATGCCATCTTGAGAGAGGGAAATATTAAATAAGGTTTAATACTCTTTCACTAGATATCAAGTATGCAAATGATGAATAATGATGCAATCAGGCATACAGTTTATCATAATCTAATAATCCCATTGACAGTCTAATTTTACAGAAACTAGCTTCGCTTAAAGGTTTTGTGAGAATGTCAGCTATTTGATCTTCTAAAGGTATGAATTGTAGTCTTATATCACCTTTTTTAGCATGGTATCTTAAGAAATGATGTCTAATTTCTATGTGTTTGGTCCTAGAGTGTTGAATAGGGTTTTTGGTTAAGTTGATGGCAATTGTATTATCGCAATATATTGGGATACTGTTAAAGTTCATGCCATAGTCTTCTAGTTATTGTTTCATACATAATACTTGGGCACAACAACTTCCAGCTGCTACGTATTCCGTTTCGGCGGTTGATAGTGCAACGGAGTTTTGTTTCTTGGAAAACCAAGAGGTTAACATTGCACCTAAGAATAGGCATATTCAACTTGTGCTTTTTCCATCTAACCTACACCCTACAAAGTCAGCATCTAAATATCCTACAAGCTCAAAAGATGAATCTCTTGAGTACCATAATCCTAGGGTTTGAGTTCCTTGTAGATATCTAAGGATTCTTTTTACTGCAAGTGCATGTGATTCCTTAGGATTAGCCTGAAATCTAGCACACATGCATACATTGAACATTATATCAGGTCTACTTGCAGTTAAATAAAGTAGAGCTCCTATCATGCTTCTATAATATTTAGTGTCTACACACTTACCTCCTTCATCAAGATCAAGTTTTGTAGATGTGCTCATAGGAGTACCAAGTGAATTTGAGCTTTCCATCCCGAACCTCTTTAGTAGGTCCTTAGTGTATTTTGATTAATTAATGAAGATTCCTCTTTTCAATTGTTTGATTTGAAGTCTAAAGAAGTAGGTAAGCTCTCCCATCATGCTTATTTCAAATTCACCTTGCATGCACTTGGCAAACTCTTGACACATAGATTCATTAGTGGCACCAAATATGATATCATCAACATACATGTGGACTAGAAGAGTGTCATTTTTGTGGGTTTTTGTGAAGATAGTTGTGTCTATCTTACCTCTTACAAAGTTATTGTCTATAAAAAATTTACTTAGTCTTTCATACCATGCTCTTGGAGCTTGCTTTAACCTATATAGAGCTTTAGAAAGATTGTAGACATGATTTGGAAGACTAGGATTCTCAAATCCAAGAGGTTGCTCAACATATACCTCTTCTTCTATAAAGCCATTTAAAAATGCACTTTTTACATCCATTTGAAATAACTTAAATTTTTTAAAGCATGCAAAGGCTAATAACATTCGAATAGCTTTTAATCTTGCTACGGGAGCATAGGTCTCATCAAAGTCTATTCTTTCTTCTTGATTATATCCCTTAGCAACTAGTCTAGCTTTATTTCTAGTCACTATTCCATTTTCATCCATCTTATTTCTAAATACCCATTTAGTTCCTATTATTGTATGATTCTTAGGTCTAGGAACTAGATTCCATACATTGTTTCTTTCAAATTGATTTATTTCTTCTTGCATAGAAATTATCCAATCATTATCCTTTTCGGCTTCTACAAATGTTTTAAGTTCTATTTGAGACAAACAAGCTACATAGTTGCAAATATTTCTAATAGAGGAACGAGTTCTTACCCCTTGTGAAGGATCACCAATCACTTAATCGATTGGGTGATAATTTACATACCTCCAATCTTTGAGAAGATCATCATCTTGTTGACTTGTAGATGGTTGGTCCAATTTGAGAGTTTTCATCTCTTGATTCATTTGAGGTGGGCTCTCATTTGGGTCAACAATGGGAGTAGGTGTCTCCGTTCTTGGAATGAAATCTGCATCATCATTGAAAGAAACTTCTCTATTACTAATTAGGTTAGACTTGTTGGAGCGATTATCTACCTAAATAATTATGCAAATAATCATTCTAGTTTTACTTGCAAGTGCACAAGGTCAATAGTAGCATAGTGTGCAAGTGCGAGATCATTTCAACAGATATTGATGAATTTCGATTTAGAATTAATTGCACAAAGTAAAAATATATGGAAATAAATGTTGAGTCTAGATTAATAATAATGATAAAGACGTATGGATTTGGTATCCACCACTAATCATGCTACCCCAACAAAACCGTATGCCAATGCTCTACTCATGCTATGAACACCTGCTGGTTGTCAACCTAAGGGCTTGGTCCACTCCTTAGGCTATTGATTTCCTTAAGCAATGAGTTAGGCATGGTGTATACTCTAACTCTTTTCTCTCTTAAGGGATTCAGCATGGTGTATAGTGAGTTGTTCCTTAAGAGAGCATAGGATCTGTGGAAATCGACAACCACATGAGACCTAGGGCTTGGTCCACTCCCGGTTTCCCATGTTGATTAACCTAAGAATTCGGATAAGCTATCTTTTGTTACTATTTTTTAACCCAGGACTCAGTCATCCAAATTGATTCAACTAACTTATCCATACCACATGCATACGTTGATCAGACACACACATATGAGAAATTTAAATAAAAACAAGCATTAATCAAATCAAGAATCACAGCATAAATATTGCAAAGGCGCCAATACTGAATTATTTGTTAAACATAATTAGGGCTTCAACCAAGCCCTTACTAAAAGTTTAGTTACACATAATAAAATAAAGGAAAGAAGAAACCCGGGAGAAGATTCATCAATTCGTCTCCACGGTCTCCTTCTCCAGTCTCCCCGAACAAAAACTAAAACTAAAACTAAAAAGGAGATATGGTCCTCCAAAGGGAGATGTTGTTTCTATGTTTTACAGGGCTATTTATAGGGTTCTAAAGGTGCTTGGAAACCACAATTTCCAAAATAGGTTCGGAAGAAATCTTTCTAAAAGTGGCTATGTCGCCTCTCTGTGCGTGTGCACTCGATCGCATGCTTCTGCGCTCGAGAGCATGGGTGCACTCGAGAGCATGGGTGCGCTCGAGCCTTCTATGTGTGTGCACGATTGCTTGTGCACTTGATCGTAGCCATGTTGTGCTCGATCATACTAGCTCTTTCCAGGTCTTCAGTTTTCTTCCTTTAAAGCTTCAAAATGCTTTCTTTTCTTCACAAGCCTATAAAAAACACAGAAAACACAAAAAGGAAGTAAAATATAATAAAATACGTAAACAAAGAGCTTAAAAATGTAAATTAATGGGCTTAAATATGAATATTTAAGCTCCTATTACACCCCTAAACTTACATATTGCTAGTCCCTTAGCAATACAAAACGAAAGACTATGTTAAAACAAAATTAAAGATAAATTCATTTTCATGATATTCAAAAATTTGGGTTGCGCATAAAACCATGATAACCGTTCATGAGTAAGCTTATAATAAAAACACGTTTTTGTTTTGAAAAAGGATTTTGAAAAGCTCATGTTACTTACCTAAGGTTGGCTTAAGGCATCACAAGTTTGATTTGTGTGTGATGAATTAGCACATATGAGATGGGGCTTCCACATAATTTTAGTGTATAGTGTTTCGGTGCCCAAACCTTTACCGAATTCCTTATCAACGAGAACAAAAGTGGTATAATGCTTGCTTCTTCTTTTTTTCTTCTATCATGCGATCTTTGTCATGTTAAGTTCCATTAAGCTTTCTACTTGACCCTTGTAACGAGTGTTTAGCCAATGACTCCTAAACCAGATGGTTTTAGAGCATTAGGTGTAAAGAAATCTCTAAGTACTTACTAACTCGAGTCAAAAGGCTACAGAACTAACCGGTTTTAATGATTCTAAGTGAAATTTTGACCTTTTGACATAAACACTCAATGCTTACTGAGGCAAGAGGTCCAGTTACTCAGTGGAAATTTTTATTATGATCATTAAAGGCTTACTTCCCACCTTTTGACGTGAACACTCACGGCTTACTGAGGCAAGAGGCTCAATTACTCAGTGGAAAGTTTTTAATGATCATTTAGAAGCTTTTTATTTTCTTTTTGCATGATAGACATTTTTCTTTATTTTTCTTATGCCAAAGTGTTCTTTTAACAAATTATCCAATTACAATTAAGTCAGGGAAACATATATAAAAGAATTATGTGTCATACCCCACACAAATGCATGCTAAATGTGCTTGTGCAAATTTGGATCAAACTTGTGAATTCTTTGGTGCCTTGAGATAGGTAACTAACTTTGTAAAATTCCTAATACAAGACTATGTGCTCTAGCTTTTAAGCTTACTAATGAAGTTTTATCAAATTTTTAATTCAACCAAAAATTTTGTTACCAAATGAACATGCATTTATCTTTTCTAAAAAAATCTGGGACCTAGTGTGTGCATGTGTCTCCCATACCCCCAAACTTAATTTACACATTGTCCCCAATGTATGAATAACATGGAAAGATCTGACCTGGGAGATGGAGAACTAGCTAGGCCGGTATGGCTCATAGCACACCCCCAAACTTGAATGGATGCACACATTGTCCCTAGAAAAAGAAAAACTAACGTAATACAGGAAAATAAAAAGTACTAAAAATAAATAAATAACAAGAAATATGAAAAACAATAAAAATAAAAGGATAAGTTGTAGGGTGCTTCCCATGAGTGCTAAGTTTAACGTCTTCAGCCGGACCAAGCCTTATTTTTCCCCAAAACTAAGATTGGCATTAACTAGCACATGTAATGTCTTATTCTCTCCCATATAATCATAAGTTAAGTGCTATGACAACTGCTTGAATTCCAAATATGGTGCCTGGACAATAGAAAGGAAAAAAATAGTATTAGTAGGCACATGAAGTTCAAATGGATCGGTGTACTTACTTGGATGCTTTGGAGAGGCCTCTAGGAAGTGCACAGTTTCAATGATGTCATCAGTAACATCTTCAAATTTTGGCTCAATATTTGATCCTTTGAAATAATGGGTGAGGGTGGTCTCCAATGGATCAATGTGATGAACATGACAAACTTTCTCAACAACACCTTGCTTTTATTCATGTAGCTCCTTAGCCAATTGCCCTGCTTGTACTTCCAGTCTTTGAATAGCTTACTCATGCTTTGCAATGATTTCCCTTTGCTCAGTCCAGAATTGTCTTACCTCAGCCATAAACTGCTCTGGTGAAGTCATCAGCCGTTGTTGTTGAGTTGTCAATTGCCTCACAAGATTCTCTAGGTCACTTTGCTATGATTCTGGAATTGATTGGGCTGCTGGTTGGGAATTCCTTTGCTACCCTTGAAAGTTCAAAGAATTTTGATTGTTGCTCCATGAGAAGTTGGGGTGGTTTCTCCATCCAAAATTATAGGTATTTGCATAAGTACTATTTGGTCTCACATAGTTCGCTCGCTCAGAATCTGTAGATGAATACAAATAGCAAGTCTCTGTAGTGTGATCAAATTGAGAACATAAAGCACATACCTTAAGTTGTGTGGCTCGTGGATTAGGTGGGCTGTTCCGTGTAGTTATGACTTTTACAAGCATGTCTATCTTCCTCTCCATAGCAACATATCTTGCTTTCTCTATTGGTGCTTCTCCTTCGAATGAATTAGTTGAAAAGCTTCAGTGCAACAGTTTCAGTACTGCTGCTCGGGTACTCTCTGGACCTTTTGCACTCGAGTGCACCAAGAACAGCGCTTGATCACACTAGGATTGCGCTCAATCGTACCAAGGAGTGCGCTCGATCGCAATGAGGACAGAAACTCCTCCTCTGCACACCTACACAAAAACAGAAAACGAAAAGAAGGAATAAATCTGATTTTTGATAAAAATAAAATGGAACAGAATAAAATAAAACTAACAAAAATAATTCCAAAAAGAAATTTAGCACAATCCCCGGCAACGGCGCCAAAAACTTGATGGAGCGATTATCTACCTAAATAATTATGCAAATAATCATTCTAGTTTTACTTGCAGGTGCACAAGGTCAATAGTAGCATAGTGTGCAAGTGCGAAATCATTTCCATAGGGATTGGTGAATTTCGATTTAGAATTAATTTCACAAAGTAAAAATAGATGGAAATAAATGTTGAGTCTAGATTAATAATAATGATAAAGGCGTAGGGACTTGGTATCCACCACTAATCATGCTACCCCAACAAAACAGTATGCCAATGCTCTACTCATGCTATGAATACCTGCTGGGTTTCAACCTAAGGGCTTGGTCCACTCCTTAGGCTATTGATTTCCCTAAGCAACGAGTTAGGCATGGTGTATACTGAGTTGTTCCTTAAGAGAGCATAGGATCAGTGGAAATCGATAACCACATGAGACCTAGGGCTTGGTCCACTCTTGGTTTCCCATGTTGATTAACCCAAGAATCCGGATAAGATATCTTTTGTTACTATTGTTGAACCCAGGACTCGGTTATCCAAATTGATTCAACTAACTAATCCATACCACATGCATACATTGATCAGACACACACATATGAGGAATTTAAATAAAAACAGGCATTAATCAAATCCAGAATCACAGCATAAATATTGCAAAGGCACCAATACTGAATTATTGGTTAAACATAATTAGGGCTTCAACCAAGCCCTTACTAAAAGTTTAGTTACACATAATAAAATAAAGGAAAGAAGAAACCCGGGAGAAGAGTCGTCAATTTGTCTCCACGATCTCCTTCTCCGGTCTCCCTGAACAAAAACTAAAACTAAAACTAAAAAGGAGATATGCTCCTCCTAAGGGAGATGTTGTTTTTGTGTTTTACAGGGCTATTTATAGGGTTCTAAAGGTGTTTTGAAACCCAAATTTCCAAAATAGGTCCAGAAGAAATCTTTCCAAAACTGGCTCTGCCGCCTCTCTATGCGTGTGCGCTCGATCGCATGCTTTTGCACTCGAGGGAATGGGTGCACTCGAGCCTTCTATGTGTGCGCACGATTGCTTGTGCGCTTGATCGCAGCCATGTTGTGCTCGATCGCACTAGCTCTTTCCAGATCTTCATTTTTCTTCTTTTAAAGCTTCAAAATGCTTTCTTTTCTTCACAAGCCTATAAAAAACACAGAAAACACAAAAAGGAAGTAAAATAGAATAAAATATGTAAACAAAGAGCTTAAAAAATATAAATGAAGGGGTTTAAATATAAATATTTAAGCTCTTATCAAGACTCGTCAAGGGTTATATGTACGGATTCTTCTACTACTAGAGTTCTCTTATTGAAGACTCTATAAGTCTTACTAAAGGTTGAATATCCTAAGAATATCCCCTCATCGGTCTTTGAGTCAAATTTACCCAAGTTAGTTTTATTGTTATTTAGGATAAAGCATTTACAACCAAAGGTACGAAAATAGGAAATATTAGGCTTTCTACCTTTCTATAATTCATAAGGAGTTTTGTCAAGCATAAGCCTAATTAAAATTCTTTTCAAGATATAACAAGAAGTGTTTACCACTTCCGCCCAAAAGTATTTTGGTAAGCTATTTTCACAAAGCATTGTTCTTGCAAATTCTTCTAGAACTCTATTTTTCCTCTCAACAATTACATTTTGTTGAGGAGTTTTAGGAGCTGAAAAGTTGTGAACAATTCCATTTTCATCAAAAAATTTTGAAAAGCTTTGGTTTTCAAATTCTTTTCCATGATCACTTCTAATGTTTGACATACAAATTCCTTTTTCATTTTGAACCTTTTTGCAAAAGTTTTCAAATCCTTTGAAAGCTTCATCCTTGTAAGCAATAAAGATAACAAAGGTATATCTTGAATAGTCATCAACAAAAACAAGAGCATATTGATGGCAACCTAGACTAATGGTACTTATTTGACCAAATAAGTCCATATGCAAAAGTTTCAATAGTATAGTAGTTTAGACTACATTTTTTTATTTGAAAGAGATTCTAATTTGTTTTCCCATTTTACAAGCATCACATAACTTATCTTTTTCAATTTTGATTTTGGGAAGTCCAATGACTAAATCTTTCTAGAAATGTTTTTGAAGCAAATTCATGTTCACATGACCAAGCTCTCTATGCCATAGCCATGGGTTTTCACTAAATGCTGGAAAACATTTTTCATTTTCTGAATACAAGGATTTTAAATCAACTACATAGACATTTTCATGTCTTTGGCCAACAAACTTGATCTTGTTACTCTTGATGTCTATAACTAGACAATGAGAGGTTTCAAATATGACTTTGTTGCCTTTGTCACATAGTTGACTAATACTTAGTAAATTTGGTTTAAGGCCTTGTACTAGCAATACATTATCTATGGTTGAAAATCGTTACCAACTTTTTCATTCTCGGTGATCTTTATTTTTGTGTTGTCTCCAATGGTGACATGTCCATTATTGTGCATTTATCTCCCTAAATAAATAAGCAAATAATCGTACTGTTTTTCTTGCAAGTACACAAGGTCAACAGTAGCATAGTGTGCAAATGCGAGATCATCTCCACAGGGATTGGTGAATTTCGTTTTAGAATTAGTTCGCAATATAAAATAATAGAAATAAATATTGAGTTTAGATTAATAATAATAAAGACGTAGGGACTTGATATCCACCACTAATCATGCTACCCCAACAAAACAATATGCCAATGCTTTACTCATGCTATAAATACCTCATGGTTGTCAACCTAAGGGCTTGGTCCACTCCTTAAGCTATTGATTTCCCTAAGCAACGAGTTAGGCATGGTGTATACTCTAATTCTTTTCTCTCTTAAGGGATTCAGCATGGTGTATACTAAGTTGTTCCTTAAAAGAGCATAGGATCTATGGAAATCGACAGCCACACGAGACCTAGGGTTGGTCCGCTCCCAGTTTCCCATGTTAATTAACCCAAGAACCCGACGTGGATTTATTTTGTAAATATTGTTGAACCTAGGACTCGGTCATCCAAATTGATTCAACTAACTAATCCATACCACATGCATACGTTGATCAGACACACACATATGAGGAATTGAAATAAAAATAGAAATTAATCAAATCAAGAATCACAACATAAATATTGTAAAGGTGCCAATACTGAATTATTGGTTAAATATAATTAGAACTTCAACCAAGCCCTTACTAGGGTTTAGTTACACATGGCTGTGATGCTAAACATATTCATAAAATAAAAATAAAGGGGAAAGAATAAACCCGAGAGAAGAGTCATCAATTCTCCTCCAAAGCTTACAATTCCAAAGCCAAATCAAAAAATATATAGGGTTCTAAGGGTACCTTGAAACCCTACTTTCCAAAATAAGTCCGGAAGAAATCTTTCCAAAACTGGTTCTGCTGCCTCTCTGTGCATGTGTGCTCGATCGCGCTCTTTTGCACTCGAGCGCAAGGTTGCACTCGAGCCTTCTAAGTGTGTGCTCGATCATGGCAATGTTGCGCTCGATCGCACTAGCTGGTTCCAGATCTTCAGTTTTCTTCCTTTAAAGCTTCAAAATGCTTTCTTTTCTTCACAAGCCTATAAAAAACACAGGGAACACAAAAATGAAGTAGAATATACTAAAATATATAAACAAATAGCCTAACAACTGTAAATTAAGGGGCTTAAATATGAATATTTAAGCATTTATCATCCGCCATCTCTTAGAGTTAGCTCTTTGAATACACTTTTATCACTGGTCATATGCTTTGAGCATCGACTATCAAGGTACCAACAGTTACCTTTTTCTTTGGTGTGGAGACATATCGACATCACACAAGGATACATAATTGCATTTTTAGGTTCCCAAAATTTCTTGGGTCCTTTGGGGTTAGTCCTTGAAAATACGATTCCTTTTGGGACCCATACTTTCTTAACAACATATGGTGTTCTATAGATATGTTGATGATACACAATCCTAGGATAATAGTTATTGAAATTTCTAGAATGATTTAGTTGTGCATGTCTATAATTCTTTGGATAATAATTCCTAGGATGCATGTCTCTATTGTGAGGGTTATGAACATGCATGTCATTTCTAGGAGATATATGATGATGCAATCTAGGATACATGCTTGCATGAATATGAATATTATTTCTAGGATGACCATTGTGGTAATTCCTAGGATATGCATGTGCAGTGTGCAACTTTTGATTATACATGTTGTTTCTAGGATGCACATGATGGTCATTCCTAGGATGTGTATAAACATTTCTTGAATGAGCATACATATAAGCAAGAGTATTTCTAGGATGTTTCGTTCTTCTATATGCATTAGAATTAGTATTTCTAGACCTACTAGCATTCATTGAAGGAATGCTTTTGACCTTGCTAGTGGTTTTTGAAGTAGAGGCCTTATTCACACATGATGCTTTCATGAATAGGCTCTCTTTTGATTTTTGATTACCTAATGGAGAATATCCTAACCCGGATTTTCTTCCACTTAATCTTTGGCAAAATAGTACTTCATCAAGCTTTTCTTTTCCAAGCATGAGTCTAGATATTGTACCATTCAATTCTAATATTTTCTTCTTTAAGTTTTCATTTTCATCTTTAAGAAAGTCTTGAGAAGAATCATAAAGCAATAAAGATAGTTTATCTTTTTCCTTTCAGACTTATCATCTCTTTATAAAGAGATGACACCTCTTTCTTAAGAATAAAGTTCCTAGAATCAAATTTCTTTAATTATTCATGCATTTCATTTATAACTTCTATCAATTCTTCACTACTACTAACAATGTTATTTTTTGAAGAGAGAGAAGTCGATACCTCATTTTCATCATCGATTGCCATAAGACATAGGTTTGCAATTTACTCATATCTGATCTCTTTATCCGATGAGTCTTCTTCTTTTTCATCACTCAAAGTGGTTGCAATTATAGTTTTCTTTTTAAAGCTCTTGTATGGTTTGCTCGTAGTTGTACAATCGACCTTGATGTGACTGAGCTTTTTGCATCCATAGCACACAAGTGGTTTCCTTTTTGAAGTGGAATCTTTTGTGTATGGTTTCTTGCTTTTCTTCAAGAATCTATGAAACCATTTGGTAACTAAAGCCATCTCACCATCTTCTTCACTGCTCTCCACTTCTTCTTTCGTTTCCTCTTCTTTGTTGCTTGTAGAGGCTTTGAGAGCAATCACCATTTTCTTCTTCTCATCATCATTGACAATAGAATTCATTTCTTCCATCTTGTATGTCAATAGTGATCCGAAAAGTGTCTCGACATCAAGTTTGTCGAGATATTTAGCCTCCATGATGGCTGTCTTCTTTGCTTTCCAAGTGGGTGACAAAGATCTTAAGATTTTTCTTGTTAGTTCAAACTCCTCAATGTTCCTACCAAGAAGCTTCAAACAATAGTTGTGAAACGTGAATTCATTTGAGAAATTTTTTCGTTAGGAGACATTTTAAATGATTCATATTCGGATACTAGCATATAGATTTTTGATTTTTTAACCTCCCTAGTTCCTTCATATGTATCTTTCAGTTTATCACAAATCTCTTTAGCCGAAACACATGCAAAAATTTTATTATATTCTGAAATATCTAAAGCACAATGCAAAATGCTTACAGCTCTACTTTTGAGAGACATCATTCTACAATCCTCATCATTGAACTCAGTTTTGAGTTTTGGCATTGTATTATTGATTTCTCCAATAGTTATTTCCTTTGAAGGAATTCTAGGTCCTTCCTCAATGACTCCACATATTATAATCTTGTCCTTCGACAAAGATTTTCATCCTGTTTTTCCAATAGTTATAGTTGGAGCCATTGAACAAGGGAGGCTTAGTGTAGGAATGTCCCTCAAAATAACTAGTTGATGCCATCGGATCAACTCAATGATTTTAAGCCTAAAATTGAGAATAAGGCTCTGATACTAATTGTAAACTGAGGTTCCAACCCAAGAAAGGGGGTAAATTAGGTTTTTATAAACTTTCACTAATTACTTGCAAGTTTATAAAAAACAGTTAAGAGCACAAGCGTATAAACAAGTAAAGTGCTTTAAAAAAAAGTTTAAGGAATAGAAAGTGCAAACTCAGTTTATAGTGGTTTGGCAATATCGGATTCGTTCCGACCATACATTCACTCTCTTCAAGGAACCTCCTTGAAGTAATCCATTAAAACTCTTAGTCGTATAACTTAACGAGTGTTGCACAAACCTTACAAACAATCACTTCTGCTTGGAAGCTTATCCCTTCCTCTCGGAAGCTTATCTCTTCCTTTCAGAAGTTAATCCCTTTACAATAAGTATGAGTTGCTGTAAAGTAAATGGCAGAGAGATAGCAATGAATGCTATTATAACTGAACAATATCTCTCTTTCAAAGTAAAACTTGAAGAATGGCTCAACAATAAATGTTTCAAAGCTTGTTTGTATTAATGAGTAAAAACTTGATTGAATGTGTAATCTCTTTTCTTTGAATGCTCATATGAATGGGTTTACATAGCCTTGAATCAATATAGTCGCTTGACACTGACTTGGTACGTTTTGGTACATTAAATGCTCAGGTCTAGCACCTTATTGGTCATATTTTTCGAATTACCAGTTGACTAGGTCTTAGTACCAGTCGATTAGGTCAAGTGAGAAGTGTCACTTTTAAGGCTTTGAAGAGTACTAGTCGACTGGGTCAAGCGCACCAGTCGACTAGGGACTTACTATCCAATATACCAGTTGACTGGTATGAAGCACCCAGTTGACTGGGGATATACTATCTCATACCCCAATCTTCTGGTATAAGTAGCCAGTCGACTAGGTTGCCCTTCAACCCAGTTTTTCATGTTTTGAAAGGTTTTTGACTTAAAAACATTTGAATGAATAGTTTTGTTAAAAAAAAATTTCAAAAAAAGCCATAAGACAAGCTAGTTACGTGATCAAGTGTGATTTACAACTTGTTTCAATACCTTATGCCTATACTAGACTTCT
The DNA here is from genome assembly GCA_023935145.1 of Bretschneidera sinensis. Classification (NCBI taxonomy): domain Eukaryota; kingdom Viridiplantae; phylum Streptophyta; class Magnoliopsida; order Brassicales; family Akaniaceae; genus Bretschneidera; species Bretschneidera sinensis. Next base: position 13,550,226 of record CM043701.1, read on the forward strand.
ATCTTGACTTGGTGTCTGAATCGGGTTGAGTTCTTGTATCTTGATTCTTAGTTGTATGCTTTTATCATGTAAAACACTTAGATAGCACTGTTAGTATAATAAGAGTTGTGTTTTGTCATTATTAAAATTTAGATGAGGGTCAGCAACTTCACTATGAAATAAATACAAATAGAGACATAAATTATGAGACAAAATAGTCCTCTTCCACCTCATTTTCTAATTTATTCGGCTGTATAATTATATAAAAATGAAGCATATACTTCACTATAAAATAAATACAAATAAAGACATAAATAATAAGACAAAATAATCAAACCAGATGATAACAACCATACCAGTTCATCATACTATATTCGAATAAATACATTAAAATAAAAATAAAATGTATCCAATTTTCTAAACCTAACAATAAAAGAAAAGAATAAAAGCTAAGCCCCAATAAATCTGCAACTGAAATTCACCAAACCCTTCAACCTTTTCCCATTCAGTACCTTGTAGGAAATTCACAATTGCCAAACCCTACAAGTAACAACAAATTTTAGCTTAACTCAAAGCAACAACATAAGTTGACAAAAAAAAAAAGCAAGAGAATTTTTTTTTTTATATATCGTCGAATAAGGTAGAATTGAGTCGAACAACTCAATTTATTTTATTTTATAAAACATATATATATATATATATATATTCTAAAAACCTGATTGCCTCAAGTTCGGCTCGAGTGTGAATTTCACTTTAATTTTCTTAACTCGAGTTTCGCTCGAAGCTTGAGTTCAATTTTTTTAACACTGACTCGAATTGAATAAGATTTTTCTCATGAGCCAAACTTAAACACCCATTGACTCGAGCTTGAATCCAATCTTAGTTGTTGAGACGAGGATCAACTCGAATCTCTTACCTAAAATAGTCTGAAATAACCATTAAACCAAAAAAAAAAAACAGAGCTAATTGGGCAAAAAGAACCTTGCAATCATGTGAACAGCAGTAAAAAGAAAGACACAACTTGATAATGTTCTACATCTCTATTAATGTCTTTAGTTGGATTGCCAACTGCTAAAGTTTAGCAGAACAGTTTGTCAACTATTTTAATGAATATTCTAACCATCTAATGCAAAAGTGTATCCACTTTCTAGCCGAATTTATTGAAAAGAATTGGGCAAATTAATAAATTATAAGATTATATTCCTATAATTTTATTTTCTAATCAATTTTGCTAAGAAAATAATTTATTTTTTTATTTATAGAGGCGTATTATAAACATGCGAGTATTTCTTTATCAATGATTTGACTTGTGCAAGATAAAATTCCTTCAATTGAAAGGGATAACAATGATATGTAATTAATCAATAAGGATTAAAGAAAAAAAAATCAATAACGAGGAGAAGTGATAGAATATATACTAGGAGATTGAGTGACCACGTAAGCAGCACCACCAAAATCGCACGTGCCCGATGCACGAGCCTTCATCTGATAATAACTATTGAAAGCATACGAAGCGTGGGCCTCTAGTGTATTCGGATCATAACAAGTGGTACCTTTCTGAATCAGACGGCAATCAGCACCTCCCTCGCCACAAGCGTAATTAAGCGCAGCCTGCAGCTTCTCCTCTCCAGCTTTCACGTTTGCCACGCACCAAGTCTGGCCCACGGATGCAGCCGGATAAATGTCACCGCCTGTTGCCGGTACCTGGCTCTTGCTCCGGTATATCAGCGTGGACTGATCACTTTTCAAGCCCTCTTATGTAAGTGGAATATCGTACACTTCCTCTTCAGTGGGATAAAACAACCCGTAATTCCTCTCTGATGTGGGGCCTGGTTTCTGATTCTCATTGAACAAAGCAAAAAAGGTCAATGTTAAGTGGGTCCTGGGGTCTCAAAGTCGTCCCACTACCCGCTAGAACTCTGTGAACTAAATTCCCATTATACGACGCTGCATTTTCCTCACCTGCACCAACCTCGTTCTGATCACCCATTGAAGGCCACCCGGTTTCCGTGACCATCATCTTTACATCGTCGTATTTAAGGGCTGACATTGCTGCGAAAATGGCATCAACTTGAGCATCGAAAAGGCAATTGTACTTCAACCCGTTAATCGAGTCCACCACACCCGGGTTTTCTTTAAACAAAGCATAATCCAAAGAGATTTGATCTGAGTTGGCTTCGTAAGCAAAAAATGGGTAGGCGTTAACCATGAGATATGACCCCGTTTGGCGTAGAAAATCCAACATGGGCTTGATCACGGGTTCGATCAAGTCGGATTTGAAGGATCCGGATGAAGATGGGTATGAGTTTTGGAGTGCACTGAGAGCAATAGGTGAAGAGATTTTGATAGAAGAATCGATGTTGTACTTGACCAGTGAGTTGTGTATGTTTTTCATGGCGGGTACAAGGTACTGGGTCGTGTTTTTCGGGTCAACAAACACTTCGTTACCAACAGCAATGGCGTCTATCCGGGTGTTCCGGTAATACTGGGAGACGTTGGCTTGGACCCAGGCATCGACGAATGATTGGTCGGCGGCTGTTGAGGAGAGGAGCTCGTTAGGCAGCGCAACGACGACGTTTATGCTCGAATTGGCAAGTGCAGTGAGTACGGCTGAGTCAGTATCGAAGAGCTTGACTCGGTTGAGTCCTTGAGATTTTAGAAGCTCCACTACTTTCGCTGGTGGTGGCAGGTTGTTCGCTACTCGACCATAGTTTACTCCTATTATACCCGAATCTGCCAAAATGAAATTGAAATTAAAAATTAACATTTTGTTCATACAAAATATATTCACGAATTAATCTGAAAAAATTGCAGCAAATACAATAATACAAATATATTCTTGCAAAATGATAGTGTACCTACAAATACAAATTCCATATATGAGAGAAGAATAAAGCAAGAGAATGTGAGGGTAGCCATGTTTTGATTCTGAGAGGAACAGAACAAGTAAAAGAGAGAGAGAGAGAGAGAGAGAGAGATTGGTTCTTACTTTCGGTGTGAGATTTCAATTTTATAGGCTGAACAGGGAAGGGACAGAGAGACGGCTATAGAGTCGGTTAATGAAGATTAGAGAGGGGGAATGGTGGACCCACATGGGAGAGATTGAAGATAGCGAAAAAAAAAGATGGGTTTGTTTTTCTTCTTGTCTCCACACCTATGGCTTTTACTTCCATGTTGCGCAACTAACGGAAGCCATCTATTTGAGTACTTTGAGTACTTGACCGTTTCAATACTGTTGATCTCAGCATGTGCGTGTTTCCACAAAAAGTGTTGTAGAGATATAAGTATGTCTCCAATCCTTCTCAAATATTTATTAAGTGTATGTGTCTATATATATATATATTGTTGGCTTTACCAATGATATGATTGTTTCATATGTATTAACTAATTTTACTATTTAATTTTAAAACTATTTTGTAGTGTTTATCTGTTGTTCATGTTTGGGGACGACAATTCAATCTGAAATCATGGGCTTCGTCCCATCCTATCTCGATTTGGGGAAAAAACACCTCTTGTTCAGGGATTAGGACGAGGATGGAAAAAAATTTATCCTCGTTATCTTGACGGGACAGGGATGAAGATATATGTACCCATCCTGAACTCGTCCCAAATATTTATTAAGTACTTATATATATATTTGATGAATTAGTATATTTATAATCTCAGTTCAACGTACAATTTTGTGGTGTGATGATAATTTTGCAATTCAGATTGTTTTTAGCACTTTGTTTAGAGTTACAGAAAGTGAGAAAAACTCTCCACGAAAATTCGATTCCAAAAAGAATTATTTCCCATCACCATCCCCGAAGGTAGGATGGAAAAATTCTTACCTCGTGAACTTGACAAAGATAGAGATGAGAAATATAAATGTGACCCTAACTCGTCCCGTTGCCATCCTTATTCACATTGCTATATGATGATTAAGTTATAATGACACGAGGTTCACACTAGCTAGAACCCTTAATCTCCAAGAATCACCATATTTTTCTAATTTGGCTGCTTTTCCCAGAGATGATGAAATTGAATTTCATATATGTCGATTTGCTTATGTTTTTGTCAATACTCTATTTTGTGACACTGAAGTGTGATTGAAAAATTTGTCCAAACTTTTTTTTATAATGAAAAGTTTGTCCATTAAGGACTTACAACTAAGGATAGAGACATGGGAGTATTTTTTTTTATTCCAGCTATTTACAGAGATAAGAAATCAAGGCGTCGCCAATTTTAACTGTAGTTTTGGAAAACAACTAGGTGATTGTTTGATTTGTGGATGTACAAGCAAACATTTTAGGGTTTATATGTTAAGAGGACAATATGAAAAATTGAAAAGATAAATTGCACTAAAAAGGTCCTCAAAATTTGTGAAGGAGATATAGATTTGATGGGATTACTTGTTGAGTGAGATTAACTTAATCTTGTTTAGAGATGGCAATTCGCGGGTTTTTTTTTTTATTTTTTTGTGGTTAATTGATTCGAACCGCATCTGTTTAAGCGGATATGAATATAAATAAATGGGTTTTTTTATGGTTATGGATAGTATTTCATGATTTTTAACGGTTTCGGATTCGGATAGCAGGATAACTAAACGGATACGGTTTTGGATATGTAAAATTTCACGGGTAATCTACCCATTGCCATTCTTAGGTAAAAATGGATAGTAATTCGTTGGTTTTTCATGGTTAACCGATCTGAATCGTATCCGTTTAAATGGGTATGGATAGAAATAAATAGGTTTTTTCACGGTTATGGATAGTATTTAATAGTTTTTAATGGTTTCTGGTTCAGATTCGGATAGCAGGGTAAGTAAACAGATACAGTTATACATATGTAAAATTTTGCAGGTAATCTACTTGTTGTATTTGGCAACAAAATAAAGGATTATGAATGAAGTTGAAATTAAGTTAATTAAATCCATTTTGACCAAATTAAAAGGTTAGTTCAATTCCACCAGTTGTGCACCAACCAAACGGGCCCTTAGATATGTGCAAGTCTTATTCTAATCTGACCATAGGTATCCTAGGTTTTGGTTCATGATCGAAATTCAATCAATAAAGATAGAGTGCAGAAGTATTCAAGGACCAATTGCTTTAGAAGTTTTGTCCCAAGGACCGAGTCCACGACATTTACAAGCCAAAAAGCCCATTTCTCCAAAACTTGGGCGATTCGTGTTATCTGCCATGACACAAGTCTGAGATGGGCTAGGCTTGTAGTGAGTTGGCCTCATTTCAACCTCAAATTCAATCATCCATATGTAGTTATCATAAATCCTATTTCTTCGGTCCCAGTTTATATCTATCTTGACAAATCTATATCTATATCTATCTTGACAAATCTTGATAGTTGATCAAGATCAACTATTGAGGTCTATAAGATCAACATTCTAGATCTATCAGAGAAAATCTGCATCGTTGATCTTGATCAGCGATCCAAATCTAATTTGATCAATGATCTAGACCTGTCATGGTAGAACTAACCAAAATTCCAACCAAATTCCAAAGTGTTTGCGTTACTTTCTGCGTCGTGGTAGCTGCAACTACGGGTGGATTCAAATAGAGTGTTAATCGAGCTATTTGAGTTCGGTCAAATTTTGGCTTGTCGAGCTTTATGTCAAATTCTATTGAGTCGAGTCTGAATACTTTACTATTCTGCTTGTGAGGTTCACGAATGGTTCGATAAAGTATTATCAAGCTCGAACCAAATTGAACTTAAACCAATATTTATATATTAATATTAATTTTTATTTATTAAAATTAGAGTCCAAACTGAGTTTGAGCTTGAACACTTTAAGCTTGAGTTTATCCTCATCAAATGTACTTATCAAGTTTGTTCTTCAATTCTCCATAATCCTCCAAATCTATAAAATAATAATAATAATAATTTTTAAGTTTCCATGCGAAAGGCCTAATCCTAGAGCTTTGCAGCCAAGACTACTAATCTGATTTTTCATAAAACCTACATATTCCCTCAAGTTAACATTAAACTCTTCATTTTTTTTTTAAAGTAAAAGAGCAAATTTTATTGATAATCATATGACAAACCACATAAATGGCCTATACTACAAATAAAATTGTCACAAGAAAATAAACAAACAAGTAATCCACCCACTGGCTACAATCGTAAGCCAGTATGTAATGAGAATTATGTAACGAGGCATTAATATTATCCGTTTTGACATACTCAACTGATATAGCAAGATTTGATCTCATCTTGGAACGTCACAATCTCTTTTTTTTTGGTACAGTGTTTTCACTGTGTGACTCCACACTCAGTAACCCACCTCTAAGTTACCAAGACTTGACTCCCATCCTAGGGCATCACAATCTCCCATCTTTTTGGCACAGTGTCCTCGTTGTGTGGTCCAACACTCATCAACCCACCTCCGAGCTTTCGAAAACCTGGCTATAATATCATTATAATGACCCGACCTCTCATTTAGCACAATATTGTCCGCTTTGGCACATCAAGTCTCACGGTTTTAAAACGTTTTGTGCAAATAGAGATGACAATCACCTTATAAACAGCATAGTCACATCCTCTATAACCGATGTAGGATACCAAAACTTGATCGCATCTTGGGCCGTTATAATGACCTGACCTCCCACTTGGCATAATATTGTCCACTTTGGCACACCATGCTTCACAACTTTAAAACGCATCCACTTACATGCATCACCAAGCAATATGGGATTCCGAGAGCTCACAGGCTCTATAGAAACTTGGTTATCTTTCTGCCTATCAAACTCCCACTCAACCTCATCCCCTGCCAACTCAACGAGAAGCTTGCCTTGCATGAAACCACTCTTAATTAATTGATTAGCAGGCTGGCTCTCCACTTCATCCACATCTTCCATGGGTAATCCACATCTTCCATGGGCAAATTATTTACCTTCCTAGAAAAACTTCATGCCCCAAACCCACAAGTAAAATAATGCACTTCTCACATCCTTGAAGTAATCCACTAAAACTCTTAGGCGTACAACTTCATGGGTGTTGCACAAACCTTACAAACAATCCCTTCCGCTTGGAAGCTTATCCCTTTCTCTCGGAAGCTTATCTCTTCCTTTCAGAAGTTAATCCCTTTATAATAAGTATGAGTTGCTATAAAATAAATGGTAGAAAGATAGCAATGAATGCTATTACAACTAAACAATATCTCTCTTTCAAAGTAAAGCTTGAAGAATGACTCAACAATAAATGTTTCAAAGTTTTTTTGTTTTAATGAGCAAAAACTTGATTGAATGTGTAATCTCTTTTCTTTGAATGCACATATGAATGGGTTTATATAGCCTTGAATCAATATGGTTGTCTGACACTGACTTGGTACATTTTGATACATTAAATGCTCAAGTCTGGCGCCTTAACGATCATATTTTTCAAATTACCAGTCGACTAGGTCTTATTACCAATCGATTGGGTCAAGTGAAAAGACTCACTTTTAAGGCTTTGAAGAGTACCAGTCGACTAGGTCAAGTGTACCAGTCGACTGGGGACTTACTGTCCAATATATTAGTCGACTGATATGAAGCACCTAGTTGACTGGGGACATATTGTCCCATATCCCAGTCTTCTGGTATAAGTAGTCAGTCGACTGGGTTGCCTTTCAACCTAGTTTTTCATGTTTTGAAATGTTTTTGATTTAAAAATGTTTGAATGAATAGTTTTGTTAAAATTCTTTTTCAAAAGGAGCCATAAGACAAGCTAGTTACTTGAACAAGTGAGATTTACAACTTGTTTCAATACCTTATACCTATACTAGACCTTCTGTCTTGACTTGGTGTCTGAATCGGGTTGAGTTCTTGATTCTTGGTTGTATGATTTTATCGTTTAAAACACTTAGATAACACAGTTAGTATAATAAGAGTTATGTTTTGTCATTATTAAAATTTAGATGAGGGTCAACAACTTCACTATGAAATAAAGACAAATAGAGACATAAATTATGAGACAAAATAGTCCTCTTCCACCTCATTTTCTAATTTATTCGGCTGTATAATTATATAAAAATGAAGCATATACTTCATTATGAAATAAATACAAATAGAGACATAAATTGTAAGACAAAATAGTCAAACCAGATGATAACAACCATACCGATTCATCATACTATATTCGATTAAATACATTAAAAATAAAAATAAAATGAATCCAATTTTCTAAACCTGTCAATAAAAGAAAAGAATAAAAGCTACGCCCCAATAAATCTGCAACTGAAATTCACCAAATCCTTCAACCTTTTCCCATTTAGAACCTTGTAGGCAATTCACAATTGTCAAATCCTGCAAGATACCAACAAATTTTAGCCTAACTCAAAGCAACAACATAAGTTGACATAACAGAAAAATAAAAAAATAAAATAAAAAAGAGTGATTTGTTTTTTTATATGTCGTCGAATGAGTATATATATATACTCTAAAACTCGATTGCCTCAGGTTCTGCTCGAGCGTGAATTTCACTTTAATTTTCCTAACTCAAGTTTCAATCGAAGCTTGAATTCAATTTTTTTAACTCTGACTCAAATTGAATAAGTTTTTTCTCATTAGCCAAACTCAAACACCCCTTGACTCGAGCTTGAATCCAATCTTAGTTTTCGAGAAGAGGATAAACTCGAATCTCTTACCTAAAATAGTCTGAATTAACCATTAAACCAAAAAAAAAAAGGGCTAATTGGGCAAAAAGAACCTTGTAAACATGTGAACAGCAATAAAAAGAAAGACACAACTTGATAATGTTCTTCATCTCTAATAATGTCTTTAGTTGAATTGCCAACTGTTAAAGTTTAGTAGGAAAGTTTGTCAACTGTTTTAATGAATATTCTAACCATCTGATGCAAAAGTATATCCACTTTTTAGCCGAATTTATTGAAAAGAATTGGGCAAATTAATAAACTATAAGATTATATTCCTATAATTTTATTTTCTAATCAATTTTGCTAAGAAAATAATTTAATTATTTTGATTTATAGAGGCGTATTATAAACATGCAGCTATTTTTTTATCAATGATTTGACTCATGCAAGATAAAATTCCTTCAATTGAAAGGGATAACAATGAAATGTAATTAATCAATAAGAATTAAAGAAAGAAAAATCAATAACGAGGAGAAGTGATAGAATACGTGCTAGAAGATTAAGTGACCACGTAAACAGCACCACCAAAATCGCACGTGCCCGCTGCATGAGCCTTCATCTGATAATAACTGTTGAAAGCATACGAAGCGTGGGCCTCCAGTATATTCGGATCATAACACGTGGCATCGTTTTGAATCGGACGGCAATCAGTACCTCTCTCGCCACAAGCGTAATTAAGCGTAGCCTGCAGCTTCTCCTCTCTAGTTTTCCCGTTTGTCATGCACTAAGTCTGGCCCACTAATGTAGCCGGAGCAATGTCACCGCCTATTGCCTGTACCTGGCTCTTGCTCCGATTGATCAGCGTTGACTGGCCACTTTTCAAGGCCTCTTATGTAAGTAGAATATCGTACACTTTCTCTTCAGTGGGATAAAACAACCCGTAATTCCTCTCTGATGTGGGGCTCAATTTTTTATTCTCATTGAACAAAGAGGAAAGGTAAACGTTAAGTGGGTCCTGGGGTCTCAAAGGGGTCCCACTACCCGCTAGAACTCTGGACACTAAATTCTCATTATACGACTCTGAATTTTCCTCACCTGCACCAACCTCGTTCTGGTCACCCATTGAAGGCCACCTGGTTTCCGTGACCACCATATTTACGTCGTCGTATTTAAGGGCTTACATGGCTGCAAAAACAGCATCGACTTGAGCATCGAAAAGGTTGTTGTACTTTAACCCATTACCCGAGTCCACCACACCCGGGTTTTCTTTAAACAAAGCATAATCCAAAGAGATTTGATCCAAGTTGGCTTCGTATGCAAAAAACGGGTAGGTGTTAACCATGAGGTACGACCCTGCTTGGCGTAGAAAATCCAACATGGGCTTAATCACAGGTTCAATCAAGTCGGATTTGAAGGATCCAGATGAAAATAGGTACGAGTTTTGGAGCGCACTGAAAGCAATAGGTGAAGAGATTTCAAGAGAATAATCAATGTTGTACTTGACCAGTGAGTTGTGTATGTCTTTCATGGCGGGTACAAGGTACCGGGTCATGTTAGTGGGTCAACAAACACTTCATTACCAATAGCAATGGCGTCGATCTGGGTGTTCGGGTAATACTGGGAGATGTTGGCTTGGACCCAGGCATCGGCAAATGATTGGTCGGCGGCTGTTGAGGAGAGAAGCTCGTTGGGTAGCACAACATGGTTAAGGTTTAAACAAGAATTGGAAGAGTGAAGTTCAGCATGTTAAAGGAATGCACACAAGTGTGCGCGACACCTTGGAAGTGTGTGCGCCTCACCATGGAATGAAGCAAGAGCACACTAGTGTGCGCCGTGGCCCAACTCTTCCTAAGACGCGACGCCCAGCATGGAGGCTGCCCAAAACCAGTGTGCGTGATGGCTCAGACTCCTCCAGGCCGCGGCGCCCAGAAAGATCACAAAGGAGACTTGTTTCAGCCCTGTTTCAGGCTGCGGCCTGAAGGCACACCAAGGCTCATTTTTCAACCTTATATTGAGTGCATGGATGCAAGATCAAAATGCGCAGCTTGACTAAAGATTGATCAAGGGCCAAGGTTGATTGGTAATCAAGATCTAAGGGTGGATATTGACCCTCAAGATTGGACAAGAAGTTGGTGCCCTATATAAAGGGTCACCTAGCTTCATTCTCAACAACAATCAATACAAGACAAGAGTTGTGACATACAAGTGATCAATATAAGAGAGAATTATGTGAGAGTGAAAAGACATAAAACACAAGAGGGACTCATTTTTTAGGCTGGTTGTAAAAGAGAGAATAGCATAGATTAAAATAAAGAGCATTGTAATAGTTCTTATCATCTTCTTTTCTTCTCTTCTTTGTTTCTTCAAGAACTTAGGTTTCTTAGAGAGTGTTGCTGTGATTGTAAAGAACCATTGATTTAGTGTAGAGAATTCAGAGGAACTCACAGAGACGTAGGCAATTACCGAACCTCGATAACAAATCACTTGTCTTCTTTCTTTCTTTGATTTATGTTCCTGTTTTCGATTCCTAATCTTTACAAGTCATTCTAGACTTGGGTGTTTGGAAGATCACCACCTGGGCACCTTGTCAAGGTGATTTCCAATAGTGGTATCAGAGCTTGCACAGCTGGGTATCGGAGCAAGAACAGAAGGTGTCAGAGGGACAAAGCTTCCAAGAGATTATGGTTATCTCAGCGTAGCTATGTGGAAAGGGTGTTGGAGAGGTTCAGCATTGGTAATGCAAAACCAGTGAATACACCTTTGGCGAATCACTTTAGATTTTCTATCGCTAAGTGCCCGAAGATAGATGATGAAGTTCAAGACATGTCAGAGGTTCCATATGCCAGTGCAGATGAGTGCTTGATGTACGCTATGGTTTGTACAAGACCGGATTTGGCACAAGTCGTCAGTGTGGTGAGCAAGTTTCTATCAAGTCCGTGACGACAGCATTAAGACACAATCAAGTGGATTTTCAGATACTTGAGGGGTACTACAGAATATGGCATAATGTTTGGCAGACAATAGGGTGATCCTTCAGTTATGTGATATGTGGATGCAGACTATACAAGGGATTTAGATTATAGGAGGTCTACCACAGATTATGTATTCACTCTTGTGGGGGGGCCTATTTGTTGGAGGTCCAATGTTCAGTCTCTAGTTACACGATCTACTACTAAGTCAGAGTATATGGCAGTGGCTGAGGCTGCCAAGAAAGCTTTGTGACTTACAGGGTTGGTCAAGGAGCTGGGTATTTAGCAAGGTGGAGTTCAGTTGCATTGTGATAGTCAGAGTGCAATTTATTTGGCAAAGAACTAGGTGTATCATGTGAGGACCAAGCACATAGATGTGAGGTTTCACAGGATCAGGGAATTGGTTTCTTTCAGTGAATTATTGCTTAAGAAAGTTCACATTTTTGAGAATGCAGCATGACAATGCTTGTTACCACAGATAAGTTCAAGCACTGCTTGGACTTGATTAACATCTCCAGGTGCTAGATGGGAGGTGTCCCAACCTATTGTCCCAGGTGGAGTTCCAGGTTATGTTTTTTTTTTACTCCTAAGGGGTGGACATTCACTAAGGTGGAGATTGTTGTGGTATGTGGCTCATATCGAGTGGAACACATGCACAGAGAAAGCAGGCTGATTTGAGGAACTTTTCAAATACCTTTATACGGCTAGCATTAGTATAAATACATATGATGTAATCCTACTTTGACATAGTGAAATTTAGCAACCACTCACTCCTGTGGACGTAGGCATTCTCTCTCTCTTTGCTTTTTCTTACTATTCATCATAATTATTGCACGTTTCAAAACAAATATAAATACACTTTGTTCCAAGTGGAAAATATGATGATTAAGAAAAATCAGATTTTGGAAAAAACTGGCCATTTTTTTAGCATTTTTATTAAAATAGTTATGACAGTCATTTCTTTTGATAATTCGCTACGAATTAGGTTTCAAAAGGTTTCATCAAAACTAAATGAATCATTTTCCAAAACGAAGCTATGCAGGACATATTATAACATCTAGAAGGTTTGCAAATCTTAATCGAATTCTCTCTTTCTTTCTTACAATTTGTAATGCATCTTATCTTATATTTTGATGGTTAGTGGCATCGAAAGTGAAATTTAACATGATCTAAGTGTAATACACTTTGGTCCAAGTGAAAAATGGGATAATCAAGAAAAATAAATTTTATGAAAAAGTAGATCATTTCAGAGGTTAGCTCACGTTTTTTGTGCATTTTTTCCTAAAATAGTTATGTTGGTCATTTACTTTGAGAATTCAAAACAAACTTGGTTTCAAAAAGTTACATCAAGACCAAAGGGATTATTTCCCAAAACAGAGCTCTCAAGGCCATATTATATTCTTTAGAAATTTTGCTCATGTTATTAGAATTCTCCCACTCTTTCCTACAATTTGTAATGCAATTTATCCTTTTTTCTTTATGGCTAGTGACATTGAAAGTGGAATTTAACATGATCTTAGTGAAATATGCTTCGGTCCAAGTGCAAAATTGGATGATAAAAAAAAACGAATTTTGAAAAAAAAAATAGGCCATTATTCAAAGGTGTAGCTCATGTGTTTTTTTTTTGTATATTTTCACTAAAATAGTTATGATGATAATTTCCTTTGAAAATTTACAATGAATTAGGTTTCAAAATGTTACATCAAAACCAAACGGATCATTTTCCAAAATAAAGCTCTAAAAGCCTTATTATACCCTCCAGAAGTTTTGCTCTTGTTAATTGAATTCTCTCACTCTTTCAGACAGTTTGTTATGAAATTTTATCCTATTTTTTAATGGTTGGTAACCTTGAAATTGGAATTTAACATGATCTAACAAAAATACACTCTGGGATAAGTGAAAAATATGATGATCAAGAAAAATCAGATTTTGGAAAATCTGGCCATTTTCGAAGTTTATAACGCGCATTTTTTTGTGCATTTTTGCTAAAATTATTATGATAGTCAATTCTTTTGAAAATTTGCTACGAATTAGGTTTCAAAAAGTTTCATCAAAACTGAAGGAATAATTTTCCAAAACGGAGCTATGAAGGTCATATTATACCCTCTAGAAGGTTTGCTCGTCTTAATCGAATTCTCTCTCTTTCTAACAATTTATAATGCATTTTATCCTATAATTTGAAGGCTAAGTACCTCGAAAGTGAAATTTAATATGATCTAAGTGTAATACGCTTTGGTCCGAGTGAAAAATTAGATGATCAAGAAAAATCAAATTTTGAAAAAGAAGGCCATTATTCGAAGGTTAGCTCATGTTTTGTGTGTTTTCACTGAAATAGTTATGATGGTAATTTTCTTTGAAATTTTACCACAAACTAGATTTCAAAATGTTACATCAAAACCAAATAGATCATTTCCCTGAATATAGCTCTCAAGGACTTATTATACCCTCTATAAGTTTTACTCCTGTTAATTGAGTTCTCTCACTATTTCTGACAATTTATAATGCACTTTTATCCTATTTTTTGATGGCTAGTAACCTCAAAAGTGGAATTTAACATGATCTAAGATAAATACACTTTGGTCCAAGTGAAAAATAGGATGATTAAGAAAAATCAGATTTTGGAAAAAATTGGCCATTTTTTAAGGTATAACGAACGTTTTTTGTGCATTTTTACTAAAATAGTTATAACAATAATTTCTTTTGATAATTCACGATGAATTAGGTTTCAAAAAGTTTCATCAAAACTAAATGAATCATTTTCCAAAACAGAGTGATGAAGGTCATATTATAACATCTAGAAGGTTTGCTCATCTTAGTCGAATTCTCTCTCTCTCTTTCTTACAATTTGTAATGCATTTTATTCTATATTTTGATGGCTAGTGATTTCGAAAGTGAAATTTAACATGATCTAAGTGTAATATGCTTTGGTCCAAGTGAAAAATGAGATAACCAAGAAAAATGAATTTTATGAAAAAGCAGGTCATTTCCGAAGGTTAGCTTACGTTTTTTTGTGCATTTTTCGCTAAAATAGTTATGATAGTCATTTACTCTGAGAATTTCCAAAAGTTACATAAAAACTAAAAGGATTAATTCTCAAAATGGAGCTCTCAAGGCCATATTATATTATCCAAAACTTTTGCTCGTGTTAATAGAATTTTCTCCCTCTTTCCTACAATTTGTAATGCATTTTATCCTATTTTTTCAATTCTAGTGACATCAAAATTGAAACTTGATATGATCTACATGAAATACACTTTCGTCCAAGTGAAAAATGGGATGATAAAAAAAAATCAAACTTTGAAAAAAAAGGCCATTTTTCGAAGGTATAGCTCATATTTTTTGTGCATTTTTACTAAAATAGTTATAGTGGTCATTTCCTTTGAAATTTTACCATGAACTAGGTTTCAAAAAGTTACATCAAAACTAAAGGGATCAATTTCCAAAATAGAGCTCTCAAGGCCTTATTATACCCTCTAGAAGTTTTGCTCGTGTTAATTAAATTCACTCACTCTTTCTGACAATTCACAATGCACTTTTATCCTATTTTTTTATGGATGGTAACCTTGAAATTGGAATTTAACATGATATAAGATAAATACACTTTGGTCTAAGTGAAAAATAGGATGATTAAGAAAAATCAAATTTTGGAAAAAACTGGCCATTTTTTAAGGTTATAACGAACGTTTTTTGTGCATTTTTACAAAAAAAAGTTGTAAAAATAATTTATTTTGGTAATTCACTACGAATTAGGTTTCAAAAAGTTTCATCAAAACTAAAATAATATTCCAAAACTGAGCTATGAAGGTCATATTATAACATCTAGAAGGTTTGCTCATCTTAATCGAATTCTCTCTCTTTTTCTTACAATTTGTAATGCATTTTATCCTATATTGTGATGGCTAGTGACCTAGAAATTGAAATTTAACATGATCTAAGTGTAATATGCTTTGGTCCAATCGAAAAATGGGATAATCAAGAAAAAAAAATTTAATGAAAAAGCAGGTCATTTCCGAAGGTTAGCTCACGTTTTTTGTGCATTTTTCACTAAAATAGTTATGATGGTTATTTACATTGAGAAATTTGAAACAAACTTGGTTTCAAAAAGTTACATCAAAACCAAAGGGATTATTTCCCAAACCGAAGCTCTCAATGCCATATTATATTCTTTAGAAATTTTGCTCGTGTTAATAGAATTCTCTCCCTCTTTTCGACAATTTGTAATGCAATTTATCCTTTTTTTATGGCTAGTGACATTGAAAGTGGAATTTAACATGATCTTAGTGAAATACACTTCGGTCCAAGTGCAAAATTGGATGATAAAAAAATAAAATTTTGAAAAAAATAGGCCTTTATTTGAATTTTTTGTATATTTTCACTAAAATAGTTATGATGGTAATTTCTTTTGAAAATTTACCACGAACTAGGTTTCAAAATGTTACATCAAAACCAAATGGATCATTTTCTGAAGTAGAGCTCTGAAAACTTTATTATACCTTCCAGAAGTTTTGCTCGTGTTAATTGAATTCTCTCACTCTTTCAGACAGTTTGTAATGTACTTTTATCCCTTTTTTTATGGTTGGTAACCTCAAAATTGGAATTTAACATGATCTAACTAAAATACACTCTGGTCCAAGTGAAAAATAGAACGATCGAGAAAAATCAAATTTTGGACATTTTTTGTGCATTTTTACTAAAATAGTTATGACAATCATTTCTTTTGATAATTCGCTACAAATTAGGTTTCAAAAAGTTTTATCAAAACTAAATGAATCATTTTCCAAAATGGAGTTATGAAGGTCATATTGTAACACCTAGAAGGTTTGCTCGTCTTAATTGTATTCTCTATCTCTTTCTCAAAATTTGTAATGCATTTTATCATATATTTTGATGGCTAGTGACCTCAAAAGTGAAATTTAACATGATCTAAGTGTAATACGCTTTGGTCCAAGTGAAAAATGAGATAATCAAGAAAAATAAATTTCATGAAAAAGCGAGTCATATCCGAAAGGTCAACTCAAGTTTTTTTGTGCATTTTTTGCTAAAATAGTTATGATAGTCATTTACTTTGAGAATTTGAAACAAACTTGGTTTCAAAAAGTTACATCAAAACTAAAGGGATTATTTCCCAAAACGGAGCTCTCAAGGCCATATTATATTCTCCAGAACTTTTGCTCGTGTTAATAGAATTCTCTCACTCTTTCCTACAATTTGTAATGCATTTTATCCTATTTTTTCATTGCTAGTGACATCAAAATTGGAACTTAACATGATCTACATGAAATACACTTTCGTCCAAGTGAAAAATGGGATCATCAAGAAAATCAAACTTTGAAAAAAGGCCATTTTTCGAAGGTATAGCTCACATTTTTTTGTTCATTTTCACTAAAATAGTTATAATGGTCATTTCCTTTGAAAATTTAGCATGAACTAGGTTTGAAAAAGTTACATCAAAACTAGAGGGATCAATTTCAAAAATAGAGCTCTCAAGGCCTTATTATATCCTCCAGAAGTTTTGCTCGTGTTAATTGAATTCTTTCACTCTTTGCGAGAATTTGTAATGTACTTTTATCCAATTTTTTAATGGTTGGTATCCTTAAAAGTGGAATTTAACTTGATCTAAGTGAAATACACTTTGGTCCAAGTGAAAAATATGATGCTCAAGAAAAATCGAATTTTGGAAAAAAATGGCTATTTTATGAAGGTTATAACGCACGCTTTTTTGTGCATTTTCGCTTAAATAGTTATGACAGTCATTTCTTTTGAAAATCTGCTACAAATTAGGTTTCAAAAGTTTTCATAAAAACAGAAGGAACAATTTTCCAAAACGGAGCTATGAAGGTCATATTATACCATCTAGAAGGTTTGCTCGTCTTAATTGAATTTTCTCTCTATTTCCTACAATTTGTAAAGTAATTTATCCTATATTTTCATGGCTGGTGACCCCGAAAGTGAAATTTAACATGTCTAAGTGAAATACACTTTGGTCCTAGTGAAAAATGGGATAATCAAGAAAAATCAAATTTTGGATAAAATATGTCATTTTCGACTGTTATAGCTCAAGTTTTTTGTGCAGGTTTGCTAAAATAGTTACGATGGTCATTTACTTTGAGAATTTACCACGAACTCGGTTTCAAAAAGTAACAACGAAACCAAAGCGATCATTTTCGAAAATAGATCTCTAACATATTATATTCTCTAGGAGTTTTGCTCGTGTTAACAGAATTCTCTCCCTTTTTCCTACAATTTGTAACGCAATTTATCCTATTTTTTCTGGCTAGTGACATTGATTACGCCCAAAGTATAGCACGGTTATTGTAGCATGGCTTTAGGGTGTCGATTCCACAGGGAAACAAGTTAATTACAAAGAAAAGGTGTGAACCTTAAAACAAACGGTAAAAGTTAAACGATAAAATAAAAGTTTTGATAATGATGTATTGCGAGAGAAATTGCGTAAATATAATGAAATACAAATGAGAAATAACAAGGTTCCGGGAATCCTCCTTAGGTTCATTGCCTTGTTCTACTCTTGATTCAATTGTTTTTATCTCGATTGCAAGTTTCACATCCCAAACAAGCAATCGGAATATATTCAATCAAGCACATTTATAATCTAACGTAATTGCTATAAATCACTCATTGATTTCGATTTAAGCACATACGACCGATCTTAAAGATTATCAAGAAACGAAAATATATCTCAATGATAATATCGCAGTAATGGAGAATATATAAGATAATCTACTGGAATCAATCACATCCAAACAACATCACATAAGAAGAGCATGACTAAACTTATATGGGGGAGGAGCATGTAATCACCGGGTTAAGAAAATCTAAAAGAAGAAGAATAAAAAGTGCAGCTATCACATGAACTCAAATCCTTCTTACTTAATCAAAGAATGAATCACAACAAATATTGAACAATAAATCCGTACAACCGAATCAAGAACAGGAAAAAAAGAACAACAAATCCCTAAGGATTCATCCCTTTCCCTTATTTGATGATTAGTTGGCCATGAAGCTCAAGGTGGAAGAACAATATGGATATTCTCCCCTTGATTTCATGGCCATGGAGCTCAAGGAGGAAGAACAATATGGATGCTCTCCCCTTGAGTTCCAGCCCTCAAAAGACTTGGAAATATTCTGGATTTGGATCCCTTGGATCCCCTTTTTAAGATGCTGGCTGCACACTCCTTAAAGATGTATTTATAGAGCACAAGTAGTTAGGGGCATTTTGGTCCAGAAAATGTCATTGTGCAGCCCTAATTTGGTCTTGGAACGAGTGGGCGCTGGAAAGTGAGGGGTGCAGTGCTGGAAAGTGAGGGTGCAGTGCTGGGTGGATGCTGATCTGGAGGCCTGACCTATGTCTACTAAAACTGCCATAACTTTCTCTAGAAAAATCCTTTTTATGAATCGTAAAATTCTCCAGAAAATAGACTTCCATATCTTTCTAAGCATATATGGTTCATCTCCTGGTTCTTCCTGCATCAATACAGTTTAATCTGCAAAGATGATTGATCTGCATGGGCAATTCTGGAAATTTAGTGAAACTCCTTTCCAAGTGGTGTGCCTATCCTTACCTTGCTCCAAAGTGATGCACACACTTGTGTGCAATCTTTTAACTTACTGTGCTTTATTACTCCAACCTTGGTTTAGACTTTAACCATCTTTGAATTGTGTTTAGATATGTCTAAACCTTGGACAAATACGAACACCGACACCCAAGATCTTTTGGCGCTTTAAACATGGATCGCTTTGTCATCTCTTTTGGACTCAAAGCACCTGAAAATGCATTGAATTCAGTCAATGATTTATGAATATCACTTTAGAGTTATTAACATGTAAAAGTGCGATTACGACTGAGGTCAACCCTAAAATGCCAACAATTAAGTATTGTTTAGATGCATTTTATGACTCTCATCACAACCACCAACTAGCTTATTGCTAGTCCCTAGCAATTCAAGCGAAAGACATGAAATGAATTCTTTATTTAGAAATCAAAGCAAAATACAGCAATGCTGGCGTTAACCAAGAGTGATTCAAAAATCTTTGTCTCAAGAATCATGCATAACATACAATAGATAGAATCATTAAATATCACTTAAGTCCATGAATAATCCAAATGTCAACCTTAAAATCGTTATCGACTCTTAACATCTATCTTACCACAATACATTAGTCCGAACACCCGGATGATTTTATGCACAACATAGCATGAATACAAGTCTTGGCCTCTAAAAACATATTAAATTGCGTGACATCAATCACAAATCAAGCTCCATAAGCTCACTTTTCAAATCACTCTCCACTATGTAGAAAAATCACACTACATCGGATCAATAGGCCTTTAATAAACTTGCAACGTTAGGCTAGGATAAAGGTTAAGAAATAATGGAGAAGTTTAAACAAATAAAAGAACTAAGTCTCTTAATTTAAACACAACCACTTTAAGCACAAGACAACCTTACTTCAACACCCAACTCTTTCAACCATTTTTCGAGCATTTCTCGCAATAAATCACCATTTTTTTTTCTTTTCTTCTTTCTTTGCCATCATTCATTTTTTTCTCTTTTTTTTATATTTTGGCATAAGACCATTCACCTCCTCTTTCATTCTTTTCTTTTCTTTCCACAACCCCCAACTTATCTCTTTTAATGTACTTGGGTTATGGTAGTAATATTTTCTCATATTTCCACCCTTACTCCTTTTAAGTGCTTCTCACAACATGTGTATAACTAATGTTCTTTTAAAAGAAAGGTAAGGATAAAATATTTTTAGGCTCATAAAGGTAAGTAAATGGTTTATCGAAAGAAACAAGGCTCAATTTTTTTTCAAGAAAAAGGCTCAAATAGGTGACTAGCGATAAATATAACAAGGGTAAGTTTAAAAAAGCTCAAACGGTCCAAAAATGGCCTACATCATATCCTATGTAATGTGCATTCTATGATTTTCGCCTCAAGTGATATTAAATAAGTTCTAGAGCTTGTAGAGACCGCAAAAGTATTCACAAAACAATCGCACATAAAACTTCTCCAAATGCTTTAGACTAATCATGCAATCTTACCACAACTCAGAGTCTCAAACCAAAGAAAAATTGACACTTAATTTATTCTCAAAGCAAAGCAAGATTTAACTTTTTCTAAATGTTATATGCTAACTTAATTAGGCTCATATCATCGACATGTGAATTAACTCCAAGGTTAACACAAAGCATGCTAAAAACAAACAAAAAGGTAAAATGACACCAAGCAGTTCAATGAAAAACATGAAAAACAGGAATATGTTTCCTCCACCCCCAACTTAAAGTAGACATTGTCCTCAATGTGAAAGCAAAAGATAAGGAAACTCTCTTTGTAGCCAAAAGTGCACAGTAGCAAAAAATTGTGCACCACCATTTGAACTGCTTCGTATATTTTTCCCTGAAAAATAAATACGAAAGTAAAACTGGAAAACAACAAAATACTAATAATAAACAAGAAAAAAATTATTAAAAAATAAAAATAAAATGATATGCTATGGGGTGCCTCCCATGAGCGCTAAGTTTTACGTCTTCAGCCAGACACTCTTATTCTCTCCTAGACAAACATGAGTTGAATGCACCAGCAACTGCTTTACTGTTAAATTTGTTGCTTGTGTGCTTTGGAGAGACCTTAAAGATTTTATCAGTAACATCTGCAAATTCTGGCTCGATATATGCTCTTGTGAAGCCATGGATGAGGGTGGACTCCAATGGGTTAAGGTGATGGACCTTTTCCATGAATGAGTCAATCATGTATGCTTGGTGGGTTTCGCCAACATCCTCTTATTTGTTCGGTGTTGGGATGTGTAACGACTTACCACTAAGTGTCTCAATGGCATTCACCTCCTTTTTATTCTGTTGCGCTAGGTGGTGACCATAGGATGTGGACTGAGCTTGAGAAGGGAACTTACCTCGCTCAGTCACACTCAAGTAGCTCGTCAGCTTGGACACTTGGCTCTTTAGCTCTTTATGTTCTTCAACAACCTGCGTAATTAAAGATTCAAGCCTTCGATTAGTCTTCCCATGTGCCTCAATAAAAGCATGCAAAGTGTTTTCTAAAGGACTCCTAGAAGATACAGGAGCATGATATGGTTCATGATAAGGTGCAGGGGGTTGTGCAAGCTGCTGGTTTTCAGACTTCCAGCTAAAATTGGGGTGATTTTGCCATCTCAGATCATAGGTATTAGAGAAGGGTGTAGAAGGCTTCGTGTACATGCCTAAGGCATTACATTGTTCCTTATACATCCCTCTCATATCAGAAAATGTGGGACACTCTTGGGCAAGATGATCTACCCCGCCACACACAAAACATGGTTCAAAAGATTTTGCATGATTAACCACGTGTGTTGGCTTTGAACTTTTAGTCTTTAATACCT
This sequence comes from Bretschneidera sinensis, assembly GCA_023935145.1. Taxonomy (NCBI): domain Eukaryota; kingdom Viridiplantae; phylum Streptophyta; class Magnoliopsida; order Brassicales; family Akaniaceae; genus Bretschneidera; species Bretschneidera sinensis. The sequence continues at coordinate 13,572,135 of CM043701.1, forward strand.
CTAGTTCCCTAGTGAGCATCTCGACCTTGGCCTTAAGGTTATCATCTTCCCTAAGATGGTAAATTCTACCACCATTTGGGTTCTCTATAGGTCATGACCTATTTGTGCTCTCAGTAGCACTAGGTCCAGTCCAAGTGTGAGCTTTTTCAGCAAGCTCGTTGAGGTACTCTATGGCCTCGTCAAGATCTTTCTCCAAGAACCCACCATTACACATCATCTCTACAAATTGGCGTTCTCTATAGGTAAAACCCTCATAGAAATAGCTCACTAAACGCCAATTCTCATACCCATGGTGAGGACATATACTCAACAACTCCTAAAATCTCTCCCAAGACTGATACAAAGTCTCGTTGTCCTTTTGTGCAAAGGTGGAGATTTGTCTTTTTAAAGCATTGGTCTTGTGTTGGGGAAAGTTTTTATTAAAGAAAATTCAAGTCATCTCAGTCCACGACCCAATGGATCATGGTCTTAGTGAGTATAGCCAACTCTTAGCTCTATCCTTCAAAGCGAAAGGAAAGAACTTAAGCCTAACAATGTCATTGGTTTCATCGTGACTATGAAAAGTCGCGACTACTTCTTCAAACTCTTTAATGTGCACATATGGGTTTTCATTATCCAAGCCATGAAAAGAAGGGAGTAATTGTATCATCCCTGTTTTAAAATCTAGTTGGCAAGTATTGGCTGGAAACATGATGCATGATGGTGTGGTTGTGCGTGTAGGGTGGAGGTAATCGTGAAGTGTCCTAGCAACATTCTCATTAGGATTATCGGCCATGTTAACAAAATCCTCTAAATTCTCGGATGGGAGTGCACTATGGTTTGTCCTCTAATGAATCTACCCCACGAATCTCTCAGTCTAAGCATGCACCAATTAATTTAGAGGGGAAATAAAATAAATAAAATAAGGAAAGAAAGAAAAAAATAAAACAGAATAATAAAAGAAAATTAGAAAATCAAACAAAGGTAAAGGAACAATATTACCGTATTTACAAACTGCTGAAAAGAAAAATATTTACAATTCTTCTACTGTCACACTCAAAGTTGACAAGCTTCCTTGTACTTAAGCGCGTTTCCCCGGCAACGGTGCCAAAATTTGATTACGCCCAAAGTATAACACAGTTATTGTAGCATGGCTTTGGGGTGTCGATTCCACAGGGAAACAAGTTAATTACAAAGGAAAGGTGTGAACCTTAAAACGAATAGTAAAAGTTAAACGATAAAATACAAGTTTTGATAATGATGTATTGCGAGAGAAATTGTGTAAATATAATGAAATACAAATGAGAAATAACAAGGTTCCGGGAATCTTCCTTAGGTTCGTTGCCTTGTTCTACTCTTGATTCAATTGTTTTTATCTCGATTGCAAGTTTCACATCTCAAACAAACAATCGGAATATATTCAATCAAGCACATTTATAATCTAAAGTAATTGCTATAAATCACTCATTGATTTCGATTTAAGCACATACGACCGATCTTAAAGATTATCAAGAAACGACAATATATCTCAATGATAATATCGCAGTAATGGACAATAAATAAGATTAATCTACCGGAATCAATCACATCCAAACAACATCACATAAGAAGAGCATGACTAGATTTATATGGGGGAGGAGCATGTAATCACCGGGTTAAGAAAATCTAAAAGAAGAAGAATAAAAAGTGTAGCTATCACATGAACTCAAATCCTTCTTACTTAATCAAAGAATGAATCACAATAAATATTGAACAATAAATGCGTACAACCGAATCAAGAACAGGAAAAAAAGAACAACAAATCCCTAAGGATTCATCCGTTTCCCTTATTTGATGATTAGTTGGCCATGAAGCTCAAGGTGGAAGAACAATATGGATATTCTCCCCTTGATTTCATGGCCATGGAGCTCAAGGAGGAAGAACAATATGGATGCTCTCCCCTTGAGTTCCAGCCCTCAAAAGACTTGGAAATATTCTGGATTTGGATCCCTTGGATCACCTTTTTAAGATGCTGGCTGCACACTCCTTAAAGATGTATTTATAGAGCACAAGTAGTTAGGGGCATTTTGGTCCAGAAAGTGTCATTGTGCAGCCCTAATTTGGTCTTGGAACAAGTGGGCGCTGGAAAGTGAGGGGCGCAGTGCTGGAAAGTGAGGGTGCAGTGCTGGAAAGTGAGGGGCACGGCACCAGGTGGATGCTGATCCGGAGGCCTGACCTATGTCTACTAAAACTGCCATAACTTTCTCTAGAAAAATCCTTTTTATGAACCGTAAAATTCTCCAGAAAATAGACTTCTAGATCTTTCTAAGAATATATGGCTCATCTCCTGGTTCTTCCTGCATCAATACAGTTTAATCTGCAAAGATGATTGATCTGCACAGGCAATTCTGGCAATTTAGTGAAACTCCTTTCCAAGTGGTGTGCCTATCCTTACCTTGCTCCAAAGTGATGCACACACTTGTGTGCAGTCTTTTAACTTACTGTAATTTATTACTCCAGCCTTGGTTTAGACTTTAACCATCTTTGAATCATGTTTGGATATGTCTAAACCTTGGACAAATACGAACACCAACACCCAAGATCTTTTGGCGCTTTAAACATGGATCGCTTTGTCATCTCTTTTGGACTCAAAGCACCTGAAAATGCGTTGAATTCAGTCAATGATTTATGAATATCACTTTACAGTTATTAACATTTAAAAGTGCGATTACGACCGAGGTCAACCCTAAAATGCTAACAATTAAGTATTGTTTAGATGCATTTTATGACTCTTATCAGACATCGAAAGTGGAATTTAACATAATCTAAGTGAAATAAGTTTTGGTCCAAGTGAAAAATTGGATAATCAAGAAAAATCATATATTGAAAAAAACCAGCCATTATTCGAAGGTTATATAGCTCACATTTTTTTGTGCATTTTCACTAAAAATAGTTATGATGGTAATTTCCTTTGAAAATTTACCACGCACTAGGTTTCATAATGTTATACCAAAACCAAAGGGATCATTTACCAAAATAGAGCCTTAAAGGCCTTATTATACCCACTAGAAGTTTTGCTCGTATTAATTGAATTCTCTCACTCTTTCCGACAATTTGTAATGCACTTTCATCCTGTTTTTTTATGGCTAGTAACCTCGAAAGTGGAATTTAACATGATCTAAGTGAAATACTCTTTGGTCCAAGTGAAAAATAGGTTGATCAAGAAAAATCAGATTTCGAAAAAACTTGCCATTTTTTAAGGTTATAACACACATTTTTCTGCGCATTTCGCTAAAATAGTTATGATAGTCATTTCCTTTGAAATTTTTCTACGAATTAGGCTTCAAAAAGTTTCATCAAAACCAAAGGAATCTTTTCCAAAACGGATTTATGAAGGTCATATTACACCCTCTAGAAGGTTTGCCCGTCTTAATCGAATTCTCTCCCTTGTTCTTACAATTTGTAATGCATTTTATCCTATTTTGATGGCTAGTGACTTCGAAAATGAAATTTAAAATGATTTAAGTGTAATACGCTTCGGTCCAGGTGAAAAATGAGATAATCAAGAAAAATCAAATTGTGAAAAAATTAGGTCATTTCCGAAGGTATAGCTCACGTTTTTTTTGTGCATTTTCAGTAAAATAGTTATGATGGTCATTTGCATTGAGAATTTGTCACAAACTTTGGTTTCAAAAAGTTACATCAAAACCAAAGGGATCATTTCCCAAATTGGAGCTCTGAAGGCCATATTATATTCTCCAAAAGTTTTGCTCGTGTTAATAGAATTCACTTCCTCTTCCTACAATTTGTAATGCATTTTACCCTCTCTTTTTTGTGGCTACTGACATCGAAAGTGGAATTTAACATGATCTACGCGAAATACAATTTGGTCCAAGTGAAAAATCGAATAATAAAGAAAAATCAAATTTTGAGAAAAAAACAGGTCATTTTTCGAAGGTTACATAGCTCACGTTTTTTTTTGTGCATTTTAATTAAAATAGTTATGATGGTCATTTCCTTTGAAAATTTACCACAAACTAGGTTTCAAAATGTTACATCAAAACCAAATGGATCATTTTCTAAAGTAGAGCTCTGAAAACCTTATTTTGTGCAGTTTTTTGTGTAATAGTTATGATGGTCATTTACTTTGAGAATTTGGCATGAACTTGGTTTCAAAAAGATATAACGAAACCAAATGGATTATTTCCCAAAACGGATCTCTGATGGTCATATTATATTCTCTAGAAATTTTGTTCGTGTTAATAGAATTCTCTCCCTCTTTCCTACATTTTGTAATGCAATTTATCCTTTTTATGGCTAGTGACATCAAAACTGGAATTTAACATAATCTAAGTGAAATATGCTTTCGTCAAGTAAAAAATATGATGATCAAGAAAAATCAGATTTTGAAAAAAAAAATGCCATTATTCGAAGGTATAGCTCATGTTTTTTGTGCATTTTCACTAAAATAGTTATGATGAGAATTTCCGTTGAAAATTTACCATGAACTAGGTTTCAAAATGTTACATAAAAAAACAATGGGATCATTTCCCAAAATAGAGTTTTGAAGGCCTTATTATACTCTCTAGAATTTTTGCCTGTGTTAAATGAATTCTCTCACTCTTTCCAACAATTTGTAATGCACTTTCTTCCTTTTTTATGGCTGGTAACCTCGAAAGTGGAAATTTAACACAATTTAAGTGAAATATGCTTTGGTCCATGTGAGAAATAGGATGATCCAAAAAATAAGATTTTGAAAAAAACTGACTATTTTCGAAGGTTATAACGCACGTTTTTCTATGCATTTCCGGTAAAATAGTTATGAGAGTCGTTTCCTTTGAAAATTTACTACGAATTAGGTTTCAAAAAGTTTCATCAAAACTAAAGGATTTTTTTTTCCAAAACGGAGCTATAAAGGTCATATTATACCCTCTAGAATGTTTGCCTGTCTTAATCTAATTCTCTCTCTCTTTCCTACAATTTGTATTGGATTCTATTCTATTTTGATGGCTAGTAACCTCGAAAGTGAAATTTAACATGATCTAAGAGTATTATGCTTTGGTCCAAGTGAAAAATGTGATAATCAAGAAAAATCAAATTTTGGAAAAAAAACATGTCATTTCCGAAGGTTATAGCTCATTTTTTTTAGCATTTTCACTAAAATAGTTATGGTGGTCATTTACTTTGAGAATATGTGACAAACTTAGTTTCAAAAAGTTACATCAAAACCAAAGAGATCATTTCCCAAAATGGAGCTCTGAAAGCCATATTATATCTCTAGAAGTTTTGCTCCTGTTAATAAAATTCACTCCCTCTTTCCTGATATTTTTAATGCATTTTATTCTATTTTTTTATGGCTAGTGACATCGAAATTATAGTTTAACATGATCTACACGAAATACACTTTGGTCCAAGTGAAAAATGGAATGATTAAGGAAAATCAAATTTTGAAAAAAAAAAAACATAGGTCATTTTTCGAAGGTTATAGCTTACGTTTTTTTGTGCATTTTCATTAAAATTGTTATGATGGTCATTTCCTTTGAAAATTTAACACAAACTAGGTTTAAAAAAGTTACATAAAAACCAATGGAATAATTTACCAAAAATAAAGCTCTGAAGGCCTAATTATACCCTCCAAAAATTTTTCTCGTATTAGTTGAATTCACTCACTCTTTCCGAGAATTTGTAATGCATTTTACCCAAAATTTTTATGGTCGGGGACCTCTAAAGTGGAATTTAACATCATCTAAGTGAAATACACTTTGGTCCAAGTGAAAAATAGAATGATCAAGAAAAATAAAATTTTGGAAAAAATTGGCCATTTTCTAAGCTTAGCTCACCTTTTTTGTGCATTTTCGTTAAAACGGTTATGACAATCATTTCCTTTGAAAATTTGCTACGAATTAGGTTTCAAAAATTTTCATGAAAACTAAAGTTATAGTTTTCCAAAACAGAGCTCTAAAGGTCATATTATACCCTTTAGAAGTTTTGCTCGTCTTAATCGAAATATCTCTCTTTCCTACTATTTGTAATGCATTTTATCCTATATTTTGATGGTTGGAGACCTCGAAAGTGAAATTTAACATGATCTAAGTGAAATACACTTTGGTCCAAGTGAAAAATGGGATAATTAAGAAAATCAAATTTTGGAAAAAAAAAGTCATTTCCGAAGGCCTCAAGTTTTTTGTGCAGTTTCGCTAAACAAGTTACGATGGTCATTTACTTTGAGAATTTGACACGAACTTGGTTTCAAAAAGATACAACGAAACCAAAGGGATTATTTCCCAAAACAGAGCTATGAAGGTCATTTATATTCTCCAAAAATTTTGCTTGTGTTGATAGAATTGTCTCTCTCTTTCTTACAATTTATAATGCAATTTATCCTATTTTTTTATGGCTAGTGACATCTAAAGTGGAATTTAACATGATCTAAGTGAAATGTGCTTTAATCCAAGTGAAAAATTGAATGATAAAAAAAAATCAAATTTTGAAAAAGAGAGTATTATTCGAAGGTTGATCACGATTTTTGTATATTTTCATTAAAATAGTTATGATAGTAATTTCCTTTGAAAATTTACCACGAACTAAGTTTCAAAATGTTACATGAAAACCAAAGGGTTCGTTTCCCACAAAAGAGCTTTGAAGGCCTTATTATACCCTCCAACATTTTTGCTCGTATTAATTGAATTCTCTCACTTTTTCAGACAATTTATAATGCAATTTTATCCTCTCTTTTTATGGCTAGTAATCTCGAAAGTGAAATTTAACATGATCTAAGTGAAATATGCTTTGGTCCATGTGAAAAATATGATGATCAATAATAGTTATGACACGTTTTCGAAGGTTATAACACATGTTTTTTTTTTGCGTTTTCACTAAACTAGTTATGACAGTCATTTCCTTTGAAAATTTGCTACAAATTAGGTTTCAAAAAGTTTCATCAAAACCAAAGGATAAATTTTCCAAATGGAGTTGTGAAGGTCATATTATACCCTCTATAAGGTTTACTCATCTTAATCGAATTCTCTCTCTTTTTTCTAAAATTTGTAAGACATTTTATCCTATATTTTGATGACTATGGACCTCAAAAGTGAAATTTAACATGATCTAAGTGTAATACGATTTAATCCAAGTGAAAATGAGATTATCAAGAAAAATCAAATTTTGAAAAAAAAACATGTCACTTTTGAAGGTTATAGCTCACGTTTTTTGTGCATTTTTGCTAGAATAGTTATGATAGTCATTTACTTTGAGAATTTACCATGAACTTGGTTTCAAAAAGTTACATCAAAACCAAAGGGATCATTTCCTGAAATAGAGCTCTCAAGGATATATTATATTCTCTAGAAGTTTTGCTTGTATAAATAGAATTCTTTCCCTCTTTCCTATAATTTGTAATGCATTTTATCCTTTTTTTTTTTATGGATAGTGACATTGAAAGTGAAACTTAACATGATCTACATAAAATACGTTTTGGTCCAAGCGAAAAATGGGATGATCAAGAAAAATCAAATTTTGAAGAAAAAAAATGGCCATTTTTCGAAGGTATATATCTCACATTTTTTTTTACATTTTCACTAAAATAGTTATGATGGTAATTTCTTTTGAAAATTTACCACAAAATAGGTTTCAAAAAGTTACATCAAAACCAAATGAATCATTTTCCAAAATAGAGTTCTGAAGGCCTTATTATACCCTCCATAAGTTTTTGCTCGTATTAGTTGAATTCTCTCACTCTTTCCGAGAATTTGTAATGCACTTTTATCATATATTATTTTATGGCTGGTGACCTCAAAAGTGAAATTTAACATTATTTAAGTGAAATATGCTTTGATCCTAATGAAAAATATGATGATCAAGAAAAATCAAATTTAAGAAAAAGAACTGACCATTTTTTAAGGTTAACTCACATTTTTTTTTTGTGAATTTTGGCTTAAATAGTTATGACAGTCATTTCTTTTGAAAAATTGCTACAAAATAGGTTTCAAAAATTTTCATCAAAACCAAAGTTTTCATTTTCCAAAACAGAGCTATGAAGGTCATATTATACTATTTTGAAGTTTTGCTCGTCTTATTCTCTCTCTTTCCTACAATTTGTAATGCATTTAATCCTATATTTTGATGGCTAGTGACCTTTAAACTGAAATTTAACATGATCTAAGTGAAATATACTTTGGTCCAAGAGAAAAAAGAGATAATCAAGAAAAATCAAATTTTGGAAAGAAAAAAACTAATCGTTTTCGAAAGCTATAGCTGAAGTTTTTTTGTGTATTTTCGCTAAAATGGTTATGATGGTCATTCACTTTGAGAATTTACCACAAACTTTGATTCAAAAAGTTACAACGAAACAAAATTGATCATTTTCTAAAATGGAGATCTAAATGTCATATTATATTCTCCAGAAGTTTTACTCGTGTTAATAGAATTCTCTCTCTCTTCCCTACAATTTATAGTACAATTTATCCTTTTTTTTATGGCTAGTGATATCGAAAGTGAAATTTAACATGATCTAAGTAAAATACGTTTCGATCCAAGTGAAAAATTAGATGATCAAGAAAAACCAAATTTTAAATTTTAAAAAAAGCCATTATTAGAAGGTTAAAGCTCACGTTATTTTGTGCATTTTCATTAAAATAGTTTTGATGATAATTTCCTTTGAAAATTTACCACGAACTAAGTTTCAAAATGTTACACCAAAACCAAAGGGATCATTTCCCAAAATAGAGCTCTGAAAACCTTATGATACCCTCCAAAAGTTTTGCTCGTGTTAATTGAATTCTCTCTCTTTCCGACAATTTGTAATACTCTTTTATCCTTTTTTTTTTATGGCTAGTAACCTCAAATGTGAAATTTAACATGATCTAAGTGAAATATACTTTGGTCCAAACGAAAATAGAATGATTAAGAAAAATCAGATTTTGAAAAAAACTGCCTATTTTCAAAGGTTACAAAATCAACTTGAACAATTAAAACTTGACCCGATTTTAGGTGTGGTCCGTTTTTGGCTATACATAAATTTTCACAAATAAATTGCCCAAGACTCATTATTGTGGACGTTTCTTCACAATAATTATATAACGACATTTTTGTGTATTTTCGCTAAAATAGTTATGACAGTCATTTCCTTTGAAAATTTGCTACGAACTAGGTTTCAAAAAGTTAAATCAAAACCAAAGGAATAATTTTTCAAAACGGAGCTATGAATGTCATATTATACCATCTAGAAAGTTTGCTCGTCTTAATCGAATTATCTCTCTTTCCTACAATTTATAATGCGTTTTATCTTATATTTTGATAGCTATTGACCTCGAAAGTAAAATTTAACATGATCTAAGTGTAATACACTTAGGTCCAAGTGAAAAATGGGATAATCAAGAAAAATCAAATTTTGAAAAAAACAAGCCGTTTCCGACGGTTCTTACGTTTTTTGTGCATTTTCGCTAAAATAGTTATGATGATCATTTACCTCTAGAATTTTCCACGAACTTGGTTTCAAAAAGTTACATCAAAACCACAAGAATCATTTTCCAAAACGGATCTCTCAAGACCATATTATATACTCCAGAAGTTTTGCTTGTGTTAATAAAATTTTCTCCCTCTTTCCTACAATTTGTAATGCATTTTATCATATTATTTTATGGCCAGTGACATCAAAAGTGGAACTTAACATGATCTATGTGAAATACACTTTGGTCCAAGTGAAAAATAGTATGATCAAGAAAAATCAAAATTTGAAAACAACATGCCATCGCTACTAGAGTGGCTTGACAGATGCGGTGCTCCCCGGTTTCCAATAGAGAGAGAGAGACGAGTTAGAGAAAGAGCACGAAAAAAGAGATGAAACAGAGAAAGAAGGAAGAATTATACCTTACCCATGCAGAAATTTCTAAACCCAACATGAATTGATCGATCTGCTTCAGATCGAAGAAAGAGATGTAGTATAAATTTGATCCTCGTGAATCGCCACTTCCTAAAGCCACATTTAGTGGCAAAATTTGATCCCCCTTTGAACCTTTAATTACAATCTTTGCATTACTTCTGTTGATGCCGAAAATCTGCTACTAAGCAAGGTATGCCATGTCAGGTGCCCTGCACAAGTGACAAGAGGTAAACTTAAAGAGTCACCGGAGGAGAGGAGGGGTGGTGCCTCCGAAGACTCTCTGATGCCATTGTTAGAACAAGATACTGAGAAAGTAAGGTGAAAGCTTAAGTGTCTAAATAGTGTGTTTTTGTATTCTTCTTTCTTTCTTTCTTGAGTATCACATACCTTGAGCCTTTTATAGGGTTTCTAAGACGGGTTAGTCACGTGGCTGGAATGGCGAGATCCCTAAGATCTCGCTTTTTTGTCAGAGGGTACCTGTCGCATGTTCAGAAAGGGTTTCAATCCCCTTAATCACGCTTACACTTCTGCGAGTGACGACGGTTGCGTCAATTGCCCATTCCACGTGTCGTTTTACTACTAGAGAGAAGTTGTTCCACATGTCTGCGGTATATTGGCGGGTGCCTTGTTGGTGTGGCCACGTGTTGTTCGGTCATTGGGTGATGTTGCTCCACGTGTCTGCAGTCTATTGGTGGGTACTTTTATTGGCTGTATCATAGGGCCCCCACTTCCTTAAGTAAATTTGTGTGCTTCGAGGAAGTATAGTAGGGCTTCGACCCTGGGCGATGTCGGACTGAGTGTTTCTGAGGAACAATTAGCACGCCTGGCCTTGGTTACCATGGTCAGAGCATACGAGCAACAGTCAATATGTTTGGCCTTGAAGACATTGATCCGAGCATAAGAGCAGCAATAATATGCTCGGCCTTGGAGACGTTGGTCCGAGCATATGAGAGACAGTAATATGCTCGGCCATGGAGACGTTGGTACGAGCATATGAGCGACAGCCAATATGCTCGGCCTTAGAGATATTGGTTCGAGCATGAGTGACAGTCAATATGCTCGACCTTGGAGACATTGGTCTGAGCATATGAGCGGCAGTCAATATTCTCGGCCTTAGAGATGTTGGTCAGAGCATATGAGCAGCAGTCAAGATGTTCGGCCTTGGAGATGTTGGTCCGAGCATATGAGCAGCAGTCAACATGCTCGATTTTGGAGACGCTGGGTCGAGCATATGAGCGGCAATCAACATGCTCGGCCTTAGAGACGTTGGGCCGAGCATATAAGCGACAGTCAACATGCTCGGCATTGGAGAAATTGGGTTGAGTATATGAGTTATAGTCAACATGCTCGGCATTGGAGACGTTGGGCCGAGCATATGAGCAGTAGTCAATATGCTTGGCCTTAGAGACGTCGGGCTGAGCATATGAGTAGTAATCAATATGCTTGGCCGAGCCTATAAACAGCAACCAATATGCTCGGCCTTGGAAATGCAGGGTCAAGCATACGAGCGACAGTCAACATGCTCGGACTTGGAGATTTTGGGCCAAGCATAGGAGCAGCAGTTAATATGCTCAGCCTCTGAGACGTTGAGCCGAGTATATAAGCGACAATCAATATGCTCGGCCTTAGAGACGTTAGGTTGAGCATATGAACGGTAGTCAATATGCTCGGCCTTAGAGACGTTGGGCCGAGCATATAAACAGCAGTCAATATGCTCGGTCTTGGAGACAGTCTGAGCATATGAGGGACAATCAATATGCTCGGCCTTGGAGACGTTGGTTCGAGCATATGGGCAGCAGTAAACATGCTCGGCCTTGTAGACATTGGGCCGAGCATATGAGCAGCAGTCAACATGCTCAGCTTTGGAGAGGTTAGGCTGAGCATATGAGCAGCAGTCAACATGCTCGGCCTTGGAGACGTTGGGCCGAGCATATGAGCAGTAGTCAATATACTCAGCCTTGGAGACATTTGCCCGAGCTGCGCGTACTCAAGGATTTTTCTTTTAGAGTTTTTAGTGGACTCTTGAGCTTCCCTTCTTAGATCTCCTAGTGGACCTTCTGGGTTTCTCTTATTGGATCTCCTGATGGACCTTATAGGCTTCTCTTCTTGGGCTGTTGGGGTCCATGGGGAAACAAGTCATTGGGCCTTTTGGGATTCTGTTCTTGGATCTCCTTCTTTATTTGAGCTTTTGGGGCCCATGGAGAAACAAGTCCTTGGGCCTTTTGGGCTTCTGTTCTTTGACCTCCTAGTGGACCTTTTGGGCTTCTTTTCTTAAGCTTTTGGGGTCCATGGGGAAACAAATCCTTGGGCCCTTTTTAGAACTTTATGCTAGCTTATTTAATACCTGAACCGTTGGGCCATCATTAAACATGGAGCCCTGGGCCATTTAATGGATACAGTTGCTTTGGGTGAAATAGCGGCGCTCATTTATTTGATTGTTCATTTTTTGTTGTCTTGGGGAATGAAATGGTGCCTTGGGTTCTCCGAGAGCCCTATTTTCATGGCTGAAGGCACCTTAGAGAATGTAGTGGTGCCTCGGGTACATGAAACGTTGCATTGTTACGCTTATTAGAGTCCTTAGGTAGAGTAACGATGCTTTGGTTATACCAAGTGCCACGTCTCTCCTAACTGGAACGGAGTTAATTCTCCTCGTTTTTCAAGCTTGTATTCTTATATAAAGGTGGTTCCTTCCCATTTCTACTCACCTCATTTCATTTGCAGTCAGAGAAATATTTGAGAGCCCGTGAAGTCGATTTAAGGATCTGAAAGTGGAAGCTTGAGAGTTCCTTGGAGTCGGTCGAGAGTTTGGGTAGTAGAAGCTTGAGAGTTCCTCGGAGTCGGTCGAGAGTTTTGGAAGTGCTTGAAATTGGGTGGAGATTGTAGGAGGCGTGTTTGCTGAGAAGAGATCAAGATCGTGGTTGTGATCACTTGCTCAAAGTAGTCACGGATTTTTGGTGAGTTTTGCTACTCTTTCATCATGTCTTCGGTAAATAGATCCCATGATAGGGCTAGTAGTGGTAATGAAGACAATGGTGATCTGTCTAGGGAGTTAGAGGAGGCCATGGGCCTATCCTCCAGTAGGGATGAGTCCTCGGAGGAGATTGCTATTCAAGAGGGACCACTTGCCATGGTTCTCTACGTGCTTGGGGAGGAAGAGGGAGAGGAAGATGACGAATTTAACAAAACCTTGGCCAAAGTGGGGGGGGATATGGTGGTCGAGGATAGAGTTCAGTGGTCGTACGTGGCCAACTCCGTGCCCAGCATCGTGGGGGATGAGGAACTCGAAGTTATTAGGAGGGTGTACCGTATTCTTGGGAAGTACACCCTCATGCCAACAAAGGTTGGGGAGAAGGCCTGTGATGCCCTCTAGAGCCGCGTGCCTTATGAGCTATGTGTCTATGAACAGCACATGAAGGTCGGGCTCAGATTTCCTCTCCACCCCATCTTCTGCACAATGCTGAGGTATTTCGATATAGCACTGTGCCAATTGGTGCCCAACTCGGTGCACCTCATCATGGCATTTATCTGTGTGTGCATGGAGGTGGGTGGTTTGATGAATATGGATGTTTACAAAGCCCACTTCCAAATAAGCAAGCATGGACAAACCGGATGGGTAGTTGTCAGTTCAAGGGCGAAGATGAAGCTGTTGAAGAGGAAGCCTTTTTCAATCAAAAAATGGAAGAAGTCATTTTTCTTCGTCCAATGTGAGGAGAGCTTCCAAGTCCCCATCAGCTGGAGTATGGACCCTGCGGCAAGTGTAAGAAGCCGCACCTCCTACACCGAGAGTAGGAGATGCTGAGAGCCATGGTGACCGCACCCTTGGATGTTGAGATTTTGTACGATAATGAGGAGTTAACAAGGTGCGGCCTCTGCCCTAGCTGCCCCGAGGCAAGCTTAAAGCACGGTAATCTCGTAGTTTGCGATTTTAATTTTCTCCCTTCCATTTTATCTTTTTTAATATTGCGCTTTACTTTTTCTTTATGTTTTGACCTGGTACTCACACTTGCGCCTTTTTGTTCTGGGCAGAGATGGAGTTGGCAATTAAGGCCAATGAGCAGGCCAGAAAAATCACTCAAGAGAAGAAACGAGCTTCACAAGGGAAGGAGCCGGAGCCGGCCCAAGGCTCAAAGAAGAGGCCACAAGCTTCCTCCCCCGTGCCCATCGCCATGGAGAGTCCCTCGAAGTCTTCCCCTGAGCCGAAAGTTTCCCTAGTCATGCCTCCACCCGAGCCACCCTAAGCCCCATTCTCATCTCAAGGTGCCACGGAAAGTCTTCATGCCCAACTAGGCTTTGAAGTTGGATGACTCGGTCTTTGCCCACCCACGGGTGGCCCGAGAGCATCTCGTGATGGGGATCCCACCCCAAGATATGCTCAAGCTCTTTCAGAAGCTAATCAAGAGGCTCCGTGAGGCCAAAAAGAAGGCTGAGGCCCTCTTTCCCTGGGTTGACTTTTCGGGCCTTGAGCTGATAGGCTCTGGGGATGACGAGGGGGCTGTGGCCAGTGCTGGTGATGAGGAGAATAAGGCGACCGAGTCCGGGTCCGAGGCCGAGGTCGAGCCCGAGAGGGGCCGTCCCTTAAGGACTTAGATATTGTTGTAGTTTTTTTTTTTCATTTTGTGTAAGCCAGGACCAGTAGAGCCTCCTCTGTAATCGTATAAATTAATGAAGCCTTTAGTTTTTTAACTTGTCTTTTATTCGTTTGGCATTTGATATTACAACTTTTACTAATAAGCCAAGGTGAGTTATGCTCGGGGGCACACTACTGGTGGAATTTGCGGAGGTTCTCCGCGTTCTAAGTGCGAGGGATGGGTTTGCCGCTTGACTCTTCGAGCTCGAAGGTACCGGCTCGGCACACTTTCCTGATACGGTACGGGTCTTCCCAATTTGGAACGAGCTTTCCCGTTTCTCGGGGGTGAAACACTTCGCTTTTTCAAAGGACAAAGTCGTGTAACTTGAAGCTTCTACTTCAAACCCGAGGGTTGTAATACCAAGCTGCTATCTGTTGGTAGGCGGCTAAACGGATTTGGGCCTTATCTTGACCTCCGTCGATAAGGTCGACATTCATTCATAAGGTCTCCTCGTTGTCGTTTTGCTCGAAGTATTGTACGAGTAACGACGATACTCCGATTTCCAAGAAGATGACCGCTTCCGAACCGTATGCTATGAAGAATGGAATCTCCCCTGTTGGCGTCCGAACAGTTGTCCGATAAGCCTATAGCACGTTAGGAAGATGGTCAGTCCACTGCTTGTTAGCTTCGTCGAGCATCCTTTTGATACCTTGAAGAAATGTTCTATTGGTCACTTCGACTTATTTGTTGGCTTGTGGATACCCAACGGACGAGAATCGATGTTCGATGCAGAGTTCTTCACAGAACGTTCTAAATCGGACGCTGTCGAACTGTTTGCCGTTATAGGTGACTAACACCCGAGGCATACCGAATCGACATACAATGGACTTCCAAACAAAACTCTAGGTTTGATGATCTGTTATGTTGGCCAATGGCTCCGCTTTGACCCACTTAATGAAGTAATCTATAGCTACGATGAGGTGTTTTCTTTGACCGGACGCTCCAGTAAAGGGACCGAGCAGATTCATTCCCCACATGGGAAAGGAAGGGGGCTTGTGATCAAGGTGAGAAGGTTTGCCGGTTGGCGGGGCACAGGGGGTACTGCTAGTATCTTCTGTATTTCTTGATTAATTTCATGGCGTCTTCCTTTATCCCGGGCCAATAGTACCAATGATTTTCGCATATCCCCTCGTGGAGCTACAGAAGAACATAATCAACCTCTGCAGAGCCGAGACATCTTAAATAAGGCATTGTGAGGGCTCTTTTATACAGTTGCCTGTCTATGATTGCGTACCAGGACGCGCGGAAAACGAACTTTCTAGCTTCATTTTTCTGCTCGATGAGCTTTCCGTCTTGCAAATACTAGAGGATATGGTCCATCCATGTTTCTTCTTCTGCCACCAAGAACACTAGGACCTCATCAATGCCCGGGGTGGCGAGGTATATGGCTTGGGTTGGTTCGAGCTGCCGAGAGGAAGCGAGCCGAGCTCGGGCATCAGCTTTCAAGTTCTCCGCCCGAGGAACATAGGTTACCCAAAAGGATTTGAATCCGACGGCGAGCTCTTTGGCTTTCCCAAGGTAGCGAGCAATCCTCTCTCCTCGAGCTTCAAACTCTCCCGCCATTTGATTTACCACCAATTGCGAGTCGTTGTATGTGTCCAAGGCCTCAGCGCCATTGCACTTGCTAGCTTCATATCGGCGAGCACTGTTTCATACTCTGCTTCATTGTTGGAAGCTTTGAATTCGAACCTTAGGGCGTACTCGATGACTAATCCATATGGATTGCAGAGGATAAGCTTGGCCCCGTTCATGGCAACGTTGGAAGAACAACTGACATGAAGGGTCCATTGTGGGGTTTGCTCGACTGGTCTCGGCCTTGATTCTTCATCCGGATCCACCGAAAGGGTCGTCTCGACGATGAAGTCGACGAGAGCTTGAGCCTTGATGACCTTTCGAGGGTGGTACCAGATGTCGAACTACCCGAGTTCTATAGACAACTTGACCATTCTTCCGAAGACATATGGTTTGTGCAGAACCTGCCTCAGTGGTTAATATGTTAAAAGGATGATGGTGTGTGCTTGGAAGTACGACCAGAGCTTTCGTGCTGTGATTATGAAGACGTATACCATTTTTTTTCTATCGGGAGGTACCTTGCTTCCTCGTCATGGAGAATCTTACTAACGTAGTAGACAGGCTTCTGGATGCTTGCTTCCTCTCGGACCGGGATGAAGGCTATGACATCTTGTCCGGTTGATACGTATAGAAAGAGTTCTTCGCCCGTGAAAGGTTTGGTCAGGAGCAAGGGTGAGCCCAGATATTTTTTTGGCTCCTCGAAAGCTTGCTGACAGTCTTCTATCCAAGCGAAGTCTTTCACCTTTCTGATGGCTTTGAAGAAGGAGATGCACTTTTTTGCAGATTTTTACATGAAGTGGCTAAAGGCCGCCACCCGCCCGGTAAGCCGTTGCACTTCCTTCACCATTCTATAGGGGGTCAGCTTCATCTGGTGTTAACATAGCACCTCAAATGCCTCTTCTAAATCAGAGTTATGGTTTCTGGATTTGACGCTTTTGACTAACATGTCGTCCACGTAAACTTCCATGTTTCTTCTGATCTACTCGTGGAAGATCTTGTTCACCAACCTTTGATAAGTTACGCTGGCATTTTTGAGTCCAAAAGGCATGACCTTGTAACAGTACAACCCTTGACTTGTAACAGAGGTGATTTTGTCTTGATCGGGCTTGTGCATGAAAATCTAGTTATATCCAGAATACGCATCCGTGAAGGTGAGGAGCTCAAGTCCTGAAGTGGTGTCGACCAGCTGGTCAATTCGTGGCAGAGAGAAGCTATCATTTGAGTAGGCTTTGTTTAGATCGGTGAAGTCAATGCAGATCCGCCACTTGCCGTTAGTTTTTCGGACCATTACCACATTTGATACCCAATCCGGGTAATCTGCTTCCTGGACGAAACCGGCCTCGAGCAACTTGTCCACTTCAGACTTAATGGTGGCTTACCGTTCTGGGGCGAACAATCTTTTCTTCTGAATGACAGGTTTGTGCCCTGGATCCACGTTTAGTCTGTGTACGATGACTTCGGGGTCGATCCCGGGCATGTCTGATGCAGACCAAGCGAACAAATTCTGATTCTTCCAAAGGAAATGAGGGCGTCTCTGAGGTTCTCAGAAAAACTGAAGCCGATTTGAATTGTCCAGAAGGGGTCCTCACCAAGGAGAATCATGGTCAGCTCTTCCGTAGTTCGTATCCTATGAGTTTTCATCTCATCCCTAAAGTCTTCTACTTCGAAAGGTAAGGTTTTCAATTATTTTCCTTTCTTTTCCCTTCCTTGACGGCACTCAAGTAGCAAGATCGAGAGGTCTGTTGGTTTCCTCTGACTATACCCACCTTGTCGTCGGTAGGGAATTTCATTTCTAAATTGTAGGTGGAGACAACCGCTTTCAGTTTGTTAAGGGTAGGTCGACCGAGGATCATATTGTAAGACGATGGCTGCTTGACAACCAGAAAGGTGGTTTGTACAGTGGCTATCCACGGTGTCGTTCTTGCGGTGACAAAGAGGACTATGCTACCCTCAGCGAACACTGGGGTTCCTGTGAAACCATACAGTGGGGTGGAGATTGGCTCTAGCTATTCGTCTTTCAGCTGCATCCGTTGGAAAGCATCATAGAACAAGATGTATGCCGAGCTTCTGTTGTCTACCAGAAGGGAGACCACCACCACATTATCATGTGGAGTCGTTACCCCATCTAAATCGTCATCCATGAAGGAGATTACCAGACTTGTCTTCCTTCGTTTATAGGGCCGTTGACAGAGGCCACGGATCTGGCATATGCCTTGTCATTCTGCCCTGAGCTACCTCCAACTACAGGGCCTCCATAAATCGTTTTGATAACCTTGGTCGCCGTGACTTCTTGGTTCATTCGGTCTGGTTCTTCTTGGTTAGGCCTGGGACTTTTTCGAGAGTTTTGACGTTCTTGGTCTAAATGAGAGGGGCGCTCGGGGTTTCCTTTAAGTTGGTCAAGAACCATCCTTTGTCGGGATCTGGTAAACTCCTTTAGGTGCCCTCGACTGATGAAGGTTTCAATTTGCTGCTTTAGGGTATGGCACTCTTCGGTGTAGTGTCTGTGCTTCTTGTGGAAACGGCACCACTTGCTTTGGTCTCCATTGAGGTGCTACGGCCTTGGGGGCCATTGGAGGACCGACCTGTTCTGAAGTTGCATCAAAATGTTGGTTCTAGATGCATTGAGGGGGGTGAAGCTATCAAATCGGGCTTGGGCCTTCTATCTGCCTTCTTGTTGGGGTCTTTTGACTGTTTCTCTGTGAGGGTCGACGTCTTTCCTTTTTTTCTCTCTCTTTAGAAGGCCTGGTCTTCCTCAGCTAACATGTACTTCTCGGCTCGGGCCAAGAGCTCGCTCATATCCTTAGGCGGACGCCTTGTGAGTTTAGAGCTAAAGACCCCGAATCTCAGTTCGTTTTTGAATGCCAGCATCTAGACGTTGGAATCAAGGTCAGAGATCTCCCAAGCGACGTTGTTGAATCTTGATATGTAAGTTCGAAGCCTCTCCCCTCAATGTTGGACAATGTTGAATAGGCTTTCTGAAGTTTTTTTAGGTCCCTTGTTACTGAGAAAATGGAAGGCAAAGGCGTAGCTGAGCTATATAAAATTTCCAATGCTCCCCAGCTTCAAGCGTGAATACCACGTACCGGCGGCTTTCTCGAGCGTCAAGGGATGTCGGTGCATCGTCATGGTTATGACGTTGAGCTCGTCCAGGATGCTGTGACTTCGGTGTTTAAAGGCTCTATTGATTTTTTCCTCCATTTCTTCGATTCGCTTATCTAGGTTAAGGTTTCTTTTGGAGGAAGAGCTCTCCTTAGACCGACCGACGCAAAGCGGTGAGGGTTCAATGGTGGAATAGCTGTCGACAATGAGTTCATTGTCGAAAAGGCCAGTCCACCTAGGAGTGTGATGAGAGGGTGGAGGTGAGGGCTGTCGGCTTCCTTTTCGAACCTCAACTGCCAGGTCGGTTATCAATCGAGAGAGCTCTTGGAATTGGACCGGTGATGAGAGCCATAAAATGCATCTTAATAGTTCTTAATCATTAGCATTTTAGGGTTGATCTAGATCTTAATTGTACTTGTATACGTTAATAACTCTAAAGTTGTATTCTTGGATCATTAACTTATTTCGGTGTATTTTCAGGTAATTTAAGTTCAAAAGAGGAGAAAAAGCCATTGTTGTTTGAAGCACAAAGACTCGAGGCACACTGAAGTAAAGACATGGTTGCAGAAGGGCAAATGAAGAGAAATCAAGTTTATAGAGTGTGCACTGCGGCCAAGAATTATCCAAGCCTCGACCTCCAGAAAGTGCATCAAAAAAGCAAGGAAGAAGCATCAGGTCAGGCCTAGGCCTGGATCAAGGTGAGCCACGGCCTGGATCAAGCTGGGCCGCGGCCCACAGAAGGAGAGGAAATCAGCACAATCTGAGCCGCGACCTAACCCAATCTGAGCCTAGGCACGACACCGATACCCTGTCTCCGAGTTACAACTTAATTAGGGCTTTTAATGACTTTTTAAACCCTAAAACACCCTTGGACTTTGAGATTATAAATAGACCACTTAGGGTTTGTGAAGGAGATCATCTTTTTGAGAGGCCAAAGGCCGGGGGAAAACTCCATCAAGCACGAGCCCCATGGCCAACTAATCTCCAAGCAAGGCGAAGAGATGAATCCCTAGGTGTAGCTGTTCTTATTTTCTAGTCTTGATTCATTGTAGTTTGGATTTATTATCATTAAACATTGTTATGATTTACTTTTTAATCTAATTAGAAGATTTCTCCTTAATCCGGTGATTGCATCTTTTTCCCCCATATAAGTCTAGTCATGCTCTTCTTATGTGATGTTGTTGAGGTGTGATTGAGTTCGGTAGATTTCTCTTATAGATTTGTCCATTACTGCGGTATTGTCATTATGATATATTGTCGTTTCTTGATAATCTATAAGTTAGGTCATGTGTGCTTGAAAGCAAAGAGTATTTCATAACAATTACATTAGGGTTTATATATGTGCTTTAATTGAATATTTGCCGATGATGTGAAACTTGCAATCGAGATAAAAACAACTGAATCAATATTAGAATAAAGCAACGAACCTAGAGAGGATTCCCGGACCCTTGTTGTTCTCTATTATATTTACACAATTATTTCACACTACTTCAAACTCAGATTTTCTCGTTTAACTTTTATCGTTCGTTTTAAGGTTTGCACTTTCTCTTGTAATTAGTTTGTCTCTCTGTGGAATCGACACCCCAAAGTCGTGCTACAACTACCACGTTATGTTTTGGGCGTAATCAAATTTTGGCGCCGTTGCCGGGGAGACGCGCTTAAGTACAAAGAAGATTGTCAACTTTTGACATGACGGTAGAATAATTGTAAATAGTTTTTCTTTTCAACAGCTGTAAAGGCGGTAACTTCGTTCCTTCTTTTAGCTTGCTACATTATTTTATTTTTTATAGTATTTTTTTATTATTGTTCTTTTTCTAAGTTTTGATTTTCTGATTTTTTTACTCTGTTTTATTTATTTCCTCTCTGATTCATTTGGTGTATGCTTAGACCGAGAGATTTACGAGGTAGATTCATTAGAGGACCCGAAAATAGAATTACCCTCTCCTTCCACGTCCGTTAGTGAAACCTCGCCTAGATCAAACCATAGTGCACCCCCATTAGAGAATTTAGAGGATTTTAACATGGTCGATAACCTAATGAGAATGTTGCTAGGACACTTCAGGATTACCTCCACCCTACACGCACAGCCACACCATCATGCATCATGTTTCCAGCCAATACTCGCCACCTAGAGTTTAAAATAGGGATGATACAGTTACTCCCTACATTTTATGGCTTGGATAATGAAAACCCATATGTGCACATTAGAGAGTTTGAGGAAGTAGTTGCGACTTTTCATAGTCAAGATGAAACTCATGACATTGTGAAACTTAGTTCTTTCCTTTCGCTTTGAAGGATAGAGCTAAGAGTTGGCTATACTCACTTAGACCACGATCTATTGGGTTATGGACTGAGATGACTCGGATCTTCTTTAATAAATATTTTCCCCAACATAAGACCAATGCTTTAAAAAGTCAAATCTCCACCTTTGCACAAAAGGACAGCGAGACTTTGTATTGGTCTTGGGAGAGATTTAAAGAGTTATTGAGTATGTGCCCTCACCATGGGTATGAGAGTTGGCGCTTGGTAAGCTATTTTTATGAGGGACTTACATATAGAAAGCGCAAATTTGTATAAATGATGTGTAATGGTGAATTCTTGGAGAAAGATTCTGATAAGGCCATAGAGTACCTCAATGAGCTTGCTGAAAAAGCTCACACTTGGACTGGACCTAGTGCTACTAAAAGCACAAATAGGTCACGACCTATAGGGCACCCAAATGGTGGTGGAATTTACCATCTTAGGGAAGAGGATAACCTTAAGGCCAAGGTCGATATGCTCACTAGGGAACTAGAGGTGTTAAAGACTAAAAGCTCAAAGCCAACACAAGTAGCTAATCATGAAGTGTCTTTGAAACCATGTTTTGTGTGTGGCGGGGTAGATCATCTCGCCCAAGAGTGCCCCACATTTGCTGAGATGAGAGGGATATATGAGGAACAATGTAATGTCTTAGGCATGTACAAGAAGCCTTTGGCACCTTTCTCTGATACTTATAATCCGGGATGGCAAAATCACCCCAATTTTAGCTGGAAGTCTGAAAACCAGCAGCTTGCACAAACCCCTGCACCATATCTTGAACCATATCATGCACCTGTATCTTTTAGTTGTTCTTTAGAAGACACTTTACATGCTTTTATTGAGGCACAGGGTAAGACTAATCAAAGACTTGAATCTTTAATTACGCAGGCTGTTGAAGAAAATAAAGAGATAAAGAGCTAAGTGTCTAAGTTAATGAGCTACCTGAGTGTGACTGAGTGAGGTAAGTTCCCTTCTCAAGCTCAGTCCACATCCCATGGTCAGCATCTGGCGCAACAGAATTTGAAGGTGGTGAATGTCATTGAGACACTAAGTGGTAATTTATTATACATCCCAACAACGAAAAAATCAGAGGATGTGGACGAAAGCCACCAAGCATACATGATTAACTCATTCATGGAAAAGGTCCAGCACCTTAATCCATTGGAGTCCACTCTCACCCATGGCTTCACAAGAGCATATATCGAGCCAGAATTTGCGGATGTTACTGATGATATCCTTGAGGCCTCTCCAAAGCATACAAGCACTGAATTTGGCAGTGAAGCAGTGGCTAGTGCATTCAAACTATGTTTTTCTAGGAGGGAATAAGAGCGTCTGGCTGAAGACGTAAAACTTAGCGCTCATGGGAGGCACCTCACAGCTTATTCTTTTTAATTTTATTGTTTTCATATTTCTTTTTCTTGTTTATTGTTCGTATTTTTTCTGCTTTCCAGTATTAACTTAGTATTTCTTTTTCAGGGACAAATATACGAAGCAGTTCAAATGGTGGAGCACAATTTTTAACTTCTGTGCACATTTGGCTACAAAGGAAGTTTCCTTTACTCTTTCTTTTATATTGAGGACAATGCAATTTTTAAGTTGGGGGGTGGAGGAAACGCATCTCTTTGTTTCCATATTCTTTATTATTCCATACATTTTTTTCTTCTTTTTCCATTGAACTATTTGGTGTCATTCTCTTTTTTTGTTTGTTTTTAGCATGCTTTGTGTTAGCCTTAGAGTTAATTCACACATCAATGATATGAACTTAATTGAGATAGCATATAGCATTTAGAAGAAGTTAAATCTTGCTTTGGTTTGAGAATAATTTAAGTGTCAATCTTCATTTGGTTTGAGACTCTAGTTTGTAGTGAGATTGTATGATTTAGTCTAAAGCATCTAGAGAAGTTTTATGTGTGATTGTTTTGTGAATACTTTTGCGGTCTCGACAAGCTCTAGAACTTACTTGATAACCACTTGAGGCAAATTCCTAGAATGCACATTACTTAGGATATGATATAGGTCATTTTTGGATCGTTTGAGCCTATCAAACCTATCATTGCTATATTTACCACTAGTCACCTATTTGAGCCTTTTTCTTGAAAAAGAATTTGAGCCTTGTTTCTTTCAATAGCTCATTTACTCACCTTTATGAGCCTAAGAAAATATTTTATTCTTACCTTTCTCTTAAAAGAACTTAGCTATACACATTTGTTGAGGAGCACTTAAAATGAGTAAGGATGGAAATATGAGAAAATATCACTACCATAACCCAATTACATTAAAGGAGATAAGTTGGGGATTATGGAAAAAAAAAAGAAAAATGAAAAATGAGGTGAATGGTCTTATGCCAAGATACAAAAGAAAAGAAAAGAAAATAGAAGTGAATTATGGCAAAGAAAGAAGAAAAGAAAAGAAAAGTGGTGATTTGAGAAAAATGCTTGAAAAATTGTTGAAAAAGTTGGGTGTTGAAGTAAGGTTATCTAGTGCTTAAAAGTGGTTGTGTTTAAAGCTAAGAGATTGAGTTCTTTTACTTGTGAATCCTTCCCATTCTTTCTTAACCTTTACCTTAGCCTAACGTTACAAGCTTATTAAAGACTTATTGATCCAATGTAATGTGATTTTTTCTACAATAGTGGAGAGAGGTTTGAAATGTAAAGAGCTTGTTTTTGTGATTGATGTCACGTAATTTATCATATTTTAGAGGCCAAGACTTGTACTCACGAATGTTATGCATAAAATCATCCGGATGTTCGGATTAATGGATTGTTGTAAGATGGATGTAAAGAGTCAATAATAATCTTAAGATTGATGTTTGGATTACTTTTGAACTTGGGTGAAATTTAATGATTCTATGTGTTGTGTGTTATATGAAATTTTTTAGACAAAATGTGAATTACTCTTGGTTAACATTGCTTTACTTTGTTGTGATCCCCACCGTAGAATTCATCTCTTGTTTTCGCATGAATTGCTAGGGACTAGCAATAAGCTAATTGGGGGTTGTGATGAGAGCCATAAAATGCATCTTAATAGTTCTTAATCATTAGCATTTTAGGGTTGATCTAGATCTTAATTGCACTTTTATACGTTAATAATTCTAAAGTGGTATTCTTGGATCATTAACTTATTTTGGTGCATTTTCAGGTAATTTAAGTTCAAAAGAGGAGAAAAAGCCATTGTTGTTTGAAGCACAAAGACTCGAGGCACACCGAAGTAAAGATGTGGTTGCGGAAGGGCAAATAAAGAGAAATCAAGTTTATAGAGTGTGCGCTGCGGTCAAGAATTATCCGAGCCTCGGCCTCTAGAAAGTGCATCAAAAGAGCAAGGAAGAAGCATCAGGTCAGGCCTAGGCCTGGATCAAGGTGAGCCGCGGCCTGGATCAAGCTGGGCCGTGGCCCACAGAAGGAGAGGAAATCAGCACAATCTGAGCCGCGACCTGACCCAATCTAAGCCTATGCGCGACTCCGATACTCTGTCTCTGAGTTACAACTTAATTAAGGCTTTTAATGACTTTTTAAACCCTAAAACACCCTTGGAATTTGTGATTATAAATAGACCACTTAGGGTTTGTGAAGGAGATCATCTTTTTGGGAGGCCGAATGCCGGGGGAAAACTCCATCAAGCACGAGCCTCATGGACAACTAATCTCCAAGCAAGGCGAAGGGATAAATCCCTAAGTGTAGTTGTTCTTATTTTCTAGTCTTGATTCATTGTAGTTTGGATTTATTATCATTAAACATTTTATGATTTACTTTTTAATCTAATTAAAAGATTTCCCCTTAATCCGGTGATTGCATCTTTCTCCCCCATATAAGTCTAGTCATGCTCTTCTTATGTGATGTTGAGGTGTGATTGAGTTCGGTAGATTTCTCTTATAGATTTATCCATTACTGCGGTATTGTCATTATGATATATTGTTTTTTCTTGATAATCTATAAGTTAGGTCATGTGTGCTTGAAAGCAAAGAGTATTTCATAACAATTACATTAGGGTTTATATATGTGCTTTAATTTAATATTTGTCGATTGCTTGTTTGGGATGTGAAACTTGCAATCGAGACGAAAACAACTGAATCAATATTAGAATAAGGCAACGAACCTAGAGAAGATTCTCGGACCCTTGTTGTTCTCTATTATATTTACACAATTATTTCACACTACTTCAAACTCAGATTTTCTCGTTTAACTTTTATTGTTCGTTTTAAGGTTTGCACTTTCTCTTGTAGTTAGTTTGTCTCCTTGTGGAATCGACACCCCAAAGTCGTGCTACAACTACCGCATTATGTTTTAGGCGTAATCAGTCGGGGTTATCGAAGCAGTGGGGTGTTCCGTGGCTGTCCTTCCGAGGTCGGGGGAATCCTTCCCCGAGTGGCGAGGGCGTTGCTCTTTGAAGAGGGCCCGTCGGTCAGACCCAGGGGTCATGCGTTCGGATATTGTGAGGAACCTTGACCCGGATTGTTGTGGGTGTGGCTTTGTATGGGTGCAGAGCTAGCTCCGACGACTCCCATGCTAGTCTTTTTGGCGGTGTTTCTATGTGGCATGGCAACAGATGAGTTCTTTAGGCTTCTTCGCTTTTACTGTTCAGCGACAGATTAATTTTTCCCACAGACAGTGCCAATATGTTGATGCCAGAAATCTACTACTAAACTGGGTATGCCACGTCAGGTGCCCTACACGAGTGACGAGGTAAACTTAAAGAGTCGCCGGATGAGAAGAGGGGTGGTGCCTCCGAAGACTCTCTGATGCCTTTGTTAGAACAAGATACCGGGAAAATAAAGTGAAAGCTTAAGTGTCTAAGTAGTGTGTTTTTGTGTTCTTCTTTCTTTCTTTCTTGAGTACCACATACCTTGAGCCTTTTATAGGGTTTCTGAGACGGGCTGGTCACGTGACCGGAATGATAAGATCCCTAAGATCTCGCTTCTCCGCCGGAGGGTCCCTGTCGCGTGTTCAAAAGGGGCTCAGTCCCCTTAATCACGCTTACACTTCTGCGAGTGACGACATTTGCATCAACTGCCGATTCCACATGTCGTTTTGCTACAGGAGGGAAGTTGTTCCACGTGTTTGCGGTCTATTGGTGGGTGCCTTATTGGTGTGGCCACGTGTTGTTCGGTCATTGGGTGAAGTTGTTCCACATGTCTGCAGTCTACTGGTGGGTGCTTTTATTGGCTGTACCAACTTCAATTCAAAGTCCGGTAGAGTTTCTCTTGTTTTTAGGACAGTTCCCAAATTTTTTAACCAATCAATTAAAACCTGTAAATCAAACTAAAACCAATCCAATTCATATACATGATCAATTCAATCTACCTCAACAAATTTCAATTTCATCCAAAAAAATTCAAATCCCACGATCAATTTCAAATCAAAACAAACTTTTTTAACCAATCCACCATTCAAGAAAGGATTTTATGCAAAGATAATACCCATAGAAATTTGAATCAATGAACAAGATCAACAAGTATACTATTTATGACTAAAACAACTATGCAATGAAATTAACAAGTAAATTAGCTCTACAATTAAATCAACTTATGGAAAAAATACCAATAAGTAAATTTTCTTAATTTTCAACTGAACAGGTTTGTTACTAGCCAAGAGAGTCCAGCTCCATATCATCTATTTAATTACACATACCACAAAATAATCCCTCAATATTTATGTATGTGTTATGAATATATGAAAATAAAATTGGAAAAAATACCCAAATAATACAAATTTAAACCCTTCTAAGAATTTCATCTAGCCTCAAAGAATTTTGCGGAAAAAATAAACACCTCGTGAATATTCATCATGCCTCAAGAATATAATAATGTTTATATATACATGTATTACATATATTCATATATTGTCAAAAACAGGGGTGATTATTACCTTTGATGGGAAACTAACAAAGATTGGGGTTGGTGACGGGCTTGGCAGATGCGGCATTCACCCCTGTTTTCCAACAGAGAGACAAATTAGAGAGAGTGAGAGAGAGCACGAAAAATAGATGAAACAGAGAGAATAGAAGAATTATACTCTACCCATGCAGAAATTTCTGAAACCAACCACGAATTGATTGATCTGCTTTAGATAGAAGAAAGAGATGTAGTATAAGTTTGATCCTCCTAAATCGCCGCTTCCCAAAGCCACATTTTGTTGGAAAATTTGATCCTCCTTTGAACCCTTATTTACAATCTCTACATTACTTTAACTCAAAACCCTTAATTCAAAATCTGGTAGAGTTTCTCTTGTTTTTAGCACAGTTCCCAAATTTTTTAACCAATCAATTAAAACCTGTAAATCAAACAAAAACCAATCCAATTCATATGTATGATCAATTCAATTTGCCTCAACAAATTTCAATGTAATCCAAAAAAATTTAAATCCCACGATTAATTTCAAATCTAAACAAACTTTTAACCAATCCACCATTCAAAGAAAGATAATATCCATAGAAATTTGAATCCATGAACAAGATCAACAAGTATAGGATTTAAGACTAAAACAACCATGCAAAGAAATTAACAAGTAAATTAACTCAACAATTAAATCAACTTATGAAAAAAATACCAACCAGTAAATTAGATTAAAAAATTAATCATTTACATTAAAGGTTTTTTTCCTATACTTCTTATTCCATATAAATTAAATTCTAAGATGATATGAACAACAAAATTTCAACTCAATAGGTTTGTTACTAGCCACAAGAGTCCAGCTCCATATCATCTAGTTAATTACACATACCACAAAATATGCACTCAATATTTATGTGTGTTATGAATATATGAAAATAAAATTGGAAGAAATACCCAAATAATACAAATTTAAACCCTTTAAGAATTTCATCTAGCCTCGGAGAATTTTGCGAACAAAATACACACCTCTTGAATATTCATCATGACTCAAGAATATAATAATGTTTATATATACATGTATTACATGTTTTCATATGCTGTCAAAAACAGTGGTGATTATTACCGTTGATGGGGAAATTAACACAAATTGCGGTAGGTGACGGGCTGTAAGAAAGACTGACCAATGGTTACTGGAGTGGCTTGGCAGATGCGGCGCTCCCTTGTTTTCCAACAAAGAGAGAGCACGAAAAAGAGATGAAACAGAGAGAGAATAGAAGAATTATACCTTGCCCGTGCAGAAATTTCTGAAACCCACCATGAATTCATCGATCTGCTTCAGATCGAAGAAAGAGATGTAGTATAAATTTGATCCTCCTGAATCGCCGCTTCCGAAAGCCACATTTTGTGGCAAAATTTGATCCTCCGTTGAACCCTTATTTACAATCTCTGCATTACTTAAATTCAAAATCCGGAGAGTTTCTCTTGATTTTAGGACAATTCCCAAATTTTTTTAACCAATCAATTAAAACCTGTAAATCAAACAAAAACCAATCCAATTCATATACATGATCAATTCAATCTGCCTCAACAAATTTCAATTTCATCCAAAAAAATTCAAATCCCACGATCAATTTCAAATCAAAACAAACTTTTTTAACCAATCCACCATTCAAGAAAGGATTTTGTGCAAAGATAATATCCATAGAAATTTGAATCAATGAACAAGATCAACAAGGATAGGATTTATGACTAAAACAACTAACGCAATGAAATTAACAAGTAAATTAGCTCTACAATTAAATCAACTTATGGAAAAACTACCAAGAAGTAAATTAGATTAAAAAATTACTCATTTATATTAAAGGTTTTTTTTCCTATACTTCTAATTCCATAGAAATTAAATTCAAAGATGATATGACCAACAAAATTTTCAACTCAACAGGTTTGTTACTAGCCAAGAGAGTCCAATTCCATATCATCTATTTAATTACACATACCACAAAATAAGCACTCAATATTTATGTATGTGTTTTGAATATATGAAAATAAAATTGGAAGAAATACCCAAATAATACAAATTTAAACCCTTCTAAGAATTTCATCTAGCGTCGAAGAATTTTGCAGACAAAATACACGCCTTGTGAATATTCATCATGACTCAAGATATAATAATGTTTATATATACATGTATTACTTGTATTCATATATTGTCAAAAGCAGGGGTGATTATTACCGTTGATGGGAAACTAACAGAGATTGGTGTTGGTGACGGGCTGTGAGAAAGACTGACCGATGGTTACGGGAGTGGCTTGGCAGATGCAGTGCTCCACTGTTTTCCAAGAGAGAGATTTGTTAGAGAGAGAGTACGAAAAAGAGATGACACAGAGAGAGAATAAAAGAATTATACCTTACCCATGCAGAAATTTCTTAAACCCACCATGAATTGATCAATCTGCTTCAGATTGAAGCAAGAGATATAGTATAAATTTGATCCTCCTGAATTGCCGCTTCCCAAAGTCACATTTTGTGGTAAAATTTGATCCTCCTTTGAACCTTTATTTACAATCTCTGCATTATTTTAATTCAAAATCCGGTAGAGTTTCTCGTTTTTAGGACAGTTCCCAAATTTTTTAACCAATCAATTAAAACCTGTAAATCAAACAAAACCCAATCCAACTCATATATATGAACAATTCAATCTGCCTCGACAAATTACAATTTCATCCAAAAAAAATTTAAATCCCACCATCAATTTCAAATCTAAACAAACTTTTTAACCAATCCACCATTCAAGAAAGGATTTTATGCAAAGATATATCCATAGAAATTTGAATCCATGAACAAGATCAACAAGTAATAGGATTTATGACTAAAACAGCTATGCAATGAAATTAACAATTAGCTCTACAATTAAATCAACCTATTGAAAGAATACCAACAAGTAAATTAGATTAAAAAATTAATCATTTATATTAAAGGTTTTTTTCCTATACTTCTTATTCCATATAAATTAAATTCAAAGATGATATGACCAACAAAATTTTCAACTCAACAGGTTTGTTACTAGCTAAGAGAGCCCAGCTCCATATCATCTATTTAATTACACATACCACAAAATAAGCACTCAATATTTATGTATGTGTTATGAATATATGAAAAGAAAATTGGAATAAATACCCATATAATACAAATTTAAACCCTTTAAGAATTTCATCTATTCTCCAAGAATTTTGTGGACAAAATACACATCTCTTGAATATTCATCATGACTCAAGAATATTATAAACTTTATATATACATGTATTGCATGTATTCATATGCTGTCAAAAACAGGGGTGATTATTACCGTTGATGGGGAAATTAACAGAGAATGGGGTTGGTGACGGGCTGTGAGAAAGACTAGCCGACGGGTACGGGAGTGGCTTAGCAGATGCCACGCTCCCCTGTTTTCCAAGAGACAGACGAGTTTGAGAGAGAGCACGAAAAAGAGATGAAGCAGAGAGAATAGAAGAATTATACCTTACCCACGCAGAAATTTCTGAAACCTACCATGAATTGATCGATCTGCTTCAGATGGAAGAAAGAGATGTAGTATAAATTTGATCCTCCTGAATGGCCGCTTCCTAAAGCCACATTTTGTGGCAAAATTTGATCCTCCTTTGAACCCCTATTTACAATCTCTGCATTACTTTAATTCAAAACCCAAGAAAATTAACTACCCAGTGAAGAAACAAGAAACAAGGGAAACGTATAAATTTAATTTCAAATTTCTTTAGTTTTCTCGCATTTTCTCATCAAGAAAATAAAGAAAAAGGAAAAGAACAGAAAGTATAAAATACCCATAAGAGGGAAATTGAAGAGTGAAACGCGAGAGCGTAACTCGTCGGATTTAAGAGAGAAGCCTTTAGAGGAATACAGGTTGACCAATTCAGCGAGAGCGGAGGCTAATTGGAGCCCGACCACTGTGTCAGAGGAGGAGAACAACTGGGTTTCGAGTGTCGCAACCAACATTTCGAGAAAAGAAATGGCTGCTTCTGTGTCTCCTGCTGCCACCAGATCCTCCACTGCCTCCCTCCAGTTGTGCTCCTGTTTTCTCTTCCTCACTTCTATCCATTGCCTAGCGTTTCTTCATGAAAGAAAGTTCGTTTCTGTGGCCAAATAGGCCTTATACAGATACTAACCTCCCCAGAATAAAAGACCAGAAAAGAAAAGAAAAAAAAAGGGTAAAAAATAGGCCTTTCAAAAGCCTCGTTTGTTATATCTTTTCAACGGTTTGCTCTAACATAGTTTCGTATTTGAAGTAAATTTTAGTAAAACAATTAAAATTGTTTGATCAAATTAAAAATATTTTTAAAACAAATTAATTTTTTTAAAAAAACTACTTATTAGTTTTAAATTTTTTAATAGATTATCTTTAATTGTGTTATATCGAACTTCCTTTAAAAAGAAACAAACTCTATTTTATTAACTCTTTTAAAAGACCTTTCAAACTATTTTTTTATTTTAATCATTTATATGATTTAAGACGAAGACTTAAGCATTTTTAAAAAATTTAAACAATCACGCAATAAAGTATTTTTAAATATTTTGAAAAAAAATTAATTATCAGACCTAAAACAAAAGTAAACATTTTAGCTTGTTAATACATAGATGCATGCAAACCATTTCATTACATATATCAAATAAAATTCAAGAATAATTTCTATGGATTTGACTCTTTGAGAAGAATTTTTTTTTTTTTCGGTTATTGTAAACATCCAACTTGATCCAAAAAATTCATACCAAATTAGATCCAATTTGGACCATCTCAAGTAGGTTAAACCATAAAATAGATAAATAGGATTTTGTGCTATTTAATTATTTTAATTAATGGATCATTGGCTGCAGTCAAAATTAAACAAAACCATACACTATTAAGTATTATTAAGCCTGTTGGATTAAAACATGGATTGATTGAATATGAATTTAAATTGTCAAATTAACTCATTGGTTATTAAATTAATCAATCCGTTAGAAATTAATATAGGTTAGTTACATTCAAGATTAAATGGTTTAGGATATGGCAAATTAAAAGAACACAAACAGAAACTGAGAGTTAGAGTTTTCTAAAATTAAAAGATCTCTAGAACTCTGAGCAATTTTCATTCTCCTAAAAACCTTAAATCTCTTTCGAAATCTAACAACATCCTACACAAATATTTTTCCATAAACTCTAGCCTTCTCTAAACCCGAAAATACCAAACCTAAAATTTTCCCTACACTTATTCTTAATTCAAACTCTGTTTTTCTACATACATCCATCAACGTGCAACAACAATAATTTGAGAGCAATCCACGCCACATATGAAAATTCATTTGTTCATGGATTAATTCATCTAAGTTAATCCCTCCGCCACACGTGGAAAGACCGAATCACAAAAAGGTAATTTATTTTCTCTAGCAATTTAAATTATTACAAACATGATGATTGATTATTTCATACCTTCTTGAATAAATTTAATTATGCATGTCATATAGAAATATGCTCTGGGTTGCATTCAATTTTTCGTACGACATATAAATTAAGGTTTCTTGCATGTAAATAAATTAAATAAAGTAACATGTCATCTATAAAATATTTTAGGATTGTTTTTGCATAATAATATGTCATCCATATTATGATTTTACAAGATTTTTCATTGTTAAAATTGTCTTTGAAATCAATCACAAATAAGAGTTTCACGAAAACTCAAAGTTTGCTAGAACTAGCACCAATGGAGTTGATCGGCTCTTCATTGGGGTTTGCGGCCCTAAGACTTGACCGGTTTGGTCATGTTTGAACCTGGTAGGCTAACCTGACACCAATTTTTTTATATATCGTGTTTTTTTTTATCTTTTGTTATTTCACTATTTATTCCCAACTGTACTAACATATTTTCTTCTATTTTAGGTGAATATAAATATACTATGCTCAATATTTATATGTACGTTGGATGATTAAATTGCTCATATGCATGTTGGGTGATTGATTATTGGATGTTATAAATTGCTTTGTGTATGCATGTTTGTTTAGTGTGTTGCAGGAATAATTCAAACTAATTATTAAATATTTTTCCAAAAACACAAGGGCTAGATTTTGACCTAGTCGAGAGGGGAAACCTTAAATCCTTCTTCTCTCGTACCCGAATCTCTTACGCCGAACCTCTCTTGCATACCAATGATAAAGGATTTTAATCCCTTCAAGATAAAATGGCAACTCCAGTTTACCAATCACATTTTCTTTGTGCTTGGAATGATACACTCTTAAAAAAATGTCATTTTATAATGCCTTAACGCCATATAACAATGAAACAATTACCTAAAGTCTAACACTTAAAAGCACACATATCATGGGGTCTTCCTTACTACTCATAAAAAGGTTGTGTTGGACTTCGTAGGTGCTAAACCTTTCATATGCCAATCTATTTCAATCTGCACTCTCGCTTATTCATCTTTCTTTAAAAAGCAATAGCCTTGAGAATTAAGCTCGGAGCTGTGGGGTATTGATGGAAATGTGTTTTACACCATGTAGGCCCTGATAAGGCTACCACATAGGCTAGATATTATCCTTTTAAAACTTAAATATGGTTTATCTCTTAAACTAACCGATTTAGAGGAGACAAATTAGAATTAACCACTTCCCAATATTTAGAAAATATGGTTAAATTTGATGGTCAAGTGGCAAAATACTATTGACCAACCAATTGAATAAGATAAATAATAGGATTAGTGGGTACTTTAGTGCAACCATGAACATAAAAATTCTTATTCATGAGAAAACAACTGTTGTGCACATCAAGTAAAGGAGATAATGGTTAATCATGACTAAAATCATGGAACACATGGCGTGATCTACTATAATATCAAAAGATAAAAGGGATTGCATCCCAAGAAAATAAGAAAATGACTCACCCATGATCATGGAACCATGGAACTTGCCGAAGTGGAGAAGTGGAGCTTGAATGCCAAGTCTTGAAGGCATATGAATACCAAGGTACCTACACACTTAAAAAACACCCCTCCAATCAACTGAACAAAATGCAAATCTAAAATAAAACAGCTCAAGGGGCATCTATAGTTAGTAGACACCTCAAGGAGCATAAAAGTAGTTTCGTTTAAAAAGCCTTAGCTCAAAGTGTAATAGTTGAAGTAGTTTGTAT
The DNA here is from genome assembly GCA_023935145.1 of Bretschneidera sinensis. Classification (NCBI taxonomy): domain Eukaryota; kingdom Viridiplantae; phylum Streptophyta; class Magnoliopsida; order Brassicales; family Akaniaceae; genus Bretschneidera; species Bretschneidera sinensis. The sequence continues at coordinate 13,606,575 of CM043701.1, forward strand.
CAAAGCCTCAGCTCAAAGAGCATCATAGAAATAGAAGATTTTCGGTAATCAAGTAGTTAATAGCAACTCAATGAGCAATCAAGTTGCGTGACAATCGATCCTCGAGTTGTCAATTGAGGTAGTTAAGCCTCAAGTGCCTCTCATAGAAACTCTTGATCATATTAGATCATCCCCGAGGTTTTGATCATTCTTCAAAGTGAGAAACCATTCAAATTTTAACCTAAATTATGTCTTTTTTTCGCACCACATTTTTTATTAATTCTTACAAATATATGATTTCACATATTTGAACTAGGATTGCATTGGGGCAATTGATGGTACCCATATATCTGCATGGGTTCCTAGTGACGAGCATATCTCATGTCGAGGATGAAAAACTGCTTGCGCACAAATCATCCTCGCGGCATGCGACTTTAACATACGCATCATTTATATTAGAGCTGGTTGGGAGAGGACTGCGCATGACTCCAGAGTTTTCATTAACACTATACGTAATGAAAATTTTGATTTCCCCATGCCTCCTATAAGTGTCACTTGATGCATTATACTTTTGATAATGGCCAATCTAGGTTATGTGCCACTAAAATGCTAATTTTAATGTAGAAAATATTATATGGTGGATGCAAGATTTCCTTGTATGAAAGGCTTCCTCACGCCTAGAGACAATATACCATTTGCCCTAATTTAGGATGAGTGATCGACCCTGCGGTCGAGATGAATTCTTCAACCATTGTCATTCATCTTTAAGGAATGTGATTGAAAGGGTGTATCGGGTTCTAAAGGCTAAATTCCCCATCTTGAAGCAAATGTCATGCTTTCCTTTACAACACACAAACATTCCTTGCTTGCGCATTAGCGACACTTTATAATCTTATCAAGTTGCATAGTAACTTAGAGAATGATGCTTTTCTAGTTGTATGATCGAACCTTCACATGACACTAGAGGGGGGGTAGTACTAGTGGGAGACACGAGTATGTTGAAGATATCCCAACCGTGGATGTAAACTACATGATGCGGGAACATGATAGAATTGCCATTGTCATGTAGGCTGCAACTAGGGTTTACTGACTCTACCATATTGATGCATAATACTAAGATGTTTATTTATTTTGGTTGAATTTTCAAACACATGAATTTTATAAACTATTATGTTTGTAGGAATTTTATATTTTGGTTGAATTTTCAAACACGTATGAATTTTATAAACTATTATGTTTGTATGAATTTTATATTTTTATGAATTTTAAAATCTATGAAATACGTAAAATATTTTATCTATCATTTTTGGATAACAATTTTTGTTTTGTTTTTTTTCTTTATATTTATGGGATATAAATTGTAAATTTGCTCATTTTAATTATATTTAAAATTAAAATGTAACTATAAAAAAAATATTATTAGTCACTAGTCCTGGCTGTTTTGAATTCAGACTAGACAAACAATTTGCAACCAAACAATTATACTTTTGTCAGCATGAGTAAAATCAAAATTGAAAAGAATCAAACACCTGTCACCAGTCACCAGTCACCAGTCACAAGACAATTTTTACTAGTCCAACCAAACAAGAACTAAGTTTAAACTAATCATTCTTTCCATATGGACACCTTCCCAACTGATTAACATAAAACACACTAATAGAATATAATAGCAATACAATCAAATTAAATAACTCAATAACGGGTAGCAATGTAACAACCAGAATAAAAATAAATAGCTCAAAGAGCATCAATGTATCAAGCCCAGTGTCCTACCATAATAAACTAATCAATGTTTCAACTCTACATAATGTCCCCTCAGACAATAAAAACCAAGCATAGAACAATACTTTCAAACATGAGCTACGACAATTCTGCAAATTTTCTGAAGACAGCCAGAAGAGGGAAAAAATACAAGCAAAAAAGTCGCAACAAAATTTGGAACAAGGGATTTCTAAGCCCAGGATGGAAATGGACGCCAGTCAATGGTAATTGAATGAAGGGGCCAGACCTAGAAGAGATAACATAATAACTGAAAACTCCAAATTCAAAGCCATTTACCATGCTAACCCAAAACAGCATCAAATAAGATCAGCAACATTAGCTGGGAGCTCCTCAACAACCACGTTATAGAACTTCTGGATGTCAAACAGCATCCTGTCATCTTCCTTGGTGACAAAATTGATGGCAACACCTTTCCGCCCAAAACGTCCACTACGACCAATTCGATGAAGGTAATTCTCTGGCTGTGTTGGGAGATCATAATTGATCACAAGGGACACTTGTTGGACATCAATACCACGTGCCAAGAGGTCAGTAGTGATGAGTACACGAGATGAACCAGATCGGAATTCCCGCATGATGATGTCCCTTGTGTTTTGGTCCATATCTCCGTGAGTAGCAGACACTGTATGATCACGGCCACGCATCTTGTCCGTGAGCCAATCCACCTTACGTCGGGTGTTGACAAAGATGACACTTTGGGTGATTGCCAGGGTCTCATACAGATCACACAGTGTCTCAAGTTTCCATTCCTCCTTTTCAACATTGACATGAAATTGCTTGATACCCTCGAGGGTAAGCTCATCACGTTTCACCAGAATCCTCACAGGTTTATTCATGAACTTCCTAGTGATCTCAAGGGCTTCTGGTGGCATCGTAGCAGAGAAAACCCCTACCTGAATCTTTGGTGGAAGCAATTGGAAAATATCATAGATCTGAAAAATATGAACTTTCATAGTTAGAACAAACAAATAGAAAATACAACAAAAGCAAGCATGTCAAAAGTGTAAGACTATCTCCTATCCAAGTACATAAAGTTGCAAAATGGCATGAAAGGTCAAGCTCACAACACTTGTAATCAAACAATAGATACCCCAACTCCAAAAAACCTCCCACTAACATCTAGAATATCATAGGTAACAACATTCTCCCTTCATAGTAAACAAAATAAGATGGTCAAACATTTATCGTATCCAGATTAACAACTTAAAACTGTAGTAGGAAGGAGCATAAGTATGGACCTGATCCTTGAAACCCCGTGAGAGCATTTCATCCGCTTCATCCAACACAAACATCTTTATGTGATTAGGACGGAGTGACTGTCTCCGCAACATGTCAAAAACACGGCCAGGTGTACCAACGACAACATGAACCCCGCTTGAGAGAATGCGTTGATCTTCACGGACACTGGTTCCACCAACACAAGCATGAACCTTGACACCAAGATAGTCACCAAGTGCTCGCATGACCTTCTCAATCTGTTGTGCTAGTTCGCGAGTTGGTGCAAGAACCAGTGACTGGCATTCAACTAAGCCATAATCAAGTTGCTGAAGTATTCCAGAGCAAAAAGTTGCTGTCTTCCCAGTTCCAGACTGTGCTTGCTGAATTACGTCAAGTCCTTTGCAGAATGGTACAATTCCTCTTTGCTGAATTGCAGAGGGCTTCTCAAAACCTTTAAATAAATTTGAAACAAACTATCAACCCTTAATTTGTGACATGAAGGACAATATTATACATTAGGAAAAGAGGAGGTCCTAAAGTCCGACAACATAAGATCTTTACAACCTAAATCACCAGCTCTTTTTATTTGTAATATAACGAATAACTAAATCAAATCGCCTAACCCTAACTTGTTCAATGGAGGCTACCGTAAGCAACTGAATAGAAGATTGTTGTTCCAATAATTAAAATCAGGACTAAACCCCTAGACTGGCCCTATATAGCTAGCTGGCAATTTCACGCCCTTCATAAGAATAGAGCTGTAACAAATAATGGCATACCATAGGCATAAATGCCCCTCAGAAGGTTCTCTTGTAATCCCATTGCATCAAAACTTTCATAAACTTCATCATATGTTGTGAAGAAATCCTGCCCATCAGCTTCAAGTCTGCCCCCATTAATTCATCAAACCACAAATGAGAATTTTATCTTTGGAATCCAAAGTTAAGCAAAATAAGCAAAGATGTACCAGTTCACTAACAGTGTAGATCATAAAGTGGACAAAAAATGTCATGTTACACAGATGTATCAAAAATAAATATCAGAAAGTGACTCACAAGTCATTCATTTTAGCATCAAATTGGCGAGCATCAAATTGGGATCCTTCTGGTGCAACGCCAGCCATGACTGCAAACATTAAAAATATATGATTAGCCGATGATCACACTAACTAAGAGAAGAATTTTTGTGATTATTTTGCAGAGAAAAATATTGATAGGCCAAAATTCATATAGCTAAAAACACTGAGAAAGCACTAAACTTTCAATCTCCTTGGAAATTTCATGAATCTAGATTGCACCCAAAGAAATATCCAAGCCTCCATCTAAATGCAAACTATGCGAAGTTCATTTCTCTTATGTTTAATAACGTGGTAAAAATAAACCAAACATAATATGAATGAAAACATAGAGAGAGGAAACATCAAAATGAAACTAGAATGGGCAATCAATCAGGATAAGTGGATTTAGGCTATGATTGGTCGAAAAAGAAAGTGTGGGGGTGGAAGAGGGAAAGGAGAGAAAATGAGGATGATTGAGGTTTCTTCCCTCATGTACAAGTCACAAAAAATCAGTGAAAAGTAAAATAAGCAAGTTTCTTCTGTCATTTCCTTCTTGCTTTCCATTTTTTTTCATGAACTCTACCAAACACATGATGGAAAGATAAATATTTTCTTTTCTTCTCATTTTTCTAACCCTATCTTCTTTCCTCTCACATTTCTCTCCTACGTATCAAAGCCTAGGCTACGAATGGCATAACCCTCTCAGCTAGCATGCGACACAAAACAGTCCACGTACAACAATATGCATAACGTGCTGCGCATGTCAAAGAAGACCAATGAACAAGGGACTCAATCTATACAGCGCTAGTCATCTAAACTTAAACCAAGAATCTATCTGCTCACAAGAATACCCTTAGATCAACTACAAGGCCCAGATAGCAAATGAGAACAACGAGCCGATTTTATCGTCTCTGATACAATTTTAATTCACAGGGAAAAATATACATTCTAATTATCTCTATCTTCACAACTTCTTTAAAACCAATAAATCAAATTGTTGGTCTGCTAACATGAAATTGAACATGTACGATAAGATGCAAGAAATCTGTAAGTGACTTTTCCATTTAAATTAACCCAAATAAATTACTTACAACAGAAATAACCCAAAAATTAAGGGGAGAAGAGTAAGATTTCAAAAAAGAAAAGAAGTACCTTATGATTTTAATGATACCTGTAGCGAATTGAAGATTATTGCTTTTTAGGGTTAAGGTTTCCTCAAACTCCCCGGATCTATTTGTTTAGAGGAGTTTAAGGATCAGCGAGCGGGATCGAGAGACTCTAGAGGCAAGAGAGAGCGGAGATTAGCGAACGTGAGAAGGATTTTGAGATGCCCCCTTTTTTATTTTACCCCTAGCGTTTCACTGCTATAATTCACTTCGTGGTTTCATTTACGACGTCGTCTTACGTTGTTCAATAGAAGTGAAAATTCGGACGCCTTTATGGGCCCTTTGGGTCTTCTTCTACCCACTTCTGGCCTCACGTCCTCCGAGCTATGTTTGTTTCTAGGGGCTTGCCCCCTTCATAGTAAAACAAATGGTCACGACCCGTTAGATTATAAATTATTTGTACTGGATTTAACCATTAAAATCGTGGGCCGAGGAAACCAACACTGTAGCTGATAAAACATCTAAGGGGGGAACGACTCTAGATGTTGCTGTTATAATATAAAACAGTGATATCATGGATCCGATTTTATAGGAATTATTATGAAATCAAAAAAAATTTACTAATAATGATAAGAAAATTGAGTTTTAACTTTGATAATTAATTTTTAATTTTTTTTTAAATAATTACTATTTAATTTCTTGATAATTGTTAATAAATATTTTAGATTTTGTAGTAACACCCGAGAAATCAGATCCGTTTGATTACCACTCATAACATATTATAGGATTTCTCCTATGAGTATTGTTTTTTTTTTAAAATAATCTATGGATATTGTTAATCCTCATTTATTTGACTTATGGTGTGTGTGGCTTCTTACCAAAAAAAAAAAAATTAGAATACATGTCCATATATTTTCTACTTGTTGTTAAGTTTTTCTTTTAAGAAAATCAAATTGATAATTAAGTTCTATTCAACAAGTATCATACTCCCTTTATCCCATAATTTTAATCACCTATCACATTTTTAATTTAAGTTTGATTTTAATTATTATATATATATATATATCATTTTAAAAATATAAAAATGCATATTTTTTTATAAACTTTTAAACTCTATTTTGTATATATAAAAAAATTTAATTTTTTTATTGATTTAATAATAGAAAAAAATATTCATTTAATTAGCTAAATAGTAAACGTGATAAAAATTATGGGATATAGAGAATAATTGTTAAGGATATTAGACTGTAAAAACATGATATAGATGACACGATAGGATTGAATTTATTAAGGAAAAAACTAAATATATAAATATAAAAAAAAAATTGGGGTGTTAACAGAAATATTTTGTGATATATTTTTTTTAGTCAACAATATGGTATTTTTTGTTAACAGAAACATATCACATTGTCCTTTCTTTATAATATTTTTTTTAAAATAGAGTCAATCACCAAATATTTTTTACCACGAAAAAACTTTGGGGTATTTTTTTGAAAATGTAGTCAATTACAAGGTATTTTTTTACAAATAAACTATTTTTTAATCTGTTAAACGGTCAAAATGATTAAAAAAAATTCTAACAGTCACCGATCGATCAACAGATATTCATTATTCGGTTAATTAATTTAGTATCGATTTAACCAATTAACTGAATCAATATATACTATGATTTTACGGTTGACTTTCTTTTTTCTATTTTTGGCTCAATGGGATAAATAGTTTTTAATAATACTCGTAAAAAATAATAGATCTAAAGTTGAGCTTCCTCTGTACACATGGGCAACACATGAGAATGATTCAGTCCGTAAAAGACAATGAACTTGATGTTGAAATGTAATTTATGTCGTAATAATTTTACAAAAACATGTTTTTTCAATCACCAATTTACTTAATATTATAAAAAAAAAAAAAACCACTTTCGTCAATTCCTACTAGCATAGGATCCCAATCCGATGAGAGCATCGACGTTGAACATGAAGCATGTTTTCAGAAAATAAAATCAATGTGCTGATTGCTTGGCACAAAGCCGAAAACTGCTTCCGAAGTGTAATATGGGCTTAGTTGTTTGTAACTTCCTGCCCAATGTCTTACTTATTCAATCAGACTTCAGGTTGATGTTATGGTTCTCGTCAGCCCAAGGACAATTTGTAATATAATATGCAACTTTTAATTCTTGCAAGCCCTTGATTCGAAAAAAAGAAATTAAAGACGGCTCTGGTTCTCTCTCCAAACAGATAAGAAATAGAAGAAAAATTAAAAAGTAAAAAGTTAAAGAGATGCTTTGTAACGGAAAGGGGTAAGGTTATGCAAGATTTTGGCTGCGATCAATTGGTGGGCTGGTGGGCATATCTATCAGGAGGAGATGTTGCTGCGCGCCTCCACATTAGGCCAATAGGAGCCAAGCTGCATGTAAAGTTGGAAAAGCATATGGTCACGCGCATGCCTCTGATTCGCTTCAATCATCACATGCTACGCGATAGGCATGTCATGGTCCAAGCTCCTCCACATTAATTCTTTTCTCATGCTCCCTATGTTTGGATGTCCCTCCATATTTTAGAAATATTTGGCCTGCTTAGGCTTAAAACATAAGTTTTAAATCTTTTAGTAATTTTAAATTTTTTTATTGGTAATGTTTTTTTTTATCTTACATTTATACTAATATTATTAATAAAGTTCTTTAATAAATATATTAAGAATTTTTTAAAATTTTTGGTTGTTTTTTCACGTTCGTTTAAACTTATCCTTTATAATGTTTCTATATTAGTAGAGGGGTTAAATATAAATATCTTATACGGAGCTAGAGGTAGACTCGAATCGAATCGAGCTCAAATATTAAGGTATTCGAGCTCGATTCGACTTAAAATGAATAAACTTGAGCTCGAGTTCAAGTTCGAACTATAATTTTAATAAATAAAAATATTAAATACATATTGGTACGAGTTCGAACTAGATAATACATTATAAAACTGTTCAAAAATATTTTGAACTGAATCGAATTAAACCGAACTTTCAAACTCAAACTCGATCAGAGCAAAAATTTGACCAAACTCAAACTTGAATAATTTGATACAAACTCAGTTCAATTTCAACTTTATACGAAACACTTAAAAAAATAAACCAAACAATAAAAAATAATAATTTTTACTTTTTATTTATTAAATATAATGATAAATAACTCTACCCAATAAACTAACGGACACCCAATCGATCTAGATAACATTATCTAATTTGGCCCCCAACAAACTTTGGAAAACACCCCAACCAGCTAATTATTTTGATACCATGCAAGCATTTTTCTTTTCTTGATGCATGATGTGAAAGCTTTTGGTATTTGGACCTCCCATACCGCCCAAAGTTGAAGGTTTTTTTTTCCTTTATTTATTGGATTCTTTATTGATGGAGTAAGGCAACAAGGTTATGGGGTTACCTTTCAGCCAACAAACAGCTTACCCCTAGAATGCCACTTGTGGCAGTAATAAGCTTCCACGTTTTCAAGCCCCATTCCTTGCCGAAAGTGGTAGTACAGATGGGATCAGAACATGCTAGACCAAAGACTGAGACTAAAGAAAGTGTTTCTACATGGCAGGATCGAGAAGATGCTCGTCATTATGGGTAAGGCAAGTGGCATATGGCCGTTATACCTTTTTTCTTTTCTTTTGATCTGAATTAACAGATAGTCTCTACATTCAAAGCTGCTTGGAAAATGGAATCAAACCTCATTTCCCACTCCTAAAAGGGCAAGTCTCCAGACCAATAGAAATGCCCACTTCCATAATGGGAAAAATTTTACTATTTTTTTGCCTTTTTCGGGGGTACCCACCACTTATTATCATTGCATGTTAATTAAGATGCAATTTTGATCAAGGCATTCATAATTAACAGTAGTTTCTCTTTTGTTATAACTAAGTTGTTCACTGGATAATAAAAATTGATTAATTGTTCGTTATAATTAAAATGATTTGATTAATCAATTAAATTTATATAAAATCAGTTAATTAAATAAAATATATCAATTAATTGATTGATTAGTAATTAAATTTTTTTAACTGTTTCGACTGTTTAATCGATTAAAAAAATTAATTAATATTAATATTAATAATATGTTAAATATAAATAATATATATAAAATATAATAAATTAAAAAATCTTAAATATAAATTAAATATTAAAACTTAATTATATAAACAGTATCGATTAAACGATTAACAGACCGTATCTTCGATCGGTTAGTATCGAAATACTTAAGTAAATTCAGTCGAAACTATTAATTTTTTTTTGATAGACTGACTGAAATGAGTGTTTGCACACCCATAATTATAACACACTTAATTGGGATAATTGTGTTAGAGGTACTTGAACTATTAATTTATAGTTCAAATTAAATTGTTATCATACCCTTCAATCAATTTCACTCGTACGTGATTATAGCTGAACAATTTTTTTTATAAACTGTAACTATCCTTTAAGCCTAGTCTTCATCATGAAAGAAAGATGTTTTGAAGCGACTTTTAAATGAAACTTTGACCCATTTTATAGTTTATATTTAAATGTGTTAGTTAGGGTTTAGAATCATAGATTTCAAAACTGATTTTTATATTTTTCATCTTTGATAGTGAATTTCTCTTATTTCACCTGTTGACGTAGTCCTAATCAGTTGAGCCGCGTAAATCGTGTGTATTTTATTTTTATATGATTGCTTTGATTACTATTTTGTTATTTCTTTTAATTACTTTTATCGATCTCGTTACAACAAAGGTCGTGTAAAAAGATTTTCTCCTCACGCGATAAGTTTGATGGTTTTTTTTTTCTTAACTCCAACCATGAAATTAAATGAAATAAAATGTCAAAAAATTGGTTTCAAATTTATGATAGTATAAAAATCATTAGTATCAAATTGATAATACATAATCCTGTTTTAATTATGTGCTTAGATGATTGGCCATTGTGATTGCAGCATTACATTAAATGGCAGGATTCTGAAAGAGATACGTAAGTAACCGATTAAGCTGGTTTCTCTTAGTCACATTTCGAAATTAAGGATCAAATATAATCGATCACTAAATAGGATATCTAATCACAATTATAGAATTAAGTACTGATTAATAAGGAATGTTGTAAAAGGTTGATGTCCGGAGAACCATGCTTTTGAAGTGATTGGTTCTGACATTGTCAATGATTCTTTGCATACATCATTACTGTTTAATTAATACAAAGCATATATACTTTAAGCTGCTTTAGCGCCCTACTAAATCTTTGCGTGAGCATATGTGTTCATGAGCACTGTCGACCTCGATCTTATTGGATGATTTCATTTAACTGCTCTTTTTTTTTTCTTTTTTAATCCTCTCTTTTTTCCAAAGTTAAGGGACCATACTACTAGCTAGCTGGTTTATTTGATTTAGTTTCAGATGGGATATGATACTACACAAAAAAATATGGCATTTTGGAAACTTCCTAGCAAATGGGTATATCGAATTTTACTTAACAAAAAGTATAGTTCTACTGTGGCTATGAAGGCGTCTATGAAGGCGTCGTGATAATTCAACGGTTAAAAATTTAAAAATATTTCAATACTTTTCAAATTTTACATTTGAAAAAGTGTTATTGAAAGTAATTTTAATCTCATATCGTCTATGTGTTAAAAAGATGTGAGTACTAATTATTATAAATAGAGCTCTAGCAGTCTTTCATTTGGAACTATCTAAAGTCTTGTAGCACTAAGCTAATTAAGGGTTAGGTTATTTGAGAAGGTGTAACAAGACTTTGGATAGTGAGAGTTGAGAGAGTTTTACAACTTTTCTACCATTCAAAAAGTTGTATTGTGGTTGATTTATTAGTGGAGTTTACTACCGTTGACGTATGTCTCAATTTTACTTTATGACAGAGTACAGTTCAAAATCTACTGATGCAACAAGATCTTAATTAAACTTTAGAGGAAGAAAATCCAAAAAGGATGACTGATAGAAATTGGTAGTCGATTCAGAGGAAGGATGTGAGCACAATAAGGTTGGAGTTTGCTCCCGAGATCAAGTATAATGTATTGAAGTAAACTACACTTAAAGGTTTTTGGGATAAGCTCGAGAGCATCTATGCGTTGAAGTCTTTGACTAACAAAATATGTCTTAAGATGGACCTTTACTCTCTAAAGATGGAAGAAAGTACTAGTCTTCATGATCACTTGAATAAATTTAATAAGTTAGTGTCTCAATTGTTGAATGCAAAAGAAATATTGAAGGACGATGAGAAATCATTGCCCTTGTTATCATCTTTGCCAAATCTTACAAACTATTAGTGCAAATAATATTGATGGACAAGTCAACATTGAGCTTAGATGATGTGACTGCGCTCCTGCATGAAATGAGAGGTTGATGGGAAACGAGAGCTTATCTAATGGTGATCAAGCACTAACTGTGGAGAGTTCTAATCAAGGGAGAAATCAATGAAGAGGGAATATTGGCTCAAATGAGAGATTTAAATCTAGGCCTAGAGATAATAATGAAAAGGAATGTTACTACTGTGAAGAAATAGGCCACATCTAATCCTATTGCAAATAATTCAAGGAGGACATGGCTAGCTTCAAAAAGTTTCGAGAGAAACTCAATGAAAAGAATGAGAAGGATGACTCCTATGCAAATTTGGTTTATGAAGATGATGAAGACGAAGTTGTATTTATATCTAAAGATGATGTCAAAGAAGAAAACTCTTATGAGAGTGAAGATAGTTGGGTTTTGGATTTCACTGCTTTAATGCACATATGCAAGGATGAGGGTTGCTTTGACACCTTGAAGAAAAATGAAAATCTAGGCAATGCTATTGTGGGAAACAAAGAGAAAATGGAAATTGAAGGTGTTGGGAAAGTTGGCTTCAAGCTTCATGATGGAGCTGTCAAAATTCTTTCTAATGTGAGGTATGTACCTACATATGGCTATAACAAAATTTCATTGGGAGAGTAAGCTTCATGCGGGTACACATATTCGGGTCATAGAGATTAGTACAAGGTGTACAAACATAATGAGTTGATTATTCAAGGCAAAAGGGATGCAGGGAATATTTGCATCTTAGATGGTGTAACAACCCATCCCGGGTTGGCCACTCCCAAGACGGTGTCATCACATTTTGAAAATCTCAGCACGACACATATATGCAACAAAGAAAATAAACAACACCAAAAGAAATTTTTCATAAATCCTCAACCCTCAACAGGGAGTTACATAAATCTAATATTTAAACATTTTATACAACGTAAAATACATGAATATTTACAAAATAAATTTTTATTTTCTTTTCTCATTAGTCTGAGGATGTTGACACATATGTAACTTACAGAAAATGATTTATTCTGAACCTCAACTCACAAAACTATTTGTCAAGCCTGAAATCATTGTACAATGAGGGGTGAGCTTCACAAGCTCAGTGAATTAAATTTACTAGAAGTATTCATTTGTATAAACAGTATTTTAATATTTAAATCAATTTATATCTCATACACTTGATACTAGCACACTATTATCACTTCACATGTCATCATATCCATTCTCTATCAACCTCTTCCTCTTATTTATTGATTCACCTTAAGACCATCAATTATCTCATAATTATCTCGTAATGAGGTTCACATCATAAAGTCTACCATTTAGATGGTTTTTATCATCATAACTGTCTCTCTGTGAAACTCATCCATCTATAAATAAATTCACAATCACACACCACACATCAGCATTTCAATAATGCAAGCAATAATTAAATCAGATGCCATTCATGAATGATTATGATGGGAACGTCTTCTCACATGTCGACAAGTTGTTATTATCTTAGACTGGCCCTCTCTCGGTTCTTTTCTTTGCAGCTTGTCACGGCTACCACGAAATTTTTTCAACATATACCGACTGTCACGGTGTCCCTTTCATTTTCAGCACACACTGGCTGTCACTATTTTTCAATTAGACCGGTTACCTTTTCGGTTCTTTTCTTTTCATTTAATGCATATGCATATGAACAATGATATGAAATATACATCTGAACAGTAATATAAAAACAACATGAACTTAAAAATATCTAAATTGACTATCCTGATTTTTCTCAAATTATATAAAAATTCCACTAAAATCCTCTCATCCCAAATCACATCACATCATCCATTAAAGCTTGTCAAGATCTACTGCATTTCATCCCTATTCACATTAAATCATCCATCAAAGTTTGTCAAGATCCATTAAAATTTCTCTCCTCAAAATTCGTATTAAAACATCAAACATAAATCATCAATAATTTTATTTATTACCATCATTATTTAAATCAACTCATTATTCTAATAATATTTCTTCTCACATAACAATTTTCCTACGCGTCTAATATTCATATCATATCTATCAACCAAATCTTTATCTATCACCAAAACATAAGCTAATAATTTATTTTAATATCATCCCTGGATTTTTCAATTTTTTATTTGGATTACTTAAAGTAAATCCAACTCATCACGTAGCACCTTAAAGCTACCAGTGGATCACCTCCTTACTTTTCCCGTTTCTCTAAAAAATTCCCCTGGTTTTAGATCATCAACACCTAACAGCATATTTATATTAAATTTATAATTTATTCTTCAATTCGTTGTTAACAACACCCTTTGAAAATTCTCACTTTGACTTTCGAGAATTTCATAAATGCTAAAAATTCAAAAATAACTACTATGTTATTACCTTATGCTTTTCTGATAGCTTCTCGATGATTTTCTATGAAATTATGCAATAAACCTCTTCAAAATTTTACTCTTTCAACCTTTTTTTGAGTCCCCAAGTGTTTAAAGAAAACATATAATGAAAAGAAAACTAAATGAATTTTGGTAAGGAAAAATTTGCGTTTACAAGTTAGTGTATATATATAAGTTGCCTGCAACACAAAAATTTTCGACAGCCTAAATATTTTTCAACTCAGTAGTCTTCTCTCCCTCTCCTACCTCCACGTTTTGGAGACGTGCAAGGCGTGTATGCCTCCTTCAAATTTTAATCAACATTTGGCAGTTCAGTAGCAAATGAGAAAAAAAAAAAAAAAAAAAAAACCCCACTTTTAATACCCCCACAAAGCCTCCACGATTTGGCTATGTGGGAGGCATACAACTTCCCAAATTTTTACTTGGCAGCAGGTGCTGCCACCTGCTGCCACACTTTGTTGACTTTTCTTTTTTTTTTTTTTTAAAAAAAAAACCTTTTTTTCCTTTTTTTTCTTCTTTTCTTTCTTTTGCCTTCTCCCACCTTCTAGACGTTCACGTCCTTTTTTTTTTCTTTTTACTTTTCATTTCTTTTGGACGTTCTGGACGTCCAAATTTTTTTTCGAATTATTTTATTCAATACTAAATCCTTTGTGTAAATATATCATTTTTAATTTCATGTCATATTTATTAAATTACTTCTTTACCCTTACTTTACAAATACGGGTATTACAATTCTACCCACCTTACAAAAATTTCGTCCCCGAAATTTCTTTGCTTTACTCCAGAAACAAATGTGAATAATATTTCTTCATACCTGTCTCATGCTTTCACGAAATCTCTTCAACATCCTTACCGGTACCTGAATGTACACCCATATTTCTGAATTTCTATAGCTTAGCTCGAAATACCATGTAAACACTTTCTTAGAAGTGAAACATGAAATATATTATATAAATATTTTAATTCTGAGGCAATTCCAGGCTACTCACAACTAGTCCAACTTTCTCAACAACTTCATAGGGTCCTACATACCTCGGATTCAACTTTTCTCTGTTTAGCTCTCAATACACATTTTCATTGAGATATTATAAGCAATTTCAATCCATGTTATGTAAGCATCCCAACTTACTGAGAAACTCATCACATTTGCCCTTAACATATCTTCTATTACTCTAATAATTCTTTCTGCTTGGGCATTAAAATTTATATTAAATTGCAACTGTGTATTTGTAGCTTTCTAAAAGTCTCTCCAAAACCAAGATGTAAATCTAGTATCTCTAAATGACATTATTCTCAATAGTACTCCATACAACCTTACAATCTCCGCTACATTCTTCTTCAATTCTGACCACCAGAAATTCTCTCTCAATCCTCTATACATCTTATTGTTACTTGGTTGCATCGAATCTACATTATCATGTGCCTCTCTCATTATCTCTTTTCTTAACTCCGCATTATTGGGAACACTATTTCTATATTCCAAGACCAGGATACCATCATTTCAACTTTTGAACTTATATTGTTTTCTAGTAAGCACTCAATGCTTAATCTTTTCTATCTCTTTATCTATACCTTGCATCTCTAAAGCATTTTACTATGAATGACTATACAACCATATTTGCTAACCATGAGATCCTCTGTTACTGATATTCAACTTCATTCTTATTTCTTTTAAATCTATCATCAATTTCACATCAGGACTTCCAATATCAGTTAGCCTTCTTGTATACTTTCTTCTCAATACATCAGCTATCACCTTCTCATTTTTTCTAGATGATGGTGAATTTTACAATTATAGTTACTAATCGACTCCATCTACCATCTTTACCTCAAATTCAACTCTCTCTAGGTAGATAAGTATGTCCAACTCTTATAAGCCATGAATATCTCACAAGTGGCTCCATACAGATGATGTCTCCCATCTTTAAAGTAAACACTATAACAACCAACTCTAATTCATGAGTATGGTAATTTCTATCATGAATCTTCAATTACCTAAAAGTATGGGCCACAGCTTTCTTACGTTACATATATCACAATCATTGATGTGACGCACTGTACACCACGAATCATTCATCACCAGAAGGAAACACCAATACTGGAGCTGTAGTCAATTTTTCCTTTAGTAATTGAAAATTTTTCTCACACTTCCCTCACCACATAAATCTCACCTTTTTTATGGTCAGTCTATTCAACAGTATTACAATAATAGACCAAATTCTGAAAGAATCTTCTATAAAAACCAGCTAACCCCAAGAAGATTCTATTCTCAGTAATATTAGTTGGCCTCTCCCAACTTAATATTGTCTCTATCTTTTGTGGATCAACTGCTATGCCATTTCTCGATATTATATGTTCCAAGAAAGTTATTTCATTCAGCCAACACGCACACTTAGAGAACTTTGCACGTAATTTCTCTCTCCTTGGAATCTCTAACATACTATCTAATGTTTCACATGTTGTTCTTTCTTCTTAGAATGCACCAAGATGTCATTACTGAACACAACCACAAGATTATCAAGAAATAGTTTAAACATTTTATTCATCAAGTCCATGAATATTTCTGGAATATTAGTCAGTCCAAATGGCATCACAACAAACTTATGATCATAACGTGTCCTAAAAGCAGTATTAGGCACGTCTCTCTTCTCTATCCTCAATTGGTGATAACTTGATCTCAGATTTATCTTAGAAAACACTCCTTACAACTAATCAAACAACTCATTTATCCAGGGAAAAAGTATTTATTCTTATTCAACTATCTGTAGTCTGTACACAATCTCATCGTTCCATCTTCCTCCTTCATGACAACTCAGGGGCTCCCCAAATACATTAGGTCAGATAAATTGTTTATACAAAAATTCTTAAAATTGTATATTCAACTCTCTTAATTCAGCTGGTGCCATTCTATAAGGTGTTATAGATATGTGTGTTAAATTCAAAATCACATATATAGAAAACTAAATTTCCTCACTGGGAGACAATCTGGACAACTCTTCACGAAACACATCATGAAAATATTTCACTATCAAGATTTCTTCTAACTACCTATTTTCATTTTTAGAATTCATTATGTATACCAAATACTCCTCACATCCTTTCTTCAACCATCTACTAGTAGTCAGAGTAAAATAAGATAGTTCGAGAGTATTTTATGTTCTTCCTGAAAGTAAAACTCTTCATGTCCGTATTTTGAACACTACATTCTTTCTAAAACAATCAACCATATTCAAAAATAATAAATCAGCTTCAGATTTTCTATCACTGATACGAATAACAAAACCCTTGTAAACAATTAGGATTATCACTCTATCTCTAGTGGAAACTTCAACGAAGTATTATACATCAAATGACTAACACATACTTCAATAGACTTCATATAAATACTGGATGCAAAAGAATGAGATGCACTAAGATCAACCAACATTGATATGTCCATCTTTTTCACATTCAAATCACTTTAATTAGGGAAATTCTAGGATAAATATCTTATCTGATTACATTTATAACAAACTTTTGTTTCTTAGTCATACATCAGTTTACCACTTTCCCTTGGTGGCATACTTACTTTCTCTACCATGACTCCTAGTTCCCATAACCTGTCTCCCAAATCTAAGAGTCTCACCAATAGTATTTTGAGCTACAGAAGTAGTAGATCCTGCTTGTCTCTGATTCTGTACTTCAGTTCCTTGTGACAAAGAACGCCTCCTCTGGGTGGTCTCCCACCTTGCACACTCATACTGGTATCACCTCTCGGTTCCTCAAATCTAAACTTCTTCTGCCAATTTCTCTTTCCTCTAATTTCCATCACACCTTTCTCAATCTGAAGTGTTATATCCACTAATCTGACATATTCATATGCCTTATGTAAGATAGTTTTGATCAAATCTTTTAAACATAGTTCATCTATGAACCTCTTACACTTCTTCTTCTCTAGGTTTACCATTTTCGGTACAACCATTAATAAGATCACAAATCTGCTATCATACTGAACCACAGCCAACATATTTACACCAAATAAAGAAAATCTCTATCTTGTTGGACTCTAGAGGTACAAAGAAAGTATCTATCAAGAAAAACTTCCTTAAACCTATTCCAGGTTAAGGGTCTATCAATATCTGTACTTACCCTGGGAAGAATATCCTTCCATCGTTACAAAATTTTTCCTTTTAATTCAAAAGAAACAAAGGCAAGCATCTGCCTGTCAGTTACTAGTAGAAAACCAAATAATCTTTTTATATATTTCTCCCAAAACTCAGATGTAAAAGGATTCATAGATCTTTTAAACAACTAGGCATTCAGCTTAATATACCTCTCTGCATCTCATGCCTAAACTCACTTTTCCACTTTTTAACATTTATCATTACTGGATTAAAAACCTCAAGCACTGCTTTAGCCTGTTCATCAAGTCTATGCTATAATCTATCAACTCTATCATCTGTTACATTCATTTCTCAATAGCATGTGTAAGAGTTTATCTTAGCTCATCTCTTTCAACTTCAGATTCTCTCATCTCTTTACTAATATCAATTATATTACTAATATTAATCATACTATCAACATGTTCCCTTCTAGGAACCACAGATTCAAACTCAACCTTGACTTGTCAAAAAATATTGGGGCCTACCACGCCCTCAAAAATCAACAACTTTAACTTTAACTCTAGTGCGGCCATGTGTCATCCTCAGACTGTTCGTTAAAATATAATTTATTTTAATCTTCCACTTCTTTCTTTTTATGCAGTCTATAGAATCATAAAACCTAATGCTCTTATACCAAAATTGTAATGATCCGTCCCCGGTTGGCCACCCCCGAGACGGTGTCATTACATTTTAAAAATCTCAGCATGACACATATATGCAACAAAGAAAGTAAACAACACCAAAATAATTTTTTCATAAATCCTCAACCCTCAACAAAGAGTTACATAAATATGATATTTAAACATTCTATACAACATAAAATGCATGAATATTTACAAATAAATTTTTATTTTCTTTTCTCATTAGTCTAAGGATGTTGATACGTACGTGACTTATAGAAAATGATTTCTTTTTAACCTCAACTCACAAAACTATTTTTCAAGCCTGCCACTTGAAATCATTGTACAATGAGGGGTGAGCTTTATAAGCTCGGTGAATTAAATTTACTAGAAGTACTAATTTTTATAAACAATATTTTAATATTTAAATCAATTTATATATCATACACTTGATTCTAGCACTCTACTATCACTTCACATGTCATCATATCCATTCTCTATCAACCCCTTCCTCTTATTTATTGGTTCACCTTAAGATCATCAATTATCTCATAATTACCTCGTAATGAGGTTCATATCATAAAGTCTACCATTTAGATGGTTTTTATCACCATAACTATCTCTCTGTGAAACTCATCCATCTATAAATAAATTCACAATTCACAATTCACACACCACACATCAGCATTTCAATAATGTAAGCAATAATTAAATCAGATGTCATGCATGAATGATTATGATGGGAACGTCTTCCCACCTGTCAACAAGTTGTTATTATCTTAGACCGACCCCCTCCCGGTTCTTTTCTTTGCAGCTTGTCTCAGCTGCCACAGAATTTTTTCAGTATATACCGGCTGTCACAGTGTCCCTTTTGTTTCCAGTACATATTAGCTGTCACTGTTTTTCAATTAGACCAGCTGCCTTCCTGGTTCTTTTTTTTTCATTTAATGCATATACATATGAATAATGATATGAAATATGCATATAAATAGTAATATAAAAACAACATGAACTTAAAATATCTAAATTGACTATCCTGATTTTTCTCAAATTATATAAAAATTTCACTAAAATCCTCTCATCCCAAATAACATCACATAATCCATTAAAGCTTGTCAAGATCCACTAAAATTTATCTCCTCAAAATTCGTATCAAAACATCAACCATAGCTCATCAATAATTTTATTTATCACCATCATTATTTAAATCAACTCAATATTCTAATAATATTTCTTCTCAAATAATAATTTTCCTACGTGTCTAATATTTGTATCATATCTATCAACTAAATCTTTATCTATCACCAAAACATAAGCTAATAATTTATTTTAATATTATCCCTAGATTTTTCATTTTTTATTTGGATTACTTAAAGTAAATCCAACTCACCACGTAGCACTTAAAGCTACCCGTGGATCACTTCTTTGCCTTTCCCGTTTCTCTTAGAAATTCCCTTGATTGTAGATCGTCAACAACTGACATCATATTTATATTAAATTTATAATTTATTCTTCAATTCATTATAAACCACACCCTTTGAAAATTCCCACTTTGACTTTTGGGAATTTCATAAATGCTAAAAATTAAAAAATAGCCACTATGTTATTACCTTCTATTTTTCTGATAGCTTCTCGATGATTCTTTATGAAATTCCGCAGTAAACTCTTTAAAAATTTTGCTCTTTCAACCTTTCTTTAAGGCCCCAAGTATTTAAAGAAAACACATAATGAATGGAAAACTAAACGAATTTTGGTAAGGAAAAATTTGTGTTTACAAGTTAGTGTACATATATAAGTTGGTTGCAACACAAAAAATTTCGGCAGCCTAAATATTTTTCAACTCAGCAGTCTTCTCTCCCTCTCATGCCTCCACGTTTTAGAGACGCGCAAGGTGTGCACACCTCCTTCAAATTTTAATCAACATTTGGCAGTTCAATAGCAAATGAAAAAAAAAAAACTACTTTTAACACCCCCACAAATCCTCCACGATTTGGCTATGTGGGAGGCATACAACTTCCCAAATTTTTACTTGGCAGCAAGTGCTACCACCTACTGCCACACTTTGTTGACTTTTTTTATATAAAAATAAAATCTTTTTTTCCTTTTTTTTTCTTTTTTTCTTTCTTTTTCCTTCTCCCACCTTCTGGACGTTCACGTCCATTTTTTCTTTTCAAAAACTTTTTTTTCCTTTTTTACTTTTCCTTTCTTTTGGATATTTTGGACATGCAAATTTTTTTTTGAATTATTTTATTCAATACTAAATCCTTCATGTAAATACATTATTTTTAATTTCATGTCATATTTATTAAATTACTTCTTTACCCTTACTTTACAAATACGGATATTACAGATGGTTACTCTACTAGTGGAAAGCTTGGAGGTGGTAAAGTTAGTGAACCTAAAGGAATCTTGTCTATTCATAATGTTGACCCTTATTTGATTTTAATAATGATAAAACACTACTCTAATTGTACTAACAGTTTTATCTAAGTGTTTAAGCGGTAAAAGCTTTCAACAAAGAAACAAGATGCAAGAACTCAACCAGTTTTAGACGCCAAGACAAGACAGAAGATATAGAATATGCATTAAGGTAT
This sequence comes from Bretschneidera sinensis, assembly GCA_023935145.1. Classification (NCBI taxonomy): domain Eukaryota; kingdom Viridiplantae; phylum Streptophyta; class Magnoliopsida; order Brassicales; family Akaniaceae; genus Bretschneidera; species Bretschneidera sinensis. Next base: position 13,627,783 of record CM043701.1, read on the forward strand.
TGAAAACAACTATAAATCTCTCATGTTCAAATACTTAGCTTGACCTATGGCTCTTTTTACAAAAGGCTTTTTGACAAAACTATTAATACAAATGTTTACAAGTCAAAAATGGTTTTAATACATGAATTAGGTTGAAGGGCAACCCAGTTGACTAAGGTATGGGACAGAATGTCCCCAGTCGACTGGTGTAAAGCACCCAATCGACTAGCAACTGAGACAGTGAGTTTCTAGTCGACTGGTGCTTAGGACCCAGTCGATTGGTACTCTCTCATAGCCTAAAAGTGAAATTTCTCACTTGACCCAGTCAATTAGTATAAAGACCCAGTCGACTGGTAATTCGAAAATATGACCGTTTGAGACGCGAGATTTGAGCATTTAATGCACCAAACCTACCAAATCAGTGTCTAACGGTCATATTGATTCAAGACTATATAAACCCACTTCAATAAGCATTTAAAACAAGAAAAGAACACATTCAATTCACAAGTTTGCTCATTAATTCTCAAAAGCTTTGAAAATTTATTGTTGAGCCATTCTTCAAGCTTATTCTTGAAAGAGAGTTATTATTCATTTGTAAAATCATTTATTGCTATCTCTCTACCATTTACTTTACAACAAATCTCATTTATTGTAAAGAGGAAAGAGTTGTAATAACTCTTAGAGTGTTTAGGATTAAACACTTCTTTGTAAGTTTTCGTGAGGAAGGGATTAGCTTCTATGAAAAAGGAATTACTTTCGTGAGGAAGAGATTGGTTGTAAGGTTTGTACAACACCCATGAAGTTGTATGACTAAAAGTTTTAGTGGATTACTTCAAGGAGGTTCCTTGAAGAGAGTGGAAGTAGGGTCGGAATGAATCCAATATTGTCGAACCACTATAAACTGAGTTTGCACTTTCTCTTCCTTAAACTATTTTACTTAAAGCACATTAATTGTTTGTATGCTTGTGCATTTAACTATTTTTATAAACTTGCAAGTAATTAGCAAAAGTTTTTAAAAATCTAATTCACCCCCCGTTTTGGGTTAGAACCTCGGTTTACACACAAGAAGACCAACAAGTGTGTGATGTTCGCTCAAGTGGTCGGAGTGTTTGAGGATTTGAGTCGAAGAAGGAATTTATTGGGATAATCCTCAAATCCCATATTAGAGATAAGTGTTATTGTAAGTAGTTCTAATCCCACATCATCCATGTGTCAAAATGATGTAGGTACTAGTTATTATAAATATAGCTATAGTGTTGAGTTGGTGCATACTTCACGGGTCTAGATCTGTAGAACTCCCGACGATCACGGGGTCCCGTTCCCCGGTGAGTTGGTTATGGTTTTTTGCTTAACGATTTGGGCTTGGGCTCATAAATAGCAGTGGTTTTAAAGCAAGGCAAAAACCCGAATTATGGTGTCTCAAGCTGCTTATAAATACTCTCTATGTACTAAGCGCACATTGTAACGAGAGATTTGTGATGTTGATTATAGTGAAACTTTTAGTAAGATGTAGCCCTATTTTAGGGTGAACCTGGGTATATCGTGTCTTATTTTCTTTCTATCAATAATTCGTACTATTGGCAGGTCCCAAATCGTTCAGTTGGTATCAGAGCCTTGTGTTCGAAGATTAACGATCAAAGATGTCAATTGGATCACAGATAGAAATTAAAAAGTTCTGAGGGAAGAGCTTCGAGTTGTGGAAACTGAAGATAGAATATCTATTCGTTGACAAGAACTTGTGGATGGTGATAGTCGATGAGATGTCGAAGAGTACGATGAGCATAACGGCAGAGGTGGCATCGCCAGTGGTGGTTTCGACATCATTTTCAGCGGACATCATGGAGTGGGAGAAGCTCAATCAGAAGGAACAAAGTCTAATTCAATTATCCCTAGACGATTCTATCCTGATAAATATTTCTGGAGTGAAGACTGCGAAAGAATTTTGGAAAAAACTAGAATGCTTTTATCACTGTAAATATCTTGTAAACAAACTGTTTCTGTGGAAGAAGTTATACAACCTACAGATGACTGAGGGCAATTCTTTCTTTGTTCATCTACATGAGTTCAACACTTTGATAGGTCAGTTATTGTCTATCAGTGTTGATGTGACAGATGACGATAAGGGTATTACACTACTCTGTTCACTGCCTGATTCGTGGGATAATTTGATAATTGTGATTGGTAGTGGTACGACTAATCTATCATTTGAGAATGCCGTGGTAACTTTATTATCTGAGGAGATGAGGCGGCAGGGTATAGATAACTTATCAAATAAGGCCTTATCTGTGAGAGAACAAACCCATGATAGATACTACAAGAGGTCTGGTGATAAACCCAAGCCTAGAGGAAGATCAAAAATTTAGGATAACTCTAGGTTAAAGTATTAGAAGTGTAAGAAGCCCGAACATCTGAAGAATGATTGCAGAAAAAAGAGTGTGAACCTTGAAAAGCGAACAGATGATATATCAGCTTCAGAAAACAAGAACCAAAATGATGATGCTGGCGACTTAAATATGATATCTTGTTTGGCTCAATCAGATCGAAATGTTTGGATAATTGATATATGAGCATCCTTTCACATGACACCTCACAGGGACTGGTTTCGTGAGTGTGAAACCTTTGATGGGGGAAATGTTTTATTGGGAGATAACTCTCTGGTGAAAATTATTGGTTGTGGGAAGATGAAGTTAAAGATGCATAATGGAACAGTCAGGGCACTTCCAGGTGTGATGCATATTCCGAGCTTCAGCATGAATTTGATGTTAGTCAGCTGTGACAAAAATTCATGCAAGATGACACGTGGATAGCTAGTAATCGCACGAGGTGTTCAGTATGGTACGATGTACAAGTTGTTCGGAAGTACAATACAAAGTCAATTCAATGGAGGTTTTACCTTTGAGGAGGTTACTGATGATGAGGCAAAATCCTCTATGTTGTGGCATCAGAGGCTTGGGCATATTGGTGAAAATGGACTATCTACTTTATTTTCAAAGTAGATGGTGAAAGGAGTCTCAGATTTCTTCATAAGATTCCCTTTTTTGTGAGCATTATCTATATGGCAAACAGAACCATGTGAGTTTTAAGTCCGCTAGCATGAAGAAGAAGGGTATTCTGGATTTGATATATAGTGATGTGTTTAAGCCAATTTAGGTTTAATCTCTTGGAAAATCAAGGTATTTCGTCTCTTTCATTGATGATTTTTCAAGGTATGCATGGATTTACTTCATTAAGAGTAAAACTGAAGCATTTGATAGGTTTTGTGAGTTTAAATCATTGGGTAGAAAATCATATGGAAAGAAAGATAAAGGTATTGAGAACAGATAATTGAAGAGAATTTTTCTCAAACAAGTTTAAGTAATTTTGTGTGGCAAGTGGCATTGCAAGATAGAAAACAACTCCGTATACACCTCAACAGAATGGGGTGATCGGGAGACTCAATCGGTCACTCATGGAGAAATTAAAGAGTATGCTGAGTTGTGCAGGCTTGGAACTAGAGTTCTGGGCAGAAGCAGTGGCTACGGCATGTTATATGAAGAACAAGTCACCGACATCAGCTTTGCAAGATCAGACACTATTTAAGGCACTATTCAGGAATAAGCCGAGTTTGGCTCATGTTAAGGTGTTTGGGTGTGATGTTTATATGCATATGCCAAAAGAAAAGTGAAACAAACTTGACAACAAATCAATGAAGTGCATTTTCATTGGTTATAAGGATAGGGTCAAGGGGTACAAGTTACAGAATCTAGAAAACATGAGTATAGTTTTCAGCAGAGATGTTGTGTTCAGAGAAACACAAAAAGATGTGGCGGATGTCCAAGATGTACCAGAATAGCCAAAGCATGTTCAGATTGATCTTAGCTCGGGAGATAAAGAGTGGGAGACTACCCCATAGACTGCATCAGATACTTCGTATTCTAAGTCCGTTGGGTCTGAACATGATATTCATGTTTCTGATGTAGCGGATGAGGATTCAGATGCTGGCTTGGGGGTAGAGACCACGCTTGTCATGAGGAGATCCACACGGGTTAGGAGGCCACCCATCAGGTATTCCCCTAGTGTTTGCAGTGTATTATATGCTTTAAATATTACTGGTGATAATCTTAGCACAGTGAAAGAAGCAAGGACTTCGGAGGATGCAAATCTATGGGAGGATGGTATGAAAGATGAGATGTAGGCACTGGACAAGAATGAAATATGGAGTATTGTGAAATTTCCTAGATATATTAAGGTAATTGGGTGCAAATGGGTTTTCAATAAGAAAACAAATGCAGATGGAATGGTAGAAAAGCACAAGGCATGTCTGGTTGCAAAGGGGTACTCGCAAATAGAGGGAATTGACTATGGTGAGATATTTTTTCTGGTAGCAAAGTTGTCATCTATCAAATTTGCCTTGTGTATGGCAACTGCTTATGATCTAGAGGTCGAGCAATTAGATGTGAAGACAACTTTCCTTCACGGGGACTTAGAGAAAAAAATTTATATGAAACAGTCTGAAGGTTTTATGAGCAAAGGCAATGAAGAGTTGGTTTGTAAATTGAAGAAGTCTTTATACGGACTAAAGCAGTCACCACAGATGTGGTACCAGAAGTTTCACATATTTGCATTTAGCTTGGGTTCACTCGTAGCTATGTTGATCATTGCGTTTATGTGAAAAGGTTAGGGGTTGATTTTGTCATTTTAACCTTATACGTTGATGATATGTTATTGATTGAAAATAACAGGAAGATGATTAGTACTGTGGAGGCATCGTTGGCAAGGTAGTTTGACATGAAATACCTATGGCCAATAAACTTTATTTTAGGCATACAGATAAAGAGGGATCGTAAAAATCAAAAATTGTGGCTAAGTCAGAAGAAGTATATTGAAGAAGTGTTGAAGAAATTTAACATGTCTAACAGCAAGCCAGTAGGGACTCTCATACCTTTGGGAACCAAGTTATTTGTGTTACAATGTCCGACGAAGAAGAAAGAATCTGAAGAGATGGCACACGTACCTTATGCTAGTGCGGTTGGAAGCTTGATGTACGCTATGGTGTGTATGAGACCAGATATTGCCCAAACAGTGAGAGTATTGAGCAGATATATGTCTAGTCCTGGAAAGAGCATTAGATTGTAATCAAGAGAGTTCTTAAATATCTTCATGGCACGTCAGAGTTTGCATTGTGTTATAGAGGTATGGGAGGTAAGAAGAATCTCGAGATTGTAGGATCGGTTGATGTTGACTAGGGAGGAGACATTGATAGTAGGAGGTCTACAAGCGGATATGTCTATAAACGGATATGTGTTCAATTTGTTTGGTGGGGCGGTGAGTTGGATGAGCAAGAGGCAAAGTGTTGTTGCTCTTTCATCTACAGAAGCAGAGTATATGGCGATAACTCATGCTGGAAAGGAAACGGTTTGGCTTCAAAGGTTATGTGCTGATCTTGGGTTTAAACAAGGAGCAATGAAGGTGAAATGTGACAATCAAGGTAATATCTTCTTAGAAAAGAATCCTGCATTTCATTCACGGATGAAGCACATTGATATCCAATATCACTTTATCCGAGAAAAGATTGAAGAAAAGGTGATAATCTTGGAGAAAATCGATACAACAGTGAACAATGCAGATTTCTTGAGTAAAGCAGTTAGTCTAGCAAAGTTTGAGTGGCGTGCTACTGAGATGGGCTTGAAGAAACAGAGTTCTGGGAAGTTTTCCATGTGTGTGAAGTATTTACCAAGTGGGAGATTGTTAGAGTTGGTGCATACTTCACGGGTCTAGATCTGTAGAAACCCCGACGACCACGGGGTCTCGCTCCCCGGTGAGTGGGCTTAGGCCCATGAATAGCCGTGGTTTTGAGGCAGAACGGAAACCCTAATTAGGGCATCTTAAACTGCTTATAAATACTCTCTGTATATTAAGCGCGCATTGCAACGAGAGATTTGTGAGGTTGATTATAGTAAAATTCTGGCAAGACGTAGCCCTATTCTGGGGTGAACCTAGGTATATAGTGTCTTATTTTCTTTCTGTTTATAATTCGTTTGATTGATAGGTCTCGAATGGTTTATACAGGAGTCTTTTTATTTGGAACTATCTCAAGTCTTGTAGCACTAAGATAACCAAGGGTTGGATTATTTGAGAGGGTGTAACGGGCTTTTGAGATAATGAGAGTTGAGTGAGTTTTATAACTTTTTTACTATCCAAAAAATTGTATTGTAGTTGACTTATTAGTGGAGTTTGCTACCATACACGTAGATTAGTTGAGGCTCAAAGAGAAAATTAATGATAACAATGTAGTCTCAAATTGGAACCCAACTATTAAAGAGGGTGATATTATTATTGCTTTTTTATTCATAGAAAGTTCAATGATTTATTTATAGGTTACACATGTAACTTTTAATTTCTCTTCCCTTTATCCGTAAATTAATCTTGATTTGGGCGAAATTCAATCTAAAAACCCACGAGAAACTAATTATCAACGCCCAAAAGAAAATTACAGTCAATTTCAGAGCTTAGTTAGTGTTAACAATTTCAAGAAATATATATATAACAAATCAGGCCAGTACGCCTAAATTAAGTACATACGCAAATTATATATGGTTGTGATTTTAATAAAATAAAAAGGTTATGTCTCATTGTGATGGCTGACATTTTGATTAACATAGCTACTTAGGTAGTACACTACCATTTTGTAAGGATGGCTACCCTGAATAATTGAAACACTTACAGCATTTAACACTAGTTTTTACATTCGGGTAATTATTCAATTTTGATAGTATATAATAAGTTCATATACGTTTTAACACTTTTTTTTAAGTGCATAGCTTCAAAGATGATATAGATCTAGCACGTGAAATTCGAAACAGAAACAAAAACTAAATCAAGTAATTATCATAAATAAGATGGAGTTATCAAGATTTAAACACAATAACTTTGTCTCTAATATCATATTAACTACTATTAATCCCAAAATATTAAATTGATAAAAATGGATAAACAATATAAATCAAGTCCATGTACATTTTAACATTTTCAAATGCATACTATCGTCCAAGAACATGAAATCCCAAAACCTTGAAATTAAAAGAAGCCATTTAAAATAGAACACAAGATTCATGATCATATCATGTGGGGAGAAGATAGGATTGAGAAGTGGAAGGTGATAAAGGAGGAAGCATGGGTATTGGTTGGAGAGTTTAGAGATTTAGAATTACAAGGATGCATTGGTAACAGTAATTGAATAAATGAGTCTGGTAAGGCTCTGTATGGGAGGGATCAAAAGATAATGACAATTTAGACTTTCTTTTTCTCTTTCTATATAAAATATCCAAAATTAAAGTGACCAATAAGAGATAGACTCACATTTATTCTATGCGTGATGCCATTTCTCTCTTTCCTTCTATATAAAGCCAACATACCTTCACTTCTTCTCATATCAAGACAAAGCAAAGCAAAAAAATTTATAGTATGTTCCATTCTAATGTAACAGTGTTGTGGAGGTACAAAAGATGGCCTTCCTGTCTGGTGCAACAACCCTTTTAATTATTGAAGAGTTTCAACTAGTGCAACAACCCTTTTAATTATTGAAGAGTTTCAGCTAGGGTAAGGGAGGTGACAGAAGAGAGTGAGCACACATGGTATTTTCTTGCATGCTGGCTTCATGCTTGAAACTTTGCGTGCTCACTCTCTATCTGTCATCCCATCTCTCTATCTCTAATTTTCATTTCTCTCTTTGTGTGTGGATCTTGTCTATTTATGTTTGAGTCAGTTTGTTTTTTGCTTACTTATTTTTTACAATCTTGCAGTACACAAATCTAGTCATGACTCTGATAAAAGTAACAGCGTGATCATGCTTTTACATGTACCTTAATTACCATTTAAAGTAATTTTCATGTCCATATACTACATACACTTTTTTTTTGAAAAAAAAAGAAATTTTTCCCTAATTGAGAACAAATTTGTTGAGTACTAATTGGGTTTTTTTTGTCTTTATCATTGTTTAATTTTAAGATTAACATTTTAATTTAAAAGATAGATCTGATCGACTGACTGTAACATTAAAACGCAACTAGCTATTGATGATTTTTTTTTAATTACAATGTTACATAATTACAATTTCTAAATGCAGATCTCACGGCTGCATGGAGACCAGAGAGTTTCTTACTCCAACAAGCTAATCTTACACTTAAGCTAAACTTCCTCCAGGTGCCTAAGAGGTCTTAATGGATTCTTGATGCCACCGTTACAAGTTAACTAAGACCTCTCATATGTATACAAGTTTCACCCCTTCAATGTGTGGTGAAGGTTAACCCAAGTTAAAACTTCACATTTCCTATAAATCTCACACTAAGCTAGGTATGAAACTACTATACAGAAATCTAAAAGAGTACTCAACAATTTTCAGGATATTTTCATAGTGTGCCACCGGACCCACTTGGATAATGTCTAATTTTACATAATATATAGTACTATGTGGATGTATAGGAGTAAGTTGCGACATGTATGCTGTAACTGTGTATATGGATACATGTTGAAGCAGATGCTTACGGATAGAGGTCTCTCACAGTACACTAATACCACTTTTCAAAGGAAAATAGATTATTAAGTTTACATGTTGACCTTAATTTTGCACAAAAGTTATACACATGTTGCAGGTTTTGCAAGCTCCTGTTAACGGATTATGGAGATAGGAAATAGATTCATAAGGATCCAAGCCTATAGAGTTTGTTCTATCAACTTGAACAAATTTTCAGAACTTAAAACAGTACTGGACAGCAGCTGCTACTAGAACCCAAATGGAGACTAGAACTATATAGGGTTTTTCTTTTTTCTTTTCATTTTCTTGTTCTTAAATTCTTCCAAAATATGAGCTTGAAGTGATCTGAACAAGATTTACTTGCGCTGAGAATGTTTTACTGAAAATAACATACACCTCTATTTAATCCAAATGCCTCTCTTCAATCCTTATGTGATTGTATGTTTTTTTTTTTTTTTTTAAGTAAGGTTAATTTCATTAAAAGTAGATCTCGAAATGGTTTTAGGAATCTCAAAATTATCATCATGCTTCCAATGGAATAAGAGGTTTTGTTCACTTCACCAGTAATTACACAGAAAAATTCCCACAAGCAACTAGGACCAGTACTGGACCACTGGTGGATCTGAGAATTGAGAAGAAAGAGATATCTTGCTTGATTCGATATCAATGGAAGAAGGAAAAAAAGTTGTTCAAATAATTGACCTCTTGATCTTGATTCCATTAACATGCCTTACTTGTTATCCCTATGATGAGGAATTCTTTGGAGTGTGGCTTCTCGATTGTTGTAAAGAGACCTAGAGAATTTATTGTTCTCTCTCTTCATTATTAAAGATTATAAATGCTTGTAACACATATTCTTGAGATTTTCTCAAAAGCTTTTTCTCAGAAACTTTTTCTCACACTCCATCAATTATTTTGCTGTTTAACTTTTCTTCCGCGATTGCTAGTGGGACTAGAACGAATTCAGGTTTTAATGAGCATCTTGAATGACTATGCCGTGAGTTAGATTGAAAGAATATTAATTTAATTACAATATAAATCTGTACTATCATATAATTCACACAAAAGGTTACGATACCATCACATTATTCATTTTAAAATGAAAAAAAAAATTCAATATATAAGTTAAGCTAATAAATCACATATAAGTGAGAGTCGAACCTAATCAATATATAAATTAAACTAATAATCCACATATAAATGGGAATCGAACTTAAGGTTTTGTGGTACCAAAAGTCTACAATACATTGGCGATGTTCAAAATAAATTTGTATGAGTTTAAATCAGTTTGTTTAAACATTTTTTTGTTTTGATAAAGTTTAAACAAACTGATTTAAACTTACTTAAATCTAATCTCAAACGTAGTTATGAGATTGCTACAAAGGGTAACTTACCTATATGTTTCTTTTGACAATGAACTACGTGAAGTATTGAGTTTAAATAATTTTGATTGAAAAATATTTATAAAAATTGAAAACAAAAATAAAAATATTTTTGTATAATAGATATATGGTACTCAAGAAATAATATTATATAACTATCTTGAACACATCACTTTTCAAATAATTCATTGGTTAATCAAAGTTAATGTTCTGTTAAATTTTTTAATTTAATAATTACATTTTTCGAATTAATATATTAATAGTTATTCTTTTTTTGTTGATTTAAAAAGTATTTAGCTTTGACTTTATTTTTGTATTTATTAGTACAGAATTTATTAGAAAAAATATTTATATTTTTTATTATTATTATTTCTATGATATAAAGTAAAAATATAATATAAACATCCTCTAAGCATTTTCATCCTATTAAAATGTGAAAGATGATGCTCTAACACGCTCCACAAATCACTCCAGGAGTTGATCACTTAGGTTTAATCCAATTCTAATATCTATGCCCTGTGCTAGTCATAAGCCAACGATACACATCATCTCATTTTCTTTGAAACTGCTACAAATGTAGAATACATTATTTAATGACTTAATCTATGTGGAAGCACATGATATTCAATGCTGAACTTGGGATATACTCCTCAGAATCATTTTCTGAGAACCAAGGGGCGATGATGTTTAGGTAAGGACTAGCTGGAATTCCTGCAGGCCACTTGTCAACCAACCTAAAACCAAATTGAGAAGCAGCTGACAGTAGAGCGCTGGTTCTTGTTCCTCTCCGATCCCCCTTTTGGATGAAATCAACTGTCTGGCAGTTGCAAACAAAGGCAAAATAGCTTCAGGGATGTAAGTAACATCTGTACCTATAATGACTTCAAAACCTCCACCATTTGCAACCTTAATGGCTTCTATATGGTCACTATTTCCCCATTCTAGTATCTTTGTAATCATTTTGGCCCGTAATGGAGGCCTAAGGTTTGTAGTAATAATTTGTGTCAATAGCTCAAGTGCCTTCATATCTCCATCAGTGGCAATCACAAAGTCAGCTGGTCCAACGGCAACCATAGAGCAAACGCCAGCACAGCCACATCCCAACTCTAACACCCTTTTCCCAGCAACAATACTTGGATTTCTTGCAAGGACAGAAGCCATCAAACGAGTTGATTCCCACAACATTAGTCCAGTTGATTTGCAGGTGTGCTGATACTCTATGGACAAAACTTTAATCTTGAAAGTGGAATCCCTAACCTTGACATCAATAAACTAAGAAGACAAAATACAGAGAACGATATTAGAACTGATGTCTTTGAAGAAATTATTAGAAATATGCGGAGTTCAGCTAATCATATAAATGTCCAATCCATAAACAAATTCAAAGTTAAAAATAAAAAAGGAGCAACTAATGCATTTCTTGTCCAAATATCAGTAAAAATCCACTACTTAGAACATGGTAATAAAAGTTTTCACTGACCCTTTGATCCTTTCCAGCAAACCTTTCCTGCCAATCAAGAGATATAGGATAAGTGCAAGGACAATAGGAAACCGCATCGTAAGGTTAAAAGGCTCAGATGGGGTCCATGGGGATAGTAATCAGTGAGGATATTTTCAAAATCACTCGAGAAAGAAAATCTCATCCAAAAAGAAACTTATTTATGCGGTCAACATTATTTTAGCCTGACAACTTTATTACTTGTTCTAAATCATGACGCACATACTGTTCTATATAGAGTGTGGGATTATTTTATAATTATCTAACTTATCCACTTTATTTACTAAATACAATGTATTCAGCACACAAGCGTAAGGACAAAAACATTTTGCAGACACCAGTTTCTTATAAACCAGAGTTAACTGACTGCAGCCTTTCAAAATCTAAAGCCAAATAATTTGCTTAACCGAAGAAGTTTGTGAATAAATTATCAGCAGACATATATATGTGCCTATGTAGACACACACAGCTGATCAAAAGAGCTTGTTAAGAATTTATAAGTAGGGTCACATGCATTGCAAGATTGTTAACTGAAACTGTGCGCACATAGAGAATTCCAGCAAAATGAATATTAGCAAAAGGAATGTGTAAAAGAAACACACTGCAGATCAACCTGAGCAAGGTCACCAACAGCATAGTCACGAAACAGAATGTAACCATTTGGCTGAAAAGGGAAACAAAAATATATGAGTTGAACCGAGACTAAAGATCTCATCTTCAGGAACACAGATAAGAACCCCATTTTATAATTGCAAATATTATATCAATTACCATGAGAACTTTTCTAATGTTCTGCAACATTAGAGGCATCTTCTCTGGGGACACTGCAGATAATACAAATATCTATTTAACAGGTCAGCTAGTTAATGTAAAGCATATGTCATGAGAAAAGCTTAAGCACTAGAACAAGTCACTTGACAACAAACTATCAAAGACAGCAGTTATCTACATAAAATGTTGAAAAAATTGTGTCCAATTCATGTAAACCTCATAAATCATAACTTTCATTCAAATACCATGGTCACAATATCAATTGAAGATGGAGAAATCTGCCTGCTAAGGTCATCAACGGTCAGGTCACAGACGAATGCACTAACATGATCAGTCTCCGTGAATTCTCTACGCATCTGCAAACGAGCAAAACAATCAATTCGATCATGCAACCCAATCAAACTACACTTCCAAATAATAGGTAAATTACTATCATTATAACAGCTAAAACGATCACTTTGCAACGACCAAAAGGATTCATCATAAAATCAAGAGCATACTAAGACACAGTTCACACAAACAATAAATTGAAAATTTATCACATAAGAGTCATGATCATATCATCATTATCAAATTTAGAGTTATTAATCTATACCATGTGCATGCTACAATGCAATTCAACAAGTCAATCCTAGATTTGTGTCATACAGAAGAATAAAACATGAGAAAAATTCTTAAATTTGTCCGGGCCAGAAAGAGAACAAGAAAACCAACCTTGACCAAATTAACAGCATGTGGGGAAAAATCACATGCATGAACAAAAATATCTGGGTATGTAGCAATCAAAGGAAAGATGGTGTTTCCTGCTCCACAGCCGACCTGCTTAACAACATCAGTTAAACTATAAGTATAGCAATGTTAGAGGAGCAGCTAAAAAAGAGAAATACAAAAGCATATCCTAAATGATTGAGAAGAAGGCAAGATCAAGTTACAAGTCTCTTGATCAAAGCACCATGCTTCCAAGTGACAGTAGAACATACACTAGACATTAGATCAATTAGCAGAGTTTCAGTATTTAATTTCAAATCAGTTAACCCATGTTCATGTGATAGATGCACCGCTATACAAATAAATAAAATTGTGGCATGAAAACAAATGGAGAAGGTCATTACTTGGAATCAACTACCCTGACTAACTTATCAACTCAAAAAACTACCATGACTAGAAAGTTTAGATCTCAGGCACAAAGAAGGTAGGCTACTTTTGTATTGAAAGAACCAAAAAGTTAAAGGTAGAGAAGGCATTGCTTGAAGGATGATATTTAGTGATTTACCTCCAGAATGACCTTGTTTCCTCCTTCCTGAAAAAAGAATTACTAGTAATTTTATGAGGGAATACAAGGACAAAGAAAAAAAAAGTACACAGACATATTCTTTCTCTTGACTCACAGAAAAATAGTGGCCCCATTCCTTGTCAAAGTAGTGACGATCTAACAAACAAACTTAGCCTGCCTTTGTGGCACGCTGCATGTGTGTGCGCTTGCATGAAAAGAAAGAGAAAAAACCTCTACAGAAGGGGGAAACTCCGGTGCTAGATGCAGAGTATATTTGCAACTTTTGAGATGTTATTTGCTGTTCCACAGAGTCTTGTGGATCAGAGGCCATCCCCTAATAAGCTACTTTTATGGGAAAACATATACAGAAAGAGCCTTTAGCTTAAAGTTGGGAGTTTACACAAACACAAGTCCTTTCTTCTCCAAAAACTATCATACATGCAGTTAAGAGAACTCTATACCAATAGAATACAAAACGAAAATAGCATTAAGCATGTGCGTCATAGAGTTTCATTCTCCATAACACATTAAGTATCATTATGAGAAATTGCAAACTACACTGCATGAAACAAAATATATTCATAAAATTTCATGAAAATAAATAAGATGACTGTTCCCTCCACACTCATAACATGTAAAGATTAATTAGCTTTTGTAAGCAGAAAGAAGCATTTCTTTACCCCAAGATTTTTGAAGTATCATGATTCATGAATACTATTTCACTATAATTTTATTTTTATTTCAGGATAAATTTTTTTCGGCTTCATTCTCCATAGAATTAAATATGTTTGTAACCGAAGGCTCTGGTTGTTTCTACATGCATATTGATGTCACTTCAATTACCTTTGGTACAAATAACAGCTCATCAAGGAAATAAATGGAAACTAGTTAAAGCAATTTCCAATTGACTATCATCAGCATAGGCATAATCCTCATTTTTTTCAATTACTGTTATCTGAAAAAAAATTAAAATAATTAATAAGAAGAAAAATATTATACCTGTTTTTTGCTTCACAATAGACATGCACACTCAGAGAGAGAGAGAGAGAGAGAGAGGGGGAGGGTTTTGAACTTCTATTGCTTACAGACAAAACGCAAAGTTCGGAGCTTCTGCTTCAATTTATGAAGAGAGTTGATTCGGTGAATTCTTTAGTGAAAGCGCACAATCTGTTAGTAGTTAGTTCCTTTTTTTTTTCTTCAGCTTATTAAAATGACAAAAAAACAGCCTTCCTTTCTTCTTTTTTCTCCTCCTGTTCCGTAGTTCAGAAAATAGATAGGAAAAGAAGGAAATGATATGAAGAGAAGAGAAAGTAGAAAAAACTGAGTTTTGATTGGATGTTTAAAAATTAAAAAAGAAAAAATTTAATACATTTTACAATTTTGTTTTTCATTAATATAAAAAAAAATATCGTAAAAATTGAGTTATAATAATGAGTACATTATAAAATTATCCCTCCAAATCCTATCAATTTGAAATATTAAAAAAAAAATTGAATATATACCCACTTTTCCTTTCTCTTCGTTTTAAAAAAACTTCACAAAAATAGATACATGCAACCCTTCTTTTCCATTCCCTGTCTCAAGCAACAGTGCCTACCGCAGAAGATGTTGGGAATTTTAAGCTTAAATAACTGTAGGGATGTGCTTAATACTCCAATGGAGAAACCATCATTCAAATTAAAACATCATAGCCTGATAAATAAATTTATGAAAGACAGTCCCCAAATGTGTTAGGAAACTCATTGTTCGTAAGTATTATCTATGACTGAATTAGAGCCATAAAATACTTTCTGCATTATTTCCATTAATACTGAATAAATAGGACATGAAAAAAACTCATTGTTATACTATTACACAGTATGAAACAATACTAACCCTATTGCTGTAGGCTGTGAAACAACCTCTTTATCTTTTCTTCTATGATACAATCCTATCATTTTAAAGTCTAACGAGCAGCATTTGAGATGATAGCTACAAACAAGGAGATCCAGATCAAAAAGTAAGAATAAAAGGAATGGAACACTGTAAAATTAAATGATAGGCCTTTTACAGAATTCAATTGCTTATGGGAGTGCCTCATGCATCAGCATGCTTCTCATCAGTCTGTAAAGTGGGACCGTTATGCTTCTTTTCCTCTGCATTGTCAATGTCATCCACTGTTTCTTCAACACTAGGTGTAACCCCATTTTCCACCGCAGGCAGGTCACCATTTTCCGATATGCTCTTTCCCCCTGTGTTATTAGCTGGTTTTGGGAGTTCTCTCGAGGCTGAAACCGTTAGCAGACGGCCAAGTCCATCATATAAATTATTTGCATCCATAATTAGAGCAGCTCCACCAGGGTAACAACGACTGAAGCACGTGGCACAATGTGGGAAAGCAACCTGCAAATAAGAGAAGCTTGTATTAGCACAAAGACCTTAAATGTGATTTATAGACAACTTGCGGATGGCAATGAGCTCAATTTCATAAGAACCACACCTCTATAAATGCTCGGCAAAGTGATAGGAAAAGTCCAGACTCATTTTGTCTGAGCATCCGTGTCGCATTGTACCTTAATAGAGAGTCAGAAACAGCCCGCAATCCCTTAATTAATTCTTGAGCAAGCACATGCTTCAAACTTATTGGGGCACAGGGACGTAGCTCATTCATTGAAGCAGATACACCTATGATTATCAATTGGCACCAAACAAAATTCAAAACTCTTTTAAACATTTTTTTTATTTAAACATAAAATATTAGTATATTACAATTTATAAATAACAGCACAGCAAAAGTAACTGCTTTTCAATGCAAGAACAGCTACTTTTCCAATTCAGGAATCTGGCTATTCTCCTCTGCTCCTATACTCAACCTGACATCTGTATGGAGTTAATTACTCCAGTCTCCTAATGCAATTTCATGAGGCGAACAGTGGTTGGAAATGGCATCAAATGTACTCATATTCTTGGTTGGGCCATGCTTGAAAATCTAAAGTGAGCGATGGAGCTTCATATGAATCCACCATCTCATGGTTTAAGGTTAAGCAAATCACAGTAACCAAAGTGCACAATCTGAAAAAATCAGTGACCAGAAAGCAGGTTGAGAAGTGTAGATCAAACTCACCATTAATGAACACTGCAAGAGGTGGATGCTCCATCAGATAAGATGGTGGAGTTACATCCTCCTCACTTTCTTCACTAAAACTAGTTGCTGGAAAGCCAACAGAAGGTAGTGGAACCCAGCGATGTGAATCCAACACTAACTGGAGGCAAGACATCAAGTAAGCAATCATGAATCATCAAGCAGTAGACTGCTTGCTGGAAAGAAACCTAGCAACATAATGGGTTATATGTAGCATAACTAACTCGAATTACACTACAGAACTTGAGGCCAGTATCAGAAGCAAAATTTTAAATTTTACCAGTTACCCACCTGAAAATTTTCAACTGCTGTACTCATGTTCTTTGAGAATAAGTTGAGAACTGCCCTGTAAAGTGACAAAGTTCAATTTTCATTGTGGCTAAAATGAGCACTTAAAAGGTATTTCATAGCACAAGAAAAACAAAATTAATATTTACTCTTCAAAAAGCGACGGAAGCAAGCCCCGAAAATCCAGCCCAACCCAACCAAGCCCCATAGCACAATACTGCCAATAAAAGAAAAGAATAGGGTCATTATAATCGTCATACTGCTCTCACTCTCTCTCCTCCTTTTTCCATTTTAAACGAGAAATAAGAAAAAGAGGAGGGGTTAAACTAAGAGAAGGTACAACAATTGGATTCTAGTCCTCAAAATGTCCTTATGCATCGAAGAAATAAATTTTAGATTACAGGCCTTGATTCAATTGGACAATTAGTAATATGCCAAAAAGGAAAAGGATATCTTTACAAGTGATAAGAAAAACAAATAATGAACTTCCTTGAAAAGTCATAAAATAGTGAAAAACTGTATTCAATTACATATATTTAAAAGACTTGCAAGAATTAGATGGTACGCAAAATTATAATCCTCACCATGCACTGATCAAGGATATTTGACAGGGATCCACCTTCCGTTATCTTTGGGAGCATAACTTTAAGAGTTTTCAGGTGTGAGGTAATTTGATGCATAGCCCAACTAAATAAAAGCCCACCATCATAATTTTCTTCACTTCCTGATGTATCATCAGCAAATATTGCTCGATATTGGTTAACAACATCGAACAAATGCATTCTATGACAGTTTATCATCCCTTTTAAGAAATCATAAGCATTTCTCTGGTCCAGATCCTCAAGAATTCCAGTAAGCCATGCCTCTCGGCATCTCAAAAACTGATACAAAGAATGATATCTGTCAGATATCAATACAAAAAAGACTAAAGACAAGCAAAACATCCACATTGCCAAATGCTCACTTCATGTTTTTCAGCACAACCAAATCCTCACTCCTCCAAAGGGGAAAAAATGAAAACAAACAGCTCTCATGTCACAAACCTTACCTGTAAACGAATTTCATACTCACTAAATACTCCTATTCGGCGTAAATATCCAATAATGCGGAGACATTCCGGTAACTGCAATACAAAGATGCATCAATATAAATGAATAGAGATCCAAATCATAGGACCAGATCAATCACACTGCATTGGATGAATATGGTTTAACATAACCTATAACATCATACCTGTATATTAGAGCGAAGTCTCTGGAGAAGCTGAAAAAGAAGTGATTGGGTTGTCTGCCTAACTTCTACAGCAAGTGCTTGAATAACAGGCAATCTTGGAGAGGGAGGCAAAAACTGGGTTTCAATAAGTTGCGTTTTATGAATTCAGTATACACAACAAAACTAGTTGGCGATGAAATAACATAGAATAACTTACTTGGGGTGCATGGTTGAAAGCTTGCAAACAAAGGCTTCTAAATCAAGGGCTTCATCATAATTTCCATTCCTAACACACCTGTGGAAATATGAAAATAATCGTTATCTGTAGCACTTATAACATAAACTGTGGCATTAACAAAGATAGCATTAATGATACTTGTGATGCATATAAAGGTTTCGACCAATCGAAAAAAATAGTACTATATACTTTCCTCAAGAAAATTAATTTGGTAGTGGTAGGTGAAATCTTTAAGGATAATGACATCTCAGTAGACTCTAAATCACGCAATATAATTTGTTTGTTAATCTAGCAGAAATATGATTCTTTTTTTAACCTAACCAAAGCAAAATTCAATAAAAGGAGTTCCCATACCATGGAATTTCCCCTCAAGTTTGAAATTTTTTTTTTTTAAAAAGGTGCAACAAATTGTCGGGAAGGTATAAAATCCAGAAAAAAAAAAGATGGGATCATGCAAGAAAATCGTTAATAAGCCACAAGCTTGCTCCAAATGAACAACTTAAACAGCAAAGAAGTGATCGACACAATCAGCAATAAAAATCCTTCCAAAAGTGGGTATAAAAGTAGACATAAAATGAAACTATATAGACTGCAGCCTCTTGGCCTAGCAGTCACCTCTGGATCCTCCATTTAAGAGACCCCCAGGTTTGATCCCCCTCCCCGCCAATATGCCAAAAAAATTAAACTATAAAATAATCCTACTACCCAGATCCTCAATCTCCATATAGGTCCCTTAAAGACCCTTTTAGTTGACTCATTCCAAAAGCCCAAAACAACTATATTGCAAGTAGTTGGCCCTACCAGGTGTCCTCATAACTAATTAATGTTTGAAATTACAGTCAGTTGAATCCTTAAACCTTTCTCATTATGAAATAGTAGAGCTCTCTCAATCACTTTTTAACAGCTTCTAGATTTCCTAATTCGTTTATGCACTTATATCACCACAAATTGTTCAGGCAGAAAATATGATCTTTATCAAATATTTAGTGCCAAAAGCATACAGTAAATATACAGCATATATTATCCTTGGTTAAATGGAACTGTGGGGAAATTAAAGGAAAGAAACATCTAGCTCCAAAAAAGATCCACAACCCTGACAAACTCCAAAACGTGGCTGCATTATGATAGCAAGACTAGAAGACACCTAAACAGTATTTCTCAATGAAGATATGGAGCTCACTCAGTTTATTATCAAGAATACATGATAGATTTTTTTAAAGTAAATATGTGCTACATGGAATTTTTTTTATAAGTACTACATGACAAACTTCACATGAAATTTGTGGTGTCAGGTGTGTTGGCCATTGAGTGAATTTTAACAAATAACTTTTACAATTTTGTCAAACACATACGTGTCCATAAGCTGAGGAATTTCAAGCAAGTCAAGCAAAGTACTGTGATTTGCTAGCAACGTCTGGTTCATCTTCCTCTTCTCTATAATCTCTTCAGCAGATTCGATGAACTCTGTGCAGCCAGATGTAAGTTTTGGGATCTCACTTATCTGCAAAAGAAGAAAAAAGGAAAAGAAAGAAAAACTCAATACCAATATAGCTGATTCAATAATATTCTTCAATGCTAGTACCAAAGTATTAAAAACTCAACATGGACAACTACATTGTATTATAGTTTGAATCTAAGACTTGCGATAGTAAGTAAAAACAAAAGAGAGCAATACAATGACATATTCAAAACACAATTGAATTCCAAGAACGCCAGAGCAGATTCTCATAACTTCAGATTAGGATCAGATCCATGTTTTTTCTCACCCTCACAGCTGCTATGACAGTAAACTCTCTTGCTTGAAGTGGTGCTTCACTAGCTAGAAGAGCTTTAACCATGTACTGAGTAATTTATGTGTTCTAATTCCATTGATGTATATATCACCCTTCTTAGTACTATACACATTCATTAGCAAAAGAATTTCCTTTCTAGGGATCTAAATTATTTAATCCCAGAGTAACTCTTATAGAGACACTGGGAATACCATGAAGCTATAATTTCTTACCTAATTAACATTCCCTATAGAAGATGATTACTAATTCTGAGATAATCAAAGATATCAAACAAAAACGCATGGCATGCACTTCTCCTAACACATGTTCATAAAAATTGAGATCCTCATTAGAACTCCTTTCCAATTGAAAATTTTCCTCTAGACTAACATGTCCTATAGTTCTGAAATATTCAACAAGGCACAGACATTAGGCATCTTATCTGATACAGTAAAATGTATGTTTCCTACTTGAGATTTGAAACCAAATAAAGATTTTACTGCAATTTGCATTACAAATCAAATTAATGCACACAATTCAACTACCATAAAAGTATAAAAAAACATAAGCGAGATATCAAATTGAAATGAATAAAAATTGCAGTTACCAGGGATTCGAGATGTTTATCGATAGAAGACACTTCCTCTCGAATAGCAAGCAATGCATCAGCTGCAGCAATGAAGGCGCGGTAATTCCCCACTGCCACCTCTTGCATTTGCCTCTGAATCCGCTCGGCATCTACCCGAAGAAGCTCCGGTTCCTATTAAACATGAGAAAATTAAGCAAAGAAGTTAATACTTACCTAAGCACTGAAATTACAAAAGATTAAAACACGATCTCAGTGCCAAAAACTTCAGTTCAATCAACACGTACACGCATAGATAGAAAGAGAGAAAGAGAAAAGAATGAAGAGACCTTGTGGAGGCGATCGAGAGTGAAGGAGAGGAGCTCAGAGACGTAAGGTTGTTGTGAGCCGGAGGCGAGAGGGAGGAGACTCGCCACCGTTGGTGATGATGATGACGTGTCCTCTCCATTTTCTGATTCCATTGTCGTCTTCCTTTGAGAACTTCAATCCAATTAGGGTTTTGGATCTTCTCGCCGAGACTCAGATCCAGAATCTGGATCGCATAATTGGCGAGTTACACTTTTAAGCACTAAATACTGGTTTGTGAATAATGTGGAGCTGCTTTCGGTTTTTGGAGTGGTTGCCTGTTTAGATCGAGAGACTGTAGATTTCCTGTAATGACTTTCTTTTCTTTTTTCCCTTGGTTTTTTCTTAAGGTAATTTGGATTATGGATGGAAGGGAAGACCAAACCTAAGATTATTGGGCCAATCCAAACCCAAACCAAATATTAGCCCACAATTCGGGCTAGTAATTGTCGAGAAGAACGTGCGAGCCTTTTAGTGGTCAGATGTATACGACACCGTTTCGTTCTCAGATTTTTAGATTGTTGTTTAAAATAGAGATGACAATTCACAGCTTTTTTCAGGGTTAGTTAATTCTATTAGTTTAATTTGGTATAGATAAAAATAAATAAGATTTTTATAATTATAAATAGTATTTCATGGTTTTTAACTATTACGAATTCATATTCGGATAGCAAAATAACTAAACGGATATAAAAATGGATATGTCAAATTTATTAGGTAACTTATTCGTTGTCATTCCTAAATAAATAGTGATGTTATAATTCACGATTTTTTCATAATTACGGATAATATTTTATGATTTTTAACGGTTATGAGTTTGAATTCAAATAATAAAATAACTAAATAGATACGATATGATAATGGATATGTTAAATATTACAAGTAACCTATTCATTGTAATTCAAAACAGATGGTGAGAACAAATTTAATTAACAACTTCCCAGTAGAGACTTATCACTCCAATTCCAATCTGCAAGGAAAAAGCATTGCTGCTTTAATGAAACCCGTACCGGAGACTGACTATTATGGGACTTTCTCATGTAGAGCGAAAACATGTTGCATTTACTTACTAACTATGTTACATAGATTAGTCACTTTACTTTATCGTACCTGTGATAAGAGTTTGGGTATGACATTTAGAAAATTTAAATTAAAAAAAAGTATTAAAAATTATAAAAATAAACGAGTCTGATACTCAGATATATACCCGTGTCTAACATTTACACTCGAGTTTATACCAGTGTTCATGTAACATAGGCTGCTAACTTCTTTGATCTTAATTGAAGGGCAAACTATTTCATGATGTCAAGAAAGTTATGATCATAATAACCTTCCTGGCTTGTTCATTGTGAAAAATGAACCAATCAATGCAGGGGAGAATAATAGAAAGAAAATAATCTCTCTTTTCATGTAACAAAAACCTGTACTACAATTTATTTCTAAACATTGAGAAGGGAAACAAAAAAGCTGCTAAATTTTATGAACATCACAAAGCAAGCACCTTGGCTTTTAATTTCTACAAACCTTTAGACCGCCATAATCTTCAAACACCTCATAACATTTTCACTCCCCCATCTATAACCAAAAAATTTACAAACTTACCAACAACAATAGAGCAACACAACATTGAAGAACAATAATATAGGTAAAAAGGAAGCATGAAAAGAAATAGAAGAGGCTTGTGAGGCATAGAAGTAGTAGTATGGATAGGGGTAATTATTTTGTCCTTGACCTGATGATGGCACTTGTTGACTTGAAGGTGGTTTGTTGTTCTTAAAGGGAGGTGGAGAATTGCCCCATGGTGAATAAAATGAAGGCCCCGGTGTTGGTGGCGAAGGAGGAGGTGGTGGTGGGGAGTGATAGTATAATTTTGGCGACGAGTGGTGAACTGGTGGTGATTGTGTCTCTTTTGGTGGAGGTGGTGGTGAACAAATGACTGGACATGCAGAACAATCACTGATGCAGAATACTCCCGTTTGATCTTCAGATGCTACTTTCGCAACCATGATCATACTCATGACGATTACCCTTGAGAGCATAACAACCCATTTTCTTTTTAGGGATGTTAAATTTTTTCCATGACCCCTCTGCATTGCAATGTCATAAGCTTGAAAAGAACCCAAGTTATGATTTTTCTGACTTTAATTAAATGTAATACAGAAATTTGTTTCACTTATCTACTCTGTGACTTTATAGAGACGCAGCCAAATGAGACCTAGATAGGTGCCTTTACCTTCTATACATGCGTGTGTATGGCTCTTCAAAAAGTTTGATGCTTGCTTAATTCTTTGATAATGGTAATGCGGTGTCCTGCTGTAAAGTGAAACATTTACTTCCTCATCTCATCTTTTTGTCTTTGAACTTTGATATCTAAAGGCTTGGATTTAAGTAGGATAAGAAAGGAATGAAGGAATAGAAACCAGGTAACCATGGATAGGAAGAGAAACCAAACTAGGTCACTTTGAAGGCTGAGAGAAGTTAAAACATATTCAATTTCAATTTTTTTTTTCTTTTAAAGCTACCTGAAAATTATTATAGGGATAGATCTTAAATGTCTTAATCCTATTTTAATATTTGAAATTAAATACTAATCAAATACTATGACTTAAAAACCTTATTAAAATATAAAAATTCATAAAACTCAAAATACCTATAACATTTCATAATTACTAAATTATCCCCATATCTTAAATTAAAACCATTATCTTTGTTCTTCCTTCTGTAAACCATCACAATGCCAATAATTTGAAAACCTACTGCCAACTTAAATTGAAACCCAAAATTATCCTTTTGTTACTTGGAATTAAATTGAACTTGAAGGGGGAAAATAAACATGATTGGTAGGGGTTTTTGAAAACTATTTTCAGTATTTAAAAACTCATTTTTCATGTTTGACAAACAGTTTTCAAAAGTAATTTTCTAAAACTGTTTTCAAAAACTGTTTTCTGAAAATCCCAAATTGGTGTTTTCTGATATAATTTTCGAAAAATAGTTTTAAAATTAGTGTTCATTTCTCTATTTCGTTCTTCCTCCATGGTATATAAAAATATTAAAATTTTAAAAATAAAATAATATTGATTATTTTTAAGTATTTAGTAAATATGAAAAATAAAACTAATATAGATTTTAAATTTAAACTCAAAACTAAAAATAATTACAAGGTGTATAAAACAGTTTTCAAAATAAGATTATCCAAACAACATTTCACTTTCGAGTTACACTTATCCAAACATGTTTTCTTCATCATAAAACTGTTTTCAATTTTCATTTTCGAAAATAGTTTTTGAAAATTGAAAAAAAAAAAACTGTTACTCAAACATGCACAAAATATTTGTGTTAGGAATGTTATATGTAATAGGTTTGCTTTTTTTTTTTTTTTTTTTAAAGAAACATATTTGTTTGTTGATTATGATTTTTTTTTTAGACCAAAGGCAATTTGTAATTTCCACAGAGAGAGATTGGAATACTTTTAATATTTTTTATTCAAAAAAATCTTATGCGTGTGATCTGGGCAAAAGTCTCTCGTTGATTGGAGCACTTGAATCGATTGCCTCTATATTATTATTGTTTGTTTGAATAAGGATGATTAAAGGTACATTCGGTGCTGATTGATATTGCTTGTGTGGATGAGGATAGCATACAAGATTGGACTAACAGGGACCAGACATAATGAAGTTTAGATGACATTTCCAATTAACTTTTGGAAATGTTGTCTTATTTCAAACATTTAGCTGATAACATCATGATAGTAATGTGTCTCTGTACTTGTTGGTGAACCATGTAAATTAGATACAAAAAGTATGATAAAAAAGTTGAGGGAACCATTCAGAGGCGTAATTGCCTTTGAATGATATGGTTAGACAATGGCGATAACTTATTTTATAATCTGTATGGAGCTCTTAACATGTATTTATACTTGAATTCTTTCATTTTCATGGGAGGGGAATCCTAAGCAAAACTTGTTTGAGAACAACATTCTTACTTTTTCTTATACCTTTCTCCCCACATAATTCACCTTTGTGGCATCAATTCTTTCCTTACTGACATACTTTGCACTTTGCACTTTGCGCTTTCTCTTTGTTTTAACCTTTTCTTTCAGGCTTGGGTTATGGATCTCCTTTTCCATTGCAGTCTCTAGAGAATTCTTGTTTGAATGAGGATATCCCATGAAGTTGCCATTTATTAAGAAATAATTGGTGCACCATCTTGAATGGCTTACTATTGTAGTTCTATTTTGGTTATATTGATCATCCCACTTCCTGGAAATCTCAAACCCTTTGGATTCTAGTAAACAAATATTTGCAGTCTTCTGAGTCTTCTCAAGCTTCATGAAGAGTTATCGTATAATACACACTGCATTTGATTAGGCTATCATTGAGTTCAACATTATTGTATACTTTGAAGTTGGCCTACTTGTGAGAAATATACCCTGTAGGAAACCTTTTTGAGGATTTATAAAGAAACACACCCTAACTTGATTCCGAAGAAATGCTTCGAAAGTTAGCAAAAGCTTTTTTTTTCCTGGACGTTCATATTGATTTTGGCACATCAGCAACATATTATTCACTTTATTGGGTTTTCCTTTTGGATTGTAGTTTAATTTTCATAAATAAGGGTTGTTTCATCTTATAAGTCGGTAAGCATGTTAATACGCATCACTGT
This sequence comes from Bretschneidera sinensis, assembly GCA_023935145.1. Lineage (NCBI taxonomy): Eukaryota > Viridiplantae > Streptophyta > Magnoliopsida > Brassicales > Akaniaceae > Bretschneidera > Bretschneidera sinensis. The sequence goes on from CM043701.1 coordinate 13,653,422, forward strand.
GAAAGGAGATAACAAAAGACAAGTTCAAGCGTGCCACAACAAGTAGAACCTTCCTTTAACAACAAGTAGAACCTTCCTTTAAGGCCCTTCTTGTTATAATGGTAGAAAAGGAGAAAACAAAAAACAAGAAAGAAAATATGTGTTTGTTTCCTCAGATGATACTACGCATCACTGTGAATGTAAGATTGACAAGAACTATGTTGAGAAAATGTTACATAAAATGAGATTAAAAAAAAGCAGCTACCACTAACTTAGTCTCTTAAATGGAGGAGTCTCAAGGAAAAAAAAAGTCAATTTCTGATATCTTAAGAATTTAATAATTGTTCTTAACAAAACGGCTAGCTTTTTTTTTTTTTTTTTTTTTTTTCATGCTGTAAGCACAGAAATAATGGAAATTTCTGGATACATTTCCAGTAGGACATTTTCAAGCACTGAAGGGAGAACTAAACTCTGGACGTACATCACTGGTATCCTTCCATTTCTGTATTTTCATGTTCACAAGCATTTCCATCTGTTTCTTCAAAAGCAAGCAACTTTTTCTCCGCGTTGTTGATTCTCTAAATCCTGTTAATTAGGGTTGAATTCCATTCGCAACCAAAACTATTCTTTCGGTTGGGTATTCTAGTTAGTTTCAGATTCTGCATCTGGAATCTTACATATATCATCCTGGTAATTCAGCATTGAAAAAGTAATGAAACAGCTTAGTTCGCAAAAACGTTCCTAAAAATGTTGTCCCTGCATATATGTTTTAAGCCAAACACACTACTACACAAGTATCTAACAAATTGTTCTTAAAATAGTTGAAATGCATCAGGTTTAGTGCATATGAGGAGTATGTGTCATACCTGACTTGCATTTGATATCCTTGAATGTGAACTTGATGCAGGAGAATTTGGCACACTGTTGCGACTACGACTACTGTGACTACTATTACTACTGTTGTGCCCATGGCTTTGATGATGGCCACGACCGCTACTTGGTTCGTTGTTATTTCCAACGTCTCTTAATCGGTTAAGCTCTGGCACTATAACTGTGCAAAGATCAGGCCTGTCCTTCTTCCTCAGCTCTGCACATTGTAGAGACAATTTAGCAAATGATAAGGCCTCTTCAACCGGCCAATCTGGTACTGCTTGGTCAAGCATCATGGCAAATGTTCCTTTTTCAATGGCCTTCCCGACATGGTGGGTAAGACCCATTGGAGACTTAGCTGTAATGATTTGGAGCAGCATTATTCCCAGTGAGTATATATCTGATTTGGTAGTTAACATTCCTGTTTGTTGATACTCAGGATCTATGTAACAGAATGTCCCTGCAGCTGAAGTCATGTGATATTGTGTGACACTATTAGCTACAGATGGAGGGACTAGCCGTGCTAGGCCAACATCACTAATTTTGCTCACGTAATTCTGATCTAAGAGGATGTTAGCTGGCTTAAGATCCCGGTGCACAAGAGGCTCTGGCTTTGCTTGGTGAAGAAATAAGAGCGCAGTCGCAATCTCAGCTGCTATTGTGAATCTTTTCCTCCATGAAAGTGGTGGGGTGTTGCCTCTTCGAAACAGTCGATCTTCTAAGCTGCCCTGGTTCATGTATTCATATACTAAGCATCCAAACTCAGGGCAGGCACCCAGGAGAAGGACCATGTTTGGATGTCTAATGCAGCTCAGAACCTCAATCTGTAGAGGTTTATGTTTCACAGAAGAGAAAATTAGATTGGCCATTAACACAATGTTATACTATCTCCTAAAAATCATACATTAGGGTCCTATTTGAACCTTCTATTGATTTGATAGAGAATTTTTTTATGGAAATGTTGTATCCTATTTAATTTATTCCAGGAGACAGACTTCCAATAGATAGAAGTAAGCAGATTGAAGAAAAAGGGTGTGGATGAAACCAATATAGCACTTACCTCCTGCTGGAATTGCTTCTTCCCTTGAGCAGCATCAGGTCTTAAAACTTTGATGGCCACAGGGGTATGATCAAGTTTGCCTTTGTACACAGGTCCATATCCACCTTCACCAATTTTATTTGAAACTAAGAACTTTTCAGTAGCTTCTTCAATCTCCTCTATGGTGTATTTTCTGTACCGGACATCATTATGTGCCAAAGCAGTTAATGCACGGTCCTTCTCTTCTGCCTCTCGCTTGGCTTTCATTTCTGCTTGTCTTCTTCTCTGTGCTTCCATCTCTGCTATCTTCTGTGCTTTCCCAGCTGCTTCAATGGCAACTTTGCATTTAGCCTTCTCCATCTCTGCAATGTTAAGAGCTGCCTCTTCAGCAAGTCTGGCTCCCTCAAATCTCCTAACCTCCTCCATCTTCCATTGATGAAGCTCATTTGCCTGATACAGAACATTCAGTGTCACAAGCCTCGATTAATTTCCAGTTGCAATTACCCATCACCAAGGACAGCATTTCAACATCCTTGTTTTTCAAAAAAAAAAATCCTCCCAAAGCTAAACAAACAATATATGAAATAAGTTTTACAAAACTGTCATGACTATCATGAAAGTATTTCTAATAGTTAGTCAAAAAATTAACATTTTAATGTGCTCCATTTTTTTTTTCTTTTCGCAGAATTTGCTTATGATCACACTACTTGGTTATTCCATATTAGTTAAAAACCATTTCCTGATATCATTGATCCAACAGTGCATTACAAGTTTTATTATTTTAAGATTTTGGATGGAGATCAAGTGACTTCTACTAAGATTGAAGTGAAGAAAAGCAATTTCTTCCAATTATTCAGTGCTTTCCATAAGAATACTGTTGACAGCACCTTGGAAGGTTCTCTCAGCAACAGAAAAGGCAACTGATCGATGAGTTTTTAATTTGTAGAATGATAGTATAAGGTTACCTTCTTTTTGGCAGTGAGCGCTTCTTTGCAAGCTGTGCTGTACATGTCCATGGTTTGCTTAAGTTCAAGCCTTAATCTTTTCATCTCGGCTTCTATATCTTGCTGCAATTCACATTCATAGTATTTGATGAACATGAATAAATTACTTTTCTTTCAGGGTTATGATAAAAAACGTCAATCCAATACTCCACATTAAGTTGGATTTAACTTACTGCAGATTGTGAATATGATGATTCCTTGGGAGAACCCGGTGCAACGGAGAAATCTAAATTCTGGTCTGAGATATCTGTCGATCCCATTGCAAGAGCCCCCGGAAAATCGTTATCATCAGAAAAAGAATCATAGCTCGCTGAATTCCTCTGCCCCCGGACTTGCAAATCAATAGAGTCCAATGACGTATTGCTTGCAGAGCTTCTTTGTTTTTCTCGTGCTGGCCCTTTATTGAGATCATCCAAGGACAATCTCTCCAATCCTGCACTTTTCCTAGGTCGCGATCCTCTGTTGAAAGCTAACATTATAGATTACTTGCTATATACAATAAGTAAGAGCATTATAGATAAATTGATAGACTTGAACATTTATACTTTCTACAATAAATGAGCAATCATTTTACAATGCAATGCTAGATTTTGACAGTTACCCTTCACTAGGAACTTGATCGATGGTACAATTAGTAAAGTTAAGTCTCCTACCTGATTCCATCATCTTGTTCACCATCAGACAGAACCTGAGATTGAATTCCGGGCAAGGGTACTCTTGATGAGGTAGGAGTATTAGCAGCAGGCCGTTGAGCCGTTCGGACTGACATTACCTTCCCTTTAGAAATCACATACACAGAACAAAATTCTGGTGCTGATTTCATTAAGCTAGTTGGCACATCATTTGGTTTGAACATGAGAGACCTTGCAAAAGCATTCTTTGTTGATGCACCAACGACGATGCTTTTGATTAAGTTTTTGCTAATATACTCCAAGAGTGCTCTGGGAACATCATTATCTTCAAGGATACTCTCCTTCAATTGAATCTGAACTCAGAAAATCAATTATGATATCAGCTAAACTTCTGCACCATGTTCCCTAAAAATACTCTATATATTACGCCCTTCTCACATTGCCAAAAGAAAAAGAACAAGAAAAAAATACCAAATATCATGGCCTAATAATGACATTGATCATCCACTTGAATGAAAACATTCATCAAGCACCTAATGGAATTAGATTGTTTAATGTTATTTGATCATCAATAGGCATATATTAACAACATTTAAATGTTAAGGGCGGGCGCATTCATTTGTAGAAAATTCATCATTTTCTAGAAACCTTTTTCCCTAAAAGTGCCTTCAAAACGCAAACTTTTTTCTGGAAAATTTTCTACAACTAAACATTCTCAAAACGAAAAAAAATTTCTGAAAAAAAGTAAAATTTTATGCAACTAAACGCACCTAAAGATTTCAAAATGCCCCCAAAAGGGGAAAAAACAAGAAGAATTTTTACCCCTTTACGAGCACAATATCCCCGGTAGGGAAGGAAAAGCTGATTCAAATCTTCCTGCTCTGCATGCGCATTACTTCCATTGGCAATCTCTGCATTACTCTCTCAACAACAACAACAACAAAAATCAGAACAGTTAACCATTCCAATTTAGAATCTAATTTCTAATTTACTATATATTTATAATTGGCAATGGACAATTAACAGGAAGAATGTGAAAATATATGAGAAAGAGTGTACCTACGCTGTTGATTAGTAATAATATTGTTTCTGTAGGGCTTAACATGGGCCAAGATGATTAATGGGTCGCTAAGAACAAGATGATCAATAGCCCAACGAACAGCATATTGGCTGGTTTTGTCCTTGTCAATAGCCACCACAATGGTGTTCACCCGTGGATTATTGCTATGTTCATCAAATGGAAACTGAGGAGCCATCAATTAATCGGAATACCAAATGACACTAAATTAAAATCAAAGAAGCTGTCACCACCACCAATGGCAGCCCCCCCACCTCCACAAACCAATGATCGAATCCAAAGGAAATGAAGATTGAAAGAGAAAGAAAGACACTAAAGGGTAAAGCTTCTCTCTGTTGCTGTTTAGGTGGAACCGGAACCCTGTGTAAGCTAATTACAACAAAAACAGAGCCTAATTACTTTGAGTTAAATATGTGTCTCTCCTCCTTGTACCTGTTTTAGACAATTTTGACCAACCCATTCTGCAGCCTCTACCTCTCCCTTTAATTAGTATAATTTCGTGTATCAAAGGAACAAGATTGAGGAACTTTTCTTTTGGATAGGTTAACATTTGACTTATTGGTCAAGGCAAAATTTTGTTTAAATATTTAGAAAAAATATACATTTGTATTATAACAATTCATAAGTCATGGGGATTCGGATTTGGTAATTTTGACAAGTAATTGTTTTCAATAATTCATAATTACATCAATTTGATTAGTAATAAGTTGTTAAATAGTTCCGGGTTACAAGTTTGAGTTTTAAAAATAGAAAACAAATAGATTTGAATAATTGAGTAACTAAATGATTTTAATTATGAATATAACACGGTCATTATCATCCATATTTTTTTTAATAGTTTATTGTTTTTATATGATTGTTTTTTTTATAATAAATTCACCTCTTTAAAAAAAGAAATTTTAACTGTTTCCCTATTAAAAGAAACTTTAACTATGGTTAATGCTACAAATATTTTTAGGTTATAATTTATCTAAAAGAAATGGATAATTTATCAAAGGTCCCTAAATTATGCTTCTATAGCATTTAAATCTCTAATCTACCAATTAGCCGTGAGGGGTCCTTAATCTATTGATTTTTAGCAATCAATTTCTTTACCTCAGTTTTCATCCAATTTCCTTCACACCGTTAAGTTAATTCATTCCAATACAACAATTCTATTTCACATGAGGAGAAAATCAAAACAAAAGAGAAAGGGCTTGGAGGCTTAATCCCAAAGAAATTAATAGATGGAGGGCCCCTAGTGCCAAATAGATAGATTAGGGATTTAAGTGTTATCAGTATATAGTTCAAAGACCTTATGGTACAAGTATCCCCAAAAAAACATTAAATAAGCCTGATTTTCCATTTACAGAACAAACGACGTCGGCTTAAACCACCACTGTCCACTAACGCTCCAACCCCAGAAAAAGAAAATAACTCAAATGTCAAGAACTTTCTGGATCCGATTATCCGAACAGATTCGCATAAACCCTTTAACCTGATTCAGACAAAACCGCAAACGCCTGAGAAATCGCGATCTAAAAGAGGGGGAGAGAGAGAAGATGTCAACGGTGTACGTGCTAGAGCCACCGACGAAGGGGAAGGTAATAGTAAAGACCTCTCACGGGCCACTGGACATCGAGCTGTGGCCCAAAGAAGCACCCAAGGCCGTCAGGAACTTCGTGCAGCTCTGCCTCGAAGGCTACTTCGATAACAACATCTTTCACCGCATCATTAAGGGATTCCTCGTCCAGGCCGGTGACCCCACCGGTACTGGCACTGGTAATTTCCCTTCCTTTTCACCTTTTTTTATAAATCTATTATGTGTGTATCTATCACTGTTCCAAGTTTGTTATCCTGTTGTTGTTTATTGCCTCATTATATATGCCCAAATTGTGTTCTGGTAACTTGGGGGCTTTATTGTATTTTAGATTGATTTTTGAGTGGAAGGCTGATTGTTAAGTGCTACTTCAACAGTTGATCACTATCACTATTCCTAGGATATGTATTCTGGTAAAAATAAGAATAATATTGGAAATGTTGAAGTGGTGGAAGAGATTGTTATACAGAAAAGCAAAAACTATAGTTTGGGTAAGTAAAACATCATTTCCAGGCATATTTTTATTCTTTGGTTAGTTAAAGCTGAGAGGAAGATGGCAAACTAGGAAATTATAAATTGAGAGAAAGAGCTAAATATGGAAACCATTTGTATTTTCTGTAACAATAAGGAAGAGGACATGAGTCATTTATCTTTTTGAGTGCACTTATTCTGATCTTGTTAGGAAAGAGATTAGAAAGAAATGTGGTATTCACGTGATTCAGTGGGATGCTGTGGTTGAAGGGAAGAACAGAATATTTCAGGGAAAAAAAATTCAAGTCCTCAAACAATACAAATAACCATCTTTTTCTCCACTGTGAAGTAGCCAAACAGCTTTGGAATAATTCTTTTGGTATTTTGGTGGGATTTGAGTTTGTCCATCTGCTCTAGAGGGCCTTATTTTTTACCAAATTTTGGGGTTTTGGAAGGAGTAAGCAACAAAAGATTTCACGGCAATGTGTTCGGTTTGCTATTCTTTGGGTATTTGGAAAGAAAGGAATGAGCAGAGATTGTTCCATAATGGTGTGTCTGCTTTGGGATATGATTGTTTTCCTTTCTTCTCTTTGGGTTTCAGCTACAAGAGTTTTTAGAGGTAATTCTTTGAGCGATAAGGAGAGAGCTTGGAGGGCTATTTTGTTGGTCTCCTTTTTTCTTAGGAGAACTCTTTTTCCTCCTCTTTTGTACTTTTTTTTTTCTCTTAATGAATTTATTTTTTTATAAAAAAAAAAATTTAAAGCTTGGCTGGAGCTGTTCGCAAAAATTTATCTATATATTATAATGAAATTTGAAGGAGAGCATTAATGGAAGATAATGAGAGTCCAGCAAACTGTGAAAGCCATTAAAGATCTTCTGTTTCTGTTTGAATGTGTTAAGATTAAACGTGTAGTTAGGGAACAAAACTTTATAGCTAATTCTTTTGCTGGTTGTACTACTTTGATTGGTTCATACTGAGATAATGGATAGTCATTCCCTCCTACAGAGGACAAAGGTCTAGTTGATACGGATGAAAAGGTTTATGTGTACTGTTGTTAATTCTTTTCGTGACTATAATTCATTTGTTTACCAAAAGAAAAGGGTTTTGAGTGGAGCATGAATTAACAAAGAGAGAATGTCAGTACAAATAAAATTCATTTCTTAATGAGTTTGGCTAACTACTAGTAATTATTTGGATTTTAAATTTAAATAAAAATAGGGTGTGACTGATGAGGTAAATTATCGCATTATAGGTAGATAGGTGTTCTTGAGTTCTGTAGTCATCAATGACATTTAGTTTATTCTTACAGTGATTCAAAGTTCACCTTTTTTTTTTCCTTTTATGCAGGTGGGGAAAGTGTATATGGAGGTGCATTTGCGGATGAGTTCCATTCACGTTTAAGATTCAACCATAGAGGCATAGTTGCAATGGCAAATGCTGGCTCCCCTAATTCGAATGGGAGTCAGTTCTTTATATCTTTGGATGAATGCAAATGGCTTGACCGGAAGAATACCATTTTTGGGAAGGTAGTGGGGATTTCTCAGTAGGCTAAAAAATCTAAAAATTCACTAGCGCAATTTTGGTGCCTTTCAAGAAGTCATTTATTTGTTTTCAGGTGACTGGAGACTCAATTTTTAATCTTCTGAGGGTAGGCGAGGTTGATACTGATAAGGATGATAGGCCAGTGAACCCAATCCCAAAAATATACTCTGTTGAGGTAGGTGTTTTCGATATGTTCTAAAATGTCTTATGCTTAATATTTCATTGCAGTTATTGCTTGTTTTTCTGGTATTTCAACTTTCTCAGTACATTCTTTTTCATATCAGCATACATGATTATTTCTTTTTTTTTGATAAATAGCATACATGATTATTTCACTTATCAAAGAAAGAAAAGGCATACATGATTTTTCCTTCTCTTGGCAATTCTATGGTATCAAAGCTAGAAAAATGATTTACCAGCCAGTTTTATTTTAATGAAATCTCTGCTTTAGGTTTTATGGAACCCTTTTGAAGATATAGTTCCTAGAGCACCTGCAAGGCCATTAATCCAACTTGCTGCTGATACTGAGACCAAAGAGTCGAAGAAGAAAGCTGTGAAGTAAGTCTCCCCTCCCTTCTAAGTAATGGAACATCATCATTTGGTAATATTAAGGTCAGTTGGTTTATCATCTTGTCATTGCTCTTATTATTTAAGGTGCGTGTGTTATGTTTGCACCATATAGAAAGCTGAATTTACTTTCATTTGGAGAAGAAGCTGAAGAAGAGGAGAAGGAATTATCAACTGTAAAGCAAAAAATAAAGAGCAGTCATGATGTGTTGGATGATCCTCGTCTCTTGAAGGCAGAAATTCCAAGTAAAGAACTGGTAATAATCCAGTTTATATTCCTATACCTTCCTATATCCTTTTTCCCTTCCTCTCTAGGTAGGGTGGTGTTCAATCGATCAAATACAAACATAAATGCAACTTACTTAATCTGTGGTTTTCATAAATCATTCTTCAAAATGCCTTTTGGCTTAGTTTAGATGTATTCTGATTATCTTATACTGTTCCTGGGAAGTTGATGGCGAACCTTATGCTTCATTTAGACATGTTAATTATTTATTGTCTTTGTCGTTTGATAAGCAATTAATGATTTATTACATCTTTAAGACAATTTTTTTCAATGCAGAACTCAACTGAAGCTAAAATAAAAAGGGATGTCCAGTTATCCGTTAGAGAAGCTCTAAGCTCTAAGAAAGAAGGATCCCAGAAAGATATGGAAGCTGCATTTTCTAATTCTCTTGAGCATAGCGATGATAATGATAATGAGGCCAACTTTGATGCAAGAATGAGGCGGCAAGTACTTAATAAACGGAAGGAAATGGGAGATGTGCCATCTAAACAAAAGCTGCACAATGGTACCTATATTGGAGATGTTTGGGTTTGTATTTAAGCTAGCTTACTTTAAGGTAACTTAAATATAAACCCAAACATGGCCGTTATCTCCTTTTTTCCATCTATTTAATTCTCATACAATAAATGTTCGATTTTAATATTTTCTTACTTTCTTGACTTGAAGACAGAAGTTCAAATTCATTAGGATTCATGGCGCCTATTCTTGTAGACATCAGACCATCTCACCCGTCATTTATAATCTTCTGGTTTTATTTTAGGGATGTAAAATAAAACAATGTGAGAGCAAGAGCAAAGCTGAAAAGAACAACAAAGGAAGCCTTGAACTATGTTATTCAATTATTTTGAGGTTATTGGAACTAGACACCACACTCCTTTTAAAAAGTAGTTTCCCTTTGTTACTATAATGTAGAACTAGTGTAGTGGCAGTGAAACTGCATTGTTTGAACATGTACAGTTGCACAGGGGGATAACACTGAAAGGAGAACATCCTTGAAAGTGTTACAGATTGAAAAGAGAATTGGAATATAAAAGACGCCCTCTCATGGAACCCAATATAGCTGCAAACATTTAGGGAGAATGGAATTAACTAATCAATGAACAGAAATTAAACTTTGTTTTTTTTTTTGGCTAAAAATACATGCATAACTTTGTGGTTTGGCTCATTTTCATAACAAACCCTGTGGTTTTCATGATCAAATTCCTTGTGTTGTTAAGTTTTTAAAAGAATTTTATTTATGAATAATGCTTAAAAAGGTTACATTGTAACTAATTGAAACCACATGGTTTGTTATGTACCGTAGAAAAGCTCAGGATTTGTTTTGAAAATGGGCCAAACCGCAGGGTTATACATGTATTTTAGCCCTTTTTTTTGCATCGATCCATAAAAAGTTGATGTAATGTATTATCTATAACAACATACTGGATGTTAACTGTTTTCTTATAATAGTAGATTTCTGCAATTATATTTCTGATACTTCAAAGTATATTGCCTGTTCCAAATGTTTAGAACTAATTCCTGAAAATTGTTTTCTACTTCCTTCTGCAATAGTCAATGTTAAAGCCTTGAAAAGTGGTATGTTATTATTTACTGATTTAAACAGCATAGCTTTGATATCTATCTCTCTGTTGCCATCAACCCACTTCCATTTTATTTCTCTATTTCTTCCAGATTGCCATAAACATTAATACAAATTGCGAAATATATTTTATACACAGGGAGCTCCAGTCCAAATGGCCCCGAAATATCTGTGAAAAGGTAAGGATGTAAATGTAGCTGTTTGACACTTTTGCTTTTGCTTTGAGGTCACCTCTCAAGGGTTTTCATGGCCTGCTCATTCTACTTGGAACATGAATAATGTTTTTCAAATGTCACTCTGCTTACATGCAGACACACACTTCCATGGTACTATGAATATCACGATTGTATAGGCATGCAACATAGATGTTTAAGTTAAAAATTTTAGCTTAATAAGGGTTTTGGAAGGAGTCTGTGTAGGCACATTTCATTGGGAGCTTCAGTTGCACATCTAAAATTCTTAATATTTACTGATTATCATTATAAGCATCGTTAGTAGATTAAAGCAGAGATATTTTCTACTTATCAAAAAGGTGAAACCATCAACTTTGCCACTAATCTTAATTTCGTAAGTGAACTTTCAATTACTGCAATTGAATCCTTGATGTTATTAAATTGATCCAATTGGGCCCAACTGTCAATCTACTGTTAGTAAAGTGTTAATTTCTCACCAATAGGAGCCATATTAGCGTCACAAAAGCATAAATTACCATCTCTTATATGTGAAATGCCAAAAATACCATTTATAAATCCTAAAATCCTAATTGATTTTCACCAAATCAGTTTGTTTCAATTGAGATTTGTATTGGGTATTTTTGTTATTTCACATATAGGCAATATTAAATTAAGGTTATGTGATGCTGACATGGCTTTACCGGTGAGAAATCAACACTTTACTAACAACAGATTGGTGGTAGGACGCAACATTAAGGATTCAATTTCAACAATTGAAAGTTCACGGACGAAATTGAGATTAGTGACAAAGTTGAAGGACGGAAAGATGGTTTCACCCTATAAAAAAGAAGTGGAGATATTTTCTAACCTCTGCCCCCCAACCAAGAAAAACAATATAAAGAAAAGAAGAAAAAGTCAGAGGCAAGATATATTGCTGCTCTATATGAAAATCAAAGGATTGATGGTAAATGCATTAATTAAGACAATTGTTCACACTTGTAGGCACTCCCATTGGTCACTGATTTATTTAGAATTCTAAGAACAGTTTGTTTGCATTACAAATGTTTTACCTCCTCCATGTTGGTAAATCTGCCTGTGAATGTTTTCCTACAAGATTGGTTCAAGAATCCAGAACTCAATAATATTGCTCTTTGATCCTCAGTAGGTCCAATACTGAAAGCATTGATGATGACCAACCAAGGGCGGAAAAGCTGTCACTAAAGAAAAAGGGAATAGGTTCAGAAGCCAGAGCTGAGCGCATGGCAAATGCAGATTCAGACATACAGCTGTTTGGTGAAGCTGAACGAGGGAGACTATTGCAAAAGCAGAAGAAGCGCAGACTTCAAGGACGTGAAGATGAAGTAAGTTATTTACAAGATTGTGGCTCAACCTTGTTTTTTCCTTTTTTGAATTTACCTTCCTCCTTCCATTGATGGCATGTCTGATGATCCATCTATTTTGACTATCTGGAGGCATAATTGATAGGAAATAACAAATATTGGCAAATGGAAAGAACCAAAGGCTTGGAGTCTAGCCATAACAGTATTGTTTAATTTGAAGTCATGCACATTATAATTCCCACTTTCCTTTTCCCCCCATAAGTTTTGGTTATTTGTTTCCCATTTGCTTTAAGAGCATGCAGCTCTGTATTCGTATAACATCCTGCAGGACGTTCAAAATCCACACATACAATTTTCCTCTTTTTGAGGAAGAATCGGAACTTTTTTGTCTTTTTTAATTAAAAAAAAAATCAAATCCACAAAAATTAAAGGGTAAATTATATCTTCTAAATGTCAAATTTAATGCTCCATTTGGTTGCTGAGAAGATGGAAGGAAGAGAAATATATGAATATTAACAATTTATCTTATAGTCCTTCCTGATACAAAATGCACTATAATGTGTTGTAAAAAAAATAAAATTGTGGTGGACAAAGTGAGAACACTCATTTTTTACATCTGGGACTGCAGCTACTCATCCGTGCTATCACTTACACATTTATGCACTGTTTTGTGGTGATATACCATACTTTTATAAGTTTATTTGTGGCATGTACTTGTTTTTCTAATTTTATGAATCTGGTTTTGTTGCTATTAGGTTTTAGCAAAACTCGAGAAGTTTAAGCATTCCATTTCTGGTAAACAAGTTGCATCAAACGGTGAGTCTGGAGGTGGTGATGATAAGGATTTGTCTGACTGGAAAACGGTTCAGTTGAAGTTTGCGTCTGAGCATGGCAAGGTATCTCTAATATAAATTCAGTTTGTTCTTCTAAGGTTCCGAAAATTAACATGAATGCGTTTTAGTTTTTGGTGGCATACCTATCCTGTGGCATCGCCCCAGAAAACATCAATTTAGAGATATTACAAACTCGCTATAAGTTGGGGCTTATTTGAGTTTATGATATGCATCTTCTGTCCAGAGACTCCCTCGTTAGACCCTAATATTCTATGAATGGTCATGCAGGATCAAATGTCTCGCAAGGATAATCCGAATGACTATATTGTGCATGACCCTCTTTTAGAAAAGGGGAAAGAAAAATTCAACCGGATGCAAGCCAAGCAAAAGCGACGAGAACGAGAATGGGCTGGAAGATCGCTGACCTGATCTATGTCTCTGCTGCTTTTATGAGCTTGCCAATATTATAGGTTGGATGAAGCTGATGAGTTGGTTCACAATGTCAAATGCTTTGACTTTGACACACCGCATGGATAATTCAGTCATGAGGACCGAGTCCCAAGAACCCAAGGAAGCTTAAGATTTATTTTTGACGATCAATATTCTTATATGCCTTTGGTTCGTACCATCTGGGAGAGCATCATTAGCTACTAAAAGTTGCAATTCTGCAGCTGAATCTTCCCCTTTTCTTAGGTACTGAGCTTTCCTTCACTGTTACTTTTAGTCATTTTAAATCCGTCTGATGTATAGGCTAGGTTGGATTGAGTTCAAGATCATTGTACAAATTCTTATTTGAACCTCTTAATAGGACACACTTCTGCAAGAATCAAGTTGTGTGATCAAACCGTTAGAATTTATCCCATGTGAACATCTTTGGATTTTGGCCAACCTTATTAACTCGACTATGAAATTTCAAACATTTGACCTTTGCATTAGATCATGGAGCAGTATGCATTTCTTTCTCTTAGCTCAAGAATTCCAAGTCTTTCCAGTTTAGACTAGTTCAATAGCCTAGTCATATATTGTTATTTGTTTGTAGAGTGCTGATAGGTATACAGCGAAAACATACATTTTCTTGCCCAAGAAATCGAATGGTAATTTCATGGAAGTCGAGTGATAATACATAGGGGTTAAAAAAATTCTCATTTCACGCTTCGTGGCACATGCACTTTGGAATCTTGAAAGGTCAGAATTCCCTTTGTAACTGGTAAATGCTGCACGCAAAGGTCAAAAAGCAGTTGATAATGTTGAATTTGTTTCCTTTGAAAGGGTCCTGCCCGGAATGTAAATGGTAGTAATTATTTTGTACACACTTTGTCGAAAGTATCATAGAATTTCATTTTCGTAGTTGTATCAAGTAGCTAAGCTTATGGAAATTAGAGTATTAATGGCATGCGATTGATACTTTTTAAAATTTAAATCTTTGGTGCATCATGCTTGTAGATTTTATGATCACGCGTGATGTATGACTGGTCTAGTATTCTTCTCTTTATTTTTCTTTTTGAAATCGTCTCCCTTTGAATTTTTGTGTTTAAGGTCTACAGGAAAGATTGATACAAGATTAAGCTGAGAGTAGGGAAGAGGGGAATATACTAGTAATTAAAAAAATGAATTAGATGGTTATTGTCCTTAAATTAAGTATAGCGCAAGAAAAATTGTTTTAATTTTTACTTAAGGTATAATTCAAACTATATCATAACTAAGAGTAAACATGGATCGATTTGGATTAGATTGATCAAATTAAAAGAGAGATTCGTACTCGATACAATCAAAAATTTCTTGTTCTAAGGGGGTGTTGCAATAATATGACTTTTTAAAATATGTATCATCACTTTTGTTCATATTAGGTATCATTTAAGAGGTCTTAACGTTGGAGTTGTAATTTTGAAGACAATATATTCTATTTTATCAACTATTTTGAATGAGGGACGATTTTTATCCATTAACAAATAGTGTATGAATCCTTCGTGAACCACAAGATTAATATCCTTTAAATATGGGTCCCTAAAGAGTAAAGAATATACCATTACCAACCCCGCGTAATCCCAACTCACCGTCCTACATCTATCCACAGCCCCCAATTCCACCCGTATCTAAACAGCAACCTCCTTGCAGCGTTCACACTTGCACATGTTTTTTCAAAAGCATAAAAAAAAAATCTTAAAAAGTAATCATTTGGTGCGGTGCCGACCCATGGTGACTTATAAGGTTTGACTCACCACCGTTAAAAACCCTGCAATATAAGACTTTAGCAACACACAATTCCCCGTTGGTCAACTCTGTGTTCACACTTATTCACACATGTTGTTCATAACTTGAAAGCACAAGAGCAACGACTTTCTTCGTTTCAGTTGAAAGCTCATTTTCCCTTTCACTATATGAGACTCCATCTCCTCCCCCCAACCAAGTACACTACTTCTCCAATATCTACAGCTTTTACAGAGCGTTGTTGTTGATCATCTCAAATGAATTACACCGCCATGTCTAAGAAACGGAAAAGAAAAGATGCCAAAGACAGCGAACAACAAGGTGACACCACCACCGAGTCAGGTGAAGGGGAGAAGACCAAGAAGAAAGATTTAAAGGGTATAATCACTTCCTTGCTATTGATAGAAGAGCAAGAGAAGCGTGACATAGAAGAGCAAAACAGAGCCTCCACCGAACAGAAATCCCTTCTCGAGTCAAACCACAACAAAAAGACCAAAACCATGCTCGAATACTACTCTGATTTCGAAAATTACTACGCGGATATCAATGAAACCGACAGAAACAAGCGCGAGAAATCACGTGCCATGGCCAACGCCGTTGCTGTCGCCGCTGCGGTGTCCGATACCCAGAACAGAGCTGCTGTCAGCAACAAAGCCGGAGGTGGGGGTTCCGGGTCGGGTCAACAACAGAGGCGGTTATGGGTCAAGGACAGATCCAACGCTTGGTGGGACGAATGCAACAGACCCGATTACCCAGAAGAGGAATTCAAAAAGGCGTTTAGAATGGGGAAGTCTACTTTCGATATGATATGCGAGGAATTGAGTTCCGTTATTGCTAAAGAAGACACCACGCTGCGAAATGCGATCCCTGTGAGGCAAAGGGTCGCTGTTTGCATATGGAGATTAGCCACTGGTGAGCCCCTTAGGCTCGTCTCCAAAAGATTCGGGTTAGGAATATCAACTTGCCACAAATTGGTCCTTGAAGTTTGTTCAGCGATAAGGAACGTATTGATGCCGAAATATCTTCAATGGCCTGGTGATGATTCGTTGAGGAAAATCAAACAGGAATTCGAGTCCAATTCAGGGATACCAAATGTTGTCGGGTCAATGTACACTACCCATATACCCATTATAGCTCCGAAAATCAGTGTGGCTGCTTATTTCAATAAGCGGCACACAGAGAGGAACCAGAAGACATCGTATTCGATTACGGTTCAAGGAGTTATGGACCCAAAAGGGGTTTTTACTGATGTGTGTATCGGTTGGCCTGGTTCGATGCCTGATGATCAGGTGCTAGAGAAATCAGCATTGTATCAAAGGGCTAGTGGTGGACTGTTGAAGGGTATGTGGATTGTTGGGAATTCAGGTTTCCCTTTAATGGATTGGGTTTTGGTACCTTACCATCAACAACATTTGACTTGGACCCAACACGCGTTTAATGAGAAGATTGGTGAGATTCAAAGGGTTGCTAAAGATGCTTTTGCGAGGTTAAAAGGGAGGTGGTCTTGCTTGCAGAAGAGAACAGAGGTGAAATTACAGGACTTGCCCGTTGTTCTTGGGGCTTGTTGTGTGTTGCATAATATTTGTGAGATGAATGATGAGGAAATGGACCCTGAGTTGAGGATTGAGCTTGTTGATGATGAGATGGTCCCTGAGGTTGCTTTGAGATCGGTAAGCTCGATTAAAGCTAGAGATGCTATTGCTCATAACCTTTTGCACCATGGCCTTGCAGGCACTGCTTTTCTTTAGTGGGAAACGAATAGTCAGTTCGTTTTTCCTCCTTTCAGATTATTATTCTTTTGCTTGATTAATGCATTTGTTACAATTGTGTTTTGTAGAATCATAAATTTTAGTTTTTTAAGTCATCGTAATTTGTTGAAGGGGTTCTGTACAAGATATATATTAATTAACCCTTTCTACAAACGAATGATTCATGATTGTAGTTCTCATATCTTAAGTTATACCTTTCCTAAATATCACAGATCACAGAGATGATTTTGTAACCTCTGGCTCCGTACTTAAAATTATGCAATAAGACATCAAAACATATTCTTTTGTGGTATTCGTTTGCTTCTTGTGGATCATAAATCTTGATGTTTTTTCCCCATATAAATGAGCATGTTGCCATCTAGCTTTTTTCTCATAGTTGAAGCAACACCACAGGTTCATCACGTCTCTTAAATTATTTTTTGGATTATTAAGCCTTACAAGATCTTTTTTATTACATTATGGACGTGGGATATGTGTCCCAAAGTACATATCATATATTACACAAATCTGAAAGATCAAACAAGTGGTTCCTATCCGTTGAGAACCCAGATATCACTTGTAGTTACTCCAAACACCAGACATTTACATGGTAATAACGATGTTTTAATCTATGTTGGATTGCTGCTGGCTTGCCAATTGTTGTTTGATTGTTAGTATTCCCTAACCATTAAAGGATCTATCTGTGTGTTTGATAGAATTAAGAGAGTGGCTAGATCCTGGTTTCTGTGGAACTATTTCTTGATCATATGTGAATGTTTCATGTCCTGTGTTTTTTCTCGGAAAATGTTTTTTTTTTTTAAGTACAATTTGATAATATTTACGGTTCAGCAGTGCCTTGCGGTTTTAAATACTATCTAAATGATCGTTATGAATCTTGCTGCAATAATTTGAGGGAAAACTATTATTGGGAAAGTCCTTTTCAGTTGACGCCGACCTTTAATTTGATCAATGTAGACAATGACATAGATGCTATCTTTATGACCATTCACATTAGTTGATGTGATGAGCATGTTATGGTATTTGTTGAAGAGAAACAAAAAATAAATAAATAAATTATTTAGTGGACTTGTCATTCCAAACGCAGCCTTAAAATCATAAGACTATTGCTGTAGTTATCTGTTAAATTTAGTGTAAAGAAATCGGTTTTGTTTCTCTATATATTTTGTTTTCAGTAGATTTAAGATTACGTAATCGGCTTGGTTGCATGGTGATTGCTTTAGTTTTAATTTTATGCACCATTCTCATCTACAAGTCAATCCTCAACGAAAAACAAGCATTATAATTACAGATAAGTACGTTTCTAGATGATGTTGACCAGGTTTGTTGTATTTAAGCCCAATTAAAGTGGGTTTTAAACATCTTGTTATGTCTTTTCCAAACAGCAATTACAGATGAGCTAGTTACTAGATGCTGTTGACCAGGTTTGTTATATTTAAACTCATTTAAAGTGGGTTCTAAATATTTTCGTTGCGTCTTTTTTTAAACAGGGTTATAGTACTAGGGATGACAGTGAGACAGGGTTGAATTTTTCATTTTCTTTTTCATCAAGTTCACGGAATAAAATTTCTTCATTCTCACTTTTGGGATGAAGATGGGAAAAAAAAAATTCTCCATTTTGGTTCTTTATAAGGAATCAGGTTTTCACAAATTTTTTTAGCAAAATCCAAGTATAAAATTACATAAAATTTAAATTATTTTAAGTCAATAATCTATAAAAAAATTGATTTTTAAACGTTCAAATTGGGTAAGATAAATTTTTTTGACACTTTTCCTTCTTAAAGTTTAAGTTAGTTTTATAACTATTAAAAATAAAATGTTATAAAAGAGAAAGTGCAAATGATATTTATAAAGATATGAATTTAATAAATTATCATTTAAGTTAAAATTTTATAAATTATTATTTAAGATAACGAAGAAAAATTCTCATTCACGTCTCCGATACCAAATGGAACCAAAAAAAAATTTCCTCAAATCAAGAGGAGAACCCACGATTTTAAACAAAATTTCCATCCCTATTGAACATTCCAAATGAGTTTAAATGAGAGAGAGTTGTTTTTCTTCCTTTCCTTCTAATCAAATGTAGCCAAAAATGCATTCTCTTTCCTTCGCTGCCGTACAGGTTTAAATAAGCAGTACAGGTATTTGAAACCCACCTACCCCAAAACTCGGTCACCCAATATTTTTACACCCATCTTAGCCACCAATCAAAAACTTCAATTATATTTTTTAAATTAAAATAACCTAACTCTAAATGATAAAAAGGAGGGTGGATATAACCTTTAAATCTGTAGGGCAATCCCCACTGCAAATAGCGAATCATCACTCCCCCACATGGAGACCTGCGCTCCAAAAACCACAATAAATTCCCGATTGAATGCAGATGGGGTTTCATCCTCCCCACCTCAAGTTGCCCTGGAAAAATCTAGGGTAGTTTCTAGTTATTCATTAAGGGTCTTTATTAAAAAAGAAGAGTGAAACAACATAAAATTAAAATTATAAATGTTTTTTTTTCATGTGTTTATTAAAGATAATAAAAAATTAAAACGAAAAAAAATAGTTTTCTCTTACTCTTATTTAATAGAGCAAAAAAATAAAAAAAAATATAATAGAATTATCAGCGATGAGTTCAGATCTTGATTAATTTGATCATTTTTCTCTTACATTACGATTTGTAAATGTAAGAAGAAAACATCAATTATTGTATTTTTCTTTTATCTCACGTTTCTCTTGTATTAAACAAGAAAAAAATTCATTTCACAAGTATTTTATTCCATATTTTTCTTTTCTATCACTTTTCTCAACTACTATACACATTTAGAAAAAAAAAAAAAAAAGCAAGTTTTAGAGTTATGAAACTTATGATGGTTTCCAGCCTTTCTCATCCCAAAAAATAAATAGAAACAAGACTTTACATACCCACCAAAAACATAAGAGACATAAGAGAGAGATGAAAAGTTTGTTTAACTAAGAAACAAATATTTAAAAGAAAAGAGTAACTTTTGTATTAAATCTGTGTAGATATGCACGTGGACTAATCACAAATAATTCATGCTAAATCACCTTACAAAATCTACCATACTAAACCGCATCGAAAGCCAAATGGGCTCAAGCCCAAACATTTTTTATGAGCCCTCAACTACTCCACTATAGCAAAACATCTTACATCTTTGAGCAATAGATACTCGGATATGCCATCTCAAGTTCACATTTATATCAAACGCCTGTCTTAATAAGAAAATGAGGCACCAATTCTGTTCTATAATACAATACAAACATCATGCAGTAGTAAATACTAAATAGCAGTACTAGTCTTGTTTCACTAGCCGCCAAAGTTGGGATTCTGAATTGCTGTGTATCCAATCACCCGTACGCAATAATACAATTTAAATTCTGGTTTGCCAGAAAATTAAATACATGCTTTTTTTACAGAAAATCTGGTCACTGCATAGCATACCGATATACTATAATCACATCGAATTTCTAATGTGAACACAGTAAAATTATTTTGAATAGGAAGAATAGACCACTTACAGCATTCCATACTAAACAAATGAACAATTCGTACCATGTTTGATTCTGGTATCATTAAAGGGTGGAGTATCAATACAGACGAACATGGTAACCACCCACATGGGCAAACTAGGGCTTCATTAGATTGGTCAGGTCCATATATATCTCCATACGTGGTTCCGAGAGCTAGTCTATATAGTTGAAAATTGGAAAGCAGGTTCGTCTGTTGTTGAAGTCCCAGGCAACTCAAATTTACATTCATCCCAACCAAGAACTTGAAACTAGCGCGGAATGCCTATCTGTTGCTCATCACGATCAAATTGAAGACGAATAGGAAAGTGTGCAAATTGAATTCTTAAGGCAGAAGAATCAGGTTTCTTATCATCAAACTTGTAACCTGCAGGAAAGCCCATATTGCACACCCTACTAAATATACCATATACTATATTGCCTGAAAAACTATTAATTGATTGAGCATTTACAAATAAAATTAGTATGTTATGTTCATGAAATTTTAAAAGAAGTGTGAACTAACACACTCACCATTAACTTGTATGGTCTGAATAAGCATCTAAAGCATGTTTAAATGCTGGAGACAAATTCACTTGCTAATGTTATCTACAGCACGTGAATGTTCAGTTCCTCGTCCAATTATCTCCAGAAGAGAAACAAAAAATTCTAGAAAGATTTTCCCAACAAAATTCACACACAGATCCAAAATTAACATATTTTCTTGTATGCAATTTACCTTGAAGAGCTTCCATTGCAGTCAGAGCACACTTTGGCTCAGCAAACTCTACAAAGCACCAAACCCTAGCTCTATCTCCACTCTGCAATTTAATTATTTGTTAAGAAAACTATAAATTATGGAAGAAAACATAAATCAAATAAATGAATATAGGATGAGAATTTATGCACATTAAAGCGCACATAGTAACAATAGTTTTACACCCATGACAAGAATATAATAGCAGGTTGAGAAGCATTGGCATGAAGCTTAGTGCGAAGTCTTGGACGTACATAAATGAAGCACAAAAATGAACTTAGTTCTTGGACGTACATAAAAGAAGCACAAAATCTTTCGCAAAAGTAGAAAATTAGCATGTATCAAGATTGAGTAAAATTGTTGAGTATCTTGTGATGTCTAAATCCCTCCCCCCTCCCTCCCTGCATCATCTCTCTCTCTCTCTCTCTCAACACATTCACACACAAAAAAATAAACAGAACTACAAGCACAAAAGGTGGGGATGACAAAAAAAGGACTGAAGAACTTTATATCTAATTAGGAGAGAGTATTGTTTTATTTTGTCTTATATATCTTAGCCATTTTTTGATAGCATGCGTCCTATGTAGGCATTAGGCAATGATAAAACAACAAAACACACTCGTCTCTTTGACACAGTAAACCATGCGTCTAAAGATATTATAATATGTTAAATAGCAAACTTACATGTCTGGCCTCCTTGTGAACAATTTTGATATCTTTATAGCCAATGAATGGACGGAAAAGGTCTTTGATTATTTGTCAAGGATTGAAATGAAAGAAGAAAGTAGATAATTATGGATTTCAGGCACATTTCATTTCCAAAAATTTTGCAATGCACGTCTACCTTCCTGTAGACACTCACTAAAAAACGATATTCATTTCTTTTGTAACTATCAAATTTCATTTCTAAGCCATCTTTAAATGAATTTTATGGAAGTTGAATAAAGCATCAGTAACTCAAGATATCATGTGAAACACACACGTGTGCTTACTAAAGCACATGCAGGACAAAAGGATACGGCCTACTTCTCTTCTAGTACAGTCAGTTGGGAGCCCATCAACATGCAGAATATTGGATTCTCCTACAGGGACAGAGTGACCATCAACATTTCTCAAAGAGCTGGGCCTTTCAGTTATTACATCAGGAATGCCTGAATTAATGCCTAGTGCAACATCTCGTCTTTGGCTCATTATGTTTGGATCCTCTAGAGGGGCAGAGTAACCCCTTATACTGGCTCCAGCTGATACTCCACCATAAGCAGATTCAGGATGAACCCCAATGCTTCGAATATTATCCGAACCATATGCCCCAGACCTCAATGGAGTTATCTGCAAGGAAAAGACTTTTAGTAAGTTATATGCATCATTTATATAAACTTGAAAATTACTCCTAAAGCAAAGTTCTTACATCTCTTTTCAGAAAATCTGAAGACATGCCCCATAAATCAGTAGAGCCCAAAGCATGATTAGATGCTAATGATGGTGTTTCAGACAACAAGTAGCCACCCTCGGATGACATATAGCCAGGAAAACCCGGCCTTGCATCACTGCCTACAACAAAAGCCACCAATCAAGACATCAGCACTTAATCATAAAATAAGAAAATACGAGAAAAAGAAAAATAATAAATAAGGATTATAGTTGATGTGAGTGGATTTAAAATCAGAAAAAAAAATACTTCATCAATTGGGTTGGAAATAACAGTAGTCTTCCGCCACTTGTGCACTCCTCCTTCATTTGTCTCCAAAGCCACGACAGGTGAAAAGGAGTAGCACTCGATCTTCTTTCCTCAGTGACTCCATTCAAGGAACGACTCTCAAGCAAAACTAATTACTCTATGCAGGTGTCTAAGAAGCATAATTAGTGCAAATCACCATAGCTTAAATCTTTCTTTTTTTGGCACACCATAGCTTGAATCATTCAGAAAAAATAAATTGAAAAAGGCAAAAAAGAAATGCCGAGTCCTAGACACAAGCATGAAGCTGAAGTAGGCATAGAATCCAAATGAAGGTTTATATGCGGTTCCCTGTCCAGTTCTTTGATAGACAAGAATGAACCATGAAGCGCTGGGATCAGGTATCCTAAATATCTTACTTATCAAAAAAAGGTATCCAAAACTTCTTGTGGCAGCCTGCTAGATACATTCTAAACATCTAAAAACAGCCCTCCTATACCTAATGTGGCTCCAAGAAACTATTATGGCAGAACACTAGTTCTAAAATTAAGGGGCAGCCACGGCCAAGTTAGAAAATGCAAGGCACTCTCCTATCAATTGGAGAAACCTCTTACAAAAAAGCATCATTCGGTACTCTTATGGATACTAGTAATTATTGCACCAACTGATGGTGGGTAAAAATCACAACATAACGATTTCCGTAAAATCCACTTTAATCTGCGTAATGATTTTCTTCTTAATTTTCTATCACACATTGCTCCTTGACGCTTACAGAATCCTGTGGTTGCAGACTCACAATAGCTTCTTCCGGAAGAGGTGGAAACACTTCTTTAACCTCTAGGAAACAACGAAGTTGATAGAAAAAATTGAATAATGTGAACTCGTATCCAGTAAAAATTGCAGCTATAGGTAAAATTAATCCTAGCACCTATTACTGGCATTTCGCAATTCAATAGTCAGTACCGTTTGAGTGTGCGTTAATATTGTGAAAGCATAAAATAAAATCAAAATGTACCATCATGGCATCATCCATAGCCAAAAGTGAACCAACTAAAGCTCTCAATCTCGAGTCGAACAGTTTTCCGTTCCAGGTGGAGAAAACCTCGACCGATAATACCATATAGAGAGAACTTGAATTCACTTTATTTTACCGCAATTTCTCAGCAACCAAACAGAAATGGAAAATCAAGAAATCAAGCATGTTCTTTATAATTGTTTAATTTCTGCACTAAAATAGAGTTCTGAGAAATTATAGTTAGGAAAGAGAATAATACCTATGTCTGCGGAAGCACCGTATCTATAGTACGGATCCCCCATGGCTACTTTTACTATCTATCGGTCTCTGCTGGCGTCTCTTCTGTGAGCTTAAAACCCTTCTGGTTTGTTCTTAGCATAGCATTCAAAAAACGACAAAAAAAGTCTGCGGGTCGGGTTCAACTAGAGTCAACTTGGACCGTACTAGAGTTATTCTTGCTAGGGCCCAATGGTGATTTTTTTAAATTGGAAAAATAAATTTCTGTACGAAACTAACCATATTTGGCCAAACTCACAATTATAGTTGTGCAGATGGTACGGTCGATTAAAAAATTAAAAATATTTTTTTATCATAATTTTTTAATTATTTATATTGAATTAATTTATATATTTTGATATTAACTTACTAAATTATTTTCATTAGTTAATTGTAGTATTTATATAATTAAAAAATTAATTTATTATATATTTAATCATACTTTAGTTTTTTTAATTTATTATATTTTTTATATATTATATTTATATTTAACATATTATTAATATTAATATTAATTAATTTCTTAATCGGTTAAACGATTGAAACAGTTAAAAAAAATTTAACCACTAACCAACCAATTAACCGATATATCTTATTTCGTTAATAGATTTTATACCGATTTAATTGATTAACCAAACCTTTAATTAAATTGATTTGAATCGATCGATTAATCGATTTTAATAGTTGAGAGAACACTTATTGCGGATTGTTCAATTATTAGTTAAATGTCACCTTATTTTATATCTTTAATAACAACCAATCAAAAACTTTAATTCATTCGTTATAATGTAAATCGGTGATTTTTTAATTTAAAATAATAATTTAATAGTTAAACTCAAACATTGCTCTTGAGTAATAGTGTAATAAATACCTTTAGTTTTGTTTTTACGGGAAAAACAATGTGTTATCAACCTTGACTAATGCATGTAGTAAGTTCTGGAACCTAATAACCACACGTATAGGATTGAAATTAAATCGAGTTTTTATCGAGCTATTTGAATTTGAGTTTGAGTTCAGTTAAAACTCGATTCGATCGGGCTTGAGCTCGAACTCAAGCCTAAAACATAAGTTCGAAAAGGTCCTGAACAATTGGATAGCGAAGGCGAACTCGAGCTTAAGACAATATTTATTTAATATTATTATTTATTAAAATTATAGTTCAAGCTCGAACTCGAACTTGAATAGACTCGATTGTTATCAAACTTGAGTTGAGCCGAGCTTGAGCCTTCATATAATTTATCGAATTCAAGCTCGAACCCAATTTTCGAGCTCGAATCTGTTCATTTAAGGTCGAGTTGAACTCGAATACTTTAGTATTTAAACTCGATTCGACTCGAATCTACCGCTATACACATGACATTTTCAAAGCATAATTTGCCGAAGCATGAGCCACAACATGCCTGATCTAGCCACAAAACAGAAGACTACTTCTTTAATCTTTGAGCTTGACTCTCTAATGTTTGAGATGATCGGACCAGACTAGATAAGACAATCTTCTTCTGAATTGCAACATTAATGAATCATTGATAAGCTATCACTCTCAAGCAACACTGTCAACTTTAAGCAAAACTGTTAACTCTAACCCTTCTCAAATGGGCACTCCTTCGCATATCACTGGAGAGGAAGGATTCCACCCCATTGGTCCCAAGCAATTAAACCAAAAGAACCCTTGGTTTTGTCCAAATCCCATCGACATTTAATTTCACAAAATGAGAACAAGGAGGTTCCCATTGAGTTTGATGTTTCCTTCCATCCCCATCCTTGTAACCGTTAGCTCTCCAGAATGGAATTATAAGTGAAGATGTCTTGGCAGAATTCAATTGTCCTTTTGTCTTCTTTACTTAATCTCATTCCCTTCTTATTATTCGAAAGTGCACAAGACAACGTCAGAAAGTATAAGTGAGCAAAAAACCGATAGAATCATCAAACCGATTTAAACCAGTGCAATAATTTTGAATTGAGCTTTTAAACGTTGAGTTAAATTTAGATTGAGAAAATTTTGAACTTAGTGGTTTGGATTGGGTTACGGCTTCATGTTTTTATAAACTTACTCAAACTGATAATATGATGAATATATATTTTCTATTATTCTAATATTGGGTTGCTTTCTAATTCAAATTGACATAAAAAATGTTTTGATAATCATGATCAATATCATTAAGTCTTATAAACAACATATATCATAATTAACTCTTATCCAAAACATTAAGAATTAAGATAATTACTTTAACTAATATTTATAGAAAATGAAATTATGTTATCAACTTTGTTGATATCAATTACCGTAAATGGGAACTTGTCACAAGTAGAAAAGTATTTTATGCCAAATGTTCTATTGTTGTTCTTCTTGTTATTTAATTTTATGTTGTTAAAACAAAGTAATAGTGTTATTGTGACAACTTTAAGATAAATGTCAAATCTTGGTATCATATATCGGTCAGAGAAGATATTACTGAGATGTTTATAAGTGATTTTCTCATTTACTTGCACATTGCGTTTTAAATCTAAGAAGTCTAGTGTGCCAAAGCAAACAATAGCATATCAAATGGAAGGTTGGATTGTTATAATTATTATGATCATAACTCCCTTTTTTTTGTCGTGTTTATTGCATGCTCTTTGATTATAGAGTGCAAAAGTAAGATCAGAGGAACTTGTGTGATTAATTAAATTAATGGCTTTAAAAAATATTACTTTGTTTATGTTTATTTTAAGGATGGGGCATAGAGAGATTCATTTTATTTAATATATTTGAATTAATTTTTAATTTAAAAAATAGATTAAACTAAAAGCTTTAAACCGATCCAAATCAAATTGATTAAGTTAATTTGGTTCACATGTGGATTGGGTCACAAATTGAGGTTTTTACTAAACTATAATAAATGAGTTGTGTTGAGTTTTTAAATCAATTCAATCCAATCCAAATCAACTCATATATACCGTTAAAAAGTATGCAAATTTGTGGGAATCTATATTCGTTAAGCTGAAACCATTCTTGTGCACGCTCCAATCTTCTCATCTCGACCTCCCTTTGAAACCCAGTTCTTTGTCACACCTCTTATGCCTTGATGCACCCCACTAGACCATAAATCTTAAGAGAAATAGAAGGAATTGCATCGAGGGTAAAAAATATTTTTTTGATCATATCCTCTCGTCGACCGTGAAGTGGCAATGATGAGCTCATGACTCGTGTATCAGCTGATAGGTTCTGTCGGAACACACTTTGCGTGTCAGGGTAATGGGAGTCAATGATTTTCAATTTTCAATTGTAAATGCTAATTTTTATTAATTTTGATATAATTTATTTATTTAATTCACTTACAAATAAATTTAAATTTATATTATATTTTTCTTACTTGTTTTCAAAATCTTGGAAATAAAAACATTTTATTTGGTAACAAATGCAGCAAACAAACAAGTTATTATTGCCTCGAATTTTAAGTTTTGAATTCCTTTTTTTTTCTTCTAATGAGACACTCTGCTTACTTTATATATATTTTTTTATTAACATTAACAATTCGTTTCAAATCAAATAAAATATGAAATTCAATTTTTATTTTTAGAAAATAAATTTTATTGATTTTGATATGATTTACTCATTAAATTTAACAGTGAATTCATATATAAATTAAGTTCAAAATTTAATAACTTACCAAACTTATCATAAAATTACAAATAAATTTGATAAAATACGTAAATTTATTTATTCCAAATCGAACATAAAAATACTCAAATTTATTTAACTTAATTAGACAAACTTTAATCCCAACTCATATTGCTAATCATAATATTTTAATCTAAACACAACTCAAAATTTTAAAAATTGTGAATTTCTAATCACCAAATTAAATAAAAAAGAACGAAAAAGAAGTATTACCATATGTAGGAGTACTGTTATACATACCATCAAATTTCACATCCAATATGGAGCTGCGACATTCATTTTTCATCACTTCAACGTTCTTGATTGATATAATATTTTTTTAATGGTAAAATTTTGAGATAAAAATAAATTTATTTTCGAGATTTTATAATTGTGTTAATTTAATTTTAGGTTTTGAGATAGTATCAATTGTCTCATGAGTTTTATTTTTCAGATTAATTAGGTCTTTCGTCCAATTGAACTGTCAAACGACACGTGAAAAACATATCAAACCGTCCGAACAAAGGGAAACTGGCCTAAAAAATAAAACTCAGTGATAAATTAACTTGAAAAATAAAAGTTTGATATGTTTTTTAGATGTCTCTTGACCGTCAAATTGAACAAAAAATCTAATTGATTTGAAAAATGAAACTTATGGACAAATTAACGGTAACTTAACTATAAATTGATCCATCGTAAAATCTTGAAAGTAAAATTATTTTTTTCTCTAAATTTTTATTTTACCGATCTAAATTTATTAGGTGTCATAATTTTATTAATTTTCTGTTTTTATTTTGATATTCTAGTGGTTGAATTATGATTACAGCCATACGTGGCTAATCAAGCTTGTCTCTTTCGAACAGCTCTGCATTCCTGCTGAGAGGCCCTAATCTATCCCAGCCGTTGGATTCAAAATGTTAGGTGATATCTATATTTTTAATTCTATAATTTGCTCTTTTTAGAACATATCTCAAAACACACACCAAATCTAACAGCTGTTTCGAGAGCTCATGCTAAACTGCCACTTCCTTTGTTCTTTGTTTCACTTTCGCTCCATAAAATACAGAGAGAGAGACGAGTTTTGTTCTGGATCATTTGGCCTGATTATGATACACACCCTGAGCAGAGTGCTGCCGTTTCATTCACAGCTAGATTGAGCTAAGATTTCCTACCGTTAAATTTTCCTTATTAATTCTTTCCTTAAATAATTGTTAAGAACAGAAAGTATTAATTTTCCATTCTTAATTCATCAAATAAACAACTCAGATCATAGAGGGACGGATAGTCAATAATGAATGTACGAGAGAGACTAATCCACATTTTAAGCAAAGTCACCCTATCACTGATCAGGACAGTTAATAAATCCGTACATCGTACTCTAGGCGAGTGACCGACACACCCCAATAACAGTCGTCTATGTGGGTTCCACTGTTAGTTTTTGTCGCTAAAATGTATTTACTTATTTCAGTTTTTTCCCAAATTGAATTTAGTTAGATGATGGATTAAATCAAATCAAACGTAAAAATAATTTTTACCGTATAAAATCTCATTAATTGAGTTTTAAATAAATATTAAAAATTTAATTAAAATAATTTAAATAAAACGTGAACCAAAATTGAGCCATGAAAAATGAAATTCTCTCGCTTATGGCTCAAGGATGACACTTTATAGCTCAGAGAGTACACTGCACACATGCATCGAAGCGCGTGAGAAGATGATTTATCCTACTTACAACCAAGGTTTAAACTTACTGATTATCAGTAAAAATCTAATGTCGTCTACATTCAGTCCGAAAAATCTAGAAAAGATCCAGTGCATATCACAGCCACGTCAGCAAAATAAACCGATTCGCCACGTGGCTCTATTAGACTTGATGAGAAGTAAGTGCGTATATACAGTCAGACGCAGTGGATTGGCCCAAGGTTTTTCTCCATCATTTCCTCGTTGTTGCAATAAATAAGAACTTCAGTGAGACAGAGACAGAAAGAAATAGAATTTTAGAGAGAAAGTGAAAACTCCGTAGAGAGTCGCTTGAGAGAGACCTCTAGATACAGATATTTAGATAATATACAGAGATATTTGTAGAGGGAGAAAATGGAGGGTATAGAGGAGGAAGAGGTGTTGGGGTCGAGCTTGACGATGGAGAAGGTGGCCGCAGCGAAGCAGTACATAGAGAATCACTACAGAGCTCAAATGAAGAATATTCAAGAACGCAAAGAGAGGTTTATTTATTTTTTGATAATTGGTTAATGTCTTCTTTTCTTTTTTAATTTTTAGTACTTTATTTCACTGTTATGTGGTTTGTTTGGTTGCTTAGTAGTAAAATTTATATGCTAATCAAATGAGTTCAGATTTTGAATGTTTGATTGTGCATTGTTTGGGCAATGAAAAGATCTTCTGGTCAACTGGAGCTGACTTATCTGTTTGGGCTTTAGTTCATTTTTGTTAGTTGCGTTTTTCGTCTGTTTGGTACCTGAGAAAAATGTAGGAAAAGAAAGTAAATCGCATTTTGAATTCTAAATTGCTCACTTATTGGGACCCCAAAGGCTAAGTCTCTTCGTAACCTTGCGTGATTTTTGTAGGTGCATAATTTGATTTATCTTTAACTGCCTGTTTGCTGGGTTAAAATTTTCGAAAAAAAAAAAGGACTTTGGGAGCTAAATACTACAACTACTTAATGAAATTAAGGGGTAGGCTAGGTTCAGGTGAGTGCGTCAATTTTATAAACAAATATATAGCTTGGAATATCAGATTTAAGAGTAACATTGCTTTATTATCAACTGCATGGGCTTTTTTTTTTTTTTTTTTTCGGAAGTCTGAGTCTGATCTAGCTGGATTGAATGCCTTAATGATAATCATTGCTAAATTGCTAATGAATTTCTTCATTTGAATTTTGATCATTCCTCAATACTTGAGAGGCCAGTAAAAAAAGAGTCATCTAGGACAAATGCCTAAG
Organism: Bretschneidera sinensis; assembly: GCA_023935145.1. Classification (NCBI taxonomy): domain Eukaryota; kingdom Viridiplantae; phylum Streptophyta; class Magnoliopsida; order Brassicales; family Akaniaceae; genus Bretschneidera; species Bretschneidera sinensis. The sequence goes on from CM043701.1 coordinate 13,684,210, forward strand.
CTATAAGAGCACACCCTCTCAAATCTCACAACCTCTGCGTTCTTTCAAGACAATTTTAAACCAAAGTCTCGAGTTGGGCAAGTAATGTCAAATTGGAAACTTCTATTCTCACGTGGAAAGCTCACAAGATTTTTCTTTCTTGACAAATTAACTTTGTGTGTTCTGTGATGTTTGTGTGATTTGTGATGATGTGAATTATTTTTCTTTCTATAATGCCGTATATGCATTCTTCTATGTATATTCAATGGAGACAGAAAAGGGAAGTGAATGTTGTCTAGTTGCGATGATATGAATTATTTTTCCTTCTATGATGTCGTATATGCATTCTTCTATGTACATTCAAGACAGAAAAGGGAAGTGAATGTTGTCTAGTTGCGATGATATGAATTGTTTTTCCTTCTATGATGTCGTATATGCATTCTTCTATGTATGTTCAAGACAGAAAAGGGAAGTGAATGTTGTCTAGCTGTGATTTAATGAATTATTTTTCCTTCTATGATGTCGTATGTGCATTCTTCTATGTACATTCAGTGGAGTCAGAAAAGAGAAGTGAATGTTGTCTAGTAGTGATGATATGAATTATTTTTCCTTATATGATATCGTATGTGCATTCTTCTATGTACACTCAGTGGAGTCAGAAAAGGGAAGTGAATGTTGTCTTGTTGTGATAATATGAATTATTTTTCCTTCTTTGATGTCGTATCTGCATTCTTCTATATATGTTTTATGGAGAGAGAAAGGGAAGAGAATGTCGTCTAGTTGTTGAGTGAATGTTGTCTAGTTGTTGAGTAGGATATACTTATCATTTAATTATTCAAAGCCCTAGGATTTATGGGGCATCTGGATTGTTTATATAAGTTCAGCATCACAGCCTTGAGATTGTTCTTTGTGCCGTGTGGACACGGTAGTATGTGTTTCCTCAGTCAAAATATTTCCCTTGGTATTTATCTAAAATAGCTTCGCATAAATGAAAAGTACATAGTAAGATTTATACCTGCTGGTTGCACTGGTTTGCCTGGGATCTGATAATATGACCCTCCTTTTAAAATTAATGCATATGGCTGTTGCATTTTTAATTCACAGGGTGTTAGTGTTCTTATAAGGAAGAACAGGTAGTTTCTATTATATAATACAATCATCAGAGTTAATCATGGGTGAAATAAATTTATAATTGAAAGTTTCCATCTCTTGATGCTATCCAGAACTTCATCTAAAACTTTAATGGTTTCTGTTAGCCTGCAACCATATGAGTTCTAGATGATTTGGGATTTAATTGGCAATCTAACTTTCCGTGAGCTATTGATCTTGACATTATTTTCTTCATCTTGAAGTGTTCTTGTTCCAAAATTTTATCATTGGTGCATTATAGAGTCATATTTTTTTATCATTGGTGCAAAACTTGGACTAAAGATGCAGATTTGAGTAGTTGACATTATTTGCTTTACTGCAGACGATGGATCCTCGAAAAAAGGTTAGCTTCTTCTGACGTGCCCAAGGAGGAACAGATCAATATGATCAAAGATTTAGAGCGAAAGGAGACAGAGTTTATGCGGCTTAAAAGGCACAAGATATGTGTCAATGATTTTGAGCTTTTGACCATCATTGGAAGGGGGGCCTACGGTGAGGTCAGTGACATGCATGATATACTTGCAATACATAAAACGATCCGTCATTCTCACTGGCTGTATAAATAAATATTAGTTGGGGAACTATGACTCGCCTGTGCCTCTAATATAAGTTTTCAATCATGTGGCAATCTTAAAGTATATTTTCTGCTCATACTTTATCGAACTACAGGTCCGTTTATGTCGGGAGAAGAAATCAGGCAACATTTATGCCATGAAGAAGTTAAAGAAATCTGAAATGCTTATGAGAGGACAGGTGAAATTCATATAATTGCTAATAGAAATATAGAGTTCATACTTGCGTGAATAGCCTGATATAAAAAATGGAACACAAGTGTGTTCTACGTTTTGACTGGTTATGTGATATTAATGGCGTTATTGTGCTTTCTGCTTCTCACCCACCATAATTTGTGAAGCTATGTTGTAATTTTTTTCTGATAAGTAAAAAGAATATGTTGTAATTACTGTATGCTTAGGCAACACCTTCAAGCTTTTCGTTTGAATTGGGATGGCAGTTTGAGAGTGTTGTATAGTTTGTGTATATGATCTTAAATACGCATAAAACGTGGTTGGTTTTTGACATATGTTGACCTTTTCAAAGTGCATTGTATAGTTGCTATATTTGTTTTTCCCTTCATTTGTCTATCCTGATTTCTAAACTTTCATACATGTTAGTTTTCATTTGAATTACTACTATTTTTCTTATTCACAGCTCATATTCTTATAAAAATGCTCGTTTACTGTTCTAAGAAAATGTATTTACACTCGTAGGTGGAACATGTTAGAGCTGAGAGAAATTTGCTGGCAGAAGTTGCAAGCCACTTCATAGTGAAACTCTACTACTCGTTTCAGGATGCTGAGTACTTATATTTGATTATGGAATATCTTCCGGGTGGTGATATGATGACTCTGCTTATGAGGGAGGACACCTTATGTGAAAATGTGGCTAAATTTTACATTGCTCAAAGTGTCCTGGCCATTGAGTCTATTCACAAACATAACTACATTCACAGGTTGATATTTAGCTAACCCTGTCCTGTTAGTAAATTGATGTGTTTTAAGCTAAATGGTATGGTGATTTATAAATGAGGTATTTGATTGGTCTCATTGGTTTACATTCACTTTCTTTCCAGAGATATTAAACCTGATAACCTTCTTTTGGACAAAAATGGTCACATGAAGCTATCAGATTTTGGCCTTTGTAAACCCCTTGACTGTACAACTTTATATGCGATTCATGAAAATAAAACCATTGATGATGAAAATATGACGGAACCTATGGATATCGATGGATGTTTTCCTGATGCGGATAATAAGAGTAATTGGAGAAGTCCTCAAGAACAGCTTCAGCATTGGCAGATGAACAGGAGGACACTGGTATGCAATTCATGAATACACTGTTGTGGCACCCATATTATGAAATTCAATTCCAGATCATATTTTATAAGCACGGATAATGTAATGCCTCTATTTTTTTGGGAGGGGGATATCAGTAAGTTTGACGCACAATTCTGTAGATAATGTTTAAAACTGCACTTAGGGTTTTATTTTAAAGCAAATTAGAACAATTTGAAAATTTTGAATGTTTTGGAATATTGTTACCAGGTCTGTTTCACACCAAAATTATAAAATATTTGATATTTTTGTTTTCCTTACTTTTCTGATTCCAATCACCACATGAATGTTATTGTTGCTGAGCTTGAAAGAAGACCTTCTATGGAAAAAAATCATGCCTTTTTAAAAGCTTCTTCTCCCATAATTTTGTATTCTGTCCATTGTTCCATGCTTTTGAACTGTACCCATGTCTATGTTTTACTGTCCAGTAACTTCTTAGATAGCAAAGTTGTTATCCCGGCACTAACAATTGTTGGCTTTTCTCTTTTCTTTGAAAGGCATTTTCAACTGTGGGAACGCCAGACTACATTGCTCCTGAAGTGTTGCTGAAGAAAGGATATAGCATGGAATGCGACTGGTTAGTTCATTTTTAACTTTCTAATTCTTTTTGACTTGGAGATCTCTGGCTTCTTCTCAATGTGTTATATATTTGACACATTGGCTGTGTTAACTCTTTTGTATTTGTACTTTTTTTTCAGTAAGTAGTGACCTTATATCTTAAGATGCTATCTCATAGGGATTTTTGCAGTCTATAACTTCAGTTGGAGAAAATTTTAATGGGCTTTTCTTACATGAACAATATTACTCTGTCCTATTCTCATTATCGTTATCTAATATACTATTCATATGCCTTTTTATGTTGGAACTTCATTCAGGTGGTCACTAGGAGCAATAATGTATGAAATGCTTGTTGGATACCCTCCATTTTACTCAGATGACTCATTAACAACATGCAGAAAGGTATAATGTGTTATATATATATGCCTCTGTGTGGTATCTTCTCCTTAGCTCCAATTTATCTCCATGAAGAAGTTTTACAAAGAGTTCAATACTTTGGCCTTGTATTTCTAGTTTGATCTCATCTGTAATATCCAATTATTTTCCTTTATGAAGTTCAGCAAAGGAAAAAAAAAATCAAGAAGAGAATTAAGAACATGTTTACCAGCTTCTGGCCCTCGTCTGCTTAAAAAGCTAAATGGAATGTCAGTTACATAGAGACCAGTGCTGCTAACAGTTCCATAAAGTTGGGACTACTTTTTTGAAACTTTAGTTGTATCATTTAACTTATATATGTGATACTGTGATGGTGTTCCTTGTATTTATCTGATGGGAGGAAGATGTAGTTAACTATTTGATTCTATTTTTTTCCTAGGTGCTTTGTTAGTTCACCAAGGCTAGGTTATTGGCCACTTTTGCTTCCATAAAGATAGGACTATTTTTGTGAAACTTTAGTGGTATCATTTAACTTACATGTGACACTGTCATGGTGTTCCTTGTATTTATCTGATAGGAGGAAGATGTAGTTAACTATTTGATTCAAATTTGCTCCTAGGATTTTTGTTAGTTTGGCAAGGCTAGGTTATTGGCCGCTTTTGCTGTGTTACAATGGATAGTTTTCCCTTACTGTTCCAAGTCAAGGTCTCGCTTTTACATTAAGTTGTTGGTTTTCTGGTGTCTTGTGAAGACCTTTATGGTGCTTTTGCTTTTAAATTGATAATGCTCTCATTTCTTGCTTTATCTCTATAGAGGTTCTTTTCTTTCTCCATTTCTCATGTCTGTTTCATGTAATAACTTAAGGAAGTTAAACAAGAAGTAGTATTTTGTGTAGTAAATTGGATGTAGATTTCTTTTTGTGCTAAACTCTTGTTCATTCATTGCTGTCAGATTGTCCATTGGAGAAATCATGTAAAATTTCCAGAAGATGCAAGGTTATCTCTTGAGGCAAAGGATCTCATTTGTAGGTTGCTGTGTGATGTTAAACATAGGCTAGGTACTGGAGGAGCAAACCAAATTAAAGTAAGGGCCTAATTAATTAAAATTAAAATTAAAATTACTTTTCTTTCCTCTTCCTTATATTTATTGAAATTTAATTTTATCAGGCTCATCCTTGGTTTAAGGACATTGTGTGGGATAAACTCTATGAAATGGAGGCTGCGTTCAAACCAGAAGTCAATGGAGAGCTAGATACACAGAACTTCATGAAGTTTGACGAAGTATTATACAAACTAACCAACAACAACCCCCCCCCCCCCCCCCCCCCCCCTCTTCTTTTTTTTTTCCTAACCGTTTCTTCTTATTACATGTGCTTGCTCATATGAACCTTTAATTGTTACCGAGAATATGACCATGCTAGTAGGGATTTCACTTGTTAATTATCTGCAAATGCTTTATAGAAATTTTACAATGAAGGTCAGCTAGAGTTTGATTTTGGTAGGCTTTCCTCTTTTGTTTCGTTGTGTGTGATTTCAGGATACTTTCTCCCATATATATATGTTGTGGCGCCCTTATAGTTTTCCTCGTTCATGTAATGCTTTGTATTTCTTGTCAGGTGGATGCTCCAGCAGCAGCAAGAACTGGCTCAGGACCCTCAAGGAAGGTTGGTAAACTATTATGCTGTGTATAAAGTCATTTGATTCATTAATTTGTACTGCGTGATATTTACTATCACAATTTCATGTTGTCATTGTGTATTCCATTTATACAACTTGTACATATGTGAAAGTTTACACGTAAATAAAGCAGATCATTGTTGAAATTTGATTAAGGTTGTGCATGGTTGGACAGAAGTGTGAGAGGAAAAAAAGAGAGTGGAAAAGGAGAGAAAGGTGAGGAGGAAAAAAAGAGAAAATCCGATTTTTCTTCCCAAGGTTACAAGTTCAGTTTGCCAAGTGGGCGGATTGGAGAAAGGAAAATGATAGAGAAAAGAGATGGGACCATGATTTTACCAACTTAGCCCTGCTTTAAGCCCTTAATTTAACATTGTCAGAGTATAATGGTAGAATAGTAGTATTTTCACTTTCTTTCCTCCCTTTATTCCACTCTACTAAGGGAAAGTGCATCCATCTTCTTTCTTTTTGCTTTTCCATCCTCTCTAAGCACATAGATGGAAAAGATGATCTTTTCATTTCTTCTCATTTTTCTATCCTTAAAGTTTTCCACCTTACCTACCAAGCAAGGCCTAAAGGAAATTGTATGTAGGAGAAACACTAACATTCACTTTCCCTGTTCACTAATTCAGTGTCTTTTTTCTCATTTCACGCAGATGCTATTAACTCCGAAAGATTTAAGTTTTGTTGGCTATACATACAAGAACTTTGATGCTGTTAAAGGGCTACGTCATTCTTTTGGTATACAATTTATTGCTGAATAATGACGATTTTCTTTCCCTTTTCTTTTATGATTTTAGCAATTTATGTTTACTAATCAGCATGTATTTCAGTGGACAATTGTATGGTCATATGTTTCTTTTTGGTTATGCACATACTTGCGCTTGCTAAGCATGAGCAGGAAATGAAATTTGACTTTGCATATTGGTGATGGTTAACTGGCTGTTAATTAGACAATTGCATGGTCATGTGTTTCGTTTTAGTTTCCATGTTCATATAAGCGTCCATATAGACGCAGCGCATTGAATTCAAATATTCTGTCCAAGCCTTGAGGCTTTTTCTTCTGATGAACAAGAATTTGCGGTGAAGTATAATTTCAGGTTTGGGTGAATGAGATACTCGCTTTGAGATGTTTGGAATGCCTAGATTGGAAAAAAGGAAAGAGAGAAGATAATTAGTCTATCTGACACCTTTTTTCTCTCTTTATCTTTCTTTTGGGAGGGGTCGGATTTGTGGAGGTTGGGCAGCCAGTCGCTGCTCGTATTCTGAATGTGTAGTGAATGATAGGATTACATAACATCATTGGTTTGAGAAAAAAATCTGAGCACCATTTGGCAGCCTTGTGGGTGGCTCTGCTGGGGTTGTACTTGTAACTTGTAAGGACATAGATTTGGCTCACCATGGCCATACACTATGAAACTAGTACTTGGATCAATCAAGTAGCAATTCAGCCTAATTATGGATAAAATGAACTCTTTTTTTCTGTAAGGGGTAAAATAAAACTCATATGAGAGGCTAAAAGGATGTTTGAAACCCTCTCTAAGGAGAGCTGGATTGATGCTGAGAATTGCATGGCAAAGGCAGTCTTCTGGACCTAGGTGACTATCTAACTTCTTCTTTTTTAACTCTAGTGAAAATAGGATGGTATAAATACCCAGCAGAATCTGACTAAAACGGCAAAAGTTTCTTGCATAGGTTGGGAAATTGTGAAAAGAGAATCCAGCTTAAAACCAAAAGTATTGGAATCACGTTAAAACACTGATATATCGGAAACAAATCTTCCACTGGAGTAACTATTGATAAGTAGGGGACGAAGGGGAGTAAATATTATATGCCTCATTGATTGCTAATGAGGTGGTGGACGCTCATTTGAAAGGTGGAGAAAGGGGGTGTGCAAGCTTGACATGGAGAAAGCCTACGATCATGTTTGTTGGAATCTTCTTCTATTCATTTTGGAGAAGGTGGGTTTTGGTGGGCGTTGGTGTAAGTGGATTAAGAAGTGCATCTCCTCTTTCTCCATCTTGATTAATGGTGGCCCTTCAGGGTTTTTTAGAGCTTCAATAGGGTTGAGGCATGGGTGCCTTTTGTCACCCGTGTTATTCATTCTGGTTTTGGAGCTCCTCAGCAAAATGTTGAGAAAGACGGTGGAGGGGCTGATTGAAGGTTTTAAAGTGGTTAGAGCTGGAAATGAGGTTGTGGTTTCCCACCTTTTATTTGCAGATGATACGCCGATTTTTTGTGGTGCAGATTCTGAGCAGATTTTGAACCTTATGTGTTTTCTGCGCCTGTTTGAGGTAGTTTCAGGCCGTAAGATTTTGAACCTGGGTAAAAGTAGCTTATTTCGATGGGTTTGGGGGTAAATGCCAAACTTCTTGCTTTTGTTTTGGGGTGTAAATTGGGGGCTCTTCCTATCACCTATTTGGGTCTTCCATTGGGTACAAAGCATAAGGAGGTTGGAGTGTGGAATCCGATTGTTGAAAAGTTTGAAAGGAGGTTGGTAGGGTGGAAGAGGCGTTATCTTTATAAAGGGGGGAGATTGACTCTTATTAAGGGCACTCTTTCTCTTGTCTCCCAATTTACTTCATATCACTTTTTCCTTTTCCCTCATCGGTGGCGAGGAGATTGGAGGATATTCAAAGGAGATTCATTTGGGGCCATATAGATGAGGTGTTTAAGCATCACTTGTTAAGATGGGGTATTGTCAAGCAACCGTTGGAAAAAGGAGGATTAGGTATAAAATCCCTTATTCAGTTTAATAAGGCGTTCATCGGTAAATGGTTGTGGCTGTTCATGACTCAAAAGAACTTATGGTTAGAGGAAAGTTGTGGAGGCTATTCATGGGGTGGATTTTGGTGGCTGGCCGTCTAATTTGAGTAGGAGGCCATATGGGACGGGTGTGAAAGTGGATTAGAAAAGGTTGGGATGATTTCCACCCTAAAGTGAGGTTTCTGGTTGGCAATGGGGTTAACATTCTCTTTTGGTATGATGTTTGGTGTGGGGAGAAACCGCTAAAAGATGGGTTTTCGGAGTTGTTTGCTTTAACGAGAGAAAAGAACACTCAAGTGGTGTTTTGTGCGTTTTTGTCCCCGGAGGGAATTGATTGGGATGTGTCGTTTGAGAGGAATGCTCAAGATTGGGAAGTTGACTATTTCGAAGCTTTCTTCGGGAAGCTTATAGTGTAAAGGTGCCATTATCGGGGGAGGACAACGTGAAATGGATTTTGAAGGGGGTGGGCGCTTTGACATGAAATCTTTGTACCTTTCCTTTTGTGAGGGATCGGTGGAAGAGGGAAGTGTCAACTTTCCTTGGAAAGAAATCAGGAAATCTCAAGCTCCTACCAAAGTCTTTTTTTTCGCGTGGGAAGATGCTTGGGAGAGAATTATGAGACTTAGAAAGTGTTTGGTTTATCATTGTTATCTGCGCAAGGAGCAGGCTGAGACTGTTTCCCATATGGTGCTTTGCTGTCCTTGGATTAGGCAGCTGTGATCTTTGGCTTATGCCATCTTGGGGGTGAGGTGGTGGTGGGATGCTCTATTAGGGAGGAGATATGTGCATGAAAATGGCTAAAGGTGAGTTTAGGAGAGTTAAAGATTTGGACCGAGAGAAATAGGAGGGCTTTTGACGGGGTGTAGAAGCCATTTGGTGTGATTAAAGATAGATGACTTCATACCCTCAAATTTTGGTTTAGTGGATCATAATCCTCACTATTTGGGAATTAAAATGGAGTCGAGTTTATGGTGAGATGAGAGTTTTTTCGTCAATGAGGAAGAACTTGTAGAGTTCATCGAATTTTTATCTTGTAAATGGGTTGCACCTCCTCGGTGCGGTTTTGAATACAATTCTCTTATAAAAAAACTATTGATAAGTAGGGGCAGAAATGAGCCGAGGCAAGTTTATGGACATTCGAGTTTGGCTCGGCAAAGAAATAGTGTATTTGAGCTCGGCAAAGAATTAGTGTATTCGAGTTCGGCCCAAGCTCGAATCGAGCCTTGAAACCCATACTCGGAATTGGCTCGATGGGTGTTCGTGAGCTTGGGATTGGCTTGGCTCGTGTTCGAGCTCGAGCTAACGAGCTTGTCAAGCTTAATAATAAAAAAATAATAATATATTTTAAAAATATGCCAATAAAAAGTATATATTTTTAAAATATAAAATATTTCAAAATAATATATTAGAAAATAATACTAACTATTCGAGCCGAGCTTCTTTATATTTTATATTTTGTATTTTGTAATTTATTTTCCATGCAGTATGCATATCTTTTGATGTTAATTTTGAAATCCTTGCAAGCTTATGCTTATGTTTCTGCTTAATGGGGGAGAAATTAATATCACTTTCTTGAACTATTTGGATTTTTTCGATCCCAGAAGAAGTATGTCTCCAAAAGGGCCATCAATTAATTCTATATTCAGTATTTGATCGTAGTCTTTTTCTTTTTTTCTACTTAAAAGTGATCAATATTATTTCATCACTATTGAGTTTCTTGTATATTTAAGCGGATTAAGTTTGCATCTACAGGTGATTCAGACCCTGATTATGCTACCAAACGGACAACCGAGGAAGCAGAAGTGCAGATGCTTACATCGTCAAGTGATCCCATGTCAAGCTGATGGGAAACCTAGTATGTGGATGTCTGCGTATGTCTATTTACTTGGAGCTTTTCATTCCTTCTGAATCTGCATTTCCTGCGCACCAGCTGCCATACAATTTGTCAGCGCACTGTCTTAAGTGTACAGCATGCAAGAGAACTTTCTAAAAGCCCAGTGGTGGTTTAACTGTTGCGAGAAATGAGACTTTTTTAGCCTAAAAGGCTTTGTGTATTAATTTAGAGCAGAACTGCAGAATCTTGTCCTGGCTGCCCAGGTTGGCTATGATAGTTTTGCCTTCGCTAGTGGCAGTTTCTGGTCGAATTTTAATTGTTAGCGAACTAGCAAAACTCAAATAAGTGTTTTTGAGGAAATATTTCCCTCCTGTTGTGTGTAAGCTTTTATGGGCAAGAGCCCAAGAATTGAAAATAAGCTGTGAAGACAAGATTTGAGAATAGCACTTAATTGTTGCTAGAATATAATGTCTCATAGTTTTGACGGTAGTGGTGTTAAATGCCTTTTATGCTCCTATATACAAAAAAGAAAAATGGTTTTATGCTTTTTTTCATTTTGGCAAATTGACACATTCATGGAGAAATGTTAATCTAAGTGACTGGCAAACGTTTCGCATGTTTGGGTGAGATTTTTGAAAATTGTTTTCAGTTTTCAAAAACTAAAATTAGTTTTTAAAAACTGCATTTCATGTTTGGCAAACAGTTTTCAAAAGTAATTTTCTAAAATTGTTTTCAAAAATTGTTTTCAAAAAACCTCAAATTGATGTTTTCTTATATAATTTTTGAAAAATAACTTTAAAATCAGTGTTTACTTTTCTATTTTATTTTCTTTTTCAATGGTATATAAAAAATATTAAAATATTAAAAATAAAATAATATTAATTATTTTTAGATATTTAGTAAATATGAGAACTAAAATTAACATATATTTTAAATTTAAACTCAAAATTAAAAATAATTACAAGATGTATCAAACAGTTTTCAAAATAAGATTATCTAAACAACATTTCACTGTTCTTTGTTTTAGAAATAGTTTTCGAGTTACAGTTATCCAAAAATATTTTCTTCAAAAAACTGTTTTCAGTTTTTATTTTCAAAAACAGTTTTTAAAAACTGAAAACAGAAAATTGTTACTCAAACATACCCCTCAAGTCTAAAATTTTTTTGTCGAGTCCAAATTTATGATATTTGTACTATGAATGATTTATGTGAAAAATTGGTTGCAGATGCAGGAATGACTTATGTGAAAAATTGATTGGTCAACCTTCTTGGCCTTTACCTAAAACCCAAGTAAATATATCATTGCTATGGCCAAATTTTAGCCATTTACTTAACTATATATAAACTTGTGCGTACTAATCAAATATTTAAGCAAGATTTGCCACATGACAGATTTTGACATCCTCAACAAGATGGTAGGTGTATGCCTTTGATGTGAGGGAGGTAAATTCGGTTGATTTTGACCTAGCTGTGCTGTCTTACTCATTACCAAAACAGTTAGCTGAATATGAATATTTCAGTGTACTCAGTTGGTTGAATATGAAAATGGTGGGTGTATGCCATTGTATGTTACATCTTTTTATTTTTATTTTTTATTTTTTTATAATATAAAAACATTTGAAGTGAGATAATGTCATTTTTATTAATGTTGTGTGAATGTTCTCACATGTGAGTTATACATAATTATATAAGTATTGGTTCATATCATATCATCGAAAATATTTTAATTATATGTAGATGTAAATTAAAAAAATATTTAGTAAATAAAATGTTTAATTTCAATTAGAACGAAATAAATTTAATCATCAAAATTTCTAATATTAAAAACATTAATATTTTTTAACGTGAATAAAACTTAATATGCTGATAAATTTATTATTATGATTGGAATTTAATTATTTTTTTTTGTGTTAAATTAGCATATCTAATTACATAGAATGTATTTTTTGTGTGAAAAACTTGTTGATTAGTAATGAATTTTTTTTCTTCATTTTTTTGTAAATGATTAAGCAAAGTTCAATATATTGATGAATTAATTAATGTAGTAAAAATCTTATAAAAATAAAATAAAAAATTTAGATTTTAATCGAATACTTATTAATATTTTTAAAATTAATATATTTATTTACAAAGTAATAAATGTCTTACAAAAAAACTTGTTCATATTGAGTATTTTTTGCAAATGATTTATATAAAGTTAAAATAAAACCTGGCTATATCAAGAAAAGAAATTGTAATTTTATGGAGTTAATTACATGATAATTTATTATTTGTGGAATACTTGATTATATATGTTAAGTAATTTTTGAATTATTTGTAAAATAAATTCTTATATAGAGAATCCTAATTCGATGAAGGAAAAAACACAAACTTAAAAACAATTATTATGTAAATATATTTTTGTACAACTAATATTTTACACCACATTGTATATGTATATAGGGCTTACATGAATTTAGTTAAAAAATGATAGAATTCGTTATCTTAATTTGTATCAACAATATTCTTTTATTAAAAATTGGTATGTGGTATTTACAGAAAACATTGTCAATGCAATATAGTTTTCATGTAAATCTGCTCACTAAATAATGAATTATGGAGATAAGATAATTCATAACAAAGTTTCAATGGGGTAGAGATTCTAATTAAATAAACATATTTTTCTTTGCAATACTTATCTCGAGTGAATAAACCCAAAATTGAATGCAAAGCAAGGGTTTTATTGATTTTCACTTTGGTTTTATATTTTAAAATCTTCAATTTTTTATTCAATAATTTTTTTTTTGAAGAGATGCAGTACATGGCAACATCTTGACAATTGAATGAGACAATTATGTATAATGCATTTGTTGTTAAGAGTTTTCAAAACCAACAATTATTGACTTAGTGATTATTGCCTCGAGTTATAAGTATTTGAACATTTTAAAATTATGTGATTGAATTTTCAAATCAGATATTTCTTCATGGATAAAGAGAGTTATTATCATGAATATATTGATAAGGGAATATATAAATGTAGATTAGATTATCTTTCTACTAAAAAATAATCTACTAAAAGCTTTAATTTATTTGATTCTTTTATTAACTGTTAAGTGCCAAAAAAAAATATTCAAACTTAAAAGTAATCTCTAAGAAATCACTTAGTATCTAGTAGGACTAAATATAATATTAAACTATGATTACTCAAGTAATTTATCTCTTAAAATAACTTATTTATCATAATATATTTTTTTTAAGGAAAAGCATGTTTGCTTAGTTTTAATAATTTTAGAAGTGTTTTGTGCTATAATTTTTCTTGTGATATAACTTTCGAAGTGAAAGAACGTATTTTTTTTTCATCAAAGTAAAATAGTAAAATCTAATTTAAATAGGTAAAAAATATCATAAATTTAAACTTATCAATCTTTACTTTTTTTAAAAATAATTTAATGAACTTAATTGTTTGTGAAATTTTTTGTTCATATAAAGTAATGATTTTTTTTTATAAGTATTTTGCCTATATAAAGTAATCGGAGGAAACTAAAAAATTAATAGTCATTGACGGTATGAAGAAAAAAGATTTTATTGAGTTATTGTCTTGACCATGTATTTGCTTTTGCAACGGTGAGATGAGAGACACTGATCAACCAAATTATGTCGTATAAGCGTAAAATAAAAATTTTATTTTTAGTTATTTTATTTTATCAATGAAATTTTAAAATTTTATTGGTAAAATTCTAAAACATTATTAATAAAATTTATGACAAAAAAAAATATGCGAGTTCGCTTTACGACTAAACCAACGTTCGAAATTTTTTTTGACAAAATGAATAACTTACGTAACTGGCGTCAAGTTAGCATTTTCCACAAAGTAAAATTAATCAAGAAACCTTCAAATGCTAGATGCTGGTTTCCGCAAAAACCTAAGAAATTGTACCATGGCTGAGAAAAGTCCCTTTAAAGCAAAACCGCACAAGATAGAATTGGACAACGACTTTGTTTTGGATTGGACTATTGGAGAATGAAAAGGGAAGGAGCATGGGATGGGTGGAGATGCTTTAATATGCTCTTCTAGATTTGACATCTGTCACCTCTCTTCTCGCTCACACACACTTTACACACTTTCTCTGTCTTTTTCTTTTTTAATGTATTTTTCTTTTCACTTTCTTCTCCACTCCCTTTCTTGCTCTTTCAAGTCTCAACACCCAGATATTATTATAATTGTATAGAAAATAGAAAGAAAGAATCAAGAACCGAAGTCTTAATCATCACATTTGAGCTGTTATAACTGGTAAGCAACACCCATATCTTGTTTTCATGTTTTTTTGCTTGTGTCTCATTATCAGATGTTAAAAGTCTTTGCGAGAAAGAAGTGAAATAGTGAGGGAAGAGACGACTCTACAGTTGACACTGAGTATTAGGTAGTTACTCCTTTTTTTTCCTTCCTTGTTTTACCTTCTTCTCTGATTGTTTGTGACACAATTATTTGAGAGAGGCCAAAATTAGAAGAGGCTGAGATGGGTTGCCTCAGATCCAGGGAACTCAAGTAATATGTGAAAAAGGGTACCATCTCTTTTAGGGCTTTCCTGTGATTCTTGGGACATCCCCTTTATTGGGCTCTTTTTCATGAACTCCCTTTTCTCTTTCTTTCTTGTGAGATAAGGGGTAGGTTTCAAATTTGATTTAATTTTTATTTTTGCAATTTTATCTTTATTTTTGTGGATATAAGTTCATGTTCTGGTAGTTTCTCTCTTAGCTGTAATTGATGGAAATAGATACAAAAGAATCCAGAGATAAGAATTTGGAAAGGCCTAATCAGGTCTAACCTGTCTATTTTGGGCTATAATTTCTAGAAATGGAAGTTTGGATCCATTTTGGTTGACTAGATCTGTTTAATTCACATCCCTATCACCACCTTTTTAGCTCACCCATAAGCTGCATCCCATGAATTTGCTTCCTCTTTTTGGTCATATTGTGTTTTTAAGGCATGGAAAATGGTCAATGGAAGCCCACCATTCACATTCTAATATCATTCTTGACAAGAGAAGGCAATAAATTAGTTGAACAATGACTGGTCCTGTGGTTTTAGGGGGTTTGGACGGTAACTTTTTGTACTGCCTGGATAGGGATTTTGATGGAGGATATGTCTCCGGCGGTTGCAGTGCCATTTAGAGTAGGTAATTCAGTCTGTGATGAACCAACCTTAGCTACCCGTATGGATATCACAAGACTTACGTTCATGGCGGACTCGGCTGGCTTGCTATCTGATTCTGTTACTAAGGTTTCTGCCCAGTCTGTTTTTGGTGGGGATGAGGATTGTGATTGTGGTGATTTGGATAGTAAATTTAGTGATGTAGTTGTTCCTATGGAAGAAGACAACAATAATATAGGAGCTCCTTTGTTGGACATGATGTCTGAAAATAAAAGCGACTGGGTTGCCAGTGATGATGTGACAAGGGAAAGTGAGGAAGATGATTCCATATCATTGGACGCTGATCAGATTCTTGATAGCTCTTGTTCACTTTCGATGGCGAGTGAGACTAGTAGCTTATATGGAGAGGACTTGTTGGTTTTTGAGGCTGCTTCTGAGGTAGGAACACTAAGTACTGTGGATGATGGTGGGAGCATTTACCGTTTAGATATTATTGCTAAGGACACGTATTTGGGGAACTCAACTGTTGAGAAGGATCCCCTTGCTGTGGCAATTGGCGTTGAGGACGAAATTGGAGATGGATCTGAAGCCAAGCCATCTGCAGTTCTTCAATTGTCTCTGGAAAAGGGGGCAAGTGGAACAGTTGGGCGCAGTGTATTTGAGGTGGAGTATATACCCCTATGGGGATTTACATCTATATGTGGAAGAAGACCTGAGATGGAAGATGCAGTTGCAGCTGTGCCTAGGTTTTTTAAAATTCCAATTCAAATGCTAATTGGTAATCAGGTTATAGATGGCATGGACAAGCGTTTGACTGACCAAACAGCTCATTTCTTTGGAGTCTACGATGGCCATGGAGGTTCACAGGTAATCTTTTCTTTCTCTTTTATGTGTTTCTTGTGTATGTTTTCCCATGTCATCCAATGATGCATAAGATGCCTTTCATGAGGTGAATTCTTTCGTTGGGTCACATTTGTTCAGGTTGCAAACTATTGTCGTCATCGTATCCATTCTGCTTTGACTGAGGAGGTAGAGTTTCTTAAGGAATGCCTGAGTGATGGAAGTATGAAGCATAGTTGCCAAGAGCAGTGGAAAAAAGCATTTACTAATTGTTTCATTAAGGTTGATGCTGAAGTTGGAGGAAATGCTAATCTTGCACCTGTTGTTCCAGAAACTGTTGGTTCTACAGCTGTTGTTGCCATTATTTGTTCATCCCATATTATTGTAGCTAACTGTGGAGATTCAAGAGCAGTTCTATGTCGTGGGAAAGAACCCATGGCATTATCTGTGGATCATAAAGTAAAGAGATCACACCAATTATTCTCTTGCATCTTTTTCATAGTTCATAATTGACTGTGAAACTGATCTCCAGTTATTTTCTTTTGTTTGTTATCTCAGCCGAATCGAGAAGATGAACATGCAAGAATTGAAGCCGCTGGAGGCAAGGTTATACAATGGAATGGGCATCGTGTTTTTGGTGTTCTTGCAATGTCGAGATCTATTGGTACGTATTGCTTGACTATGATTCCATTCTTTCCCATTTGCATGTTCCAGTCGTCATGGGTCCATTCTTTCCATAAGCATGCTTCCAACTTCCAATGTGATATAACATTTTGGACCAAGGTGGTATCTCACAGTGATACAACTCCTCAGGTCTTTCCTTTGTCAACAACTTTGTAATTATCATGTCCGAATTGGTTAATCACAGAGCTAATAAGCATATATGATAATATTCACTTTTGAAAAGGACTCTGTGTGTCCACTGACCATTTTGGGATGCATTTTGGAACACTTGCTCAAATATCTACTCAAAATAACTCAACTTAACTGAGCCTTAATCTCAAACTAGTTGGGGTGGGCTAAATTTATCCCTTTTCTTCAAATTTCCCAATAAAAAATAAATCTTTCGCCCTACCTTCTTTCCTCTTTCAGGGGTATTTTTAAATTGGAACAAATGCCATCATTTTTTTTATCTTAGTTGTACAGGTGTTGGATCCATATTGCACTATTAATTTATGTCTAAATGATATTTGATAAACCATAAATCTATTCTGTTTGTATGGAATTCAAATTTTATTCAGTTTGCGTAAAAATTGCAGGTATCTTTCTCTGTGGTCCAGTTGAGTAGTTTCTTCATAATAGCAGTTTTATGTATCAGTTAATTAAGTTCAAATAGTAGGCCCTAACCCTAGGGCTGTAAGCAAACCATACTCTTGTGAACAGGCTCGGTTAGAGCTCTTTTATCTTCATTCACTTATTATACGAACGAGTTTGAACAAAATTTTAAAGCTCATTTATTAAACAAGTCGAGCTCAATCATAGATGTGCTCGGCTCGTTTAAACATGTCGTTTATATGCTTGTTTAAAAGTTTGTTCTGATACTCGTTAAGAGCTTGTCTTTGTTCAATCCGAGCTCATTTAAGGGGTATATACAGTACTCTTAAACCCTAGGTTATTGATCGTAGTCTCTCACTCTCTAGTTCAATTATGACTTGTTTAAAGGGCTATATATTAATTTTCGTATTGTTTTATTATTTTCCTTTTGATAATATATAGATTGAATAAGGTCTAAGCTTATTTATGTTCATGATTGTGTAAGTGTTCATTCAAGTTCATGATCAAGCTCGTGCTCGACTCAATTAAAGCTTATTAATGTTCATTTAGAAATTTGCTTGTTGAAGTCTTCATTTGAGTTTATGATCAAGCTTGAGCTTAGCTTATAAAATAACTCGAACTCGCCTCATTTAGATGACTGAGTGATCGAGCTCAATTCCTTAAGCTATAAGAGTTGACCTTGAACAAAGTCGTTGAAGCTTGGTTAAAATCTTAATGAACAAGCTTGAACAAAGTAACATTTGGCTCGGCTCGGTTTGTTCACACCCCAACCTAGCCCTTCATTGGTCCTTTTCAAGCTATATGTGTGCTTTATGTTTTTTGAAGTGACATGTGGGATTTCACTTTCACATTACAACCGGACCTTTACCCTAATCATGTCAAATGCAGAACAATTCAATACATAGGTATTTCTTGTCTGATATGTAGGTTTTCTCCTATGTATGTTTGTGCGCCCACTATTCTGAATATTGATATGAAGGTGAGAAGAAATGTTAATATTGAGCTCTAGTCATAATTAAGTAGTAACTAACTAAGCGGATTGTATAGCTCAAATTCCTAGAATGATCCTTGCTTGTGCAGGTGATAGATATTTGAAACCATGGATCATCCCGGAACCAGAAGTGATGTTTGTTCCTAGGGCTAAAGAAGACGAATGTCTCATTCTAGCCAGTGATGGATTATGGGATGTCATGACAAATGAAGAGGCCTGTGATCTGGCACGGAAACGGATACTTCTCTGGCACAAAAAGAATGGTGTTTCACTTCCCTCAGAAAGGGGTGAAGGAATTGATCCTGCTGCTCAAGCAGCTGCAGAGTTCTTGTCAAACCGTGCTCTCCAGAAGGGAACCAAAGACAACATCAGTGTGATTGTGGTGGATTTGAAAGCCCAAAGGAAGTTCAAGAACAGAACATGATGGTTTCACATCCTCGATCTGTTCTAGCTATTTCTGTACGATATCTCTTTCACCTGGGCTTTATTGCTTAATGAGATTAGCAGTCTTGTATGTACCCATAGAACATGAATCGTTCCAGAATTCTTCATTGAAGCCAAGTTCTGGCTATGTAAATCGTAGCGTTTGTCATAGGGATAGGGTATTAACCACTGTTCCATGCTTTTGATATTGTGGGCAAATTGTATTTATTCTCCCCCGAGTTAAAACTCTGAGGAATTTACTTTGTATTATTTCAACCGCACGGTGCTTATAGAAGGATTCATGAATTTGGAAGATAACTAGTGAGTTGGGATTATTGTTTTTGCCCTCCTTTGGAGCATTTTTCTTTTTGGCCAGTGCTGCAGAGAAGCAACCATTTTGTTGGTGGATTTGATGGTGAGGGTGAGGGTGAGGGTGAGGGTGACGATGGCAGTGGCAATATAATGGTCAAGCAGTTATGATGGGCAAGAGAATGTGGTGGTGACGACCTACGTAAGCAGCACCAGAGCAGACAAATGGTAGTTGTAGCATTAGGGTGCATCTTTGGTTGTGGCGTGGCCCAGAGGCATGGTGGTGGGTGTTGATATTTTGGGGAATTACATGGGCACAGAATAAACACTAACTTCCATATTCGTTACGTTCACTACCAAATGAATGTTCAGTCAAACTTTTAGTCACTGCGATGAAAAATTCTTGTCGATTTTCGTTATCAAAAGTTATTTACACTGTAAAGGAGAAAAAGTGAAAAAAGAAGCCGGAAAAATTTCTGGTGGAAAGTACTTTTAGACAAAGAAAATCTTATAATCCAAGTCTAAACAAAAATATCACCACTGATAGTTGATTCCTACTAGTTGTATCTGCAAATTTTCCCACCATTAGCTAATAGGAATTCGTCTATGGAAGTAGATATTAGCAATTAACTTTAAAATTTGTTTGGGATTTTTTTTTTTTTATAAAGAAATGAAAGATTTTGAGGGTTCCTATAACCCTCCAAGACTCCCAACTTGACAAGGGTAAACATTAAGCATCGAAAAACTAAGAACAGAAATTGAAACTAAAAGGCAAAGAAAAGGGTAGAAAAGGAGAAAGTCCAAACCGGCGAAACAATTGAACTGATAAAGCGAGTGATAAAAGAGCCAGAACCCCATATTTTCGAGATGTGCTCCAAGTTGTCCTGTATTCCATCATTGAAAAGAAAAGAAAAAAAGATGACATTGTTGTATGAACATGATAATGCAGTCGATCACTAAAGGCTGATTTCAATGAAAATCAGAATTGAACTTCTCTTTTCTTTGTTTCATTAGCTAAAACGCAGTGAAAAGTATGCAAAGGCCGAAAAGTGCTTATGCACACATTATAAATGTCTGAACAACAGTTGGAACTAGGAAACATTATTTAGTGAGTTAAAGCATTTTTTAAAAAATCCAGTCCATAAAGAGTTTCATGGGTTAACAAGGTTGATCTCCTTTTGCTCTACATTTGAGACGTTGACCCATAAAATTACCAATTCAAGCAATTACCTTTTGCCGCTATTCATTACAATAATCTACGTCAGATTTTAGAACTTGGTTTGGTTACACTGTTAAAGCAGAAAATCCAACATTAAGCCTTAATTCCAATTACTCAAAAAATCCAACCAAAAGCTTAAAGATTAAGAAGATACAGTCACCATGCTTCTGAAGAGTTTCTTCTTAGAAGCAATTTATCAGACTTGGCTGAGTTCATTGCTTAAGACAAGACATCCAAAAAGGTTTTAGCAATTAATCTATATTATGCCACCATATCTGTCATGCAGAAGTTTCAGGCACCTCTCTCTCACTTTCACCTTTTCTTTTCCCTTTCCATTCTTAGATTAGGTGATGCAGCATTCTCGTGCATCTCCTACCTCACTTTTATCTTTCTTTTTCTTTCTTCCCTTATCACCTAAAATACATGAAATGCCCCACAACGCCCATGGAGTGGATTTACCTTATTCCTTTTGCCTTTTTTTGGCTCAGCAAATAAAATCATGAATCAAATGAGGGTTGATCTGTAATGAACCTCTACCTCATATTTACAAGGAGCGGAGATGCCATAGATGTGACCAATATTTTCCAGTTTCATTGTTTTGTCTTAAATAGGTGTGCAATATCCTAGAGCGATCCCCTAATTGTTTTAGGAATGTTCTGATCAATATATCAAGCATATGTAATGCACATCCATAAACTTCAAACCTCCCTCCACAAAGTTCAGATTACTACAAGATCAGTATTACCATCAGCCACGCCCAAGCTACTTCTCGTCCTTCCCTACTAACAGCAAGTCCAAAAACAGCATCTTGGCTGCGAACCTGGATGAAACAGGAAATAAAATCGGTATCATTGAACTCTAGAGGATGTAACATAACAGCATTAAATACCTCAGAAGAAAAACAAATATATAAAAGCTAAACTACCTCGGGAGACAAGACAAAGTTGAGAAATTCAAGAGTTATATTAGGGTCTGGACAAGATGCTAATGAACCTGCCAAGCACAAGAAAAAAATTAATGATTGCCACTAACTCTATACATTTAAATGTTCTGCACCACTTCACAAATAATTTCTCAGTACTTAGAATTCGGGTTTTCTCCTGGCTTAGATCAGTCTCTCTATAAACTCTCAGAAGAGATTCATAACCCAATCTGTTTGATTTGCTGACTTTCTGCATTACAGCCACATACACTGCCTGCAACCATAGTCCATTATAAATAGGAGATCATAAATAGAGGGACTCTAGAATGCAACCAATACTTTGCAAGCAACAACCTTTCTTATGTCAGGAGGAAGAAGTGGTGTATTTCTGTCATCCAAGAATGCATGAAATCGCCTACTTCCTTCATTTAGTGTCTCATCATGTCCAAATTCAGCAAGGACAGTCAAAATTTCCCCTCTCAACATCGCATCCAGATGACTCTCACCTTGTTTACACTCCCAACCAAGTTTCCTGCAAGGAAATCCAAATATGAAAGAAAAAATAATATACTTTTTATAAGAGAAAAAAATATAAAGCATGAAGATAGAAAGATTTTTTTTTTTGATAAATGAAGATAGAAAGAATTTTTTGAAAATATTCCAAGTAGGAATACAGGACATGCAACTATTTTCTCCCTTTAGGATGATATCTTTATCTTCATTTAAAAAATAAATAAATTTAGTATCTCTCTCAGTTTCCGTATTGACCATCATCAATGTATAAATCTGTTCCCCGCATATTTGTTTGTAGCAGCTATCTTGTCTTATTTGATGAATCCTTAATCATATTTTAATAATTTCTTATCCAATAAAGGAAAAATATAGGATGATCTCTTGTTATGGATCTCTGAGATTGTACTTCATGTACATTTTTAAGTTACGCTCCTTCAACGAGCACCATGAAGAAAATAACTACCAATTTCATACTACTTTTGCGAGTCAATTTTTACATAAATGATCTCAAGACATCAATTAATCAGCCAAGCATCCAAGATTGAAATAGTCATTTCAGTAAGTCATATATTAAACAACTTACTCAGCAGAATACTGGAAAAGGCCAATAAAAAATTGTTTAATGTAGTCCAGTAATTCAGGTTTTGCGTCTGCCAAAATCCTCCCAACTTTATAACTTATCTGTGAAAAGCATGAAAAATAATCAGGACTAACATACACAATTTTAGTGAACTTAAACAAGACAAGGTCGCGGAGATTACAGTAATCAGGTTAGACAGCACAGTATAGTCAAGCTCCTCCCTGTAAGCCCCCATCAAGGTAAGCAAAGATGTGAAAGACTGCTGGCGAGCCATACAAAGCGCAAACGAATCATCCAAGATACCTGTTAAAGATATATGTAATATTAACTTCTACCTTTTACTATCCAAGACATAAGCAAGTACCAAGTAAATATATTCAAATTACCAAATCTGTCTGTTGAAGACAAGTATTTGTTTTCTATTGCATGTCTAAGTCTAGCTGCAAGGCCCTCATCATATTTCACCCTATAGAAACCACTCTGATCCACATTAAGCTTTATCCAAGAACATACTGCAATGTTTTTACCGCTTTCGTGGGCAATTGAGCAACCCAGGAAATCATTTATATTGAGTGTATCAGACTTGGATTGCAATAGGAAATTCTTGCGCACATCATACGAGCCACAACATAATGTTATTGGAACAATCCATTGTCCATCACCAGGGGAACCACTTAAAAGAAATTGTGACTGTCATTCATTACATTCACTTATTAGAAACTGTAACCTTTAGAATCATCGAAATGAAACTCATCTAGAATGTAGCAGCTTTCTATGCGTTTAAATTAAGATAAGTTCTTTCATGGAACTGATTGATCAATCATTAAAAAAGAAGGTTAAAGAAATCCAAAAAAATAAAACCTGCTCAAATTCCAATTTCTGATCTTGGACTTTGACAGAGACAACAGGGTATCCTTTTTGCTTCGTCCATGAATTCATTAGCTTGTTCACAGGTTCACCAGATCCCTCTTCAAGGGAAGCCCATAAATTTTCAGTCTTTGCATTCGAGCAAGCATATCTTTTAATATATGAAGCAAGTGACCTCTGCTCAGAGAAGTAAGTCATGCAATAATATCAAAACGTGTTGACTATTCAGCAAAAAAAAAAAAAAACTTAACAGTTCATAACTGCATGGAACAAGACGATTAACAGAAATTTATCAAATCAGCAACACCACTCCTCAATCATGTTCCGCAATAATAATCGAAAGACAACTGTCAGGGTCATACAGATCCTCTTATTGATTTCACTACCAGACTTCATAATTCATTTATGCATTGACCTTACTTTTTCTCGCCAATCAATTGAAAGAAAAAACTTTAAAAGGAGAAACTCTTTCATTCTCAAATATATAGATCCTCTTATTGATTTCACTACAAGACTTCATAATCCTTTTATGCATTGACCTTACTTTTTCTCGCCAATCAACTGAAAGAAAAAACTTAAAGGAGACACTCTTTCATTCTCAAATATGTTTTTATTTGATTATCTCAATTAATCCCAAATATGTTGCAGACAATTAACTAGAGAAGCTGTATACTATTAATTAGTCGATGCATTATAGCCAAGAATTAGGCCCTTTAATGAGGCTGACTTTGTACTGCCACCATTTATCAAGTAGTTGTATATTTAAACTCAATCATTTCTTATAAACGCAATCAAAATTTTTCTGGATGATACTCATGATTTTCATTTCATCAAGGGTACTGCGTAGTGAAGTTTAAAAGGTCCCATCAATATCCAATTATTTCCTCAGTAAGAACCTCATCATCCTCTTTACAACTCACAATAATGTGTTACTATTATATTTTGTTTCCTTTTTTAACTTTAATTTTGAATGCTTACTTGCATAGAAATCTAAAATCTTAACTTGCAAAGTTTTCTACAACAAAAATACACAATTTAATTGGAGTTTGAAGGAGAGAAAGAGGTACAAGGTTGCTTCAATCATGAGTTCTTCAGACAACTTATGAAAGTAACAAACTAAAGGACCAACCTGAAAGCATTCAGCACCAAGATAGCTTTGTAGCATTCGGATAACAGATGCACCTTTTCTATAACTTATTGCATCAAATATTTCATTAGTTTCACCAGCATGATTTATCTCCAACTGGAAAGAAAAATAAACTTAAGGTGAAATCTACAGAAAAGAGCAATTGTACTATTTCTCTAAGGTACAGAAAATAAAACCAATTTAATTCCAATTTGCCTCGATCGGGTGAGATTCAGCTAGTCCATCCAGCCTAAGACCCTCAGTAGATTCGTCAAGAAACTGGGTCCATATTTTCCATTCTGGAAACAAGCTATCAGTTGCTAAGTAACTAACCTGAAAGCAGTACACACAATCTTATTAGCCAGTAAGTGCATTGAAGGGCGTAATACAGACAGAAATTAAAGCAACAGACCCATGTTGCAAAACCCTCATTCAGCCATAAATGTGTCCACCATTCCATTGTTACAAGATTGCCAAACCATTGGTGTGCCAGTTCATGGGCTACTACAGTTGCAACCTAAACAGCAGACAAGTAGACTTATCAAATATCTATGAAGTGTGAATGAGACAATAGCTCCATTAAATTTTTTTGACAAAGAGAACTACATTCTGGTCTCATTACCCTTTGTTTGTTTGCAGCTGCAGAATGCTTATCATCATAGAGCAGAGCTGTTTCACGGTATGTAACTAATCCATAATTCTCCATGGCCCCAAAAGCAAAATCAGGGATTGCAATCATATCCAATTTAGGAAGAGAGTATGGCACGGCAAAGTATCTAAACAACTTAGCATAGTTAATTTGATAGTAAATACCAGATAAGACAGCACATGCAAACAGGAAAAACTAATAACATAACCAGTTAGTATGATCCGTGCTGTTCATTGATTTATATTTCTCAACCTAAGGCATCAATGCTGCGACTAATGATCAATGCATGGAGGGAAGAGGTGATGAAACCTACTCTTTGTATAATTCAAGTGTCTTCACAGCAACATGCAATGCAAATTTCCCTTGATTTGCCTTCCCAACTTGACAGTATACTCGAACTTTGATCCCTGTGCAGAGATGCATGATTTTATTCAATGCAGAAGAAAGGACTGTACTATCATAAGAAACAATGGAAAATACAGGATGATTGTACCATCTGATGTATGATCTTCCATATAATCAAACAAACCAATGACCACTGCCACCAAATATGTAGACATAATCGGTGATTCTTGATAGGAAACTGTCTTCAGATGCCCCTCCACTTTCTCCGCAATGACTGGCATGTTTGAAAGAGCCACTAGTTCAGATGGCACGTCTAATGTGATATTGAATGTGGCCTGTCACACCAACCGTCAGTATGAAACAACTAAAAAAGATATATATTTCAATGAAAAATGTACTTAAGCAATGCAAAGCAATATCTTAAAACACCTTAACAAGAGAGACAGAGAGAGACTTTGCAAAACCTTGCAGGCAGGTTCGTCCCAACACGGAAAGCATCGCCTAGCATCAGCTGGCTCAAACTGTGTAACCGCCATATTCTTCTTCTCACCATTATGCTCATAAGTACTGGATAGCAAAGAGCACAACTTAGATATAATTCTTAAAATTCAATTTCAATTTCAACCCTTGTACTACTTCTGATGCCACTAGACTTATTCATTCAAATATCATGTAGTTTTAGAAGTTTTACGTTTCAAGATTTAAATATCTTTCTTTTGCAAGTTACCTCAGTAAGCAAAAGAAAACTACGAAGCAGTTACCTTATATAGAACCCCTTCATTTTGTCATTTAACTCTCCCTCAAACCCAATAGCTAAAACTCCAATCCCAACCGGAAGTGTTTGAGCAAACTCCAGCACCAAAATCTCGTCTTCTTCCACCAATTCAACTTTTGAGGGCTCAAATACCTGCTTAAGAATCCATGCTGTCATAAAATATCAATTATACTCCATTGGGTTGCCCAAAGATTAAAAGAAAAACAAGAACTTAATGACAGTTACATAGTGAAGTTCCAGGTTTTCATATCTTATCCCGCAAGTACTTCAGGACGAAAACAAGCAACAGTTTGAAATACTTTACATCTACTACAGTCCACTACCCCACTCGTTTAATGAGAAATCATGACTAGAAGACGGGAAAATTCCAAATCTTACGACTACCTATACCTTGGTCAAGAATGGAAATGTAAGATTTCAAGGTTTCTTTTTTCTACTTTATGGCAACAATTTTTTTCTTCCAGGAAACAAAATTCCAGTATCAATGCGTTTGGCTGCTGAGAAACCACCGGCTAAAAAAAAAGCATAAAAGCACACTATAATTCAATAACCATAAACCAATATTGTCCTTCTGGACTGAAATAGATATCGCAAATCATCAAATTCTTTTTTCCCTCACTTTTTTTTTACCATCAACCAAACGGAGCATTAAAGCTCATTGTAGTTTCATAACCTCGTACCTATCACCATCCATTTCTAAGAAACATTACCAACAAAAGAAACACTTCAATAACAGCTGTTTTTAGGAAATAACTATCCTCTTCCCTCGAGTGAAATCTCGAAACTGACACGCAAAACAAAAAGAAAGAAAAACGAGAAGTTGGTTCGGATCGGCGATACCTTAGAGGAATTCCGGGGAGCGAAGGAGACGGTGCCGTTTTTGATTGAGAGCTCGGCGGCATTGAGTACGATGAAGCGAGTATCAGAGACGATGTCGAGGTCGATCGAGACCGAGCCAGCGAATTTACAGGCGGTGAGGTCCGGTTTGAGCAGGATGTCGTATCGTTTGGGGACCGCGAATTTCGGGAGACGAGGCTGGCCGTTGAATTGCTGCATTTTAGTGATAGTACTACTGACTTATCCCTGTGGAGTCAAAAATTGAGAGTTTAAATTGTATCGACTTTATAGTAGGAGGAGAGTGATGACTTATGAAAAGGAGGTAGTGGAAATTTATATAATCCGTAAACTGATGAATATATATTGTGAAGTGGTTTTATTCTACTTTTACGATATATATTAATATAAAAAAAAGTTTTGTATCGAAAGTCTTTCTTAACAAAGAATTTACTAATCGTTGGTGACATAAAAAAACCTATCCCAAGTAATTTTGTTTCTATGAGCTGATCAATTGAAATGGTTAAAATTTATTTAAAATATATATATATTTTTTTTTAATTCAAACTTTCTTGGATCACACTATATCCGATTTTTAAACCTATATATAAATCAAGCGCATGTAATATAAACACAATAATATGCAATCGTAAGAATTTTAATCAAGAACTTAATAGTTTATGATTTGGGCTCGGTCTTTAAGGATTTATCACCTTGAAAGTAATATATAATTTTTATAATTCAAAAAAATTATTATCTATTATAATATTATAAAAAATATATAATACAAAAATTTATCACATATTTAAATCCATATAGTTTAAAGATGATATAGATTTTCATACTATATATTTTTTATAACATTATCAAACAAAAACTTCTTTCCGCTTTATCTAAAAGTAACAACACAAAACAACAGTCAAAAATAGAAAAGACATGATAATCTCTATCAACAACAGTTTAATGGTGCTTTCATTTTTATTGGCTCTACATACAACAAAGTCAAAAATATCCACAGCAAAAAGCAATGATTACAGACTACAAAGCACCGTGAACGAGCCCAAATCAACTCACGCGTTCATTGGGACCATCCCAATTTCTTTTCTTGTGTAAACTTTCCTTGTACCTTTTTCCATGATTTGATTTTGGACACCACCCTAACATTCGACAACGCAAATGCCTCATTTTTCAATGTAAATAACAGCTATAACCCTATAAACAAAATGAGTAATCTTGATTACTTAAATTTCACTATTCCGTTTTTTAAAATTGAGGCTTACTCTAGGGAAAGAGGTTTTGATTCAATGATTCTGAAAATTAAAAGAAAAACAAAGAATGCAATTGTAAATTCAATGAGCTTGAAATTTGGATGAAAAGGAATAACATTTTCGGTTGATTTGCATTTTTATTGTTTTTGACTGTTGATGTTTGCATTAAGCAATGGAGTAAACTGAGTTACTACTACAATGGCAATAAAAAATGTCACCTTTTGAGTTAGAAATTCAGAAAGGGTACTTTTGTCACCAAAATTTCCCAGCACAAAGTGTAAAATTGCCTTCGTAAAGTATAATGTGAAGTATCCAATGCTTGCCTCTCTCTCTTCCCTCCTCCTTTTAACTGCCACAACTTTCTTTCTTCGACGACGACGACGACGACGATTTTGTGTTACAAGTCACTGCAATTTTCTCTTGTGGTCACGTTACTCTTCATTTCTTCTTCAACGTTCCTTTCCTTCTCACATGGAGCCTCTTATCATTTTCATACTCTCCACACCCAACCCACTTCGGGTACTTTCTCTTGTATCAATTTTTGTTGGGCAAATATAAAGAATTAATCAACATCCAAGATTATTGGTATTTTCGCTAATACTAGAGAATGTCATTGATTGTGTTTATTCTCAATTTATAACTAATTAATTAAATCTCATGGATCGTGTTCATCAATTAATTAGTTAAATTAAGTGTAAGGAAAACGCAACCACCTAAATCACAATTTGATTTGAATCCTGATTTAAATTCCTATTCAAGAAAGCTTAATTAGGTCTAGATGATTTGTCCTCAACCTAATCTCAAATATTAACCTTCACTATCAATCATAGATGGCCAATCCACAAGCAATAATCAAAGGTATGAAGGATATTGAATAAGAAATAATCTGAAAAATTTCATAAAACTAAATCCACCAAAATATCCAAAACAATCAAGGCAGCTAAGCCAAATGCCCAACAATGTGTTCAGCTGCTCATGTTTAAATCTCAATCACAGAATTCAAATACTAGGGTTACAAGCATATTGAAGGACAAAAGGAGCAAAGATAGAATTTCTTCCCAAATTACAAGATGAATTCTCAAAGTCTTGAAGCGACTGATCGTCGTCTTCAATCTCTTGATAAACTATCTTGATGAAAGAAACCGTCTCCTTCTTTAATCTCCCAAAACTCCTCTTGATAATATCTCTCCAAGAACTGCCATCGTCTCTCCCCTTCTTTGAGTCTAAAATTCTTATATACAGCTGTATGGAGACGGCTTTATAGACAGAAAAGTTGCTCTAGGGTTTCTGTTCGGGCTGTGTGCTTCTGCTGCTGTCCAGGTCCGGTTTTGCTAAAACTACCATAACTTTCTCTAGAAAAATCATATTTATGAGCCATAAAATTCTCCAGAAAATAGACATCCTGATCTTTCCAAGAATATATGGTTCATCTCCTAGTTCTTCTTGAATCAATATAGTTTAATCTGAAAAAATCACTTCTGCCACGCTGAAATCACGCATAGCCTGACCTTTGTCTATTAAAATTGCCATAACTTTTTCTAGAAAAATCATATTTATGAGTAGTAAAATTCTCCAGAAAATAGACATTAGGATCTTTCCAAGCATGTATGGCTCATCTCTTGGTTCTTCCTAAATCAATATAGTTTAATTCGTAAAAATGACTGATCTGTACGGGCAATTCTGGCAATTTAGTGAAACTCCTTTCTAAGTGCTTGTGAACCTGTAAAACAACGAAAAACAACTCAAAGTAACAAATTCCTAAGCTAAACATATAAATAAATACTTGAAAAACATACAAAATACTAGGACAAATATTCGTTCATCAAATACCCCTAAACCTAGATTTTGCTAGTCCTCAAGCAAAACTAAAAGAAAACATAAACAAAACAAACCTAAATACTTAAATCAACAAAACCCTCATGCATTAATTCTTATTATGACTCATATCTAGATATCTTATGCACAATTATGTTCACAGTCTCAACACTTCACAATTCATTGCTCAAATCAAGTACACATCGCACATCCATATTCCAATGGTCAAAACACCTCACGTCAATTACCCCTAAACCTAACGTCAAGAATCCGAATTCGCTTCGACTTTAGGCCTCGCAGGATTCACTCATTAAGCACACCGAACCTACGTTTCAAACACTCATCAAGCATATGCGAATAAAAGTTATGTAAACAAGAAATTTCAAATATAAATTCGCATATGAATATGGATATCATCAAAGAACGCTCATATGTTCGCAAAATAGATCTCATGAAAGGAATCAAATGTTAGGATTGCAAAGCTATCATATCACCTATATCATATCCTAGTCAAATACCTCAAGCAAAATATATTGAGTATGAACCTATGCATAGATGGGCGTGGTTGGCCGAACCTGATTTACACCAAAGCTCTTTCTTTTCAACTCTTTATAAGAGCAACTTCAATACCCTTGAAGAATCTCAGGTCCTCTTTCTTGTCTAACCAAATCCCATTTTGACTTGTTTCTCATATATATATATATATATATATATATATGTATTTGAATAGGAATTTGAATCTTTCTCCACAGACAGTGGCAACTATGGCGTATAACGATAGGCACATGCTCAAACTTCTTACTCAAGTCATTACACAACATGATACTTCAAGTGAGTTATATAATCTTAGCATTCAATGCAAAAACTATAGAGATCATCTAACAATTAAGGTCATAACGAAGAGTGTTTAAGAGTACTAAAAAACTAACTCTCAGAATAAAACGCTTTTGGCTCAAATAACTCACTAGGTAGTCTCCACTATTTGATTCTCAATCATTAGATCTAGGTTCATCTCAGTATCAACATCAAGAGCACGGTCTATGGAATATGAATATGCATCAATCCTCACAATAACTTGTTAGTATTAAAGAAACTAAACTCAACGTGCATAAAAGACTTCACTACAAGATAATTGACATATGTCGGCGCTTTATTTCCGGCGCTTTACCAAAACGCCGCAATATATTAACCACCGACGTTTTATTTGTGGCGCTTCTTTGAAGCACCGCAATATTCAAAGAACATATAACGACGCTTCAAAGAGCCGGTATATACGAATCTTATTATAATACACCGACGCTTTCAAGTGCCGAAATATGAAATGAGCATATACCGACGCTTTCAAGCGTTGGAATATGAAATGAGCATATACCGGCGCGGAATATGAAATGGGTTTCGAGTATATTCCTGCGGAAGCGCAGGAATATGCTCGAAACCCATTTTATATTATGACATTTTGAAGCGCCGATATATACTCATTTCATATTTCGGTTCTTTAAAGCACCAAAATATGCTAAAAAATTTCACGTATAAATAACACTGCCGTTCCTTGCCGCACCCATATTTTTCATCAAAATTTTCTTCCTGCGCCCTAAGCTCTGAGGTGCTTACAGTTTCAAAATTTTTGTTTAAGGTTTCAAAATTTTGCTTCGTAGGCAAAATGACTCTTCTAACTTTTGGGAGATAATCAGATTCTTTGTGTTAGCCTTCAAGTAAGTAGTCTCTCTTTAACAATCTCAACTATTTAATTAGATAAGTTTATCCCATTTTTTTTGTTTTCCTCTTTTGCACTTTCCTTCGTTTTGTCTCTTCTGTTGAATGTTTACACGCAGAGATGATTTTGTTTTTTTTACAAGCTATGAATTGAATTCGAAGAAGCAAAGAGAAAAGGTCACCCTGTTGATTGAGAGGATAAATTTTCAATTCAAATCTGGGAACTGAGTATAATTATTTTTCCTGAGCTCAATGTGTGTTATTATATGTTTTTGTTTCGACATGCAATCTTTAGTGAGTGCTGTCAAGCAATTAGAGATTATTGTGGGTTGTTTACCCAAGTTGAATATTGCCCTTTTAATATATTAGAGGGGTGAGTTCTAGCATACTAGGACTTTTAGCAGATGTGTTCTAGTTCTCTGTAATGTGATTGTCATTTAGAGCCCGTTTGGTTTCACAGGAAATCAGAATTGGTTGAAATGTTGAATTTTAGTATATGTCGAACTTAAGCATGTAAAATTGAATTTCTGCAGAAAGCAGAGAAAGTAATTAAGCAAGGCCACCTAGAGTGTAAGTGGGTGAGGATTCAAACTGATGATAGGTTATTAGCTTAATTATTCATAATTTGGGCTCAAATGGTGAGGATGTCAATGATAAGTTGGTGGATGAATTCTATATAAGCTTTGTTAGTGTCTCACAATAATTGAGTATCAGTTATGCTGGCCGAAGAGATACAAAATTTATAGTAGAAACTAGAAAGTTTAGAGTCTATACCATTGCGAGAGCAATCATTGAAAAAGGTAAATTTTGCATCAGTGAGATTGCTATTGAGTTGATCAACTAGTGATTCAAGGCGTTTGTTAAAAAAGATCGGCTGTATCATTCATATACTCTACACAGGAGACGTTGTTTTTGCCATACAATGCTATTGCATTTGGAGTGCAGCCTATTAGTCCCACTGCATTCAAGGACACCCACCTTGATCCATAATTGTACAAACTCTGAAAAAACAGAACGGATTCTTGTCATCTTCATGTTAGATTCTGAATTACCACAATTAGAAAGAAAATAAAGAAAAGTTTCAATGAAATGACAGTGCTAATTAGTAATTACCCTTAGCTGCTTTGAATATTCATCAATAAGAACTTTGTCAAATTTTTCTAGGGTATATTGGCTGCTTGTTTTGTAAAATTCAGGCAAGAAGTAGTTGTTAATGTAATCGTTGTTGCCCATTCCAACTGAATATAAGCATTTCCTCATGTGATCTGCTGCTAAATCCTCATTTCCTAGTAATTCAACAATGTTTAAGACTGTAGCTATGTGATTTCTTATCTGCTTATTTAAGCTGATGTTATCACCCTGTAAAAGGAAAGTAAATGTTTTTCAGCTACTGTTAAGTTGTTATGTGTACATTTCTCTGTTCTTCTTTTAGTCCTACTCTTTTTTTTGTGTTGTTTATTTGTACATTTCTCTGTTCTTCTTTTTCCCCCTTGAGAAGTTTCTTCATGCAATATCCTCAATTTCTTTACTTATTCATTGATCAACTGGAAAGTTATATAGCTGGAAAGCTGAAATTTGCTTATTTTGACCTTTTGTATGTCTATTATATAGGTATTTCTTGTCCAAATCATTAACAAAAACCCTTTTCAAAATAGAAATGTTTATAATGTGAATCAAAGACATTTTTGTTAATCGTGATACAGTGCTTAAATGAATTTATTTTTTCCTTTATGATGACTTTTTAAAAGAGATGCACTTGAAACAGAAATTTTGGAGTAATAGATACTCTTATCTCGCAATACTTGGAATTTTTATAACGTAATTAATAAAAATCTGAATTTAATATCCTTTTGATGCTTTATTGCCTTGCTTTGTGCATTTGCGACAATGTTCAAGTATCAAGTAGGTTCTACTTGGACAAGGATAACACCTGAGCTTCTCTAAAATGAGAAATCTAGTAGCTTTTGTTTGTACAGGAGGTTACAGCTTGGTTGCTAGGATGGAGATGTTAAAT
This sequence comes from Bretschneidera sinensis, assembly GCA_023935145.1. Taxonomy (NCBI): domain Eukaryota; kingdom Viridiplantae; phylum Streptophyta; class Magnoliopsida; order Brassicales; family Akaniaceae; genus Bretschneidera; species Bretschneidera sinensis. The sequence continues at coordinate 13,718,045 of CM043701.1, forward strand.
AATACTTTGTTTGAGTTTTGGATATCAACCCAAAAGAGACTTTTGTAACAATTTTGGGGAAGGGGAGGTGCATCATTGCAGTATATCTTTTCTTTTCTTTGCAACATCAATAGTTTTTTTTGGTTGGTTATGGTTTTCCTTTTACATTGCGTATGGGGATTAAGCTTTGTTGATTTGTTGGGAGTTGGGACAGTTGGATTCTCCAACATAATAGCCTCATTAATGAGTTCATACTTAGAATCTTTTGATATATTTTGATGTCAGATCTGAGATTGATAGTTTTTTAGTGTGATGAAAGCTGTTATCATTACATACTTAGAATCTTCTTGTGTTGATCACTGGCGCTCACAAAGGTACATACTCCTAGCTTGCTAGAAAATTCAAATGCTCTGTTGCTTGGTGCCCTTTTGAAGGGAAGAATGTGATATCCAAGCCCTATGATGATTTGGGCCTAATATGTCCATCCTGTATTTGTTTAAAAGAAGTTGTTTGAGAACAGTTTTAATCATTGATTAAAATTGATTTTCTTTGTTTTCTTTAAGAAAATCAGCTTTAATCGTTTCCAAAAGATTAAGGCTCTTCCAAAACATTTGGGAAGAAGAGACAAGAAGTAGGCATTTTAGCTGTGTGGAGAAAATTCAAGAGAGAGAGAAGGGATTTTTCTATGAAGCAGGCTGGGTTGCTCCTTTCAACAAGCTAGTGTTCTCCAATTTTTTGACATCAATCCTCTCTAAATTTTAAGGTAAATTTACACTTTTCTATTTCCATGACATTTGATATTCTATGCTCTGTCTCTACTTTTATTTTTTCTAGTGTTATGATTGTTTCCAAGTTTTTGTTGATACCAAAACTAAATTGTGCCAAAGAAATAATGACAACTTGTGATTATCTATTCACCCAAATCTTGTTAAGCAATTATGTCATCAGTTTTGTTGTTGCAAACCATTTGTTTATGTCAAAAGTCCTTTTAAAATTTGGATTCTGCTTTTTCGATAATTTGTGTGTGTTTTAGCTTCAACAACACTTTGAACTTTGAACTCTGATTTTTCGATCAATGTACTTCTCGTAAATGTTCATTTATTCACAAGTACTCAAAAGTTATTGATTTCTGCATTTGCTGCGAGCCATTGACCATTCCTATCTTTTAGGTGTGGCTCTTCTAATTCTTGTTAACTCTTAATGCATTCTTGATAGTGTGAGATGTAATCATTTTTATGTTTTTATGTATACAGATTGCAAGATGTATAGGTCAAAATATATTCCTCCCTCAGTCAGAGATAACATGTCAAACCAGGCTCCAGCCGAGTCTTCACACCATCAAGAAGATATTGACCATGAGCATGAGTATCACCTTGATGATGATCATGACTCGCAAAATGATTCTGAGATCGAGCCAATAACAACGGAAAGTGAAAACAATGATAGTGAACAATACGAGATAATTGGTAATTTTTGTATTAAAATACATTCTCTTTATAACTAGTTTGATATCACATTGCTATACTAATTATAAAATTTATGTTTTCAATGTATAGATTCAGAAGGGAGGGTGAGGAAGTAAACATGTGTCCTGAGAACCTCACAAGTGTGGTCCCTTGAACGTGGGGAAAAAATTGTGGTCCACTTCAATGCACGTAATCAACCTATTAAAAAAGATTGCCAAATATTAAGTACCTGGTTGGGCAAAGTTGCAAAGAGAGGGAACCTTTGTCCGCTTAATTACACGGATTGGAAAAAGATCCATTCTAACTACAAGAAGGACCTTGTTTTATTGATTCGGGTAAATAACAACAACTTAATTTCGGGTTTTCTTCCAAAATTTTTTTTTGTTTTGTTTTTGTGGTGTTGTACATGCATAACCCCTAACACCAAGTAAAATTATTTGACATCGATTTCCTTTCTTTGTGGTAGAGGAAGTTCCGTTACCCTATGATTGAGGCGATAGACAAAATTTTATTAAGGATGATCGGGAAAAAATGGAACGACTACCGATATGTGCTTAAAAGGGACCACGTGAGGAACAAATCAAAACAACAAGTTTTGAGCAATAATGTTTCAAAAGGAGTAGATCAAGACTAGTGGAAGCAACTGGTGAACTACTGGTTCTCTGAGCAGAGTGAGGTTGTTTTTTTTTTCATAATTATGTTCATTTGGATTCTCATTGTTTTTATTTTCTAATAATGACTTATTATTCAATTGGTTTATTATTGGTGTAGAAATATTCTTCTATAGGGACAACGGCACTATAGGGACAACGGCACGTGAAAGACAACAACATCCTCACACGACCGATTCAAAGAGTTTTGCTAGAAGACGAGATGAATATGTGAGTTCATTTGCTTCATTCATCCAATCTTTCATTTGAGATGTAGTGTATTGAGTCACTGTTTGAACTCTTTTCATAAATGGTAGGAGATGAAACATGGAAATGAGCCCGGACGCGTAGAGTTTTTTGCTGAAACTCATAATCGCAAGGATGAAACTTTTATTGATGAAGCATCACGACAATTTGTGGTAAGTTCACTTACGTATATGATGGTTTTATGTAAGATAGTTAAGAATAGTACTTACAAAAAAAGTGAACTTTTATTAATAATTATAGTGAGCTTTCCTATAATTATTAATGAAGCTTCCTTTGGTCCAGTATGAAATCTTGGCACGGTGCTTGACAAGAGTCTCTCTTTCTAGAAGTTGATCATGGATTTATCATGCAATATGTTTAATCCTTCTTAAACGGGTGGTGAAGTTGATCATGGATTTACTATGTGATAATATCATAACACTCTGCATTTCTAGAACTCATTACCTGTGATGAAATAATGATAGCTCAGTGTAACGATGCTATAATTTGTTGTCTTTTGGATAATGTTTCATTCAATAATTTCCCCCCCATTAATTTTTTACAATGCACTACAAAATGCGGTTCAAGATGATTTGGCATGAAGAAGTTTCTCTCTAAAAGTTTGAACTCCTAATCTTGAAGTTTGGCACTGGTCCTTTATTTTTAGGGGCAGAAGGTTATGTATGTCTGCAAATCTGTGCATGCATATGACAACATACAAAGAGACATCTCTTCTATTTTCTTTTATGTGCATGTGTGCATGTAATACTATAGTTTATGATCAACTAGCATGTGGATAACATGCAAAACCGTGAACTTCATTTTGAGAATGGAAATTTTAAGAGATCATGTAATGCATTCTGATTTTGGTATGGAAATATTACAAACAAGTAAAGTTTCTGATTTAATTGATGCAACTTCTTGAACCCAAAGTCGATGTAGGAACTTCCCCATAATTTATTACTGTCTATGCAAAGTAACCTTAACTTTTTTGATATAAAGGATTTTTACATGTGATATTGTGCAGACAAAATATATTTCTTAAGATAAATGAATTAGAATCCGCCCTAAAATTTGGTGGCACATCATAGTATAATTCTGAAAGACTACTGTATGGTTTTACTTGCACATCAATGTCTTGTAGTATACTTAAAAATGAAACACTGGAAAAATAGACCTTAAGATGAACAATACATTGTGAATTCATGTATAAAACATCGTAACTTGTGAAGTGTACTTATTTGAACTCCAATTTTCCATATATGTGCTTGTGTTTGTGTATATATGTTGTTAAACAGTAGATGGGAAGTTTTATGTTATGAAACATTAACACACTTGTAAATGCATTTAATCTCTTGAAGTGTTTGGTGATATTTCAACTTTTAAATGTCATTTTGTTTACAATGCACAATAAAGTGTGGTTCAAGATAATTTGGCATGTAGGAGTTTCTCTCTAAAAGTTTGAAATCATAATCTTGGTGTTTGGTACTGGTCCTTTATTTTAGGGGCAGAATGTTATGTATGTCTGCAAGTCTGTCCATGCATATGACAACATACAAAGAGACATCTCTTGTGTAGTTTCTTTCATGTGCACGTGTGCATGTAATACTGTAGTTTCTGACCAACTAGTATGTGGATAACATGCAAAGCCACGAACTTCATTTCGAGAATGGACATGTTAAGAGAGGCTAAATTATGAATTTACTTCCTGTACTTTGGGGGTAGGATAACTTTACTCCTTAAACTCATAATTGTTTCAATTTAATACATAGACTTCCAAAATCATCCAAATCAAACCATTACGGTGAAAATTCAGTAACAGGTTTATTTAGATTTGCAAAATGTCTTAAAAACAGGGTTTATTTTGTCGATTTCTTTTAAAAAGAGTTATTTTGGCCATGGTCACAAAGATCTTTGTGAAAGTTAGAGATGGTCTTTTCTCTTAGATGAATTTGTTTTATTATCTATTTCTTTTTTGTTGTTTCCTTGTTAAGTTGTGAATTGGCTACATTGTTTGGATTGTATATTTGTTTTTCTTTTGCAGGAGGTTTTATGGAAAAATAGGGGAAATTCTACCCGTTTTTCTATCAAATATGATAAGCAACTTTTGTTTTATGTAAATTTCGCTGCAATTAGCTACTTAATATTTGGAGGAGTTTAATCTTTATTGTTTCTTAATTGTAGGTGACAGCTGAAACTCGTGTTGCTGAACTTGTTGCAGCTTCAGGATCCTTTGATGCTAGCAATAATTTACCAATACAAAATGAAGTCTTCACCGAGCTTATGGGTGAAGAGAGTTTTGGTCGTGTCCGAGGTCAAGGGTTTGGAGTTACACCCTCTGCTGTGTATGGACTTTTAGCTCAAATGAGGAATGATATGGGATTCCATGAGGTTTATACTGAAGAGATAAATAGTCTGAGAGTACAAATGGAAGAAAACAATCAACAGCATGTGCATCAGATTGAACAGCAGGCGCATCAGATTCAAGAAATAACAGCTAAGCACAATGATCAAATGAACAGTATGCAATCCCAAGTTGATGAACTGAAGTCTTTACTACAACCGTTGGTAAATAGAGAATCTCATAATTGATGTTGATGGTAAAATAATTTTTCAGACTACATTATTTTGTTTTGTACGAATTTTATATGTTAATTATGATTTTTTTTTTGTTTGTAAATGAGATGACTTTTGTATTGAGTAAATGAATTTTTATGGATATTTGATGGTATATTTTATATATTGAAGAACATTTGAAATTTTATGGATTTGATGATACATTTTATTTATTGAAGGGTATTAGTGTTGATATTTAAGCTAAAATAATATAAAAAAAACAATTAAAACCACTTTTAATGACGCTTACAACCACTTTTAGCGGCACTTAAAAGTGCCGTAATATGAATATGTCTGCAATATAGCGGCGCTACTAAGCGCCGGTATATTTCGGCGCTTAAAAGGACCGAAATTTACCGGCGCTTAGAAGCGCCGAAAAATATGCATATTGAGGCGCTTTCTTAAGCGTTGGTATTTGCGTTTCGACACCACACATACCGATGCTTTATCCGGTGCTTGCAATAAGCGCCGGTAATTCATATTGCGGCACTTTAAAGAGCCGAAATATGCAAAAAAAAGCGCCGGTGTTGACCTTTTATCTTCTAGTGCTTGATTACTAACCATAAAACAAATTGTAGCATGAAAATTTTGTCTCAACAAGTTCTAATTGCACCCCTAAACCTAAACTAAACATTATCCTCAATGTATGAAATCAAACACGTGTTTAGAAAAACATTTAGAAGGGAACAATGAAAATGAAAGAACAGAAAACATACTCTATCAAATGGGTGGGTTGCCTCCCACCAAGTGTTTTATTTAACGTCTTAACAAGACGCTGGTTGAACTTATTCAGGATCGTGCACCTCAATGCACTCAACAACCCCCTTCTCATGGACTCCTTCCAAGTAAGACTTCACAAGATGCCCTGTTGTACCATAATATGACTCTTCTCCCAACTCCATGAATTTCTCCACCATATCCAAGAAGATTGACATCATGCATCTTCGGTCAATTATTCTACTTTTACTATATATATTGATATAAAAAAAAGTTTTATATCGAAAGCCTTTCTTAACAAAGAATTTACTAATCGTTGGTGAAAAAAAAACCTATGCCAAGTAATTTTGTTTCTATGAGCCATAAAACTGATCAATTGAAATGGTTAAAAATTGTTTGAAATATGTTCGATTCTTTTTAATTCAAATTTTCTTGGATCACACTATACCCAATTTTTAAATCTATATATAAATCAAGCGCATGCAATATAGGCACAACAATATGCAATTGTAAGAATTTTAATTAAGAACTTAATAGTTTGCGAGGAAATTACCTACAACATGTATGTTTCTATAGACAGTTGAAGCCTAAATTTTTAAGTACGAAATAGTCAAATAATGTTATTAAGGTTATTGTAACGTGTTTGACATTTTAAAGTATAAATATCATGATATATTATTGATTATTGATTAAGTGAACCGTGAGTGTAATTGTATTAAAAAGAAGTCAAGCAAGGTTGACAATGTGTTAAGATTAATGCTTTAAGGTACTATTATTTGTGAGGAAATTATTAAGATTGCATTTATTTGAGGAACAAATACGAAAGCAAATAAAAAAAATTGAAAAGCATTTTGAAGGAGGGATACATATGTTTCGATAATGCATACAACTTAATTAAAGGAAATTAGTAAATACAATTTATCCTTTTTGAGAGAATTTTATCCTCAACGTTTCCTATCATTTCTCTTATTATCCATTTTATATTTAATTCAATAATAATAATATGATTAGTATTAATATCATCGTTACTAACACTTGTAGTAATAATGATAAAAAATTAGGTTAATTATAAAAAATACCCTGTGGTTGATTACATTTTCAAAAACTCCCCCAAAGATTTTTTATGACAAAAATACCTTGTTTTGACTCAATTTTCAAAAAAATCGTACCCTAAAGATTTTTTTTTTGTCACAAAAAATACATGTGGTATGTTTCTGTTAGCAAAAAATACCTTGTGATTGACTAAAAAAAACATATGACAGAGTATTTTTTACTAACAGAAACATTTCACATGATTTTTTTATCACAAAAAAAAAAATCACAAGGTACTTTTTGTCACAAAAAAATCTCAAATTATTTTTTAAAAATGCAGTTAACTTCATGGTATCTTTTGTAATTAAAAAATTATCATTAGTATTAGTATTGATTGGACATTTTCATTTATTAACTTACTTTAATACAAGCGATAATCCAAATAAAGGAAATTACTTATTTAGTCTCCCTTTATCCTTATTTTGCTCCAGTTCCACTTTAATCTCACGTTAATTTTGTCTGTAAACTAAACAGACTTTAAATGTAACTAAAGAGATCATCTCACGCTAAAGTATTCTAAATGGTAAAAATAATTTTAGAAAAATAATTTTATTACATCTTTATATATTAGTTTAAACTCAATTCACACCGCACATTTTTAGTCGTATAAACACAAACAATTTAATATATATATATATATATATATATATATATTCTCACATCTAAATTAGAAAGATTTATTGGAAATTAACTGTGAAATATATATCATGTTTTGTACTCCCTGTATATACTGATCGGTGAACTGATGAATATATGCTTTCAAGTACGAAAATCACATTCTGATGCGACAAAAATATTCTGAAGTGGTTTTAAGGAATCGTGTCAGTTCTTGCTTTCGAACAAACAACAGAATAATCAATCCTATGTTCCACTGAAAAACATAAAAAAAGATCTCAAACAAAAATTAGGGAGGAATATATTCATCAAAAGCTATTGGATACGTAGCTTGGCATACACTTTGTCAACTTTATAGGAGAGCTGTCTAAATCACTGTTTTTTTTTTTTTTTTTTTAATTCTCTTTTTTCCAGCAGTACCTTCGTTTTTCTTTCAATAAAAAAGCTGATTACACATTTAAAAAAAAAATATCGAGCTCGCGGTATAAACCTCTATTTATATTTGGGTTATTATTATGAAACACTTTTGAATTAAGTTATAAAATAGTAAGATTTATGAAAGTTTATGATTAGGTGTTGATGATCAGCAATCTCAATAATTGTTGAAAAGAGCAGGAAAGGCAAGGAGATAATCCACGGGTAGCTTTAAGTGCTACGTGGTGAGTTAGATTTACTTTTAGTAATTGAGACCAATAACAATATGAATTTATGATATTTGAATGAATTGTTAAATTATAATGATTGGATGATGTATTTTCTGTTATGTATGATGATTGATTGATTTATTGATTAGAGATTAAATAATATGTTAAAAATTAATTATATAAAAATTTATATATTTAAAATGACGGATTAATGAAAAATATGCTGAGAAGTTATATGAAATTTCTGAAAATATGATTGAAAAAAAATTGATAGGATATATAATGAGACAATTTAATAAATATGATAAGAATAATAATTTTTAGAAAGAACTAGATAGTTAAATTGAATGCTTTGATGTATGCTTGCTTGTATGTTATTGCTCATACACATAAAAGGGAAGACCAAGAAGGCAGCTGGTCTGGTTGAAAAGACCAGGAAAGTAGCTAGTCTGGTTGAAACATGTCGACATGTGGGAAGACGTTTCCATATGATAATATGAAATAATTTGATGAGAAAGAAAGAAAGAAAATTTAAATTCATGCATTATATTTGTTTTAAATATTTATTATTAATGTCTGAGATGCTAAAGAATAAGTTTTGAGTATTAAATGATTGAATGATAGATGAGTCTCATAATGAGACAATTTTGATGATAGATAAATAGAAAGAATGACATAATAAAGAATTGTATTATTGATTGTTTATATGATGTTAACTTTATGAGGATATTAAATTAGAAATATTAAATTAATAAAATATTTGAGATATATCTATTGAAAGAAGATAGCTTGATAATTTATTTATTAAGAGAAATTGATAAATGATTGAATTAGAATGTGAGAAGAGATGTATGGTTAATTATATTGATTCAACAATGAATGAATATAACTAGAAGTATACAAATCTTCTAGTTTTGATCCTACTTTACTCATTACACCGTTAAACACATATCCAAACACTTGCTTAAACACTCGCCTAAAAACTATTTCATTATACATTCCCATTCTCATCCCCTACTACTTGAGAAGTCTGAAACCTCAAGAAGTTGTCACTCCACCTCTAGATCAAGTAACCAACCCTTACTTTGATATCACCTGATTCTGTGTCAAGTTTTGCAAGGAGCAAAGAAAGTTTCTCCAAAACTGCGTTATCTCCACAAATACACCTGCTCCTTCCACCTCAAACACTCCCACCATAAAAAATTTCCCCCTAAACACATATAACTTAAACTTTTCCCTATAACAAATACTTTACCTACACTCTCCTTTGGAAACATGGATCAAATCCAATTTTGGGGCCTCATGAATCGAGTTGAGAACTATTTGAGACCTTAGGAAAACCTTGGTATCTGTGGTGTATGGAGTAATAGTGATTAAGAAGTCCCAAAGAATTCCAAGATAGTGAAGAGCAAACTAATGGCTCCCAAAACCATGAAGCCAATAATACCAGCAAAGGAGGAGAAAGGTTTTTGGGACAGTAGCAATAATGATGAGAAACAAGTGGACCGTTTAACTCAAGGTGGCCATCATTTTAAACCACCACACCTTACAATTGATCACCCAGGAAGAGATCTTAAAACTGAGGAGAGAGTTGAGAAATTCCTTGAGAAAAAAAAGGAAAAAGGAAAAAGAATAAGATCTAGTGCTAAAGCAACTTAAGAAGACCCAATCAAATATCTCTATATGGGGTTTGCTCTTGTAAGCATCTTCAATTTTTTTTGGACCACTTAGGAGAGATGGAAGTCTCTATTAATACTACACCTAAAGACCTTTTAGCATTGATACAAGTGTCCAAAAAGGAAGACCTAACCATCAAGTTCACTAACCAAGATATTCCATCAAAGGAAGGAAGCCATATTAAAGCTTCATATTTGATCATTTAGAGTGAAAGGAAGAGGATACCATTGGTAATGATAGACAATGGTTTTATTTTGAATGTATGCCCTATGAGAACCGCACAAGCTTTGGGTATGAAGCTTGTTGACTTTGGACCTTGTAGTCAAACGATGAGAGCTTAAGATAACACCAAGAGAGCTATGATGGGAGTGATAACCTTGCCATGTATCATCGATCCAGATGAGTAACTTATAGAGTTCCATGTGATTGACATCCTTGCTACATTCAACCTCTTGCTTGGAAGACCATGGATTTATGGAATAAGAGCAGTTCTATCCACATTGCATTAAAAAGTCAAGTAAAAAATGGGTAGTCAGATTGCAACTTTGTGTGGAGACGAAATTGGGATTCCACCTATCTTTGGCATCCAAACCGATGGCAAAGAGCTGCATGGTTTTGTTTTTGAAGAGGTGGCAATGATAGAAAAGATACCAGTTGTGGCCCATATCATGAAGAGCATGTATTAAATCCTCGGGACAAGTTTGGGTAAGAATGCCTAAGGTGTCGCAAGCTTCCCATAGTTTAAGCAGCAAATGATTAAGTATTGCTTAGGATACAACCCAAGTATGCAAGAAGGCCAATTGATAGCAAGATCTCGCAAGACCCTAAATGGTTGTTTTGTGTTGGAAGAAGAAGATTTCCCTTACTATGGGTTCCCAAAGACATAGATTCATAAGAAGACTCAGAAGAGGCATCAAAAACTTGAGATATTTTTTGACCTCGAGTTCTCGAATAGAAAGAATGGAAGCTGTCTCAGAAGTAAATCAAGACGAAGATTGGGTTGAGTACTTAGATGGAAAAGCTATCACTACAAGAAATATCATTTTCAACTATGGAAAAATATTTTGTTGAAAGTCCTCATTTCCACTGCAGAAGGCTATCAGCGACGGACATCCATCGCTAATTGGTGCGTCGTTGATAGCCTTGTCGCTGATAATATTATTTACAACGGAAAAATATTTCGTCATAAAAAATATTATCTACGATGAAAAAACTATCATTAATACTTTGGTCGTCATTACGAAAAAATATAAAATATTATTTTTTAATAAAATAATATTTATTTAAAATTTTCTGTGGCAGAAATTTCATCGCAGATACCTAATTTAACTGTCGCAGATAATATTTGCGACGGCCTTTTGTCCGTCTCATATAAGTGAAACAAGACTTATCTGCGATGGATTTAGTATTAGCGACGGAAGTTCCATTGCAAATAATGGTAATTCTTTTATAAAAAAATCACTTTGTTCAATTAATCTATTCCACCAAAAATCATTTAACAGTAGATCCAAACATATTTAAACTGCAGGATAAAACTAAATTATGTAGCCATAGAAGCCAAAAACCGAAGTGTTTTAACTCTAGTCCACTGTCTCTCCTAGTCTCAACCTTTTATTCATTTTGAGCACCTTTATTTTTTTTTGTCTCTTTTTGTTTTAACAATTAAAGGGGAAACGGTTAAAATACTCTACTGCCCTAAAGCCAAAACTCACATTGCCAACAAGTAAAATACACACACACACACACATATATATATATATATATATATACTTTCAACAATCCATGAGCAAGCAACATGCAACGAATGGGCCTGAAAAATTGAAACTGGAACTCAAGATCCTATCCATTCAATGGTAATCCTGAGTTAAAGCATAACTATAACAAAGCATAGGTTGAATGCGCTCTTTTAAACATGAATTAATAGTAACAAAGCACATTCTTCTAAATCAAGAGTTTCGAAAATTCCCTGTAGCCATGTAAAACATACAATCAAAAATAATATTTGAGTCCTAAATGTAAATCAAATTTTAATCCAAGATAAATGCTCAGGCAAAAAGTACCAATTTAATTCTTTCAACTGGCTCAAGCTATATGCCATGTGTCAATATGAACACATTACTTATATGCAAATCAATATGAACATGTTTGGGATCTAAGATCAAACCAGGGGATATTTACAATCAAACATCCAAAATGCAAGGTATGGGTTCGATTAATATTGGAAACGACTCACAACAGAAAAGAACAGAGCATGTGAAAGCAAAGAGCAATTTCATATCAGGCATTATAACATAAGCATTTTAATATTAGAACAATAGGTATACACCATTCAGCATGTAAAATGTGCAAAATTGAATATTATTTGTTTTTTTCCTTCGAAATCCTTACATTTTTTTTTTATAGAGAATCTAACGAAAAACAAACCATCTTACATAAAAAAGAATAATTAAATAGCGTAATTTTTTTTAATAGTAGTAGGAAAAAGAAAAGGAAAGCATGACATTGCAACTAAAACATGTCTGCTATTAATTGAGCAAAACTACGCATCAACACTAAGGTCTATGCAAAATGAATAATAAATAAGGAACCTTGCTGACAACTTTGCCTTGTGGACCAATTTGTTTGGTAACAAGTATCTGCCCAATAAAAATATAAACAAAATGTTTGTCCTATTGGCAGCCAGAGGTGGCAAACGGGTCGAGTCGGGTCAATCCGATCATGTTGAGTCTGATATAGTTTCACTTGGGCTTTACTGCTTAATGAGACTAGCCGTCTTGTATGTAGGGGTGAGTATGGGTCGGGTTATCCTAAAATTTCAACTCAACCCATTCATACCGGGTTGGAAAAATCTCAACCCAACCCAACCCAACCCAACCATTAACCCATCCAACCTCAACTCAACCCAACTCATTCTAATCAGTTTGGGTCACCGGGTTGATATATTTTTTTTACTAAATAATTAAACCATACGTATTACATAACAAAAAAAATTCTATTAAATCCATTCATATTACAAGTAAAATATGTGTGCCTGACAGCACAAATAATATTTGATAATATGGAAAAGAGAAAATTTTTTGCATGGACTACAATGGTTGTAGACTATGCTAAATTTAATTTTTTGGATACTGCTAAAAAGTTTTTTGATGACATGTAAAAAAATGATGTTGTGTCATAGAATGCCATAATTGGAGGTTACGTTAAAGCTAAACTTGGTGAGGATGCTTTTGAATTGTTTTATGAAATGCAAGCGAGTAATATAGAGCCTGAAGAAGTGACCATGGTCAATTGCTTATCTGCATGCTCACAACCTGGAGCCCTTGATGTTAGAATATGGATTCATTATTATATTGAAAAACACAATCTTCATCCGAATGTTGCGCTAGGAACTGCTTTAGTTGACATGAATTTAAGTTACTTTAGAAGATTGTTCAATTACGAAGGAAATCTAAATTTTTGGACAGTTGCTAATAATATATTTTAGTTACTCAGCATTTGTTGGCCGTGCTAGTACTTTCTCACTGATCAATCTAATTTTTGGACTATGCTTTAATGCACTTGGAAGCGACATGAGGGCTCTTAAAAGGTCACAGAGAGGCAAATTGAATGGTTCAATAATGTTTGCATGAAAGGCTTCCAGCAAGTTGGTATTACTAAGCTTTATCATACGTTCAACATTTCTTCCATCAACATTATAGTACTTCTTTTTGGAATATAAGTTTATCAGCATACATTGATCCTGACTAGAATCTTGTAGGTTAGTGTTAATTTCTATGTTTATTTTATAGTTACAACGGTACAATAAATCAAAATTTTGTGAGCATAAGTTAATTGTGCATTAATTTATTCTGATTAAAGTTGTGCTTAAGAATAATTATTAAAACTATTTCATAACTCGAAATAAGTATTTGTTTATAGTGTAAATATTTGAAACTAAAATCTGGGTAATTGGAAAATATGAGATTTTTTTGGACATTGGAGTATTTGCTATATATAATTTTACACACTGGTAGTAATTAGAATGAACATTTTATGATTATATATTTTACAATTATACTATAATTATTTATACACTATTTTATATTCAATAAATATAAAATATATAATTATATATTTGACCGGGCTACCAGTTTGGGTCGGATTGAAAATTTTGAACCCATGACCCAACCCAACCCAACCCACCGGGTTCAAAATATTTTCAACCCAACCCAATCTAACCCATTATATCGGTTTAGATCAGGTTCGCGGATCAATCGGGTTTCATGCTCACCCCTACTTGTATGTACCCATAAACATGAATCGTTCCAGAACTCCTCATTGAAGCGAAGTTCTTATTATGTAAATCTTAACTGTTTGTCATAGGGATAGGGTATTAACCATTGTTCAATGTTTTTCATATTGTGGGCAAATTGTATTTATTATCCTCCAAGTTAAAACTCAGTGAGGAATTTACTTTGTATTATTTCAGCCGCACGGTGCTTATTGACGAATTCATGAATTTGGAAGATAACTAGTGAGTTAGGATTATGATTTTCCCCCTCCTTTGGAGCATTTTCTTTTTGGCAAGTGCTGCGGAGAAGCAACCATTTTGTCAGTGGAGTTGATGGTGATGGTGTTGGAAATTTTTTATATAATTGGTGATAAAAATTAACTAGATAATTTCAAAACATATATTTGTAGAAATCAAAATAATTTTAACACAATATAAATGTATGATATTAAATAATATTGTATAATAAAACAAAATAAATAATTAAAATAGAGAAAACAGAAGGAGCTGGCCTGTGAGTCGCGGAAAGTCACTGTCCTGAAGCCATTATAGCCTCTCTACATGAAGGTACAAATGGCTAAGACCGGCTCCAAGATAAAACTCAAGTGCTCGCAACTTTGCCTCATACAATGTGCACATCCATTGGGAAACGGGGGTAAACCGACCCGATCAAGGTTTCCCAAAAACACAAATATATAGAGAGTATAAAAAAGAAAAAGAAATTGAAAAATTGTGTGTACTAGGCTCTTGAAAATCTTGGTATTTATAGGCACAAATGAGCCTAAGAATGAATTTAATTCAAAATTTAAAATAGAAATAATTACAAAATTTGTAACTCTCAATTTATTGAAATTAATCACAAATTTGTAACTTTCAATTTATTAGCTATATTAAAATAGCCAAATAATGACTATTGAGAAGTCATTTGATAGTTACAAAATGTGTAACTCTCAATTTGATTATATATTAAAATTTCCAAATAATGGCTATTAAAAAACCATGAATAATTGTGAGGAATTTAAAAACTTTTCTAACAATCCGCCACAAGTTTTAAAATTTCAAAACTCAAAACTCAAAACGAACAAAACAAAACAAAATAAAATATAGAATGTATATAAGGGCAACTCTAGTACTATGCAATAGCCTACACTTATTGTTGATAATATTCATCTGAGGGAACCGTAATGGACTATGCCTTGAATTAGGTCCCTTGATCAGACTTCAACAAGTCACACACACAGTACTTGATATAGGTTCAGGTTCGCGGCTTAGCACTATTAATGGTTGTGCGTTCTTATCATGATTCTCATGAGAGTCTCTAGGGAATAGCCCAATCCTATAGTCGCGGCCTCACAACAACTCTCACTTAGGTGAGCCTTCAATGGTACATGTGACAAGTACCTTGCAACAATACCCGCCTCGGTCTTATTAATGGTAAATACAAATCCTGAACATCATACTAATAAGCACTATCACTTTAGGGATGGGAATGAGATACTCTCATGGAGAATGCTCCTCAAAAGTAGTGCCAAAAATGAGTCACGTGCTACATGTTGTTTCTACCCATTGAATCTTCTTCATGGTATCTCCAATAAAAAAAGGTTGGGTTCCCCTTGTTGATGACTCCATATGGGCTAAGCCCATTCCCTTCGATGTATCAAGTATACCCCTCATGGGTAGACCCTTAGTCAAGCTGTCAATTATATTCCTTTCAGATCTCACAAACTCTATAGATATAACACTTATACTCAATAGTCCTCTGACTGACTTATATCTCATTTGAATATGTTTGTTCATCTTCTTATTAGAATGAGATTTTCGTATAAGTTTTATGATAACTTTACAATCATAATGTATATGTATGGAGTGCATAAGTTTGTTCATAATAGAAATATTCATCAATATATATTTTTTAATCACTTAGTCTCTATACAAGTTGTATCTAGATCTATTAACTCAACCTCCATAATACTTTCATCAGGTTTTAACTTTTCATTGAAAACCTACTTACAACCTATTGGCTTACTCAGGGAGGTAAGTCTAATAAAACCCAAGAATTCTCCTATACTATTGATTTAAATTCATTATTAATTGCTTCCTTCCAGAAGTTGCATCTCCACAATTCTTTTCAATTCTAGCCCCCTTACCTCTTCTAGGTTCAAAATAAGTTCCGGATTTATTTCCTATGGATGAATTAAAAAGTATATCCTCATTTAATTAAACCTTAAAAGGTTGAACCAACACCTTGATTTTAAAAAGAATGGTATCTTCAAAATATTTTGCATCTCTAACTTATATTATTGTGTTATTTGATATTTCACTTATTTCAGAGTTTTTTACTAAAAACTTGTTTGCTCTATCTTGAGCATAACCTATAAAAACAACATATATAGTTTTTGGTCTTATTTTCTTTCTCCTTGATTTGAGTATGTCTACCTTAGCTAGACACCCCCACATTTTTAGAATATCAAACTTTGGAGGTCTATTTTCTCATATTTCAAAATGAATTTTCTCACTATTTTAGATATTTGGTAGTGATTTTTTTTTACTTATTTTCTTAAGATTCTTTCTTTTTTTCTTTTTCATTTCATCTACTTAATTACAAATCATTTCAAAATTATTAATTTTCCTCTTTCTTTCCTCTTTCTCCACTATAGTAATGTAACTTTCTACGCTCATACAATTTATCCATGTTTCTTTTCTTTCTCAATCATAGTGTGCGAAGTATTTAAAGTCGAAGCTTAATTTCTTTGCTAATAATGGGTATATATGTTTTTATGGTCTTTAATTTTCTCCTATTGTCAGAGCTATGGATTGCTTTATGTAAATACTTATGATTGATTTTCGTATTTTTTTTAAAAATATGTGTGTGTGTGTGTGTGTGTGTGTATATATATATATATATATATATTACAAAAGCTTCATATCAGTCACCAATCAAACTTTGACTGATAGATTCAGGCGTAAAATCTCTCTTGCTTTTAATTTATATGAGTTTTCTCCAATTTAGTTTCTAACTTACATTTTTAGATCAATGCACTCTATTTAACAAATTTGGTGCTACCATTCGCACTATATATTTCGAATGGTCATAGACTAATATATGAAATAAATAGATCTAAGTCACTGAATATATTCTAAGTACTATATATAATATTCTTTATATATATGTGTGTTTCTTAATAATTCATAATAACTATTAACAAACTATTTTCTTACATTAATAGGTATCTCGTATTTAGAATGCAAAAATTTTAACTAAATTCTAGAATAAGTTATACCAAAGAAAAAGACTTTGATACCACATGCATATATAGAGACATGCAAATATTTCGAAATATATAAAACACTAGAATATATATAAAGCACATATATAAAACACTTAGTCACTGATCATAATTCCTCAATTTGATTTTTTTTTTAATTTAGTATATAATATATATATTTTTTTGTTATTTTAACTTTTAACTCTTTTTTTTCAATAAGAAAAATCAAGTGACTATTATGTTTTCGTTGATATCACATTATTATGACACTCTATGATGACTAATTAAATGAAGGCATAAAGAAATTCAAAAAAAACATCCAAGCTCAATGACTCAACTTTCTATTAATGGACTAACGTTTTTTTTTTTTTATATATTCATTAAACATTTATAATGTTTACAAAAATTCATTAAAGTTATTATTATATTAGTATAATCATGGTCTTTATGTATATAATGTTTATTGACTTAATTATATGACGTTTACAATAACGTTTTCATTTATAACGTAATACTGGTTTGGTTTGATTTTTTTTTTTTATATAACATTTACATCATTAACGGAATGATACTTAAAGTCATACTTAATATGTATATATGCTACTATAATAATTACATAAATAATTTAATAATAATTTGTTGTTAGAGACATACAAATCAGTGGCAGGTATATCAGAATCACCAAATTAGCACATGGTTTGACAACATTCCCAAGTGAATGAACACAGTTTTTCTTGTCATTTTATTGTAATAATGTAATAATTTGGTGTTGTAACGTTGTAATTGATTTTTTATTTAAAAGTTGTCTTTAACGTACGTAAAAGTCTTACATATAATGGATATATAAGTTTTGTACTTGAATTTCTTTTGTTCTTTCTAAAATGAAAATTCAATCTAACCCTATAATCACTCTTTTAACAACAATTCACACAAACAAGCATATATATTTGAATCAAGGATTTACTTTAAAAAAAAAACTATTGATATGTATTACAAACAAAATTCTCATACATATATGGATAAATATATGTAACCCATTCAAAATTTCTATATATAAACATATTATACATATCATGAAAAATAAAAACCATACATATACACTGTAGTATATAAAAATAGGTATCTAACACATGCAAATCCTAGCTATGATACCACATGTTAAAAAATTATAACGGCTTTAGCAGTTGAATTTTTTTATATAATTGGTGATAAAAACTAAAAGTTAATTTCAAAACATATACTTGTAGAAATCAAAATAATTTTAACACAATATAAATGTATGATATTAAATAATATTGTATAATAAAACAAAATAAACAATTAAAATAGAGAAAACAGAAGGAACTGGCTTGTGAGTCATGGAAAGCCACTGTCCTAAAGCCGTTATAGCCTCTTACGTTCAGGTATAAATGACTAATACTGGCTCCAAGATAAAACCTAAGTGCTTACATCTTTGCCTCCTACAATATGCACATCCATTGGGAAGCAGAGGTGAACCGACCCGATCAAGGTTTCTCAAAAACACAAATATATTGAGAGTATAAAACAAGAAAAAGAATTTGAAAAATTATGTGTCTTAGGCTCTTGAAAATCTTGGTATTTATAGGCATAAATGAGCATAAGAATTTAATTCAAAATTTAAAAAGAAATAATCACAAAATTTTTAACTCTCAATTTGTTGAGATTAATCACAAATTTGTAACTTTCAATTTATTGATTATATTAAAATAGCTAAATAATGACTATTAAAAAATCATTTGATAATTACAAAATATGTAAATCTCAATTTAATTACTATATTAAAAAAATCAAATAATAATTATTAAAAGTGATAAATAATTACGAAGAATTTAAAAACTTTTCGAAAAGATGGTAAAGATGAAGATGTCAGCGGCAATATAATGGTCAAGCAGTTTACTGATGACGGGCAAGAGGATGTGATGGTGACGACATAAGTAAGCAGCACCAGAGCAGACAAATGGTAGTTGTAGCATTACGGTGCGTCTTTGGGTGTGGCGTGGCGCAGAGGCATGGTGGTGGGTGTTGATATTTTGGGGAATTACATGGGCAGAGAGACTAAACACTAATTTCCACGTTCATTACATTCACCACCAAATGAAAAGGCACAAGAGAGGACAAACTGCGACGTTCAGGCAAACTTTTAGTCACTGCAAAGAAAAGTTCTTGTCTAGATTTAGCTTGGGATTTTCGTTGTCAAAATTTATTTACACAAAAAGAGATGAAAGAAGAAACCGATAAAATTTCTCGTGAAAAGTAATGGTTAATTAAAAAAAATAAAAGAAATAATAAGACATTTGAGGTGTTTTTTTTTTTTTTTAAGGTAAAAGAAAATGAAAAGAATAATTAATTAAAAACTACATTTGCCAGGGTTTTTTTTCATAAGGAAAAGAAAGATTTTGAGGGTTTCTCTGTAACCCTCCAAAATCCCCACCATGACAACTTTTTCAACACCTCAAATCAGGATGTTTATAGGATTTCACAAAAAAGAGCTTATTTACCGTCCTTTACTCTCTTTTATTTTATGAAACTCCCAAACAACAAAGAGTTTTCAACCCTTTTTACTCTCCTTTCCCTAACCTTCCTTTCATTTAAAAACCCTTTTTTTTTCCATTACTTTCCCCCAAAACTCTCAACCACACTGTTAAGGACGAAGGAAAAAAACCAGGGAAACCACCAAAGGTGTATATCAAACACTGAGTTACATGTAGAAAAGATGTAACTCCAAAATACAGTTATTACTAGAAAGTTGATTTCTGTAAGATCCAAGTCCCAAGTAAAATTCACTCCAAAAGAACTTTCATCTCTAGAACAAAGGCCAAACAAAATGACATCCTAGTATTTCCTTTATGCTAGCTCCATCACAGCATCGGCAAGATGGTCCTCTTCTCGAATGCTCTCAACCCACTCTGAGTTAATGCAGACCCGTTCAATGCTCTGCTTCAAGGTTCTAGCAACTGAAGGCTTTGATCGGCTTGCAAAAAACTCCTTAACTTCCTCAGCCATCTCAAAGGAAGCAAACTGAGAGAAAAGAAAAACAAAAAATTAAGAGAAAAAGGGTAATCATTAAGCATTGAAAAACTAAGAACAGAAATTGAAACTAAAAGGCAAAGAAAAAGGTAGAAAAGGAGAAAGTCCAAACCGGCGAAACAATTGAACTGATAAAGCGAGTAATTAAAAAGCCAGAACCCCAGGTTTTCGAGATGTGCTCCCAGTTGTCCTGTATTCCATCATTGAAAAGAAAAGAAAAAAATAACATGTTATAAATGTCTGAACAGTTGGAACTAGGAAACATTATTCAGTGAGTTACAGCATTTTAAACAAATCTTAGTCCATAAAGAGTTTCATGGGTTAACAAAGTTGATCTCCTTTTGCTCTACATTTGAGATGTTGACCCATAAAATTACCAATTCAAGCAATTACCTTTTGTTGCTATTCATGACACTAAACTATGTCAGATTTCAGAACTTGGCTTGGCTACAATGTTAATGCAGAAAATCTACCATTAAGTCTTAATTCCAATTACTTGAAAAATCCTACCTAAAGCTTAAAGACTAAAAGATACAATCACCACACTTCAGAAGAGTTTCTTCTTAGAAGCAATTTATCAAACTTGGCTGAGTTCATTGCATAGGACAAGACATCCAGAAAGGTTTTAACAATTGATCTATATTATGCCACCATATCTGTCATGCAGAAGTTCCAGGCACCTATCTCTCACTTTCACCTTTTTTTTTCCCTTTCCATTCTTAGACTAGGTAATGCAGCATTCTCTTGCATCTCCTACCTCACCTTTATCTTTCTTTTTCTTTCTTCCCTCATCACCTAAAACACATGAAATGTCCCACAATGCCCGTGGCGTGGATTTACCTTATTCTTTTTGCCTTTTTTGGCTCAGAAACTAAACTCATGAATCAAATGAGGGTTGATCTGTAAAGAAGCTTTACCTCATAGTTACAAGGAGTGGAGATGCCTTAGATGTGACCAAAATTTTCCAGTTTCATTGTTTTGTCTTAAATACGTGTGCAATATCCTAGAGAGATCCCCTAATTGTTTTAGGAATGTTCTGATCAATATATCAAGCATATGTAATGCACATCCATAAGCTTCAAACCTCCCTCAACAAAGTTCATATTACTACAAGATCAGTATTACCTTCAGCCACGCCCAAGCTACTTCCCGTCCTTCCCTACTAACAGCAAGTCCATAAACAGCATCTTGGCTGCGAACCTGGATGAAACAGGAAATAAAATCGGTATCATTGAACTCTAGAGGATGTAACATATCAGCATTAAGAAAACCGAATAATAAAAGCTAAACTACCTCTGGAGACAAGACAAAGTTGAGAACTTCAAGAGTTATATTAGGGTCTGGACAAGACGCTAATGAACCTGCCAAGCACAAGAAAAATTTATGATTGCCACTAACTCTACATTTAAATGTTCTGCACCACTTTCACAAATAATTTGTCAGTACTTAGAATTCGGGTTTTCTCCTGGCTTAGATCAGTCTCTCTATAAACTCTCAGAAGAGATTCATAACCCAATTTGTTTGATTTGCTGACTTTCTGCATTACAGCCACGTACGCTGCCTGCAACCATAGTTCATTATAAATAGGAGATCATAAATAGAAGGACACTAGAATACAACCAATACTTCACAAGAAACAACCTTTCTTATGTCAGGAGAAAGAAGTGGCGTATTTCTGTCATCTAAGAATGCATGAAATCGCCTACTTCCTTCACTTAGTGTCTCATCATGTCCAAATACAGCAAGGGCAGTCAAAATTTCCCCTCTCAACATCGCATCCAGATGACTCTCACCTTGTTTACACTCCCAACCAAGTTTCCTGCAAGGAAATCCAAATATGAAAGAAAAAAGAAATATTTTTTTATAAGAGAAAAAAAATATAAAGCATGAAGATAGAAAGAATTTTATGAAAATATTCTAAGTAGGAATACAGGACATGCAACTATTTTCTCCCTTCAGTATGATATCTTTATCTTCAATTAAAAAATAAATAAATTCCGTATTGACCTTCACAAACGTATAAATCTGTTCCCTGCATATTTGTTTCTAGCAGCTATCTTGTCGTGTTTGATGAATCCTTAATCATATTTTAATAAATTATTTATCCAATAAAGGAAAGATATAGGATGATCTCTTGTTATGGATCTCTGAGATTGTACTTTATGTACATTTTTAAGTTAACGCTCCTGCAACGAGCACCGTGAAGAAAATAACTACCAATTTCATACTACTTTTGCCAGTCAATTTTTACATAAATGAGCTCAAGACATCAATTAATCAGCCAAGCATCCAAGATTGAAATAGGCATCTCAGTAAGTCATATATTAAACAACTTACTCAGCAGAATACTGGAAAAGGCCAATAAAAAATTGTTTGATGTAGTCCAGTAATTCAGGTTCTGCATCTACCAAAATCCTCCCAACTTTATAACTTATCTGTGAAAAGCATGAAAAATAATCAGGACTAACATACATAATTTTAGTGAACTTATTAAACAAGATAAGGTCGCAGAGATTACAGTAATCAGGTTAGACAGCACAGTATAGTCAAGCTCCTCCCTGTAAGCACCCATCAAGGTTAGCAAAGAGGTCAAAGACTGCTGGCGAGCCATACAAAGCGCAAACGAATCATCCAAGATACCTGTTAAAGATATATGTAATATTAACTTCCACCTTTTACCATCCAAGACATAAGCAAGTACAAAGTAAATATATTCAAATTACCAAATCTGTCTGTTGGAGACAAGTATTTGTTTTCTATTGCATATCTAAGTCTAGCTGCAAGGCCCTCATCATATTTCACCCTATAGAAACCACTCTGATCCACATTAAGCTTTATCCAAGAACATACTGCATTGTTTTTACTGCTTTCGTGGGCAATTGAGCAACCCAGGAAATCTTTTATATCCAGTGTTTCAGACTTGGATTGCAATAGGAAATTCTTGCGCACATCATACGAGCCACAACATAATGTTATTGGAACAATCCACTGTCCATCACCAGGGGAACCACTTGACAGAAATTGTGACTGCCATTCATTACATTCACTTATTAGAAACTGTAACCTTTAGAATCAATGAAATGAAACTCATCTAGAATGTAGCAGCTGTCTATGCGTTTAAGTTAAGTTCTTTCATGGAACTGATTAATCAATCATTAAAAAAAAAAAAATCCAAAAAAAATAATACCTGCTCAAATTCCAATTTCTGATCTTTGACTTTGACAGAGACAACCGGATACCCTTTCTGCTTGGTCCATGAATTCATTAGCTTGTTCACAGGTTCACCAGATCCCTCTTCAAGGGCAGCCCATAAATCTTCAGTCTTTGCATTCGAGCAAGCATATCTTTTAATATATGAAGCAAGTGACCTCTGCTCAGAGAAGTAAGTCATGCTATAATATCAAAATTACTTTCAGTGTCAAGTATTCAGCAAAAAATAACTAACAGTTCATAACTGCATGGAACAAGACGATTAATAGAAATTTATCAAATCAGCAACACCACTCCTCAATCTTGTTCCAATATAATAATCGAAAGACAACTGTCAGGGTCATATAGATCCTCTTATTGATTTCACCACCAGACTTCATAATCCATTAATGCATTGACCTTACTTTTTCTTGCCAATCAATTGAAAGCAAAAACTTAAAAAGTAGAAACTATTTCATTCTCAAATATATAGATCCTCTTATTGATTTCATTACCAGACTTCATAATCCATTTATGCATTGAACTTACTTTTTCTCAGCAATCAATTGAAAGCAAAAACTTAAAAGAGAAACTCTTTCATTTTCAAATATGTTTTGTTTGATTACCTCAATTAATCCCAAATATGTTGCAGACAATTAACTTGAGAAGCTGTATACTATCAATTAGTCGATGCTTTATAGCCAAGAATTGGGCACTTTAATGAGGGTGACTTTGTACTGCCACCATTTATCAAGTAATTGTATATTTAAACTCAATCACTTCTTATAAACGCAATCAGAGTTTTTCTGGATGATACTCATGATTTTCATTTCATCAAGGGTACTTCATAGTTAACTCTAAAAGGTCCCATCAATATCCAATTATTTACTCAGTAAGAACCTCATCATCCTCTTTACAACTCACAATAATGTGTTTCTATTATATTATGTTTCCCTTTTTTTTCTTTTAATATTGAATGATTATTAGCATAGGAATCTAAAATCTTAATTTGCAAAGTTTAATACAACAAAAATAAAAAATTTACAAGGAGTTTGAAGGACAGAAAGAGGTGCAAAGTTGCTTCAATCATGAGTACTTCAAACAACTTGTGAAAGTAACAAGCTTAAGGACCAACCTGAAAGCATTCAGCACCAAGATAGCTTTGTAGCATCCGGATAACAGATGCACCTTTTCTATAACTTATTGCATCAAATATTTCATCAATTTCACCAGCATGATTTATCTCCACCTGGAAAGAAAAATCAGCTTAAGGTGAAATCTACAGAAACAAGTAATTGTAGTATTTCTCCAAGGTACAGAGAATAAAACCAATTTAATTCCCATTTACCTCGATCGGGTGAGATTCTGCCAGCCCATCCAGCCTAAGACCCTCGGTAGATTCGTCAAGAAACTGGGTCCATATTTTCCATTCTGGAAACAAGCTATCAGTTGCTAAGTAGCTAACCTGAAAACAGTACACACAATCATATTAGCCAGTAAGTGCATTGAAGGGCGTAAACAGACAGAAATTAAAGCAACAGACCCATGTTGCAAAACCCTCATTCAGCCATAAATGTGTCCACCATTCCATTGTTACAAGATTGCCAAACCATTGGTGTGCCAGTTCATGGGCTACTACAGTTGCAACCTAAACAGCAGACAAGTAGAATTATCAAATATCTATGAAGTGTGAATGAGACAATAGCTCCATTAAAAAAAATTGACAAAGAGAACTACATTTTGGTCTCATTACCCTTTGTTTGTTTGCAGCTGCAGAATGCTTATCATCATAGAGCAGAGCTGTTTCACGGTATGTAACTAATCCATAATTCTCCATGGCCCCCGCAGCAAAATCAGGGATTGCGATCATATCCAATTTTGGAAGAGAGTATGGCATAGCAAAGTATCTAAACAACTTAACATAGTTAATTTGATAGTAAATACCAGAT
Organism: Bretschneidera sinensis; assembly: GCA_023935145.1. Classification (NCBI taxonomy): domain Eukaryota; kingdom Viridiplantae; phylum Streptophyta; class Magnoliopsida; order Brassicales; family Akaniaceae; genus Bretschneidera; species Bretschneidera sinensis. Next base: position 13,743,469 of record CM043701.1, read on the forward strand.
ACGACAGCACATGTAAACAAGTAAAACTATTAACATAACTAGTTAGCATGATCCGTGCTGTTCACTGATTTATATTTCTCAACTTAAGGCATCAAGGCTGCAACTAATGATCAATGCATGGAGGGAATAGGTGATGAAACCTACTCTTTGTATAATTCAAGTGTCTTCACAGCAACATGCAATGCAAATTTCCCTTGATTTGCCTTCCCAACTTGACAGTATACTCGAACTTTGATCCCTGTGCAGAGATGCATGATTTTATTCTATGCAGAAGAAAGGGCTGTACCATCATACGAAACAATGGAAAATACAGGATGATTGTACCATCTGATGTATGATCTTCCACATAATCAAACAAACCAATGACCACTGCCACCAAATATGTAGACATAATAGGTGATTCTTGATAGGAAACTGTCTTCAGATGCCCCTCCACTTTCTCCGCAATGACTGGCATGTTTGAAAGAGCCACTAGTTCAGATGGCACATCTAATGTGATCTTGAATGTAGCCTGTCACACCAACCGTCAGTATGAAACAACAAAAAAAAAGATATATATTTCAATGAAAATGTACTTAAGCAATGCAAAGCAATATCTTAAAACACCTCAACGAGAGAGTGAGAGAGAGTTTGCAAAACCTTGCAGGCAGGTTCGTCCCAACACGGAAAGCATCGCCTAGCATCAGCTGGCTCAAACTGTGTAACCGCCATATTCTTCTTCTCACCATTATGCTCATAAGTACTGGATAGCAACGACCACAACTTAGATAAAATTCTTAAAATTCAATTTCAATTTCAACCCTTGTACTATTTCTGATGCCACTAGACTTATTCATTCAAATATCATGTAGTTTTAGAACTTGTAAGTTTCAAGATTTAAATATCTTTCTTTTGCAAGTTACATCAGTAAGCAAAAGAAAACTACGAACCAGTTACCTTCTATAGAACCCCTTCATTTTGTCATTTAACTCTCCCTCAAACCCAATAGCTAAAACTCCAATCCCAACCGGAAGTGTTTGAGCAAACTCCAGCACCAAAATCTCGTCTTTTTCCACCAATTCAACTTTTGAGGGCTCAAATACCTGCTTAAGAATCCATGCAGTCATAAAATATCAATCAAACTCCATTTGGTTGCCCAAAGATTAAAAGAAAAACAAGAACTTAATGACAGGTACATAATGAAGTTTCAGGTTTTCATATCTTATCCCGCAAGTTCTTCAGGACGAAAACAAGCAACAATTTGAAATACTTTACATCTACGACAGTCCACTACTCCACTCGTTTCATGAGAAATCATGACTAGAAGACGGGAAAATTCCAAATCTTAGGAATACCTGTACCTTAGTCAAGAATGGAAATGTAAGATTTCAAGGTTTCTTTTTTCTATTTTATGCCAACAATTTTTTCTTCCAGGAAACAAAATTCCAGAATCAAAGCGTTTGGACATAAAGCACACTATAATTCAATAACCAGAAATCAATCATTGTCCTTATGGACTGAAATACATATCGCAAATCATCAAATTCTTTTTTCACTCACTGTTTTTACCATCAACCAAACGGAGTATTAAAGCTCATTGTAGCTTCATAACCTCGTACCTATCACCATCCCTTTTTAAGAAACATTACCAACAAAAGAAACAATTCAATAACAGATGTTTTCAGGAAATGACTATCCTCTTCCCTTGAGAGAAATCTCGAATCTGACACGCAAAACAAAAAAAAAGAAAGAAAAACAAGAAGTTGGTTCGGATCGGCGATACCTTAGAGGAGTTACGGGGAGCGAAGGAGACGGTGCCCTTTTTGATTGAGAGATCGGCGGCATTGAGGACGATGAAGCGCGTATCAGAGACGATGTCGAGGTCGATTGAGACGGAGCCGGCGAATTTGCAGGCGGTGAGGTCCGGTTTGAACCGGATGTCGTATCGTTTCGGGACCGCGAATTTCGGGAGACGGGGCTGGCCGTTGAATTGCTCCATTTTAAGTAGTATTGATTTCTCTGTGTGGAGGATAGAGATGAGTAATTAAAAGGAGGAAGTCGAAATTTATATATTGAAAAAATAACTTTTCGACCCCTACAGAAGATACGAAGCAGTATATATCGTATATTCTCTCCCTTCGTATTTTACTAGCCAACCAAAAACTCAAAAGAAGGTTAAAAGAGTTGTAAAGAAAAATAGAAAAAGTGTAAAGTAATAAAAAAAAATACAGATTTACTATTAAATAATTAAATAAATTATACTGAACTTTACTGAAATGACACTAACTTAACAAATCTTTTTAAAATTCATCATTCATGTAAAAACACCAATTTTTACTTAGTAAGCAATTCTAAAATAAATTTATTTGAAAAATTAAAATTTTAATTGGTTATTAATTTTTATGATGACAAATATACAATTAGGTATCATAAAGATAACTTTTTAAAAAAATAGAATTAATTAGGAATGAAATTTATTTAACAAAAAAATTTAAAAAAATTATCATTTTTTTTTCGAAAATTATTAAAAATATACTTTTTTTCTCAAATCTATGAAATTAGGTAGTGATTCCCTCTAAATTAGCTTAGCTATATTTATTCAAATACTTGTAATTGGCTAGATTGATTCCTTGCTATAAACCAAATCTCCATATGAAAAAATATACGGGTTCTCTAAAAAAAATTGAGAAAACTCATTCAAATCAAAATCGTTTTATTTTTTAAAAACATTTAAACATAAAACAAAATGCAATGTGAGCACTTTGTACATGACATTTACAGAGTCCACAAATTAATCAATTCAATACATTCTTACATGGATTTAATTTTTTTAAATGAAAAGAAGTTCATCAAAATTCAAGATCTAATAAATTAACTAATTCCAAAATTTTAAATTAACAACTTTTTTTTTTACTCCCGATCCCGAATATCTAACTGATTAACTAATTCTTTATAATGTATTCTATTTTTCTTTGACAAATAAAACAGCAACCGTTGACTTTTTTCCAAATTTTTTTGTACAAATTTCGAGCACGCAATTACTCAGGCTGACGAATGAACCGCTACCATCCTTACCGAACACATACATAAGGGGCGAAAGGAGATTTATAATATATTTATGATAGTATAGATTTTCATTCGGCTCACATGATAGTTTTTCTCTAATTACCTGTTTAGTTCATGGTACAAAATCAAGATTAAGTAAGATTTAAGTAACTTAATCCCACTTTATTTTATAGTTCCATTTAAGTTGGCAAATGGGATGTATTAATTTAAATCATCCTATCCCTATTCCCGCCTAAATCTATCATAAGAAAGAAGTGGGATGGATTTGGTGTGATTAACATTTTGAGATAAATTCATCCTCCACATTTCCTATTATTTCTCTTACTACTCATTTTATATATAATAATAATAATAATAATAATTAATATCATCAATACTAATTTTTTTGGTAATAATGATAAAAATATTAGTTTTATTTATTATCATACTTTAATACGAGTGATAATCCGGATAAAGGTAATTACTCATTTAGTCTCCCTTTAAGTGATACTGATTTAAGCATGCCTTGAACTACTTTATGTTTCATCCTTTACACATACTTAAATCAGTACCCAAATATAGTCTTATTTTACTTCAATCCTATTTTAATTTCACACTAATTCTGTTTGAGAACTAAACGGACCATAATTGTTGATTTGAGTATTTGATCTTGTGATCTCAAAAAATTAAAGTAATAATAATAAATGAATCAAATATTACTGATTAGTTTTTTTTTTTTTGGGGGGGAGATTGCTGATTAATTTTTTAAAAGCAAAAAAATCAAGAATCCTTGGGAATTTTTTTGACTAAGGAGCCCATCCCCACCCAAAGTATTTAGATGGTAAGAATAATTTAAAATGATTTTATTTTATTACATCCTTATATTTCAGTTTAATCTCAATTCATAGCACACATTTTTAGTCATTTCAATTATAAATATTGGAGATTAACTGTGAAAAAAGTATTTCAATAAAAAATTGTGAAAAGTATATATATATATATATATATATATATATATATATATATATATACACACACTCCCTGTATACACTGGCCAGTGAACAGATGCGAAAAAAGTACGAACATCACATTCTGACAAAAGTATTCTGAAGTGGTATTAAGGAATCTTGTCTGTTCTTGCTTTCGAATAAACAACAGAATAATGAATCTTATGTTCCAGTGAAAAAATAAAAAAAAGATCTCAAGCAAAGATTAGGGAGGAATATACTCATCAAAAGCTATTAGATGCTTAGCTTGGCATACACTTAGTCAACTTTATAGGGGAGCTATCTACATCACTGTTTTTTCTTCTTCTTCTTTTTTTCTTTTTTCTAACAGTACCTTCATTTTTCTTTAAATAAAAAAGCTGATTCCACATTAGGAAAAAAATATCGAGCTCACGGTATAAACCTTTATTTATATTTGAGTTATTATTATGAAACACTTTTGTATTTTATTCAATGTTTCAGATTTTTTTTTATATTTTAAATTTGATCAATTTAGACCTTATGTTACAGGAGTATCCAATAAGTCATTCTGATCAAAGTTTCGAAAAAAATAAAGTCGGTGCACATATGCAATCCACACTTGCGTCTTAATTGAATTCAAAAAGGCAATTCTAATTGTATTTTCTTAGAATTGTTTTGGTGAATTGCAGATCAAAGAATGAATGATTTGAAGCTCGAAGAAAAATAAGAGAGAGAGAGAGATGAGATTTGTAGAGAAAATAAGAGATGACATAGCTATTTTTTCGTATTCAAATGAGGCATATTGATGAGTTACACATGTGCATTGGTTCTAATTTGGTCGAAATTAGGATCAATAATGCATGATTTAAATTGATCGAATTTGAAACATAAAAAGAACATTGGGTAACTGCTTGAGCTACTGCTTGTAAGCGTCTTCTAGTCTTTTCTTGATTCCTTGTAAGAGAGTTCTGTTAGCGACCTCAGCCTGTCCATTAGCTTAGGGATAACCTACAGAGGTTAATCGATGCTTGATCTAGAGACCTTGTTATTTAATTATTAAAATGAATAATTGAAACGAGTCCTTTTTTTCTAATTTCATTAGGTCTCTTGACAAAATGCGTCAACACTCTAATTTTCAGGATTTTTTTCTGATCCTATTTTGATTATGCCAGATTACCTTGTTTGACAAAAGGTCCATTTATATACAATAATTGCATTTTAGTGAGTATAGTTTAGTGGTAAAAGTGTGATTCGTTCTATTAACCCCTTTATTAGTTAAAGGGTCCTTCGGTTTGATTTATCTTCTGATCAAAAACTTTATTTCTTAAAAGGATTTAATCCTTTACCTATCAATGAAAGATTCGAGGAACAATATACATTCTCGTGATTTGTATCCAAGGGTCAATTAGAAATTAAAAAAAAAATGAGATTATGAAATTACGAAACATAATTTATGAATTGGATCACTATTTCCAATTGAATAAGTATGAGAAAAGAATCCATGGATAAAGATAGAAAAGTGTCTTTCTAATCGTAACTAAATATTCAATTCAATTTTTGTTTTGTATAGAAAAAATTGAAGCAAAGTAGCTATTAAACGATAACTCTGGTTTACTAGAGACATCAACATATTGTTTTAGCTCGGTGGAAACAAAATACTTTTTCTAAAGATTCTATTAAATAGAAATAGAGAATGAAGTAACTAGAAAGATTGTTATAATCCCCCTCTTCTAGAGGGATCCTCTAGAAAGCAAATTGTTCTGAATACATTCAGACAGAAAAGCTAACATAGATGTTATGGGTCAAATTTGGATTTTGTTCCTGTCTTATTATATCTGGGAATTTATCCATCTTCCATAAAGGAGCCGAATGAAACCAAAGTCTCATGTTCGGTTTTGAATCAGAGACGTTAAAAATGATGAATCGACATCAACTATAACCCCTAGCCTTCCAAGTTAACGAGGCGGGTTCGATTCCCGCTACCCACTCTAGATTCCCTATTCTATATTATATAGAATGCTATTTATTTGAATATTTATTAATTCACTTCAATGATGTAGTAAATTTTTGACTGCATCATTGAAGTGAATTAATACACAATTCCTAAAATTCTCTCACATATTCTTTATTTTTTCCGAACAAAAGATAGGAAAGTAAAAAAAAATGAAAAAAAATAGATAATAAAAGCGTCCATTGTCTAATGGATAGGACAAAGGTCTTCTTTTTCGATTATTTATTTATAATTGTTCCTGAATAGCTTCTTTCAAAATGACTTCTGCTTCCTCGGTGAATGTCTTGGTAGAGGATATGATTTCTTGGAACTGAGGTTTATTCGTTTTTAAGTAAGTACGTAACTCAACGAGAAATTTCCTTACCTGTCCAATTTCTAATGAATCAAGATAACCATTCATTCCGTATAAATGGTCATTATCTGTTCTTCCATCATGAGAGGGGCTGATTGGGATTGTTTGAGTAACTCACGTAATCGTTGACCTCTTGCCAATTGATTCTGAGTAGCTTTATCGAGATCAGAAGAAAATTGTGCAAAGGCTTCTAATTCGGCGAATTGAGCCAATTCCAATTTTAATTTGCCAGCTACTTGTTTCATAGCTTTAATTTGAGCTGCAGATCCTACTCTGGAGACAGAAATACCTACATTAATAGCAGGTCTGATTCCAACATTGAATAGATCTGCGGATAAGAATATGTGTCCATCTATAATGGAAATTACATTAGTAGGAATATAAGCCGAAACGTCTCCCGACTGGGTCTCAACTATTGGTAAAGCAGTCATACTTCCTTCGCCGAACTGAGAGCTTAATTTAGCGGCTCTTTTTAAAAGATGTGAATGCAAATAAAAAAACATCTCCTGGATAAGCTTCACGACCCGACGGTCTTCGTAATAGAAGAGACATTTGGCGATAAGCCTGTACTTGTTTGGAAAGGTCATCATAAATGATTAAAGTGTGTCGTTCACTGTACATAAAATATTCAGCCAAAGCTGCTCCTGTATAAGGCGCGAGGTATTGTAATGTAGCTGGGGAATCTGTCGTTTCGGCTACCACAATAGTGTATTCCATCGCCCCCTTTTCCTGGAAAGTAGTCACTACCTGAGCCACAGAAGATACTTTTTGACCAATAGCTATATAAACACATATTACATTTTGCCCCTATTGATTGAGAATTGTATCTGTGGCTACTGCTGTTTTACCGGTCTGTCTGTCCCCAATAATTAATTCTCACTGCCCACGTCCTACAGGGATCATCAAATCAATAGCAATAAGTCCTGTTTGAAGAGGCTCATATACAGAACATCTCAAAATAATACCTGGAGCGGGGGATTCAATTAACCGAGATTCAGAAGCTGTAATCTCACCTCGACCATCAATAGGTTTAGCCAGGGCATTTATAACAAGACATAATTTGACAGAACTTCCCTCTTGTATCATTAAACCGTCACCCATTAATACAACACCAACATTATTTGATTCTAAATTCAGGGCAATGCCTATTGTACCCTATTCAAATTCTACTAATTCACTTGCCATTACTTCATCAAGACCATAAATACGAGCAATGCCGTCGCCTACCTGAAGTACGGTACCGGTATTTACAATCTTTACTTCTCTATTATATTGCTCAATATGTTCACGGATAATATTACTAATTTCATCGACTTTAATGGTTACCATGAGTATTTCATAATTCTTTTTTTGAAGCAAAAAAAATAATGCCTATAGTAAAAGGACTAATCAGTTATTTCTTTCATCGCCCCAAACATACCAATATTAACATTAATGGTACGTAAATGTAACTCGTTACTCAAACAACTATTCAGAGTTCCTATAGCTCCTTTTAAAGTTATTGGAAAACCCGTTGTCGGACTTGATTAATCGCTCTTTGTTGTTCAAAATGAATGGTTTCATTTTTGTAATTTTCTAATTGTTCCAAAGTCTTATAAGTTGAATTAATCAAATTCAATTTTTCTCGTTCTATCTCAGAGTATCCATTCACTCGAAACTGATTCGCCTCCATTTCAACTTTGCGTAAGCGAGCCCAAGCTTTTTCAACTGTTCAATGGCCCCTCCGCAGAGTTCTTCTGAATTTCGAATAGTATTCAAGATCCTCTATTTTCGATTATCTAATAAATCACTTAATGAAAGTAGATTATCTTTTCATTCATTTCAAAAAATTCAATGATCCTTTCCTAAACCAAACATGAATCTTTTGATTCATTTGGCTTTCATGCTTAATTACTTCAATCATTTATCAATTACTTATGGGAGTTTAATTCCCATATCTTTTTTTTTTAATGTATTGAGCCTATCCTCTCCCTCTATTCTCTATTCATATTAAAAAAATATCAAAAATGATTACTAATCCAAGACCAGAATATTCGGAGGATTCTTCTGACCAACCAAAAATATATAATTGTCAGCAAAGTTGTTTCTTTTTTTTTCCCCTTCAAATCCAAAGAATTCTTCTTACTTTATACATAGGTCATCAATTCAGCATTAGAAAGAAAGGGTTTGAAATACCCATTTTATCAACATGAGTGTTTTATATCGAAAAAAAAAATCTAATTATTCGTTTTGAAAGTATTTCTGTATTAACTATAGTAGTAGAAAGAGTACCATGCTGCATCTGGACTTCAAACGATTTAGCTTTAACCATGTTAATGGTTCTCAATTTGTGGTTGATAGAAAATCAAAGTAAAGTAGATTTACCAATGAATCACGAAATGCTATAGTTCTAAAATATGATTTTGAAAATGTATTCAGAAGTAATTCGCGGGATCACGCACCTTTTTCTTTCTTAGTTATAGCGAAAAAAAAGTGCAACTGGGTGGATCCAGCCTATTTTTGAAATAAACAACTCACACACACTCCCTTTCCAAAAAAAGATCAATACACCAAGCACTACACTTAGATTTATTGGATTTGTTGCTAAAATATCGGTATTCAACCCGAAACTCTCGGTGGATGGCCAGTGACCCAAGGAAACGAAAGAATCGGTTATATTTTTCATATAATCTCCTCTTATAGATAGACTAAAAAAAAAGAACTCTGTTCTTTTTTTGTATTGTATCACTTCTTCTATTTATTCGATTTTTATTCTATATATATATATATATATATATATATTAGTTAATATTCATTTAAAAATGAAATAAAATTTACCTATTTCTAGTATTTATTTTAAACAGAGTCAAAGATCTATTCTATTTAAAAATGTATTTTTTTTATTGGAAATTCTCAATAATGATAATAATGATACTTAATTAGAATTAAGTTAGAATTTTGGACCAAGTCTCATGTCAATTTCAAAATACCTTCTTTCTATGTTGCAACAAAACACTCTTTAAAAAATAGTTTCCGTTGGACTAAGAAGAATAAGAAGGGGAAGGAAGAAAGCAAGTCAGTGTGCTAATTCCTCATGCTCAATCAAATTAGTCCTTCCCATGGATTACTGTCCCAATGAATAAGTAATTGTAGGACTGAAATCTTGATATAATTCAAAAAGCAAGGACTAAGTCCCAGTCCATAAAATACAAAAAAAAAATGTAATTTTCAGATTGATAGGATTAAACAAAAAGATTCGCATATAAAAGTGCTAATGCTACAACCAGTCCGTAAATTGTTAAAGCTTCCATAAAAGCCAGACTAAGCAATAAAGTACCTCGTATTTTTCCTTCCGCCTCAGGTTGTCTCGCAATACCTTCGACAGCTTGGTCCGCAACAGTACCTTGACCAACTCCAGGTCCAATAGAAGCAAGCCCAACGGCCAACCTAGCAGCAATAACGAAAGCAGCTGAAATCAATGGATTCATGATAAGTTCCTCACACCAAAATAAATAAATGGTTAATGATACAATCATCCAATGCATTATGACTTAATTATTCCATCGCTAAGATTTACCCAACCAAAGTAACTAAAAATGCCAAATTGAAGTACTAATATTATTGAACCATTAGAACTACTTCGATATATTTTTTTTTAGTTCCTATCCACGGTATTTTTGTGAATCTATATATATATATATATATATATATTATACAACTTTTTTTCCATTTCTTTTTTGTGAACCATTCTTTGAATCCTTCAATCTTTTTCTTTATTTTATCTCTTTATTCATTCAATTCACAGTCAATGACGAAAGGGAAGAACTTCTACTGGAATCCCTATCTAAATTCACAACGGTAAGGCAGATTAGATATATCTTTAGTTCATATATAACTATTAAATATATAATATTACATATACATGTGCTTCTTCCATAACATAAACCAACTATTCGTATTTGAATCTTAGATTCAATTGGATTTTAGAATTTTTATTCAAAACCTCCACAAGAATTGGCTTATAGTGATTAGATTATATATACCAAATTCTACCCCTCTCTCTGAACCAACCCCATTATTTATGAATCTTGTTTTTTTTTTTTATTCTTCGCTTCCTTTTATTTATCATTATCCCACACGGATACAATCTAAATGGACGAATTTGTTAGGTCGAATCATTGCATAGAAATAACTATCAGTATTTGATTGAACTAAATTGAAATTCATGCAATTTATTAAAATATTATACAATATAAGGAGAATATTCATTGGAGGGAGGCATAATAAATAAATTGACTGAACAGGAACTTTAGGAAAAAGGATCTTTTAGATCTCTTTCCTATTTTTTTAGTACAATTCCCTAATATCGTAATATGTTTTGCTATTACTCTAAATTGTATCTACTGTATTTGTATATTTATGTTCCCTAAATAGATTATCCCATACATTACGTTGGGCTAACCTAAAAAAATACTATTTCAAAAACGAGTCAATGATGACCCTCCATAGATTCGCCTATATAAGCCGCAGCTAAAGTTGCAAAAATAAGAGCTTGAATGCCACTTGTAAATAATCCAAGGAACATGACAGGTATAGGAACCACTAAAGGTACTAAAGAAAGAAGAACAACAACTACTAATTCATCAGCTAATATATTTCCGAAAAGTCGAAAACTAAGTGATAAGGGTTTTGTGAAATCTTCTAAGATGTTAATGGGTAAAAGAATTGGAGTTGGTTACCCTAATCCTTTTTTGGTAAGATCCGCATAGAAATATGCTACTGACGTGAGTAAAGCTAAAGCAACAGTAGTATTTATATCATTCGTGGGTGCAGCTAACTCCCCATGAGGTAACTGTATTTTTTTCCATGGTAAAATAGCACTTGACCAGTTAGAAACAAAAATAAGTAGAAACATAGTTCCAATAAAGGGAACCTATGGACCGTATTCTTCTCCAATATGAGTTTTGCTCACGTCTCGAATGAATTCAAGGACATATTCGAAGATATTGACCCTCACCTATATTTTAATGATGACAAAACACAACTCTTATTATACTAACAGTGCTATCTAAGTGTATTAAGCAATAAGAGCATTCAACCAAGGATCAAGGTACAAGAACTCAACCCGATCAAACCACAAGTCAAGACATAAGATCTAGTATAGTTATAAGGTATTTAAACAAGTTGTAAATCTCACCTATTCCCATATATAGCTTGTCCAATGGCTCCTTCTGAAAAGTATTTTAAAATAACTTTTTAGTCAAACATTTTAAAATTAAAAACACTTCAAAACATGAAAACTGGGTTGTTAAGCAACCCAGTCGACTGGTACTTATACCAGAAGATTGGTATATTGGACAGTATGTCCCCAGTCGACTGGGTCACATATACCAGTCAACTGGTACTTTGGGCAGAAGGTTCCCAGTCTACTAGTAAGTCATACCCAGTCGACTGGTACCTTCAAAGCCTTAAAGATCACATTTTTAAGTCTTGACCCATTCGATTGGTACTAAGACCCAGTCGACTAGTAGTTCAAAAAATATGACCATTGAGACGCGAGATTTTAGCACAACTTGCACAAATTTGAACCAAATCTGTTGAGAACAGGCATATTACTTCAAGGCTATATAAACCCACTCTATTGAGCATTTTAAATAGGGGATTACACATTCAATTAAGTTTTTACTACTTAATACACAAAAAGCTTTGAAATATTCATATTGAGCCATTCTTCAAACTTTACTTTGAAAGAGAGATATTATTCAGTTGTATAAGCTTTCATTGTTGTCTATCTACTATTTACTTTACAGTATTTATTATAAAGGGATTTGCTTCCAAAAGGAAGGGGTTTGCTTCCAAGGGGAAAGGATTGATTGTAAGGTTTGTGCAACACCCATGAAGTTGCACGACTAAGTTTCTTAGTGGATTACTTCAAGGAGGTTCCTTGAAGAGAGTGGACGTAGGGTCGGAACGAATCCGATATTACCGAACTTCTATAATCTATCTTTCAAACTTTACTTTGAAAGAAAGATATTATTCAGTTGTATAAGCTTTCATTGTTGTCTATCTACTATTTACTTTACAGTATTTATTGTAAAGGGATTTTATTCCAAAAGGAAGGGGTTTGCTTCCGAGAGGAAGGGGTTTGCTTCCAAGGGGAAATGATTGATTGTAAGGTTTATGCAACACCCGTGAAGTTGCACGACTAAATTTCTTAGTGGATTACTTCAAGGAGGTTCCTTGAAGAGAGTGGACGTAGCGTCGGAACGAATATGATATTACCGAACTTCTATAAACTGAGTTTGCATCCTCTATTCCTTAAAATCTTTATTTACATCATATATTACTTGTTTATTTGCTTGTGGTGTTATTTGTTTTGTAAACTTGTGTTTAATTAGCAAAAGTTTTTTAAAAACCCAATTCACCCCCTCTTGGGTCGGAACCTCAGGCTACAATTGGTATCAGAGCCTTGTTCTCAATTTTAGGCTTAATATCCTTGGGTTGATCCGATGGCAGCAAATAGCTATTATGAGGGACACTCATACACTAGGCCTCCCTTGTTCATTGGCTCCAACTATAACTATTGAAAAAACAGGATGAAAATCTTTGTCGAATGACAAGATTATAATCTATGGAGAGTCATTGAAGAGGGACCTAGAATTCCATCAAAGGAAATCACTATTGGAGAAATCAACCATACAATGCCTAAACTCAAAACTGAGTACAACGATGAGGATTGTAGAATGATGTCTTTTAATAGTAGAGCAACAAATATTTTACATTGTGCTTTAGATATTTCTGAATATAATAAAATCTCTGCATGTGTTTCAGCTAAGGAAATATGGGATAACTTACAAGTTACATATGAAGGAACTAGTGAGGTTAAAAAATCAAAAATCTATATGCTAGTATCTGAATATAAATCTTTTAGAATGTTTCCTAACGAAACAATTTCTCAAATGCACTCACGTTTCACAACTATTGTTAATGGTTTGAAGCTTCTTGATATGAACATTGAGAAGTTTGAACTAACAAGAAAAATCTTAAGATCTCTGCCACCTTTGTGAAAACCAAAGAAGACAGCCATTCAGGAGGCCAAAGATCTCGACATACTTGATGTTGAGACATTTCTTGGGTCATTGTTGACATATGAGATGGAGGAAATGAATTCTATTGTCAATGATGATGAGAAGAATAAGAAAATGATTGCTCTCAAAGCCTCTACATACAACAGAGAAGAGGAATCAAAAGAAGAGACGAAGAGCAATGAAGAAGATGGTAAAATGGCTTTAATCACCAAACAGTTTCATAGATTCTTAAAGAAAAGCAAGAAACCATACACAAAAGATCCCACCTCAAAAAAGGAATCACTTGTGTGCTATGGATGCAAGAAGCCCGGTTACATAAAGGTCGATTGTATGGTTACAAGCAAACCATACAAAAGCTTCAAGAAGAAGGCTATGATTGCAACCACTTGGAGTGATGAAGAAGAAGAAGAAGAATCCTCGGATAAAGAAGTCAGATACGAGGAAATTGCCAACCTATGCCTTATGGCAATTGATGATGAAAATGAGGTATTATCTTCTCCCTCTTCTAGAAATAACATTGTTAGTAGTAGTGAGAAATTGTTAGAAGTTATAAATGAAATGCATGATGAATTGAAGAAATTCAATTCTAGGAACTCAACTCTTAAGAAAAAGGCTTCATCTCTTAAGAAAAATGCTTCATCTCTTTCTAAAGAAATGATAAGTCTAAGAGAAGAAAAAGTAAACTATCTTCATTGCTTTATGATTCTTCTCAAGATTTCCTAAAATATGAAAATGAAAACTTAAAGAATAAGATATTAGAATTGAATGACACTATATCTAGACTCATGCTTGGAAAAGAAAAGCTTGATGAAGTGATTTCTTGCCAAAGATTAAGTGGAGGAAAATCTGGATTAGGATACTCTCCATTAGGCAAGCAAAAATCAAAAGAGAACTTATTCATCAAACCTTCATGTGTGAATGAAGCCTCTACTTCAAAGGTCAAAATCACACCCACAATGAATGATAGTATGTCTAGAAATACTAATTCTAATGCTTATATAAGAATGAAGAATCCTAGAAATACTTATGCTTATATGTGTGCTCATTCAAGAAATGCTTATACACATTCTAGGAATAATCATCATATGCATCCTAGAAACTATATGTGTAATCAAAACTTGCACACTGCACATACATATACTAGGAGTAACCATCATGGTCATCCTAGAATTAGTTTACATATAAGCATGTATCCTATAAGTCATCATCATACATTTTCTGGAAATGACATGCATATTCATAATCCTCACAATAGAAACATGTATCCTAGGAACTCATATCCTAAGTATTATAGACAAGCACAACTATATCATCCTAGGATTGTGCATCATCATGTCTATAGAACTCAATATGTTGTTAAGAAAGTATGGGTTCCAAAAGGAACCGTATTTTCAAGGACTAACCCCAGAGGACCCAATAAATTTTGGGTACCTAAAAATGCTATTGTATATCCTTGTGTGATGTATATATGTCTCTATACTAAGGAAAAAGGTAACTGTTGGTACCTTGATAGTGGATGCTCAAAGCGCATGATCGGTGATAAAAGTGTATTCAAGGAGCTAACTCTAAGAGATGGTGGACTTGTCACCATTAGAGACAACACAAAAATAAAGATCATCGGGCATGAAAAAGTTGGTAATAATTTCTCAACCATAGATAATATATTGCTAGTACAAGGTCTTAAGCCAAATTTACTTAGTATTAATCAACTTTGTGACAAAGGCAACAAAGTCATATTTGAAACCTCTAATTGTCTAGTTATAGACATCAAGAGTAACAAGATCAAGTGTGTTGGCTATAGACATGAAAATGTTTATATAGTTGATTTAAAAGCCTTGCATTCCGAAAATGAAAAATGTTTTCCAGCATTTAGTGAAAATCCATGGCTATGGCATAGAAGGCTTGGTCATGTGAATATGAATTTGCTTTAAATCATTTCTAGAAAAGATTTGGTCATTGGATTTCCCAAAATCAATTTTTAAAAAGACAAAGTATGTGATGCTTGTTAAATGGGAAAACAAACAAGGATTTCTTTTAAATCAAAGAATGTAGTCTCAACTACTAGACCATTGGAACTTTTGCATATGGACTTATTTGGTCCAATTAGTACCATTAGTCTAGGTGGCCATCAATATGCTCTTGTTATTGTTGATGACAATTCAAAATATACCTTTGTTATTTTTATTGCTTACAAGGATGAAGCTTTCAAATGATTTGAAAAATTTTGCAAAAAGGTTCAAAATGAAAAAAGAATTTGTATTTCAAGCATTAGAAGTGATTATGGAAAAGAATTTGAAAACCAAAGTTTTTCAAAATTTTGTGATGAAAATAGAATTGATCACAACTTTTCAGCTCCTAGAACTCTTCAACAAAATGAAGTTGTTGAGAGGAAAAATAGAGTTCTAGAAGAATTTTCAAGAACAATGCTTTGTGAAAATAGTTTACCAAAATAATTTTGGGCTGAAGTGGTAAACACCTCTTGCTATATCTTAAATAGAATTTTAATTAGGCCTATGCTTGATAAAACTCCGTATGAATTATGAAAATGAAGAAAGCCTAATATCTCATATTTTTCGTAATTTTGGTTGTAAATGCTTCATCCTAAACAATAATAAAACTAACTTGGGTAAATTTGACTCTAAGACTGATGAAGGAATATTTTTAGGATATTCAACCTCTAGTAAGGCTTATAGAGTCTTCAACAATAGACTCTAGTGGTAGAAGAATCCGTTCATATAACTCTTGATGAGTCTAACCCAATTAGTAGTAGAGAAGTTTCTTTTAATGATGATGCAGATTTTATTCCAAGAACGGAAACACCTACTCCCATTGTTGACCCAAAGGAGAGCCCACCTCAAACAAATGAAGAGATGAAAACTCTCAAATTAGGCCAACCATCTACAAGCCGACAAGAGAATAGTCTTCCCAAAGATTGGAGGTATGTAAATTATCACTCGATTGATCAAGTGATTGGTGATCCTTCACAAGGGGTAAAAACTTGTTCCTCTATTAGAAATATTTGCAATTATGTAGCTTATTTGTCTCAAATAGAACCTAAGACATTTATAGAAGCTGAAAAGGATAATGATTGGATAATTGGCACGCAAGAAGAAATAAATCAATTTGAAAGAAATAATGTTTGGAATCTAGTCCCTAGACCTAAGAATCATACAATAATTGGAACTAAATGGGTATTTAGAAATAAGATGGATGAGAATGGAATAGTAACTAGGAATAAGGCTAGACTAGTTGCTAAGGGATATAATCAAGAAGAAGGAATAGACTTTGATGAGACCTATGCTCTTGTAGCTAGATTAGAAGCTATTAGAATGTTATTAGCCTTTGCATGCTTTAATAAGTTTAAGTTATTTTAAATGGATGTAAAGAGTGATTTCTTAAATGGCTTTATAGAAGAAGAGGTTTATGTTGAACAACCTCTTGGATTTGAAAATCCTAGTCTTCCAAATCATGTCTACAAGCTTTCTAAAGCTCTATATGGGTTGAAGCAAGCTCCAAGAGCATGGTATGAAAGACTAAGTAAATTTTTAATTAACAATAATTTCATAAGAGGTAAAGTAGACACAACCCTCTTCACAAAAACTCACATAAATGACACTCTACTAGTTCAAATATATGTTGATGATATTATATTTGGTGCTACTAATGAATCTATATGTCAAGAGTTTGCCAAGTGCATGCAAAGTGAATTTGAAATGAGCATGATAGGAGAGCTTACCTACTTCCTTAGACTTCAAATCAAACAACTAAAAGGAGGCATCTTCATCAATCAATCAAAGTACACTAAGGACTTACTAAAGAGGTTTGGGATGGAAAGCTCAAAGCCACTTGGCACTCCTATGAGTACAACTATAAAACTCGATCTTGATGAAGGAGGTAAATGTGTAGATACTAAACATTATAGAAGCATGATAGAAGCTTTACTTTATTTGACTGCAAGTAGACCTGATGTAATGTTCAGTGTATGCATGTGTGCTATATTTCAAGCTAATCCTAAGGAATCACATGTAGTTGCAGTAAAAAGAATCCTTAGATATCTACAAGGAACTCAAACCATAGGATTATGATACACTAGAGATTCATCTTTTGAGCTTGTAGGATATTCATATGCTGATTTTGCTGGATGTAGGTTAGATAGAAAAAGCACAAGTGGAACATGCCAATTCTTAGGTGCAATGTTAACCTCCTGGTTTTCCAAGAAACAAAACTTCATTGCACTATCAACCGCCGAGGCGGAATATGTAGCAACTGAAAGTTGTTGTGCCCAAGCGTTATGGATGAAACAACAACTAGAAGACTATGGCATGAACTTTAAAAGTATCCCAATACATTGTGATAATACTAGTGCTATCAACTTAACCAAGAATCCTATTTATCACTCTAGAACTAAACACATAGAAATTAGACATCATTTCTTAAGAGACCATGCTCAGAAAGGTGATATAAGACTAGAATTCATATATTCAGAAGATCAAATAGCTGACATTCTTACAAAACCTCTAAGTGAAGCTAGTTTCTGCAAGATTAGAATGTTAATGAGATTGTTAGATTATAATAAACTGAATATCTAATTGCTTCATCATTCATCATTATGCATACTTGACATCTAGTGAAAGAGTATTAATCCTTGTTTAATATCCCCCTCATTTAAGATGGCATAAATAAACAAATTTCGTGCTAAGACTCAAGACTGGAAATTTTCTTAAGGGTCCAGTCGACTGGTAAGTCTCTGCTTAATTTTCCAGTCGACTGATAAGACAATACCAGTCGACTAGTTCATCTAGACTTTGTTTGGAGCCATTTTTTTGAAATTCAGTTATCATCCCAGTCGACTAGTATGAACTACCCATTCGACTGGTATCTTTCTACCCATTCATCCAGTCGACTGGTACCATGACCCAGTTGACTGGTATGCAAAACTCTCCATCTTTGTAAAGGACCCAGCTGACTGGTACCCTAACCCTAGTAGACTGGTATCGCAACTTTATAAATAGGCTTTAAAGATTTTTACGCCATTTTAAAAAACCATAGCTTTCTCTTTCTACAAAATCTCATCATTTTGATTAAAAAAACTTTCAAAACACTACATAAACACATTAATCTACTCATCCTTAACATCTATTTCAACTTTCTATGGTTGAAATCCACCATTTCCTCTTAAAACCACTTTTACCCAAAAACTTAATTTCTACCAAAATGTCCGAAAGAATCCGGATGAAGACCACCATTGGGGGACCACATGTGCCTACAAGGCCAAGGTCCACTAAATCCACGGCTTTGGAGTCACAGGGTAAAGGAGTGGCAGGCTCATAAAGCAAGAAACCTAGAACAGAGCTTGATGATTCGCTGTTCACCAGCTCGGCAGCAAAAGATAGGTATACTTCCATCATTAGGCATAAGAAAATCATGACAGATAGAGTTGTCGACTTCGACTCTATTCGTTATGGTAACTTTGATGTGTTACTTCCCTTCGAGGCGATACACTTGACCCCACTGGTCAATATACATGGGAAGTTTTACCCTAGACTGATTCACTAGTTCTATGCGAACTTGGTGAAACCCAGTCCACTGGCTCTGAGGTTCAGAACCAGTGTCATGGGTGTGGAGTTTGAGGTCAATACTGACTTCTTGATAAGCATTTTTAGGATCCCTCAATGGAGTCTGGATGGATGGCCAGACAATTTCAAGGTTGAGGAGGCATGTCAGATAGTTAGGGGCGACCTTAACTATATGTTTCGACCCGCTACATTTCACACATGTAGTGACATGCTCCTAGACTCGAAATTGTTCAACCTCATTGTGAATTTGATCATCCACCCAAGACTAGGGAGTCGGGGGTATCTATCTAAGATAGATATCATATTGATTTGGTACCTTAAAACTGGGCACCACTTCAATATATACCCCCTGCTGCTCGCCAACATGATTAATGGAGAAGCAAGCGACTCTGGATTCTTTCCCTACAGGATGCTCATTACGCTCATACTCCAGCACTTCCGAGTGCCTCTCCCCACCTCCGAAGATCAAGACATCGACTTCAAAGACATAATAAATGTCTCATCGCTGAAGAAGATGAGATGCATGGTCTGAGAAGGCTTCATCTACTCCAAGGCTGGGAAACACATTCGGATTGGAGAAGACGACAACAGTGATGATGAGGACGAGGGTCCAAATGCTGCTGCTGCTGATATGGATACGATGCTCAAGCACCACCTATGGGTGACTCGAGTGCTGGTCAAGCAGGCTATGGCGATCTCCTCCAGGCTATCACGAGCCTCCAGTTGACCATGCAGTCCAGATTCCAGAGCCTGAGCTCTACCGTCGAGAGCATGCATCACGACCTCCATTCTCTCCGGGATGACTTTGAGTTGTACCATGAGCATACTGAGGGCTCTCTTGCTGAGCTTCGGGATTTCATCCGTGATGGCTCTGACTCTCCTGCTCCCTGAGTCATCTTTCTTCTTCCTTTCGATGTAGATTTTCATTGTTCTTAGCATGAACATATCTTTATATTTTCCTGTATTTTGTACTTCTGTTTGGCTCTTGAAGCCTACCTTGTATAGAAATTTTTTATATATGATGATGGATCATGCTTAGATCTATTTCGTTTACTTGTTTTACTTATATATAATATAGTTCCATGCTTTATACATCTTAATATTCGGATTAATGCTTTAAAACTGCTTCTGCATGTATGAAAACTTCCGGTTTTTCTCGGGAAGGCTTTTGGACTCCAAATGATGCCAAATTTTTGTGTACAAGTTTTTTATGCATGCTCTTCATGACTATGGTAGCTACATAACTTATTTTTTAGTTTACAGACCCCTTTTCTGCTATTGTCAAAACGGGGGAGAAAAATGAGAAAATATGAAAAACTACTGTAAACTCAAACTAATGCATAGATTTAGGGGGAGCATTACTCCAAATATCTTGGCATTTGTTTATAAATGTTGAGTTGATTGGTTAGGCTGCATATAAACTGTTTTTTTATCCTTTTACATGATGGTTTTGTTCAAAAAACAAAGGAGCCTCTGCCCGATTTTTCTAAAAATTCCAACACTTAGTTTTTAAAATTGTTTTTTCTCTCATGAGTTTTGTCATCATCAAAAAGGGGGAGATTGTTGACCCTCACCTATATTTTAATGATGACAAAACACAACTCTTATTATACTAACAGTGCTATCTAAGTGTATTAAGCAATAATAGAATTAAACCAAGGATCAATGTGCAAGAACTCAACCCGATCAAACCACAAGTCAAGACAGAAGATCTAGTATAGTTATAAGGTATTTAATCAAGTTGTAAATCTCACCTGTTCACGTATATAGCTTGTCCAATGGCTCTTTTTGAAAAGCATTTTAAAATAAATTTTTAGTCAAACATTTTAAAATTAAAAACACTTCAAAACATGAAAACTGGGTTGTTAAGCAACCCAGTCGACTGGTACTTATACCAGAGGACTGGTATATGGGACAGTATGTCCCCAGTTGACTGGGTCACACATACCAGTCGACTGGTACTTTGGGCAGAAGGTTCCTAATCGACTGGTAAGTCATACCCAGTCAACTGGTACCTTCAAAGCCTTAAAGATCACATTTTTAAGTCTTGATCCAGTCGACTGGTACTGAGACCTAGTCGACTGGTAGTTCAAAAAATATGACCGTTGAGACGCGAGATTTCAGCAGAACTTGCACAAATTTGAACCAAATCTATTGAGAATGGGTATATTACTTCAAGGCTATATAAACCCACTCTATTGAGCATTTTAAATAGGGGATTACACATTCAGTTAAGTTTTTACTACTTGATACACAAAAAGCTTTGAAATATTCATATTGAGCCATTCTTCAAGCTTTACCTTGAAAGAGAGATATTATTCAGTTGTATAAGCTTTCATTGTTGTCTCTCTACTATTTACTTTACAATATTTATTGTAAAGGATTTGCTTCCGAAAGGAAAGGGTTTGCTTCTGAGAGGAAGGGGTTTACTTCCGAGAGGAAGGGATTGATTGTAAGGTTTGTGCAACACCCATGAAGTTGCACGACTAAGTTTCTTAGTGGATTACTTCAAAGAGGTTCATTGAAGAGAGTGGACGTAGGGTCGGAACGAATCCGATATTGTCGAACCACTATAAACTGAGTTTGCATCCTCTATTCCTTAAACTCTTTATTTACAGCACATATTACTTGTTTATTTGCTTGTGGTGTTATCTGTTTTATAAACTTGTGTTTAATTAGCAAAAGTTTTTTAAAAACCTAATTCACCCCCCTCTTGGGTTGGAACCTCAGTCTACAGAAGAAATTTTTGCCATAAGTTGGAATGGTTTGTCTATAACGGCGGAACCTAATAAGATAGCAATTACAACCAAAGAAGTAATAAGTACTTGGGCATGGACTTAGAACCCCCCCCCCCCTATTTGCCAATAGAAATGTTGGCCTACTTCTACACCAGATATGTCGTAGAACCTTTTCAGTGTGTTGATGGAACATGATATAACATTCATATTGCCCTCTGACAGAAATAAGAACTTAAAATTATTTTGATTCAACCATCTCTCTTTTTCGACTTGCCTACTTGAATTGTATATTTTGGTTTTGGATACCAACTAAACTAATCACATAATATCCACAGTTATTTTTATCTTTTTTTTTCTTTTGTTCGATTCAGGAGTAGTAACCGATTCCATAAATATAAATCTAGGGAGTTCCTCAAAATTAAAAAATAATTTATTTATCTTATTATTAATCAATGATTTTGTATACAACTAGAATGACCCTCACAAATTACGAATACTAATTTATTAAAAATTATTCGAATTGAAGCCATAGCGTCATCATTTGCTAGAATCGAAATATCCGCGAGATTGGGATCACAATTTGTATCGATTAAAGAAATTGTTGGAATCCCCAAAGTGATACATTCTCGAAGAGCCATATATTCTTCTTACTGATCGATAATGATTACAATATCAGGCAGCCCCGTCATATATTTAATCCTGCCTAGATATGTTTGCAAGTGAGATAATTGTCTCTTCAACACAGCTGCATCTCTTTTCGGAAGATGGTTGAATCTCCCTGTCTTTTGTTCCGTTCTCAAGTCCCTAAACTTATGAAGTCTCGTCTCTGTGGTGGACCAATTTGTTAACATACCACCAAGCCATTTTTTCATTAACATGATGACACCGAGCCCTTATTGCAGCTCATGCCACTGACTTAGCTGCTTTATTTTTGGTCCCAATAATTAAGAATTGTTTTCCCCTGCTTTCTGCATCAAACACTAAATCACAAGCTTCTGATAAAAAACGAGCAGTTCTAGTCAGATTTGTAATATGAATACCTTTACGCTTTGCAGAGATATAAGCTGCCATTCTAGGATTCCATTTCCTAGTACCATTACCAAAATGAACCCCTGCTTCCATCATCTCTTCCAAATTGATGTTCCAATATCTTTTTGCCATTTCTCCTCACACTTCCTCTTTTTTTTTATTTTTTAAGAGAGACGAGGTACCCTAAAATAAAAAACTGTTCTGATGGAACCTTCTCTTCTACCGGAGATTGGCCGTTTATACACGATCCAAGCAAGCCATTACTTTCTATTCGTTATTATCTTTATTACTGTTAACAAATTAACAAATCAAATGACTACAGCAAACAACAAATAGTTAAGTTAAAAATAAGAATCTGTTATTAAAAATCATTAAATCCTATAAAAGATCGTTTGGATGTATTATATAAATTCTTTGAAATGCAAGAGTCAAATAATTCTCTATGGTGGAAGAAAATATCTCTCGTTTCCCCCTCGAATAAATATAAATTCTTTTTTTCTCCAAAAGAATGGTGGTATGTTTATGTTGCATTGAACAGTGCACTAATCCTTTGAATCCAGTATCTACGGGGATCATCCCCCTTAGAACAACATTCTCTTTCAGGCCTTTCAACCACTCGATACGGCCCCAGAGAGCAGCTTTTGCTAAAACTCGAGCAGTTTCTTGAAAATTTGCTTCAGATAAAAAACTTTGAGTATTCAGAGATGCTCTCGTTATTCCTAATAAGATGGCTTGATAGTATATCGCTTCGTCTAAAGCATGCCTCGTTCGTTCTGCTTTTAACAATCCAATAAGTTCTCTAGGTAAAAAAACATTAGACATTCCCTCTTTTGAAACCAACACTTTGGATGTTATTTGACGTACAATAATTTCTATATGCCTATTATGGATCCGCACCCCCCGGGATCGATAAACCTTTTGGATCTTATTAACCAAAGAGATACGACTTTGCACTATAGTTAACTCAGCATCAATCAAGAATCCTCAAGGAATTCCAAGAATTCTTGTTATACGCTTGGTCCAACCCTCAACTCTCTTTTTTAGGTTCATCGATATTGAATCAATCTAACGCACTTCTAACACCTGTTCCACTTTTGGAAGACCTTGTGTTATATCACCAGATCTCAATTTTTCATATATAAATGTAACTAACATATCTCCTTCGTAAAGGATTTCTCCATAATGCCCATGAACAGTTGCTCCCAGAGAAGCCAAATAAGGCTTAACTGATCTTATTACTATAGAGTCAACTTGAACAATTAAAACTTGACCCGATTTTAGGTGTGGTCATTTTTGGCTATACATAAATTTTCACAAATAAATTTCCCAAGACTCATTATTGTGGACGTTTCTTCACAATAATTATGATGATAATTTTGATGGAGAAAATACCAATTCAAATCGAATGGATTCAAAAGGATGTTACTGCATGGATGGGGATTATAAATTCTACCGTTTTCATCCATTAGATAATATTTAATTACTTGAAAAATCCGTTTCAAATTGTCAAGGTGCAAATATTTAGTTACCGAGATCTGATTATGAGTTATTAAACGGTAAAATGCATAAAAATTCGCAATTTGAATGGCTGCTCCTAAAGGGCCCAACGAATTTCTAATTGGAATTATAGGATCTTTTTTAATTTTAATTGATTGTTTTATCACATTGTGATATTTTATATGATTGAATGGACCCATTGGTTAAAAGAGTTGTAAAGAAAAATAGAAAAATTATAAAGTAATAAAAAATACAAATTTACTATTAAATAATTGAATAAATTACATTAAACTTTACTGAAATGACACTAACTTACCAAATCTTTTTAAAACCCACGATTCACATCAAAGCACCAATTTCTACCAAGTAAGCAGTTCTAAAATGAATTTATTTGTAAAATCAAAATTTTAACTGGATATTAATTTTCATGATGACCAAAGTACCTTAGGTATCATGAAAATAACTTTTAAAAAATAGAATTATTAGGGATAGAATATATTTAACAAAGAATTTTTTTTTTAAAAAAAATTATCATTGTTTTTTTCGAAAATTATTAAAAATATACTTTTTTCTCAAATCTATGAAATTAGGTGGTGATTCCTTCTAAATTAGCTTAGCTATATTATTCAAATCCTTGTAATTAGCTAGATTGATTCCTTGCTATAAACCAAATCTCTATATGAAAAAATATACGGGTTCTCTAAAAAATTGAGAAAACTCATTCAAATCAAAATCGTTTTTTTAAAAAAAAAAAACATTAAAACATAAAACAAAATGCAATGTGAACACTTTGTACATGACATTTGTAGAGTCCACAAATTAATCAATTCAATACATTCTTGCATGAATTTAATTTTTTTAAGACGAAAAGAAGTTCATCAAAATTCAAGATCTAATAAATTAACTAATTCCAAAATTTTAAATTAACGAATTTTTTTTTATTCCCGATCCTGAATATCTAACTGATTAATTAATTCTTTATAACGTACTTTATTTTTCTTTGACAAATAAAACAGTAACCTTTGATGTTTTTTCAAAATTTTCTGTACAGATTTCGAGCACGCAACAACTCTCACGAATGAGCCGTTACCATCCCTAACACACATACATGAGGGGCGAAAGGAGATTTATAATATATTTATAATAGTGTAGATTTTCATTAAGCTCACATGATGATTATTCTCTAATGACCTCTTTAGTTCATGATACAAAATTAGAATTAAGTAAGATTTAATTAATTTAATCTCACTTTAATTTTATAGTTCCATTTTAGTTGGAAATTGGGATTGATTAATTTAAATCATCCAACTCCTATGCCCACCAAAATTTATCCTAAGAAAGAAGTGGGATGGATTTGATGGGATTAACTTTTTAAGACAAATTCATCCTCCACATTTCCCATTTTTTCTCTTACTGCTCGTTTTATATATAAATCAATAATAATTAATATCATCAATACTAATATTTTTGGTAACAATGATAAAAATATTAGTTTTATTTATTATCATACTTTAATACGAGTGATAATCCAGATAAGGTAATTATTAATTTAGTCTCCTTTTAAGCGATACTAACTTAAGCATGCCTTGAACCACTTTATGTTATATTCTTTAAGCATGCTTAAATCAATACCCAAACGTAATCCTATTTTATTTCAATCCTATTTTAATTTCACACTAATTCTGTTTGAGAACTAAACAGACTATAATTGTTGATTTGAGTATTTGATCTCGTGATCTCAAAAAATTCAAGTACTTTTAAAGTAGTAATAATAAATGAATCAAATATTGCTGATTAGTTTTTTTTTTTTTTTGGGGGGGGGGGGGGGGGAATTGCTGATAAATTTTTTAAAAGCAAAAAAATCAAGAATCCTTGAAGTGGGAATTTTTTTCGCATAATATAGGAGGAGCTTAAATTTGACTAAAGAGCCCATCCCCACCCAAAGTATTTAGATGGTAAGAATAATTTAAAATGATTTTATTTTATTACATCCTTATATTTCAGTTTAACCTCAATTCATAGCACACATTTTTAGTCATTTCAATTATAAATATTTATTGGAGATTAACTGTGAAAAGTATTTCAATAAAAAATTTGTGAAAAGTATATATATATATATATATATATATATATATATAGACGCACACTCCCTGTGTATACTGACCAGTGAACAGATGCGAAAAAAGTACGAAAATCACATTCTGATGCGACAAAAGTATTCTGTGGTGGTTTTAAGGAATCTTGTCAGTTCTTGCTTCGAATATACAACAGAATAATCAATCTTATGTTCGGCTGAAAAAATAAAAAAAGATCTCAAGCAAAAATTAGGCAGGAATGTATTCATCAAAAGCTATTGGATACTTAGCTTGGCATACACTTTGTCAACTTCATAGGAGAGCTGTCGAGATCACTGTTTTTTCTTCTTTTTTTATGCTCTTTTTACCAACAGTACCTTCGTTTTTCTTTAAATAAAAAAGCTGATTCCACGTTAAAAAAAATATGGAGCTCAGGGTATAAACCTCTGTTTATATTTGAGTTATTATTATGAAACAATTTTTGTATTTTATTTAATGTTTCAGAATTTTTTTATATTTTAAATTTGATCAATTTAAACATTATGTTATAGGAGTATCCAATAAATCATTATGATCAAAGTTTCGAAAAAAATAAAGTCAGTGAACATATGCAATCCACACTTGCGTCTTATTTGAATTCAAAAAGGCAATTTTAACTGTATTTTCTTAGAATTGTCTTGGTGAATTGCACATCAAAGAATGAATGATTTGAAGCTCGAAGAAAAATGAGAGAGAGAGAGAGAGAGAGAGAGAGAGAGAGAGAGAGAGAGAGAGAGAGAGAGAGAGAGAGATATGAGATTTGCTAGAGAAAATAAGAGATGACAAAGTTGTTTTTTCGTATTCAAATGAGGCATATTGATGAGTTACACATGTGCATTGGTTCTAATTTGGTTGAAATTTGGATCAATAATGCATGATTTAAATTGATCGAATTTGAAACATAAAAGGAACATTGGGTAGCTGCTAGAGCTACTGCTTATCAGCATCTTCTAGTCTTTTCTTGATTCCTTGTAAGAGAGTTTTGTTAGCGACCTTAGTTTGTTCATTAGCTTAGGGATAACCTACAGAGGTTAATTGATGCTTGACCTAGAGATCTTTACAGAAGGACTTGAACCGTGCACTGTCAAACTGATTTCGTTGTCGGTTAGAAGGATCCTTAGTATTCCAAATTTGCATACGATCGATTACTATATAAATTCTCGAGTCTTCTGGTTAGTGATTTTAGCGAATGGCTCGACTTTTATTTACTTTGTAAAATAGTTGATGACCACTATTAGGTGTTTCCTTTGCCTTGGGGCTTTCAGGAATGATCCAAGATGTCGATCCTTCATATAACGAAGGGGGTTATCCTCTATCCCGAGTTAAGTGACCATAAATCCAAGGAATTTGCTTGAGGTAACATTGAAGGTGCATTTTCCTGGATTAAGTTTCATCTGGTAATGTCTAAGTACTCCAAAAGCTTTTTCAAGATCAGAGATGTGGTCCTTTGACTTAGTGCTCTTAACGA
Source organism: Bretschneidera sinensis (assembly GCA_023935145.1). Classification (NCBI taxonomy): domain Eukaryota; kingdom Viridiplantae; phylum Streptophyta; class Magnoliopsida; order Brassicales; family Akaniaceae; genus Bretschneidera; species Bretschneidera sinensis. Next base: position 13,771,313 of record CM043701.1, read on the forward strand.
GTATATCATCGACATAAACTTCCATGTTTCTTTCGATTTGTTTTTTAAAGTGCTTATTGACCAGTCACAAATAGGTTGCCCTTACAATTTTGAGTCTGAATGGCATGATCTTGTGACAGTAGAAGCCTTGGTCAGTAACAAAGGTGGTTTTTTACTAATCTGGCTCGTGTATGAGGATCTAGTTGTAACCTGAATAGGCATCCATGAAGCTAAATAGTTCGTACCCTGAGATGGCATCAACCAACTAGTCTATTCTCGGTAGAGAGAAGCTATCTTTTGGGTACACCTTGATGAGGTCGATGAATTCGATGCCAATTCTCTGCTTTCCATTTACTTTTTTCACCATGATCGCATTGGCTACCCAATTCGGGTAGTGGGCCTCTCGGATGAAATAAGATGCTAGGAGCTTGCTAACCTTTTCTTCGATTTCTTTTTGTCACTCGAGGGAGAATGACCTATTCTTTTGCACAACTGGTTTATGGCTCGAATCTACATTCAACTTATGAGTAATAACCCATGGAACAATTCCAGGCATGTCTGAGGCCGACCAAATGAAAACATCTTGATTTTCTTGGAGGAAGAAGATTGAAGAGGTTTTGAGCTCTTCGGAAAGATTGGATCCGATCTGTATGATCTTGTGATCTTCTTCCTCGTTCAAATGGACGGTAATTAATTCTTCTACAGGTTGGCCCCTTGGAGCTTTGAGCTTATCACCCATGCCTTCAATTTCAAAAGACAAAGCCTCGACTTTTTTACATCATTTGATGGAATTGAAGTAGCAAGATCCAGATGTTGTTTAGTTTCCTCAAACTTCTCCAATTTTGTTCTCGGTAGGGAATTTCATCTTTAGATGATCAGTGGAAACTACAGCCTTCATAGTGTTCTGACTTGGTCTTTCGAGAATGGAATTGTAGGAGGATGGGTGTTTGACAACCAGGAAGGTGGTTATGCTTGTGGTATGCTTAGAAGCTGAGCTTGTGGTAACTAGTAGAACGATGTTGCCTTCCGAAAGTATTGGCTTTCCCAAGAATCCATAGAGTGGAGATGTTATTGGTTTGAGCTGCTCATCATTGAGTTTTATTTTCTAGAAGGCGTGGTAATGCAGAATGTTGATCAAGTTACCGTTGTCAACCAAGATCCTTTCTATGTTGTAATTCCTAATTAACAAGGTGATGACTATGGCGTCATCATACGATGTCTATAGACTTTCTAGGTCATCATCAGAGAAAAAGATTACCTTACCAGTTTTTGCTTTCTTGTTGGGTCGCAGGACCTCCAAAGATAGTCTTGATAGTGTTGACGATGATGGTTTGGTCTTTTCTACTACCTTGCTGGCATCTTTCATCTTGTGTATTTCTCCTCGGACTTCACTTGAGGCTTTGTTTAGGGTAGAACCTCGCTCGTGGCTATGCCTAGGGCTTTGTCTTTGAGGAGTGTAGGGGACTTTGCCTCAGTCGTTCACTCTCATTTCCTTGGAACACAGGGATCCAGGTATACTCCTTCAAGTATCTTCAATGGATAAGAGATTTTATCTGGTTTTTTAGGGGGTGGCATTCCTCGATGTCATGCCCATGATCTCTATCGAAACGGTATTATTTGGATCTATCTTTATTTTCGCTAATGTTCATGGGTTTTGAGAGCTAACAAACAAATTCACAGTCTCATATGTTCATTAGTATGTTGGCCCTGGGAGCATTGAGTGACGTGTAACTGTCAAACATCCTTGGGGTTCTCTCACTCTCATCCTTACGAGGCTTCTTCCTCGAGCCATTCTTCGATTCAGACAGTACTCTCTTTCATTTTTTTCTGCCCTCTTTCTATTCCCTCAGAACACTTGGTCTTCCTCATCAAGTATGTATTCCTTGGCTTGGGTGAAGATCTCATTCATGTCTTTGGCTGGGAGCCTAGTGAGCTTGAAGCTAAAAGTCCCTGACTTGAGTCCATTCTTGAATACAACTGCCTGGAATTTTGGGTCGAGGTCAGGAATTTCCCATGCTATTTTATTGAAGGACGAGATATACTCACAAAGTTTTTCACCTCTTCGTTGAATAATGTTAAAGAGGCTATCAGATGTCTTTTTGGACCCTTGCTGTTAAGGAAACGTACAACGAAGGGGTGATTTAGTTCTTTGAAGGAGTTAATATTTTCGGGCTTCAGGTGGGAGTACCAGGTGCTGATAGCTTTTTTTAGTGTTAATGGCAACGCTTGGTACAAAATTGCATCTAGGTGGCGATGCAAGAGCATTGTTATTTTGTAAAGCTGAAAGTGATATATAGGGTTGGTGGTGCCGTCGTAAGCTTTGATAATTGGCATATTGAAATGTCAAAGAAGCAATACGTCTACGATTTCTTGCGTAAAAGGAAGATCTTGAGAGTCTAGCTCATTCAGGATGTTGGTCCCCCGATGTTTGAAGGCTTCACCTATATTTTTATCTAGGTCAGTGCAATTTTTGGAGGTGGTGGAGTGACCTCAGGACCTTGGTCCGTGGTTTGAAGGAGAAGACCTAGTGGTGGACTTACAATTCGAAGTATGAGCATGGTAGTTGGAGTTCTGGTGCCTCGTTGGTCGAGGGCTTTGTTGTAACCCTTGAGGTTGAGGGGGAGGAGCTTGTCCCCCGAGCCAAGAAACTAGGTTGGTCATTAGCTGGGTGAGTTCCTTGAACTAGCATTGTGTGACAAGGGCCTCTAGGTTTGCTTAGCTTTGGTGGTGAACAAAGTGGTTCTATTGGGATTGTTGAACTTGTTATGGCCGCTCACTGGATGGATCGCTGGGATTTTGGGTGGTTACGATACATTCAAGGATCGTTGGGAGTTCAGAATCAAAGCGTAGCCGGTGATTGATTGAGGTTTAGGCATCAACGGTAGTGGAGGAGACAGTGGCGGCAATGGTTGCGGCCGTAGTGTTTTTAGGTGGGATCTAGAACAAATGCGTTTTTGTCACAATTTCCTACGGATGGCGCCAATCTATTGATATAAAAAATTTTCCAGGCGATCAAATGAGCACGATGGAATACCTGCACAAACAAAGACATAAGAAAATTTAAGGAGTCGTCGGAGGATCAAAGAGGATGCGTGTAACAACCTATCCCGGGTTGGCCACCCCGAAACGGTGTCATCACATTTTGAGAATCCCAGCACGACATATATATGCAATAATAAAAATAAATATCACCAAAAGAACTTTACATCAATCCGATCTTTAAGCATTCTATACAACGTAAAATGCATGAAGATTTACAAATAAAATTTTCATTTTATTTTCTCATTAGTCTGAGGATGATGACACGTATGCGGCTTACAAAAAACGATTTCTTCTGAACTTCAACTCACCAAATTGTTTGCCAAGCCTGCTACCTGAAAATCATTGTACAATGAGGGGTGAGCTTCACAAGCTCAAAGAATTTAATTAACTAAAAATATTCCAAAATTTTATAAATAGTCCTTTAATATTTAATATTTTATTTTTTCCACATAACTTTATGACAACTTTCTACTATCATTACACATGTCATACGATTCATTCTCTATCAATATCTTTTTCTCAATCATTGGTCCACCTTGATACCATCAATTATCTCATAATTAACTCGTAATGATGTTCTCATCATAAAGTCCATCATTTAGATGGTTCTTATCATTCTCTGGTTCTTGCTTACCATAATTGTCTCTCTCTGTGAGACCAAATCATCTATAAACAATTTCAAAATAACATACCACACATCAGCACTATCATCATAATTGTCTCTTTCTGTGAGATTCAATCATCTATAATTATATTCACGATGATACATCACACCTCAGCATTTCAATAATATTTTCATCATAATTGTCTCTTTCTGTGAGACTCAATCATCTATAATTATATTCACGATAATACATCACATCTCATCATTTCAATAATGCAGCAATAATTAAAACAGATGCAAATACATGAATGATTATGATGGGAATGTCTTCCCACCTGTCGACAGGTTGTTATTATCTTAGACCGACTGTCCTCCCGGTTATTTCATTTTCATCTAGACCGGTTGTTTTCTCGGTTCTTTCATTTTCATTAGACCGGCTGCCTTCCCAGTTCTTTTCTTTTTCATTTAATGTATGTGCATATGAACAATGATATCAAACGAACATATGAACAGTAACATAAAAACAACGTAATTTTAAAACAATTAAATTGGCATTCCTGATCATTCTCAAATTTATATAAAATTTTCCACTAAGACTCTCTCATCCCAAATCACATCAAATCATCCATTAAAACTTTGTCAAAATTCACTAAATTTCATCCCAAATCTCATCACATCATCCATCAAACTTTGTTAAGATCCACGAAAATTTATCTTCTCAAAATTCGTATCAAAATCTTAACCATAGCTCATCAAAAATTTCACTTTTTATTATTAAATCAACTCATTTTTCTAGTAATATTTATTCTCACATAATAATTTTCTACGATTCCAACATTTATACCATATCTATCCACCCAAAGAGTTATCTACCACCCAATCAAACTTTAAAAATTAAATTTAATATTATCACCAAATAATTGATTTTTATTTAGACTACTTAAAGTAAATGCAACTCACCACGTAGCTCTTAAAAGTACCCGTGGATCACCTCCTTACTTTTCTTGTTTCTCTAAAAAATTTCTCTGGTTGTAGCTCGTCAACACCTGACATTATATTTATATAAATTTTCTAATTTATTCTTCAATCTGATATAAATCACACATTTTGAAAATTCTCACTTTGAATTCAGGGAAACTTCATAAATATCAGAAATTCAAAAATAACCACTATGATATTACCTTCTTCTTTTCTGATAGCTATTCTTGATTCTTTATGAAATTCCGCAGAAAACTCCTTCAAGATTTTGCTCTTTCAGTATTTCTTTGAGTCCCCAAGTATTTAGAGAAAAAAAAACGAGAGATTGAAAGAAACTGAATGAAATCGTTCAGTTATGAATATGCTTGCATATATATAAACTTTCTTTGCTTCAACAGCCCCCCCCCCCCCCCCCTTTTGCATTTCTTGGGCTGCCACGCACAGGGGCATTTGGCATTCATGCAAAATGCCTTTCTTTCTCTTTTCTTCATTTGGCAGCAGGTGGGAACACCTGCTGCCACTTTTTTTACTTTAAGTTTTTTTTTGAATTTATTTTTATTAATTAATTTTTTTTCTTTTTGTCTTTTCCTTTCTTTGGACGTTCTGATGTCCAATTTTTTTTTCTTCTTTTCTTTTAGTGACATCTACGTCTTGAATTTTTTTTCAAAAGAATTATTTTATTCGATACTAAATCCTTCGCGTAACTATATTATTTAAACTTCAGGTCGTATTTATTAAATTACTTCTTTGTCCTTACTTTACAAATACGGGTATTACAAATCTACCCACCTTACAAAAATTTCCTCCCCGAAATTTCCTTACTCTACTCCAGATCAAATTGAACAATATTTCTTCATACTTGTCTCACACTTTTCACACAATCTCTTCAACATCCTTATTCCACCACAGAACTTAAACATTATTTTATTACATAAAACTTGTTCTTTTTGTCTAAAATCCTCGTACTGGTATAAAAACCCAAACTTTCCGAATTTCTATAGCTTAGCTCAAACTATTATATTAATCATCATGTAAACATTTTCTTAAAAGTGAAACATGAAATATGTTATGCCACTGCTTCAACTCTGGAGGCAAATCAAAGCTTTTCACAACTAGTTCAACTTTCTCAACCACCTCACAAGGTCCCACATACCTCAGATTCAGCTTTCATTTCCTGCTTAAATCTCAATACACCTTTTCATTGAGACATTTTTCAATACACCCAATCACCTACTTGAGACTCAAGAGGTCTACTCTAAGCTGTTTTATGGTTCTTTCTAACAAATTTGATCCTCTCAATTGTTAGCTCAATAATTGATAAACCAGATATATTTTTCTCTTCCATTTCTTCCCAACATAAAAGAATTCTACACCTTCGACCATACAATGCCTCAATCGGTGCCATTCCAATATTAGTTTGTTACTGATTATTATCAGCAATTTCAATTGATGACATGTAAGCATCCTAACTTACTGAGAAAATCATCACCTTTGTCCTTAATATATCTTCTAGTACTCTACTAATTCTTTCTATCAGCTACATCCCTCTTCAATTCTGACAAAAAAAATTCTATCTCAATTATGGATACATCTTATTGTTACTTGATTACATCAAATCTACATCATTATGTGCCTCCCTCCTTATCTCTTTTCACAACTCTGCGTTATTGGAAACACTATTTCTATCCAGGATACCATCACTTCCAATTTGAACTTATTTTACTTTCTAGTAAGCACTTAATACTTAATCTTTTCTATCTTTTCATCTATACCTTGCATCTCTAAAGCATTTTACTATGGATGACTGTACAACTATATTCTTTATCCATGATTCTTTACCACTGATATTCAACTTTATTCTTATTTCTCTAAATCCATCATCAATTTCACATCAGGCTTCCACGAGCAGTTAACTTTCTTGTAGACTTTCTACTCAATGTATCAACTATCACCTTCACATTTTCTAAATGATAGTGAATTGTACAATTATAGTTACTAATCAACTTCATCTACCATCTCTGCCTCCAATTCAACTCCATCTGGGTAGGTAAGTATGTCAAACTCTTATAATCCATGAATATCTTACAAGTAGCTCCATACTAATGATGTCTTCAATCTTTAAAGTAAACACTATAACAGCCAACTCTAAGTCATGAGTGTGGAAATTACTATTATAAATCCTCAATTTCGTAGAAGTACGGGCCACAGATTTCCTATGCTACACATATCCCAATCATTAATGTGATGTATCACTATACACCACAAGTCCTTCATCACCAGAAGAAAAACAATAATACTGGAGCTGTAGTCAATGTCTCTTTTTTAGTAATTGTAAATTTTTCTCATACTTCCTTCACCATACAAATCTCACTTTTTCCATGGTCAGTCTATTCAACCGTATTTCAATAATAAAAATTTCTGAGAGGATCTTCTATAATAGCCTGCTAATCCCAAGAAGATTCTAATATCAGTCACATTAGTTGGTCTTTCCCAACTTAACATTATCTCTAACTTTTGTAAATCAACTGCTATCCATTTCCCGATATTACATTTCCAAGAAAGTTATTTCATTCAATCAACACTCACACTTAGAGAACTTTGTATATAATTTTTCTTTCCTCAGAATCTCCAACACACTGTCTAATTTTTTCACTTATTTTTTTTATTTTTTTTTTCTCTTAGAATATATCAGAATGTCATTACTGAACATAACCACAAGATTATCGAGAATTTGTTTAGACATTTTATTCATTAAGTCCATGGATGTTTTTGGAACATTATTCAGTCCACATGACATCACAAGAAACTTATAACCATAACGTGCCCTAAAAGCAATTTTAGGCACGTCTCCTTCCTTTATCCTCAATTGGTGATAACCTGATCTCAGCTTTATCTTAAAAAACACTCTCACTGCTTGCACTGCTCAAAAATTTATTTATCCTGGAAAAAAGGTATTTGTTTTTATTCAACTTTCTGTAGTCTACACACACTCTTGTCATTCCATCTTCCTTTTTCACAAACAACACATGGGGCTCCCCAAATGCATTAGGTCCGATAAATGGTTTGTCCAACAATTCTTAAAATGGTATGTTCAACTCTCTCAATTCAACTGACATCATTCTATAGGGTGCTATAGATATGTATGTTGAACTCATAATCACATCTATATGAAACTAAATCTCCTTACTAGGAGACAATCTGGACAACTCTTCATGAAACACATCATGAAAATCTTTCACTACCAAGATTTCTTCTAACTTCTTAATTTCCTTTTTAGAATCCATTTTGTATATCAAATACTCCTCACATCCTTTCTTCAACTATCTATTAGTAGTCAGAACAAAATAAGATAATTTGAGAGTATTTTATGTTCTCTTTGAAATTAAACTCTTCATGTCTATATCTTGAACACTACATTCTTTCTGGAACAATCATCCCAAGCGTAATACGTCGACAACCAATTCATTCTCAAAATTATATTATATTCAAAGATAATAAATCAGCTTCAGATTTTCTATTACTGATACAAATCACACAACCCTTGTAAACCCTTATGATTATCGCTCTATCTCTAGTGAGAACTTCAACAAAAATATTTTGCATCCAAGGACTAATACATACTTCCATAGACTTCATATGAATACTTGATGCAAAAGAATGGGTTGCATCAAGATCAACCAACATTGACAAATCCACCTTCTCCACACATAAAGCATTTTAAATTTTGACAATTCTAGGATAAATATCTCATCTTAATATATTTATAGCAAACTTCTGTCTCCCAATCATGCATCTGATTGCCATTTCTCCTTGGTGGCATAGTTACTTCCTCTGCCATAACTTTCAGTTCCCATAACCTGTTTCCCAAATCTAAGGGTCCCACCAATAGTATTTTAAGATACATAAACATAAGATTCTGTTTGCCTCTAACTTTGTACTTCAGTTTCCTGTAACAAGGAATGCCTCATTTGAGGTGATCTCTCACTCTGTACACTCATACTACCACTACCTCTGCAACCTTTATGTTTAAGCCTTTTTAACCACTTTTTCTCTTTCCCTTAAAATCCATCACATTTCTCTTAATCTGAAATGATATATCCACCAATCTAACATAATTCATATGCCTCAAATAAATAAAACCTCTATCTTGTTGGGCTCTAAAGATCTAAGAAAAGTATTTATCAAAGAAAACCTCCTTAAACTTATTCCAGGTTAAGAGTCTAACAACATCTGCACGTACCCTGAGAAGAATATCCTCCCACCATTCCAAAACTTCTTATTCTACTCAAACAAAACAAAGACAACCATCTGCTTGTCAGTTACTAGTAAAATACCAAATAATCTCTCAACATGTTTCTCCCGAAACTCAGGTGTAAAAGGATTCTTAGATCCTTTAAACAACAAGGCATTCAACTTGTAGATCGAGGTTTCAACCCAAGAGGGGGGGTGAATTGGGTTTTTAAAACTTTTTACGGAATTAATACAAGTTTATAAAAACGTATAAGCAGCAAACAGTTAACACAAGTAATGTGTTGTAAATAAAGAGTTTAAGAGTAGAGGATGCAAACTCAGATTATAGTGGTTCGGCAATATCGGATTCATTCCGACCCTACGTCCACTCTCTTCAAGGAACCTCCTTGAAGTAATCCACTAAGTAACTTAGTCGTACAACTTTCCTAGTGTTGTACAAACCTTACAATCCCTTCCTCTTGAAAGCTATCCCATTCCTCTCGGAAGTAATCCCCTTCCTTTCGGAAGTAATCCCTTTACAAAAGATGTTGTAAAGTAAATGGTAGAGAAACAGTAAATGGAAGCTTATACAACTGAATAATGTATCTCTTTCAAAGTAAAGCTTGAAGAATGGCTCAACAAGAATATTTCAAAGCTTTTTGTGTTTCAAATAGTACAATAACTTGATTGCGTAAGATCAAATATTTTTGAATATGTGCAGCTTTTTATTGAAAGCTCAATAGAATGGGTTTATATAGCCATAAAATAACATGGCTATTTTAACTTTAATTTGAAAAAGATTTGCTTTTAAAACGTTCAGATTTGATGTCCAACGGTCATATTTTTGAACTATCAGTCGACTGGGTCGTGATACCAGTCAACTGGGTTCTCTTGAAAAATCTTGTTTTCAAAGCTTCTGGGGTACCAGTCGACTGGTATTTTTCATCCAGTCGACTGGGGACTTATTGTACATTTTACCAGTCGACTGGTATGACTGACTCAGTCGACTAGAGATATACTGTCTCATATACCAGTCGACTGGTATATGTACCCAGTCGACTGGGTTGTCTTTCAACCCAGTTTTTCTGTTTTAACTTAAAACGTTTGTTTTTAAAATGATCGGTTTAGAAAACCTTTTGTGTTCGAGCCATTGAACAAGCTATTATAGTGTATAAGTGAGACTTACAATGGTTTTAATATCTTAAACCTATACTAGTTCTACAGTCTTCACTTGATACTTTGATTCGGTTTGAGTTCTTGCACTTTGATCCTTGGTTGAATGCTTTTGTTGCTTACTACACTTAGTTTGTACTGTTAATAAAATAACAGTTGTGTTTTGTCATCATTAAAATACGGGTCAGGGTCAACAATCTCCCTATTTTTGATGATGAAAAAACTAATAATGTGAAAACAGTTAAAAAAGCTAAGTGTTTGGAATTTAAGAAAAATCGGACTGAGTCTCCTCTGTTTTTTGAATAAAATCACCCTGTAAACAAGCAAATGCAGTTTATAAACATTCTAACCAACCATAATCAACTCAACCAATCAATGAATAAATTTTGGAGCAGTGCTCCCCCTAAATCTATTCATTGGTTTCTTTTTACTTAGTGTTTCTCATTTTTCTCCCCCGTTTTGACAATAGCAACCAAAGGGGCTAGAAATCGAAAAATAAACTACTTATCTACTACAGTCACCTAGATTAAGATTAAACAAACTTGTACGCAAAAATTTGGCTTCATTCGGTATTCGGAATCCTTCTCGAGAAGAATTAAAAGTTTTCATACAAGCATAATCATTTTTCAGAGCATTTTCGTGAATAAAAGTAGTTGGAAACTATGCAAACATATCACAAATAATGTAAATAGATGTATGAAATATGACTAAAGTAAAAACAACATCATATATAAAAAGTCAATACATCTACGGGTTTCATAGAGCCAATTATAAGACAGAAATACATAAATAGATGTCCGTGCTACATGCTAAGAGCTGGAAAACACTATGTATATCAAAATAACATGGAAAATGACTCAAGGAGCGGGAGAATCCGAGCTGTCATGAATGAGATCCCGTATCTCAGCTAATGAACCCTCTGTACGCTCTCTGTGTAGCTCAAAATCATCCCGTAGATGATCAATGGAGGAGCTCAATCTCTGGTACTCTGACTGCATACACTGGAACCCGGACTGCATCGTCATCTGGAGGCTCGAGATAGCCTGAAGTATATCACCGTATCCAGTCTGACCAGTACTCAAGTCACCAATCGGAGATGCTCGGGTATTTGTGTCCATATCAGTAGCAGCATCTGCAGCAACCTCCTCATCCTCATCATCATCGCTCTCATCCTCTCGGATCCGTAGGCACTTCCTGGCCTTCGGATAGAGGAAGTCATCACTAACTACGCATCCCATCTTTTTCAGTGATGAGACATTGATGATGTTCGTCAGTCCAATATCCTGAGCCTCGGAGGCAGGCAGAGGCACCCGAAAGTGCTGGAGTATGAGTGCAATGAGCATCCTATAAGGAAGACACCCGAAGTCGCTCGCTTCGCCATTTATCATATTGGCAAGCATCAGAGGATATATATTGAAGTGGTGCCCTATTTTTTAAGGCACCAAATCAATACTGTATCTATCATAGATAGATACCCTCGACTCCCGAGTCTCGGGTGGATGGTCCAACTGACTATCAGCTGAAATATCTTCGAGTCAAGGGGAATATCACTACATGTATAAAATGTAGTGGATCTGTACACATAGTTAGGGTCTCCCCTGACTATCTGACAGGCCGCCTCGACATCGAAGTTGTCTGGCCATCCATCCAGACTCCATTGGATCCCCCTTACAGGGATTCTCAGTAAGCTCATGAGGAGGCCAGTGTTGACCTCAAACTCTACACTCTGGACACTGGTTCTGAATCTCAGAGCCAGTGGACTGGGTTTCACCAAGTTCGCATAGAACTGGTGAATCAGTCTTGGGTAGTACTTATTATGTACTTTGACCAGTGGGGTCAGATTTATTGCCTCAAAGGCTGGCAGAATATCAAAGTTACCATGATGAATAGAGTCGAAATCGACAACTCTACCCGTCATGATCTTCTTATGACGGATAATCGAATCATACCTCGCCTTTGCAACTGGACTGGAAAACAGAGCTTCATCGAGCTCTGTTATGGGCTTTTTGCTAGAAGAGCCCTCTACTCCCTTCCCCCGAGTATCCAGATCCTTAAGCTTGGTGGACCTTGACCTTATAGGCGCATTTGGTCCCCCGGTAGTGTATTTGATGCAGATTATATCGGTTATTTTGGTAGAAAATGGGGTTTTTGGGAAAAAGGGTTTTGGTGAAAATAAGAGATTTTAACCATAGAAAGTTAAAAATATCGTTAGGAATGAGTAGATCGGTGTGTTTAGATAAAGTTTGGATCAGTGTGTTAGGAATAAGGATATATATTGAACAGTTTTCATACCAGTCGACTGGGTAAACTTACAGTAAGATACCAGTTGACTGGGCAGTTTGTTCCAGTCGACTGGATGATAACTGATTTTTTAAAAAAATGGCTCCAAACAGGATCTAGATGTACCAGTTGATTGGATAAGACTTACCAGTCCATTGGACAATTTGATAGAGACTTACCAGTCGACTGGGTCATATTTACCAGTCGACTGGATAAAACGACAGTGACTTATCAGTCGACTGGGATAGAGTTACCAGTCGACTGGACCCTTAAGAAAATTTCCAGTCTTGAATTTGCAGTACGAAATTTGTTTATCTATGACATCTTGAGTGAGGGAGATATTTAAACAATAATTAATACTTTTTCACTATATGTCAAATTATGCATATGATGTATGAATAAGCAATCAGATATTCAGTTTATCATAATCCAGCAATCCCATTAACATTCTGATCTTACAGAAACTAGCTTCACCTAGAGGTTTTGTAAGAATATCAGCTATTTGATCTTCTAAAGGTACGAATTCTAGTCTTATGTCACATTTTTTAGCATGGTCTCTTAAGAAATGATGTCTTATTTCTATGTGCTTTGTTCTAGAGTGCTGAATAGGGTTCTTGGTTAGGTTGATAGCACTAGTATTATCACAAAATATTGGGATGTTTTTGAGGTTCATGCCATAGTCTTCTAGTTGTTGTTTCATCCATAATACTTGGGCACAACAACTTCCGACTGCAACGTATTCCGCCTCGGCGGTTGATAGTACAATGGAATTTTGTTTCTTGGAAAACCAAGAGGTTAACATTATACCTAAGAATTGGCATGTACCACTTGTGTTTTTTCTATCTAACCTACATCCAGCAAAGTCAGCATCTGAATATCCTACAAGCTCAAAAGATAAATCTCTAGAGTACCATAATCCTATGGTTTGGGTTCCTTGTAGATATCTAAGGATTCTTTTTACTGCAACTACATGTGATTCCTTAGGATTAGCCTGAAACCTAGCACACATACATACACTGAACATTATATCAGGTCTACTTGTAGTCAAATAAAGTAAAGCACCTATCATGCTTCTATAATATTTAGTATCTACAGTTTTACCTCCTTCCTCAAGATCAAGTTTAGTAGTTGTGCTCATAGGCGTTCCAAGTGGCTTTGAGCTTTCCATCCCGAACCTTTTTAGTAGGTCCTTAATGTACTTCGATTGATTGATGAAGATGCCTCCTTTTAGTTGCTTGATTTGAAGTCCAAGGAAGTAGGTAAGTTCTCCCATCATGCTCATTTCAAATTCACCTTGCATGCACTTTGCAAACTCTTGACACATAGATTCATTAGTAGCACCAAATATAATATCATCAACATATATTTGAACTATCAAAGTGTCATTTTTGTGAGTTTTTGTGAAGAGTGTTGTGTCTATTCTACCTCTAACAAAATTATTGTCAATCAAAAATTTGGTTAGCCTTTCATACCATGCCATAGGAGCTTGCTTCAACCCATATAGAGCTTTAGAAAGCTTGTAGACATGATTTGGAAGACTAGGATTTTCAAATCCAAGAGGTTGCTCAACATAAACCTCTTCTTCTATAAAGCCATTTAAAAAAGCATTTTTTACGTCCATTTGAAATAGCTTGAATTTATTAAAGCATGCAAAGGTTAATAACATTCGAATAGCTTCTAATCTAGCTACGAGAGCATAGGTCTCATCAAAGTCTATTCCTTCTTCTTGATTATATCCCTTAGCAACTAGTCTAGCCTTGTTCCTAGTTACTATTCCATTTTCATCCATTTTATTTCTATATACCCATTTAGTTCCAATTATCGAATGATTCTTAGGTCTTGGAATTAGTTTCCAAACATTGTTTCTCTCAAATTGATTTATTTCTTCTTGCATTGCAATTATCCATTCATTATCTTTTTCAACTTCTATAAATGTCTTAGGTTCTACTTGAGACAAATAAGCTACAAAATTGCAAATATTTCTAATAAAAGAGCGAGTTCTTACCCCTTGTGAAGGATCACCAATCACTTGATCAATCGGGTGATAATTTACATACCTCCAATCTTTGGGTAGACTTTCCTCTTGTTGGCTTGAGGATGGTTGGTCCAAATTGGGAGTTTCCATCTCTTCATTTGCTTGAGGTGGACTCTCTTTTGGGTCAACGATGGGAGTAGGAGTTTCCATTCTTGGAATAAAATTTGCATCATCTTTAAAGGAAACTTCTCTACTACAAATTAGGTTAGACTTATCAAGAGTTACATGTACAGATTCTTCTACCACTAGAGTTCTCTTATTGAAAACTCTATAATCCTTACTCGATGTAGAATATCTTAAAAATATCCCTTCATCGGTCTTAGAATCAAATTTACCCAAGTTAGTGTTATTGTTATTTAAGATGAAGCATTTACAACCAAATGCACGAAAATTGGAGATATTAGGCTTTCTTCCTTTCCATAGTTCATATGGAGTTTTATCAAGCAGAGGCCTAATTAAAATTCTATTTAAGATATAGCAAGAAGTGTTCACGGCTTCAGCCCAAAAGTATTTTGGTAAATTATTTTCACAAAGCATAGTTCTTGAAAATTCTTCTAGAACTCTGTTTTTCCTTTCAACAACTCCATTTTGTTGAGGAGTTCTAGGAGCTGAAAAGTTGTGATTAATTCCATTTTCATCACAAAATTTTGAAAAGCTTTGATTTTCAAATTCTTTGCCATGATCACTTCTTATGCTTGAAATACAAATTCATTTTTCATTTTGTACCTTTTTGCAAAACTTTTCAAATCCTTTGAAAGCATCATCCTTGTAAGCAATAAAAATAACAAAGGTATATCTTGAATAGTCATCAACAATAACAAGAGTATATTGATGGCCACCTAGACTAATGGTACTAATTGGACCAAATAAGTCCATATGCAGAAGTTCCAAAGGTCTAGTAGTTGAGACTACATTTTTTGCTTTAAATGAAATCCTAGTTTGTTTTCTCATTTGACAAGCATCGCATACTTTGTCTTTTTCAAAATTAATTTTAGGAATTCCAATGACTAAATCTTTTCTTGAAACGATTTTTAGCAAGTTCATGTTCACATGACCAAGTCTTCTATGCCATAGCCATGGATTTTCACTAAAAGTAGGAAAACATTTTTCGTTTTCAGAATGCAAGGATTTCAAATCAACTATGTAGACATTTTCAAGTCTATGGCCAATAAATTTGATCTTGTTGCTCTTGATGTCTATAACTAGACAATGAGAGGTCTCAAATGTGAATTTGTAGCCTTTTTCACATAGTTGACTAATGCTAAGTAAATTTGGCTTAAGGCCTTGTACTAGTAATACATTATCTAAGGTTAAGAAATCATTACCGACTTTTCCAAGCCCGATGATCTTTATTTTTGTATTGTCTCCAATGGTGACATATCCACCATCTCTTAGAGTTAGCTCCTTGAATACATTTTTATCACCAGTCATGTGCTTTGAGCATCTACTATAAGGTACCAACAGTTACCTTTCTCCTTGGTGTGGAGACATATCTATATCACACAAGGATATACAATAGCACTTTTAGGTACCCAAAATTTCTTGGGTCCTTTGGGGTTAGTCCTAGAAAACACGATTCCTTTTGGAACCCATACTTTCTTAACAGTATATGGTGATCTATGGACATATTGATGATGCACAATCCTAGGATGGTAGTTCTTGAAATTTCTAGGATATCTTAGATGTGCATGCCTATAATCCTTAGGATAATAGTTCCTAGGATACATGTTTCTATGGTGAGGAATATGAACATGCATGTCAATTCCAGAAAATGTATGATGATGCATTCTAGGATACATGCTAGCATTATTATGTGTATGCAAATTATTTCTAGGATAACCATGATGGTAATTCCTAGGATGAGCATGAGCAGAGTGCATATGTTGATTATACATATTGTTCCTAGAAAAAACATGTTGGTTATTTCTAGGATGTGTATAAGCATTTCTAGAGTGTACATACATATAAGCATGTGTATTTCTAGGATTCTTCATTTTTGTATGAACATTTGTATTCTTAGAATTTCTAGCATTTAATGAGGGAGTGCTTTTAATCTTGCTATGGTTTTTTGAAGTAGAGGCTTCATTTACACATGTGGCTTTCATGAATAAGCTCTCTTTTGATTTTTGCTTTCCCAAAGGAGAGTATCCTACACCAGATTTTCCTCCACTTAATCTTTGGGAAGAAATCGCTTCATCAAGCTTTTCTTTTCCAAGCATAAGTCTAGATATAGTGCTATTCAATTCTGAAATTTTATTTTTTTAATTCTTATTTTCATCTTTGAGAAAATCTTGAGAAGAATCATACAGTAAAGACGATAATTTTTCTTTTTCTTCTCTAAGACTTATCATCTCTTTAGAGAGAGATGATACCTCTTTTTTAAGAATTGAATTTTTAGAATCAAATTTCTTCAATTCATCATGCATTTCATTTATTAATTCTAGCAGTTCTTCACTACTACTCACAATATTATTCTTAGAAGAAGGAGAAGATGTTACCTCACTTTCATCGTTGATTGCCATCAAACAAAGGTTGGCAATTTCCTCGTATCTGACTTCTTTGTCCGATGACTCATCTTCTTCTTCGTCATCGCTCCAAGTAGTTGCTATCATGGCTTTCTTCTTCAAGCTCTTGTATGGTTTGTTTGAAACTGTACAATCAGCCCTAATGTGTCTGGGCTTCTTGCATCCATAACATGTAAGTGGTTCCCTTTTCGAAGTGGGATCCTTTGTATAAGGTTTCTTGCTTTTCTTCAAGAACCTATGGAATCGTTTGGTGATTAATGCCATTTCACCATCTTCCTCGTTGCTCTCCACTTCTTTTTCTGATTCCATTTCTTTGTTACTCGTAGAAGCTTTGAGAGCAATTATCTTTTTCTTCTTCTCATCATCATTGACGATGGGAGTCATTTCTTCCATCTCATATGTCAACAATGATCCAAGTAGTGTCTCAACATCAAATTTGTCAAGATCTTTGGCCTCCTGAATGGCTGTCTTCTTTGGTTTCCATGAAGGTGGCAGAGATCTCAAGATTTTTCTAGTTAGTTCAAACTCAATATTCCTACCAAGCAGTTTTAAACTATTTATAATAGTTGTGAACCATGAGTGCATTTCAGAAATTTTTTTGTTAGGAGACATATTAAATGACTCATATTCAGAAACTAGCATATAGATTTTTGACTTTTTTACCTCACTAGTTCCTTCATATGTAATTTGCAGTTTGTCCCATATCTCTTTAGCCGAAACACATGCAGATATTTTATTATATTCAGAAATATCTAAAGCACAATGTAACATACTTGTTGCTCTGCTATTGAGAGACATCATTCTACAATCCTCGTCGGTGTACTCAGTTTTGAGTTTATGCATTGTATGATGGGCCTCTCCAATAGTTATTTATTTTGAAAGAATTCTAGGACCTTCTTCAATGACTCTCCACAGATTGTAATCTTGTCCTTCGACAAAAATTTTCATTCTGTTTTTCCAATAGTTATAATTGGAGCATTTGAACAAAGGTGGTTTAGTATAAGAGTGTCCCTCAGAGTAGTTATTTGCTGCCATTGGATCAACTCAAGGATTTTAAGCCTAAATATGATATTGAAACTCTGATACCAATTGTAGATCGAGGTTTCAACCCAAGAGGGGGGGTGAATTGGGTTTTTAAAACTTTTTATGGAATTAATACAAGTTTATAAAAACGTATAAGTAGCAAATAGTTAAGATAAGTAATGTGCTGTAAATAAAGAGTTTAAGAGTAGATGATACAAATTCAGATTATAGTGATTCGGCAATATCGGATTCGTTTCGACCCTACGTCCACTCTCTTCAAGGAACCTCCTTGAAGTAATCCACTAAGTAACTTAGTCGTACAACTTTCCCGGTGTTGCACAAACCTTATAATCCCTTCCTCTTGGAAGTAATCTCCTCCCTTTCGGAAGTAATCCCTTTACAAAAGATGCTGTAAAGTAAATGGTAGAGAAACAATAAATGTAAGCTTATACAACTGAATAATGTCTCTCTTTCAAAGTAAAGCTTGAAGAATGGCCCAACAAGAATATTTCAAAGCTTTTTGTGTTTCAAAGAGTACAATAACTTGATTGTGTAAGATCAACTCTTTTTTAATATGTGCAACTTTTTATTGAAAGCTCAATAGAATGGGTTTATATAGCCATCAAATAATATAGCCATTTTAACTTTAATTCGAAAAAGATTTACTTTTAAAACGTTCAAATTTGGTGTCCAATGGTCATATTTTTGAACTACCAGTTGACTGGGTCGTGATACCAGTCAACTGGGATCTCTTGAAAAATCTCGTTTTCAAAGCTTCTGGGGTACTAGTCGACTGGAATTTTTCATCCAGTCGACTGGGGACTTACTGCCCATTTTACCAGTCGACTGGTATGACAGACCCAGTCGACTAGAGACATACTGTCTCATATACCAGTCGACTGGTATATATACCCAGTCGACTGGGTTGGACTTAAAACGTTTGTTTTAAAATGATCGGTTTAGAAAACCTTTTGTGTTCGAGCCATTGAACAAGCTATTACAGTGTATAAGTGAGACTTACAATGGTTCTAATACCTTAAACCTATACTAGTTCAACAGTCTTCACTTGATACTTTGATTCGGTTTGAGTTCTTGTACTTTGATCCTTGGTTGAATGCTTTTATTGCTTACTACACTTAGTTTGTACTGTTAGTAAAATAACAGTTGTGTTTTGTCATCATTAAAATACGGGTGAAGGTCAACACAACTTAATATATCTAACAAAATAATCTTTCTGCATCTCATGCGTAAACTCACCTTTCCCCTTTGAACGTTTACCATTACTGGATTAACAACCTCAGGCACTGCTCTAACATGTTCATTAAGTCAATGCTATAAGCTATTAACTCTATCATCTATTACCTTCACTTTTCAAGAGCAGGTGCAAGAATTTATCTTAGCTTATCTCTTTCAACTTCAGATTTTCTCATACCTTTATTAATATAATTTATTTTACTAATATCAATCATACTATCAACACGTTCCCTTCTAGGAACTACAGATTCAGACTTAACCTCAACTTGTCAAAAATATTAGGGGCCTACCACGCCCTTTTCAATTCAATAATTCTAACTCTAGATCTAGCGTGTCCATGTGGCATCCTCAGACTGTTCATTAAAATATCATTTATTTTAATCTTTCAATTTCTTACTTTTTATGCAGTCTACAGAATCATAAAACCTAAGTATCTAATACCAAAATTGTAACGACCCATCCCGGGTTGGCCACCCCGAAACGGTGTCATCACATTTCGAGAATCCCAGCACGACACATATAGGCAACAATAAAAATAAAATCACCAAAAGAACTTTACATCAATCCGATCTTTAAGCATTCTATACAACATAAAATGCATGAAGATTTACAAATAAAATTTTCATTTTATTTTCTCATTAGTCTGAGGAGGATGACACGTATGCGGCTTACAGAAAATGATTTCTTCTTAACCTCAACTCGCCAAACTGTTTGCCAAGCCTGCTACTTGAAAATCATTGTACAATGAGGGGTGAGCTTCACAAGCTCAGTGAATTTAATTTACTAAAAGTATTCCAAAATTTCATGAATAGTCCTTTAATATTTAATCTTTTATTTTTTCCACATAACTTGATGACAACTTTCTACTATCATTACACATGTCATACGACTCATTCTCTATTAATATCTTTTGCTCAATCATTTGTCCACCTTAAGACCATCAATTATCTCATAATTACCTCGTAATAAGGTTCTCATCATAAAGTCCATCATTTTGATGGTTCTTATCATTCTCTGCTTCTCGCTTACCATAATTGTCTCTCTGTGTGAGACCAAATCATCTATAAACAATTTCAAAATAACATACCACACATCAGCACTATCATCATAATTGTCTCTTTCTGTGAGATTCAATCATCTATAATTATATTCACGATAACACATCACAATTCCGCATTTCAATAATATTTTCATCATAACTGTCTATTTCTGTGAAACTCTATCATCTATAATTATATTCACGATGATACATCACACCTCAGCATTTCAATAATATTTTCATCATAACTGTCTCTTTCTGTGAGACTCAATCATCTATAATTATATTCACAATGATCCATCACACCTCATCATTTTAATAATGCAGCAATAATTAAAACAGATGCAAATGCATGTATGATTATGATGGGAACGTCTTCCCACCTGTCGACAAGTTGTTATTATCTTAGACTGGCTACCTTCCCGGTTCTTTCATTCTCATTTAAACCGACTGCCTTCCTGGTTCTTTCATTCACATAAGGCCGACTGCCTTCCCGGTCCTTTCATTTTCAATAGACCGGCTGCCTTCCCTGTTCTTTCATTTTCATTAGACCGGCTACCTTCCTGGTTCTTTTCTTTTTCATTTAATGCATATGCATATGAACAATGATATCAAATGAACATATGAGCAGTAATATAAAAACAATATAATTTAAAAAAAAATTAAATTGGCATTCTTGATCATTCTCAAATTTATATAAAATTTTCCACTAAGATTCTCTCATCCCAAATCACATCAAATTATATATTAAAACTTTGTCAAAATTCACTAAATTTCATCCTAAATATCATCACATCATCCATCAAAGTTTGTTAAGATCCACTAAAATATATCTCCTCAAAATTCATATCAAAATCTCAACCATAGCTCATCAAGAATTTCACTTTTCACTTTTTTATTATTAAATCAACTCATTTTTCTAGTAATATTTCTTCTCACATAATAATTTTCTACGATTCCAACATTTATACTATATCTATCCACCCAAAGATTTATCTACCACCCAATCATACTTTAAAAATTAAATTTAATATTATCACCAAATAATTGATTTTTATTTAGACTACTTAAAGTAAATCTAACTCACCACATAGCTCTTAAAGCTACCCGTGGATCACCTCTTTGCCTTTCTTATTTCTCTCAAAAATTTCCCCAGTTGTAGCTCGTCAATACTTGACATCATTTTTATATAAATTTTCTAATTTATTCTTCAATCTGATATAAACCACACACTTTGAAAATTCTCACTTTGAATTCAGGGAAACTTCATAAATATCAGAAATTCAAAAATAACCACTATGATATTACCTTATGCTTTTTTGATAGCTATTCTTGATTCTCTATGAAATTCTGCAGAAATACCCTTCAAAATTTTGCTCTTTCAGCATTTCTTTGAGTCCCCAAGTATTTAGAGAAAAAAAAGAAATTGAAAGAAACTGAACAAAATCATTCAGTTATGAATATGCTTGCATATATATAAACTTTCTTTGCTTCAACAGCCCCTCCCCTTTTGCATTTCTTGGGCTGCCACGCACAGGGGCATTTGGCATTCATGCAGAATGCCTTTCTTTCTCTTTTATTCCTTTGGCAGCTGGTAACACCTGCTGCCACTTTTTTTACTTTAAGTTTTTTTTTTGATATTTTTTTATTAATTAATTTTTTTTTCTATTTTCTTTTCCTTTCTTTGGACGTTCTGATGTCCAATTTTTTTTTTCTTTTCTTTTAATGATTTCTACGTCCCGAAATTTTTTTTTTCAAAAGAATTATTTTATTCGATACTAAATCATTCGCGTAACTATATTATTTAAACTTCATGTCATATTTATTAAATTACTTCTTTGTCCTTACTTTACAAATACAGGTATCACAAATCTACCCACCTTACAAAAATTTCGTCCCCGAAATTTCCTTACTCTACTCCAGATCAAATTGAATAATATTTCTTCATACTTGTCTCACACTTTTCGCGTAATTTTTTCAACATCCTTATTCCACCACAGAACTTAAATAGTATTTTATTACATAAGACTTGTTCTTTTTGTCTAAATCCTCGTACTGGTATAAAAACCCAAACTTTTCGAATTTCTATAGCTTAGCTCAAACTATTATATTATTCATCATGTAAACACTTTCTTAAAAGTGAAACATGAAATATGTTATGCCAATGCTTCAACTCTGGAGGCAAATCAAAGCTATTCATAACTAGTCCAACTTTCTCAACCACCTCACAGGGTCCCACATACCTCAGATTCAGCTTTCATTTCCTACTTAAATCTCAATACACCTTTTCATTGAGACATTTTTCAATATACCCAATCACCTACTTGAGACTCAAGAGGTCTACTCTAAGCTGTTTTATGGTTCTTTCTAACAAATTTGATCCTCTCAATTGTTAGCTCAATAATTGATAGACCAAATATATTTTTCTCTTGCATTTCTTCCCAACCTAAAAGAATTCTACACCTCTGACCATACAATGCCTCAATCGGTGTCATCCCAATATTAGTTTGTTACTGATTTTTATCAGCAATTTCAATTGATGGCATGTAAGCATCCTAACTTACTCAGAAAATCATCACCTTTGTCCTTAATATATCTTCTAGTACTCTACTAATTCTTTCTATAAGCTATATCCCTCTTCAATTCTGACCAAAAAGATTCTATCTCAATTATACATACATCTTATTGTTACTTGATTGCATCAAATCTACATCATTATGTGCCTCCCTCCTTATCTCTTTTCACAACTCTGCGTTATTAGAAACACTATTTCTATCTAGGATACCATCACTTCCAATTTGAACTTATTTTACTTTATAGTAAGCACTCAATACTTAATCTTTTCTATCTCTTCATCTATACCTTGCATCTCTAAAGCATTTTACTATGGATGACTGTACAACTATATTATTTATCCATGATCCTCTACCACTGATATTCAACTTTAGTCTCATTTCTCTAAATCTATCATCAATTTCACATCAAGCTCCCACAAGCAGTTAACTTTCTTGTAGACTTTCTACTCAATGTATCAACTATCACTTTCACATTTTCTAAATGATAGTGAATTGTACAATCATTGTTACTAATCAACTTTATCTACCATCTCTGCCTCCAATTCAACTGCCTCTGGGTAGGTAAGTATGTCAAAATCTTATAATCCATGAATATCTTACAAGTAGCTCCATACTGATGATGTCTTCAATCTTTAAAGTAAACAATATAACAGTCAACTCTAAGTCATGAGTGTGGAAATTACTATTATAAATCCTCAATTTCTTAGAAGTATGGGCCATAGCATTCCTATGCTACACATATCTCAATTATTGATGTGACATATTACTATACACCACAAATCCTTCATCACCAGAAGGAAAACACCAATACTGGAGCTGTAGTCAATGTCTCTTTTTTAGTAATTGTAAATTTTTCTCATACTTCCTTCACCATACAAATCTCACTTTTTCTCTGGTCAGTCTATTCAACCGTATTTCAATAATACAAATTTCTGAGAGGATCTTCTATAATAGCCCGCTAATCCCAAGAAGATTATAATCTCAGTCATATTAGTTGGTCTTCCCCAACTTAACATTGTCTCTAACTTTTGTAAATCAACTGCTATCCATTTCCCGATATTACATTTCCAAGAAAGTTATTTCATTCAATCAACACTCACACTTAGAGAACTTTGTATATAATTTTTCTTTCCTCAGAATCTCCAACACACTGTCTAATTGTTTCACATATTGTTTTTTTTCTTCTTCTTAGAATATATCAGAATATCATTACTGAACATAACCACAAGATTATCGAGAATTTGTTTAGATATTTTATTCATTAAATCCATGGATGTTTTTGGAACATTATTCAGTCCATATGACATCACAAGAAACTTATAATCATAACGTGCCCTAAAAGCACTTTTAGGCACGTCTCATTCCTTTATCCTCAATTGGTGATAACCTGATCTAAGGTTTATCTTAAAAAACACTCTCACTGCTTGCACTGCTCAAAAATTTCTTTATCCTAGGAAAAAAACATTTGTTTTTATTCAACTTTCCGTAGTCTATACACACTCTTGTCGTTCCATCTTCCTTTTTCACAAACAACACATGGGGCTCCCCAAATGCATTAGGTCCTATAAATGATTTATGCAACAATTCTTAAAATGGTACGTTCAACTCTCTTAATTCAACTGACGTCATTCTATAGGGTGCTATAGATATGTATTTTGAACTCAAAAACACATCTATATGAAACTAAATCTCCTTACCAGGAGACAATCTGGACAATTCTTCATGAAACACATCATGAAAATCTTTCACTACCAAGATTTCTTCTAACTTCTTAATTTCTTTTTTAGAATCCATTTTGTATACTGAGTACTCCTCAAATCCTTTCTTCAACCATCTATTAGTAGTCAGAGTAAAATAAAATAATTTGATAGTATTTTATGTTCTCTCTAAAATTAAACTCTTCATGTCCATATCTTGAACACTACATTCTTTATGGAACAATCATCCCAAGCGTAATATGTCGACAACCAATTCATTCTCAAAATTATATTGTATTCAAAGATAATAAATCAGCTTCAAATTTTCTATTACTGATACAAATCACACAACCCTTGTAAACCTTTATGATTATCGTTCTATCTCTAGTGAGAACTTCAACAAAAATATTTTACATCCAAGGACTAATACATACTTCTATAGACTTCATATGAATACTTGATGCAAAAGAATGGGTTGCATCAAGATCAACCAACATTGACAAGTCCACCTTCTCCACACATAAAGCATTTTAAATTTTGACAATTCTGGGATAAATATCTCATCTGAATATATTTATAGCAAACTTTTGTCTCCCAATCATGCATCGGATTGCCATTTCTCCTTAGTGGCATACCTACTTCCTCTGCCATGACCTCCAGTTCCCATAACCTATCTCCCAAATCTAAGGGTCACACCAATATTATTTTAAGATACATAAGCATCAGATTCTGTTTGCCTCTGATTTTGTAATTCAGTTTCCTGTAACAAGGAATGCCTCATTTGAGGTGGTCTCTCACCCTGTACACTCATACTACCACTACCTCTATCACATTTATGTCTAAGCTTCTTTAACAACTTTTTCTCTTTTCCTTAAACTCCATTTCTCTTAATCTGAAATGATATATCCACAAATCTGACATAATTCATATGCCTCAAATAAATAAAACCTCTATCTTGTTGGGCTCTAAAGATCAAAGAAAAATATTTATCAAAGAAAACCTCCTTAAACCTATTTCAGGTTAAGAGTCTAACAACATCTGCATTTACCATGAGAAGAATATCCTCCCACCATTCCAAAACTTCTCATTCTACTCAAACAAAGCAAAGGCAACCATCTGCCTGTCAGTTACTAGTAAAATACCAAATAATCTCTCAACATGTTTCTCTCGAAACTCAGGCATAAAAGGATGAATAGATCCTTTAAACAACAAGGCATTCAACTTAATATATCTAACAAAATAATCTTTCTGCATCTTATGCGTAAGCTCACTTTTCCCCTTTGAACATTTACCATTACTGGATTAATAACCTCAGGCACTGCTCTAACATGTTCATCAAGTCAATGCTATAAGCTATCAACTCTATCATCTATTACCTTCACTTTTCAAGAGCAGGTGTAAGAGTTTATCTTAGCTCATCTCTTTCAACTTCAGATTCTCTCATACCTGTACTAATATAATTTATTTTACTAATATCAATCATACTATCAACACATTCCCTTCTAGGAACTACAAATTCAGACTCAACCTCAACTTGTCAAAAATATTAGGGGCTTACCACGTCATTTTCAATTCAACAACTCTAACTCTAGATCTAGTGTGTCCACGTGACATCCCCAGACTGTTAATTAAAAAATCATTTATTTTAATCTTTCACTTTCTTACTTTTTATGCAGTCTACAGAATCATAAAACCTAAGGCTCTGATACCAAAATTGTAACGACCCATCCCGGGTTGGCCACCCCGAAACAATGTCATCACATTTTGAAAATCCCAACACGACACATATATGCAACAATAAAAATAAATATCACCAAAAAAACTTTACATCAATCCGATCTTTAAGCATTCTATACAACGTAAAATACATGAAGATTTACAAATAAATTTTTTATTTTATTTTCTCATTAGTCTGAGGATGATGACACGTATGCGGCTTACAGAAAATGATTTCTTCTGAAACTCAACTCACCAAACTGTTTGCCAAGCTTGCTACCTGAAAATCATTGTACAATGAGGGGTGAGCTTCACAAGCTCAGTGAATTTAATTTACTAAAAGTATTCCAAAATTTCATAAATAGTCCTTTAATATTTAATCTTTTATTTTTTCCACATAACCTGATGATAACTTTCTACTATCATTACACATGTCATACGATTCATTCTCTATCAATATATTTTTTTCAATCATCGGTCCACCTTAAGACCATCAATTATCTCATAATTACCTCGTAATGAGGTTCTCATCATAAAGTCCATCATTTAGATGGTTCTTATCATTCTCTGCTTCTTGCTTACCATAATTGTCTCTCTGTGTGGG
This sequence comes from Bretschneidera sinensis, assembly GCA_023935145.1. NCBI lineage: Eukaryota > Viridiplantae > Streptophyta > Magnoliopsida > Brassicales > Akaniaceae > Bretschneidera > Bretschneidera sinensis. The sequence goes on from CM043701.1 coordinate 13,798,068, forward strand.
ACCAAATCATCTATAAACAATTTCAAAATAACCTACCACACATCAGCACTATCATAATAACTGTCTCTTTCTGTGAGATTCAATCATCTATAATTATATTCACGATAATACATCACACCTTAGCATTTCAATAATATTTTCATCATAACTGTCTCTTTCTGTGAGACTCAATCATCTATAATTATATTCACGATGATACATCACACCTCAGCATTTCAATAATATTTTCATCATAACTGTCTCTTTCTGTGAGACTCAATCTTCTATAATTATATTCACGATGATACATCACACCTCATCATTTCAATAATGCAGCAATAATTAAAACATATGCAAATACATGAATGATTATAATGGGAACGTCTTCCCACCTGTCGATAGGTTGTTATTATCTTAGACCGGCTGCCCTCCCGATTTTTTTATTCTCATTTAGACCGACTGCCTTCCCGGTTCTTTCATTCACATAAGGCCGGCTGCCTTCCCGGTTATTTCATTTTCGTTAGACCGGCTGCTTTCCCGGTTCTTTCATTTTCATTAGACAGGCTGCCTTCATGGTTCTTTTCTTTTTCATTTAATGCATATGCATATGAACAATGATATCAAATGAACATATGAACAGAAACATAAAAACAACACAATTTTAAAACAATTAAATTGGCATTCCTGATTATTCTCAAATTTATATAAAATTTTCTACTAAGACTCTTTCATCCCAAATCGCATCAAATCATCCATTAAAACTTTGTCAAAATTCATTAAATTTCATCCTAAATCTCATCACGTCATCCATTAAAGTTTGTTAAGATCCACTAAAATTTCCTCAAAATTCATATCAAAATCTTAACCATAGCTCATCAAGAATTTCACTTTTCACTTTTTATTATTAAATCAACTCATTTTTCTAGTAATATTTCTTCTCACATAATAATTTTCTACGATTCCAACATTTATACCATATCTATCCACCCAAAGATTTATCTACCACCCAATCATACTTTAAAAATTAAATTTAATATTATCATCAAATGATTGATCTTTATTTAGACTACTTAAAGTAATTCCAACTCACCACGTAGCTCTTAAAGCTACCCGTGGATCACCTCATCATCTTTCCCATTTCTCTCAAAAATTTCCCCGGTTGTAGCTCGTCAACACCTGACATCATATTTATATAAATTTTCTAATTTATTCTTCAATCTGATATAAACCACACACTTCGAAAATTCTCACTTTGAATTCAGGGAAACTTCATAAATATCAGAAATTCAAAAATAACAACTATGATATTATCTTCTTCTTTTCTAATAGCTATTCTTGATTCTTTATGAAATTCCGTAGAAAACTCCTTCAAAATTTTGCTCTTTCAGTATTTTTTTGAGTCCCCAAATATTTAAAGAAAAAAACGAGAGATGGAAAGAAACTGAACGAAATCGTTTAGTTATGAATATGCTTGCATATATATAAACTTTCTTTGCTTTAACAACTCACTCCTTTTGCATTTTTTGGGCTGCCATGCACAGGGGCATTTGGCATTCCTTTCTTTCTCTTTTCTTTCTTTAGCAGCAGGTGTGGAAGCAGGTGCACCTGCTGCCACTTTTTTAACTTAAAGTTTTTTTTTTAACTTTTTGTTTATTAATTAATTTTTTTTGTCTTTTCCTTTCTTTGGACGTTCTGATGTCCAATTTTGTTTTCTTCTTTTCTTTTAATGACGTTTACATCTCGAAATTTTTTTTTTCAAAAGAATTATTTTATTCAATACTAAATATTTCGCGTAACTATATTATTTAAACTTCATATCGTATTTATTAAATTATTTCTTTGTCCTTACTTTACAAATACGGGTATTACAATTCGCCTCTGAGGAGACTCTCCAATGTCTAAATCAGTGATCTGAGGTCCAAAGAAAATAGAGAGCAAGAAAGCTAGAGAATTTTTGAATTGTGAGTTGTGTAATTGTGTGATAATGAAAGCTTCCATTATACAGAGTCTTGAAGTAAAGTTGAATTAAGAAAGCACTTAAAGGAGAGTGTTGAAGTAAGATTAAGGTTCCATAAACTGGAGGGTTTTAATAGCATTAGGGTTCCCATAGCTGAATTTTCTGGTCTGTGGGCTTATCTTGGAGTGCCACCTGTCATGTCTTCCCCATCCCAATCCAAATTCACTGGAAGAAACAATCTGTTGAGGGTACTTAAAGTCTGATGTTGGATATCTTAAGTTCCTGAAATCTGTTGAGCAACAACCTGTAATCATCTATGAGAGTACCTTGAGGGTGATCGTTGTTTGGAGGACCTTGAATCAGATCAATGATCACACGTGCATTAAGCTCAATCACCACCTTCATATGATCCAAGGAAATGAGAATATCAAGCCCCTTTTTCAGGCCCCATAACTCAGATTGCACACTGGCGCAAATTCCCAAGTTGACAACCCAAATACCATGGTTATCTCTTATCACTCCTCCAGCCCCAGCCTTTTCAGGATTTCTCATAGAAGAGTCATCGGGGTTTAATTTTAACCAGCCATGGGGAGAGGGAACCCAAAGAATTTCACAGAGAGTTGTCTTCGTTCTCTTAATCTTGATAGGACCAAAATGCAAAAATTCCGAAGCTTTCTGTTTGATGGTATGTAAAATGGTTAAAGCAGTTGCTGTTTTCCCTTCAAACAACCTTTGGTCACTTGCAAACCAAAGAGCCCAACAGATGTTGCATGCTTTGGTTCTTTAATTGAAGAATATGATTATTTAATTCATTTTCAATAAAAATATTTATAAAGGGTTAGGAGTTAATTTATATCTATAAAATTATTTTCAATAAAAATCAAACTCAAAATGTAATCTTATGGAGTATTATTAAATCTATATATATATATAAAGGTTTACTATAAAAATCCGATCTTTAAGCATTCTATACAACGTAAAATGCATGAAGATTTACAAATAAATTTTTTATTTTATTTTCTCATTAGTCTGAGGATGATGACACGTATGCGGCTTACAGAAAATGATTTCTTCTGAAACTCAACTCACCAAACTGTTTGCCAAGCTTGCTACCTGAAAATCATTGTACAATGAGGGGTGAGCTTCACAAGCTCAGTGAATTTAATTTACTAAAAGTATTCCAAAATTTCATAAATAGTCCTTTAATATTTAATCTTTTATTTTTTCCACATAACCTGATGATTTCTACTATCATTACACATGTCATACGATTCATTCTCTATCAATATATTTTTTTCAATCATCGGTCCACCTTAAGACCATCAATTATCTCATAATTACCTCGTAATGAGGTTCTCATCATAAAGTCCATCATTTAGATGGTTCTTATCATTCTCTGCTTCTTGCTTACCATAATTGTCTCTCTGTGTGGGACCAAATCATCTATAAACAATTTCAAAATAACCTACCACACATCAGCACTATCATAATAACTGTCTCTTTCTGTGAGATTCAATCATCTATAATTATATTCACGATAATACATCACACCTTAGCATTTCAATAATATTTTCATCATAACTGTCTCTTTCTGTGAGACTCAATCATCTATAATTATATTCACGATGATACATCACACCTCAGCATTTCAATAATATTTTCATCATAACTGTCTCTTTCTGTGAGACTCAATCTTCTATAATTATATTCACGATGATACATCACACCTCATCATTTCAATAATGCAGCAATAATTAAAACATATGCAAATACATGAATGATTATAATGGGAACGTCTTCCCACCTGTCGATAGGTTGTTATTATCTTAGACCGGCTGCCCTCCCGATTTTTTTATTCTCATTTAGACCGACTGCCTTCCCGGTTCTTTCATTCACATAAGGTCGACTGCCTTCCCGGTTATTTCATTTTCGTTAGACCGGCTGCTTTCCCGGTTCTTTCATTTTCGTTAGACAGGCTGCCTTCATGGTTCTTTTCTTTTTCATTTAATGCATATGCATATGAACAATGATATCAAATGAACATATGAACAGTAACATAAAAACAACATAATTTTAAAACAATTAAATTGGCATTCCTAATTATTCTCAAATTTATATAAAATTTTCTACTAAGACTCTTTCATCCCAAATCGCATCAAATCATCCATTAAAACTTTGTCAAAATTCATTAAATTTCATCCTAAATCTCATCACGTCATCCATTAAAGTTTGTTAAGATCCACTAAAATTTCCTCAAAATTCATATCAAAATCTTAACCATAGCTCATCAAGAATTTCACTTTTCACTTTTTATTATTAAATCAACTCATTTTTCTAGTAATATTTCTTCTCACATTATAATTTTCTACGATTCTAACATTTATACCATATCTATCCACCCAAAGATTTATCTACCACCCAATCATACTTTAAAAATTAAATTTAATATTATCATCAAATGATTGATCTTTATTTAGACTACTTAAAGTAATTCTAACTCACCACGTAGCTCTTAAAGCTACCCGTGGATCACCTCATCATCTTTCCCATTTCTCTCAAAAATTTCCCCGGTTGTAGCTCGTCAACACCTGACATCATATTTATATAAATTTTCTAATTTATTCTTCAATCTGATATAAACCACACACTTCGAAAATTCTCACTTTGAATTCAGGGAAACTTCATAAATATCAGAAATTCAAAAATAACAACTATGATATTATCTTCTTCTTTTCTAATAGCTATTCTTGATTCTTTATGAAATTCCGTAGAAAACTCCTTCAAAATTTTGCTCTTTCAGTATTTTTTTGAGTCCCCAAATATTTAAAGAAAAAAACGAGAGATGGAAAGAAACTTAACGAAATCGTTCAGTTATGAATATGCTTGCATATATATAAACTTTCTTTGCTTTAACAACTCACTCCTTTTGCATTTTTTGGGCTGCCATGCACAGGGGCATTTGGCATTCCTTTCTTTCTCTTTTCTTTCTTTAGCAGCAGGTGTGGAAGCAGGTGCACCTGCTGCCACTTTTTTAACTTAAAGTTTTTTTTTTTTTAACTTTTTGTTTATTAATTAATTTTTTTTTGTCTTTTCCTTTCTTTGGACGTTCTGATGTCCAATTTTGTTTTTTTCTTTTCTTTTAATGACGTTTACATCTCGAAATTTTTTTTTTCAAAAGAATTATTTTATTCAATACTAAATATTTCGCGTAACTATATTATTTAAACTTCATATCGTATTTATTAAATTATTTCTTTGTCCTTGCTTTACAAATACGGGTATTACAATTCGCCTCTGAGGAGACTCTTCAATGTCTAAATCAGTGATCTGAGGTCCAGAGAAAATAGAGAGCAAGAAAGCTAGAGAATTTTTGAATTGTGAGTTGTGTAATTGTGTGATAATGAAAGCTTCCATTATACAGAGTCTTGAAGTAAAGTTGAATTAAGAAAGCACTTAAAGGAGAGTGTTGAAGTAAGATTAAGGTTCCATAAACTGGAGGGTTTTAATAGCATTAGGGTTCCCATAGTTGAATTTTCTGGTCTGTGGGCTTATCTTGGAGTGCCACCTGTCATGTCTTCCCCATCCCAATCCAAATTCACTGGAAGAAACAATCTGTTGAGGGTACTTAAAGTCTGATGTTGGATATCTTAAGTTCCTGAAATCTGTTGAGCAACAACCTGTAATCATCTATGAGAGTACCTTGAGGGTGATCGTTGTTTGGAGGACCTTGAATCAGATCAATGATCACACGTGCATTAAGCTCAATCACCACCTTCATATGATCCAAGGAAATGAGAATATCAAGCCCCTTTTTCAGGCCCCATAACTCAGATTGCACACTGGCGCAAATTCCCAAGTTGACAACCCAAATACCATGGTTATCTCTTATCACTCCTCCAGCCCCAGCCTTTTCAGGATTTCTCATAGAAGAGTCATCGGGGTTTAATTTTAACCAGCCATGGGGAGAGGGAACCCAAAGAATTTCACAGAGAGTTGTCTTCGTTCTCTTAATCTTGATAGGACCAAAATGCAAAAATTCCGAAGCTTTCTGTTTGATGGTATGTAAAATGGTTAAAGCAGTTGCTGTTTTCCCTTCAAACAACCTTTGGTCACTTGCAAACCAAAGAGCCCAACAGATGTTGCATGCTTTGGTTCTTTAATTGAAGAATATGATTATTTAATTCATTTTCAATAAAAATATTTATAAAGGGTTAGGAGTTAATTTATATCTATAAAATTATTTTCAATAAAAATCAAACTCAAAATGTAATCTTATGGAGTATTATTAAATCTATATATATATATATATATATATAAAGGTTTACTATAAAAATTCAAAACAAATAAATAAAATTTTAATGAAAACTCTGTTAAAAAAAACTACCTGCCATTTTACTATTTTCAGTGAAAAACTTTTTTGCCCTTTTTATACATGAAAAATGAGGAGAAATTCACCTCTTCAAAATTCAAAAAACGACGGCCTTGTGTACCAATTTTCTCACTACGCCAGCGAGCACACGGCTCAAAGGCCCGAAAAACGTTTCGTCAAACGAAACCTTTTATCGCCATACCGTAACGCTAACATCCAGAAGGTTGCACTCATATACTTTGGCCTCTCAGTTGAATTGGAGGCAAGCAACCAATTGTTTGATACAATCAAAGGGTAGCAATCAGTTTAATAGGTGATGGGTATCATTATGAGAGAGAAGAAAAGTTCTCCTGCATCAACATCGCCTTGTGCCCATCTCAGAGCTGCTTACCACAATTGCTTCAAAGGTTTACTCTCTTCTCCTCCTTGTTGGGGTTTTAGGGTTTTAACCAAAATTTGCTCTTGCACTTTTTAAATTTAGTTTCCATTTCTCTAAAGCCTCTCTCATGGGTGTCATTTCTCAAAAGTTCTCGTTTTTTTATTGGGTTTTTTTTGGTGTGTGTGTGTGTGTGTGTGTGTTAAGTGTAGGCGGTATTCAGAGAAGTTTGTGAAGGGTCAGTGGGATAAAGAGGAGTGTGCATCTGAGTGGAAAAATTACAGAGCTTGCTTCTCTGTAGGTTTCTTTTTCTGTTCTATACCTCTTTTAGAATTTTACTTTATGCTACTGGTTCTTTTAATGATCATATGGTATTTAATTATTTGCTTATTTTTCTAATTTTAACAGGAACGTTTGGATGATAAGCATCTGAGCCGCTTCTTGGAAGCTGATGGTGTAATGGACTCCATTATGCAAGCTGATTTGGGAAACCCGGTTGATGGTGCCATTTTTAATTTATGAATCAGGAAACAAGGTAAAAGGTGCTTAGATGACTATTAAATTTTGATGTAATTGTTACTTTACTTGTGTATAATGTTTCCCTTTGATTGTCATTTTTACTGCATTATGCCAAAGTTTAATAATTTATATCCTGAAGACTTTGCTTTTACACGCTTTTCAGTTTAAATAGCCTTGTCAAGAGGAGAGACAAAGCCCAATGTTGGATTTTGTCATGGTTTATGTGAATTTGTGAGCTTTGATGTGGAAAATTCATTGGAACTTAACGATCATAATTGTTCATCATTGTGGTTTTGGTGTGTGGATCTTTGTTGTACTTGATTCCTCACTGATTAATGAACTAGTCTTCGACATTTTTACATCCTATTTGCCCATACCCAATTGTCTTAAACCATTGAACAGGGTGGCCCAGTAATAAAGACATTGACATTGACATCTACGCAACCGGCTTGAATATTCTGGCCTTATTCATAGTGAATGATGCAAATTCTACAATTATTAATCACATCTATTCGTAGCCTCATCCATAATTAACAAACTATTCTTTTCATATTGTCTTTAATTGCAACGATTTTTGATTACTTCATTTCTTTTTTAATAAGAAATGTGCAACCATCCATTCCTCTCCATTGTTGTACCCAAAGAGTTCTGCAACAGCAATAAAAAATGTTCTCCAATAGACAGTCCACTTGACAGCCTGATCCTTGCCATAAGTTGATTCCATTATTGGCTTAATGGAACCCAAGATCTGGTCCATTCTTCTAAGCCATTCTACACTGCAAGACATGGTGTTTTCAGTTTTGGCTTAAGATTTATCATAATGAATAACAGGAAAAAAAATGTTTGATCAAGATATTCAGTATGTCTGCCTATCAAATTTCTCAACCAATGGCTGCTACTGTAAATTACAAAGTAGTTCACCCTTACCTTGTTTGCGCATAATGCTTACCGTTCACAAGCCAATGATTGATAACCGAAACGTCATCCTGCCCACAAATTATCAACAACAAGACATCACTAATTGGGTTAAACCCATGCCATGCTCTAAACTCTCTTGGTTCTGGTTTAAGCATATCACTAAGCCAATGCTACTTTTCTTTTCTTATTTTTTTGTGTAATTTATATCCATCCGCTCGATTCCAGTGAGATATCGAAGTCTAGAAATCAGAATTATTGTAATCCGGGACATTCATAGAGGCATGGCAGTACTTTATAGTAGAAGAAATATCACATTTCTGAACCGCTCACCTGGAAATAAAGAAGCAGATTTGCTGAAGGCATTGTACCGCCGGTGAAGAAATATCCAGTAATCCAGTCATCTTCATTTATGTCCTAACGACAGCAGAGGCCAGGAAGTAAAATTATTACCACCTAAAGTGCCTGATAAGTAGGTAGTTTTATATATACAGTCACGGGTACTGAATGAACAGATGCCCATGTACTGCCTAAACAAAAACTAGCAATGTGAGAAAGCGATTTGACAAATCAGATCATGTATACCTCAAACTGGTAAGCAAAAGCTTTATGGCAGAAATAGTGAACAAAGAGAAGGCTATCCTGTTTCATCCACTTGGATATCTTCTTAAGAAGATCCTGATAGTTCTTCATATGCTGCCAAAACACAACCAAATGCTTAAACGATATCTAAATTAAACACCATATCTGGACATTTGCATGAAAATCAACGACATCAAACATTTTAATGGAGTATATTCTGTCATAAGATGCCTCCATTTCAAATGTGCTAATATCTGCAACAATTATCTCCACATTTTGCAGTTGAAGATTCCTACAAAGAAGATACCAAAACCGTTTAGATCATCCTCAGTTTTAGTGGGGAAGTTATCTTGCATAAATTCATAAATCCAATACGAATTAACATTTGAATAATTGAAATTCCTATCTGTATGTTAAGTCTAAGGCATCAAGCAGCATACCAACACTGCTCCTCAATAAATGCTTTCTGTGTTGTTGAATCGCAAATCCCTGTAACTTTGCAATTACTGTACTTTTGGGCTATGTATAGAGAGAGCTACCCCCTGCCACATCCAACATCAAGAACAGTGTGACCATCCTGTAGTTCTGATCTCTCGCAGTAAAGCTCCAACGTTGCTTTCTCAGCGTCATCTAGGGTGCTTGACTTATCAGAGAAGTAACAACAGCTGCACTAGTTAACATATAAACCTTATCAATGCATAAAGAAAAATAAAGCTAAAGCTATGATTAGTAGGGAGGAAAAGTGAGAGGAAAGAAAGGTGAGCGAAGAGCACTTTTCTATTTTTTGGTAAGAAAGAAAAGTGAGAGCACTACAAGATAATTGATATTTGTTGGCACTTTATTTCCGGCGTTTCATAAAAACACCGCAATATAATAACCGCCGGTGCTTCTTTTGTGGCGCTTCCTTGAAGCGCCGCAATATACAAGAACATATAACGGCACTTCAAAGCGCCGTTATATACGAATCTTAATATGTATAGCGGTGCTTCTAAGCGCCGCAATATACCGGCGCTTAAAAGCGCCGCAATATGCTCCTCTGCATATACCGGCGCCTCAAAACGCTGGAATATGAAATGAGTTTCAAGAAGCGCCGAAATATGCTCCTCTGCATATATCAGCACTTCAAAACGCCGGAATATGAAATGGGTTTCGAGCATATTTTGGCGCTTCAAAGCGCCGAAATATGCTCCTCTGCATATACCGGCACTTCAAAGCGCCGGAATATGAAATGAGTTTCGAGCATATTTCGGTGCTTTTAAGAGCTGGTATATGCTCGAAACCCATTTCATTTTCTGGCGCTTTGAAGCGCCGGAATGTTCCCTTTCATATACCGGCGCTTTGAAGTGCCGAAATATGAAATGGGTATATTCTGGCGCTTAAAAGCGCCGGTATATGCTCGAAACCCATTTCATATACCGGCACTTTTAAGCGCTAGAATACACTCGAAACCCATTTCATATACCGGCGCTTTGAAGTGCCGGAATATACTCCATTTCATATACCGACACTTTAAATTTCGGTCCTCCACACTTTGCTCCCCCGCCATAATCTTCTGGATGCTTCATCTAGCTATCGCCTTTAGCTCCCCCGCCATAATATTTTCTGGTAAACTCTGTTACTGTTTCATCTTTTTTTCCTGGTAAATTGTATTAGAGGAGGGATTGGAGGATCCCTTTAAATCTATGAAGGAGCATGCGCTTATGAGTTGTCATATTTGTTTTGCAGTACTTAGTTTTTGGATCAATTATGACATTTGGAGGAATGATAGGTGCAATATTTAGTGGGAAGATAGCAGATTCCCTTGGCAGAAGACATGTTAGTATCTTCTGTATATTATTACCCTTTAAATTTTCTTGAAATTATTAATTCCAAAATACTCTTTTTGTAAATATTTTGAAGCACTAATTTATTGATATTGTGAAATAGACAACGTGGTTCTCTGCAATATTCTGCACCATTGGGTGGCTTGCAATAGCATTTGCCAAGGTTAATTTTTCCTCTGTTCTTTATTCCCTGTTTGTTTGCACAATAAGCACTTTATGCTCCTTATCTCTAACATAGTGTTTTCGTCATGATAAATTTCACCATGATAAATTGCTCTTCCTCTGATATGCTAGTCTTCTAAGAAGAGCAGATTTGAGAGCATCTTCCTCTGTTCTTTATTGGGGAAAAACAATAAATTGCTCTTCTTCTGATCTGAAAGGAATATGCTCCCTTTCATATACCAGCGCCGAAATATGAAATGGGTTTTGAGCATATTCTGGCGCTTAAAAGCACCGATATATGCTCGAAACCCATTTCATATTTCGGCGCTTCAAAGCGCTGAAATATGCTCCCTATCATATACCGGCGCTTTAAAGCGCCGAAATATGAAATGGGTTTCGAGCATATTGCGGTGTTTATAAGCGCCAAAATATACCGGCTTCGAAAAAAATGCAAAGCGCCGGTATTGGCGCTTCGACACCACACATATCGGCACTTTATCTGGTGTTTGCCATAAGTGCCGGAATTGCATATTGCGGCCCTTTAAAGCGCCAAAATATGCTAAAAAAAGCGCCGGCGTTAGCCTTTTATCTTGTAGTGGAGGATTAAGGAGTGGAAGCTAAAGTGAGGTAATTCTTTTCTCTTTCTTCTTAATTTCTGTTGATGATTATTTGGACTAGCTCCAATTCAGGACGTATGGACCAATGGAAGAACTACACGTGTCATGACTTGAGTACTAAAGGACTTGAGGGTACTTAATGACAAAAGTACTCATGTCCCTCGTATGTCATGGGAACCACTCAAAAGTAATGGTTTGGAGACTGAAGAGCAAGGTTCGTACGTCTTGGGTGCGCGAGGTACATAATGTTCCTTCTAAGGCACAATGTTCTTCCTAAAGAACATAGTGTCCCTCGAATGTCCAAGACCCCTCAGAGGTACATGCCCAATCCCTGAGATATGAACACGCCCTTTACATATTAGCTGCCATGTGTCCTATTAGTACTCCCACTCTATGACTGAGACGTTTTTAAGTACTGTGTACTATAAATACCCTCTTTTATGATACATTTTGGATTATTTATTTTCTATTCCAAAGAGAGAATAGTTCCATATTATTCTTTTTGGATTGTAGACTAGTATAGGGGGCTGTCCGTATCTCCAGGATATTTGTCATTGGGTTCTAGTACCTAGAAGAGGCTCCACTTCCCCTTCGATTGTTGTTCATTTTGTGGTTGTTTGATTGATGTATCCTAGCACCTCTAAATTTTACTCAAAAACAATTTTTTTTCACTTTTCTATAACCTCTACCACACATATGATGGGTAAGATCAATATCTTTTTTTTCTCATTTGTTTTCCGCTTATGTTTCTCTCCTACCTAATCATAGCATAAAAGTTTTCGCTGTCATCATTTTTCTCTAATTAAAATCAGTTTCATCAACTAATAATTTGCCTCGTCCTTAAGTTAATTAATTCTTTTACTTACTAAAAGCCTTCACATTACTCAAAAATTACACTAAGTTTTAGTGCATTTGCAATTGAGGTAGTAACAAAGATCTCTGAATATTCGAAAACAAAACAAAACCTTTTTGTTCGCAGAATTACCACCACGATAAAATTGTTAATACTCCATGGACTATGGAGCATAGATAAATTACAAAAAGCAAAGCATTCGGTTTCAACTTGTAATCCATAGATAGAAGTACCTGTATTTCAGATTTTTTCCAAGGACCAGCTTGAAGAAAGAGGTTGGCAATTCATAGTGCTGGGCTTTAGGCTTATCAGTTTTGATGGCTATAGGCATCTCTCTTAAAGCTGCAAACAAAGGAACATCTAAATTACATTTCAACACAAATATATTATTCTTTTTTCTGCTAAGAACATAAAATACTTATTCAAATTAGATTTTTTTTATGAATTTTATAAAACAAGAGGTAGCAACCAATTATTTACATATTCTGATCTGAACTAATACCCAGGTAATTAATTAAAACTAAAACACAATTTTATTTTTAGAGAGAGAAAAAATTGATCCCACACATTATTTACCATTAAAGTTCCATTCCCATTTCAATCAAGGAAACCCATTTCACCATACGGACAGAACACAAAGAAAACACATCCACTAATAGTCTACATTTCAGCAAAAACCAGCAACGTCTCATCAAAATTTCGCCAACGCAATGATGCATATTTTAAGGCCTTTTCTCTCTCTCTCTCTATTAGTGTATCTTATCTTGTTTTCTCTGATAAAAAATAAACTTATATATGTAAGTAGAGGAAATAACAATTAAATGAAAGAGTAAATTCTGGATTAACTTGACACTTCATTCATCAATTAAGCAGCCTATATATAAGCATTACAACTCAACGTTCTACCACCAAACTAGGCACTCATCTGAACATGTAAAACAGAAAATAAAGACATGTACACTCCTATAGACCAGGTAAAACTAAAGACTAAGCTAATGACCATAACAAATCTTGACACGTACAAAAATCTACTAACAAAATCCTATAGACCCGGTTAATAACAATAAACCACATCTTGCAACAATAAAGGAAATTGAAGAAACAATTCTTAAAGACTATGACAAGAATAACAGACCCACGTGATGACATTTTTCAACAATCCCTCTCTTAAACTGATGTTTCCAAACACTCAGTTTAATACATATTAACAGCCAAACACCCTTTAATCACGATCTTGCAAAGTGCAGACACCGAGTAACTTCCTCAACTTCTGAAACACAAGCAATTTGATGGGTTTGGTAAATATGTCAGCAACTTGGTTTTCACTTCTGCAGTAAACAAGATCAACAGCTCCATCTTTTGTGTAGTTTCTTAAGAAATGATACTTAACATCAATGTGCTTGCTTCTTCCGTGCAAAACAGGATTCTTGGAAAGTTTAATTGTTGAACTATTGTCACAATAAAGTATAGTGGGTTCTTGTTGTTTGAAGTGCAGCTCCTCAAGAATTTTGCTCAACCAAATGGCTTGACAAGCACATGCAGTTACAGCTACAAGCTCTGCTTCGATTATTGATAAAGTAACAATCGGTTGCTTCTTTGAACTCCATGAAACAGCTGCTGAACCCATCATGAATACATAGCCAGACGTACTCTTTCTATCGTCAAGATCACCTGCATAGTCACTGTCAGTAAAACCAAACAAATTTGACTTTTCACCCTTCTTATAGAACAACCCATATTCAATGGTTCCTTGCAAGTATTGAAAAATCCTCTTAGCAGCTAAAAGATGCACCTCCTTTGGGCATTCAATGTATCTACTAATGAGACTTACAACATGCATAATTTCAGGCCTTGTGGCAGTCAAATACATCAAGCTTCCCACAATTTGCTTGTAAAGGGTGTTGTCAACCTTCTTTCCTTTAGGATCTTTGATTAGCTTCAAACCCACTTCAGATGGCGTGCTAACAGAATTGCAGTTCTTCATTTGAAACCTATCTAGAATTTATTGCATATGCTTCTTTTGAGAAATAAAAATACCAGTAGCTATTTGCTCCACTTCAATACCAAGAAAATAAATCATCATTCCAAGATCAGACATATCAAACTCTATCATCATAGATTTCTTGAAGTCATCAAACATAGCACTATCATTTCCAGTAAAGATAAGATCATCTACATATAAGCACACAATAATCATCTTTCCTCCATCTCCAATTTTAATATAAAGTGTATGTTCATATGGACACTTCTTAAAACCTTTCTTCAGAAAATAGGCATCAATACGACTATACCAAGCCCATGGAGCTTGTTTTAGTCCATATAGAGCCTTTTTTAGTTTATACACTTTATGCTCACTACCAATCTTAATATAACCAGGAGGTTGATCGATAAATACCTGTTTTTCTAAATCACTATGTAAGAATGCCGATTTAACATCCAACTGAAAAATAGGTCACGAGTTTTAGGCTGCCAATGCAATCACCATTCTAATCGTATCATGCCTTGCAACAGGAGCAAAAACCTCTTTGTAATCCACACCAAACTCTTACTTGTACCCTTTAGCTACTAGACGTGCCTTGTACTTATCAACTTCACCATTTTCCTTCAATTTTGTCTTGTAAACCCATTTGACACCAATGGTTTTCTGCCCTTTCGGAAAATCTGTCAACTCCCAAGTGTGATTCCTTTCTATGGCTGCAATTTCATCATCCATGGCCTTGTGCCATTTTGATTCTTTCACAGCAACTTCAAATGTTGTGGGATCATAGTATGAAAAAAGGGCATAATATGCAAGAGAGTTTTCAGACATGTCAATACCAGTTACCTCATAGTCTTGCATCCAAGTAGGTCTCTTTCTAACACGTTGGGGATATGAACTTGCTGTTGCATCAATAAGTTCTTCAGATTCTGCTGTTGTTGGTGAAGTTTCAGCAGCCGTAGAAGCTCCATTGGATGGATTCTCGGGTACAAACACTACTGGAATTTGTTGTTGTAAGGATTGCTGCCTTTCTCCTTCATTTTCACCATCGAAATCTGTTGGAACTTGCTGTCCAACAATACTGCAACTCCATGGCCAAGTATTTTTTCCTCAAAAATGACATCACGACTAATTATAATTTTTTTGGTGACAGGGTTATATTTTTTATAAGCTTTCGAATGATCACTAACACCAAGAAAAATACATTTTTCTCCTTTGTTATCAAGCTTTCTCCT
Source organism: Bretschneidera sinensis (assembly GCA_023935145.1). Classification (NCBI taxonomy): domain Eukaryota; kingdom Viridiplantae; phylum Streptophyta; class Magnoliopsida; order Brassicales; family Akaniaceae; genus Bretschneidera; species Bretschneidera sinensis. The sequence goes on from CM043701.1 coordinate 13,813,433, forward strand.
CTTCATATATGGGATGTGGGCATAAGCAATACACCCAAAAATTCTGAAATGATCCATAGTCGGTCTACGTCCGCTTCAAGCTTCTTCTGGTGTCATATCTTGAACAGCAAGAGTAGGGCTTCTATTCAATATATGGGCACTCCAATTGACTGCTTCAGGCCAAAAACTTCTTGGGATACCACTCCTTGTCAAAAGACTTCTCACCATATTCATAACTGTGCGATTTTTCCTCTCGCAAACACCATTATGTTGTGGTGTGTAGGCTGCAGTCAGCTGCCTTCTTATTTCTTGCTTATCATAGAAATCACAAAATTCTTCTGAGTTATACTCTCCACCACGATCGGTGCGCAACACTTTTATTGGAGAACCTGCTTCCTTCTCAACCAATGCTTTGAAACTTTTAAAAGCTGTGAGAGCTTCAGATTTTTCATGCAAAAAATAAACCCAAATTTTACGACTAAAATCATCAATGAATGATATAAAATATCGTTTACCTCCATTTGACATTGGAGTGATCGGCCCACATAAGTCAGAATGCACTAGTTCCAGCACCTTTTTGGCTCTCTGAGATTTTCCTTTCAGAAATTGACAGCGAGGTTGTTTGCTAACAACACACTCTTCACAAACTTGAGGAGGTGTGACAAATTGTGGTAGCCCCTCGACCATATTCTTTTGTTGCAAAGTTTTTAACCCACCAAAATTCAGATGTCCATAGTGAAAATACCACAGCCACGCCTCTTCATTTAGTCTTGCAGAAAAGCACGTATGAGAAGTGTTATTGAGATGCAGCGGAAACATTCGATTTTCAGTTATATTGACCTGAGCAATTAAACCCAGTTTTTCATCTAATATTTTGTAGACTCCTCATTTGATAGAGACTTCATACCCCTTTTCTTGCAGCTGGCCAACACTAAGTAACTTCGTTTTCAAATTTGGAACAAATAATACATCAGCAATATTCTGAAGGGTATTTCCCTTAGTTCGGATTGTTACCTTTCCTCCCCATTACAGAGACTTTAGAATTATCTCCAAACTTCACACTATCACGAAAAGACTCATCCAACTCCGAGAATGCAGATTTGTCACCACACATGTGATTGCTGCAACCTGTGTCTAAATACCACATATTTTGATTGGCTTCTTCCTCTTCTTCCTTTTCTATATAGTGAGCTTTTTCACTACGTCCTCTTGACATATTTGTACGACATTCTGATCGATAATGGTCGTATCTATGACATCTGAAGCACTCAACATTAGACTTGTCTGCTGACATGGGCCTGTAAGTAGTTGAGTGGTGGCCTCCTCTTCCTCTTCCTCTTCCTCTTCCTTGAAAGTGATTATCTTGGTGTTGAATGTTTTGCTGGGTGCCACGGTCATTATATGGCCTACTTCCATCTCTATTGCCTCATCCTCCTCTTCCACTACCTCCATCTCTGTTGCCTCAACCTCCTCTTCCTCTACCTCGGTCGGTTGATTGATTAGAATTGCTGTCAGTTGAAGCCTTCAAAGCTTGCTCCTCTTTGTCTTGCTGGATCAAATTTTGCTCATGAACCAGTAATGAACCTTGAATTTCATCAATTGAAAGCTGATCAAGGTCCTTTGACTCTTCAATTGAACACACTACGTAGTTGAACTTTGGTGTCATCGATCGAAGGATTTTCTCGATTACTGTTACATCATCAATCTTCTTGCCATGGAGCCGCATCTTGTTGATAATCGCCATAGTCCTTGAGAAGAACTCAGAAATGGACTCTCCCGATTTCATACGGAGTATTTCAAACTTTGTACGGTGTGCTTGGAGCTGCTGCCTTTTTGCTCTTGTTGAGCCTTGGACTTTCCTTTTCATAGAATCCCAAATCTGCTTGGAAGTTTCTTTACTGAGAATAGTTTCCAAGATAGATCGATCAATGGCCTGGAACAAATAATTCTTTGCCTTCAAATCCTTTAACCTCAATCCGTCCAACTCTATTTTTTGCGCCTCTGTAATTGCCACACCAGCTGCTGGTTCTGTTACACCAGACTCAACGACATTCCAGTATTCTTTAGACTTCAAGAAATTTTCCATCAACATGCTCCAATGGTCATAGTGACCATCAAATCTTGGAATGGCTGGCTGCACAAAGTTGTCAGAAGCCATCTGCTCACGGCTGCTCTTGCAAGAAAAACAGATGGGTAATAAGAAAATAAAGTTATTGCCCGATGGACTCACGTTACTCACTTTCTCTCTTTGACTGTTTGACTGTCACCTACTCTCTCAAACTGGCTCTGATACCACTGATAAAAAATAAACTTATATATGTAAGTAGAGGAAATAACTATTAAATAAAAGAGGAAATTCTGGATTAACTTGACACTTCATTTATAAATTAAGCAGCCTATATATAGGCATTACAACTCAACGTTCTACCACCAAACTAGGCACTCATCTGAACATGCAAAACAGAAAATAAAGACACGTACACTCCTATAGACCAGGTAAAACTAAGCTAATGACCATAACAAATCTTGACACGTACAAAAATCCACTAACAAAATCCTATAGACCCGGTTAATAACAATAAACCACATCTTGCAACAATAAAGGAAATTGAAGAAACAATTCCTAAAGACTAGGACAAGAATAACAGACCCACGTGATGACATTTTTCAACATTCTCTCTACTTGTCAAGTAAATGGGTTAAAACGATTGCACTTCAGAGAAACTAGCATTACCGTCACAGCTGCCTCTCTCTCTCTCTTTCTCTCTCTTTAGTGTATCTTATCTTGTTTTCTCTCTACTTGTCAAGTAGATGGGTTAAAGCGATTGCACTTCCCTGTCTCTTGGTTTACTGAGTAGACGAAGCCGGTCATCCTGACGTGGCTGCATGAGGAGCGCAAGTTTGTTTCAAAAATAGACCAGTTGAAAATTTTATCGTTAATTTTGAAGAATTTCATTGATAACGTTAATATAGTTGTGAGATCCAAACATTAATAGTACTAATAAAATTTCTAAAATTACCAATGAAATTTTCAATTGATCTAAACCCGAGCCAACCAAGAATTTCTCAGTTTGATTCCTCTAAGTTAGCTGCATTGGTTTTTTACTCTCTTTTTTTCCCCCTCTAAGCTGTCCTTGGTAAGTAGTTATACAGCTTGAAACTCTCTTTTATGATAAATTCTTGTCAAAAACAGGTTTATGAAACAATCATAATATAAGAGTTTATCTCATCATAAAATGACATAAAAAGAGAGAAAAAATATTTTATTTTTATTTAAAGGTTGATAAATTTTTGTTCCATGTATCTTTCATGGACATGTGCAATGCAAATTCTTTTCCTATTTTCCATGGGTTTGGCAACGAGGATAGCTATATCAACCACTCAATCGAGCTATTATTTTGGATTACCTCTCCCATTATCACTTGTTAGCATAATCATTAACAAAGTAATTGAGACGAAGGGTATTTAAGAGTGGAGAGGTGAAAATGTACCATCCATTTGTTTGAGCGTGTTTTTACTAAGGAGTATAAGGGCATTGAGGGGATTTAATAACCCTCAATTTTGAGTTATAAAAGGAAAGGAATAAGAGTTAATATTGTATATTATATAATTTTAATTTTATTATTTTTTAGTGGTTTAATTTTTTTTAAAATGTGTATTTGTAATATTATAATAATAATTTACCAATTCTCTTTCATTTTCCCTCCTAACCAAATAAGGAAAGGTATCTTACCCTCCTTTATCCTCCCATTAATTTTTTTAACATTCAACCAAGAGAAAGATAATCACCATACCTTCCCTTCTTCTCCAGTCGCACCTCATATTTCCTTCCTTTATTGTTTATTTGGGAGTTGGAAGGAGAAAGTAGAGTAATTAAAGGGAGGAGAAGGAGGAGGATGGTTATCTTACATTTGTTTGGATGTTAGAAAAAGATCATGGAAGTGTAAGGGTAAGGGGAGGGTAAGTTGTTTGGTTAGGAGGGAAAGGGGAGGGGAATTGATAATTTATTTATTATCATATTACAAATATACCTTATAAATTTCAAACCTTAGAAAGAAAATAAAATCGAAACTACACAATCCATATTTATGAACACCCATCCCCTCTCTCCTCCCTTATCCCTCAAATTGGAGTTTTTAAAGGGGATTGAGGCGTATTAGATCCCCTCTTTTCTTTTACTGAACTCTTTGGGCATTTAAATAATAAATAAAATAATTAAATGATATCAATTTGATATTAGGAGAATTCACTCTCCTATGATATTCGGACACATAGACAGAGAAGAACTCCAGAATCAAATAACTAGATGATGACACCTGATAGAGGGCATAAGAATAATTTTACGACAAAGTCGTTATGACTAGTGATCTTCTCATGCATCAAGGCACAATAACCAACATGTGATATTCCAAGATTCACGTCGTCTCTTAAGAAAATGATAGCAAATAACCAATTGATTTCTTGACACTATATGTATATATATAGGGCCCTCAAGGTATGTGAATGATCATTCACTTATCATTCATTAAACACTAGTACTGCTCTCTCTCTCCTCTAGTAAATTCAAAAAGATTAATTGAAATATCAGAGAGTTTCTGAAGGCACCACCCTTCTCTCTCTGGTAGCTTTTTAGATTACCTTTTCCCATTTGTTGTATGCAGATCCGGCATCCCGACTTTCCTCGACAACAGAATTTTGACATCAATACAATTAAATAAAGATATAATATTAAAAATAAAAATTGAATATTATTATGGTAATATAATACTTTGACTACATAATAAACTATTCCTATAAAATAGCCATTATAATAACAAAACGAGAGATAATTTTTTATTCAATTTAAAATATAGATAAAATTATTTTTTTAATATTATTGAAAATCAGTCAATATATTCTTAAAAAAAGAATATCAATCAATAGAATGTGTTTTATGAATTAAGAAAATGTTTGTTGAAATTTCTTTTAGAAAGGTTACGTGTTGTTCTTGTTTTTCAGTGAGCGTCTTACCGTATTTCTTCATGAAAAACGGCATGAAGTCGGTTCCTCTAAAATCTAAACGGCACGTCAATTAACGCTTTATCTCTCACCGGTTCATTTGTGACTTGTAAAGTAATACAGCGGAGTCCACCATGGATTTTACCAATTACGCTCTCCGGAGTCCAGAGTCCAGATCCCCCAGACAAAACATTTATTATTTTCTTCACGTTCGTCTCGTTAAGTTTTCCGGGAAAGTACAGAAAAGAACGTGTGCACGATCCCCGAGAACAAATCCAACTATATCACTAACATATACTTCATTTCCTTTCTTAAAAATTTTTAACGTTTCTTTTTCTTCTCTTGTTCTTCCGTTTTTAGAAGCTGAGCCAGTGCAGTGGATCAGCTAATCAAATGTTATTTGTGTGAAAGGAGAATCTACTTTCAGGTAATCACATTAATTACAATTGTTTGATTAGTTTATGATTGTATTCTCTGTATGTTGTATTGTTGCTTAGAGAAATTTATAAAAACAAAGGAAACGTAAACCTTGGGTATTTTATATTGTAATAACTGGAGATCGAAATAGTAGTCATCAGATTCAATTTCTTTTATCTTTTTTCATTTCGGGGTTTCCTGTGCTTTTTCTGTGACAACTGTACTGGGTTTAGCTTGCTTGTTTTGGGCAGTTGTGATTTGATCTATCAGTTTATCTCTTATTGCTTGAATACTAATTGTCTTTTTGTTTACTTTTGTCCTGGTTTCTTAATTTTTGATTCGGATGAAGATATCTGAGGAATTGAAGTGCTGAAAACTTTTGTGGTGAATTTAGTTCCATTTGTTAGACTGTGGTTCGTTTGATAAGAAAAATGATGCCGTCCAAAATTGAGCACGATAACAATGGTAGTTATGGAGATTCCAATAATGGTCATCTGTTACGGGACATTGAGGCCATAAGCAAAGCCCTTTACATGGAAAAACCACCACCAAATTCCTTGATTTCCACATCGGATGTCCGATCCAAATCTGCTGGAAAAACCCGCCTCTTGGAATCAAAATCAAACCCAAATCTGCATAAGGACAATAAATCATCTTCAATGTGGAATTGGAAGAAGCCCTTGAAAGCTTTAGCCCATATTAGGCAGCACCGATTTAATATTTGTTTCTTTCTCCATGCACATTCGATCGAAGGGTTGCCCAAAAATTTCGATGACATTAGTTTATGTGTGCATTGGAAGAGGAAGGATGAGGTGTTGTGTACTGAGCCATCAAGGGTTTTGGATGGAATTGCTGAATTTGAGGAGACTTTGATGCATAAATGTTCTGTTTATGGTACTAGAAGTGGGCCCCTTAATTTGGCAAAGTATGAAGTGAAGATTTTCCTGATATGTGCTTCTGTAGTTGGGGTTCCAGGTCTCGATATAGGGAAGCATTGGGTTGATCTCACTAAGCTGTTACCACTTACTTTAGAGGAATTAGAGGGGGAGAAAAGCTCCGGAAAGTGGATGACAAGCTTCAAGCTCTCAGGCAGGGCAAATGGTGCCACTCTAAATGTTAGTTTTGCTTTCTCAGTAATTAGGGATAATTTAGTTGAATCTTGTGGTAATATTAATGCATCTGATCTTATAAGCCTAACTCAGCATGGGCCAAGTACTGGGGAACAAGGTGCAGGTTTTCATTCAAGTGATGGCAGTGGGATGCTTCGGCGCATAGGGAGTGTTCCAAGTAATTTAAACCACAAGTCTTCCCTACCTGTCTTGCCGAATCTGGGTTTGGAGCTCTCGAAGTCAATCAATTTACTGTATCAGAAACTTAATGAAGGAAACTCACATCGCTCAGCAGGGTTAGATATATTTTATGAACGTTTGGAGCCGCTGAAACCTAAGCCTGAACTAGGTTTCGAGTCTGCTAGTGCTAGAAGTGCAAATGAATGTGACAATATCGAGTATCTTGTTATTGAAAAGGGGATAGAAATGTGTAAGCAGGATCAATTTAAATTGGAAGAAACAGCTGTTCAGACTGTCGATGGCTCTGCAGTTGAAATTATTGATGTTGATGAGATGTTTAAAGATGAAGACACAGCCCTTGATGAGGAGACCAAATATACTTTGAAGGTCAACCTACTTGGTAGTTCCAGTGATGGGGTTGTGATAGATGACTGCAAACATGAAGAGAGTTGTGTATCTTCCAAACAATCAACCATGATGGAATCAGCTTTTAGTGGCCAATTGATTTCAGAATCATTAGAGTTGGAATCTCTGTTGGCCATGGATGACTTTCTTGAGAAAGAAAATTACGTGGAGGTTAAATCCAATTACAAAGCTAGTAAAGTGTCAAGCAAGTCGCTAAGCTTGGATGACATTACTGAATCTGTGGCTAGTGATTTTTTAAATATGCTGGGAATTGATCATGATCCATTTTCCTTGGCATCTGATAGTGCTCCAGAGTCTCCTAGAGAGCGTCTATTGAGAGAGTTTGAGAAAGAGGCCCTGGCCTCTAGTAACTTCATTCTAGATTTTGATGGAAGGGGAGAACAGGTGGAATTTGGTACTGCTGCTCTTACTGGGTCTGGTTGTGGGGAGCATTATGACGATTTTGATTTCTCTTCTAGTAACTTCATTCTAGATTTTGATGGAAGGGGAGAACAGGTGAAATTTAGTACTGCCGCTCTTACTGGGTCTGGTTGTGGGGAGCATTATGACGATTTTGATTTCTCTTCCATAATTCGGGCTGCTGAGGATGAGCAGGAAAGCGAAAGCCAGTTGCTAAGAAATAGAAGAAAGGCCAAATTGCTTGAAGACTTGGAGACTGAATCTTTGATGCGAAAGTGGGGCCTAAATGAGAAAAATTTTCAGAATTCTCCACGTTCTCGCTCTAATGGATTTGGAAGTCCAATTGAGCTCCCCCCTGAAGAGCCAGTTGAATTACCTCCACTTGGGGATGGCTTTGGGCCTTTTGTTCAAATAAAAGGTGGAGGTTATCTGCGGTCTATGAATCCTTCACTTTTTAGACATTCAAAGAACGTTGGGCACTTGATCATGCAAGTTTCTACTCCGGTTGTGCTACCTGCAGAAATGGGCTCTGATATTACCGAGATATTACAGAGTTTGGCATTGGTTGGAATTCAGGAGCTGTCCTTGCAGGTAAATGCATTAATGCCTTTGGAGGATATTACTGGGAAGACAATGCAACAAGTAGTAGAGGACTCTTTACCCAGAAATCTGGTGCATGAGAGGTTTGTGGCCCTTCTAATTCTACTGATTTCTGAAATATTATTTTCTTCTTCTTCTTCTTTTTCTTCTTTTTTTAAAGTTACTTTTTCACAGGTATTTCTTTTCCCATTTGTTTGTTCTCTATATTTTTTCTCTTGATTATTTGGTATGTATGATTGACTCACATTTCATTTTTCTGGCAGGAAGGCTGTCTTGGAGCATGAATCGTTTTTCTGGCATGATCCATTTGGTTCAAGAAGGGAAGCACAAGGGTTTCGATTTGGCTGGAACTGTAATAACCTGAGCTCAGGTTCAATAGGTGGTGATATGGTCTCAGGCTATGTATCTCTTGAAGATTTTGCTCCTTTGGCTATGGATAGGATTGAAGCCCTCTTGATAGAAGGGTTGAGAATTCAATGTGGCATATCTGATGAGGAGGCACCATCAAGCATTAGTCCTGAGTCTATTGATAATGCCGATAGATTTGTTGGATTAATGGGTCTTTCAATAACGTTGGATGAGTGGTTAAGGCTGGATTCTGGAGTTATTGGTGATGAGGATCAGATTAATGAGCACACATTAAAGATCCTTGCAGCCCATCATTCTAAATGCATAGATTTGGTTAGTGAAATGTTGACAAGTCATGTTAACTGTGGTAAGGTTTCCAGTAGAAACAAGGGTTTGTTGGGGGGAAACCTAACAGTTGCTCTCATGGTGTTGCTCAGAGATCCCCTTAGAAACTATGAACCAGTTGGGGCCTCAATGCTTGCTCTGATTCAAGTGGAGAGGAGTTTTCTCCCTCTGGAGCCAAAAACGTGTAGCATGGTGTTAGAAAGAGAGGAGGAAGAGGACTATGAACCGATAACAGAGGAGTTAAGGTACATGAGAAAAGAGGAGGAGAAAACAGAAGTAGCAGGTACTCCGTGGTTTAGAGTCACTGAGGTCCATCTTGCAGGGTTGAATACTGGGCATGGCAGGATGCAGCCTTGGGGTACCAAAACACAGCAACAGTCTGGGATCCGTTGGTTGCTTGCTAGCGGCATGGGTAAGGCCAATAAGCATCCATTTTCCAGTTCAAAGGCCATCATAAGATCATTCCCACAAGCAACCCGAAAGGAGCAGACTGAGGATATCTTTTGGAGCATAACTTCTAATGATCTCAACCCAGGAACTAATTGGAAAGAGCTGGCAGCTGAGGTTCAACACGTTCGAAACCCTAATGTTATCTTTCGAAATGAAAGTGCATGCTAATCTTAGCTAATCTGACTAGAGCACTTCCTTGGTATTGGCTTTTATTTGTAAAGTGAAAGGTGATAAGAGTCTAGGAACCTTGCTGCTTGTATTAGGTTACTGAAAATTTGATTTTGCAAGATTGTACAGCCTTCTATGGATTTTACAAAGAAATGGAGCTTGTAATTGTATTTTCACTTCAGATGCAATAAGTTGATGTGGAATTAGGTTACTGTCTTCTAGGAACCTTGCTGCTTGTATTAGGTTACTGAAAATTTGCATTGCAAGTTTGTACAGCCTTCTGTGGATTTTACAAAGAGATGGAGCTTGTAATTGTTTTACTTCAGATGCAAAAAGTTGATGTGGAATTAACGTAAAATTATAGCTAATTGGTCTACTTTATATTTTGATGAATTAGCTGTGCTCGATGCTTGCTCTTTTCCTTGACTGATTTCTTGCATTTACCATGATTGTACTATTTTAGTTGACATTGGATATATGCTTTACCATAAAGAAAAGTGGGCTTTTGCGTTCCAATGTAGCATCTAATGTCTTGGTCCTTTTGTTTTATAATGCAAAACAATAGAACAAGTGATTCTGCCTGTCTCCTAAGCCTCCCCTTCTGGTTTCATGTCATCTGAATTTCTTTAGCATCAAACAGTTTCTTTACATGGAAGCCTTTGATCCTTATTCTTTCCACCATAGCTTCAGCGTTGCGGAGTTTTCGATGATCATGCAACACAAGGCCATTTCATGCTGGCAAATAAATACCTTCTCTACATTCGGTAGGGCCTAGACTACCGAGTTTTATGATGCTACTACATGTTTCCTGGTCCTTAACTTCCTTTTCTGATTTGGGGCAAAAACCACTAGGTTAATTGCCCCTAATTGTTGGAACCATCTGCTGTTGCCTTGTACTACAGCAAGGGAAAGTTCTTATTTTGGCTAACATTCATGCCGGGTGGGTATAGCCTACGCTCACAGCTGAGAGATTTTGCAGTTCTGCTGGGAAAATGGTCTTTGCTGGCGGTTTTCCTTTTCACCAATGTGGCTGCACCTGCCGGCAGCAGGTATTTTAAAGAATATATATACCATATTATCTATGTTTGTGCTAGTAGAGATTTTGAATTTTAAGTGTAGTCTCTTAAACTGTAGTATTGAAGAGGCAGCGCATTGTCATCAACAACTTCTTGGTTGTGTGATTCACTCTTGATGATTCCTCTTATATTGTATGCATTAGCATTCACAAATTCTTGGTCCGTATCTTAAACCAGATCATTACTATAATTTAAACAGATCAAATATTGGAGTGATAGTCTGTAATCTTGATTGGCATAACTCTCCAATATTTGAATCTTTAGTTCTTATCTATCATACATTAAGTAAACATCATGGTACAAAACTATTGATCATACTGCCAATGTTGCTTCTGTTTGCAGGTATTGATGTGCAAAATTATATAACCCCAAGAAAAAACATTGATACTAGGAGTAGAAAGGACTTTGATGGTTGTGAAAACCCTCATAGGTTGTTATTACATAACTTGGATCCTCTCTATCTCTTTCAACTCTTTTCTTCACAGGGCATCCTTCAGCTGAACATCTGTAATAATTCCTGTTCATCACATAACATTGTCATTACTTAATGATCAATTCCCAAATTATAATTTACTAGTTCTTGCAATTTATAAGTTTTTGTGCTAATGATATTAAAGTGCTGGATGTCTAAATTCTAAAATACAACCAAATCATAGTTTTGGTATCGTTCGACAGAGTTTAAGAAATGGTTTTTATTTCCTATAAACAAAAGTTAGATTAAACACGTTAAAAAACGGTTTACGAAAAAAAAAATCAAAACCTGAAAAATAATTTATAAGAAACTGAATTTTTGTTAAAAAAAATTGTTCTCTTTTGTTGTACCAAACACTATTTACCTCTATTTCTGTTTTATTAAAAATTGTTTCAAAAACAGTTGGAGGCCAAGTGGTACCAATTAGTAGCAATACATTTGGTGTCCAATCACACTGAATTTTCAGGTCTTAAATGGTTATTGTCATAAGTTCTTAGAAGTTGGTTATTAGCTTGATAACACTGATTCTACAGGAAAATGTTACTAAAAAAATTAATGGAACTGAGAATCATTTGGTTTGAAATGAGAGACTGAAGTGTGGAGATCAAAACAGTAAAACATTGGGAAAAAAACTGTTTTTGATGTTATGGACCTTGATAGATATACCTTGGATTTGGGCTGTTTTTCACCATCTTCTTGCCATACTTCCTCCACTTGAATCCATCATCCAGTATTTCAACCTCTGATTTTGTCTTAAATGCAACTCTTTCTTTTACTTTCTTCTTCTCCTTGCTGCTTTCACTCTCTTCTTTTAACACAAAAACCAAACAGAAAGAGATTAATATTAACATGATTAAATCTGAATAAACTTACCAATAACAAAAGAATAAACTTAGCTAGCTTACTAGGACTAGGTCCTTCAAGTTGGTGGCTGCTACTGCTAGCTTGTGCAGACTCACCAACTTCACATGATTGATAAACAGGATTCTGAATAGACCCAGAAACCACAGGTACTGCAGGTTCGTCTTCTAACCAGTCATCAAACGTTGGATACTCAGATAACTCAAAATCGCTGCCATGGTTATTTTCAGGTGAGTCTGTCGGTCCAAAACTGCTACTATTAAACATTTGTACTTCAAAATTCGAATTGGTTCTATCAAACTGAATGTATAAAACATACATTATATAATCTCCATCGCTAACAAGACGGCTTTGCCATGACTTTCCTGTCACATTATTGGAAACTTCAACGTTGATGCCAAGTGCCCCAGGAGGCAGATATCCATCAGGGACCTGAAAAAGGAAGTGGGGCACGTTAAGGATGACTTTGGGGTAGACTTTTGCATGTCTTGTGTGAATTTAAGAACAATAATAATTATTATGATTAATAATTAATAATCATAATAATAATTATTAATAATATTATAAGAAAAATTATTATTATTATAATACTATAAAAAATATTATTATTATCAGTATTATTATAACATTATTATAATTATGATAATACAAATATTATTATAATGATTTAAGCATGAGCTACTACTTAATTTTTAGCCTGTTAATGGGATTTGTTTTAATCCATTTTTCATGGCCACTCTACAGCAGGATTTCACTAAACAGCGAGTCATGAAGACATATGCAGACCGAGAAAGGTCAACACCATTTATCACCACGAAAAAAAACACTTATCCTGGGATCATTAAGACATACTGTCTGCATCAAGGAAAATTGGAAGCCCTAACCGCGAACTTCATTAGTAACTTCCATTTGGAAACTTTTCTATTCTCTTTGGGGTCAACTACCTTGTCGGGCCGGGTCTTCACTTGCTATCAGTTCAGCTTCAATTGTCGTAAGTCAATTTAAAATATATTTTTTATTCTTTTTCTAAGAGAAAAAAATAGAATAGTTGATTTTAATAAAGTTTAGTGAAAGCATAAAACAGGATTGGCGTTTCATGCTTTTGTTAGGCATATGTCAATATCAGTTACTTCGAAATTAAATATCATAAACAAATGTTTAAAGTTCGATACTTTTAGGTATGAATTCAAAAGTTTAATTTGTTAAAATTATATTTTCAGATCAATCCTCATTAAAAGTTCGAACTGGCTTTTGCCTATAACTGTTTTGAACACAGGATAAGATGGCTGGATTTGATTTCCTTTTTTCCTGGCATCAAATCATTACTGACAAAACTAAATTCCAAAAAGAAGCTTGATTCAAATCATGTAGAGTGAAGCATAGTTATCGGATCCAGACCGGACCGGTGACCCAGACCGTTTCGGGTGAGGGGGCACCAATGAGGTGCCTTACTTTGAACGGACTTTCTTTAAAGATTCGAGAGATAAAAGCACTGATGAGACATCTCATCTCAAACCTTGAAGTGTAACCTCATCTCCACGATTTAAAACCTTACTCCTTTAAGTCGAATCTCGCCTTTACAAAAATGAAAGACATACACCGTAGATAAAATACATCATTCAATAAAAAAACTAATATGTTACGATTTTAAAAAATAAAATAATAATTTTATACAGTTGTTTAACACGGAAAAAAAATATGATCATCAAAATAACATAACTTTTTCGTTCTCAATTAACACTAAAAAGATAATCTCACCTACCCCTCAAGCAAGGGGCCGTCACCTTTTCATAATTAAAGTAAGATTCTTGACACCAGATAAATGATTTATTATTTCAAAAATATTATTATTCGGTTTTGGTTCTCTCGAGAAAACTTTAGATTAAAGTTAAGTTCATTTTAATCCTTCAATTGTTTTTGGATGGACAAGATTTTGCTATCAGATAAAAACAATACCATATCATTTTTTTAAAAACTAATAAAATGTATTGTTGATATAACATTATTTTTATTTAGTTACGAAATTCTGTCCATCCAAAAATAATTAAAGAGTTACGAAGAACTTATCTTTAATCTAAAATTCTTTCTCAAAATTAAAATAACCAAAATCCATTATTTTTTAAACGGTTTTTTCGAAAACTTTATTTTTTTTAAGGTCGTTTGCTAAATTAAGTGTTGCAGGTTTCCCAGAAACAAAACTTCAAGCAACTTCGTTGTAAAGTCTTCTAATTTTTTCACGGTACTCTCCAAAAATACATCCGAAAGAGCACACCTTCGTTGTAAGTCATATTTATATCAGGTTATTTTTTGGAGGATCTTGTAGTGAGATACCAGTTGAAGCTAACTGACTCGAAGTGAAGGTTCTTTGCTATGTGAGTGAGAGACACCTAAAAGCATTCAAGCATTCACTAAGTCCACCTCCTGCTCCAGAACCACCACCTAAACCTCCACCGCTCCACCCCCAACTCCGCCTCCTCCCCTTAGCCCCCCTCCTGCATCGCCACCAGCACCACCACCTACTCCACCGCCTCCCCCATCTACCCCTCCTGCACCAGCACCACAAAGACCCCCACCAGCACCACCACCTCCTCAAAGTCCCCCTACTGCACCGCCCCCTTTTTTCCACCACCTCCTACAACACCCCTGCACCACCCCCTTCTCCACCACCTCCTCCAAGTCCCCCTCCTGTACCGCCCCCTTCTCCACCACCTCCTCGACCGGCATTGGGTTTTGCTACTGTGTCGTCACTGGTTTTCTCCTACTGGGTTCTGTCCGGTGCTCTCTGCAACGCTGCTGCTGCTGGTCCGCTGGCCCTCTGACCGTGCAAGGCTGTCTCGCGTGCGTTGGGTTTTTTTTTGTTACTGTACAGGTCTCAAGGAAATTCCTTTTGCCGACCATTGCTGCACAGGGCTCAAGGCAATTCTTTTTGCCATTGCTGCATAGGTCTCTTTTTATTTTTATTTTTAATTTAGTTAATTTTAATTTTTTATTTTTATTTTAATTTTTCGATTTTTAAATTTTAAATTTTATCTTTTAACTCTTAAATTTTTATTTTAAATTTATTATTATTATTATAATTATTATAATTATTATTATTTTATTTTTTGTTATTTTTATTTTTTTTTAGAGCTGCTTTTTTGCTTCTTTTGATTGGCCCATGACGGCGCCCTCTGCCCCTCTGATGGCTTTGCCGTCAGTGGGGGACGCAGTTTCTGGTAGACTGGGACGGAAGACTTTTGCTCAGGCAGTGGTTAAGACGACAGAGTCTTGTTCTTTTAAAATATCGATGCGGTTTCCAGTGAATATTAATGGAGAACTGGGGTTCATTTTCTCGGAACCAGAGATGGTAAAGGCCGCTGAAGAATTTCGATTCGCTCTGGTCATGAAGTTCGTGCGCCAACATCCGTCTATTGATAATATTAGATTGATAGTGGTGAAAACTTGGGGGCTGGTAAAGATTCCGACGATTAGTTTTATGGATGAATACCATGTGCTTATTCACATGAAAAATGAGCGTGACTTTGGGCATGGCTGGGCACGTGATGGAAGAACAATGGAAGGTAATGTTTTTCGGCTTTTCAAATGGACGAAAGAATTTGATCTGAATAAAGAATTGCCTTTGGCTCCTCAATGGATTTTTTTACCAGGTTTGCCGATGCATTTATATCGAAAAAATTGCCTGTAAATTTTAGCCACTCGTTTTGGTCGCTACCTTGGGACGGACAATGCCACACTCAATTTTACCAGAGCATCGAGGGCGAGGATTTGTGTGGAAGTGGATCTGACAATGGAGCCGGTACAGAGTTTCCTTATTGTCTTATCATCTTCAAAGTGCATTTGGCATGAGGTAAAATATGAAAAAATTGGCTTTTACTGTCAGAAATGTTTTCGTCAAGGGCACACCTCTGTGGTTTATCGGGTTGGTGCGACGAGAAAGGTTGAAGAAAAAAAGAAAGAGAAACTGATTTGGAAATCAAGAGTTGGGGAAGTGTCCATTGAAAAGGATACTACATTTGGGGAGGGGCATCAAACAGAGGGGTCTGGTAAAGTGCCTGTGTTGACAGAGGTAGGGCATGTTGATCTGGAGGTACTTCCTGTGAGTAAAGAGCCTGTGATGATTGAGGTGGGGCATGTTGCCCTTATGATAACTCCTGTGTGCGAAGAGTCTGTGATGACAGAGGTGGAGCATGTTAACCAGTGAAAAACTCCTGTGTGTAAAGAACCTGTGGTGACTAGTCAGAAGCCTATGATGATTGCAAATGAGGGGCAGGTGTTGGACGTGAACAAGGTATTGGAGGGTCAAAGGGACGTTAATCAGGGAGGGAAGGCTAATGGTGCGGTGCATGGCGAGTTAGTGTGGGACGTAACTGTGAATCAAGCCGAGGACGGTGATGAGGAAGTGGGGTGCAATGAGGACCCGGTGTTTTCTTTGGTACCTCAGGGTGAGATGGTGCCTACGGTTAATTCTAGTGTTAGATGTAGTGACGACTGAAGATTTATATCACGATGAAGAGGGTATGGCCTCTTATTCAGATAGGGAGGAGGGAGAAATTCTAGTACAGTTGGGGAAAGCGAAGGCTTATGACTCCGATATGGATCCATGAACAGCCACTAATAAATCAAAACCAGTGGATAGCAAATCAGTAAAAAAATCGCAAAGGGTGCACACCCGACCCAAAAAACTAAATTTATGACTGATACAATTTTTTTCTGGAATGTAAGGGATTTAAGCAAGTCAAGGAATAGGCTGAAGTCTCTTATCAAGAAGAAAAATGGCACGTTGGTAGCCATTTCGGAACCTTTTGCGGAAGTGGCTCGTATGTCCTTGCTTGGAAACTCTCTGAATTTCCACCATTTTTGCTCAAATGAAGTTGAGGGGGGTAAGTTATGGATTTTCTGGAAGGAATCGAATTCCTTTGAGGTGTTGGGTAGGTCATCTCAGACAGTGACAGACTGGTTTACTTTGGCCGATATAAGGGTTTTAGTTACTTTTGTCTATGCCAAGTGCACTTATGTTGATCGAAGGGAGTTATGGCGAGTCATGGAAGAGGTGCAGGTGGGAGAGCAGCCGTGGCTTGTAATGGGCGATTTTAACGTTATTCGCACGGATTCAGAATGAATTGGTGGATGCCCTCGGCCATTAATTTCTATGTCTGAGTTCAACGACTGTTTGGATCATTGTGGTCTTTTTGATTTAGCTAGTGATGGGCAAGCCATGTCATGGTGCAATGGCCATGAAGGGACTTCACGAAGTTGGGCTAAACTCGATAGAGTTGTCATAAACAATGCTTACTCTTCCAAGTTCTTATCTGCTCAGCTAGAATATTTGAGCCGAAAGACGTCCGACCATTGCCCTATGGTAGTCCATTCGGCTAGGCCCTACACCTCCTACGGTCCCGCCCAATTCCGCTTTCAAGCTATGTAGTGTTCACATGAGGGATTTTTATCTTGTGTTGAGGAAGCTTGGAATAGACAAGATTTGGTTAGGGGCCTTCGGTGCCTTGCTCTCAGAATTAAGAGGACTAAGGTGGCGTTGAGAGCTTGGAATATAAATGTCTTTGGGAGAGTGGACGTTATTTTAAAAGAGCTTGAGGAAAGAGTGACGATTTTGGAGCATCAACTTCAGTTGGCTTATTCTCTGGAAACAGAGGCTGATTTTTTGACAATCAAACTTGAGATCCAGACCTGGGAGAAAAGAGAAGCTACACGGCTGGGTCAAATGGCAAAAAAGAAGTGGCTGATGGAGGGTAACCAGAACACTCAGTTTTTTCATGCTTTGATAAATCAACGTCGGCAGCAGGGGCGCATTTCTCGTATGGTTCTAGCAGATGGGAGGGTTTTGAACACTGCTGAAGATGTTCATTCAGGAGCCACTCAGTATCTTCGGAAGGTATTAACAGCATCTTCGGAGGTGGAGCAAGCGGACTTATCGGCCCTTCTTGATAATGTTATCTCAGATAAGGAAAATATGATGCTTTGTATAGCGCCTTCTGAGGAAGAGGTGAAAAAAGCGATTTTTTCCATTCCGAGACAAAGTAGTCCAGGACCTGATGGCTTCGGTTCTGATTTCTATATTTCTTGTTGGGATATTATCAAAAATGATGTGCTGGAGGCAACACAAGAGTTTTTTAGTGGCGAGCCATTACCCAGGTTTTTCTCCTCTTCATTTATTGTTCTAATCCCGAAAGTGCAGGATCCTTCGAGTTTTGACAAGTTCTGCCCTATTAGTTTGTGTTCTGTGGCTTACAAGATTTTTTCAAAAATTCTTGTAAGTAGATTGACAAGGATTATTCATAAGCTGGTCTCCCCTGAACAAGGTGCTTTTGTGCCAGGACGAAGCATTTTTGAGAATATTTCTCTTGCTCAGGAAATGGTTCATTCTTTGAATAAGAAAACATTAGGTGGCAATGTGATGGTGAAAATTGATATGGTGAAGGCTTATGATCGAGTTGATTGGAATTTCTTATTGGAGGTTTTGAAGGCTTTTGGGTTCTCTAATAATTTTTGCTGCCTTGTGGGGGAGTGTATTAAGTCCTTGTGGTTTTTTGTGATGATGAATGAGACTTTCAAAGGGTATTTTCACCCTTTGCGGGGTTTATGGCAAGGGGACCCTCTATCCCCTTATCTTTTTATTGTAATGGAGGAAGTGTTGACGCGGTTACTTAAGAAAAATTTTGAGGCAGGGCGAATTGGAAGTTTCTCTCATCCAGCTGGGGCTCCCTTGATCTCCCATTTACTATATGCAGATGATCTTCTAATATTTGCGAATGGTGGGAAAAGATCAATAAAAAGACTTGTTGAGACTCTTGCTTTGTATGAAAGGTGGTCGGGACAATTGATTAGTAAGGAAAAGTCGGCAATATTCCCTTCAAAACTCATTATGTCTTCTCGAAAACGTGCTTTGTTGAGGTTAACGGGTTTCAAGGAAGGAAATTTCCCGGTTACTTACTTGGGTGCGCCCCTTGTTTCGGGTAGATTGACGACTCGTATAATTGAGCCATTAGTAGAAAGAGTAAGAAAGAAGGTGGCAGGATGGAAATTTAAATCGCTTTCTCAAGGGGGGCGGTTGATTTTATTGCGCCATGTTTTGTCGAGTATGCCCATACATCTTATGTCGGTGATTAGTCTCCCGGGGGTTACTATCTCTTGCAGAAATTCTATGTTGGCTAATTTTTTCTGGAGGGAGGTAGATGGAAAAAGGAAGGTTCATTGGCGATCCTGGTCGAAACTGAATAAGCCAACGATGGAGGGTGGTATGGGTTTGCGAGATTTTAAAGAGGTGCAACGATCTTTGCACATGAAGTTTGCATATCGCCTACTGTCGACTAAGAATTTGTGGTCTGATTTTTTCCGAGCGAAATATTTCAAAGAGGGTCATATAGCTGCTGGGAGATCTACAGGCTCTCGTTTTTAGAGGTCTATTGTTTCAATCTTACCTGAGGTCATTGAGAACACTAAAGTGTTGGTGCGATGAGGCAATGCTTCTTTCTGGTATGATGGGTGGCTTGCTTCGGGTCCTCTTTTTGTGAAGGTGGAGGATATTGCCAACGCTCAGCTTCAAATTAAGGACTGTTGGGCAGACCAGTCTTGGGATGTTGGCCTTTTGACGGATCTGGTTGGTGCAGAGGCTACTTTGGAAATCTTACAGAATGTGTGTACTAGTAAAGTTGGCCCGGATGTCTTTGTCTGGACCCCTTCACGTGATGGCAAGTTCTCGACAGCAAGTGCATGGGAGGTGGGTAGATCCAGAGGTGACCTTCTGCAGTGGAAGGACTAGTTTTGGCACCGTTTGATACCTAAATGAATGTCCATCTGCCTTTGGAAAGCATGGTTTAACTCTATTGCAGTAGATGAAAGGGTGCAAATGAGGGGTGTTTCTTTAGCTTCGGGGTGCAATTGCTGTACTCAGAGAGTTACGGAAACGTTGGATCATGTTCTATGCTCGGGTGGTTTTGCTACTAAGGTTTGGGATCGAGCTAGTGTTGCTTTGGGAGCCCCGTGTACCCGTCATACTGCATGGAAGGCGAGGGTATCGGCATGGTTTCAATGTGCAAAAAAGTCATCCATAACAGGAATCTTAACGGGTTTCTTACCGTGTCTAATTTCTTGGTGCCTTTGGAAGAGAAGATGCAAGGCACGAATGGAGGGGGTGCAAGATAGTGTCGACCAAGTGTGGTGGTCTGTGAAATACTGGACTCGTTTGTTAGCTGGAGAGATTAATTCATCTCACCCTCTATCTTCGAATGATTTGCAGATCTTGTCTGAGCTCCAAGTTGAATGTCCGAGAAATAGGGTGAGACGGCAGAAATTCGTAGCCTGGACGAAACCTCCTGTGGGTTGGGTTAAGCTGAACTGCGATGGGAGCTGTCATGGTAATCCAGGGACTTCGGGGGGTTGGGGGGGTGGTAAGAGATGCGGCTGGCAATGTGAAAGGGGCTTTTTCTACCCATTTTGGTGTCGGCACTAACAATGGAGCTGAACTAAGAGCTATCTTATAAGGGATTATTTTTTGTATGAGGTTAAATTGTTTTAATGTGATTATTGAAAGTGATTCTAGTCTTGTAGTGGATTGGCTTACGAAAGGGAGATGCTTTTTGTGGTACCTATGGGATTTTTGGGAAGATTTAATGGTGGCTCTTGAAGGGATAACGTTTAGAAGGGTCTACCAATATCGCGAAGGAAACTAAGAAGCGGATTTTCTAGCACGACAAGGTGAGATGAGAAGGAATGTTAGTTATGAAGGCCCTCATGATCTACCACGGCTATTGAAAGGCATTACCAGACTTGATAAAGTTGGGCTCCCAACCTCTAAGGAGTTAATTTTCCGGAGTGGGATCAATCTGTTTTATTTGGAAAAATGTATTTAAGCAGATCAATTGTCAACGCATGTTAGATTGTAACGCATGTTTTATTTGGTTTTTGGGTTTTTTTGTTTGAGTTTTTGTCTAGTTATGTTGTTGCTTTGATTTTCGGGTGTATAAGGTTTTCCTCCGTCATAAGTGAGGCCACTATTTAATAAAGTACTAGAAGTACCGTCATCTTTATTTAAAAAAAATAAAAAAAGTCATATTTATATCTTTTGTACACGTGGGATTTAATCATCTCTCCATTTTTCAACCCACTATAAAACAGTGTTGGCATAGCTTAGTCAAACGGCACGTTTTTGACAACCGAAGGAGTTGGGGGAGCGAGTGAACGGTGCGTTTTAATTTGTTGCAAACATAGGGATGGATTCAGGTTCCAGAGTCCATACTTCCAGTGTGGTGTGCGTCTCTCTCTCAGTTCTGACTCGTAAACCATGGTTCGTACCAAGACAAGCGCGCCATCTGGAGGCGCGGAGAAATTGAAGAATCAGCGGTTGAGCGGCGCCGAGCGGTCGGCTTACTTCGCTAGGAGGGAGGCGGCGAAGGTGTTGCGGTGCATTCTCCAAGGAGACGCCCGGCGCCGAGCCGTTGGCTCTATCAAATCACTCGTCTACAGCTCATTTGTTAGGAACAAAAGGGCCACTTATGCTCTTGTCTGCCCAAACTCTCAAGCGTAAGATAGCGATTTTCATTTCTTCACTGTTGGTGCTTATCTGATTGCGCGGAAAAAGAAAAGGAATTTTAAGCCTTTCGAATTTAGCTTTGAAGTTTGTCAATTGTCATATGATCCATTTTCATTCTTTCAAGTATGAGGCTCTCAAAATTGATGCATTCATAGCTTTTGTGTGAGAAAAATCTTAAGTTCTGTGACGTTATGCAAATCTTTTTTGATTGCTATTATTACCTGACTGAAATTTTTCTTTTTAAATTGGTTGTGTTTTTGATAAGTTCTGTTATTTGTACCACCTGAACTTTACATGAGTTTTTGGAGAAGAACTCAATGCGATTCAGCGATAAAAAAATCTTTTTTTTTTTTTTTTTTCACTTGTTTTCAGATCTTTCTATTATTAAGGATGTCTTGGAGACTACCAACATACTAAATAGCAAATGGAAGGTATGTTAGATCTAACTTTGTTAATTTTTTCTGGCCAATGCAAATTTTAATACATGACTAGCATCATATTGCTAGAAATGCTAACTTTTCCCCATTTGAATTGATTACATAATGCTGAACTGCTGTTGTTGTTGCTGATACAGAAGTAAGAGGCATTGGTTTACATAATTTGTTACCACATTCTTTTTGGCCAGGTAATATCTTTGTACCTCCAGAAGCCTGAGATTTACAAAGTTTACATTGTCTCTTACTCTTTCAAGGGAAAGTAGACCCATAACTTTACACTTGGTGGCCAACGAGCCAATTTTATCTTTAATGTGAACAAACTGCTCTGTGCTCTAGTGATCAGTGAGATGCCTAGGGAGAGATAAAAGGAGTTTTCCTATGATAATACACTAGTGTGCTCACTGCTCAGTCTTGCAGGACTCTCTGCCTCATAAACAGCTTTATGTCTTATATGTTATGCAAACATTAAACAATTCAATCATGTGATATAACTTAGGATGCTATGAAATTCAAAGTATAATATAGTTGGCTGATGCAATTTCTTTACACCATTAGTTTGTTTTTGCTGAAGTACTAGTTTGGCAGTAAGTTTGCCAGGAGGTGTTTTGTGCTATTCTAATTGCTGAACAGTGGTTGCATTGGTTTTTTTAATTAATTAATAGAGAAATTTTTTGAAGAGCCTATTTTGTAGTTGTGTCTATCCTCATCACATGATGCATCAGGTGATTGTTGGTTGCAAAAGAATGATTTTTTCTTCTGTCACGTGTAATTCAATGTATTAAACTATTAATCTTTTGTATGAATTTTAATTTCTAGGAGATTTCATCATTCAGTGATGCAGAGAAGTTTCTCATGGTCTGTAATGATGTTCTACAATTGGCTCTAGCGCGGCTTTTAGTGAGAAAAAAAGTGAAGTGCATTGAAGACTTGATGAATCTTTCTCAAACTCCTGGTGTGCTATGCTCTGTTTTTTAGTTCAGATTGTGGATGTTTTTGCCTAGACATGGTTGGTTGCTAGTGGTAGAGCTAGTTTACTGGAAGGTTTTTTTTTTGATAAATTGACTGGAAGTATCATAAGCAGAAGTTTACTTGGCGATGCAGTCAGTATCATGTTCCTTTGGATTGAATACCACTCATGAAATGGGAAAAAGGAACTTATTTTGTGATAAAAAAAAATTAGCACTCCGGAAATGGGAAAAGGAAATTTAGTTTGATCTTGACCTATGGAAATTCTTAAGAGCACCAGCCTAATAAGATATCGTAGTTTCCTTGTTATTTTTACATGAAACCCCAAAATGGTCGATCTGCAGAAAAAAATTTAGGGTACCACCAATCATCTTTTTTCCTGACATATTATGCTTATTTATATTTGCGATTATTTTACATTAAGATAAGGATTTAGTTTCCTGCTGGTTGGTTATATGATTATGAGAAAACATTATCTAGATCATGATTATAATGCTTAATTTTTTTCTTCTTCTGTCATAAGAAAAGTTCAGCTCGCTAAGACAGATGTGAGTTGTTGCCCTCCTTGTGAAAAATCATTGAAATCTTGATTTCTAATTTGGGATGCAGATGTTTTGAAGCCTCGTTATGTTCGTGTAAATATTCTGAAAATGGATGTTGATTCTGCCTTACTTGAACTGGGGAAACACTACATGGTACTTTCTATGGCCTATATCAAATATATAGTGGGATGTGTTGAATAAATTTTGAATATGTTTTTACTTGATAGGTGTAATATTATAGGGAAGTGAATAAATGATGCCGTCAACCAATTGGGAACCTCTGGAATAAGCCATTAGGGCGAAGTTATTGCTGCTTGTTTCATCATTATGTAGTTGCTGCAGTTAATTGAGTTAACATCTCGTATCTTTCCTTATACCAACCTGTTCCTTAACCTTTTTCATCTCATTTTCTCCTTTTGGGGTTGATTTATTTATATATTTTTGTGTTAAGTAGGTTCAGAAGGATGACATGGTTCCTAACTTGTTGTTACTCCCTCCTGGTAGTGATTTGCACGATCATCCTTTGGTCATGAATGGAAGTGTGTTAATTCAAGTAAGGTTTCATTAATTTATACAATCATTTAAAAAATTTATGAGTTTTCTTACTGAGCCAAAAAAAAAGAAAGAAAGAAAAGAATTTGGGCTTCCTTTTCGATTTATATTGTGATCCCTGATTTTCATAGGGAAAGGCAAGTTCTATGGTGGCAGCAGCCCTGAGTCCTGAACCAGGATGGCAAGTGAGTTGTGCTTGTTGCGTTTATGTTGCTCACCATGTTCTGTTCTTGTAGTTTTACTTGGTCATGTCATACTTTGATAATAAGATCTATACATGAACATTAGGTACCAGAAATCTAACATAAATTTTGAATTGAATACTATCAATTTAAGCTTTACTTTTTTTTTTTTTTTTTTACCTTTTCTCTTGTTATCAGAACCCAAGGACACTATTTACTTGTCTATACTCTCCATTTGACAATTGAAATGGAATAAGTTCATGGCAATTGAATGTCAAATCATCAAATGAAGAGGATCTAAATCTAGATTTGTCATGATAGCATTCAATTTCACAATGAATTTGACCTCCATTTCAATTCTCAAATAGAGAGGATCCAAATCCGTTCATATATATATATATAAGACAAAAAGAAAATGCAGAATAAGTAGTAAGTTCCTTATGAAAATCAGTAGAAAAGGTTTTTACAACTGTTAGTGAAGCAAACTATACAAATCACTTAAGGCTTGCATGGCATCACATGTTTGTTCCTTTGTCTCTGTGGGGATGAGAATTGTGAGACTTTTTCATAGGGCAATATATTTTCAACTGCTTAAAGCATGCTTGATTTGAATTTTCTTTTTCCGTGAAGGTTCTTGATGCATGTTCAGCCCCAGGAAACAAAACTGTCCACCTTGCTGCTCTCATGAGAGAAAAGGAAAGGTCATGTGAACTAAATAAAGAAAGGGTTAAATGTCTAGAAGACACTATCAAGCTATCCAGTGCAGCTAGTATCCTTCCAATAATTTTCTGATCTTTTTTTATGCGATTCATCTTTATTTTCTACACTGCTATTTTTCTCAGCTAGCTCACATTATTGTGGAATGATATTTAATCTTATGGTACTTTTTCTGAGTTCAAAAGTGCTTTGTTTTCTGATATTCTCTGCATTAGTACTCATCTTCATTATCTGTTTATTTCTAGTTGTCTACTAAATGGAAATTATGGGGCTTGTTTGGGGAGGGTTTTCAAAAACCCTTTTCAGTGTTCAAACATTGAAAACTCTGTTAAAACACTTGCAGACATGTTTGGGATGTAGTGTTCAAAAATAATTTTCAGTGTTCAGTTTTCTTAAATGGCTGTTCAAACACTGAAATCAGAACACTGCAAATTGGCATTTTCAGTTTGAAATCAGTGTTCAGTTTTCAGCTTCACTTTCCTAATTAACAGACTTCTCTCGCGACCTCGCCTTCTCATTCTCCAATCCACAGAGCTCTTCCCTCTCTCTGCAACGCCTTCATCCTTCTCTCTCCCTATTTCCTTTCTTTTCACTTTCTACAAGTCTCTCTCATGTTCTCTTCAACGAATCGCGACAAACCCAGAAGAGTGTACCCTAGAAATTTTCCTCTCATTTTCCTACTTCCCAAACACAACTGAGCTTCCCTAACGTTTTCACAACTTTACCCTCATCTCTCTGTTCTCTATCGCAGCCCTACTCTCTCCCCCCTCTGCCTTCCGCTGTCGATTTATCATCTCTCTCCTCTGGAAACTCTCGTCATTCAACATTTCTCCACTGAGCTTCCACTGCGAGAACGCTGCCATTACCAATAAAGCCTCTCTCCCTTTCTATTCTCTCTCTCCCTTTCTATTCTCTCTCTCATAGACAAGTGTCACCGTCCACAGCTAAACACTCTCTTAGGTTGTTTTTTTTTCCTATTATGCATGACAAAATTAAATGGCTCTATTCACTTGATTTCAGGTCTGCATCTTCTTGCATCTCTCTCAACATTAGTGGAACATAGATCAGCCACGATTTCTGGAGACTTTTGCAAGGTAGTTGATAACTCACTATTTTTCTCTTTCTCTCTTCTTGTTGCTTGTAGTCCTGTATGATCTCTGTTGTTTATTTGGGCATTTTAGTCTTAGTACGGGTATAGCAACTTTTTAAGAAGATAGAAATTCACTTGTCTATTAATCTGGACAGACTTTTTTTTTCTTGATCTGTTTTCATTTTGTGATAGTTAAATGATTTACAGCTCTTTACTTTGATAGATTAAATGGATTTTAATGGTATTAGTAGTAGTTGTTACTGTTTTTATTGCTAATGTTGATTTTTTGCTGTATTATTTTCAAACTACTGTGGTGTGAGAAACTTTCTTTGGCCGGGGATGTGAGGCGCAAGTTCTCTTTGGTATTCAAGTTCCTTTTTGGTCTTGATGTAATAGTAGTGGTTAGGATTGTTATTGTGATTCTGTGTGTTTTCTTTTTTTCACCTCCTAGCATGTAATTTGGGGCATGCTCCTTGTTTCTTTCTCTTATTTGCAAAATTTTTATAGACCATCATTCAGTAATCATATGTCAGCCTTTAAGTAACATTTTTTTGTTCTGGTAACTAATCAAATTCTATGCCATGTAATGTTGCAGTTAATTTTCTTGCTCTTGAGATTATTAAACTTGGGATCTTCTGATTTACAATCAGAGTATGGTACTTTTTCTCTTGGATAAATGTTAGGAAAATTATTTATCCAAGAACATTACAAAAGCAGGAGTTCTGCTACACATTTGGTAGAAAATGGAACAAAACCAGCAAACGGTATATAAACCCCAACTTTTAGCTACATCTGTCAATCTGAACTTGGGATTTCATTCCTAATATCAGCAATCATATTCTCAAAGATTTGTATATAGTGTGATAAAAGCAGGCTGATGAATTATACAGGCTGATGAATTATGATGTTCCTTTCTTGGTGGAGATGGTAGATATAGTCATTTCAAGCCATTCTTAACACAGTTACATTTAAATTCTGTCACTTGAGGTGCTTAAAGCACATTTCAGTTTAGTCTGCCAATCTGGCACAATTTTGTCACTGATTCCAGCTTTTTGCAAAACTTTATTCGAAATGTGAGATGACAAGTAAAGAAAAGATGGTCTTGTTTTTATTATTCAATAATAATCTACATCCAAACATCTTTTTTGCTGTCCTTGATAAGTGTTGCATGTACAAACTGCTTCTTGTTTTACTTCTGTTGGATGAGGCTTATTGCTCTTTGCTGGAATAGGACTATATGTTATTTGCAGGAATATGCTGTCCTTGATAAGTGTTGCCTGTACAAACTGCTGCTTTTTTTTTCCTGCCTTTATCCTAACCCTTTACTGGCTGACTACACCCCTCTCTCTGAAATTCTGCTTTATGTTAACTTAATATTTCATCCTTTTTTGCATTTCACTAGCTTGTTTTAGCTTTTAACATGTAAGAATCTGGTGAAGATTTTTCAGTGGGTTTGACAGAATGCTAGGCAGGGGCCCCTGTTTTGTGCTTAAAAATTTAGATTCTTGGAGACTTGGTTGAAGTTGGCTGCACTACGGGTCTAGGGAATTCATGTTCAAAATTTCCAGTAGATCTAATGATTTATATGATATATGAACAAAATCGAGGCCGAAAGTCTGTCTTAAGCTTTACATGTAATGAGGCTTTCTTGATCCTCTTTCTCTGAGCAACATATTGTCCTTTATGTGGATTAATTAGGGAATGTTAGCATTGACTGCATAACATTTCAGCTTCATATGTTTGATTTTAGTTAAAGCCTATGTCTTGGATTAAAATTATATTAGCACCTATATTCTAGTCTTAGGGTATGGTATTCAGTACCAATTGGTCAAGCTTACATTGCTCTGACATGTCTGAGAAAACATCAGTTATGTGAGATCCAAGAGACAACATTGAGTTCTGTTAGAGAATTCTGTATGTCTTTGCTGGTAGCAATTATAGGGGAAGTTTCACTATGAACTTGCCGTGACTCGAGCTTTTAAATTCTCAGTGGCTATCACTGTTTCACACTGTTATGCCTGAGGGAGATTGAACTTTCAGGAAGTTGCTGAGCAAGGACTTCGTACCTCTGATTAAGCACCACTGGCATCCAAACTTAAACCTAGGAGTTTTGGCCTTACAAGTTTTTAATTTTTCTTATATACGTTTGATGTTGATTCCAAAAAATTATTGTTCGGCACAGTGCGTTTGTAGTAGCTCCTGTAGATGGATCGTAATGCATCAGATTTGCAGTGAAATCATACTGGACAGCTCCTGCACCTGATCAAAATGCCTCTGAAACTTCTTAGTACTTGCATTTGCTTTAGCTTCTTTTTCTTTTTCTCTTTCAAATCTAATGATTCTTTTGGTACATTAGTTTAACAGATTATTATTGAACAATAAAAACTAATAGGAGAGAGGGCACGAAGCTATTTTTGGGATGAATCTTAATTATTGATATTGCAAAATATTTGATCTAGATTTCCTTGCTAGAAGATATAACAAGCCTAAACTGACCTGTAAACATGTCTTATTGCTATAATGCTTATTTTATTAATTCATGTTTTGGCATAGCATATCTCTATCAAACAATCTGAGTAGCTGCAAACCATGGTTGAAATTCTCTTTTAAGGTACGTAGATAAATAATGCAAGTGAGCTTAAGCTATGTTTCAGATCAATATGAAAAAAGAATCTAAATTATATTTCAAGAAAATTCAATCTAAGAA
This sequence comes from Bretschneidera sinensis, assembly GCA_023935145.1. NCBI lineage: Eukaryota > Viridiplantae > Streptophyta > Magnoliopsida > Brassicales > Akaniaceae > Bretschneidera > Bretschneidera sinensis. The sequence goes on from CM043701.1 coordinate 13,842,001, forward strand.
TTTTACCAATCACTTGTATTTGACAACGAAAAATGAATAGAAAAAAGATATCTATATAATCCAAGTCAAGAGGTGTAACATTAATTTATGGATTTTGAACATCAGTGAAACACTTGGAAAGGGAAAATAAAAAGAAGACAATCTAATGATTCTTTTGGTACATTAGTTTATTTACCTACAATAGCTAGTGCAACCAATTTAAAAAATCAAAAGCAGATCCATTTGATTGGAATGGATGTACCAAAAGAATCATTAGAATGTCTTCTTTTTCTTTAGCTTCTTTTTATTTTCTCTTTCAGGTGTTTCACTGATGTTCAAAATCCATAAATTAATGTTACACCTCTTGACTTGGATTATATAGATATCTTTTTTCTATTCATTTTTCGTTGTCAAATACAAGTGATTGGGTAAAATTCTTAGATTGAATTTTCTTGGAATATAATTTAGATTCTTTTTTCATATTGATCTGAAACATAGCTTAAGTTCACTTGCATTATTTGTCTGCTTACCCTAAAAGAGAATCCCAACCATGGTTTGCAGCTACTCAGATTGTTTGAAAGAGACATGCTATGCCAAAACATGAATTAATAAAATGAGCATTAGAGCAATAAGACATGTTTACAGGTCAGTTTAGGCTTGTTATGCCTTCTAGCAAGGAAATCTAGATCAAATATTTTGCAATATCAATAATTAAGATTCATCCCAAAAATAACTTCTTGACCTCTCTCCTGTTAGTTTTTATTGTTCAATAATAATCTGTTAATGTCGTTTTTATTGTAGATGGCTTCTGAAAGCATTGATATATTTTTATAGAGCTCTGAGAGAGAAATTTTTTTATCGATATCATGGTTACTGAGGTAAACAAAGGAAACATGAAAGATGGTGTGTTTCATAGAAGGATTTGGGACATTATTATTAAAGAATTGAATTTGAAGACCAACAAGGTTTTTACATTGAAACAATTGAGGGAGAAATTTCAAAGGTTACGTTTGAAACACCGCCTGTTTAGTCAATTGCTTGAACAAACTGAGTTTGGTTGGAATGCTGAAAGTAATACTGTCACAGCCTTAGATGAGACTTGGGAAAATTATATTCGGGTATTGTCTTTCTCCCTAGTCTTACATAGTGTGGATTTATCTTACGAAAATTTCTTTTAAATCGATAATTACTTTTATATCTTCATTTTTTTTTTCTTAAGCATACCCAAAAGCTTCCCAATTTCGTAAGCAAAGCTGTGAACACTACAAATTGTTAGGGATAATCTTTAACAAGTCAACTGCCACAGGAATTCTTTATCATGCTTCAACCCAAGATCCACCTAATTCCGATGAGGAGAATGCATTGCATGAAGCTTTTCTCAATAGTGGCATGTATGTAGATGTTGATATTGATGGCCTTGGTAACCCGGATGACTCGAATACTCCGGTTGACCTTGAAAGCCCAAGCACTCAGCCAACTCAGCCCACTCAGTCTGAATGTTCTGCCAAGCGGTCTAAAATCAATGAAAATAAAAAACAAAAGGAAACTAGAAATAATCAATTGAGTGAAGTTTTTGCCTGTTTCATGGAGGTCACAAAAGCAAAGACAAAAGCTTGTTTGGCTAGGGCTGAGAGGTATAGAGGGAAAAGCGTTGAGGTAACAAGTTCGATGGTTTCTGTTGATTATTCAGTTGCAGCGTGTTTGAAAGTACTTGATGAAATGGAAAATCGGGTGGATGATGACACATATTTGAAGGCGTTAGAGAAATTTACGGGTAATTTTGAGTTGAGGGAGACATTCATTAAAATACTTTTGGAGAGGAAGAATACATGGTTATCTAAGATTGGTTGAGAGTTGGAGACATTGCCTTTGGGTTTAAATTATGTTTATGTGTTAAGGAGCCTATTTGTTCGTTGCTGTGTGTTTATGTTTGTACTTGGATATTTTTGTTATTTTTTTTAGTTTATAGATGTTATGTTATTTCTTTGGATTAAACTTATGCGTTTGACATTCCATGTATTGTTGGAATATGAATGATTAGAATTATATATATAGGTCTAATTATATTTGAATGATTAGAATTGTGTATACAGGTATAACTAGATTTGATAATTCATAGAAAACAGAGGTGCTGTCGATTTTTTTTTAAAAAAAATAGAATTAAACTTCAATCTATTTAAATTTGTGGAATATAAACTATACTACATGATAGCCATAATGGAGCTTATTTTTTTTGTTTAGGTTAAGAAATGGACAATTCAGACCCCAATAATTGTGGTAACCAATCTAATTCATCAAGTTCGTCTGCTGAAGATGAGTATGAAATGCTCTCATTGTTAATGCTTTCTATGTTTGCCGAGTATGATGAACAATTTATGAATAAATTACCTATGCGAACATCACGACTCAGCGGACATGAATATATAACCGAATTATTAAATGGTCGTTCAGAGGTAGTTTATGAATTGTTTCGCATGGACAAAGAAACATTTATGCACTTATGTAACACATTGAAGTAATATAATTATATAGAAGACTCAAGGAATGTCACAGTAGAGGAAATGATGACCATTTTCTTGTTCGTTGTGGGGCACAATGTGGGGCACAGAGTTGTAGCTGATCGGTTTCAACATGTTAATCTTTGTCGGTAAGATTTAGTTAATTTAACGTCTTTATTTGTATTAATTTAGTTTTTTTAGTTACTGAATTATGTTTTTTTTCTTAGGAATATATTTCACATATTGATATATTATTTAACTTATAAGATGTGAGGATGACAAACCAACCAAATTGGGCAGTTGAGGCAAACCTGTTTGAAGGAAGAATTTTGGGCCACTCATTTCTATTTTATCGATTTATCAAAGTTGTATTTGATCAATGAATATTGTATTTTAAAGTTGTCCTCAACTATCTTATTTTTAAAAAGAAAAGTATGTCGTCTTTTAGATATTGAACAAACGTGAATATTGTATTTGATAGGTTAGTTCAAATTTTATCAAATTATAAAAATTGTATTGTATATTTTATTTTTATTTTTAAGAATTTATTTAACAACATGACATGACTAGGGGAAGAGTATTGTCATATTTGATCGATGATATATAAAAAATACTAACATTTTAAAAATAAAATAATATTAATTATTTTCAAGTATTTTGTGTGTGCTTAAAAAATCGTATTTAGTAAATATGAGAAATAAAATTAATTTTAGATATTAAAATTTAAACTGAACACTAAAAGTTGAAAACAATTACAAGAAAGTGTAATACAAACAATTTTCTATTTTCAAAACAGTTTTTGAACACTGAATATCCAACAATTTTCATTGAAAATTGTTTTCAAAACAGTTTTCAAACACTGATTATCCAAACATGTTTTCGAACACTGAAAACTGTTTACAGAAACTGTTTTCGAAAACAGTTTTTGAATATTGAAAACTGTTACCAAACATGCACCACATAATTTACCAATTAGTTCTTAACTTGTCTACATGCAGTTTGTTCTTAACCCAGCATCTAGATGTAAAAGTTCTGCATGGAGTTTTTTTAAAACTAAACCCGAAGGATCCTTCGCATTCCCAGGTAAGCATGATTTGATATGTCTTCACATTTACGGGGTCTGGGTCTCCAATGTTCTCTACAACTATATGAATCAACATTTTGACCATTTTCACAAGCTGCTGCCTTAATTTTCAATCTTCCCAGATATTAGCTTTTATCTGTGATTCTTGCAACTCAAAACTTCACTAGTTTTGGGCTTTCTTGGAAGTCCAAAAATCTGTCCATCAGATGGGCACCCTATTCTGCTTAAGGCTGTTGGTAGTCGCACATCCACTGTAGCACAATTTTAGAGTTTGATGAATATAGCACCTGATAACTCTGCTTCCGCCAACCAACTTAAATTGACTCTCTCTTCTAATAATCATTGGGGTTTTAATTATTAAAAAAATAACCACTGGGATTTCAGTTGAAACCTTGGTGAATTGTATTCTGAAATCCCCTTTAACTTTTCATCCTCTTAATTGTTTTCTTACATGATGTTACATTGTACTCCCTCTGTCCTTTATTTTTAGTCTAGTTTTGACTTTTTGGAAGAACTTTGACTCTTATTTTTCTTAATGTTTTGTCAATTTAAAAGTACAAAAAAATAGTTTTTAGAAACTTAGGGATTCTATAAAGTAATATATCCAAAAAAATCGATACTTTATCAATTTAACATTAATAAAGAAATTAATCATTTAATTGGATGAAAAGTGCATTTGAAAAAACAATATGTGACGGAGTAATTGTTTATTGAAAAAAATAGAATATTACTTTTGAAGGGCTAAGGAAGCAAGTGCAAATTGGATTTTTCATTGTTAAGTGATTTTTGTTATTTGCTTACATTCAAATTTGAAATTGCAGGTCCGTGCTATTCTTTTAGATCCTTCTTGCTCTGGATCTGGAACTGCTGCTGAGCGATTGGACCATCTGTTCCCATCTCATGCAGCAGGTAGTTACAGATCCTTCTATAAGTTGGTAACTGTATGTGTCTTGTTACTGAAGTAACTGATGGTGAGGCATAAGGGATTCCATTTAAAATTGTACTGAATGCTTTATGTTCTTTAAATGTTGTATAAGGGGCAATGGGTCAATTAACAACTTTAGTTCTTGTTTTATGGTTTTTCTTGAATCTCGAATATCATGTGTAGTCATATTGAATTTCAAACTCTCCAGCATATGGTTGTATATTATTCTAAATATTTTTTGCTGTCAAAATTACATAGGTCAGACTGCTAACGACACAAACAGACTGAACAAGCTTGCAACCTTTCAGAGGAAGGCTCTAGCACATGCACTTTCTTGTGAGTTAGCTATTTGCTTCAAGTTTTGCTCAAGTTTTTGGTTATGCTCTTTCTTTTTGGTAGCTATCTTCTCATTTATAGTTTTGAAACGTTGGATTGCTTAAGACATGGTTAACTCAACCATAACCTAGCCTCGTTAACTGATTGTGGAAGATATGGTTGCTACCTAAGATAGAGCTTGCATCTAGTGGTTAAGGATGATTTCTTTTCCCATTGGCCCACTTGATTTGTCTTTACTGCCAAAATATCATTTTCTGCTTTTAGTCTGCCTATCTCTTGATACTGTTACATGCCTATTTTTCCCCTTAAAAAATTTAAATTTTGGGGTTTATCTAAAAATAGTTCCTTCTCTTCATGGAGTTTTATGGAGATAATGACAGTAGTTGGCACCATGTAATGTAGTTTCGCAGGTTGAAAGAGTTGTTTACAGCACATGCTCCATCCATCAAATTGAAAATGAGGGCGTTGTTAAGTCTGTTTTACCTCTTACTGCATCCTATGGTTTTCAACTGGCAACTCCCTTCCCACAATGGCATCGTCGTGGTCTCCCAGTTTTCGAAGGCTGTAAGTACCCTTCTGAGTGACCTGTTCCCAATTGTTATGTCTATTCTTGGTTGCCGCATTTAGGCATTGCTATACCATATACGAAATCAAATATTCGATCAATATATCCTCGTCTTTGTAACCTTTGCGAATTCATTTGCCTCGCAGCTGAACATTTGCTCCGAACTGATCCAGTTGAAGACAAAGAGGGATTTTTCATTGCTCTATTTGTCAAGAGGAGCATGGCCAGTCACTCAGAAAAGCATACTCAAAGTAGTCGAAACACCTTGCAAGCTCTAAAAGCAGAGAAATGTAGAAGTAAAAGAAATAGAAGAGTGAACAGGAAGAAAATTTTAATGACGTTCCTCTGCACTAAAATGTTCAAAACGTGGTTGCATTTTCAACCTAAGCTGATGAGAAAAATGATTCTCAAAACAAACAAAAAATAGATCTAATGAAATGCAGCTGAACTGTTAATGTACGAATTTCAGATTTTCATTGTTTGATCATCTAATGAAAAATAATGATTTTTGGTGACTGATTATCCATCTGGATTTATTTATTGACATCCAGGTCCTTAGCATCTTTTTGTTGCCCTTCTTTTCAGAATGCCATTGTAATCTAAGCCGTTCTCTGTGTGGTACCTGAGGTCATCTTCTGCCGCTTTTGTATTGACGCTCTGCTCTATTTCCAGCTAGATTTGAAGAAGACTTCAATATGGTGCATCACATTCAACCACTTGCAATCAAGAAACCCACATCACACCAAGAAATCACATGTATGTCAGAAAGTAAAGAATGGATTGCAAGTTGCGGTCAGCTACTGCTCATGACTGATGCGGTGATGAAGTGGTGCAACGCTGCTGCTTGCAGCCAACTGCTACATCCTAATGTCAGGTCCGCTCAAATTGCCCCGCAAAATCCAAAGGAATGGCGCTTGCCCAAAGGATCTAGACTTTTCTACAAGTTACTACATGGGAAAGTTTTAGAGTGGTCTAGTGTTGTCCAGAGGAAGCTAGAGTTGGATTGACTCAACTCAAGCCTGGAAGACTCTAGAATATTCTAGAGTACACTAGCATGTGCTAGAAGGCGCTGGAAGATTCTAGAAGGTGCTAGAAGATTCTGGAAGGTGTTGGAAGAATGTGGAAGCTTCTGGAAGATTCCGGAACATCTTAGAACTTGGATGAAGGAACTAGACAATCCTAGAAGACTCTGGAGTTGGCTAGACTTGACTAGAAGGTTCTGGAATCTTGAGGCATGTTGTAGATAAGAACTAGAACTTTGTAGATGTTCTTGTACATTCTAGACTTGGTAGGATCTAGAAACTTGTGGCATAACCTTAGGCTTGGTGCCACAACTATAAATAGGCCTCTTGGCCTTCATTTGTAACCCATCCTAGGAAATCTTGCAAAGTTGTAAGAAAACCTCTCTAGAGTAATACAAAGCATTCTTCACAAACTCTTGTGTTCTCGCTTTGCTCTTGAATCCTCTAAATCTCTAAGTCCCTTTCTAGTCTCTTTGGAGTGTTTGTTTCGGGTTAAAAGGCAGGCTTAGTACAATGGACCGTGCTAAGTGCCGCACGATTGCTAGTTGAAGTCTAGGGTCGTGACAGTTGATATCAAAGCGCTTGGTTGAAGCATATCTATCCTCGGCATAATGAAGATCGGTGACCATCCACACCAAACATGGAAGTTCCACTAATGGAGCGTGGGCGTGAGGAAGTTCAGAAGCCACCATCTAAAGAGTCTCGAGCCAAGTTGAAAGACATGATCTCTAGCTTGGAGGCACGCGTGGGGAGTGTGCAGGGCAGTTTGGGGGAGCTGTTAGATCAGGTGGACAACTTGGGGGAACGCTGCAGTGGCTTGGAGGCCGAGGATGCGGAGATCCATGCGGCAGTCAAGATGTCCCTCAACGAGCTAGACGATGGGCTAAGGCAAGAGATCGATGGGTTGAAGGCTGAACTAGCTAAGGTACATGATCTTGTCCAAAGAGAAATTAATAATGTGTTACTTAGAGTTGAGGATATGGGTGGAGATCTAGCACTTTGCAAACGTGCTATGGCTTTGGGAGCTACTACAACCACCATCATTGAGGCCAAGAAGGTGGAAGTCCCCAAGCCAAAGACGTTCAATGGTGCTAGCAATGCTAGGGAAGTTGAGAACTTCCTATGGGGGCTTGAGCAATACTTTGAGGCTATTAACATAACGGACCATGCCAACAAGATCCGAACTGCTGCCATGTACCTGTTCGACACTGCCATGCTGTGGTGGAGACGAAGACATGGAGATGTGCAACAAGGGGTATGCACAATAGACTCCTTTGATGACTTCAAAAGGGAGTTTAAGAGCCAATTCTTCCCAGTGAATGCCGAAGAAGAGGCAAGGGGGAGGCTTCGACGGTTGAAGCAGTCAGGTAGCATAAGGGACTATGTCAAGGAGTTCAAAACTCTATTGCTAGAAGTCCCTAACACGTCTGATAAGGATGCATTGTTCCTCTTCATGGATGGTCTCCAATCATGGGCTAACCTTGAGCTTAAGCGACGTGGTGTCCAAGACTTAGCCACAGCTATCGTGGTTGCCGAAAGTCTCATTGATTACTCCACAAACAAAGAAGGCTCAAAGGTTGCAGACAAGAAGTTTGGTGGAGGAAAGAGTGGAGGAGGCCATGCCAAAGGACAAAGCTACAAGAATCATAAAGAAGGCTCCTCATTCAAGCCACAGGATAAAGGGAAGGAAAAAGAGGATCGTGGTGCCTCAAAGCCCCGAGTGACGTGTTTTATATGCGACGGACCGCATTGGGCACGGGAGTGTCCGAAAAGGAAGGCGTTGGACGCCTTAGTTGCCTTGCATGACCAAGAAGGAGACAAAGAGGATGAAGGCGCAACAATAGGATCCATGCAACTGCTTAGTGGATTGTAGAATGCTCAAAAGACCCCTAAGGGTTTGATGTTCGTGGATGCAACCATCAACAGGAAGGTCGCCAAAGCCTTGGTCGACACAGGTGCATAACACATCTTTGTCTCACTTGAGGAAGCCAAGAGACTCGGTCTCAAGGTTATCAATGGCGGTGGCTCCCTCAAAGCGGTAAACTTAGCAGCATGACCTCTCCAAGGAGTTGCTCATGGAGTGAAGGCCAGTCTTGATGCATGGACTGGCCAAGTAGACTTGTCGGTGGCGCCCATGGACGACTTCTCAGTGGTATTCGGCATGGAGTTTTTGGACCAGGTTAGGGCTTTCCTTGTCCCATTTTCAAACTCTATATGCATTATGGATGGTTCAAAGACTTGTGTGGTACCAACGGAAAGGTCCACCAAGCCTACTACCTAAGTTCTCTCAGTACTTCAGTTCAAAAAGGGATTGAAGAAGGAAGAAGAGAGTTACTTGGCCATCTTGAAGGAATTTGATGATGAGGAGGCGTCACCACAACAAGGTTTGCCGACGGAGGTGCAAGCTGTCCTGGACGAGTTCCAAGACGTGATTCCAGAGGCGTTGCCTAAACGGTTACCTCTAAGGAGGGAGGTGGATCACGAAATCGAGTTGGAGCCTGGCACAAGGCCACCAGCAATGAGTCCTTATAGGATGACGAACTCAGAGTTGGTAGAACTTCGAAAGCAGCTCGATGAATTGCTGGATGCTAGTTTCATTAGACCCTCCAAAGCTCCATTTGGTGCCCCGATGCTCTTTCAAAAGAAGAAAGATGGCTCACTAAGGATGTACATTGACTATCGGGCTCTAAACAAAATCAAGGTGAAGAACAAGTATCCTATCCCGCTCATTGCCTACTTGTTCAATCAATTGGGGAACGCAAGATACTTTTCGAAGCTGGACTTGCGGTCGAGATACTACCAGGTTCGCATAGCAAAGGGAGATGAGCCCAAGACCACATGTGTGACCAGGTACGGTGCCTATGAGTTCCTAGTTATACCATTTGGTCTCACCAGTGCACTTGCTACCTTTTGCACTCTTATGAATAAGCTTTTCCATCCCTACCTCGATCGGTTTATGGTAGTATATCTCGATGATATTGTGATATATAGCCGAACTTTGGAAGAACATCTTGAGCACTTGAGGAAGGTGTTCGAGGTCCTAAGGCAAAATGAACTATATGTCAAGAAGGAGAAGTGTTCTTTTGCCCAAGATGAGGTGATGTTCTTGGGGCATAGGATAAAGGATGGGAAGACTTGAAGAAGGCTGTTAGTAAAGAGCCGGTGCTTTGTCTACCAGACCCTTCCAAGACATTCGAGCTACACGCAAATGCTTCCGACTTTGCCATTGGCGGAGTGTTGATGCAAGAAGGGCATCCAATTACCTACGAAATTCGTAAGCTTAACGACACCGAACGCCACTACACGGTACAAGAGAAAAAGATGACGACTATCATTCATTGCCTAAGGGTGTGGCAACACTACTTGTTGGGTTCTCACTTTGTGATCATGATGGATAATGTAGCAACTAGCTACTTCCAAACTCAGAAGAAGTTGAGTCCCATGCAAGCTCGGTGGTAAGATTTCTTGGCGGAGTTCGATTACAAGCTTGAGTACAAGCTTGGCAAAGCGAATGTGGTGGCCGATGCGTTGAGTCGAAAGGCAAAGTTAGCAGCCTTGAGTAGACCAAGCAGTCCCTTGCTGGAAAGGATAAAAGAAGGGTTGGAGCATGATGCCTTGGCACAAAACCTCATTACCCTTATCAAGGAAGGAAAGACGAGGCGATTTTGGCTGAGTGATGGAATCGCAAATATGTGCCGAAGTGGGGGAACTTGAGAAAGGAGCTGATCAATGAGTGCCACGATTCACTATGGGCTGGTCACCCAGGTATGAGACGCACACTTGTCTTGATCAAGTCTATTTACTATTGGCCTCAACTACAGGATGATGTTGAAGCCTATGTGAGAACTTGTCTTGTATGCCAACAAGACAAGACGGAGCAACATGCACCAGGTGGCTTGTTAGAGCCGTTATCTATTCCGGAAAGACCATGGGAGAGTGTCTCGATGGACTTCATCACTTGCTTGCCGAGATCGGAGGGCTTTGGCAGCATAATCGTGGTCATTGATCGCTTCAGCAAGTATGTAACCTTCATACCTGCCTCAGCGGATTGCACCGCCGACAAAACCGCACCGTTGTTCCTCAAGCATGTCGTGAAGCATTAGGGAGTCCCGTCCAATATCGTGAGTGACCGAGACCGCGATTTACCAGAAAGTTTTGGACAGAGTTGTTCAAGTTATTGGGATCGGACTTGAACTTTTCTACAAGCTTTCATCCGCAGAGCGATGGACAGACGGAGCGTGCCAACGCATTGCTAGAGCTTTATCTTAGGCACTTTGTTAGTGCCAACCAACATGATTGGGCTAAGTTGTTGGATGTGGCCTAATTCTCTTACAACTTGCAACGGAGCGAGTCCACTGGCAAGAGTCCCTTCGAGATCATCATGGGACAGCAACCCATGACCCCTCATGCTTTGGCCACAAGCTATGAAGGGAAGAGTCCTGCTGCTTTCAAATTTTCTAAGGCATGACATGAGCAAGCTGAGTTAGCCCGAGCATATTTGAACGAGGCAACCAAAAGGATGAAGAAGTGGGCTGACAAGAAAAGGAGGATGGTTGAGTTTCAGGAAGGGGATTTGGTCCTTGTCAAGTTGTTGCCCCAACAGTTCAAGACCTTGCGGAAGGTTCACAAGGGCTTGGTGCGGAAGTATGAAGGGCCATTTCCAGTCCTTAAGCGAGTGGGTAAGGTGTCCTACAAACTATAACTCCCTCCTAAGCTTAAAATCTACCCAGTCTTTCATGTAAGCACGTTGAAGCCTTACCAAGGAGACGAGGAAGATGCGAGCCGAGGGGAATCGAAGAGGGCACCCACAGCGGTAGTAACCTCCTTTGATAGAGAGGTGGACTCTATCTTGGTGGATCGTTTGATTCGGCGAAGGGGTGTGCCAAGTTATCGGGAATACTTGGTAAAGTGGAAGAATACCCTGGACATAGAGACTAACTGGGAACCCGAAGACTTTTTGTGGCCATTCAAAGATCACATAGAGAGGTTCAAGCTTGAAAGCGCGACGAGGGCGTCACGAACTTGAGTGGGGGAGGGTGTCACGTCCCGCTCAAATTGCCCCGCAAAATCCAAAGGAATGGTGCTTGCCCAAAGAATCTAGACTTTTCTACAAGTTACTACATGGGAAAGTTCTAGAGTGGTCTAGTGTTGTCTAGAGGAAGCTAGAGTTGGGTGGACTCAACTCAAGCTTGGAAGACTCTAGAATATTCTAGAGTACACTAGCATGTGCTAGAAGGCGCTGGAAGATTCTAGAAGGTGCTAGAAGATTCTGGAAGATGCTGGAAGGGCGTGGAAGCTCCTGGAAGATTCTGGAACATCCTAGAACTTGGATGAAAGAAATAGACAATCCTAGAAGACTCTGGAGTTGGCTAGACTTGACTAGAAGGTTATGGAACCTTGAGGCATGTTATAGATAAGAACTAGAACTTTATAGATGTTCTTGTACATTGTAAACTTGGTAAGATCTAGAAACTTGTGGCATAACTTTATTCTTGGTGCCACAACTATAAATAGGCCTATTGGCCTTCATTTGTAACCCATCATGGGAAATCTTGGAAAGTTGTAAGAAAACATTTCTAGAGCAATACAAAGCATTTTTCACAAACTCTTGTGTTTTCGCTTTGCTCTTAAATCCTCTAAATCTCTAAATCCCTTTCTAATCTCTTTGGAGTGTTTGTTTCGACTTAAAAAGCAGGCTTAGTACAATGGATCATACTAAGTGCCGCACGATTGCTAGTTGAAGTCTAGGATCGTGACACTAAGGTGTGTTGACATTGTCCAAGGAAAAAAAGCAAAAGAAGAATATTAACGTAACTAGACTGAGTGAGATTAAAGATCAGCTGAATTATCCAAAACGGCACTGAATGCTTTATGTTCTTTAACCGTAGAACTTTCCATCATTCCAATCCAGCATCTTATTCGAAAAAACCATTGGTATTAAGATAAAAGCGAGGTAACTCAATTCCATTCCATCCACCCTCGAACCAAACAGCCTGCAAGGCTCCAATTCTAACAAATTTTATGAAGTTCAATTAGTAAGTTTCGAAATCCATTTTAAATTTAAATAAATTTGTTGCCGAATTGAGTAAGCATACTGATCTCCATTATTGCAGACAGCATGATCCATTAAGCGAATGTCAAAATCGTTTAACCTGCCTGAATTCCAAGAAACCGTTTCACCTTTCAGGATACTTTGCAGTTAGCAATAAACAGTGTTAGAATCTGAGAGGAAAAGAAAGAGAAGAGTAAATATTAAATGGATCAAACGAGATGATAGGAAACAGGACATACATTCATTATTAATACTTAGATGCATCATCTGCATCGATAACATATATTCTACCCTCCAATTAACAACCCATTATTATTCGCTAATCAGAACCCAAATCCCATTAAAACAACAACACTCAAAACACAGCCCAGAGCACAACCCACACTTTAAAAACCCAAATTATTCCCAGATAACGCATCAAACCCCACCCCGTAACCACAAATCCCCTAATTAAGCAATCTTAACCTCAATAGTCTTGTGCTTCTTGGGCTCCGGTGGCGGCAACTTCTCCACTTTAACGGTCAAGACCCCATCCTGACAAACCGCCGATATCGCGTCGGTATTGGCATTCTCAGGCAGCACGAACTTCCTCATGAACTTGCCGATCCTCCTCTCCATCTTCACGTACTTAGCCCCTTCTTTCTCTTCTTCCCTCTTCCTCTCTCCGCTGATCAAGAGCACATTGTCGTCCTCCACCTGCACCTTGATATCCCCAGATTTCAAGCCGGGCATGTCGATGATGAACACGTAAGAGTTTGGGTACTCCTTCACATCTGCAGGGGTTGTAGCCATGGCCTTGGCGTCGCGCACGTAGGTCCTTGTTGGCGCGTTGAAGGAGGACTTGTCTCCTGTCTCATGATCTGTTAGGTCCATCATGTTTTGCAGAGTCGAGAAAAGTGGTGTGTCGAGCCCCATGATCCTGAAATCCATCTCTCTACTTGGCTCTAGGAATTTTTGAAAAACGGAGAAATGGGTTTTTTTTCGTGAATTAAGAGATCGCTATCGCTTTGCTTTTGGTTTTTTTTATCTCTGATGACGGATATGGAGGCCTTACTGTGTATTTATAGTGGTGACGGGTGTGTTAAGAGGGGAAGAGGGAAAAAAGAAGTTTCTGGAGAGAGATGGAGAACGTAAGGAGCTTCTGGATAACGTCGAGAAACTGTTTTGACTTGAATTCCTAATAATAGCTTGTTTGAATTTCTTATTTGCCTTTTTTTAGGTACTTTTGTTTTATAATTCTAGTTCTAGAGTTTTCCGAATGGAACAATTTTTTTTGTCTAGACTATATTTAAACATTAACGAATGTTTTTCAAAATTAAAATGGTTTTAAATTAGATTAAACCGGAAATTCTTTAAAATTTTAAATGGTATTCATACTTGACAGAGGTGAGGACGGATTAAAATAATTTGATGTGATTTGAGATCGGTTTTATTTGTGAATTCAATGAGATGGTCATGGAGAGTGTCTATGAAGGATGGATCAATACCCATGCATCTCAGGCCCAAATCCATCTCGATTCCTTCCCCTTTTTTTTGCCTTTATTTATGGAACTTTACTGAAACGAGCAGACTGTTCTGTTTGCTTTGGACGAAGAATATGGATTTGGTGATGACAGTTGCAAATGAGCTTATACTTGAATGGGTTTTGTCTCTATTTGAAGAGGCAGGGAGTTCTAGAATGGTAGAGGAATGCTTTTTCTAGCTAATGTTACTGCTGGTCATTGGTTTTAAAATGAAAGACAATCAGTGGCTACTTTACTTTTTCACCGTATTGATTGGTTTATTGGTCTGGTCGGTTCGAGAGAGTTAGTTTGTAGTCCAAAGCATTCGGTGATTTCTGTCGTTGCGTCTGCTATACGTGGTTGTCCGCTGGGAGGTTAGAGATCCACGTGGCTTTAGACTTTGATCCTGCTCCCACGACGGTGAGGGACCTGGCAAGCTAAGGATTCTCTTCGGGAAACAGGAGTTCGCATTCCAGCCGACAGCATAATTTTTTAACATGAAAAAAAGGCACTGAGAATTCAAAACAGTTTGTTGGGAGTAAATTAATGAAAAATTAAATAGACATTGGTTTGAAATTATAATACAATTAAGTGGTATAAAACTCACGTTTAAGTTATTATAAATTTAATTAAAAAATATAATAATTTATAAGAAATTTTTTTTTAATCATTCAATTTTTTTTCAAGAAGAAATATATATATATATATAAAGTTATTATAAATTTAATTAAAAAATATAATAATTTATAAGAAAATTTTTTTTAATCATTCAATTTTTTTTCAAGAAGAAATATATATATATATATATATATATATATAAAAGGTCAAAAAAATCTTTTTTATTTAATTTTATATTTCTTGTTCTAATGACACGATAATTAAAAAAATAATACGTTTGCTTTTATTCTAAAATTATAAGTCATATCTAACATATATAAATCACAAAACTGTAATATCAGTCTTAAATTAGTAAATAACATTTTTTAGATAAGTAAATAAGTGTAAATAAATAGTATAAGTAGCCTTATAAACCCCAATCAAATAAGGGTTAAGACGGTAGATATACAAATTATTAACCTAATTTTTCATCATGTACGTGATATATACGTAAATTTTCATTAAGTGATTGACAGAATCTTCATTGAAATGATTTGATTTGAATGATTTTAAAAATTTATATATTAAATTGAAACAAACATGAATTTAAAGATTTAAATAATTTTATTCCAAAATTTTGAAAGTAAATTCATAACTTAGCCCATTTTATTATATGTCAATAACTTTTAAAATGCCGTCGTAAGTCAAATTATCCACCTCTAATTATTAAAAATAAATAAAAGAAAAAAATCGACATCTTTGATCTTTTGTTCTAAATTTTGTTCTTGTTACTTAAGGCTAAGTGGCTGTAGTCATTTATGAATCATGATCCATAAAGAATAATCATCTTATAGTACATCTTTGTCTTGTTTCGATCCAATCATTTAGGCTATGTAGCTAATTTCCATTAGGAAAATATTGTCCAAAACCACCCTTGCTTAAACATTAATCCTTCAGTTGTCTATTTTGCACTTTTTTCTTTCAGCTTTCTTAATGGCTGAGTCAAAAATGTACTAATGTAACTGCACGTTGACAGATACATATGCTTAATATGATGAGAGACCAGCTGCAAAAGAATTAATTCATAATAATCCCTCAATTATCAAAGTTTCATCGGGCTCCAATTTGAGAAATAATTCTTTTGATTTTGATGTGATTTTTTAAAACTTAGTTTATAACAATTTTTTTTAAAAAATGACTATTATAACTATTTTAGCAAAAATTCACAAAAATCGTGAGTTATTGAACCTTTGTAAACGATCAACTTTTTCGAAACTTTGATTTTTCTCTATCATTGTATTTTTACTTAAACCAAAGCATATTTTACTTAGATCATGATAAATTCAACTTTTGAGGTCACCAGCCTTCAAAAAATATTATAAAAGTGTTTTACAAATTCTAAGAAAAAGTGAGAGAATTTGATCAACACTAGCAAACTTTCTTGAGGATATAATTTTCCCTTCAAGGCTCTGTTTTAAAAAATAATCCATTTGCTTTTGAGGTAACTTTTTGAAACCTTTAGCGACAAATTTTCTAAGAAATTAACCATCGTAACTATTTTAGAGAAAATATACAAAAAATTATGAGCTATAACCTTAAAAAATAGCCAATTTCATCCAAATTATACCCTCTATTATCAAAGTTTTCAAATTATACATTTCATAAGGTTTATTCGTGTTAATCGAATTCTTTTCCTCTTCTTTAAAATTTGTAATGCACTTTTATCAAATTTTTTTATTGGTTAGTGACTTTGAAAGTGAAATTTAACATGATCTAAGTGAAATACGCTTTGGTCCAAGCGAAAAATGAGATGGTTAAGAAAAATTAAAGTTTGGAAGAAACTAACCATTTTCAAATGTTATCACTCATTTTTTTTGTGCATTTTCGCTAAAATAGTTATGATGGTCATTTCTTTTGAAAATTTGCCTCGAACTAGGTTTCAAAAAGTTACATCAAAACCAAAGTGATCATTTATCAAAACGGAGTTCTGAGAGCCAAATTATACCCTGTAGAAGTTTTGGTCATGTTAATCAAATTCTCTTCACATCTCCTACAATATGTAAAACACTTTTATTCTATTTTTTGTTTGCGGGTGACCTCGAAAGTGGAACTTAACTTGATCTAAGTGTAATACATTTTGGTCCAAGTGAAAAATGGGATGGTCAAGAAAAATAAAAGTTCGGAAGAAACTGGCCATTTTCGAAGGTAGTTCACGTTTTTTATATGCATTTTCGCTAAAATAATTATGATAGTCATTTTCTTTGAAAATTTACCTCCAATTAGGTTTCAAAAAGTTACATCAAAACCAAACATATCCTTTCCCAAAATAGAGCCGTGAAAGTCAAATTATACCCTCAAGAAGTTATGTTCATGTTAATTGAATTCTCTTCCTCTATCCTACAATTTGTGATGCTTTTTAATCCTTTTTTTTTTTCATAACTGGTGACCTCGAAACTGGAATTTATTATGATCTCATTGAAATACACTTTGGTCTAAGTGAAAAATGGGATAGTAAAAAAATTAAAATTTGGAAGAAAGTGGCCATTTTCGAAGGTTATAACGTTTTTTGTGCATTTTCACAAAAATAGTTATGTTGATCATTTCCGTTGAAAATTTGTAACAAACTAGGTTTCAAAAAGTTATATCAATATCAAAAGGATCATTTCCCAAAACTAAGCCATAAATGCCAAATTATACTCTCCATAAGGTTTGCTTGTGTTAATAGAATTCTTCCATTCTTTTTAACAATTTGTAATGCACTTTTATTCTATTTTTAATGGTTTGTGACATCGACACGAGAATTTATCATGATCTTACATAAATACACTTTTGTCTAAGTGAAAAGGGAGAATGTAAACAAATAAAAGTTTGGAAGAAAATGGCCATTTAAGCTGGTGATATTTCACTTTTTTGTGCAATTTCGCAAAAATAGTTAAGATGATCACTTCTTTTGAAAATTTATCACAAACTAGGTTTCAAAAAGTTACATCAAAACTAAATAGATCATTTCCCAAAACGGAGCCCTAAAATCAAAATTGTACCCTCCATAAGGTTTGCTCCTATTAATAAAATTCTCTCATTCTTTCCTACAATTTGTAATGTATTTTTATCATTTTTTTTCATAGCCGGTGATCTTGAAAGTGGAATTTAACATGATCTAAGTGAAATACGCTTTGGTCCAAGTAAAAATTTGGATGGTTAAGAAAAATCAAAGTTTTGATGAAACTGACAATTTTCAAAGGTTAGAGCTCACATTTTTTGTGTATTTTCGCTAAATAGTTACGATGGTCATTTCCTTTGTAATTTTCCACAAAGTAGATTTCAAAAAGTTAAATCAAAACCGAAAGGATCATTTCAAAAAATGGATCCCTGAAGGCCAAATTATACCCTTCATAAGGTTTGCTCATGTTAAATGAATTTTTTTCCCTCTTTCCGAAAATTTGTAATGCACTTTTATCATATTTTTTTTATGGCTAGTTACCTCTAAAGTGGAATTCAACACGATCTAAGCGAAATACACTTTGTTCCAAGTGAAAAATAGGATGGTAAAAAAAACCAAAGTTTGGAAGAAAAAAAACTGATCATTTTCGAAGGTTATAACTCATGTTTTTTTAAAGTATTTTCGCTAAAATAGTTACGATAGCCATTTCCATTGAAAATTTGCTACAAACTAGGTTTCAAAAAGTAACATCAAATCCAAAAGGATTATTTCCCAAAACAGAGCATTGAAGGCCAAATTATACCCTTCATATGGTTTGATTGTGTCAATCGAAATTTTTCCCACTTTCCTATAATTTGTAATGCACGTTTATCCTTTTTTTTTTTTTTTTATGGTTTTTGATCTCAAAAATAGAATTTAAAATGATCTAAGTAAAATAAGCTTTGGTCCAAGTGAAAGATGGGATGGTAAAGAAAAATCAAAGTTTGGAAGAATTTATCCATTTTTGGAGATTCATAACTCATGTTTATTGTGAATTTTCACTAAAATAGTTACGATGACCAACACCTTTGAAAAAATTTCATAAAGTAGATTTCAAAAGGTTATATAAAAACTAAATGGATCATTTCCTAAAACGGAGCTCTGAAGAGAAAATTATACCCTCCGAAAGGTTTGCTAATGTTAATCGAATTCTCCATTCTTTCCTACAATTTGTAAAACACTTTTATCATACTTTTTGAAGGCTAGTGACCTCAAAAGTTGAATTAATCATAATCTAAGTGAAATATGCTTTGGTCCGAGTGAAATAGGATGGTCAAGAAAAATCAAAGTTTGGAAGTAATTGGAAATTTTCAAAGGTTATAGCTGTAATACTCGTGTTCTTAAAGTTAGGATAAAGAAGTAATTTGATAAATATGACATGAAATTAAAATAATATATATGAAAGATTTATTATTGAATAAAATAATTCTTTTGAAAAAAAACTAGACACGTGGTGGGGTGTAGTTACAAAGAAAAAGAAAAAAGGAAAAACAATTGGACGGGCGATGGTGTAATGAAAAAGAAAACTTGGATGCTAACGTCCAATGTAACTTTTAAAGTTATAAAGGAAGAAAATAAAAATAAAATAAAATAAAATAAATAAGAGGCCAGCATGTGGACATCCAGATGCTGGCTGTCTAACATGCAAAGTGGTAAGTTAGACAAGTAATATGAAAAGAAAGAGGTGGGTGTTTTATATATACATAATTTTTTTTATTTTGATTTTCTTACCAAATCCTGGTTAGTTTTCTTCTTTCTTCAATTCAAATTACTCTATTTCTTTAAATACTTAGGGACTGAAAGAAAGGGTGAAATATTGAAATTTTGAAGAGGTATACAGGAGAATTTTAAAGAGATTTAAGGGAAGCTCTAAGAAAAATAAAAGGTAATAATGTGAATTTTATTTTTGAAATTTAGCGTACATGAAATTACCCGGAATTCAATGTGAGAATTTTTAAAGGGTATAAATTTTGGAAGAATTAAAGAATAAATAGAAATTTTAATATAAATATTATGTCAGGTGTTGACGATCGACAATCAGAGAAAATTGTTGAGAAGAGCATAAAAGCCAATGAGGTGATCCACGGGTAGTTTTAAGTATTACATGGTGAGTTAGATTTATTTTTAGTAATCGAGATAAATATAAGATATATAGTGATGATATTTGAATTAATTATTAACCTATGATTTGATGATAGATAAAAGTTGGTTGATGAAGATGATAGAAATAATTGATATGTTAAAGTTTTATTATATGAGGAGTGATATTATTAAAATGATTGATAATTTGATAGGAACTATGAAGAGATAATTTAATGAATATGATAAAATAACAAAGAGCTAGATAGCTAAATTGAATCTTTGAATGTATATCTGTTTTTATATTGTTGTTCATATGATTCATGTGCATATGCATGAAATAAAAGAATCGGGAAAACAGTCGATATAAACGAGAATAAAAGAACCGGGAGGGCAGCCAGTCTAAATGAGAATAAAAGAACCGGGAAGACAACTTATCTAAATGAGAATAAAAGAACTGGGAAGACAACTGATCTAAATGAGAATAAAATAACCAAGAGGGCAATCCATCTAAGCTAAACATGTCGACATGTGGGAAGACGTTCCCAAATAATAATAACATTTAAATTCATGCATTACATTTACTTTAAATGTTTATTTTTATTGCTTGAGATGCTAAAATGTTATTTTTTATTATAAATTTATTGATAGATGAATGAGTCTCACAGAAAGACAAATATGATAAGAAAGAAATATAAAAGTATGATATGATGAGAATTGTCAGAATGATTGATTATATGTTGTGAACCTCATAACGAGGTAAATGGTGATGTTGAATTGAGAATTTAGAGATGATTAAATATATAATTGAAAGATTTATATATCTGATGAGTAACTTAAGAAGAGATTGTGTAATGGGAGAATTATGAAATTGAGTAGTGATTACAGAATATTGTTACTGAATTGATGAGGAAGAAGATGAATGAATATCGAAAGATTATGAGAAAAAATTGAATTATAAGATGTGACTGGAAGTATATAATAGAGTACTTCTAGTAAATTTAATTCATTGAGCTTATGAAACTCAATCCCCATTGTTAAATAAATTCATGGTAACAGGCAGGACAAATAGATTGGTGAGCTAAGATTTAGACGGAGTCATTATTTGTAAGCCACGTGGTCCACATCTTCAGACTAATGAAAAAAAATATTTGTAAATATTCATGCATACTGTATTATATATACTGTTCAGCTAAGATCTAAATGATGTAACTCCGATGTTGATGGTTGAGGATTTATGTATGTAGATAATTCAGTCGATGTTTTTATATTGTTGCATATATGTGTCGTGCTGGGATTTCAAAAAGTCACAACACCATCTCGGGGGTGACCAATCCGAGATAAGTCGTTACAGGTCATTTCCTTTGAAAATTTTTCATGAACTAGGATTCAAAAAGTTACATAAAAAACAAAAGGATCATTTCCTAAAACGGATACCTAAAGGCCAAATTGTACCCTCCATAAGGTTTGCTCGTGTTAATCGAATTCTCTACTTCTTTCCTATAATTTGTAATGCACTTTTATCCATTTTTTTTAATGGTTGGTGACTTTGAAAGGGACTTATGTTTTTTTTATGCCTAGATGTTTGATGCGTATGTCCCGTTGGAATTTTTATTAAAAGGTTGTAAAGTATCAAAACTTTGAGGAATACGGGTTTATTTTGACGTAATGTTTATTTTTAGGTCTCAAAGTATGAAAGTTTGTTAATAATTAATTAATGAATTAATTTTTTATGAAAAACACTTGACTCCACGTGAAAGAACCTCCTCTTACCTGCTAACGTAACATTTTCACATTAAGTTATGTATTAAAAAAAATTATGTGTAAATTACATGATAAAAAATTTAATTTGTTTATTAAATATTTAAATAAGAAGATAATGTGATTTGCACTTGATTTTTTAATATGGTTTAATGTAAAGTTGTTACGTCAATGAATAGAAAAAAAATTCTATCATGCGGGTTAAAGCCAAATATTATTTTTTTTAACCCCAACATCTCAAAAAGCATGCATCCCAATGACTTAAGCTTACATCTCAACTCGGTGAAACAAAATGCCTCACCTAACACGGAGAAAGAAGATATAAAGTAAACAACGGTGGTTGAAAATGTGGATCACATGTCCACCGAAGTTTGGGTTGTGAAGGAAGCCAATTAGCATATTGGTGGCAATGTGACCTGAGTCATTTGCGCTGTTGACTCGAACAGTTCTATATATATTGAGGCTGCACCAACACGGACCAATGATCTTTCATTGGACTAAAATAATCGCAGATGGCCTGCTTTTCCATGCTTTAAAAGTTAGTAAAGGAATTAGGTTTCAGCTGTGAGAAATACATTCAGGCAAAAGAGATGGAGATAGGGAGACATAGAATGGAAATGCTTCACAAAGCAGCAGTAGAAGGAAGTGTAACTTCCTTGCTCAGTTTGCTTCATGAAGATGAACTTATTCTCGATAGATCCATTGCTGATTGTCTCCAGAGACGCTTTTGCACATAGCTGCTATGCTTGGACATTTTGAATTTGCAAATAAGATCTTAAATCGAAAACCTGAGATGGCTGGAGAGCCATCTTTTGAAGGAGTGCCTCCCATTTTGTTGGCTACAGCAAATGGTCACCTTCGAGTGGTAAAAGAATTGCTAATGGTCAAGCCTGATATGTGCTTAGCTCGAAACCGTGAGGGCTGGAACTCTGTTCTTATTGCAGTAATCAAAGGACGAGTTGAGATCTTAAAAGAGCTAATTCAGGCCAAACCTGAGGCCGTACGGTTCCCAACAAATCGAGGTGAAACCATTTTGCATCTTTGTGTCATACATGGCCAGTTCGAAGCTCTATGCTTCCTGGTACAGACAATAAAGGATAATGAGTTCATAAATTCAAGGGATTTGGTTGGGTTTATAATTTTATATTACATGATCATAGTGTCTTTGTTTTATTTTATTTTATCCCAATAACATGATCATAAAAAGAAATATTATTGATCGGATCTCAATATCTTTCTAGACATAAAAAAGTTCTTGCATAGCATCTAGTCATGAAAAATACATGGTATAAATATATATTCAACCATTGAATAGCATGAAGAGAGAGAGAAATGAATAGATCTTGTTCTAATCTAATGGAAAATGCTTTTTGCCATTATCTTTTATGAATTAGGGCTGTACAATAATTTTTCTTAGATGTGGATTTTTTATCATTGGATAGGCAATGTTCACCATACATGTGTCTTTGCCAAATGAATTAGGCCGACAGTTTTGATAGGGAGACATATTGGCAATCAAATGAATAAAGAAACTAAAACCCCAATCAAATGCTCTTGCCTAGCACAGTTCCATAATAGCTATATGGTACAATAGTCCATCTCACCATAAATGAAATGAGAAGATAGGAGTTTTTCTATTTTTTGTTTTCGTTCAAGGGCGAGATAGAACCTTGTGCTTTGTATTTTTCATGAAACTGAGCTAGATAATAATTTTTCAATACTCAGACATGGAGTGTCCCTTTTAGAATATCAAGAGCCTTAGAATTTGCGGGCATTTTTTTGACTGGCCTAGATGTGGTATCTTGATAGCTAACGTCATGCCTGCTCATAATTAAACCATGTTTCAACACACTATCAATGTTAAAGTATAAAAATTAATTTATATATTTTTTCATTAATTTAAATTTTTAGATAATTGATAACTCAATTATTTAATGTAGTATCAAAACTTTAAGTTTCAGTTAATTTAATATTTCACCTAATTCTTCCGAAATAACAATGTGACATAATCACATGTCTTTGATAATTGTTTATAAATTACAAAATGATGAGTACGACAAAGTTCAAAAATGAAAAGGACATGTATGCTCACCAAATCAAAATTTTCTTAAAATTGCACTTGCATTTTCCTTAAAATTCCTCGAAGTTTCTCAAATCAAAATTTCCAAAACGTCTTCTCCGGAAATTTCATAGA
Source organism: Bretschneidera sinensis (assembly GCA_023935145.1). Classification (NCBI taxonomy): domain Eukaryota; kingdom Viridiplantae; phylum Streptophyta; class Magnoliopsida; order Brassicales; family Akaniaceae; genus Bretschneidera; species Bretschneidera sinensis. The sequence goes on from CM043701.1 coordinate 13,865,575, forward strand.
AGAACATATGATGTGAAAATAAATACATTGAAAATAAATACATCTTTCATCAATTAATGTGAAGAAAGATCATTCCATTTTTGGATTCAAACCGCCCCACCAAGTCTTCTAAAGGGAGGTCTTTGTCAGCAGTAAATATATACTCTCTAGAACTGCTATTGAATTGTCAATGCTTCCAAGTCTTAGTTTGAACCATTTAGTATGCAGAGAACAATATATTATACTCAGTTACATAAAAATAAATTAAGAAGTTCACCATACAGTATGTCAAATAGTTAAACATATCAGTAGTTTGATTAAATATGAAATATATTGGCAGTCAACTGAATCAGAATTAATTGATGGTGGTATTGTACTCATGCCCTTTTCAATTTTCTTTATTTGTTTGGGCGAGTTCCCAGAAGAAAGAATGATTGTGAGAGATACATAAGAAAGTCAAGATCTTAGAATTTGTCAACTTTTATTTTTTTGAACAGCAATTTGGCCAATTTTCTGCTTAATTCTCATGCCCTTATGATCCATATTTTTGTTTCTGACTTTCAAATCACTGGGCTTATATCCAAGGAAAGTTCATAAGTTACCAATAATCTCACCTGACTCGTTCAGCTTTTCCATGTTTGACAAATTATCACAGTTCTTCATATATACAAATTACAGTAGCTGACCAAATATTATACTATAACAAGAAATTAATTCAGAGAAATAAAAGAGATGGAGAGAGGGAGGGAAAGAATGAGAATGCTTCATGAAGCAGCAGTCGATGAAAGTATGACTTCCCTGCTAAGTTTGCTTCAAGAAGACGCACTAATTCTTGATAGATGTATTGCTGGTTGTTTTACAGAGACGCCTTTACACATAGCTGCAATGTTTGGACACTTAGAATTTGCAATCGAGATCCTAACCCGAAAACCTGAGCTTGCAAAAGTGCTAGATTTCGAAAGGGTGTCACCCCTACACTTGGCGACAGCAAATGGGTATATTGAGGTAGTGCAGGCATTGTTGCTGGTGAACCCTGAGATCTGCCTTGCTCAAGACTGGAATGGCAGGAACCCTCTTCATTTAGCAGTAATCAAAGGCCAAATTGATGTCTTGAAAGAACTTTTCCTGGCCAAACCTGAGGCTGCACTGGTTCGGGCAGATAATGGTGAAACCATTTTGCATCTTTGTGTCATTCATTTCCAAATGGAAGCTTTAAGGTTCTTAGTGGAGTCAATAAACGATAACAATTTTGTAAATTCAAAAGATGATGATGGTTTTACTGTCTTGCATCTTGCAGTAGCTGAAAAACAGATTGAGGTACGGCAGAAACTTTCTTTGAATTAATTTCCTATTGATGACTTTCTTTCTTCTCCCGTTGCTATTATAAACCAATTCTATGCGCATACTGATTGCTTAAATTATGTATTTTAGAGCGTGAAGTTTTTGATCTCCAATACTGCAATAGACATCAATGCGCTAAATAAAAACGGCTTCACAGCATTGGATCTTGTATTAGTGCAAAGCCGAAGAAGAAATGTGATCATGAAAGACATTGAAATTAAGGATTTTCTTTTATATTTTGGAGCTCTACGCGCAATAGATATCTCTTCATCATCAAGAGAGGAACCAGGAATCGTCATAAGGGTCAACGCGTTGTCTTCAGATGGAATTGACAGATCATCGAATCCAGAATTCCCAAAACACCCAAGTGAACATTAAACATTGAGATCAGAAAAATAGGAGGCAAAAGAAGAAGAAAAACTGGCTGGAACAAAAGAGGAATGCATTAATGGTGGTGGCGTCGCTGATTGCAACTGTTACTTTTGAATGTGGAATCAACCCACCTGGTGGGGTTTGGCAAGAAGACAGATTCTCATAAAGCTTGTTCTTCCATTATGGCTGATAAATACCCAAGCTTGTATAAATTCTTTGCAAATTCAAACACTGTTGGTTTTCTAGCATCCCTCAGCATCATCCTGTTACTAATCAGTGGGTTACCTTTCAAGCGTAGGGTCTGGATGTGGATTCTAACGGTGATCATGTGGCTTGCCATTACATCAATGGCAGTAACTTACTCCATCTGCACATCTAGCTTGTCACGCAAGTATGATAACGAGATAAAAATTGATGGTTGTCTTAGCTATGCACTTGATGGTGTAACTTCAAATATTCAATTTTTATTCATAATGACATGATTTTCTGATGCAGGAGGATCCGAGTCAGATGATGTTGAGCTGTCAGATGACAAGTGGGCTACTTAAGCCGGTTTATATCGTTTAGCGAGCCATAGGTTTGGATTGGGCCCCGAAGACCCTAGTCTGATTTGAAACGAGCTTTCGAGAAAAACTTAGCATAAGCCTTATCGTTTTTAAGCCAAAAAACGAAGTTTAGACCTTCAAATTGGCAGTTTTTAGTTTTTAGGAAACCTTTTATTTTATTTTATTTAAATTCAGCCTTAATTTAATTTTTTTATTTTAGCTTCGACCTCATAAATAAGGTCTTAGGGTTTTGTAATAATATTTATTGTATTTTTGGAATAAATTAAAATAAAGCATCAGAGTAGTTTCTTTGTATTGTTTTAGGGTTTTTCTTGTGTTACTCCCTGTAAACTATCTGTTTGACTAGCCTGCAGAATACTCGCTATTCTGCCCGGCGTCAGTTGGTATCAGAGCTTCAGCATCTTCTTGGGGTGAGATTTCATCAGTTTCCATGGCTGGTGATCGTGGTCGTGGTCGTGGTCGTCGCGGGTAGGTTCCGAACGAGGAAGCCCCACGCCGTGATCGTAACATTCAGGATGTGATGATTGAGGATTTACAGAGGCAGGTTGCAAAGTTAACCCAGCGTCTAACGGCGCAGAATTTCGGTGATCGTGAGATGAAAGATCATAATTCCGATTCCAGTTTCGAAAACCCGTATTACAATCCTGCTCGATTCGGGGAACATCGTGGTCGGGAGGATCGTTAGGGAGATCTCGGTTTCAGAGTGGATTTGCCGTTGTTAGCAAAGTTTTCTGACCTGATACCAGAGGATCTTCCTCCTGGGTTGCCACCTGAGGTCTTTAATGTGAAACACTTGAGTCATTGTTTTGGGGATTCCGATGTGGCTATTGTGAACTTGAGGACAAGTTCTTTCCAACCCGAGGCCACTGATGTAGGAGGATCCGAGTCAGATGATGGTGAGCTATCAGATGGCAAATGGGTTACCTAAGCCGGTTTACATCGTTTAGCGGGCCACAGGTTTGGATTGGGCCCCGAAGACCCTAGTCTGATTGGAAATGAGCTTTCGGGAAAAACTTAGTAAATACTAAGCATTATCGTTTTTAAGCCAAAAAACAAAGTTTAGACCTTCAAATTGGCAGTTTTTAGTTTTTAGGAAACTTTTTATTTTATTTAATTTAAATTCGGCCTTAATTTAATTTTCTTATTTTAGCTTCGACCTTATAAATAAGGTCTTAGGGTTTCGTAATAATATTTATTGTATTTTTGGAATAAATTAAAATAAAGCATCAGAGTAGTTTCTCTGTATTGTTTTAGAGTTTTTCTTGTGTTATTCCCTATGAACTAGCTGTTCGACTAACCTGCAGAATAATCGCTATTCTGCCCGGCGTCATTTTCGTTGTTGATCCTTCTTATTTTGGGGCTCGCAATTCGCCTGATTAGGAAGATGATCATAAGCTTTTGAAGAAGAACCCTAGTAGAGTAAGAGTAGATCCTCAAGTTTACTAGATAAGAGATGATTGCATATGAGACTGATAATACACGCAAACTTAGTAAAAATACTCAATTCTAGTCTTATATATGAATTTGAATCCCCTTCGTAAGTAATGATGTTGCATTGATTGAATGTGCCTTAATAATGCATTGTATTGGTTGATTTGATTTGCCTATCTAATTTCAGAAATTTAATGGATCAATTTTTGAGGTGTTCATCTAATTAAACTCATAAAATAAAACTTGATCTCATCAAAATTAAGCATCAATATTGAAGTTCTACTAAAAAAATAATGACATCATATTCAATTTTTTTTTGGAGTAAATTATAATTGCATTTTTTTTTAGGTTTGACCATAAATACAATCAGATCCTGATTTTTAAAATATATTATTGCCTTCCAAACTTTCATATAAAATTACAAATGCATCCCATAGTGTAAACAAATATTAAGAAATTTAACAAAATCAAGTTAAATAATAACGTGACATTACATATGTTTCTAACTTTATTCAAGAAGTAACTCATACATGAGATCTCAAGGTGTTGAAAGAAAAATAATTCCCACGATTTCAGTTAATGTTTTTAAACAGAGAGATGAGATTGTCATTTTTTTAAAAACTTGGGATGTAGTTGTATTTGTGGTCAAATCTGAGGGATGTAGTTATAATTTACCCTATATATATATATATATATATATATATATATAGAGAGAGAGAGAGAGAGAGAGAGAGAGAGAGAGAGAGAGCAATTCTGATTATAAAACATATTACTATCAAATAAAAAAAAAGAACTATTAAAATAGCTATGATCTTGATCATTCCTTTTATTTTTGTTTTCTTTTGGGGTGGGAGTTCCATGAAGGACGCAATGAGGAGGTGAACATAAGAAAATTCAGTCTTAGAATTTTTCGACTTTATACTAAATATTCCCAATTTTATTTTGTCAAGCTTGACTTGTTAGCCTATATAAGTTTTCTAGTGATTTTGCTTGAATCACTGTCTAATCATCCTAGGTTCCCAGCAATTTCCAGAGCTTACCAATGATCCTAAATAATTGGATATATCTTTTGCACAAATAATAAAGTATTTCACAAACAACTCATTACTACTATATAAATAATTATTCCACAAATAATAAGTTATTATGTAATTAAATATTTTCTAAGAGAAGTTATTATGCAATTAAATCCATTATATTTAATTTTTCTTTTGCTTGTGTAATTAGGTTTTAGTTTTACTATATATTCAAGTCATTTATCAAAAGTAAGAATTACTCTATTAATACAAAAAAATTGGAGGTCTTTGCATTTGAACCCTTGATGTTTAAATTGAGCACATTGAGACATTGTAAAATTGGTGCAATTTATCTCTTCTATCAATTTTCTATCTAAATTAGTAACAAAAATGACACGGGTCTAATTGCGAAAAATAATAATAAAATTATTATTAAAAATTAAATTTGAAAAAGAATAAATTAGAAATAAAAAATAAAAAATTTACAGGTTCAAAAAAAAGAAAAAACTACAATGTTTTTGGATGGATAAATGAAAGAGACGGTCGCTAGCTTAGACTGTTGAAAAAGAAAATGCTATTTGCTAAAGGGAGCGGATAAGAACAGAAAAAACCATTTGCCAAACGATTGCTAGAAAGAGAAAAGAAAACTTCCGCTGTCCTTTTTTTTTAAGAATAAATAATAATAAAAAAACACTCACTCGATGATCACTTGTGTGAATGGGAATGCTACAGAGAGAAGACAGTTATTAGAGTACTGACTACTGAGTATTCACAAATCACATGGTGGCCCCAACGGACGTTTCACTACTGGCGGCCCCTCCACTTTCTCTCTCTCCATCTTTCTATTTATACTCATTTCTCAAGCGCCAAATATGGAATTTGTGGTCAACATATTTATACTCGAGCTAATATGGAATTTGTGAATTACAAGCTAAACAGAGAAAATGGAGAGGAAGCTCTGTGAAGCAGCAATGGAGGGTAGCGTAATTTCCTTGCTAAACTTGCTTCAGGAGGATCCATTAGCTCTTGATAGATTCATCGTGGGTTGTTACATAGAGACCCCTTTGAACATAACTTGCATGCTTGGTCATGTACAGTTTGTGAACGAAATTCTCAATCGAAAGCCAGAGTTAGCAACAGAGCTTGATACTCGAAAATCATTTCCACTTCACTTGGCAGCTGCAAAAGGTTACCTTGATATAGTGAAGAAATTGGTTGTGGTTAACCCTGACATATGCCTTGTTGGTGACAGAGATGGGAGGACTCCTCTGCATGTTGCAGCCATCAAGGGAAATGTTAGCATCTTGAGAGAGATAGTTGGGGCTAGACCACATGCGGCTCGAGTTCTAATGGAAAGAGGTCAGACCATTTAACATGCGTGCGTGAGATATAACCAGTTGGAGGCTATGAAGTTCTTGTTGGAGACTATGGGCGATCCTGAGTTTGTGAATTATAAGGATGGTGATAGCAACACTATCTTGCATCTAGCTGTGGCTGATAAACAAACCCAGGTATGTTTGATATGAACAGTTGCAACTTTTTATTTTTTATTTTTATTTATCAATTCCTATGATTGAAATTAGGACCGATTGAGGATTTGATTTCTTTTAAAGAGAGGTGTAAGTACCAATTGGATTGTGTTTTGACGACGGATAGCAATGAAAAATTCTTGCAGATTGGCCTATCAATTAATCGGATTATGTTTTGTCTACATACCATTTCGGTTCCAAAGTATAAATGGCATACCACTTGTTTGATAAGGCAACCTAATGGCAGTTTGCACCTGCTTGAGCTTGTCTGGCTAGGCTTGCTTGATTTCTTTCAAAAAGAAGACTTTCCTGATAATTCAAATGCCATATTTTAAAGAACAGTCGATGGACCCTTCAAAAAATAATAAAATACTAAAAAAAACAAAACAAAAATGCCCAAAGGGCATGGTGGAATGTATATCAGTATATGTATAATGAATTATACTAGTAGTATTATACTTTGTTAATTAGTAATGAAAATAATTAATTAATACAATCATAATGAAAGTGGTTGCCCAGTAATTTCTAAGATGCTGATTTTGTTGAAATTTTGCTCCAGTCCACTTCACCACATTAGATTAGACAGAGTCCAAAATCACTTTTATTTTATTTTATTTTATATTTTATGAAGCACTTTGTGAAATATATCTCTAGATATACACTTAATTACTCCAATAAGAGTAAATATTATGAAAAAAACTTAGAAGAAGTTTCTTACTAAGTTCATGAAGTTTCCTCAAAGAAAAAAAAAACTTTTAGAAATAAAATTTAAAATTGTGTTTTACTTTGAGATTTAACTCATATTTCATCGACGATTCAAAACTTGTAGAAATTCGTGAAGTTTACTCACTGCACATTGTAAACATAACAATGTGCACTTTATATAGTTAACCACAGAAAACAGTATAGAAAACTTATACTGTTTTCTGTGCAAAAGATATACAATTGAGCTTTATGGACGTCACGCATAATAAATTTTATCGAGAGATGTGTGATTCCATGTGTATCATATTGGCTTGAATTAGTTTTTCTTTTGCCGTACTCTTCTATCAACTAAGTGTAAGAATCAAATAAGCAGACCATAAACTTCTTGATTGCTAGTACTACAATAGAAGTGAATGCTCTAAACGCAAACGGCTTCACAGCTTTTGATATTTTAGTCCAAAGCAAAGGAGAACTGAAGGATATAGAGATTGCAGAGGTGGCACTTAAACGTGGTGGAGCCACTCACGCAAAAGAGTCCTTAATTGTTCCTGTACATGATGAGCTTGAAGGCATAAGGAGCTTACCCTCGCCTACAAAAGGTACAGCAAAAAGTCGCCGTGGTAAAGCTCGAAAAAATTTGAGTGGCAACAAGCAGGATTGGCTGGAGAGGAAACGTAACGCATTAATAGTGGTGGCATCCCTGATTGCTACAATGGGTTTCCAAGCTGGTGTGAACCCTCCTGGTGGAGTTTGGCAAGATACTTCAGATGATAAAAATTCTACAACAATGCCACACAAGGCAGGTTTCTCCATAATGGCTGACAATTACCCAAATAGATACAGTATTTTCCTTGCATTTAACTCGCTAGGCTTTTTGGCATCCCTTAGCAATATTTTATTGCTCATTAGTGGATTACCCTTAAAGCGTAGGTTCTTTGTGTGGATCTTGATGGTGATCATGTGGGTTGCAATCACTTCTATGGCGATAACATATGGGATTTCAGTATTAGCTTTCACACCTTCCCATGAGGAGCATGTGCTTTATAGGGTAATATTTTTTGGAATCCTGGGTTGGGATTGTTTGATGGCTCTGCTACTTCTCGCGCACACCATCCGCCTCATAATGAAACTGGTAACGGGTTTAAACAGATTAGTTATGACGAGAGTAAAAAGACCTTTGACTTCTGCGGTGCAGGTGAACTACACGACTGCCTAATGTTTATAATCCTAGTCTCTGTTTGTGTATATATGTTTGGTGTGATGTCTTTATGTATGTTTCTAAATTTGGAGCATTTGTGCTCAGTGTATAATTTTGGAATAATGTGTCAGTTTTACATTTTAATAACAATGTACAACTATCAATGTTTAGCTCATTAATTATTACTTCAAGTTTTAAGTATCGGATATTTTGAAGTTATATATAGCTTGTGTGTTAGAAGTTCATCTTATTTGATAAACTCTTCTTATAATCAAAGCATGTGTACATAGAAAATTAAGGGTTCATACCTCCAGAAACATGTGATGAATTATCCATGCTAGCTTTATGATTCCTGCAAGGAGATGCAAATTTCTTCTATGGAGAAACTACTCTCTTCCCTTGGTATTTTTGTTATGTCTCAACAACTAGAAAGAGTAGCTGACCAAAGACATTAAAAGGAAACTCAATGGGCCAGTTTCCTTCAGCAATGGGTGAGAGTAGGGGCCTCCATATGTTTATTAGTGTGGTCCATCCCATTATGGGCTTAATGACCAAATGTAATGCTAGTCCATATAATATAAATATATATAACAATCTCCCACTTGGACAACATTACATTTAATCTCAACATAAACACAAACAAGCATCCCAAAAAACAAAAGACCTTGTTCAAAATGTGCTTTAATTACAAGCTAGTGAACGATACACCGACAGGGCATACGACACATGACTAATAATTGCAAACACATAACTCAGGTCGATGAGATGCAAGTGCAATGTGGAAATAATCAAAAAGTGACGAACACTCGTTTCCACAAGAAGCCCTAGAGACAAATCTGAAAGTCTTTAAAGCAATAAGCCTTGTCCAAAATGCAGTTGCAGCACCCAGTGTAGTGACTATATTGACAGGACATATGACACCAAACTTATACTCATAACCACCTGACTCAGGAATAGACTAAAATAGATTGTCTCTGATAGGTAATAAACCTTGTCCACAATGTGCATGACTCAGGCATGAGATTAATCAATATGTCTCAATACATAAAGTATGCCCTGTCCAAAATGCACGTGACTCAGGCATGAGACCAAACATAATGTCTCATTACATAAACAATCGCCTTGTCCAAAATGCGCGTGACTCAGGCACGAGACTAATCAGTATGTCTCAATACATAAAGTATGCTTTGTCCAAAATGCACGTGACTCAAGCATGAGACCAAATATAATGTCTCATTACATAAACAATCGCCTTGTTCAAAATGCGCGTGACCCAAGCACGAGACTAATCAGTATATCTCAATACATAAAGTATGCCCTGTCCAAAATGCGCGTGACTCAGGCATACATTGACATTTCTATATTTAAAAACATAATATGAGCATAAACAATATAGTCAAACAGTCAATGATTACAAAACTCCCACTAACTAATTACAACAGAAGACTCTAACAATCCCAAATGAGTCACATGCTCTAGAAATAGTTTTGGAGCTAAACCTTTAGTTAGTGGGTCAGCTAACATATGCTCTGTAGAAATATGCTCAACATAAATACAAGACTCAGCTATTTTCTCTCTTACAATAAAAAATTTAATGTCAATATACTTGGAGCGTGAAGAGCTCCTAGTGTTTCAAGAGAAAGCAACTGCTGTAGAATTGTCACAAAATATCTTCAGCAGCCTTGAAATAGTGTTCACAACACTTAGCCCCAAGATAAAGTTCCGCAACCATATAGCCTGACATGTAGCCTCATAACAAGTTACATATTCTGCCTCCATTGTAGAGGAAGCTGTAAGTGTCTGTTTGACACTCTTCCAAGAAACAGCTCCTCTTGCCATCATGAAAACATAACCAGAAGTGGATCTTCTGTCATCTGGACAACCTACAAAATCGGCATCAGAATATCCAATTACTTCAAGAACATTAGATCGCCGATATGTAAGCACTAGATCTTTAGTTCCTTGCAAATATCTGAGTACTTTCTTTGCAGCCTTCCAGTGAGTCAAACCAGGATCACTCAAGTATCTTCCAAGTACACCAACAACATAAGCAATATCAAGTCGTGTACATACTTGAGCATACATCAAACTACCCACAACTGATGAATAGGGAATTGTTTGCATTTGAGTCCTTTCACTATCACTCTGAGGGCATTGAGACTTAGAAAACTTATCACCTTTTACAATAGGTGCTTTCCCAGGAGAACAAGAATGCATATTAAACCTACTTAGAACATGATCAATGTAGGTTTTCTGAGACAATCCAAGAACACCTCTAGTTCTGTCACGAAAAATCTGGATGCCCAAAACATAAGAGGCCTCACCAAGATCTTTCATATCAAAATGAGATGACAGCATGCGTTTTGTCTCAAACAGAAGCTCAATGTCATTTGCAGTGAGTAATACATCATCAACATAAAGAACGAGAAAGATATACTTACTCCCACTGACCCTTAAATATATGCATTGATCAACAAGATTCTCCTTGAAACCGCAAGAGGTAACAATCTCATCAAACTTCAGGTACCATTGTCTCGATACCTGCTTAAGTCCATAAATGGACTTGTTAAGCTTACACACCATGTGTTCCTTTCCTTCCACTTGGAAACCATTTGGTTGCATCATGTACACATCCTCAAATAGATGCCCATTAAAGAAAGCTGTCTTGACATCCATTTGATGAAGCTCAAGATCAAAATGAGCCACCAATGCCATAATAACTCGAAAAGAATCCTTGGTAGAAACAGGCGAGAAAGTGTCCTTATAATCAATGCCTTCTCTTTGGTTAAAGCCCTTAGCAACAAGTCTAGCTTTATACCTTTCTACTTGACCTTCAGAATTATACTTAGTCTTAAAAACCCATTTGCAACCAATTGACGTATAGCCACATGGTAGTTCAACTAAGTCCCATACACCGTTTTGACACATCGATGCCATCTCATCATGCATAGCATTTATCCAATATGAAGATTGAGGACTATCAATGGCCTCCTTAAAAGAGGCTGGATCAAGAGACATACCAGTATTAAACTCATGCTCATACAAATAGACAATATGATCATCAGAAATTGCTGGTCTATGACTTCTCTGTGATCTCCTCAAAACAATATTATCAGTTCCCACATCAACATCAGCTATAGTGTCAATAACCTGGTCTTGGACAATAGTGTTGTTTCCCTCTGTCAATGGTGGTGCAGCCACTGATGGAGGGGTAACCTGAACAGGTATAACAACACACTCCTCCCTAAATACAACTTCATATGGCACTGAACTCCCACTGTCACTAACATCCTCGAAGAAGATGGCTCGATCAGATTCAATGACTCTAGTAACATTAGAAGGCCAATAAAATCTAGAGCCTCTTGAACCCACACAATAACCAACAAAATAACCAGTAATGGTCTTAGGATCAAGTTTCTTCTGCTGAGGATTATAAAGCCTTATTTCCGTTTTACATCCCCAAACACGGAAATGATTCACATTAGGCCTCTTTCCTGACCATAACTCATAAGGAGTTTTAGGAACTGACTTACTTGGTACTTGATTCAAAACATATGCAGCAGTTTTTAAAGCTTCACCCCACAAAAATTCAGGCAAAGTGGAATGACAAATCATACACCGCACCATATCCATAAGAGTACGATTTCTTCTTTCTACAATACTATTCTATTCAGGAGTTCCAGGCATTGTATACTGAGCCTCGATACCACATGCCTTAAGAAATCTAGCAAAAGGTCCAGGATTTCTACTAGTTTCATCATATCTCCCATAAAATTCATCTCCTTTATCCAATCTTACCGCTTTGATTTTCTAATTTTTCTGGAGTTCCACAGCAGCCTTGAAAGCCTTAAAAGCTTCCAATGAGTTTGATTTTTCTCGAATGAGCTCAACATAACCATAGCGAGAATAATCATCAATAAAGGTAATGAAGTATCTATAATTCCCCAAAGCGGTAGGTGAAAATGGACCACAAATATCAGTATGCATTAAATCTAGAACATCCTGACTTCTACTAATCTTTTGCTTTCTGGTTTTCGCTGGAAGTTTCCCTTTGATACAAGCAACACAAGTTTCAAAATCAGAAAAAATCCAAGTTATCTAGTATGCCATCTTTAATCAACCTCTCTATTCTTTCTCTAGAAATATGACCCAACCTTTTGTGCCACAACATGGAAGAGTTTTTATTGGATCTAGCACATTTAGAACCAACTACAGCATTCACAACAGAGAAACTAGAAGAAGCAGGATCTAAAATAGGAAGCAAGTCAATTTTATACAAACCATCATATAAAGTAGCAGTACCAACCATAACAGAGTTATAAAAGATCATAGCCTTTCCAATTCCAAAATGAAAAACATATCCACATCTGTCCAAAACAGAAACAGAGATAAGATTTCTTCTGATATAAGGTATAAAAGCAGTATCAAACAAATTCAAAATATGTTTAGAAGCCAAAATAAGTCTGACTGTACCAATGTGTTCAACTTTAACCTTCACACCATTGCCCATATTTACTACTAACTCTGTATCAACTGGTCTTCTGCGGTTCTTTAATTCCTGCAAAGAATTTGTAGTATGAATAGTTGCACCAGTATCTAGCCACCAAGTATCAGAAGGCACATCAACTAGATTAGACTCAAAGCACACTAGTAGGGAATGTGTACCTTTTTTGTCTAACCAGGCTTTAAATTTCCTATAATCAACCTTTTTGTGCCCAAATGAATGACAAAAATTGCACCTTCCCTTAAAAACTTCATTCTTTGGCCCATTTGGAACACTCGAAAAGGCCTCCAAGATGGAACACTCACATTAGCTTGTTGAAAAGGCCTCCAAGGTTTCTTCATTTTGTTGGAGTTGCTACTGTTACCCTTGAAGAACTTCTTTTTCTTCCCTTTATCAACAGTTATCATGAAAGCAGTATGAGACTTGCCCTTTTTCATCATCTCTTCTTCTTGAGTTACAATGGCAGTCATTTCACTCAAGCTCCATTCATCTTTTTTAGCATTATAAGAGGTCTTGAGTGCATCATACTGAGATGGCAAATATTCAAGCACTTGCCATACTAGAAAACTATCTGCTAACTCAACTTTCATCCCTTTGAGCTTGTTAAAGAAATGAGTAAGCTTCATGATGTGCTCTCGGACTCCACTAACCCCATCATAGGTTGTAGTAGTAAGAAGTTTCATTAGAGATCCCTTTTCTGTCTTATCAAACTTAATAAATTTCTTCCCAACGGCATCAAGATATTATTTGGCGCTATCAGTATCAGCTATGCTCTGCCTGATAGACTTGTCAATCGTATACTTCATAATCATGAGACGAGTCCGATTAGAATGCACCCATTGCTCATAACGAGCCTTTTCAGCTGCAGAACTTTCATTAGTGGGCTCAACAAGCGCATCGACCCTCAAAGCCAAGTCCAAATTCATGATAGCCAAATTAATGGTGAGAGACTCATACCAATCCTCATAATTGCTTCCAGTTAGACTCTTGATGGTAGACAAAGAGAGAGACAGAGCCGCATTTCCATAAGCTGAGGAGAATATAAGAAAATTTATTATGCATGTGGAACAAGAAACATGCACCCATAAATGTCTCCATTAGGAAATCTTATATCCATGCTAGAATCTTATTCAAAATATATTCTTACGCACTATGCTAGAGCCCAAGATACATTAAAAAGGCTCTTACGCATGATAAAGCAAAAATAATTAAATACAAGGACTTAAAATGACCCGCTACCGAAAGGATAAGACTAGGCCACAAAGTGTCAAGCACTTAACTATTATCTTTAACGTCCTAAGCATCTTACCAAATAATAGTTTACTGACTAGACAAATTCATTATCCGTATGGATCTTAGTATAATATCCTTAAGCGAAAAACAGAATCAATAATAACAACTCCGATAATTTATCATGACTAGTTCCACGAGAGGTGGGTACATAGCCACTCTAAACCATCGATATTACATTAAATGACATAATCCATATGAACAAAAAAATTATTTATTTATGTAATCTCAAGCTTATGCTTAGCTAAGGGAAAACATTTGAATAAATAATCATAGCCTATAGCTAAACATACGCGCAGCTTTTTCCTTCACATTGTAAGACCATTATGCTTTGGTTCTGCTAAGCCGTACAGCTTAGAAATTTTATATATTTAAAAGGGCACAAGCTGGAGCATTATCTCGAATTTGAGGTAGTCAAAAATCATGCTAGTTAAACTTTTGAAAACTTTAAATATATAATAAGGCCAACATAGCATTACTATATTAGAGTTTATATATAAATTTATGCGCCCATTACAATCTCACGCATGTGTAGTCTTGCACAATAACCATGAATATTAAATTGAACCCATTACCATGAATATTAAATTGAAGACCATGAATATTCAATTGAATACCAAGAACCCATTGTAATTTCACGCATGGGCATGAAGATCAAAAGCATGTGGGCCATGAAAGAAAACAAAAATAATAAAGACAACATGATGGAGTTTATATAAAATATGTATGCTTTATGTATCCCATTACCACCCATTACAAACTCACACATGTGGCATGAAGCATGAAGACCAAAAACACATGGGGGGCCTTAAAAAAATAAAATAAAGATAACATAGCTTTATGGGCAATACATAAAAAGAAAACTTAGTACCGGTTGACAAAGCATAGCAATTAGCATTATGGGTAAACATAAAACAAAAGCCTTTATGTATTTAATAAACATAGCATTATGGGCAAACAAGCCTTTATGTATTTAATAAAGACAAAAAAGGCATTATGGGCAAACATAAGTGCCGGTTGTATAAAACAAAATATATATAACCAAGCACTTGATGGTAGTGCTCTTAATAGTAATCAAGCACTTGATGTAGTGCACTTAATAGTGCTATCATCATATTTCTTTCTTTGTGAAAAAACTTGGTACAGTATTTGCACGAAGACGAGCTGTAGCTTTGCTAATTCTCTTGGACTATGAGGATGAGACTTATGTTGTTCTTACAGAACAGGTAGTTTATAGCATTTATTAGTTTTTTTTTTTGTGTTGTTCTATTTGAATTTCTTAAACCACCTCCTTATTCTCATCAAAAAACAAAAAAAAAAAAAAAAAAGCAACAGCAAACAAAAAAAGAAAGAACACAGCCATGAAAATAAGAAGATGGCACTGATACCAATTGTTAGAAGTTCATCTTATTTGATAAACTCTTCATATAATCAAAGCATGTGTACATAGAAAATTAAGAGTTCATACCTCTAGAAACATGTGATGAATTATCCATGCTAGCTTTATGATTCCTGCAAGGAGATGCAAATTTCTTTTATGGAGAAACTACTCTCTACTCTTGGTATTTTTGTTATGTCTCAACAACTAGAAAGAGTAGCTGACCAAAGACATTAAAAGAAAACTCAATGGGCCAGTTTCCTTCAGCAATGGGTGAGAGTAGGGGCCTCCATATGTTTATTAGTGTGGCCCATCCCATTATGGGCTTAATGACCAAATGTAATGCTAGTCCATATAATATATACAACATTGTGGTCTCACTGGATAAGTTCATACAATACTGTAGTCCACAATCCCCATATATATGTACCCAGGGTATAGGGTAGTTGTTTCCTCGAGAGATCTATGTTCATTGGCATCAACCTTACGCTAGCTTAAAGACTTGTTCAAAGATTTTTTTTTAAAGCACATCATTAATTACTCTGTTCTTATATATATATCAATGTTTTCAAGTGTGTTTTTTGAGCGCGTTTAGAGACGAGAAGGATGCAAATAATCTTGAGGCGTTGAAATTTAGGCGTTCTATTCTAAAGACGTACGTTTTTTGAGTTGAGGTGTATGCTTCGACCCAAGGCATAGGTATTTCATGCCCAGGACGGTGAGGCATATTCCTTATGGTATTTTTTCTTAGCAACAGAGATAGAAACAACGCTTGAAAAACCGCGTAGAGGTTGAATTGGAGCTCTCATTCGTCATAGATCTCGCCAAAGACTTCTTTGAAAAGAAGTAGTGAGCTGGCCTCGGACGGCAAAATGGGAAAAACAGTGATTGCCTCTCTATATTGTTGGTGTTCTTTGCTTTGATCGTGTCAAATATCCCGTGAAATCATGGAAACAAACAAATAGAGAGTGTTTGATGACGAGCGATCTCAATGAAATCTCATGTGAACTCGCGATTTGTACTAGAAAGATTCAAACTAGTATTATCGACAGAGACATAACCGGCAGCCAGATCCTTGTCACAAAGCTGGTCCTGGAGGCGGTGGTGGTGGCACACTCGCTTGCCTTCTCAGTCTCATTTTTTGTCTAAAGAATTTGAAACAATTGCTGAGCTATAGAGATAATGAGATATAATAGAGTCATAGAACAAAGAGAAAGAAGATAACTGAGAGATAAAGGACAATATAGCTGTGTTTGCAATTTACACTTTGAAATTTGGATTTACTTTAGTGTTGGTGATGGATTACAGCTGTGCTTGCACTTTGAAATATAGAAATTTGGATTTACCAGTGACGGTGAGCACCACCTATGCAAGTAGAGTGTCATCTTAAAATATAATAATACGTGTAATTTATTTTAATAATAATTAAAAATTATTTAATTAATCATTTTCAAATTAAAACAATATAGAAATATAAGTTATACTCTATATAATTTATATACAAACATATATTAATATTTATAAAATTATAATTATCACACTATAGAGAATTATTAAAAAATTAAACTTTAATAAAAATGAATTAAAATTAATTTTTTATTATAAATAATTAATATTATTTTATTAAAATTTTGAAATATCCCAATGTATTCAAAAGACTTACGTCCCAACGTTTCACCCAATGCTTTTGTCTCTGAAAACACTAATAAATATATATACACGCATTCAAGCTAACATTAGAATTAATTTGTGAATTAAACGGTAAACAAAGAAAATGGAGAGGAGGCTCTGTTAAGCCGCAATGGAGGGTAGCGTAATTTCCTTGCTAAACTTGCTTCAAGAGGATCCATTAGCTCTTGATAGATTCATCATGGGTTGTTACACAGAGACCCCTTTGAGCATAACTTGCATGTTTGGTCATGTACAGTTTGTGAACGAAATTCTCAATCGAAAGCCAGAGCTAGCAACAAAGCTTGATACTCGAAAATCATCTCCACTTCACTTAGCAGCTGCAAAATGTTACCTTGATATATGAAGAAATTGCTGGTGGTTAACCCTGACATGTGCCTTGTTGGGGATAGAGATAGGAGGACTCCTCTGCATGTTGCAACCATCAAGGGAAATGTTAGTATCTTGAGAGAGTTAAGACCACAAGCGGCTCGAGTTCTACTGGACAGATGTCAGACCATTTTACTTGTAATTTTAGAACGTTACGTTTTGGGTCCCAAACTTATATTAATGTTATCAACGAAATTCCTTAAGATTACCCGTGGAGTTTTCAAGTGGTCTAAACTATTAGATTTAAACCCGAACCAGTCAAGAAATTTTGGATTTCCGTAACAGCTTTCACATTGAAGCATGTACTTCTGTTAGGATTTTTTTTCAGCAAAAAAATCGGCCAAAGATCCACACAAATAATAAACACAATAAGAGTATAAAACAATAAATGATGCAAAAATAAAACAACCGAAAATAAGGAACAAAAACAAAGTTTTACGTGATTCAGTACTTTTTGCTTACGTCCACCATCCCGACAAGATTTTTTATTTCATTAATAAAACTCACATGTTATAAGTTTTTGAACTGAGAAACTCTTACTCAATGAACTCACTTTAACCCATTGCCCCAACACACCCAAGTCTTATTCTCTCCTATTTGGAATAGAAAATCTAGATTTAGAGCCCTTCTCTTTGGTTAGAATGGTTCATCTTTTAGTGTTAAATAGGAAACCCTCCTAAACCATGTAGACAACTCCCCATATTTAAAGAATATTGAGATTCTCCTTTAGAATCCCTAAGGATCTTCACCGATTTGGAAACTGACAAATCTGTCCCGATTTTTTTTTTCTTCTTTAACCTTCAAATATTTTCTTCATGATTCGAGACCACACCCAACAATTTCTTAACATACTAACATCGGGAATCCTGGTTTGATGACTCTGTAACTTCTTGCGCACACCATCTACCTCATAATGAGACTGGTAAGGGGTTTAAAGAAAATACTTATAGCAATGGTATGGAGATATTCGAATTCTTTGGTGAACATGAACCACAGTTGTCTAATAATGCTTATAATCCTTGTGTGTGTTTGATATCAACATCTTTTATGGTTGCAAAAATCACGCAAGAAAATTTTGAAACAAAAAGTTTATAATGGAAGGATCTATACAAGAGAGGAAACAAACTGTCAATTTGGGGAAACTATAATTGCAGGCCTTTCAAATTAATCCACTGAATCAAAATGGTGGGCTACACGTGTAATTTTGCTTATAGATTTAAACTTCTCAAATTTTCAGATTTAATGAAAACTATTTTATAATCAAAATTTATACTTCTTCGTATTTTTTACAACAGATGGATCATATTCACTCATATTTTCATCTTTTCAAAGCTATCTATTCAATTTTTGAGTGCTTACCCCAACAAATGTGTCATGTCTCCGTCAAATGAATCAGGCCGACAGTTCTTATAGCCGATAGGTAGAGATATACATTGCTAATCAAATGTACAAGAAACTAAAATCCCAATCTTGCTCATTTTCCCCAATTTTTCGTTTACTTTGTCCACAACAAATGGATCAATCAGTCTCTTAGAAACTGTCTACCTAATTTGAGTACAGCAAAGTTATACCTTGTCAAGCTTTGTGCATGGAAAATTTAGTTAATCACAGTGGAGAGTTGTCAAAATTGATAGCGAAGGGACTAAAATGAACTCCAATATATAATTGAAGGACCAAAACAATAATTTACCCAAGCATTAATGTATGTGGCCTACCTTTATACTGTAAAGATGTAGAGACATCCATTCTTGCCATTCATTTTGATCATCCAGACTAACAAACAATGAAAAATCTCCTTTCCACTCAAGTATTTATAAAACTTGTGCTATACAAGAATTTTTCCTCGATATAATGCGAAATAGTGGTTCTTTTAATGCTAAAAGAATAATTTATCAGTTTATTCCATTTCTAATCAACTAATAGAGTATTACAAATAGATTTTCAGTTTGAGTGTTATTCTTGCAGTGTTTTTATTTTATCTCACATGGATCAGTGTTTTAAAAGGTAGAGTTCGAGGCTCACCTAGGGCCAAGGCGATTCTAACACATCTCGGGGCTTAAAAAAAGGCAACTTCTCAAAGGTGAATGTTTTTTGGTTCAGCTCAGAGCGTACAACTTATCTCGGGACTTACGTTTTTTTATGTCTAGATGTCTGATGTGCATGTCCCATTGGATTTTTTTTATTAAAATGTTGTAGAGTATCAAAACTTTGAGGAATATGGGTTTATTTTGATGTAATGTTCATTTTTAGGTCTCAAAGTATTAAAGTTTGTTAATAATTAATTAAATAATTATTTTTTATGAATAACACTTGACTCCACGTGAAAGAACCTCCCCTTACCTGCTAACATGACATTTTCACATTGAGTCATGTATTAAAAAAAATCATGCGTAAATTACATGATAAAATATTTGATTTGTTTATTAAGTATTTCAATAAGAAGATAATGTGATTTGCACATGATTTTTCAATATATTGTTTAATGTGAAGTTGTTACGTCAGTGAATAAAAAAAATTTCTTTCATGCGAGATAAAGCCAAACATTATTTTTTTTTAACCCCAACATCTCAAAAAGCATGCATCCCAATGACTTGAGCTTACATCTCAACTCAGCGAAACAAAATGCCTCACCTAACACGGAGAAAGAAGATATAAAGTAAACAACATTGGCTGAAAATGTGGATCACATGTCCACTGAAGTTTAGGTTGTGAAGGAAGCCAATTAGCATATCGGTGGCAATGTGACTTGAGTCATTTGCGCTGTTGACTTGAACAGTTCTATATATATTGAGTCTGCACCAACACGGACCAATGATCTTTCATTGGACTAAAATAATCACAGATGTCCAGCTTTTCCATGCTTTAAAAGTTAGTAAAGGAATTAGGTTTCAGCTGTGAGATATACATTCAAGCAAAAGAGATAGAGATAAGGAGACAGAGAATGGAAATGCTTAACAAAGCAGCAGTAGAAGGAAGTGTAACTTCCTTACTCAGTTTGCTTCATGGAGATGAAATTATTCTTGATAGATTGTTTACTGATTGTCTCAAGAGACACTTTTGCACATAGTTGCTATGCTTGGACACTTAGAATTTGTAAATAAGATCTTAAATTGAAAACCTGAGATGGCAAAAGAGTTATCTTTTGAAGGAGTACCTCCCATTTTGTTGGCTACAACAAATGGTCACCTTCGAGTGGTAAAAGAATTTTTAATGGTCAAGCCTGATACGTGCTTAGCTCGAAACCGTGAGGGCTGGAACTCTGTTCATATTGCAGACATCAAAGGATGAGTTGAGATCTTAAAAGAGCTAATTCAGGCCAAACCTGAGGCTGTATGGTTCCTAACAAATAGAGGTGAAACCATTTTTCATTTTGTGTCATACATGGCTAGTTCGAAGCTCTATGCTTCCTGGTACAGATAATAAAGGATAATGAGTTCATATCGAAGGATCGAGTCTACCCATGTTTCCTCTTTGGTCACTGGGGGCATGAGGACCTCATCAATGCTCAAGGAAGTTAGGGTCTCGAGGTACATTACTTGGGTTGGCTCGAGCTGTCGGGAGGAAGTGAGCCGAGCTAGAGCATCTACCTTTGAGTTCTCTGCCCGTGGAACCCGGGTTATCCGAAACATTTTGAATCTGGCTGCGAGCTCTTTAGCTTTTCCAAGGTAACGATCAATCTTCTCCCATCGGGCTTCAAATTCTCTAGTTATTTGATTTACTACCAGCTGTGAGTCGCTGTAAGCATCCAGGGCCCTAATGGTCATTGCTTTTGCGAGCTTCACTCCAATGAGCAACGCCTCATACTCTGCTTCATTGTTGGAAGCTATGAACCCAAACCTTAGGGTATACTTGATTGTAAATCCATTTGGGCTATAGAAGATGAGCCCAGCTCCACTTTTGGTCCTGTTAGAGGAGTTGTTAACATGAAGGGTCCTCAATGAAGTTTCACCCGGACTCCCCGAAAGTGTTGTCTCCACAATGAAGTCTGCGAGGGCCTGAGCCTTGATGACCTTTCGAGGGTGGTATCGAATGTCGAACTCCTTGAGTTCTATGGACCATTTGACTATCCTCCTGGAGACATTCAACTTATGCAGTACTTGTCTTAGTGGCTGATCTGTCAAGAGGACGATAGTGTGCATTTGGAAGTATGGCGGAGCTTCCGTGTGGTGACTAGAATGGCACACACCATCTTTTCTATTGGGAGGTACCTTGATTCTGCGTCATGGAGGATTTTACTGACATAGTAGACAGGTTTCTGAACTCCCGCTTCCTCTCAGACCAAAACAGAGGCTACTACTTCTTGCCTGACTGATAGGTGCATGAAAAGTTATTCGCTAGTGACAGGCTTGGTCAAAAGCGAGGGTGAACCCATATATTTCCTTAGCTCTTTAAATGCTTGTTGGCAGTATTCCATCCAAACGAAGTCTTTCGCCTTCCTGATGGCTCTGAAGAAAGGGAGGCATTTTTCCCCAGAATTTGACATGAAATGGCTAAGCACAGCCATGCACCCGGTCAGCCATTGCACTTCCTTTATCGTTCTGGGGGGAGTCATGCCGATGATAGCTTCAATTTTCTCTGAGTTAGCTTTTATTCCTTTCCGGGTGACTATAAAGCCGAAGAATTTCCCCCTGTGACTCCAAATACGCACTTCGCGGTGTTCAGCTTCATTTGGTGTCGATGTAGAACCTCGAACACCTCCTTTAGGTTGGAGTTATGGTCTTTGGCCTCAACACTCTAGACTAACATGTCATCCACATAGACTTCAATGTTCCTCTCGATCTGTTTATGGAAGATCTTTGTTTACCAATCTTTGGTAAGTTGCCATGACGTTTTTGAGTCCGAAGGGCATAACCTTGTAGTAGTATAGGCCTTGGCCCATAACGAAGGGCGTCTTTTCCCAATTGGGCTCCTGCATGAGGATCTGATTATAACCAGAATACGCATCCATAAAAGTTAGGAGCTCATGCCCCGAAGTGGTATCAACTAGTTGATCGATTCGTAACAGAGGAAAGCTATCCTTTAGACAGGCTTTGTTTAGATCAGTGAAGTCGATGCAGATCCACCACTTGTCGTTAGGCTTCTGAACCATCACTACGTTGGATACCCAATCAGGGTAATCTACTTCTCGGATGAAGTCGACCTCCAACAACTTGTTTACCTTAGATTTGATGGTGGCTTACCACTTTGGGGTGAATGATCTCTTCTTCTGAATGACCGACTTGTGCCCTGGGTCCACATTTAGTCGGTGTACGATGACCTCGGGGTTGATTCTAGGCATATCTGATGTTGATCCTAGACATATCCTTAGGGAGGCCGGAGCCAATTTGGACTGTCCGGGAGAGATCCTTAACAAATGGGACAGTGGTAAGCTTCTCCACAAGTCGGTTCCTATGGGTTTTTACTTGGTCTCTGAAGTCTTCTACTTCGAGGGGTAAGGTTTCTATCATTTTCCCTTTCCTCACGTCACTTAGATAACAGGACCAGGAGAGCTGTTGGTTTCCCTTGACTTCACCTACCCCGCCGTCGGTGGGGAATTTCATCTTCAGATGGTAGGTGGAGACAATCACTTTTAGTTTGTTAAGGATGAGTCTACTAAGGATCATATTGTAGGATGATGGCTGTTTGACTATTATGAAGATGGTTTGCACAATAGCTGTTTGCAGAGCTGTCCCTGCAATGACAAGGAGGACTATGCTACCTTCGGCGAGCACCGGGGTCCCTGCAAAACCATATAGAGGGGTGAAGGTCGGTTTCAACTGGTCATCTTTTAGTTTTATCTGTCAAAAAAACTTCATAGAATAAGATGTCTACCGAGCTCTCGTTGTCTACCAAGATGTGTCTGACCTCGTGGTT
Organism: Bretschneidera sinensis; assembly: GCA_023935145.1. Lineage (NCBI taxonomy): Eukaryota > Viridiplantae > Streptophyta > Magnoliopsida > Brassicales > Akaniaceae > Bretschneidera > Bretschneidera sinensis. The sequence goes on from CM043701.1 coordinate 13,888,795, forward strand.
GGCCACAAGGAGGGATACCACCACAACATCATCGTGTGGGGTCTACACCCCATCTGAATCGTCATTTGTGAAGTAAATCGCTTGGCTTGCCTTCTTTCATTTGTGGGGGCCACTGACGAAGGCCACAAACTTAGCATGTGTTTTACCATTCTGTCCTGAGATGCCTCCGGCGGTGCCCCCCCATAGATTGTCTTGATAACCTTGGTCATCGCGACTTCTTGGCCCATTTGACCAAACTCTCCTTGGTTGGGCTTAGGACTTTTTTAGAGGGTTTGATGTTCTTGATTCGGATGAGAATGACATCCGGGGATTCTTTTGGGTCAGCCTGGTATTCTCCCTTTCCTTGACCCAGTGAAATCCTTCAGGTGCCCTCGATTTATGAGGGCCTCAATCCATTGCTTTAAGGTGTGACACTCCTCGATATCCTGCTCATGGTTCTTATGGAACTAACACCACTTGCTTTGGTCTTCGTTGAGGTGCTGCGGTCTCGGAGGCCACCGGAGGATTGACTTGTCTTGGAGTTGCTCTAAAACGTTAGTTCGGGATGCGTTGAGAGGAGTGAAGCTTTTAAAGCGGGCGAGGGCCTTATACCTACCCTCCTAGTGGGGTCTTTTGACTGCCCCACCATGAGGGTCGATAACATATTTCCTCTTTTTCTCTGTCTCTCATTCTCTTTCTCTTCGGAAGGCTTGATCGTCTTCCGCCAGCATGTATTTTTCAGCTCTGGTTAAGACCTCGTTCATGTCCTTTGGAGATTGCCTGGTGAGCTTGGAGCTGAAGATCCCAGACCTTAACTCATTTTGAATGCCAGCATCTAAATATTGGGATCAAGATCAGGGATCTCCCAAGCGACGGTGCTGAACCTTGATATGTAGGCCCAAAGTCTTTCCCCTCGGTGCTGTATGATGTTGAATAGGCTTTCCGAGGTTTTTTTAGGTCCCTTGCTGCTGAGAAAATGGGAAGCAAAGGCGTAACTGAGTTCTCTGAAAGTGCAAATGTTTCATAGCTTCAAGCACGAATAGCACGTATCAGCAACCTTCTTGAGCGTCAGGGGAAATGCTCAGAACATAACTGGGTCAGAATGTCGATGTAACGTCATAGTTGTCTTGTAATGCTGTAGCTGGTCCAAGGGATCAGCCGAACCATCGTATTGATCTGTGAAGTTTTGAAATTTAGCAAGAGAGGGGCCTCGAGGACTTCCCGTGTGAACGGAGGGTCCAGGACGCTGAGTTCATCCAGGATGCTATGACTCTAGTATTGAAAAGCTTTGTTTATTTTTCCTCATTTTCTTCGATCCATTTGTCTACGTTGAGGTTGCTTTTGGAGGAGGAGCTTCCTCTGGACTGACCGACGCGGGGGTGGTGAAAGCTCAGTAGTATAATGGCTATCGACAAGGAGTTCATTGTCGGAATGGCTAGCTCGCCTAGGAGTGTGGTGAGAAAGCGGAGGGCTGTCAGCTTCCTCTCCAGACCTCGGCGGTCAGGTTGGTTACCAATTGGGAGAACTATAGGAACTAGGCATGAGTTATTAGAACAGTGGGGTGCTCCGTGGTCACCTCCCCGAGGTTAGGGGAATCCGTTTCTGAGTGATGGGGGCATTGTTCTCTCGGGGGAACTTGTCGGTCGGAACCAGGGGTCATGCGCACAGATATCGCGCGGAACCTTGAGCCGGACTATTGGCTGTGGGTATTATTTTGTGTGGGTGTAGAGCTAGCTCTTACGGCTCCCTTGCTGATTTTTTAGCAGCGTTTCTAGGTGGTATGACAATAGATGAGTTCTTTAGGCTTCTTCGCTTTTGCTGCTTAGCGAAAAATTAGTAGTTCCCACAGACGGCGCCAATATGTTGATGCCAAAAGTATGCTGTTGAGCTAGAAGTTCCACGTCCGTCGTTTTGCACGAATAATGAGGGGTAAACTAAAGAGTCACCGGAGGAAAGGGGGGTGGTGCCTTTGAAGACTCTCCGATGCTTTTGTTAGGACATGGTTGTGGGGAAATGAACAGTTGGTGTGTGTTTTAGTGATGAACTTGAGATTGGAGATGATCTTGAATTTACATACCTTGGGCTTTTTATAGTATTCTTGAGGCAAGCCGGTCATGTGCAAGTCAACTGAATCAGAATTAATTGATGGTGGTATTGTACTCATGCCCTTTTCAATTTTCTTTATTTGTTTGGCCGACTTCCAGGAAGAAAGAATGATTGTGAGAGATACATAAGAAAGTCAAGATCTTAGAATTCAACTTTTATTTTTTTGAACAGCAGTTTGACCAGTTTTCTGATTAATTCTCATGGCCTTATGATCCATATTTGTGTTGCTGACTTTCAAATCACTGGGCTTATATCCAAGAAAAGTTCATAAGTTTCCAATAATCTCATCTGACTCGGTCAGCTTTTCCATGTTTGACAAATTATCACAGTTCTTCATATATACAAAAATTACAGAAGCTGACCAAATATTATTCTACACCAAGAAATTAATTCAGAGAAATAAAAGAGATGGAGAGAGGGAGGGAAAGAATGAGAAGGCTTCATGAAGCAGCAGTCAAAGTAAGTATGACTTCCCTGCTCAGTTTGCTTCATGAAGACGCACTAATTCTCGATAGATGTATTGCTGGTTGTTTTTCAGAGACGCCTTTACACATTGCTGCTATGCTTGGACACTTTGAATTTGCAAATAAGATCTTAAATCGAAAACCTGAGATGGCTGAAGAGCTATCTTTTGAAGGAGTACCTCCCATTTTGTTGGCTACAGCAAATGGTCACCTTCGAGTGGTAAAAGAATTGTTAATGGTCAAGCCTGATATGTGCTTAGCTCGAAACCGTGAGGGCTGGAATTCTTTCCATATTGCAGTAATCAAAGGATGAGTTGAGATCTTAAAAGAGCTAATTCAGTCCAAACCTGAGGCCGTACGGTTCCTGACAAATCGAGGTGAAACCATTTTGCATCTTTGTTTGAAGCTCTATGCGTCCTGGTACAGACAATAAAGGATAATGAGTTCATAAATTCAAGGGATGGGGCTGGGTTTATAATTTTATATTACATGATCATACTGTCTTTGTTTTATTTTATTTTATCCCAATAACATGATCATAAAAGGAAATATTATTGATCGGATCCCAATATCATTCTAGACATGAAATATATATGGTACAAATACATGTTCAACCATTGGATAGCATGAAAAGAGAGAGAAATGGAGAGATCTTGTTTTAATCTAATGATTGAAAATGCTTTGTGTCATTATCTTTTATGAATTAGGGCTGTAAAATAATTTTTCATAGATGTGAATTTTTTATCATTGGATAGGCAATATTCACTATACATGTGTCTATGCCAAAATGAATCACGCTGGCAGTTTCTGATAGGGAGACATATTGGCAATCAAACGAATAAAGAAACTAAAACCCCAATCAAATGCTTTTGCACAAAGTCAGAGAGATGTAAAAGATTCAGGAAAAGTTCTTGCTTAACGCAGTTTCATAAAAGATACACGACATAATGATCCATTTCACAATTAAATGGAATAAGAAGAGAGGGAATTTTTTGTCTGTATGTGTATATATGTTTATAATCCTAATGTTTGTATGTGTATATATGTTTGGTGTGATATATTTATGTATGTTTTTAAATTTGGAGCATTTGTGCTCAGTGTATAATTTTGGAATAATGTGTCAGTTTTACATTTTAATAAAAATGTACACATAGCTAGAGATCTCGCTAGAGACTTCTTTGAAAAGTAATAAGCTGGCCTCGGATGGTAAAATGGGAAAAACAGTAATTGTCTCCCTTTATTGTTGGTGTTTTCTTTTCTTTGATCGTGTCAAATATCCTGTGAAATCATGAAAACAAACAAATAGAGAGGGTTTGATGACAAGTGATCTCAATGAAATCTCAAGTGCGCACGCGAGAAGATTCAAAATAGTATCATTGATAGAGATATAACCAGTAGCCAAATCCTTGTCACAAGGCTGGTCTTGGAAGCGGTGGTGGTGGCACACTCGCTAGCCTTCTCTGTCTCCTTTTTTTTTTTTTTTTTTTTATAAAGAATTTGAAACAATTGCTGAGCTATAGAGATAATGAGATATAATAGAGTCATAGAACAAAGAAAAAGAATATAACTGAGAGATAAAAGATTATGTAACTGTGTTTGCAATTTGCGCTTTGGAATTTGGATTTACTTTAGTGTTGGTGGATTATAGCTGTGCTTGCACTTTGAAATTTGGATTTACAAGTGACGGTGAGCACCACTTATGCATGTATAGTTATAATAATACATGTTATCTAGTTTAATAATAATTAAAAATTATTTAATTAACCATTTTTAAATTACAACAATATAGAAATATAAATTATACTTAACATAATTTATATATAAATATATATTAATATTTATAAAATTATAATTATCACATTACAAAGAATTAGTAAAATATTATACTTTGATAAAAATTAATTAAAATTACTTTTTTAATTATAATTAATTAATATTATTTTATTAAAATTTTGAAACGTCCCAACGTATTCAAAAGACTTACGCCCCAACGTCTCGCCCAACGTATTCGAAAGACTTACACCCCAACGTCTCGCCCAATGCCTTCGCCTTTGAAAATACTTATAAATATATATAAACACACTCAAGCAAACATGGAATTAATTTGTGAATTAAACGGTAAACAAAGAAAATGGAGAGGAGGCTCTGTTAAGCAGCAATGGAGGGTAGCGTAATTTCCTTGCTAAACTTGCTTCAAGAGGATCCATTAGCTCTTGATAGATTCATCGTGGGCTGTTACACAGAGACCCCTTTGCATGCTTGGTCATGTACAGTTTGTGAACGAAATTCTCAATCGAAAGCCAGACTAGCAACAGAGCTTGATACTCGAAAATCATCTCCACTTCACTTAGCAGCTGCAAAAGGTTACCTTGATATATGAAGAAATGGCTGGTGGTTAACCCTGACGTGTGCCTTGTTGGTGACAGAGATGGGAGGACTCCTCTGCATGTTGCAGCCATCAAGGGAAATGTTAGTATCTTGAGAGAGTTAAGATCACAAGCGGTTTGAGTTCTACTGGACGGAGGTCAGACCATTTTATTGGTAATTTTAAAATTTTTAATGGTTACATTAATTTCTGGGTCCCACATTTATATTAACGTTATCAATGAAGTTCCTCAAGATTACTTGTGAAGTTTTCAACTGGTCTAAACTATTAGAATTAAACCCAAACCAGTCAAGAAATTTTAGATTTCCGTAACAGCTTTCACATTGAAGCATGTACTTCTGTTAGGATTTTTTTTTCACCAAAAAAATCCGCCGAAGATCCGCACAAATAATAAACACAACAAGAGTATGAAACAATAAACGATGCAAAAATAAAACAGCAGAAAATAAAGAACAAAAACAAAGTTTTACGTGATTCGACACTTTTTGCCTACGTCTATGATCCCAACAAGATTGTTTATTTTACTAATAAAACTCACATGTTACAAGTTTTTGAGCTGATAAAAACTTGGGAGAAACTCTTACTCAATGAACTTACTTTAACCTATTGCCCCAATATACTCGAGTCTTATTCTTTCCCATTTGAAATAGAAAACCTAGATTTAGAGCCATTGCTTTGGTTAGAATGGTTCATCTTTTAGTGTCAAATAGAAGACCCTCCCAAACCATTTTGACAACTCTCCATATTTAAAGGATATTGAGGTTCTCTTTTAGAATATTTAAGATCTTCACCGATTTGGAAACTGATAATCTGTCCTGAATTTTTTTTCTTCTTTAACCTTCAAATATTTTCTCCATGATTCGAGACCACACCCAACAATTTCTTAACATACTAACATCGGGAATCCTGGTTTGATGACTCTGTTACTTCTCGCGCACACCCATCCACCTCATAGTGAGGCTGGTAAGGGGTTTAAAGAAAATACTTATAGCAATAGTATGGAGATCTTCGAATTCTTTGGTGAACATGAACCACAGTGTGTGTTTATCGTATTTTTTTTTTCTGTATGTTTTTAATTAACTGTGGAGCATTTGTGTTCGGTGTATTATTTTTGAATGATGGACTGTATCAATATTATTATTATTATAATGGATTAAAATTAATATAATAAAAATAACAATGTAATAATAAATGTAGTGGAGTAGCTGATATGGACCCTTTGGTGGCTAAACTCATGAGAATAATTAATGGTTTTCGGTCAACATCTTTCATTGTTGCAAAAATCACGCTAGAAAATTTTGAAACAAAAAGGTTATAATGGAAGGATCTATGCAAGAGAGGAAACAAACTGTCAGTCTGGGGAAACTATAATTGCAGGCCTTTCAAATTAATCCACTGAATCAAAATGGTGGCCTATACGTCTAATTTTTCTTATAGAAATAAACTTCTCAAATTTTCAAATTTAATGAAAAATATTTTATAATCAAAATTTATACGTATTACATGTTTTTTTCTCATAATTTTTACAACAGATGAATCATATTCACCCACATTTTCATCTTTTCAAAGCTATCTATTCAATTTTTGTGTGCTTGCCCCAACAAATGTGTCATGTCTCTGTCAAATGAACCAGGCCGGCAGTTCTTATAGCCAATAGGGAGAGATATACATTGCCAATCAAATGTACAAGAAACTAAAATCTCAATCTTGCTCATTTCCCCAATTTTTCTTTTGCTTTGTCCACAGCAAATAGATCAATCAGTCTCTTAGAAACTGTCTACCTAATTTGAGTACAGCAAAGTTATACCTTGTCAAGCTTTGTGCATGGAAAATTTAGTTAATCACAGTGGAGGGTTGTCAAAATTGATATCAAAGGGACTAAAATGAACTCCAATATCTAATTGAAGGACCAAAACAACAATTTACCTAAGTATTAATGTATGTGGCCTACCTTTAAACGGTAAAGATGCAGAGACATCCATTCTTGCCATTCATTTTGATCATCCATACTAACAAACAATGAAAAATCTCTTTTCCACTCAAGAATTTATAAAACTTGTGCTATACAAGAATTTTTCCTCGATATAATGCGAAATAGTGGTTCTTTTAATGTTAAAACAATAATTTATTAGTTTATTCCATTTCTAATCAACTAACAGAGTATTACAAATAGATGTTCAGTTTGAGTGTTCTTCTTGCAGTGTTCTTATTTTAACTCACACGGATCAGTGTTTTAAAAGGTAGAGTTCGTCACCTAGGGGCAAGGCTGTACTAACACATCTCGGGGCTTAAAAACATGTAACTTCTCAAATGTGTATGTTTTTTGGTTTAGCTTAAGATGTACGGCTTATCTCGGGACTTACGTTTTTTTTTTTATGTTTAGATGTCTGATGTGCATATCTAGTTGGATTTTTTTTATTAAAAGGTTGTAGAGTATCAAAACTTTGAGGAATAAGGGTTTATTTTTATTTTTAGGTCTCAAAGTATTAAAATTTGTTAATAATTAATTAAATAACTATTTTTTATGAATAACACTTGACTGCATGTGAAAGAACCTCCTCTTACTTGCTAACATGACATTTTCACATTGAGTCATGTATTAAAAAAATCATGTGTAAATTACATGATAAAAGATTTGATTTGTTTATTAAATATTTCAATAAGAAGATAATATGATTTACACATAATTTTTTAATACATGGTTTAATGTGAAGTTATTATGTCAATGAATAAAAAAAAGTTTTTTCTTGCGGGTTAAAACCAAATATTATTTTTTTTAACCCCAACATCTCAAAAAACATGCAACCCAATGACTTGAGCTTACATCTCAACTCGGTGAAACAAAATGCCTCACCTAACACGGAGAAAGAAGATATAAAATAAACAACAGTGGCTGAAAATGTGGATCACATGTCCACCAAAGTTTGGGTTGTGAAGGAAGCCAATCAGCGTATCGGTGGCAACGTGACCTGAGTCATTTGCGCTGTTGACTCGAACAGTTCTATATATATTGAGTCTGCACCAACACGGACCAATGATCTTTCATTGGACTAAAATAATCGCAGATGACCTGCTTTTCCATGCTTTACGAGTTAGTAAAGGAATTAGGTTTCAGCTGTGAGATATACATTCAGACAAAAGAGATAGAGATAGGGAGACAGAGAATGGAAATGCTTCACAAAGCAGCAGTAGAAGGAAGTGTGACTTTCTTGCTTAGTTTGCTTCATGAAGACGAACTTATTCTCGATAGATCCATTGCTGATTGTCTCAAGAGACGCTTTTGCACATAGCTGCTATGCTTGGACACTTAGAATTTGTAAATAAGATCTTAAATCGAAAACCTGAGATGGTTGAAGAGATCTTTTGAAGGAGTACCTCCCATTTTGTTGGCTACAGCAAATGGTCACCTTCGAGTGGTAAAAGAATTGTTAATAGTCAAGCCTGATACGTGCTTAGCTTGAAACCGTGAGGGCTGGAACTCTGTTCGTATTGCAGTAATCAAAGGACGAGTTGAGATCTTAAAAGAGCTAATTCAGGCCAAACCTGAGGCCATACGGTTCCCGACAAATCGAGGTGAAACCATTTTGCATTTATTGTCCTAAGCTCTATGCTTCCTGGTACAGACAATAAAGGATAATGAGCTCATAAATTCAAGGGATGCAGCTGGGTTTATAATTTTATACACTACAAGATAATTGATATTTGCCAGCGCTTTATTTCTGGCGCTTAACAAAAGTGCTGCAATATATAACTGCTGGCACTTTATTGGTGGCGCTCCCTTGAAGCGCCGTAATATTAAAAGAACATTTAACAGCGCTTCAAAGCGCTGTTATATGCGAATCTGATTACATATTCCGGCGCGTTGAAGCGCTAGTATATACCGGTGCTTGAAAGCGCCGAAATATGACGATTAGCATATATCGGCGCTTTGAAGCACCGCAATATGACAAGGAGCATATTCCGGCGCTTCCAAGCGCCGGTATATGCAAAAACATTCACACATAAAATGTAGCTTGCCGCGATTTCCCCCAAATTATTTCTCTGCTCCCACTCTATTGCGCCACCGTCCGTTCCTTGAAGAACCACGAACCATTGCCCGGATTGCAGCCGGCTTTCTCCTATCCAACGTCAGTTTCTTCCTCAACCCTTGCGACCTGACCCTCTAGCTCAAACACGTCCTGGTCAAGTCATCCCCGAAACTCATCCACGACCTCTCTTTCTCTCTCACCATCAAGGAGAGCTCAGACTGTTGTTCTTCAAAATTCCTCTTCAGGTACCTTTTCTTGTATAATGCTACTAATTGGTGTTTGTTTATGATATATTATTGAGTTCTATTGGAAATTTTATCAAAAAAAAAATCACAAAAAAAGTAATGCTAAAAGATTAAACTAGATATTTATCTTTGTAATATCATATGCAGACATGTAAACACCTACTTTTGTAGAATTGTACAGAAACTAACTTCTGTCAAGTAATATGATTTTCTTGAATACTTTAGTAAACATCAATAGTAATGAAGCATTTCCAGTTTTTTCTCCTTTGTGTTGTAATACAATAGGAATCCTCTCCCAAGGATGAAGAGGTTGTGGTGTTTGTTATTAATTCTTTGTCATTGTTAAAGTAGAGGTGATAACTCTGTGGATGCAGAATAGATGGCATACTGAGGGGCCTTTTGCTTCATACGCAATCTGAATCTAGCGGATTGGCTAGAGTCACTAGTTCTGCCCTTTGGGCTATAATAGGTTTAGTTATAGGAAAATTAGTTTTATTTTTGTAGGGTAGCTCATGTCAACCTCAATGTAAAACGTGTCATACTTGCTCAAAAGTGCAAACTGATGGATTATGGTTTGCATATGTGAAGATGGGTCTTCACACAAACTATGCTTAATCTCCTTAACGAGCATATTTTTCATTCTTGGTTGGCTTCTTGATTTAAAATTCTAGCAGGGTCAAATTCTTTGTATAATTAATTATTGGAGTTGGTATAATTGTCTTACATATGTTTACGTCTTCCATCTTTTAGGATTGAATGGTGTGAAGGAGGTAAACTTTTCTAGATGCTTGAAGGTTAGTGATTCTGGCATTAGGCATATTCTATCAATTCCAACATTGGAAAAACTATAGATTTCAGAAACGGGGTTGACTATGGATGGGGTTGCAATCTTCTCTTCACTTATGTATTTGTTTCTCTAGGATTTAGGTGGTTTACCTGTCACTGATCTGACACTAAATTCCCTATAGGTACTCTATTATCAGTAATTTTTGCATATTATTTTTATATTATACTCTTTGGTATTTTCATGTCCTTTATTCTTAGTTGATTAAAACTCCTCAACTAATGGCCATTCCATGTATCCCATAGCTTGGATGATTACATTCTTGTTTAACATGTTGGAAATAAGTGAGTCTGATTAAGTGTAATAAACCATGGTTGTCTTCCACAAAGAACTGATCGAACACATCCAGAAAGTTTATGCATGCTATTTACAAAGACTTGATTGAGAACTCAATTGACATGCTGGAACAATCATAGATTTTCCAGTCTCTATCTTATTGACCGATTTGCTTGTTTTCTTTCAAGGAGTGATGAGTATATGGTTAAAACTTGAAATTGATCCTATTGTCTCATCTCAATTTCATTAACTTGGCAAATAGAGTTATATCGACAGATCAAGCTGGTACACCAAACCTCCAACTCCTACTGCTACATGACAGATTTCACCTCCATGTCGTGATTCAATTTGCTGGATGTAAGAGTTGTGATGACTAGAAACATAGGAAAAAACTTGCATGGTAAAATAAATTGTTATGTATGCACATGAGACATCCTGAAGCATAAAAATGTTGATATACGTGAAAAAATCATTTAATTATAAAAATAATAATAATTTTATTGTATATAATAATAATTATTATGATAATTTAAATAATTTTTAGAATTAATAATTATTTTTATAATAATACAATTATTATGAATATTAATATTAAAATGTCTTATTATATTGTAATAGTATTTTTATGATCATATATATTATAATGTTTATTATTTTTTTATTTCTATTTACTATAATAGTTTTTAATTATTATTATAATTAATAAATTTTTATATTATAATATAATAATAATTTTATTATTTCATATTTAGTAATATTATTTAGTATTATCTAAGTTTGTGATTATTCCTGCTTTTGCCAAAAATATTTCAATTCTGACTTTCTTGATATTGTTTTAGGGAAGTCTATTGGTTCATCTAAAAATAGATAAAAGTTGGATAGATAAACCGAGGTTGAGTAAAGCCTATATGGATGGTGTTACAAACTTCATTATATTTGCATGTCAAAAAGTTTGTGGTCGTAGCAGTATTCTTTGTCCATGTAGGAGATGCAGTAATTGTTTTTCTTTCGAACCAGAAATTGTTCATAAGTATCTATTGTATAATGGGTTTAGTCCAGGTTACACTGAGTGGGTTTTTCATGGGGAGAAAGTCTCTCGTATAGACCACACTCACACTAGTTTACAACCCACTAGTGTTCTAGTTGGCTTCATGGGAAGAGATGACGTGTTGGGTTTGCTCCAAGGTGCATTCGAGGTAACTTCTGAAAACCCAAACAATGAACCGGTAAGTTCAGGAATTGTAGTAGGATCTTCGAATGAGCATGTTGAAGAGCAACAGGCTCATGGTGGGTTTGAGTTCAATAATTGTGGTGATCCTTCACACGTCGAACACCCAGTTCGTTCTGCTATTGATGAGACTACTCAGTATCGCAATTTGATGAAAGATTACGATATTGAACTTTATCCTGGTTGTCAGAATTTCACAAAGTTAAGTTTTATGTTATATCTACTACATCTCAAATGTTTGAATGGGTGGTCTGGTAAATCTCTTACTATGTTGCTTGAGTTTATCAACATGGCATTTTCGATGTGTGCTCCATTGCCATCAAATTATTATGAAGCCATGAAGATTATCAAAGGATTGTGTCTGGGCTATGAGAAGATTCATGTTTGTCCTAATGACTGCACACTGTATTGGGGCGAGCATGTGAATGATGAATTTTGTCATGCGTGCGGTGTACCGTGGTGGGTTAAAAAAATACTGATGATAAGGATCCGTTGAATGAGATGGATGGTCAATCTAAAAAGAAAAAGCCAACTAAAGTATTGTGTTATTTTTCGCTTATACCGAGATTAAAGAAGATATATATGTCATCTAAAATGGCTTCGTTAATGAGATGGCATGATAAAGATCGGACAAAGGATAGGATTTTAAGACACCCAGTGGATGGATTAGCCTGGAATGAATTTGATACTTTGTATCTCGATTTTGCAGCTGATCCTCGGAGTGTTAGGCTTGGCCTAGCTAGTGACGGGCACAATCCCTTTCGAACAATGAGTTCAACTTATAGCACATGGCCCGTTCTTTTGGTCCCATACAACTTGCCACCGTGGCTTTGGATGAAGCAGACATCCTTCCTCCTTTCAATGGTTATTCCTAGTGAGAAAAGCCCCAGTAATGATATTGATATCTTTTTGCAGCCTCTAATTGAAGAGTTGAAACAATTATGGGATGGTGTTGATACGTTTGATGCGTCCACCAATCAAAGCTTTAAGCTGCGCGCTTCTCTTCTTTGGACCATTAATGATTTTTCAGCCTATGCAAACTTATCTGGTTAGAGCACTAAGGGTCGGGTTGCTTGTCCATGTTGTGGAGAATCTACACATTCTGTATGGTTAAAGCACGGGGGTAAGTTTTGCTATATGGGTCATCGTCGATGGTTAGCAGAAAACTATGAGTTTCATTTTCAAAAGGATCAGTTTGATGGAACCATAGAGTTGGGATCTGCTCCTGTTCCACCGTCTGGGCACGATGTTTTAAGACAACTACAGGGTGGAAACTATAGCTATGGTAAAACCTCGAAGCCTTCTAAGAAGAGGGCAAGAGAGGATGTTGGTACCTCTATGGGGCAAGCGCTAGTGGATGAAGTTGATAACCTTTTTGAGGGTGTGGATGGTTTCCTTGAAAATGTTGATAATAAGGATATTCCCTTGGATGAGGGAGTTGTAGATACATTGTGGAAAAAAAGAAGCATTTTTTTATTTACCATATTGGAAAGACAATCTATTGTGTCATAATTTAGATGTGATGCATATAGAAAAGAATGTATGTGTAAATTTGATTGGAACAATATTGAATATAGATGGTAAGACAAAAGATAATAAGAAGGCACGCCACGATCGCAAGGAAATTGATATTAGGAAAGACCTACATTTAGTTGTTCTTCCTAATGGAAAAGATTACTTGCCCCCAGCATGCTACACTATGTCCATGAAGGAGAAGCAGAATTTCTTGACATTTTTGGCAAATCTTAAAGTTCTTGATGGGTATGCATCAAACATCTCAAGATGTGTCAACCTAAAGGATCGTAAGCTGTTAAACTTAAAGAGTCGTGACGGTCACATATTGATGCAAGAAAACCTTCCGATTTCCTTAAGAGCATATTTGCCTAGACATGTTGTAGCAGTTGTGTATGAGTTATCATCATTTTTTAAAGCTTTATGCGCTAAAGCCCTTGATCCCCATGAGCTTGACTTATTGGAGTTGCGTGTTGCTTTGACACTCTACCATTTAGAGAAACTATTCCCCCCGGGTTTCTTTACCATTATGGTTCATCTTATCATTCACTTAGCCTCTGAGGCTAGACTTAGGGGTCCCGTACACTACAGGCGGATGTATCCTGTTGAGAGGTTAGATGTTCAATGCTATTTAGTGCACTTGTAAATTTTTTGTTGTATACTGGATACTTAATTTATCTTTAATTTTTTGGCTTTGCAAGGTATTTAGTGCGTTTGAAATCTTATGTACGTAATAGAAGTCGACCCGAGGGGTCAATTGCTGAAGGGTACAATGGGGAAAAGTGTCTAACATATTGCTCCCAATACTTCAAAGGTGTAGAGACAAGATTCAACCGCCCCCAAAGGAACAATGATACTGTAAATTTTTCGGATGAATACATGTTTTCCTCTGATGGACGGATAATGGGAAAGATTGTGAGTGATGAGCTCGATGACATGTCATTGGCTCAAGCACATCGTTACGTGTTGCTCCCTAATGATAAACTTTCCGACCTTCGTAGGTTAGTATCAATAAAGGAACTTAATTACTAATAATGTGTTTAAATTGAGTTTTTATTATCTGTTGTTATCACTGCGATGGTTAACAGTTACATAAAAACATCAATTATTTCAGCGAATTTTTGGCTACTCAAAGGCTAACCAACCGTTCCAATCGACCAATACAAAGTGTCGAACAAAAGTGGTTGGTTGAGAAATTTCCCTCATGGCTTATGAGACAGGTTAGGCATAATAACAAGAGTCTTCGAATGTTATAAGTGTTTTCAATAAAACATTGAATGTTGTTGTCTCATATTAATTGTTGGAAAATGTTTAGGTGCCATGGATGGTGGATAACAATTATTCAGATAAACTAATTGCCTTTGCTCGAGGTCCAAATAATGTTGTTAGGAGATTCAATGGATTCAACATCAACGGATTTAAATTCCACACAAAGGAACGTGAGAGGTGTAGACGATCTCAAAATTCGGGAGTTATGGTTGAAGCGGATGATAAAATGTATTATGGTGTGCTCAACGATATCATCGAGTTGGATTACTATGGGATGTTTAAGATTGTGTTGTTCCGTTGTGATTGGGTGGATATTAATTCACCCAGGGGTTTAAAGAAAGATGCAAGTGGGTGCATTCTCGTGAACTTGAATAGGTTAATACACACTGGTCAGTTATTGAAGGATGACTCGTTCGTACTTTCATCTCAAGCAAAACAAGTGTTTTATGTGCAAGAACCAACAATAATGGTATCATGTTGTCATCACAAAGCCAATGGACCTATATGAAATGGGGGGAAAACGCAGGAAGAGGATGATGACACTTACAATCAGTGCATGCCTTCTAATGTAGTGGTATACGATCAATTAGATTGTATCTCAACTTGGGCTAGGATGGACATTGACGAAGATACCAACTAGTTTTATGTGCATTTTCGTGTAATTAAATTTGGATGTGTATTTATGTGACGGACATGTGTATGAATGAGTTTTGTAAGGTTTTATTGTAATCTATTGGGTTACTGTTGCTTTGTATCACATATAACAAGAGTCCTGAACTTTTTTGCGTACAGTTTGTGGAATGCTACTTTAGAATGTCTTAAATTTCTATTTTGGTTGTATCATTGATTATTGTTTGTTATTTAAATCCTATTTGAATCACTTATTTGTTCATTTGTTCTCAGGTACTCCGAAGTTATTGATTGCTAGCAGCATTTGCTGCGACCCCTTGACCATTCCTATCTTTCAGGTGTGGTTCTTCTAATTCTTGTTAACTTTTAATGCATTCTTGATAGTGTGAGATATAATCATTTTAATGTTTTTATGTATACAAATTGCAAGATATATAGGTCAAAAAATATCCCTCCATCAGTTAGAGATAACATGTCAAGCCAGTATGCAGCTGAGTCTTCACACCATTAAGAAGATTTTCACCATGAGCATGAGTATCACCTTGATGATGATGATCATGACTCGCAAAATGATTCTGAGACTGATCCAATAACAACGGGAAGTGATCACAATGACAGTGAACAGTACGAGATAATTGGTAATTTTTGTATTAGAATACATTCTCTCTATAACTAGTTTGATACCACATTGTTATACTAATTATAAAATTTATGTTTTCAATGTATAGATTCTGAAGGGAGTGTGAGGAAGCAAACACATCTCCTTAGAACCCCACAAGTGTGGTCCCTTGAACGTGTGGAAAAAATTGTGGTCCACTTCAATGCACGTCATTAACCTATTAAGAAAGGTGGCAGAATGTTAAGTAGCTGGTTGGGCAAGGTTGCGAAGAGAGGGAACCTTTGTCCGCTTAATTACACAGATTGGAATAAGGTCCCTTCTAGTTACAAGAAGGACCTTGTTATATTGATTCGGGTAAGTAACAACTTAATAACTATTGATTCCCTCCAAATTTTTTTTTTTGTTTTTTTGTATTCGTGGTGTTGTACATGCATAATCTCTAACACCAATAATGCTTATTTGACATCAATTTACTTTCTTTGTGGTAGAGGAAGTTCCATTATCCTACGATTGAGGCGATAGACAAGATTTTGTAGAGGATGATAGGGAAAAAATGGAGGGACTACCGATATGTGCTGAAAAGGGACTACGTGAGGAACAAAACAAAACAACAAGTTTTGAGCAATGATGTTCCAAAAAGCGTAGATCAAGACCAGTGGAAGAAACTGGTGAACTACTGGTTCTCTGACCAGAGTGAGGTTGTTTTAAGATAATTATGTTGATTTTTTATTATTGTATCTATTTTTCTAATAATGACTGCTTACTCAATTGGTTTATTATTGGAGTAGAAATATTCTACTATAGGGACAGCGGCACGTGAAAGACAACAATGTCCTCACACGTCTGGTTCAAAGAGTTTTGCTTGAAGACGATGAATATGTGAGTTAATTTGCTTCATTCATCCAATCTGTCATTTGAGATGTAGTGTATTGAGTCACAATTTGATCTCTTTTTTCATATATGGTAGGAGATGACACATGGGAATGAGCCCGGGTGTGTAGAGTTTTTTGCTGAAACTCATAAACGCAAGGCTGAGACTTTTATTGATGATGCATCACGACAATTTATGGTACGTTCACTGTACATTTGTTGGATGTAGTATTTGATTGAATGAAGGAAATCAGTGCACTTGTGCGAAGGTTAGTTGTTTGTTAATGTGTATTGGCAGCATTCTATTGTTATGGTCTCTTTTTAAGTTTGAAGATTTGAGGAATCTTATGATTTTTCGTTAAAGAATCTTTCTCTTTCAGATGGTCATATAGGGAAGATAACACTGAATCTTGTGGTAAGATGATGTGGTCCAATTTCATTTTGAAGAAATATGGGGCTGGGTTGAATTGTGGATATAAAACCACCGAAAGAAAAGCTGAAAACTACCTCCTGCCTCCTATAGGCTAGATGACAGATCTCAAGTTGTTGATAATGAAGATATTAAAATTCATCTAGGACCTTTTTGTATGTGTCACTATTAAGATCCTTTAGTCTAGCCTTACCGTAGTTTGATACGATAGATGTTGTAATCAAGGAACATAGCTGGCTAAGACACTAACATTATGCTTCTTATTTCCATAGCATGCACATATCTATCTATGAGCTCAGTATCTCAATGCATTCATGGAGCAGCCTTTGAAAATAGGAAAGAGCCTGAAATAGCATTGACCATTTAGTGTCAAACTGTCTAGAAAACCCAATTCTTTAGTATATTAAAGCATTAATTTCTACAAACTATTGGGTATGTGTTGTTAAATTTTTTTGTAGCTAGGTGCCGTGTTGCAGGGAAACTTACCCACCTAATAATTTAATTCCCATAGTTTGGTTAGAGAAGAGGTCTGTTAATATTTAGGGCAGACATAAGCTGAGCTTTTGGGTACTCAAGTTTGGCTTGAGCTACTATGGTCTACTCGAACTTGAGCCGAGCATGAAAATTCAGACTCGAGCTTAGCTCGTACTCGTTTCTCGAGCATAAGTTTGATTCAACTTGAATTTAAATCAGCATCGAGCTCGGACGATTTGGAGTTTTAAGCCCATGCTTTTGAGCTTTGGTATATAAATTTATTATTAAGAATAGCAGTGCTCATAAAATCAGATTTGGATACTTGATATGATATTTTTGTTGTAAAGTTTAGTACTGGGAAACTAAGCATTTTCTTATGACAATGGAATTTGGTTTTTTGCATATTTCCAGTGCTGTCTTTGTTGTAATCATATATTCCCCCAATTAGTGATTGAGAATGATTATTATTGTGTAGTTGGAGATGAATCTATCTTATGTCAACAATGACTGCATTAGCATTGATTACTTTTGCTAATTTCATTTCTTTTCTCCATATTCTCATGTGATTAAATTTGTACTGATGTTGAAAATTTGAACATTTGGCAGGCAGTTAACTTTATTTTGAAGCCTTTTTTTGGCTTTTTTTTTTTTTTTTTTTCATTTAAAAGCTTGAAAAGTACTGATTTGTTATATGAACATAACCACTAATACAGACACTAAAAAATATATCTGATTTGGATTAATAATAAAAACGGTTTATAGTATATAAAATGATTTTTGAAATTGTTTAAGGTAATTAAAACAGAAGGGAAAACAGTTTTTGTTTTTATAAGTATTTTGTTTAGTTTTTATTTATGGTAACAAAACCATTTATTTAACTCTCTCTTAGTGTAACCCAACAAAAAGATGTAACATGTGATCATGGGTTTAGCTTAGCGTTCAAATATTATTATTTTACTGAAAGAAAAATGTAAAATGCATGCAGTATGTTTTTATGAGCACTGCTATTCTTTATGTTGCATTTGAAATTTTAATATTATGATTAAATTAGATTTGGATGTTTGTTTCTGTGTTGATATTTGGTAATCCTACCATGTGCTTGTCTGGTTTGTGATCTACATATTTCATATTCTCAGTATCATGTGGTCCCTTTCTTTAATAAACCTTAATGAGTTCCTTATAGAAATTTTCACTCTGTTTAACATTTCTCATATGACTTGAAAAATAGGCTCTTGACAGGCTATGATTGGATCAAAGAATATAAATCTCTCTTTGATTTACAGTTCTCTTTTAGGTTGATTTGACACAATTTTTGGTTTAGACACAATTTTTGGTTTAGAAAGACCTATTGGCGCTATTAGAGATAGTTAGAAACCCTAAACCCTCAATTTTTGGTTTAGATGAAATTTTTTTGAAAATAATGTTGACCTCTTAGAATTTGTGGATTTTCTATCTTGTAAATAGCTTTTGGCTTTGATTTGCATAGTTCTAGTGCTTTATTAATATAATTTTACCTATAAAAAAAACCTCTTATGTTCCCCAAAATAATATATGGAACAAAAGCAGCATGCTAGTGCAATTTTGAATTAAATTTTTTGTTGCACCATGATTGACCTTTTCTTTTACTTTTTTCGTATATGAAGTGAATTTATTAATGTCTTTCCTAATTTAAGCTTTAGTGATTAGTTTATTCCACATTATGTTCTACAATTAAAACTCAAAAGTTGAAAAAGGAGGGGAGCAATATCAGGAATGGTTTGGCATTTGACAAGAAAAAATGTTTTAGGGATGATGCTGCTGTCTGAACAGATCATATTTCAATGTAAAAAGCATCGCTGAAAATTGAAACAGCTCTAGGACAGAAAACAACGTCATGATTTCAACTTGTTCCTTTGAACTTATGGCAGGGTCTTCTAAACAATTATAAGTCAGTTTGGTTTGCAATGACTAAAACTCTAAATGAAGTTTGAGAGTGATTGATGGATTAAGTGTTTGAATTTTGTTGGTAGTACTTGTTTAAATAGTGTTAAAAAAACCCCTATGTTTTCAGCACTGTGTATGAAGTTAGTGCTACAGGAGGTGCAAGAAATGTTGCATCTGGTTTGAAACATTTATCACCATGTTCACCACTTGAAACTTCTTTTGAAAACCATTATAGTTAGAAGACCATGGTTTTGAAACATTTCCCTTTTCCATCCCTTTGTATATATGGTTGACTACTGATTGAATGAAAGCAGTTAAAATTGGTTGTGAATTGGTTACATTGTTTGGATTGTATATTTGTTTTTCTTGCAGGAGGTTTTATGGAAAAATAGAGGAAATTCTGCCCCTTTTTCTATAAAATATGATAAGCACCTTTTGTTTTATGTATATTTCGTTGTAATTAGCTACTAAATATTGGGAGGAGTTTAATCTTTATTGTTTCCTAATTGTAGGTGACAGCTAAAGCTCGTGTTGCTGAACTTGTTGCAGCTTCAGGATCCTCTGATGCTAGCAATAATTTAGCAATACAAAATGAAGTCTTCACCGAGCTTATGGATGAAGAGAGTTCTGGTCGTGTCCGAGGTCAGGGTTTTGGAGTTACACCCTCTGCTGTGTTTGGACTTTCAGCTCAAATGAGGAATGAAATGGGATACCATGGGGCTTATGCTGAAGAGATAAATAGTCTGAGAGCACAAATGGAAGAAACCAATCAACAGCATGCACATCAGATTAAACAATATGTGCATCAGATTGAACAGCAGTCGCATCAGATTCAAGAAATTACAGCTAAGCACGATGATCAAATGAACAGTATGCAATCCCAAATGGATGAGCTGAAGTCTTTACTAAAATAATTGGTTAGTAGAGGATCTCAAAATTGATGTCAAGTGTGATGCCCTATGATTGTTTTTTTTTTTTTTGTACATGAGATGACTTTTGTACTGAGTAAAAGAATTTTTATGGATGATTATTTATTTTATATATTGAAGAACATTTTGAAATTTTATGGTACAATTTATATATTGAAGAATATTTTTAAATTTTATGATATATTCTATTTATTGAAGGGTTTATTTTATTGTACAATATTAAACCAAAATAATGTGAAAAAAAAAAATTTAAAATAGTTATATATGCTAGTGCTTGTAAGCACTAGTATATTGCTGCGCTTAAAAGCGCCGGTAAACCCAAAATAACGTGAATTAAAACTGTTATATATACTGGCACTTACAAGCGCCGATATATTGCGGCGCTTACAAGCGCTGGTATATACTGGCACTTGTAAGCGCCACAATATACCGGTGCTTACAAGCGCCAAAAGAATAGACACATTGCGGCGCTTAGAGAAAACGCCGGTATTTGCGCTTTGACACCATACATACCGGCGCTTGCAATAAGCGCCGATAATGCATATTATGGCACTTTAAAGCATCGAAATATGCAAAAAAAAAAAAAAAAAGCACTAGCGTTTGCCTAATATGTTGTAGTGATATTACATGATCATAGTGTCTTTGTTTTATTTTATTTTATCCCAATAACATGATCATAAAAAGAAATATTATTGATCGGATCCCAATATCCTTCTAAACATGAAAATTTTCTTGCATAGCAGAGTCATGAAACATACATGGTACAAATACATGTTCAACAATTGGATAGCATGAAAAGAGAGAGTAATGGAGAGATCTTGTTTTAATCTAATGATTGAAAATGCTTTGTGCCATTATCTTTTATGAATTAGGGCTGTACAATAATTATTCCTAGATGTGAATTTTTATCATTGGATAGGCAATATTCACTATACACGTGTCTATGCCAAAATGAATCACGCTGGCAGTTTCTGATAAGGAGACATATTGGCAATCAAATGAATAAAGAAACTAAAACCCAAATCAAATGCTCTTGCACAAACTAAGAGAGATGTAAAAGATTCAGGAGAAGTTTTTGCCAAGCATAGTTCCATAAAAGATATATGGCACAATGGTCTATCTCACCATTAAATAGAATAAAAATAGAGGGAAATTTTTTTTGTATTTTTTATTTTCGTTTAAGGGTGAGATAGACCCTTATACTATGTATCCTAAGCTAGATAATAATTTTTCAAGACTCAGACATGGAGTGTCCCTTTTCGAATATCAAGAGCCTTAGAATTTGCAGACATTTTCTTGACTGGGCCTAGATGTGGTATCCTGATAGCTAAAGTCATGCCTGCTCATAATTAAATCATGTTTCAACACGTTATCAATGTTAAAGTATAAAAATTAATTTATATATTTTTTCATTAGTTTAAATTTTTAGATAATTGATAACTCAATTATTTAATGTAGTATCAAAACTATAAGTTTCAGTTAAGTTAATATTTCATCTAATTCTTTAGAAGTAACAATGTTACACAATCACATGTCTTTGATAATTGTCTATAAATTACAAAATGATGAGTACTGCAAAGTTCAAAAATGAAAAGGACATGTATGCTCATCAAATATATATACGAAATATCATTTGCATTTGCATTTTGCTTAAAATTCCTTGAAGTTTCTAAATCAAATTTTCCAAAACATCTTCTCGGGGTAGGTGCGGATATTCAATCTTGGTAAGTCTTTTTGCTTTCTTTATCATTTCTTCGGTAGATAGATTAAGTGATCGGCCTAGTATCGGTAGTTAGGATAATAGGGATTTGTCTAGAGAGTTAGAGGAGGCCATGGGCCTATCCTCTAGTAGGGGTGAGTCCTCAGAGGAGGCTACCACTCAGGAGGGGGATGGAGAGGAGGTGGATTCCTCCTTTGAGGGCGAGGACGAGGTGGATAGAACCTTGGCCGAGGTGAGGGGTGACATGATTATTGAGGAGAGAGTTCAATGGTCGTTCACGGCCAACTCTGTGCCCAGCCACGTGGAGGAAGAAGAACTGGAAGTCATCTAGAGGGTGTACCATTTTCCTTAAGAGTGCACTCTTAGACCAGCTGGTGTTGGAAAGAGTGCTTACGACGTCCTTTCGAGCTATGTGCCCTACGAGCTATGTGTTTACGAGCATCACATGAGGGTCGGGCTCAGGTTTTCTCTCCACTTTATCTTTTGCACAATGTTGAGGTACTTTGATATATCACTGTGCTAGCTGGTGCCAAATTCGGTGCGCTTGATCATGGCCTTCATCTGAGTCTACATGGAGGTGGGGGGTTTGATGAACATCGATGTCTTCAAGGCCCATTTCCAAATAAGCAAGCACGGCCAGAACAGATGGGTTGTGATCAGCTCGAGGGCGAAGAGGGGGCTGCTAAAGAAGAAGCCTTTCAATATCAAGAAATGGAAGAAGTCATTTTTCTTCGTCCAAAGCGAGAGGAGCTTCCAAGTCCTCCTCTGCTGGAGTTTGGATCGTGCAACCAAGTGTAAGAAGTTGTACCTCTTGCGTCGTGAGCAGGAGACACTGAGGGCAATGGTGGTCGAGCCCTTAGAAATGAAGGTCCTATATGACAACGAAGAGTTGGCAAGGCACGACCTCTGCCCCGGCTGCCTAAAGGAAACCCTATAGTGTGATAATCTCGTTGTTTTCGCCTTCTTTCTCTCCCATTTTTGCCATATATTTTCTTTACATTTTGCTTTACTTTTCCATGCCTTTACCTAGCCTTTACACTTGTATTTTTTTGTTTTGAGTAGAGATGGAGGCCACTGTTAGGGCTAGGGAGCGGGCTCGAAAGATAACCGAGGAGAAGAAGAGGGTTGCCCAGGGAAAGCAGCCTGCGCCAGCCTAGGGCTCGAAAAAGAGGCTGCGGGCCCCCTCTCCTTTCCCTATTGAAGTGGAGAGTCCCTCCGAGCTCTCCCTCTAGTCGAGGGTTGCCCGTGCTGCATCCCAGCCTGAGTCAACTCAGGCTCCATCCTCGTCATGGGGCACTCTTTCTATTGTCAGGGTCTTCATGCCCAACTTGGTCTTGAAGACTGACGACTCGATCTTTGCCCACTTTCGGGTGGCCCGGGAGTACCTCATCATAGGGATCCCACCTTCAGACCTACTCGAGCTCTCTCAGAGGCTGATCAAGGGGCTCTACTTAGTAGCCGAGGCCTTAACTTCTTAGGTAAAAGCTGTCACTTTTTTGTTTCCTTGAGTTCATTCTATTTCCTATTTAGCTAATGATCCTTCTGTTTCATTTCAGTCTGGTGTGCTGTTGCATCGGTGCCTAGATGTGACTGGGAAGCTGGGTCGATGCCAGTAAAGACTGGATGAGAGCTGCGAGCTTGTCCAATAGTTGCAGGCGTCCCTAGAAGGGGCCAACCGGGCTAAGATCAAGGCCGCGAAGGAGAAGGATGCCTTGCGTTTGCCTGGGTACGCCTTACGCTCAGAGAAAGATGCTGTAGTTGTTTCGAAGCAACGACTGAAGAAG
This sequence comes from Bretschneidera sinensis, assembly GCA_023935145.1. Classification (NCBI taxonomy): domain Eukaryota; kingdom Viridiplantae; phylum Streptophyta; class Magnoliopsida; order Brassicales; family Akaniaceae; genus Bretschneidera; species Bretschneidera sinensis. The sequence continues at coordinate 13,912,511 of CM043701.1, forward strand.
GAGGTGACAGAGGCCATTAAGAGGGCTGTGGAGGAGGCTTTGGCCGTTTTTAGAGACTCTGCCGCTTACTAGGAGGCCGTCGAGGAGGAAGTCGGCCAAAAATTCTTCGAAAGCTAAGAAGAAGGCAGAGACCCTCTATTTTGAGGTTGACTTATCGGGCCTCAACCTAGGCGGTTTCGGGGACGATGAGGGAGTTGTGGTCGAAACTGACGGTGGGGAACAGGAGGTGATCCAGTCACCTAGTGGGGCCGAGGCTCCGTCCGAAGGGCAGGCCACCCACTGAGGACTTTATCTTTTATTTGCAGCTTTATTTTATTGTAAACCAGGGTCGATATCGCGCTTATATAATTACACAACTTAATGAAATCCCTTGTTTTTTTAACTTGTTGTTCTTCAATTTCAATTTAGTTTAAGTTTTGATATTACAATATTTATTAAAGATCAAGGTGCTCTATGGGTTACATTTGGGGGCACATTATTGGTAGAACTAGCGGAGGTTCTCCGTGTTCCAAGTGCGGGGGATGGGCTTGTTGCCTAACTCTTCGAGCTAGAAAGTCTCAGCCCGACTTACTCTCTTGATGCGATACGGGTCTTCCCAGTTTGGGACGAGCTTTTTTGTTTCTCGGGGATGAGATACTTCGTTTTTTTGTAGAACAAGGTTGTGCAACTTGAAACTTCTACCTCAGACCCGAGAGTTGTAATACCTAGTTGCTCTCTACTGATAGGCAACTAATCGGATCTGTGCCTTATCTCGAGCTTCATTGATAAAATCAAAGTTCATTCGTAGGGCTTCTTCATTGTTAACTTGCTCAAAGTTCTATATTCGTAATGATTACACCTCGATTTCTACTGGGATGACCGCTTCGAAACCGTACGCCATGAAGAAAAGGGTTTCCCCCATTGATGTCCGAGCAGTGGTCCGATAAGCCCATAGTATATTTGAAAGGTAGTCGGTCCACTACTTGTTAGCTTCGTCAAGTCTTCTATTGATGCTTTACAGAAGGGTCTTGTTGGTTACGTCAGCCTACCCGTTGGCCTGTGGATACCCAATGGATGATAATTGATGCTTGATGTGGAACTCTTCGCAGAATGTTCTGAATAGAGCACTGTCAAACTGTTTGTCCTTATCAGTGACCAATACTCAGGGTATATCGAATCGACATACGATGAACTTCTAGATGAAACTCTGGACTTGGTGATCCGTTATGCTAGCCAGTGGCTTCGCCTCTACCCACTTAGTGAAGTATTCTATCGCTATGATGAGATGTTTTCTTTGACCGGACGCCTCATTGAAGGGACTAAGTAGATCCATTCCCCACATGGCGAAGGGAAAGAGGCTTACGATCGAGGTAAGAGGGTTTGCTAATCGGTGGGGCACAGGGGAGTACATGTGGTAGCTTATGCATTTCTTGACTAATTCCAGGGAATTTTCCTACATTTTGGGCTAGTAATACCCTTGGCAGAGCACTTTGAAGGCTAAAGCTCAGCTTTCGTGGTGATTCCTGTATACCCTTTAGAGTGTAGTTGGCTTCTGTGGGGTTGAGGCACCTTAGGTAATGTGTCATAAGGTCTTTCTCATATAGTTGTCCGTCTATGACTGTATATTGGGACGCGTAGGAGATGAGCTTCTAGCTTCGTTTTTCTGCTCGGGGAGCTGACCGTTGCACAAATATTGGAGGATCGGGTCTACCCATATTTCTTCTTTGGTCACTGGGGGCACGAGGACCTCATCAATGCTCAGGGAAGTTAGGGTCTCAAGGTACACACCTTGGGTTGGCTCGAGCTGTCGGGAGGAAGCGAGTCGAGCCAGAATATCTGCCATTGAGTTCTCGGCCGTGGAGCCCGGGTTATCCAAAACATTATGAATCTGATGACGAGCTTTTTAACTTTTCTAAGGTAGCGATCAATCTTCTCCCCTCAGGCTTCAAATTCTCTAGTCATTTGATTTACTACCAGCTGTGAGTCGCTGTAAGCATCTAGGGCCCTTATGGTCATTACTTTTGTGAGCTTCATTTCGATGAGCAATGCCTCGTACTCTGCTTCATTGTTGGAAGCTATGGACCCAAACCTTAGGGCATACTCGATGGTGAATCCATCTGGGCTGTAGAGGATAAGCCCAGCTCTACTTTCGATACTGTTGGATGAACTTTTAACATGGAGGGTCCACTGTGGAATCTGCTCGGCTACTTCTAGTTATGAAGTTTGCCCCGGAATCCCTGAAAGTGTTGTCTTTAAATTGAAGTTAGCGAGGGCCTGAGCCTTGATGGCCTTTCAAGGGTGGTATCGAATGTTGAACTGCTTGAGTTCTATGGACCATTTGACTATCCTCCCGGAGACATCCGACTTGTACAGTACTTGTCTTAGTGGCTGATCTGTCAAGAGGATGATAGTGTGCGCTTGGAAGTACGATCGGAGCTTTTGTGCGGTGACTAGAAATTTATACGCCATCTTTTCTATTATGAGGTACCTTGCTTCTGCGTCATGGAGGATTTTACTGACATAGTAGACAGGTTTCTGAACTCCCACTTCCTCTCGGACCAGAACAGAGGCTACTACTTCTTGTCCGACCGACAGGTACATGAACAGTTATTCGCCAGTGATGGGCTTGGTCAGAAGCGAGGGTGAACCCAGATATTTCTTTAGCTCTTTAAATATTCGTTGACAGTCTTCCATCCAGACGAAGTCTTTCACCTTCTCGATGGTTCTAAAGAATGAAAGGCATTTTTTTGCAGATTTTGACATGAAATAGCTAAGCACAACCATGCGCCCGGTTAGCCATTGCACTTTTTTTTTTTTTTTTTTTTATCGTTTTGGGGGGAGTCATGCCGAGGATAACTTCGATTTTCTCTAAGTTAGCTTATGTCCTTTTTCTGGGTGACTATAAAGTCGAGGAATTTCCCCCTAGTGACTCCAAATGCGCACTTCACGGGGTTCAGCTTCATCTGGTGTCGATGTAGAACCTCGAACGCCTCCTCCAGGTCAGAGTTGTGGTCTTTAGCATCGACACTCTTAACCAACATGTCATCCACATAGACTTCCATATTCCTCCCGATCTACCTATGGAAGATCTTTGTTCACCAATCTTTGGTAAGTTGCCCCGATGTTTTTGAGTCCGAAAGGCATAACCTTGTAGTAGTATAGCCCCTGGCCCATAACGAATGGCATCTTTTCCCAATCGGGCTCCTACATCTTTTCCCAATCGCATCCATAAAAGTTAGGAGCTCGTGCCCCGAAGTGGCATCAACTAGCTGATCGATATGTAGCAAAGGAAAGCTATTCTTCAGACAGGCTTTGTTTGGATCAGTGAGGTCAATGCAGATCCGTTACTTGTCGTTAGGCTTTCGGAATATCACTACTTTGGATACCCAATCGGGGTAATCTGTTTCTTAGATGAAGTTAGCCTCGAACAACTTGTCTACCTTAGATTTGATGGCGGCTTTCCATTCTAGGGTGAATGATCTCTTCTTTAGAATGACCGACTTGTGCCTTGGGTCCACATTTAGCCGGTGTACGATGACCTCGGGGTTGATCATAGGCATATATGATGTTGATCCTAAGCATATCCTTGGGGAACCTGGAGCCAATTTGAACTGTCTGGGAGAGATCCTTACCAAAGGGAACAGTGGTCAGCTCCGCACAAGTCGACTTCTATGGGTTTTTACTTCATCTCTGAAGTCTTCTGCTTTGATGGATAAGGTTTCTGTCCTTTTCCCTTTCCTCACATCACTTAGATAACAGAACTAGGAGATCTGTTGGTTTCCCTTGACTTCGCCTAACCCGTCATCGGTGGTGAGGTGGAGACAATTGCTTTTAGTTTGTTAAGGATAAGTCTACTGAGGATCATATTGTAGGATGATGGTTGTTTGATTATTATGAAAATAGTTTACACAGTAGTCGTTTGCGGAGCTGTCCCTGCAGTGACAATGAGGACTGTGCTACCTTCGGTGAACATCGGGGTCTCCACGAAACCATATAGAGGGATGAAGGTCGGTTCCAGTTGGTCATCTTTCAGCTTCATCTGTCAGAAAGCGTCGTAGAATAAGATATCTACCGAGATCTAGTTGTCTACCAAGATGTGTCTGACCTCGTGGTTGGCCACAAAGAGGGATACCACCACGATATCATCGTGTAGGGTCTACACCCCATCCGAATCGTCATCTGTGAAAGAAATCGCTTGGCTTGCTTTCCTTCATTTGTGGGGGCTGTTGAAAGAGGCTAAGGACCTGGCATATGTTTTACCACTCTGTCCTGAGATGCCTCCGGCGACGAGCCCCCCACAGATTGTCTTGATAACCTTGGTGGTCGCGACTTCTTGGCCCCTGATTACGCCCAAAACATAATGCGATTGTTGTAGCACAGCTTTGGGGTGTCGAATCCATAGGGAAACAAAATAACTACAAGAGAAGGTGTGAACCTCAACCCAAACAATAAAGATCAAATGAGAGAATAAAGTATTGTGTGAAAATTATTGTGCAAATATAATAGAGAACAAAAAGGGTATGGGAATCCTCCCTAGGTTCGTTGCCTTATTCTATTCTTGATTCAGTTGTTTTTATCTCGATTGCAAGTTTCACATCCCAAACAAGCAATCGGCAAATATTCAATTAAAGCCCATATATAAACCCTAATGTAATTGTTATGAAATACTCTTTGATTTCAAGCACACATGACCTAACTTATAGATTGTCAAGAAACGACAATATATCATGATGACAATACTGCAGTGGACAAATCTATAAGAGAAATCTACCAGACTCAATCACACCTCAACAACATCACATAAGAAGAGCATGACTAAACTTGTATGGGGGAGAAATATGCAATCACTGGATTAAGGGGAAATCTTCTAATTAAATTGAAAAATAAATCATAATAATGTTTAACGATAAATCCACATTACAACTGAATCAAGAAAAGAAAATAAGAACAACTACACCTAGGGATTCATCCCTTCGCCTTGCTTGGAGGTTAGTCGGCCATGGGGGAGAGTGTGGCAGCCTTCATGATGTTTTCCCCGGCCTCCAGCCTCTAATCGATGTCCCTTTTACAAACCCTAAGTGGTCTATTTATAATACACAAGGTCCAAGGGTGTTTTAGGGTTTAAAAAGTCATTAAAATCCTAATTAGGTCAAAGCTCGGAGAAGAAAAGCATGTGTGCGCTGCGGCGCTGCTGTATGGGCGCTGCGGTGCTAAACATAATTTGGATGGGTGAGCTTCTGGGCACCTCGGTGCTGGCTGAGGAGCACCACGGTGCTGGCCGTTGGGCAAGATGTGGAGGTTTCTAGGCACCGTGGTGCTGGCTGCGGTGCTGGCTGGTGCTGTTCTGGAGGCCTGACCTTTGTCTACTAAAACTGCCATAACTTTCTCTAGAAAAATCATTTTAATGAGCCATAAAATTCTCCAGAAAATAGACTTCCGGATATTTCTAAGAATATATGGCTCATCTCCTGGTTCTTCTTGCATCAATACAGTTTAATTTGCAAAGATGATTGATCTGTATGGGCAATTCTTTCAATTTAGTGAAACTCCTTTCCAAGTGCTTGTGAACCTTCACTCTGGTGTTCATCAAGTCCTTGTACTTCAAGCAATGATAGCTTTTCCATCTCTTTTGAACATAAAGTACCTGAAAATGCATCAAAATAGATCAATGATCCAAGAATGACACTTTAGAGTTGTTAAGGTATAAAAGTGCAATTAAAACCTAGATCAACCCTAAAATGCTAACAATTTAAGTACTGTAAATACGCATTTTATGATTCTCATCATAACCCCCAACTAGCTTATTGCTAGTCCCTAGCAATTTAAGCAAAAACAAGAGATGAATTCTACGGTGGGAATCAAAACAAAGTAAAGCAATGTTAGTGTTAAACCAAGAGTAATTCACTTTTGTCTCAAAAATTGCACATAACACACGGCACATAGAATCATTAAATTTCACCCAAGTCCAAAAGTAATCTAAACATCAATCTTAAAATTGTTATCAACTCTTAACATCCATCTTACCACAATCCATTAATCCGAACATCCGGATGATTTTATGCATAAGGTTCGTGAATACAAGTCTTGGCCTCTAAAATATGATAAATTTCGTGACATTAATCACAAAAACAAGCTCCATAGGCTTACATTTCAAACCACTCTCCACTATTGTAGAAAAAATCACATTACATTGGATCAATAGGTCTTTAATAAGCTTGTAACGTTAGGCCAAGTTAAAGTTTAAGAAAGAATAGGAAGAATTCACAAGTAAAAGAACTCAATCTCTTAGCTTTAAACACATCCTCTTTTAAGCACTAGATAACCTTACTTCATCACCCAACTTTTTCAACTATTTGTTCGAGCATTTTTCTCAAATCACCACTTGTCTTTTCTTTTCTTCTTTCTTCGCCATAATTCACTTCTCTTTTCTTTTTCTTTTCTTTTCTTCTTTCTTTGCTATAATTCACTTATATTTTCTTTTTCTATTCTTTTCTTCTTTCTTTGCCATAATTCACTTTTATTTTATTTTCTTTTGTATTTTGGTATAAGACCATTCACCTCATTTTTCATTCTTTTCTTTTCTTTTTCACAACCCCCAACTTATGTCCTTTAATGTACTTGGGTTATGGTAGTGATATTTTCTCATATTCTCATCCTTACACCTTTTAAGTGCTCCTCAACAAATATGCATAGCTAAGTTCTTTTGAGAGAAAGGTAAGGATAAAATATTTTCTTAGGCTCATAAAGGTGAGTAAATGGGCTATTGAGAGAAATAAGACTCAAATTCTTTTTCAAGAAAAAGGCTCAAATGGGTGACTAGTGACACTACAAGAGAATTAACATTTGACGGCGCTTAAATACCAGTGCTTCAAAAAAACGCCGAAATATATTAACCGTCGACGTTTATTTTGTGGCGCTTTAAGGAAGCACTGTAATATTCAAAGAACATATTACGACACTTCAAAGCGCTGTTATATGCCACTGTTATTACATATTGAGTTGCTTTTGAGCGCCGTAATATACCGGCGCTTTAGTCATATTTCGGTGCTTGTAAGCGTCGGTAATGAGCATATACCGACGCTTTAAAGTGCCGGAATATGCTCATTTCCTATTTCGACGCTTATAAGCGCCGGAATATGCTAAAGATTTTCCACATATAAATAACTCTACCATTATTTGCCGCGCCCATATTTTTCCCTAATATTTTTGTGCTCCAGCTCCCCGCGCCGTGATTTTCCTCTGCCGTTCCTTGTCTCTACCGTGAGCCTGGAGTCCTGCCACCGAAGTCTTCGTCGATATCAACACCATTTCACCCAATTCATAGCTCTAGCTCCCCGTGCCGTGATTTTCCTATACCGATCCTTGTCTCTACCGTGAGCCTGGAGTCCTACCACTGAAGCCTTCGTTGATATCAACACCATTTCACCCAATTCATAACTCCAGCTCCCCGTGCCGTGATTTTCCTCTACCTTTCCTCGTCTTTACCGTGAGCCCGATCTGGGTTTCCTTTACTTCCACCATTGCTGCAAGTTCTTGATTTGTTAGAGGTAAGTCACTTCTCCATTAGTTCATTCTTGACCAAAATGGCCTACGTTAGTTTTGTCAGCAAAACTAAATTATTAATTTTTTAAAACTTTCATAAGCATTCTGTTTTGTTAAAGCAGCACCATGACCATTAGTACACTGCTCAGTTGATTTAATTTTAATGTGTTTAAGTAGCAACGGAAAGATAATTGCTTCTTGCACTCACAGTGTGTAAGTACTTTCTATATCAGTTTCATCTGTGACTTTTATGGGATTAGTAAAGTTAGTAAATTTTCTAGATAATGTACTTGGGGTCTGTGAACAAATATTGGTCTTAGGTGCATCCTATTCACGACCTATATGATAGCCTTTCCTTACTTAGAGTGTTCTGCTGAACATTGATGTACTAAATGCCTGTTTCATCCTCAATTCTAAACAGAGGAGTTCTTGGTGATATGATTGATGAGGGGAGTTCCTCTTTTTTCAGTAAGAGGTACCTGTTACCCTATCAATCAAATCTTGGTTGGAAGTTTAAAACACGCATGCAGCTGTAAGTTATGTGGATGGTAGATTATGTACCATCCACAACATGTTCTGCTTAGTAATAGTATATCATATACTTTCATCATTAAATGAGTTAAATTTGAAATTTTTCATGAGAATTCGGAAAAGCAAATTATTTATAACATATATTCCCTTTTTATGGTGTCCAAACTTCATGTGATAGAAATCTGGCCAGATTACATTCGTATCTGGTTTATATGAGAGCAATTCAATGAGAATATAAAAATGTTAGTACAATTTAGTGGAAGTGATTTTGAAAAGAAGGATTCATATAGGACAGATTTACTTGATAGAGATATCAGATAAGCATTCTTGACCAAAATGGCATATTGTAGGTATCTTAGCTTCCTAGGTTATACAATAATACTAGTCTTGTTTCTTGTTGGATTGTTTTAGTTTCAATTTTGCATTGTGCCGGTTACATTTAAGAAGTTTATCTCCCCGCCCTCTATTTATTTATCATGCAAGCTGGGGTACCCTATTGTTGGATCATGTTCAAGTACGTTATCTAATGACTATGCCAACTTAAGTGACAAAGTTTAATCTAATTAATTGACTTTTACTGTTCCATTTGTGAATGATTTCCACAATTTTCCTTCTGTCGACCAACTCATGCATGCAACCTACTTAAGATTAGACCTAGTAAATGTAAAAGGTATGAGCAGATATAATATGATATATATAGTTTCTTTATCCAAATTGATATATGAATTTAATTTTCTCTGTGCTGAATAGCATCAGTTGGTTTTGGGCAATCTCTTGTTGAAATCATCAGTTGGTTTTGGAGTGCTTAAGATGTTATATGTTTTTCAAATTCTCTCACAAAAGAAGTGTGGAAAAGGGATATATTTCAAATTCTCTGAAGTGTGGAAAGGGATGTATTTAAATTCTATATTTCTCTAGAATTTAAAGTGTTTTAGGTTTTAAAAATGAAAACAGTTTTTTTTTTTAAACTTCATACAAGGTTTCAACTCTGCTTCTCTCCTTCAACACTACTAACTGGGAAAAACAAAAGGTTACTTGAAGAGCAAGAGTGAGTTTGATTCAGTTTTTTTTCAAAGGTACGTTAGGCATTTTAATTTCTTTGAACCGAAGAGAGTTTGATTCAGTTTTTTTTCTACTTTATATACGTTAGACATTTTAATTTAGCTGATAATATAACATTGCATAGTTCAAAAATTGGATAGAGTTGGTTATTGGCCTGCAAGATCATAATATTTAGCTTTAAGTTGAAATTAGATGACAGTTTGTTGTGTTAGGTTTAAGTTAATTGAACTACTTGACCATTTGATATAATTTTGATGGTACAATTTAGTCCATCCAAAATAATTAATGAGCTGAAATAAATCTAAATTACACCTAAGGTTCATAATTTAAGATTGAAATGAGTCAACTAAGCTATTAAAGTCTTTAACAATATTTCTCCTAATAGTTGGACTGAAAGCAGAAGAAAATGATACAGTGTTACTAACAAGAATTGAAAATCTTGATTTGGTTATACACACACCATGAGAAGAGTTTGAAATCTTACGTAAATGAAGAAAAAGAAAAGGCAATAACCTGAACTTGACAATCATTGAACATAAGCCTAAGAAAAGCAGATGGTGCAAAAGCATCAGTCAACCTAAGAAATCATTAGGAAGTCAACCCAGCAGGCAAGATTTGCATCAGTTTTTGCATCAATTTTCAGTTATTGACACACTTAACACCTCAAACACAATTTTTTACACTAATTAAGGGACCATTTAGAAGCTATAAAACTACCAATTACAATGTTTTTTTTAATTATTTATTACGATGATTTTTGAAAGTAAAATGATCATAATATTAATAAGGACTCAATATGTCACACTAGTCCAAGTACTGTTAGTGCCAAAAAATGTTGTTCATATGGATGCTTCCATGTATATTGTATTTGTATATTTATTCCTTATTTACACTAACTAATCAACATTGCATATGTATTTTTTATCTAAAATCTGTATCTGTAACTGTAACTGTAACTGTAACAGTATATCAATAAACCTCTTCCTTATATGTTCCAAGTTCCTTCACCGCGCTACAAAGTGACTGATGAGAAGACTCATAACTACCTAGTATCAGATGTGGACCTTAGCTGTTTTGTTCATTTTCTTTTCTTATCAGTATGTAAATTTCGTGCTATCATGTTGCTCCTTGCTTCAGTTCCTTTTTATTATTATAATATTGATGTTGTTGATTTGATTACATTCAGGAAGTAGGACACTTTCTTGATGCTTTCCCAAAGAAAGTGAAGTTAAGCAATTCTAATGCTTTGAAGGAAGTAGGACACTTGGATGACGCACACGAACCTCTAGATACTGCCATTTCTACAGCTTTGAAGGAAAGCAAGCCGGTTTATCTTAGCAGAAGCTGTAATCTGCCTGGAATTCTTCATCCAACTTTCGTTAGAGATCCAGTGCCATTCTTTCTTGCACCTAAGTATGGTTTCGATCTCATTACTATGTTAGCTTTTATTCCTAAAGTTATATGAATTTGATAAATTCTCATGATTTGTGCTACAATTGGTTTAAAAATCAATTAAAATGGTGCTGTTGATTTTTAGGCTTGACTGCAAATACTGGATACACCTTAGTATAATTCACAAGGATAACAATTAAGATTAAAAGGATTTTTAGGCTTGACTGCAAATGCTGATTTTTAGAATTATTATGAATATTAATATTTACAATGTCTTATTATATTGTAATAGTATTATTATGATCATATATATTATAATGTTTAGTATTATTTTATTTCTACTTATAATATTAGTTTTTAATTATTATTATAATTAATAAGGTATTTATTATAATATAATAATTAATAATAATAATACTTATATAATTTCATATTTGTTTATAATATTAAGACTGTAATAATTATTAATATTAATTCTGACTGTAATAATACAAATTTGTGATTATGCCTTCTTTTGCCAAAAATATTACAATTATGACTTTATTAACATCGTTTTAGAGGTGTCATCTAAAAATGGATAAAAGTTGGATAGATAAACCGAGGTCGAGTAAAACCTATATGGATGGTGTTGCAAACTTCGTTAAATTTGCGTGTCAGAAAGCTTGTAGTCGTGGTAGTATTGTTTGTCCATGTAGGAGATGTGGTAATTGTTATTCATTCAAACCATAAACTGTTTAGGAGCATCTATTGTGTAATGGGTTTAGTCTAGGTTACACCGAGTGGGTTTTTCATGGGGAGAAAGTCTCTCGTATAGACCACACTCACACTAGTTCATAGCCCACTAGTGTTCCAAGTGGCTTCATGGGATGAGATGACGTGTTGGGTTTGCTCTGAGGTGCCTTCGAGGTTACTTGTGAAAACCCAAACAATGAACCATTACGTTTAGGAATCGAACTGGGATATTCAAATGAGCATGGTGAAGAGCAACATGCTTATGGTGGGTTTGAGTTCAATAATTGTGGTGATCCTTCACACTTCAAACATCCAGTTCGTTCTGCTATTGATGAGACGACTCAGTATTGCAATTTGATGAAATATTATGATACTGAACTTTATCAGGGTTGTCAGAATTTCACAAAGTCAAGTTTCATGTTAAATCTACTACACCTCAAATGTTTGAATGGGTAGTCTGGTAAATCTTTGACTATGTTGCTTGAGTTTATCAACATGGCATTTCCGATGTGTGCTTCATTGCCCTCAAATTATTATGAAGCCATAAAGATTATCAAAGGATTGGGTCTTGGGTATGACAAGATTCATGTTTATCCTAATGATTGCACATTGTATTGGGGTGAGCATGTGAATGATGAATTTTTTCATGCGTGTGGTGTGCCGTAGTGGGTTAAAAACAATGCTGATGATGAGGATCCATTGAATGAGATGGACGGTCAATCGAAAAAGAAAAAGCCAGCTAAAGTATTGTGTTATTTTTTGCTAATACCAAGATTGAAGAGGATATATATGTCATCTAAAACGGCTTCGCTGATGAGATGGCATGATAAGGATCGGACAAAGGATGAGATTTTAAGACACCCGACAGATGGATTAGCCTGGAATGAATTTGATACTTTGTATCCCGATTTTGCAGCTGATCCTCAGAGTGTTAGGCTTGGCCTAGCTAGTGACGGATTCAATCCCTTTTGAACAATGAGTTCAACTTATAGCACATGGCCCATTCTTTTGGTCCCATACAACTTGCCACCGTGGCTTTGCATGAAGCAAACATCCTTCCTCCTTTCAATGGTTATTCCTGATGAGAAAAGCCCTGGTAATGATATTGATATATTTTTGTAGCCTCTAATTGAAGAGTTGAAACAATTATGGGATGGTGTTGATGCGTTTGATGTGTCCACCAATCAAAGCTTTAATCTGTGCGCTTCTCTTCTTTGGACCATTAATGATATTCCAGCCTATACAAACTTATCTGGTTGGAGCACCAAGGGGCGGGTTACTTGTCCATGTTATGGGGAATCTACACATTCTGTATGGTTAAAGCACGGGGGAAAGTTTTTCTATATGGGTCATCGTTGATGGTTAGCAGAAAACCATGAGTTTCGTTTTCAAAAGGATCAGTTTGATGGCACCATAGAGTTGGGATCTGCTCCTGTTCCACCGTTTGGGCATGATGTATTAAGACAACTAGAGGGTGGAAACTATAGTTATGGTAAAACCTCGAAGCCTTCTAAGAAGAGAGCAAGAGAGGATGTTGGTACCTCTACGGGGCAAGTGTTAGTGGATGAAGTTGATAACCTTTTTGAGGGTATGGATGATTTCCTTGAAAATGTTGATAATGAGGATATTCCCATGGATGAGGGAGTTGTAGATACATTGTGGAAAAAAAAGAAGCATTTTCTTTTAGTTACCATATTGGAAAGACAATCTATTGCGTCATAATTTAGATGTGATGCATATAGAGAAAAATATATGTGATAATTTGATTGGAACAATATTGAATATAGAAGGTAAGACTAAAGATAATAAGAAGGCACGCCGCGATCTCGAGGAAATTGGTATTAGGAAAGATCTCCATTTAGTTGTTCTTCCTAATGGAAAAGATCACTCGCCTCCAACATGCTACACTATGTCCACGAAGGAGAAGCAGAATTTCTTGACAGTTTTGGTAAATCTTAAAGTTTCTGATGGGTATGCATCAAACATCTCGAGATGTGTGAACCTAAAGGATCGTAAGCTGTTAAACTTAAAAAGTCATGACAGTCACATATTGATGCAAGAAATCCTTCCGATTGCCTTAAGAGCATCTTTGCCTAGACATGGTGTAACAGTTGTGTGTGAGTTATCATCATTTTTCAAAGCTTTATGCTCTAAAGCCCTTGATCCCTATGAGTTTGACTTATTGGAGTTGCGTGTTGCTTTGACACTCTGCCATTTGGAGAAAATATTCCCCCCGGGTTTCTTTACCATTATGGTTCATCTTATCATTCACTTAGCCTCTGAGGCTAGACTTGGGGGTCTCGTACAGTACAGGTGGATGTATCCTGTTGAGAGGTTAGATGTTCAAAGCTATTTAGTGCACTTGTAAATTTTTTGTTGTATACTAGATACTTAATTTATCTTTAATTTTTTGGCTTTGCAAGGTATTTAGTGCGCTCGAAATCTTACGTACGTAATAGAAGTCGACCCGAGGGGTCAATTGCTGAAGGGTACAATAGGGAAGAGTGTCTAACATATTGCTCCCAATTCTTCAAAGGTGTAGAGACAAGATTCAACCGCCCCCAAAGGAACAATGATACTGTAAATTTTTCGAATGAATACATGTTTTCCTCTGGTGGGCGGATAATGGGAAAGATTGTGAGTGTTGAGCTTGATGACATGTCATTGGCTCAAGCACATCGTTATGTGTTGCTACATAATGATAAACTTTCTGACCTTCGTAGGTTAGTATTAATAAAGGAACTTAATTAGTAATCATGTGTTTAAATTGAGTTTTTATTATCTGTTATTATCACTGTGATGCCTAACAGTTACATAAAAACATCAATTACTGCAGCAAATTTTTGGCTGCTCAAAGACTAACCAACTGTTTCAATCGACCAACACAAACTCTCAAACAAAAGTGGTTGGTTGAGAAATTTCCCTCATGGCTTATGAGACAGGTTAGGCATAATAACAATAGTCTTCGAATGATATAAGTGTCTTCAATTAAACATTGAATGTTGTAGTCTCATATTAATTGTTGGAAAATGTTTAGGTGCCATGGATGGTGGATAACAATTATTCTTATGAACTAATTGCCTTTGCTCGAGGTCCAGATAATGTTGTTAGGAGATTCAATGGATTCAACATTAACGGGTTTAAATTCCACACGAAGGAACGTGAGAGGTGTAGACGATCTCAAAATTCGGGAGTTATGGTTAAAGTGGATGATAAAATGTATTATGTGCAAGACTCAACAATAAAGGAATGGTATCATGTTGTGATTACAAAGCCAAGGGACCTATATGAAATGGGGGAAAAAATGCAGGAAAAGGATGATGACACTTACAATCAGTGCATGCCTTCTAATCTAGTGGTAGACGATCAATTAGATTGTATCTCAACTTGGGCTAGGATGGACATTGATGAAGATACCAACTAGTTTTATGTGCATTTTTGTGTAATTATATTTGGATGTGTATTTATGTGATGGATATGTGTGTCAAAGAGTTTTATAAGATTTTATTGTAATCTATCGGGTTACTATTGCTTTGTATCACACATAACAAGAGTCCTGAACTTTTTTGCATACTGTTTGTGGAATGTTACTTCAGAATGTCGTAAATTTATGTTTTGGTTGTATCATTGATTATTGCTTGTTCTTTAAATCCTATTTGAATCACTTATTTGTTCATTTGTTCTCAGGTACTCCGAAGTTATTGATTGCTAGCAGCATTTGCTGCGACCCCTTGACCATTACTATCTTTCAGGTGTGGTTCTTCTAATTCTTGTTAAATTTTAATGCATTCTTGATAGTGTGAGATATAATCATTTTAACATTTTTATGTATACAGATTGCAAGATGTATAGGTCAAAAAATATCCTTCAATCAGTGAGAGATAACATATCAAACCAGTATGCAGCTGAGTCTTCACACCATCAAGAAGATATTCAGCATGAGCATGAGTATAACCTTGATGATGATCATGACTCTCAAAATGATTCTGAGACCGATCCAATAACAACAGGAAGTGATCATAGTGACAGTGAACAATACGAGATAATTGGTAATATTTGTAGTAGAACACATTCTCTCTATAACTGTATTTTTACCACATTGTTATACTACTTATAAAATTTATGTTTTCAATGTATAGATTCTGAAGGAAGGGTGAGGAAACAAACACGTGTCCTCAGAACCTCATAAGTGTGGTCCCTTGAATGTGGGGAAAAAAATTGTGGTCCACTTCAATGCACATCATCAACCTATTAAGAAAGGTGGCCAAATGTTAAGTAGCTGGTTGGGTAAGGTTGCGAAGAGAGGGAACCTTTGTCCGCTTAATTACACGGATTGGAAGAAGGTCCCTTCTAGCTACAAGAATGACCTTTTTATATTGATTCGGGTTAGTAACAACTTAATAACCATTGATTGCCTCCAATATTTTTTGTTTTTTTTTTGTATTCGTGGTGTTGTACATGCATAATCCCTAAAACCAATAATGCTTATTTGACATCGATTTCCTTTCTTTGTGGTAGAGGAAGTTCCATTACCCTACGATTGAGGTGATAGACAACATTTTGTTAAGGATAATAGGGAAAAAATGGAGGGACTACCGATATGTGCTGAAGAGGGACTACGTGAGGAACAAAACTAAACAACAAGTTTTGACCAATGATGTTCCAAAAAGCGTAGATCAAGACCAGTGGAAGCAACTGGTGAACTACTGGTTCTCTAACCAGAGTGAGGTTGTTTTAAGATAATCGTGTTAATTTGGATTACCATTGTTTTTATTATTCTAATAATGACTAATTATTCAATTGGTTTATTATTGGTGTAGAAATATTCCAATATAGGGATAGCGGCACGTGAAAGACAACAATGTCCTCACACGTCCGGTTCAAAGAGTTTTACTAGGCGACAGGATGAATATGTGAGTTAATTTGCTTCATTCATCCAATCTTTCAGGTTGCTGCTGTAGTGTATTGAGTCACAATTTTAACTCTTTTCATATATGGTAGTAGATGACACATGGGAATGAGCCTGGGCGCGTAGAGTTTTTTGCTGAAACTCATAAACGCAAAGATGAGACTTTTATTGATGATGCATCACGATAATTTATGGTAAGTTCACTGTACAATTTATGGTAATTTGATTTGTAAACCAACGTGCCTTATTATTGTGATTTATAAAGAGCTAGACTGGAATATGAAATTAGGACTTTATTTTTTATTTGTGAGTGTTCTGTTTTTATTTTTGGTTTTCCTACACTAGATTGGATTTTGTACTCGTGAGTAGAGTTGCTCAGCTTGACTTGCTATTTTGTCGGTTAATTAAGTTGGGTTTTCCCTCAAATCCTTTTTCTATTCGGTTTTGAAAAGTCTTGAGACTTTGCTATTTTGTAAAGCTACGTGTTCTAGTAGTAATCAATTTTTATGTTAATTAGCTTCTTTTCCTAGTATTAGGAATCTTCCTCTCTATATAAAGGAGGTCCTCGTGAAGAATCGAGGTAAATCCATAAGTTCAATAGACGGTGATTTTAGAACTAGAGCTAGGTTTTGAGTGTAAAGAGGGGATAAAAACAACTATGGCTTTGGATGTACCAAATAAAGAGGGGGAAACAGGGTATTTGGAGGATCGGATAAGTGAATTGCTAGAGGCAAGAAACAGGGTATTTGATTCTTGATATAGCATTATAGCATTATATGCATTATATGTGAGTGCAAGGAGTGAGGAATAAAAGGAGCGAGGAAGAGTGTATCCTAGAGCAAAATTACTTAACTTAGTCTTTGCTGGATCTGATCACCTTCCTATTCTTCTTAACACAAATCCTCTCCAGTTTCAGTCTGACAAGATCTTTAGGTTTGAAATTTTTTGGACTTTAAATGAGTCATTTACTCAGCTGGTTAATGATGTTTGGTATTGGCTAGTTCAAGGCTCCCCTAGTTACTGCCTCTATTAGAAGAGTTTTAGGTTAAAACACTGCATAAAATACTTTAAATGGGATAAATTTTCTGATCTAGAGCATCAAATTATTCATACTAAAATTGAACTAGGTAATAAACAGTCGCTTAGAGAGTTTAGCAGTGCTACTGAGATTGTGGAATTGTGTTTCTATTGAGATTTGTTGTGGGGCAATTAGTGCCTTGTAATGTTTCCTGTAGATTTCTCTTGAATGTGGCTGTGCTTGGCTGGGTTTTGGGTGAGAGAGAGTTCCAGCTCTCAATGTGTGTATTGATTGCTCTTGAGGCCACTGCAGTTCTTATCTCTGCTGTATAGTCTTCATAATTCAGGGACAGAATCTTATCGTTGATTGCCTGTACCAAGGTGAAAAATGATGCAACTGTCAATCAACAAATGTTAACCTAAGATTATAGTTAAACTTGTCCATTCAATTTCATTAAATTTAGCAGAAAAAAGTCTATTAAAGATCAAAGTTTTCTAAAACAAGCGCTAATAACAGTGGCTACAAAGAATGGTAGATACACTTTCAAATGGCTACTGGTATCTTCATTTTTCAAAACAGTGTTACTGCAACTAGAGTGTAATGTGCATGTGTTAAGTAAGAAAAAGACGCCTACAATGAATAGCTGCAGATACACTACAGTGGCTGCAAAGTTCAATGAGGTGCCATTTCAATAGTTCAAAGAAATCTAGCTTTTTCACATACACTTATGGCATTATATGCTAGCAGTATGACATAGATTGCATATTCTCATCAAACAAAAATTTTTAAAGTTCGATATACTTGCAAGTATATAATAAAGTTGTGTGTGTGAAGCTGTGATCAGTGTGTACTAATAGGGGTGTGCACAGCTTGTGTTGGGTCGAGTTAAAAACCAGGATGATATTGTAACTTGCACCATTCAACCTGCTGAATTTCACTGTTATTATGAAGAGAGCTTATTTTTTCTAACACCCAAATTTTACTGTTCATTAAATCAGAAGCTGACTCTTTACACTTCTTGCACGGCTACTACACCGTTCAAAGGACTTCTTCCTCTTTGGATCGACTATGCTAGGAATCCTAACTTGAATTCTTTGAATGAAAGTAGATTTACTCATAAAACTAGTGGAGTGGTATGCATACAAGTTCTTCTACATCTGTTAAAGCTTTTGTGGTATTTTTAAATTAACTTCTAAGCATAGCCTATGTAACAAATCATTAATTGCAGGATGGCACAAGAGACATTATGTTTATTCTGATAGGAAGATTGTCTCTAAAGCAGATTTGAATTTCTTTATTGATGATGTATGTTTTTTTTTTCTTTCCTTTTTTGGTTACATTGTTAGTGATATATTCTCTTACATTCATGTATGTGGGAAGTCTTTAGATTGTATTGCCTTGATTGTAGAGTTTCCGTGGTTATAGTTGTTGACTGTATAATCTTTTTCAACATCGATGTTTGGATTGTATATTTGTTAAGTTGTGAATTGGCAACTTCGTTTGGATTATATATTTGTTTTTCTTTTGTAGGAGGTTTTAAGGAAAAATAGGGGAAATTCTACCCGTTTTTCTATAAAATATGATAAGCACCTTTTGTTTTATGTAAATATAGCTGTAATTAGCTACTAAATATTCGAAGAAGTTTAATCTTTTATTGTTTCCAAATTGTAGGTGACAGCTGAAGCTCGTGTTGCTGAATTTGTTGCAGCTTCCAGATCCTCTGATGCTAGCAATAATCTAGCAATACAAAATGAAGTCTTCACCGAGCTTATAGGTAAAGAGAGTTTTGGTCGTGTCTGAGGTCAGGGTTTTGGAGTTACACCCTCTGCTGTGTTTGGACTTTCAGCTCAAATGAGGAATGAAATGGGATACTATGAGGCTTATGCTGAAGAGATAAATAGTCTGCAAGCACAAATGGAAGAAACCAATTAAAAACATGTGCATCAGATTGAACAGTATGCGCATCAGATTGAACAGCAGTCGCATCAGATTCAAGAAATTAAAACTAAGTATGATAATCAAATGAACAGTATGCAATCCCAAATGGATGAGCTGAAGTCTTTACTAAAACAATTGGTTAGCAGAGGACCTCAAAATTGATGTCAACTGTGATGGTAACTATAATTGTTTTATTTCTTGTACATGAGATGACTTTAATTTGTACTTATTTAAATAATTTTTTTGGATGATGTTTTATATATTGAAGAACATTTTGAAATTTTATGGTACATTTTATATATTGAAGAACATTTTAAATTTTATGGTACATTCTATTTACTGATTGGTTCATTTTATTGTATAATATTAAACCAGTGTGAAAAAAAAATTAAAACAGTTATATATCGGCCCTTAGAAGCGCCGGTATATTTAAAAGGGCAAACATATACCGGTGCTTACAAGCGCCGATATATTTATATGTATATTGTGACATTGTCGGTATATTGCGGCGCTTCTAAGCGCCAAAAAAATAGGCACGTTGCGGCGATTTTCCTAAGTGCCAGTATTTGTGCTTCGACATTACACATACCGGCGCTTTATCTGGCGCTTGTAAAAAGCGCCGAAATATGCAAAATAAAGTGCCGGCGATAACCTATTATCTTGTAGTGTGATAAATATAGCAATGGTAAGTTCGAGAGGCTCAAACAGTCCAAAAATGGCCTATATCATATCCTAAGTAATTTGCATTCTAGGAATTCACCTCAAGTGGTTATCAAGTAAGTTCTAGAGCTTGTTGAGACCGCAAAAATATTCACAAAGTAATCACACATAAAACTTCTCTAAATGTTTAGACTAATCATACAATCTTACCACAAACTAGAGTCTCAAACCAAATCAAGATTGACACTTAAATTATTCTCAAACCGAAACAAAATTTAACTTCTTCTAAATGCTGTATGCTATCTCAATTAGGTATATATCATTGACATGTGAATTAACTCTAAGGCTAACACCAAGCATGCTAAAAACAAACAAGAAGGGAAAATGACACCAAGCAGTTCAATAGAAAAAGAAAAAGAAATGCATGGGAATAAAGAATATGGAAACAAAGAGATGTGTTTCCTCCACCCCCAACTTAAAAATTGCATTGACATTAATGTAAAAGAAAGAGTAAAGGAAACTCCTTTTGTAGTCAAAGGTGCACAGAAGCTGAAAATTGTGCTCCACCATTTGAACTACTTCGTATATTTGTCCCTGAAAAAGAAATACGAAAGTAAAACTGGAAAACAGCAAAATAATAATAATAAATAAAAAAAAGAAATATGAAAAATAGTAAAAATATATGTTGTGGGTTACCTCTCATGAGCACTAAGTTTTACGTCTTCAGCCAGACGCTTTTATTCCATCTTTGAAAAACATAGGTTGAATGCACCAGCCACTGCTTCACTGCCAAATTCGGTGCTCGTATGCTTTGGAGAGGCCTCAAGGATGTCATCAGTAACATCCACAAATTTTGGCTCGATATATGCTCTTGTGAACCCATGGATGAAGGTGGATTCCAATGGATTAAGGTTATGAACCTTTTCCTTGAATGAGTCAATCATGTATACTTGGTGGGTTTCGTCCACATCCTCTGATTTTTTCGTTGTTGGGATGTGTAAGGACTTACCACTTAGTGTCTCAATGATATTCACCTCCTTCAAATTCTTTTGTGCTAGGTGTTGACTATGGGGTGTGGACTGAGCTTGAGAAAGGAACTTACCTTGCTCAGTCACACTTAAGTAGTTCATCAACTTGGACACTTGGCTCTTTAAATCCTTATGTTCTTCAACAACCTGCACAATTAAAGATTCAAGTCTTTGATTAGTCTTCCCCTGTGCCTCAATAAAAGCATGTAAAGTGTCTTCTAAAGGACTTCTATAAGATACAAGTGCATGATATGGTTTAAGACATGGTGCAGGGGGTTATCCAAGCTGCTGGTTTTCAGACTTCCAGCTGAAATTGGGGTGATTTTGCCATCCCGGATTATAAGTATCAGATAAAGGTGCCAAAGGCTTCTTGTTCATGCCTAAGGTGTTACATTGTTCCTTATACATTCCTCTCATCTCAGCAAATGTGGGGCACTCTTGGGCGAGATAATCTACCCTGCCACACACAAAACATGGTTCAAAAGACTTTGCATGATTAACCACATGTGTTGGCTTTAAGCTCTTAGTTTTTAACACCTCTAGTTCCCTAGTGAGCATCTCGACCTTGGCCTTAAGGTTATCCTCTTCCCTAAAGATGTTAAATTCCACCACCATTTGGGTTCCCTATAGATCGTGACCTATTTGTGCTTTCAGTAGCACTAGGTTCAGTCCAAGTGTGAGCTTTTTCAACAAGATCATTGAGGTACTCTATGGCCTCATCAGGATCTTTCTCTAAAAACTCACCATTACACATCATCTCTACGAATTGGCACTCTCTATATGTAAGTCCCTCATAAAAATAGCTCACTAAGCGCCAACTCTCATACCCATGGTGAGGGCACATACCCAACAACTCCTTAAATCTCTCCCTTTTGTGCAAAGGTGGAGATTTACCTTTTTAAAGCATTGGTCCTATGTTGGGGGAAGTATTTATTAAAGAAAATTCGAGTCATCTCAGTCCATGACCTAATAGATCGTGGTCTCAGTGAGTATAGCCAACTCTTAGCTCTATCCTTTAAAGCGAAAGGAAAGAACTTAAGCCTCACAATGTCATCGGTTTCATCTTGACTATGAAAAGTCGCGACTACTTCCTTAAACTCTCTAATGTGCACATATAGGTTTTCATTGTCCAAGCCATGAAATGTAGGGAGTAACTATATTATCCCTGTTTTAAAATCTAGTTGGTGAGTATTGGCCGGAAACATGATGCATGATGGTGTGGTTGTGTGTGTAGGGTTGAGGTAATCCTTAAGGGTCCTAGGGGGTTGATATTCATGTTCATTCATTTCTTCGGGACTAGGTGGGCTGTCAAATAAAGGATTTAGAAAAGAATTTAATTCTGACTCTAGCACAGGCCTACAAGCAAATCTACCCAAAGCATCTCTATGTCTTTGCATTCAAGGTAACAAAATAATGGAAAAAAATATATATACTATAAAAAAAAGAATAAAATAAAATAAAAAATTAATGCAGCAAGCTAAAAGAGGGAACGAAGGTACCGCTTTTACAAACTGCTGAAAGAAAAAAAAACTATTTACAACTCTTCTACCGTCATGTCTTAGAGTTGACAACTTCCTTGTAAGTAAGTGCATCTCCCCGACAACGGCGCCAAAATTTGATTACACCCAAAACATAACGCAGTTGTTGTAGCACAGCTTTGGGGTGTCGATTCCACAGGGAAACAAGTTAACTATAAGAGAATGTGTGAACCTCAACACAAACGATAAAGATCAAGTGAGAGAATAAAGTATTGTGTGAAAATTATTGTGTAAATATAATAGAGAACAACAAGGGTCCGGGAATCCTCCCTAGGTTTGTTGCCTTATTCTATTCTTGATTCAGTTGTTTTTATCTCGATTGCAAGTTTCACATCCCAAACAAGCAATCGGCAAATATTCAATTAAAGCCCATATATAAACCATAATGTAATTGTTATGAAATACTCTTTGCTTTCAAGCACACATGAACTAACTTATAGATTATCAAGAAGCGACAATATATCATGATGACAATACTACAGTAATGGACAAATCTATAAGAGAAATCTACCGGATTCAATCACACCTCAACAACATCACATAAGAAGAGCATGACTAGACTTATATGGGAGAGAAATATGCAATCACCGGATTAAGGGGAAATCTTCTAATTAAATTGAAAAGTAAATCATAATAATGTTTAACGATAAATCCACATTGCAACTGAATCAAGAAAAGAAAATAAGAACAGCTACACCTATGGATTCATCCCTTCGCCTTGCTTGGAGGTT
Organism: Bretschneidera sinensis; assembly: GCA_023935145.1. NCBI lineage: Eukaryota > Viridiplantae > Streptophyta > Magnoliopsida > Brassicales > Akaniaceae > Bretschneidera > Bretschneidera sinensis. The sequence goes on from CM043701.1 coordinate 13,935,571, forward strand.
AGTCGGCCATGGGGGAGAGTGTGGCAGCCTTCATGATGTTTTCCCTGGCCTCCAGCCTCTAATAGATGTCCTTTTTACAAACCCTAAGTGGTCTATTTATAATACATAAGGTCCAAGGGTGTTTTAGGGTTTAAAAAGTCATTAAAATCCTAATTAGGTCAAAGTTCGGAGAAGAAAAGCGTGTGTGCACTGCGGTGCTGATGTATGGGCGCTGCAGTGCTAGTCATAATTTGGCTGGGTGAGCTTCTGGGCACCGCGGTGCTGGCTGAGGAGCACTGTGGTGCTGGCTGAGGAGCACTGTGGTGCTGGCTGTTGGGCAAGATGTGGAGGTTTCTGGGCACCGCGGTGCTGGCCACTGTGCTGGTTGGTGCTATTCTGGAGGCCTGACCTTTGTCTACTAAAACTACCATAACTTTCTCTAGGAAAATTATTTTGATGAGCCGTAAATTTCTCCTGAAAAGGCATCAAAATAGATCAATGATCCAAGAATGACACTTTAGAGTTGTTAAGGTATAAAAGTGCAATTCAAACCTAGATCAACCCTAAAATGCTAACAATTAAGTACTGTAAAGATGCATTTTATGACTCTCATCAGCCCCTTCGAGCATGCTCTCCTTGGTTGGGCTTGAGACTTTTTTCGGAGGGTTTGATGTTCTTTATTCGGATGGGAATGTCATTCGGGGATTCTCCTGGGTCGGCCTGGCATTCTCTCTTTCCGTGACCTGGTGAACTCCTTTAGGTGCCCTCGATTTATGAGGGCCTCAATCTGTTGCTTTAAGGAGTGACACTCATCGGTATCGTGCCTGTGGTTCTTATGGAACCGACACCACTTGCTTTGGTCTTCGTTAAGGTGTTGCAGTCTCAAGAGCCACCGGAGGATTGACTTGTCTTGGAGTTGCGTTAGGATGTTAGTTCGGGATGTGTTGAGATGAGTGAATCTCTCAAAGTGGGCGGTGGCCTTGTACCTACCTTCGTGGTGGGGTCTTTTGACTACCACACCATGAGGATTGATAACGTATTTCTTCTTTTTCTCCATCTCTCATTCTCTTTCTTTCAGAAGGCTTGGTCGTCTTCCGCTAGTATGTACTTTTCAGCTTTGGTTAGAACCTCGTTCATGTCCTTTGGAGGCTGCCTGGTGAGCTTGGAGCTGAAGATCTCAGACCTCAGCCCGTTTTTGAGTGCCAGCATCTAAACATTGGGATCAAGATCAGGGATCTCCCAAGTGACGGTGTTGAACCTTGATATGTAGGCCTGAAGTCTTTCCCCATGGTGTTGGATGATGTTGAATAGGCTTTCCGAGGTTTTTTTAGGTCCCTTACTATTGAGAAAATGAGAAACAAAGGCATAGCCGAGTTCTCTAAAAGTGCCAATGTTTCCTAGCTTCAAGCACAAATAGCATGTACAGGCAGCCTTCTCGAGCATCAGGGGAAATTCTCGGCACATGATTGGGTTGGAATGTCGGTGTAATGTCATAGTTGTCTTGTAATGCTGTAGCTAGTCCAAGGGATCTATCGAACCATCGTATTGATCTGCAACGTTCTGAAATTTGGCAAGAGTGGGGCCTCAAGGACTTCCCATGTGAACGGAGGGTCCAGGATGTTGAGTTCATCTAGGATGCTATGACTCTAGTATTTAAAAGCTTTGTTTATTTTTTCTCATTTTCTTTGATCCGTTTGTCTAAGTTGAGGTTGCTTTTGGAGGAGGAGCTTCCTCTGGACCGACTGACGTGGGGTGGTGAAAGCTCAGTAGTAGAACGGCTATCGACAGGGAGTTCATTGTCTGAATGGCTAGCTCGCCTAGGAGTGTGGTGAGAAAACAGAGGCGAGGGATGTCGACTTCTTCTTCGGACCTCGACGGTCAGGTTCGTTACCAATCTGGAGAGCTATAGGAACTAGGTATGAGTTATTGGAACAGTGGGGTGCTGCGTGGTCGCCTCTCCGAGGTTAGGGGAATCCATCCCTGAGTGACGTGGACATTGTTCTCTCGGGGGAGCTCGTCGGTCGGAACCAGGGGGCATGCACAAGGATATCGCGGGGAACCTTGAGCCTGACTATTGGCTGTGGGTATTATTTTGTGTGGGTGCAGAGCTAGCTTCGACGGTTGCCTTGCTGATTTTTTAGCAGTGTTTCTAGGCAGCATGACAATAGATGAGTTCTTTAGGCTTCTTCGCTTTTGCTGCTTAACGAGAGATTAGTAGTTCCCACAGACGGTGCCAATCTGTTGATGCCAAAAGTATGCTGCTGAGCTAGAAGTTTCGCGTCTGCTGTTCTACCTGAATAACGAGGGGTAAAGTAAAGAGTCACCGGAAGAGAGAGGGGTAGTGCCTTCGAAGACTCTCCGATACCTTTATTAGGACAGGGCTGTGGGGAAATGAACAGTTGGTGTGTGTGTTTTAGTGATGAACTTGAGTTTGGAGATGATATTGAATTCACATACCTTGGACTTTTTATAGTGTTCTTGAGGCAAGCCGGTCATGTGCCCGGAATGGTGTGATTCTTGAAATCTCGTTTTTTTGGTGACGGGCCTTTGTCGCGTGTTCAAGGGCAGCTTAATCCCCGTAATCATGCTTACATTTCTACATGGGGAAAGGGGGAGTGATGATGGTTATGTCAACTGCTCGTCCACATGTCGTCCGGTCACTGGAGGGGACTGGTCTTGCGTGTTAACATGCTATTGGGGTGGCTTATGGTCATGGCCACGTGTCGTTCGTTCATAGGGAGAGTATCGCTCCACGTGTCATTGAATTATTGGAGGGTGCCTTTATCGGTTGCATCAGTAGTCAACTGAATCAGAATTAATTGATGGTGGTATTGTACTAATGCCCTTTTCAATTTTCTTTATTTGTTTTGGCGACTTCCAGGAAGAAAGAATGATTGTGAGAGATACATAAGAAAGTCAAGATCTTAGATTTGTCAACTTTTATGAATTAGGGCTGTACAATAATTTTTCCTAGATGTGAATTTTTTATCAGTGGATAGGCAATGTTCACTATACATGTGTCTCTGTCAAATGAATCAGGCCGACAGTTTTTGATAGGGAGACATATTGGCAATCAACTGAATAAAAAAACTCAAACCCCAATCAAATACTCTTGCACAAAGTCGGAGAGATGTAAAAGATTTAGGAGAAATTCTTGCTTACCACAGTTTCATAATAGATACATGGCACAATGGTCCATTTTACCATTAAATGAAACGAGAAAAGATGATTTTTTTTGTATTTTTTATTTTCGTTCAAATATGCGATAGATTCTTATTCTATATATCTTTCATGAATCTTAGCTAGATAATAATTTTCAAGACTCAGACATGGAGTGTCCTTTTCCGAATATCAAGAGCCTTGGAATTTGTGGACATTTTCTTGGTATCTTGATAGCCAAGTCATGCCTGCTGATAATTAAATCATGTTTAACACGCTATCAATGTTAAAGTATAAAAATTAATTTATATATTTTTTCATTAGTTTAAATTTTTAGATAATTGATAACTTAATTATTTAATGTAGTATCAAAATTTTAAGTTTCAGTTAATTTAATATTTCATCTAATTTTGCAGAAGTAACAATGTCACACAATCACATGTCTTCGATAATTGTCTATAAATTACAAAATGATGAGTACTGCAAAGTTCAAAAATGAAAAGGACATGTATGCTCACCAAATACATATACAAAATATAATTTGCATTTTCCTTAAAATTTCTCGAAGTTTCTCAAATCAAAATTTCTAAAACGTCTTCTCCGGAAATTTCATAGAAGAACATATGATGTGAAAATAAATACATTTTTCATCAATTAATGTGAAAAAAGATCATTCCATTTTCGGATTCAAACCATCCTACCGAGTCTTCTAGAGGGAGGTCTTTGTCAGCAGTAAATATATACTCTCTAGAACTATTATTAAATTGTCAATGCTTCCAAGTCTTAGTTTGAACCATTGGGTATGCAGAGAACAATAAATTATACTCAGTTATATAAAAATAAATTAAGAAGTTCACCAGACTGTATGTCAAATAATTAAACATATCAGTAGTTTGATTAAATATTAAATATATTGGCAGTCAACTGAATCAGAATTAATTGATGGTGGTATTGTACTCATGCCCTTTTCAATTTTCTTTATTTGTTTGGGCGAGTTCCAGGAAGAAAGAATGATTGTGAGAGATACATAAGAAAGTCAAGATCTTAGAATTTATCAACTTTTATTTTTTTAACAGCAACAGGGATGGTATTCTTATTTTTAAAAAACTTGAGATGTAGTTGTATTAATAATCAAACACGAGGGATGTAGTTATAAAACATGTTGCTATCAAATAAAAAATAAAAATAAAAAAAACTAGTAAAATAGCTATGATCTTGGTCATTCCTTTTATTTTTGTTTTCTTTTGAGGTTGTAGTTCCTGAAGGAGCAATGAGGAGGTGAACATAAGAAAATTCAATCTTAGAATTTGTCTTTATAAGCTTACTTTGTCAAGCTTGACTTGTTAGCCTATATAAGTTTTCTAGTGATTTTGCTTGAATCACTGTCTAATCATCCCAGGTTCCCAGCAATTTCCAGAGCTTATCCTTACATAATAATTATTTATTTAGACTAAGAATATTTCTTATCGAATTAAGATTTTTTATATGATAAAGTATTTCACAAATAATTCATTACTACTATATAAATAATTATTCCACAAATAATAAGTTATTATGTAATTAAATATTTTCTAAGAGAAGTTATTATGCAATTAAATCGATTATATTTAATTTTTCTTTCGCTTGTGTAATTAGGTTTTAGTTTTACTATATATTCAAGTCATTTATCAAAAGTAAGAATTACTCTATATAAAGAAGTTTTTTTCGTAAATAATTCATTACTTTGCAACTAAATCCGTTAAAATTTACAACACATAAAAGTAAATAAGGATCGTGTCAATTCAAAAAATTTACTCAAAGACTTGTTCAAATATTTTTTATTTCTGTGGAAAAGTTGACAGAGTTATTAAATTATACTCAGTTCTTATGGTCAACATATTTATACTCGAGCTAATATGGAATTTGTGAATTACAAGCTAAACAAAGGAAATGGAGAGGAGGCTCTGTGAAGCAGCAATGGAGGGTAGCGTAATTTCCTTGCTAAACTTGCTTCAAGAGGATCCATTAGCTCTTGATAGATTCATCGTGGGTTGTTACACAGAGACCCCTTTGCACATAGCTTCCATGTTAGGACATGTACAATTTGTGAACGAAATTCTCAATCGAAAGCCAGAGCTTGCAGCAGAGCTTGATACTGAAAATCATCACCACTTCACTTGGCAGCTGCAAAAGGTTACCTTGATATAGTGAAGAAATTGGTTGTGGTTAACCCTAACATGTGCCGTGTTGGTGACAGAGATGGGAGGACCCCTCTGCATGTTGCAGCCATCAAGGGAAATGTTAGTATCTTGAGAGAGATAGTTAGGGCTAGACCACATAAGGCTCAAGTTCTAATGGACAGAGGTCAGACCATTTTACATGCGAGCGTGAGATATAACCGGTTGGAGGCTATGAAGTTCTTGTTGGAGACAATGGGCGATCCTGAGTTTGTGAATTATAAGGATGGTGATAGCAACACTATCCTGCATCTAGCCGTGGCTGATAAACAAACAGAGGTATGTTTGATATGAACACTTGCAACTTTTTATTTTTTATTTTTATTTATCAATTCCTATGATTGAAAGTAGGACCGATTGAGGATTTGAATTCTTTTAAAAAAAGGTGTAAGAACCAATTGGATTGTGTTTTGATGACGAGTAGCAATGAAAAATTCTTGCAGATAGGCCTATCAATTAATCGGATTATGTTTTGTCTATGTACCCTTTTGGTTCTAAAGTATAAATGGCATACCACTTGTTTGACAAGGCAACCTAATGGCAGTTTGCACCTGCTTGAGCTTGTCTGGCTAGGCTTGCTTGATTTCTTCCAAAAAGAAGATTTTCCTGATAATTCAAATGCCATAATTTAAAGAAAAGTTGTAGGTTAAAATTTAACAAAACATGTTGATTTATTTTGTAATTTTAAAATTCTCATAAATTTATCTTAAAAGATAAATTAGAATCATTAATTTTATTGTTGTAAACATGAAAATTTAAAAAAAGAACTTTATAAACTTCATGTAGAGGAACTTCATTTAATTAGTTTTGCTCATATGTATATTAAGTAAAAAAAAAAAAAACAGAATAAGAAATCATAGGATGTCGCTACATATATGACAAAATTGTTGTATAAAAAAAAAATTTGTACTAACTCATATTCTAAACAACATACAAAAGGGTAAAAGTGTATTTTTGCGGTTAAAAACAAAAATTGTCGAGCATACAACTGTTTTCCCATGTATATAGGAAAATTTTCAAATCTTTTTTTTTGTGTACTACTATTAGGTGCAGTATCAATTCAGTTGGTCACAGTTGCGAGGAAATCTTGTTTAGACTAAAGCCAAGGGATAGGCACGTTTTGATAGTATGAATTTCTCTCTTTTCATGCTGTTGGATGGTGCGCTTGATACCTCTGATCTCGACAAAAAAATTTCCTTTGTTACTTGACACATTTAGTTTTCTTTATTTTTTTTAATATTAAGAATAAAATTAGAAGACGAATAAACAAACCGATTCATTTTATTCTTATATTAATAGTTCTTGTTTGATGCTTAGTTTATAAATTTTCTTATGTTAGCAGATGTTTAAATCTTAATTCCTCTCACTAAAATAGTAACATTGCATGGTTTGTAATTAGAAATAATAATAAAAAAAACTATGTAATGAACTTTTGATCTTCCAAGTGTGCCATAAAAGTACAACTCGCACATCACAAAAACATAGCACATGGGCATCGTTACCTTTTATTATCTTCAAGATGTTTATTTTTCAATCCTCACCTCACTGCGCATTATAAACATAGCAATGTGCACTTTATATAGTTGACCGCAGAAAACTTTTTCTATTTTCTGTGCAAAAGATATACAATTGAGCTTTATGGACGTCGCACAAAATAAATTTTATCGAGAGATGTGTGATTCTAGGTGTATCGTATTGGCTTGAATTAGTTTTTCTTTTGCCGTACTCTTCTATCAACTAAGTGTAAGAATCAAATATGCAGACCATAAACTTCTTGATTGCTAGTACTACAATAGAAGTGAATGCTCTAAACGCAAACGGCTTCACAGCTTTTGATATTTTAGTCCAAAGCAAAGGAGAACTGAAGGATATAGAGATTGCAGAGTTGGCACTTAAACGTGGTGGAGCCACTCACGCCAAAGAGTCCTTCATTGTTCCTGTACATGATGAGCTTGAAGGCACAAGGAGATTATCCTCACCTACAAAAGGTAGTCGCCGTGGTAAAGCTCGAAAAAATTTGAGTAGCAACAGGCAGGATTGGCTGGAGAGGAAACGCAACGCATTAATAGTGGTGGCATCCCTGATTGCTACAATGGGTTTCCAAGCTGGTGTGAACCCTCCTAGTGGAGTTTGGCAAGATACTTCAGATGATACGACAATGCCACACAAGGCAGGTTTCTCCATAATGGCTGACAATTACCCGAATGCATACAGTGGTTTCCTTGCATTGAACTCGCTAGGCTTTTTGGCATCCCTTAGCATTATTTTATTGCTCATGAGTGGATTACCCTTAAAGCATAGGTTCTTTGTGTGGATCTTGATGGTGAGCATGTGCATACATATGGGATTTCAATATCAGCTTTCACACCTTCCCATGAGGAGCATGTGCTATATAGGGTAATATCTTTGGGAATCCTGGTTTGGGTTGGTTTGATGGCTCTGATACTTCTCGCGCACACCATCCGCCTCATAGTGAAACTGGTAACGGGTTTAAACAGATTACATATGGCGAGAGTAAAAAGACCTTTGACTTCTGTGGTGCAGGTGAACCACACGGCTGCCTAATGTTTATAATCCTAGTGTCTGTATGTGTATATATGTTTGGTGTGATATCTTTATGTATGTTTTTAAATTTGGAGCATTTGTGCTCAGTGTATAATTTTGGAATAATGTGTCAGTTTTACATTTTAATAAAAATGTACAACTATCAGTGTTTAGCTTATTAATTATTACTTCAAGTTTTAAGTATTGGATGTTTTGAAGTTATATATAGCTTGTGGTCTCACTGGATAAGTTCATACAGTACTGTAGTCCACAATCCCCATATATATGTACCCAGGGTACAGGGTAGTTGTTTCCTCAAGAGATTTATCACTACAAGACAAGTGACAATTGTTGGCGCTTGATAAAAGCGTCGCAATATATTAACCGTCAGTGCTTTCTTGGTGGCGCTTCAACGAAGCGCCGCAATATTCAAAAAACATATAACGGCACTTAAAAGCTCCGTTATATGCGAATCTGATAACATATTTCGACGCTTTTAAGCGATACCAGCGCTTAAAGCGCCGGTATATGTTACTTTCATATTGCAGCGCTTTAAAGCGCTGGAATATGATATAAAATTTCATATATTCCTGCCGTTCCTTGCCGCGCCGTGCTTTGCCTAAACTTTTCTCTCCCTCTCTCTGTCCATTGCCGCGCCGTGCTTTTCCTAATATTTTCTCTCTCTCTCTGGTTTCCTCCATTGCCGCATCGTGCCATGCTTGTCCGTCTCTCTGGCTCCAGTTCAACTTAAGGTGCGTGCTTCTATCGCCCCAAGCAGTGCTTGTCCGTCACCTCATATATACAGGTGCTATTTGGTAATAACTAATTTATACTCCAGAATAATAGGAACAAATTTGTTGACATATTAAGAATCAACCGCCGTTAGTATGGTTTTGCTTTTCACTTTTTCAGTATACAATTTCAATATGTCCAGTTTTTCTAGTATCTCTATTAGGCAATGCTCATTGAAATTCTGTAGTGGATATGTGTCTCTCTCAATTTGCTTGTATATTAGCAGTTATGATCATTTTGATTTCAATGCAGTTATTACTGTGATATCCTTTTTTCGCAGTGATATATATTGTAACGCAGCAACCCACCTATAGAGGACTAGGTAAGAAATGAAGATGGGTTTGACTGTCATTGATCACATTGAAATTTTAAATTCAAAGATTGAATTGCTGTATGATGTGATAAACTTAAAAATGTTTCTTTTATCTTCTGTCTGGTCAAACTTTCTAGGTATGTCAAGTAAGTTAACACCATTGCAGTTGGAAGCCTTGCTAACAGAAGGGAACACATCAAGATTTTGGCTGGTTGGTTCCATATACTTGTTCTCAAAATTATGAATATTCAAGCATTCCTAATATGTTGACTTTCTTCCAAATAAATGGACATAATTGTTTAAGTTCGCTCAAGGCAATTAAACTTCACTTATAAAAGGCCCTCAATTATTAGTGGAGATTACTCTGTATCAGTGCTATAGAAGTGACCCTATTGGCTTTTTCTTTTCAAGCATTGCTAATATTCAAGCATTACTCTGTATCAGTGTTATACAAGTCCATTTTATCTTTTGCTTTTCTTTTCTTTTTTGATAGGATTTCTTCTTTTCTTTATAGACTTCAAAATGGACCTTCTCTGTTTAATTTGGAGGCTGGTATGCCAGTGAATGAAAAGCAAGTTTTGTAATTTAATACATAAATAAATAATTAACCTTTATAATCCAAGATATAGCTAGCTACTCATCTGCAAATTATGTTTGTTTCGAATACAGCTCGTAGAAAAGTTTGGCATTGATCCTAATAATTCATTTGCATTCTGGGACTGGGTTGGTGGCCAGTATAGTGGTATGTTTTTCCCTCTTCTTCTGCAAGGACTTTCTGGTCAATTTTTTGTTTAGTTGGTAATTAAATTTCTGTTGCAGTTTGTAGTGCTGTTGGAGTGTTGCCTTTGTCTCTTCAATATGGATTCTCAGTAGTTGAGAAGTATGGTAACCTCTTATTGTATTAGTTATGTTGCAAGTGCTTTATGTATAAGACATGATCAGCAAAATCCATAGTGGAGTAGTTATTTACCAGGCGATACAGATTTGGTGAAATTTAAAAATTGTTATTAATTTCTTTTGTAAAAAACACACTGCATCAAATATGAAGGAAAAAATATTAGGAAAATAGGAAAGAAAAAATGTTTACTTTGGTCCGTGGATTTTTATCTTGAATTGGAAGCCTTATATACTTTGTGCATATGACACAGTTTACCTAATTTTATGTTTTAGTTTAACATTATAAACAATTTAGTTGTTTACCTATTCTAGAAAAATAGGTGCGATGAGGATCAGTTTAGGGTTCTTTTTAGCTAAGTTGTGACTTGCAACCGCAATTACTTCTTGTTTCAGTCTCTGTGAGCCACTTGCATAGATCCTTCTTGAATCATTATCATAGTGGTTGGAGGAAACAGTGGCAAATACACTGAGAATGTTCCATCAGTATTGTGGATAGATTTATAATGTACACCATAACGTTTTTGTTAATGCTCCGACTTCTTTTCATTTTTAAAGTTTGACATTGTTTGGGTGTGTACTTGAATAAGATCTTCTAATTTTGTTACTTCTTAAAGGGAGCTTCAAGCATTGATCAGCATTTCTATTCAGCGCCTTTCGAGAAAAATATACATGTAAGTTCTGCAATGACATAATTTAACAAAGTTGTGGTTCTGTGTTACCAATTGGAACTAAGTAGAGTCAGAGATAATCTGCCAATGGTGCTCCTGCGCTTGTATTTTTTCCAGAATAGGCATTACATTGTTCGACTTATTTACCATTCTCCCTATTTGGATCATTTTTTACTCCATTGACTTTAAGGTTTCATTGCTCTGCACCTACTATGTACGTATTATTATTTTTTAATTTAATCATCCCAAATGCTTCTTGGCTTGGTATCATGGATGTGCTTTATGAGATAATTGAAGTCATGTTTAATGATTTCTATTGGTGTTTCAGGTGGTTTTAGGTTTGTTAAGTGTGTGGAATGTTTCATTTCTTGGATATCCAGCAAGAGTGAGTATCTTTCCTCCAGACTGTGATCAAACTGCCACTTATTTTGCTTTCTCCAATATTTCCTGTTTACTGGCCATCCCATAACACCTGTTAGCCTTCCTCTAGGCAATCTTACCTTACTCCCAAGCCCTGGAGAAATTTGCCCCACACATTCAACAGGCATGTTTGCAGGAGCTCCTTTTTTCTGGTTTCCTATGCTTAGTTTAGTTGAGTTTATTAATGGGTGTAACGTTTTAGGCATACACCTAATATATTTTGTAGTATAATAACAGAGCAGGTTGTGCATCATTGTTATTGGAATGATTGACTGCAAATTTTGTCCACTTCTTTGAACTTTAGGCCTTAGAATAAACTGTATAGTGAAAGAAAAGTAGTTTAGATGATCCAGATTGTTTGTGATAGAATATGATGCAGATTTTTTGTTAAGGACATTTATGGCTTTTAATTAGAACCTTGTTATAATTTAGCATGCGTTGAGTCCTTGACGCTGGGCAGAATAGCGATTATTCTGCAGGCTAGTTGAACAGATCGTTCACAAGGAGTAACACAAGAAAAACCCTAAAAAACAATACAGAGAAACAGCTCTGATGTTTATTTAAAATTATGCAAATTCAATAATAATGTTTACGAAACCCTAAGACCTTATTTATAAGGTTGAAACAAAATAGAAAAATTTAAATTAAGGCTGAAATTAAAATAACTAAAATAAAAAGTTGCCTAAAAACTATAAACTGCCAATTTGAGAGCTTAAACGTCGTTTTTTGGCTTAAAAACAATGACACTGATTGCAAAGAAATCAAGTTTTATTCGTTGTCCCGTTTCCAATCAGACTAGGGTCTTTCGGGCCTGATTCGAGCCCGTGGCCCGTTCTGCGCTAATCTGCCAACTCTGCATCATCTGACTTGGATCCTCCTGCGTCAGTCCTGCTATGCAGTACAACCTAAGGTCACTTTGGAAGCCTTTTCTTTACTATTAAGCCACAGATCTTAGTTCATTTATGAGGCATGTAACTGTTAAATAAAATTAGAGGAGATTATGTGAAATGGTTCCAGTATAAATGTATAATGATTCCTGCTTTACAATTTTGTTGAGAAGTGATGAGAGTCGTAAAATACATCTTAACAGCACTAATTTGTTAAAATGTTAGAATTGATCTAGGGTTCAATTACTCGTTTTTACCTTAACAATTCAAAAGTGTCTTTCTTGGATCATTGATCTATTTCGATGCATTTTCAGGTGTTTTTAGTTTAAAAGAAATGATAAAGCTATCTATGTTTAAAGCACCAAAAGTTCATGTATATCGGAGTGCCCGTTGTGCATCGTGGCCACAAGAAAAGTCCGCATGTTCAGAAGGCCCGGTGTGCGTCAAGTTCTCAAGCCTTGCTCATAAGTTCCACAAGCTCTTGGATAGAAAACCAAGAGTGGGTGCCTAGGCGTGGAGAAGAGGGCGCCGCACCGTCCAGAGAAGACACCAATCTTCCAAGGGTGAGCGCCGCGACGTGGAGGAGTGGGCACCGCACCGCCCAGCAAGGCACCAATCTCGGAAAAAGGTAGCGCCTAGGCGCGGGTGAGGCTACGCCTAGGCGCGCACACGGTTTCTTGACCCAATTAGGGCTTCCAAATGACAATTTTTGAGCCCAAAACACCCCTCAACCTTATGGTCTATATATAGATCCTTAAGGGTTTGCAGCTACAATTCAATTTCATCATTCTTCCAAGTCTCTTAGGGCTGGAAATCAAGGGGAGAGCTTTCATTCTTCATTAACCATGAGCCCCATGGCCAACTAGTCTTCAAGCAAGGCAAAGGGATGAATCCCTAGGTGTTGTTGTTCTTATTTTCCATTCTTGATTTGGTTGTAAGGATTTATTGTTGAATATTGTTTATGATTTACTCTTTGATTAAACAAGAAGAATTTAGGTTCATGTGACAGCTGCAATTTATGTTCTTCTTATCTTAGATTTTCTTAATCCGGTAATTGCATGCTTCTTCTCCATATAAGTCTAGTCAAGCTCTTCTTATGTCAAGTTGTTTGGAGGTGATTGATTTCGGTAGATTTATCTTATAGATTTGTTCATTACTGCGATATTGTCATTGAGATATATTGTCGTTTCTTGATAATCTTTAAGATAGGTCATGTGTGCTTGAATCGAAATCAATGAGTGATTTGTAGCAATTACATTAGAGTGTTAATGTGCTGTGATTGAATATTTTCCGATTGCTTGTTTGGGATGTAAAACTAGCAATCAAGATAAAATCAATTAAATCAAGATTGGAACAAGGCAACAAACCTGGGGAGGATTCCCGAAACCTTGTTGTTTCGTTATTATATTCTTCATCATATTTACACAACTTTCTCTCACAATTTCATTATCAAAACTCAAATTCTTTCGTTTAACTTTTATCGTTCGTTTTAAGGTTTGCACTTTTTCTTGTAGTACGCGTTTTCTCGTCGGACCGACACCTCATCTATACACAATAACCGTGTGATAGTTTGAGTGTAATCAAATTTTGGCGCCGTTATCGGGGAGACGCGCTTAAGTACAAGGAAGTTTGTCAACTTTGAGACATGATGGTAGAAGAATTGTAAATATTTTTCTATTTAGCAGTTTGTAAAGACGGAATATTGTTCTTTTCTCTCTGTTTTAATTTTCTAGTTTTCTTTTATTATTCTATTTTATTTATTTATTTCTCCTCTAACTCAATTGGTATATACTTAGACCAAGAGATTCGCGAGGTAGATTCATTAGAGGACCTGATGAGAGCCATAAAATGCATCTTAATCGTACTTATTTGTTAGCACTTTAGGGTTGATTTAGGTTTTAATTGCATTTTTATTCGTTAACAACTCTAAAGTGGTATTCTTGGAGCATTAACTTATTTCGGTGCATTTTCAGGTATCTTGAGTTAAAAGAGATGGAAAAGTTATCATCATTTTAAACACGAAGCTTCGATGAATACTCGAGTGAGAAAATGGTCGCAGAAGAGCCAAAATGAAGAGAAACCAAGAAAGGAGTTTTCACTAAATTGCCAGAATTGCCATACAAATCAATCATCTTTGAAAATTACACTGTATTGATGCAAGAAGAACCAGGAGATGCACTATATATGTTTAGAAAGATCTAGAAGTCTATTTTCTGGAGAATTTTATGGTTCGTAAAAATTATTTTTCTAGAGAAAGTTATGGCGGTTTTAGTAGACAGAGGTCAGATCTCCTGAACAAGCATCAGGCCAAGGTGCACCTTGGATCAGCTGGGGCGCACCCTTCAGAAAGAAGACCAAAAGAAGCTTAAAGAGCCATCAAGCTGAGGCACACCTTGGATCAGTTGATGCGTACCTTGAAGGGCTGAGGTGCACCCTGGAGAAGCTGAGGCGCACCTCACCGCACACACAAGAAACTTGACAAAAGCCAAGGTGCAGCGTGACTAAGCCAAGGTGCAGCGCGCACACAAGATCTTGTTCTCTGAGTTAGACCCTAATTAAGTCTTTAATGATTTGTTCAAACTCTAAAACATCTTTAGGCCTTGTACACTATAAATAGACCACTTAGGGTTTGTAATTAGACATTCGAAAACCTGGAAAACTCAAGGATGCAGCAACTTTTCCTCCATCAAAATTGTGCAACCATGAGTCCCATGGCTAACTAATCTCCAAGCAACGCGAATGGATGAATCCCTAGGTGTAGTTGTTTCTATTTCCCTTACTTGATTAAGTTGTAATAGAGCTTTAGCATTCAAACATTGTTATGATTTACATTTTAATCTATTTATAAGATTTCATCTAATCCGGTGATTGTATCTTTTCCCTTGATATGAATTTAGTTATGCTTTCTTTATGTCAAGATTATTTGGGTATGATTGAGTCCAGTAGATCTAGCCTTTAGGTTTGTCCATTACTGCAATATTGTCATCAAAGATATATTGTCGTTTCTTGATAAACTTATAGGATAGATCATGTGTGCATAAATTGAAAATAAAAACTATTTCATAACAATCAAATTAGGGTTTATACATGCGCTTTAATTGAAAATTTGCCGATTGCCTGTTTGGGACGTGAAACTTGCAATCGAGACAAAAACAACAGAATCAAGTTAGGTTAGGGCAACGAACCTAGGGAGGATTCCCAGATCCTTATTGTTCCCCTATTATATTTCACAATCTACTTTACACAATTGTTTCACTATCAATTTCAGATTCTCTTGCTCATTTGGATTTATCGTTTTAGATTAAAGTTTACACCTTTCTTTGTAGTTAACTTGTTTCCCTGTGGAATCGACACTCCAAAGCTGTGCTACAACAACAACGTTACTCTTTGTGCTTAATCAAATTTTGGCACCGTTTCCGGGGAAACGCACTTACTCATAGAAAGTTTATCAACTCTAAGACAAGACGGTACTATCTTTCCTTTATATTCTGATTTTTTTTCTTTATTTTGTTCTGTTCTATTTACTACTTTTAAACTCAGTCGGTATATGCTTAGACCAAGAGACTTGCAAGGGTGATTCATTAAGGGACTCGAAATAGAGATACCCCTTCCTTCTTCGTCCGTTAGTGAAACCTCGCCTAGATCGGATCTTAGTATACACCCAACTGAAAATTTAGAAAACTTTGTCAGCATGGCTGAAAACCCTAATGAGAATGTAGCTAGGACACTCAAAGATTATTTACATCCTAGCCGGACAGCCACACCATCATACATTATGTTTCCAGCCAACACCGGCCATTAAGACTTTAAAATAGGAATGATTCAATTACTCCCTACTTTTCATGGTTTGGAAAACGAAAACCCGTATGTGCACATTAGAGAGTTTGAGGAAGTAGTTGCGACTTTTCATAGTCAAGATGCAACTGATGATATCGTGCGACTCAAGTTTTTTCCTCTCTTTAAAGGATAAAGCTAAGAGTTGGTTATACTCGCTGAGACCACGATCAACTGGGTCATGGAATGAGATGACCCAAATCTTTTTTAACAAATACTTCCCTCAACATAAGACTAATGCGCTGAAAGGACAAATCTCCACCTTTGCACAAAAGGAAAACGAGACTTTGTATCAGTCTTAAGAGAAATTTAAAGAGCTGTTAAGTATGTGTCCACATCATGGGTATGAAAATTGGTGTTTAGTGAGCTATTTCTATGAGGGTCTTACCTATACAGAACGCCAATTTGTCAAGATGATGTGCAATGGTGAATTTATGCAAAAAGACCCTGATGAGGCTATCGAATACCTCAATGAGCTTGCTAAAAAAGCTCACACATAGACTGGACCTAGTGCTACTGAAAGCACAAATAGGTCACGACCTATAGGAAACCCTAGTGGTGGCGGAATAAACCATCTTAGGGAGGAAGACAACCTAAAAGCTAAGGTCGAACTGCTCACTAGGGAGTTAGAGGCATTGAAAACTAAAAAACCAACACACATGGTTAATCAAGCCGAACCGTTGGAACCATGTTTTGTGTGTGGAGGGGTAGATCATCCCACTCAAGAGTGCCCCACTTTTGTTGATATGATAGGGTTGTACGAGGAACAATGTAATGCCTTAGGCATGTACAAGAAGCCTCAAACACCATTCTCTAACACTTATAATCCGGGGTGGCAAAATCACCCCAACTTCAGCTGGAAATCTGAAAATCAGCAGCATGCACAGCCCCTTAGATCATACCCTGCACCTTCTCACACACCCTCAACCTCTAGGAACTCTTTAGAAGACACCTTACATGCTTTTATAAAAGCACAAGGTAAAACAAACCAGAGGTGTGAGGCGTTAATTACGCAGGTGGTTGAGGAAAACAAGGAAATAAGGAGCCAAGTGTCCAAATTAATGGGCTCCTTAAGTGTGACTGAGCGAGGTAAGTTCCCTTCCCAAGCTCAGTCCAATCCTCATGGTCAACATATGGCACAAGAAAATTTGAAGATGTAAATGCCATTGTGACCCGAAATGGTAAGTCACTACACATCCCACCAATGAATAAATCCGAGGATGAGAAAAAGGGGCAAGCTAGTAGTTAAACCGAACAGCCCAAGGACCCTGAAGTAACCAAAAGTCCTATTAAGGCACCATTCCCTCAAGTCTTAAAATCAAACAAGAAAAATCTGGAAATAAATAATGAAATCCTAGAGAATTTGAGGCAAGTGAAACTGAATCTTCCACTCTTGTATGTGATTAAACAAGTTCCCACCTATGCAAAAGTTCTCAAGGATTTATGCACAATTAAGAGGAAACACCATGTCAAAAAAACAGTATTCCTAACTGAGCAAGTTAGTACTTTAATTGAGGAAAGAATTCCCCCAAAATACAAAGACTCGGGCTATCCAACCATTGCTTGTAGAATTGGAAATCATGAGGTTGGACAAGCCTTACTAGATTTAGGAGTTAGTGTCAACCTGATGCCATTTTCCATTTATTTATAACTAGGTTTAGGAGAAATCAAACCAACCGATGTGGTGTTACAATTAGCTAACCGTTCAGTCAAAGTACCCTGGGGTGTGGTAGAGGATGTTTTGATTCAAATTGATAAATTTTACTATCCTGTTGATTTCTTAATTCTTGATACCACTTCTGCTGTTAACACTAATTTCAAAATCCCTTTAATTTTGGGTAGACCTTTTCTTGCTACTGCGAATGCTCTAATAAATTGTAGGAATGGACTCATGAAACTGTCTTTTGGTAACACGACCCTTGAAGTAAATATTTTCAATGTTGCAAAACAGCCCGAAGATGAGGATGAAAACCACCAGCTTTACATGATTGAGTCACTCATCAATGAGGGAGTCTCTTTAACTCATGATTATGATTCTCTTAAAAATTTTCTTGTTAATTCTGAAATAGATTTATCTGATGATAAAATGGATATAATTGATGTTTGTGCTGTTTTTGACAAATTTCAGGATTATGGTAAGCGAGCATGGCAACCAAGGTTTGAGAAGCTGCCCGAAAGAAGCCAAACACAAGTCTCCTCAAATGTGGAAGCACCTAAGGTCGAATTAAAGCCACTACCTAAGGGATTAAAGCATGCTTTTCTTGATCCAGGTGATACCTTTCCTGTTATAATTTCCTCTGAATTATCTGAGACCCAAGGTAAGAAATTACTTCAAACTTTGAATGCACATAAATCGGCTACAGGATGGAGCATGGCTGATTTGAAGGGAATTAATCCCCTAATCTGCTCGCATAAAATAAATTTAGATGAAGGAGCTAGTCCTTGTATAGACCCTCAACATAGGCTAAACCCCACTATGAAAGAAGTAGTGAAAAATGAAGTGATGAAACTATTAGATGCGGGTATTATATATCCCATAGCTGATAGTAAGTGGGTCAGCCCTACGCAAGTAGTCCCTAAAAATTCTGGAGTCACGGTGATGAAGAATGACCTAGGAGAACTAGTCCTTACCAAACTTGTGACCGAGTGGCGTATGTGCATTGATTATAGAAAACTAAATGCTGCCACCTGGAAAGACCACTTCCCACTCCCCTTTATTGATCAAATTCTTGAGCGTGTAGCTGGTCATCCCTTTTACTGTTTTTTAGATGGTTATTTCGGTTATTATCAAATAGCAATTGCATTAGAAGACCAAGAAAAGACCACTTTCACTTGTCCTTTTGGCACCTATGCTTTTCATAGAATGCCATTTGGATTGTGTAATGCCCCTGCTACTTTTCAACGTTGTATGATGAGTATCTTTAGTGACATGGTTGAAAATTGCATGGAAGTTTTTATGGATGACTGAACTGTTTTGGATCTTCATTCGATGCATGCTTAATGAATTTAGAGAGAGTGTTGATTCGCTGTAAGGAGAAAGAATTGGTTTTAAATTGGGAAAAATTCCATTTCATGGTACCATCCGGTATTGTCCTGGGGCATATTGTCTCTTCTAAAGGAATAGAGGTTGATCAATCTAAGATTGAATTAATCTCTAAATTACCTACCCCTAAAACAATAAAGGATGTAAGATCTTTCCCTAGTAATGCTGATTTTTATAGGAGGTTCATACAAAATTTCTCAAGCATATCTAGACCTTTATTTACCCTCTTCGTTAAAGACACCCCCTTTGAATGGACACAAGCTTGTCAAGAGGCCATCCAAATGCTAATTGGCAAGCTTACTTCCACACCTATAATCAGTCCCTGGATTGGACTTTACCTTTTGAAATTATGTGTGATGCTAGTGACTACGGTGTAGGTGCTGTTCTTGGATAGTGAAGGGAAGGGAAACCTTTTGTCATTTACTATGCTAGTAAAACTTTAAATAGTGCTCAAATGAATTACTCCACCACTGAAAAAGAATTACTAGCTGTAGTATTTGCTTTGGATAAATTTCGTGAATATTTAATTGGTTCCCCTATCCTTATTTTTACAGATCATGCAGCCCTTAAGTACCTTCTTACAAAGAAGAATGCTAAGGCAAGACTAATACGATGGATCCTACTCCTACAAGAATTTGACATCACCATCAAGGACAAGAAAGGAGTGGAAAATGTAGTAGCTGACCATCTATCACGACTCACTTTTGAGGACACTTGTGATGACATACCAATCAAGGATGACTTTCCCGATGAGCAATTACTCTCCATTACTTCTCTACCATGGTTTGCTCACATCGTAAATTATTTAGCTACAGGTGAGATACCTATGGATTGGAATGCTCAAGACAAGCAAAAATTCTTATATGAGGTATGTAATTTTTATTGGGATGACCCTTATCTTTTTAAGTACTACCCTGACCAAATTTTAAGGCGTTGCATCCCTAATGAAGAGATTGCTAGCGTCTTAGAATTTTGTCATACCCAAGCTTGTGGAGGCCACTTTTCGATGAAAAAAACCGCTGCAAAAATTTTTCAGTGTGGATTTTATTGGCCTACTTTGTTTAAGATGCAAACACCTATTGTCGCTCATGTGAGAGGTGTCAAAAGTTAGGAGCAGTGTCTCGTCGAAATATGATGCCTTTAAACCCTATTCTAGTAATTGAAATCTTTGACTGTTGGGGCATCGATTTTATGGGACCTTTTCCTCCTTCCTTTGGATACCAATATATCATCGTGGCAATAGATTATGTATCTAAGTGGGTAGAAGCAGCAGCTTGCCGAACCAATGACAATAGGACGATAATTAACTTTCTTAAAGAAAATGTGTTATCTCGATTTGGAACACCACGTGCTATAATTAGTGATCGAGGTACACATTTTTGTAACCATTCTTTTGAAGCTTTAATGAAAAAATATGGGGTATTGCATAAAATTTTGACGGCTTATCACCCTCAGACTAGTGGACAAGTAGAGCTTGCGAATAGGGAAATTAAACAAATTTTAGAAAAAATGGTTAACCCGGATCGCAAGGATTGGTCTTTGAGACTAGTTGATACACTTTGGGCCTACCGTACAGCCTTTAAAACCCCCTTAGATATGTCACCTTATCGGCTTGTTTTTGGAAAGCCCTGTCACTTACCTGTAGAGCTCGAGCACCGAGCTTATTGGGCCATCAAGTCTTTTAATCTTGACCTAGGAGAAGCGGGTAAGCTTAGGAAATACCAGTTGACCGAGTTAGAGGAATTAAGAAACGATACTTATGAGAATTCTAGAATCTATGAGGCTAAAATGAAAGTATTCCATGATAAAACATTTCGAGAAAAAACATTTAAACCCAATGATCGGGTGTTCTTATACGACTCTAGACTCCATAAGCATCTTAGAAAACTTCGATCAAGGTGGACTGGTCCTTTCATAGTAAAGAATGTTTTTGAAAATGGAGCAATGGAAATTGAGGACACTAGGGACGGTCGGATTTTTAAAGTGAATGGTCAACACCTTAAGATCTTAATTAATAGGCAAGATCCGGAGGTGGAAGACATTCCACTTATGGATCTGGTCTATTTACCTTAAACTTGATCACACAACCAAGGTACATTTTTTCCTTTTATTTTGATTTTGATTTTGATTTTTTTTTGTTTTGTGAATTTATCTTAAATTTTATTTTTTTAGTTTCAATTAATTTAAGATTATTATTTTTTATTTGGCTAATTCCATTTTTTATTTATTATTATTATTATTTTTGGCAAGCAAACAACTTTTTTTTTGGTGCAAAAGAGGCCCAGGTCAAGGTACGCCTCGCCAGGCCCACGCTGCGCCGCCCAGTGTGTGCACGCACACTGGCCCAGCAACGCACCAGCCCATGCCGCACCTCGCCCAGCCCACACCGCACCGCATAGTGTGCGCACGCACATTGGCCCAGCAACACACCAGCCCATGCATCGCCTCGCCTAGCCCACGCCGGGCCGCGCAGTGTGTGCACGCACACTAGCCCAGCAAGGCCCAGGTCAAGGTGTGCCTCACCCAGCCCACCCCGCACCTCCTGCCCAAGTCCAAACCCTTTTAAATCAAAAACCCTACTATCTGCATTTCCCCTCTTCATTTCACACTCACGATTTCAACAGTTTTTTTCCCCTTTCTCTCTCTATACCCTAGCCCCCATCATTACTTTTACTCCAAATTTCTTCATTTTACCTTCCTTTCTTGTAGAAATTTGCCTTAATCTTGCAATTTCTGTTGGAAATTCCTCCACTCAACTTTGTTCTAAGAAGCTTTTGGTGTTCATCAAGCAAATCTTCAAGGTGGTGGTTAGTCTTTCCTTTTTCCCATTTTGGACCTGAAGTAAGTCTAATTTCTTCCCTTGATTGTTCACTTCTGTTCTTTGGTGGTTAAATTTTGCTCTACATCTATTGTTCTATATATTTGACTTCAGTGCACCAAAACTTAAGAGGTCTAGGGGGAAACAACAACAAGAGTATGATGAGTCAAAATTTGAAAGTTTTGAGGCTAGTGAGAGATATCATAGCTTGTTAAGTGCTAGGAAAATCATTCCTGAGCGAGGATTCAATATCACTGAGAGGGGCAACCCATCCTTATTTAGAATAATTCTTGATAGAAATTGGGGCAAATTTTCAAGACAACCATCTAATTCTCTACCAAACATAGTTCGCGAATTCTATGCCAATACCGACGAACATAGGAATGGTAAAGTCTTAGTCAGAGGAAAAATAGTCTCTTTTAGCCGCTCATCCATCAATAGGTTCTATGGGTTACCCGACATAGAACACAGTGAGTATCTTGCATATGTATCTAATATTGATTATGATGAGATTTGCAATACTCTCAGTATTCCGGGCACGACCTAGAAAATGACGGGTGATGCCCATAAGACCTTACCCGGCGCATCTTTGAATGTCAATGCTCAAGCTTGGCAATATTTTGTGTGTCAAATGATGATGTCTGCTTTACATTATAGTGACCTGACTGTTAAAAGAGATGTTTTGATATATGCCATTTTGACGGGTATGACTATAGATGTGGGTGAAATAATATTCGATTCTATCTTACACACTGTGCGGCATAAACTTGGATTATACTTTCCATCTTTGCTTACCCAACTATGCATCCAAGCTGATGTCCCTTACAGTATTATCGAGGAGCACCAACCACCCAAGAAACCCATCGATGATTACATGCTCAATCTAATTAAAACCTCAAGGCCGCCAAATCTGGAAGAGGGAGCAATGATTTCTGCTCTCCCTCCTCATTCTAGAAATTTCACTGTTGTAGAGCGTCTTGACCGCTTAGAGCATCATTTTGAAGAACACCATAAAATGTTGTTTAATAGGCTAGATCATCAAGAACAATTCTTGTCTAGGCAAGCTGATTATCAAAAGGAGGTATTCTCTTCTTTTGGTCAAATGTACCATCACATTGCCTCCGCTACTGGATGTCATATGGATCACTTTCCCACTATGCCACCCTATTCGGGTTCATCTTTCGATCCACCTTAAGGGGAAGGTGAAGAGAATGAGGCAGAGCCTGAAGATATTGATGATTAATTTTGGGTTCTATCTTGTTTGTTTCTTTCTCTTTTATTTATTTTTTATCGACTCACTACTCTATCTTTCAATATGTTTTCCTTTTCATTATTTTTCGTACTCAGTTGTTTCTTTCCAGTTCATGTGCTAACATATGGTGGGATTCTTCATAGTACACCATTGTTGCTTTCTTTTTGTTTGTTCTATTTTGCAGATCAACCTTTTAACAAAAAGTATAGCATGCAGTTCAAATGGAGATGCGCCGCTTTCAGCTGCTGTGCACTTGTGATTACAAAAAGGGAGTTTCCTTTAACTTTCTCTTTCACATTAAGGTCAATGTAATTTTTAGTTGGGGGTGGAGGAAACATATGATTTGCCTTTCATTAAACTGCTTGGTGTCATTGTCCGTATCTTTTGTTTTAAGCATGCTTTATGTTAGCCTTAGAGTTAACTCACATGTCAATGATATGAGCTTAATTGAGATAGCAGATAGCGTGTAGGAGAAGTAAGATTTTGCTTCGGTTTGAAATTAATTTAAGCATCAATCTTCATTTGGTTTGAGACTCTAGCCTGTAGTACGATTGAATGATTAGTCTAAAACATCCAGAAAAGTTTTATGTGCGATTATTTGTGAATACTTTTATGGTCTCAACAAGGTCTAGAACTTATTTGATAATCACTTGAGGCGAATTCCTAGAATGCACACTACTTAGGATATGATATAGGCCATTTTTGAACCGTTTGAGCCTTTCAAACCTACCCTTGCAATATATATCACTAGTCACCTATTTGAGCCCTTTTTCTTGAAAAAGAATTTGAGCCTTATTTTTTTCAAAAACTCGTTTACTTACCCTTATGAGCCTAAAAATATTTTATCTTTACCCTTCTTTTAAAAGAACTTAGTTGTACACATTGTTGAGAAGCACTTAAGAGGAGTACAGATGGAAATATGAAAAACCATAACCCAAGTATATTAAAGAAGATAAGTTGGGGGTTGTGGAAAAAAATGAAAAAGAAAATAAGAAAAAAAGAGGTGAATGAGTATTTGCCAAAAACAGAAAAGAAAACAGAAAAAGAAGAGAAATATGGCAAAGAAAGAACAAAAAGAAAAGAAAAAGTGGTGACTTATCAAGAGATATGCTCTTATAAAAAATGGTTGAAAGAGTTGAGCATTGAAGTAAAGTTATCTAGTGCTTAAAAGTGGTTGTGTTTAAAGCTAAGAGATTAAGTTCTTTTACTTGCAAATCCTTCCCGTTCTTCCTTAACCTTTACCTTAGCCTAACATTACAAGCTTATTAAAGACCTATTGATCCAATGAAGTGTGATTGTTCTACAATAGTGGAGAATGATTTGAAAAGTAAGCCTATGGAGCTTGATTTGTGATTGATGTCACGCAATTTATTATGTTTTTAGAGGGCAAGACTTGTATTCATGAATGTTATGCATAAAATCATCCGGGTATTCGGATTAATGGATTATTGTAAGATAGATGTTAAGAGTCAATAACGATTTTAAGATTGATGTTTAGATTACTTTTGGATTTGGGTGAAATTTAATGATTCTTTGTGCCATGTGTTATGTGCAATGTTTTGAGACAAAATGTGAATTACTCTTGGTTAACACTAATATTGCTTTTCATTTACTTTTATTCCCACCGTAGAATTCATCTCTTATTTTTGCTTGAATTGCTAGGGACTAGCAATAAGCTAGTTGGGGATTGTGATGAGAGCCATAAAATGCATCTTAATCATACTTATTTGTTAGCACTTTAGGGTTGGTTTAGGTTTTAATTGCATTTTTATTCGTTAACAACTCTAAAGTGGTATTCTTGGAGCATTAACTTATTTCGGTGCATTTTCAGGTATCTTGAGTTAAAAGAGATGGAAAAGTTATCATCATTTTAAACACGAAGCTTCGATGAATACTCGAGTGAGAGAATGGTCACGGAAGAGCCAAGATGAAGAGAAACCAAGAAAGGAGTTTTCACTAAATTTCCAGAATTGCCATACAGATCAATCATCTTTGCAAATTAAACTGTATTGATGCAGGAAGAACCAGGAGATGAGCCATATATTCTTAGAAAGATCTGGAAGTCTATTTTCTGGAAAAGTTTACAGTTTATAAAAATAATTTTTCTAGAGAAAGTTATGGCGGTTTTAGTAGACAGAGGTCAGATCTCCTGAACAAGCATCAGGCCAAGGTGCACCTTGGATCAGCTGGGTGCACCATTCAGAAAGAATACCAAAAGAAGCTTAAAGAGCCATCAGGCTGAGGCACACCTTGAAGAGCTGAGGTGCACCTTGGAGAAGCTGAGGTGCACCTCACCGCACACACAAGAAACTTGACAAAAGCCAAGGTGTAGCGCGCGCACAAGATCTTGTTCTCCGAGTTAGACCCTAATTAGGTCTTTAATGATTTGTTCAAACCTAAAACACCATTAGGCCTTGTACACTATAAATAGACCACTTAGGGTTTGTAATTAGACATTCAAAAACCTAAAAAACTCAAGGAAGCAGCAACTTTTCCTCCATCAAAATTGTGTAACCATGAGCCCCATGGCTAACTAATCTCCAAGCAAGGCGAAGGGATGAATCCCACGGTGTAGTTGTTTCTATTTCCCTTACTTGATTCAGTTGTAATAGAGCTTTAGCATTCAAACATTGTTATGATTTACTTTTTAATCTAATTATAAGATTTCATCTAATCCGGCGATTGTATCTTTTCCCTTGATATGAATTTAGTCATGCTTTCTTTATGTCAAGATTATTTGGGTATGATTGAGTCCAGTAGATCTAGCCTTTAGGTTTGTCCATTACTGCAATATTGTCATCAAAGATATATTGTCGTTTCTTGATAAACTTATAGGATAGATCATGTGTGCATAAATTGAAAATAAAAAGTATTTCATAACAATCAAATTAGGGTTTATACATGCGCTTTAATTGAATATTTGCCGATTGCCTGTTTGGGATGTGAAACTTGCAATCGAGACAAAAACAACTGAATCAAGTTAGGATTAGGGCAACGAACCTAGGGAGGATTCCCGAATCCTTGTTGTTCCCCTATTATATTTCACAATCTACTTTACACAATTGTTTCACTATGAATTTCAGATTCTCTTACTCATTTGGATTTATTGTTTTAGATTAAAGTTTACACCTTCCTTTATAGTTAACTTGTTTCCCTGTGGAATCGAAACCCCAAAGCTGTGCTACAACAACCGTGTTACTCTTTGGGCTTAATCAGGACCCGAATTAGAGTTACTCTCTCATTCCACGTCTGTTAGTGAAACCTTGCCTAGATCAAACCATAGTGCACCAACATCCAAGAATTTAGAGGATTTTGTTAACATGGCCGAAAATCATAATGAAAATGTTGCTAGGACACTTAAAGACTACTTGCACCCTAGCCAAACGACCACACCCTCTTGTATCATGTTCCCCCCTAATGCCCAACAACCTGAGTTTAAATCAGGCATGATCCAATTGCTACTAACCTTCCATGGGTTTGAGAATGAAAACCCGTCCACATTAGGGAATTTGAGGAAGTAGTAGCAACCTTTCAAAATAGGGCTGATGGACACCGTCAAACTTCGGTTTTTCCCTTTTTCACTTAAGGAAAAGGTCAAGGTTTGGCTTTACTCATTAAGGCCTAGGTCTATAGGTAGTTGAGATAAGATGACTCAAGCCTTTTTCCTAAAGCATTTCCCAACCCATATGACCAACAACCTCAAGAGAAAAATCTCAAACTTTGCACAAAAGGAGTGTGAAACCTTATATCAAGTTTGGGAATGTTTCAAGGACCTCTTGAATTCTTGTCCACACCATAGATATGAGAGTTGGTGGGTAGTTAGCTATTTCTACGATGGACTCCTAAGTAGGGAGAGGCAATTCATAGAAATGTTGTGTAATGGTGAGTTCTTACAAAAAGATCCTGATGAGGCCATAGAGTACCTAAATGAGCTTACTGAAAAAGCTCACACTTGGACTGGACCTAGGCTACTGAAGGCACAAATAGGTCACGACCTGTGGGAAACCCAAGTGGTGGTGGAATTTACCAACTTAGGGAAGAGGATAACCTAAAGGCTCAGGTCAAGATGCTCACTAGGGAACTAGATGTGTTAAAGACTAAGAGCTTAAAGCCAACACACGTAGCTAATCATGCAAAGTCTTTTGAACATTGCTTTATGTGTAATGGGGTAGATCATGTGCCTAGGGATTGTCCAACCTATTTTGAGATGAAGAGAGAGTGTAATGCTTTAAGTACACCTTTTGAGAAACCATACTCACCCTACTCTAACACTTACAATCCTGGTTGGAACAATCACCCTAATTTCAGTTGAAAATCTGATGCGCAACCTCCTACCCACTCTAGTACCCAATGGAGATCTGATATACAACCTCATCCCTGCTCTAGTACCCATTGGAGACTGGAAGCAACATCATCTAATGCACCTAAAAAATCTTTACCTTTGGAAGATATGTTTAAATCATTTTTGCAGGTACATGCTAAGAGTATGGAAGAGCAGGGCAAAATAAATCAACGGTTGCTAGAGGAGCAACAAGCGATCAAATAGGAACAAAAGGAGATAAAGAGCCAACTTACCAAGTTGACTAGTTTCTTGATAATTCAAGAGCAAGATCAGTTTCCTTCGCAACCACAACAAAATCCAAGAGGACAACATATGGCACAAACCTCTAATCCTGAAAATAAAAATTTGAAAGAGGTGAATGCCATTGTGACACTAAGTGGTAACTCATTACACATCCCGACAACGAACAAATCAAAAGATAATGATGAGAGCCACCAAGTATACGTGATTGACTCTCTCATGGAAAAGGTCCATCACCTTAATCCATTGGAGTCCACCCTCACCCATGGTTTCACAAGAGCATATTTTGAGCCAAAATCTGCAGATGTTACTGATAACATCCTTGAGGCCTCTCCAAAGCACACAAGCACCAAATTTAATAGTAAAGTAGTTGCTGGTGCATTCAACTTATGTTTGTCTAGGAGGGAATAAGAGAGTCTGGCTGAAGACGTAAAACTTAGCGCTCATGGGAGACACCCCATAGCATATCTTTTTATTTTTATTATTTTTCATAATTTTTTTCTTGTTTATTATTATTATTTTGTTGTTTTCCAGTATTACCTTCGTATTTCTTTTTCAGGGACAAATATACACAGCAGTTCAATTGGTCGTGCACAACTTTCGGCTCCATGCACCTTTGGTTAAAAAGGGAGTTTCCTTAACTTTTGCTTTTACATTGAGGACAATGCCTATCTTAAGTTGGGGGTAGAGGAAACACATTTCTTATTGCATACCATTGAATTGTTGGGTGTCAACTTCCCTTTTTCATTTTAAGTTGTTTGTTTTGTTTTAATACACCTGTTTGTTACGATAATATGTTTAAAAAAAATTATGTTTAGTTTTTTTTTTGTTTTTAGCATGCTTTGTGTTAGCCTTGGAGTTAATTCACATGTCGATGATATGAGCCTAAATTAAGTGTCAATATTTCTTTGATTTGAGACTCTGGTTTGTGGTAAGATTGCATGATTAGTCTAAAGCATTTAGAGAAGTTTTATGTGCGATTGTTTTGTGAATACTTTTGCAGTCTCAACAAGCTCTAGAACTTATTTGATAATCACTTGAGGCAAAAATCATAGAATGCACATTACTTAAGATATGATGTAGGCCATTTTTGGACCGTTTGAGCCTTTTTAAACTTACCCTTGTTATATTTATCAGTAGTCACCTATCTGAGCCTTTTTCTTGAAAAAGAATTTGAGCCTTGTTTCTTTTGATAACCCATTTACCGACCTGTATGAGCTTAAAAATATTTTATCCTTACCTTACTTCCAAAAGAACTTAGTCATACACATTTATTGAGAAGAGTAAGGATGGAAATATGAGAAAATATTACTACCATAACCCAAGTACATTAAAAGAGATAAGTTGGGGGTTGTGGAAAAGAGTAAAAAAAAGAAAAAGAAAAATGAGGTGAATGATTATGTGTCAAAATAAAAAATAAAAAAAAGAAAAAAAGGTGACTTATGGAGAGAAATGCTAAAAAAAATGGTTGAAAGAGTTGGTTGTTGAAGTAAGGTTATCTAGTGCTTAAAGTGGTTGTGTTTAAATTAAGAGACTTAGTTCTTTTATTTGTGCAGACTGAGGTTTCAACCCAAGGGGGGTGAATTGGGTTTTTAAAACTTTTGCGGAATAAACACAAGTTTATAAAAACGTATAAGCAACAAATAATTAGAACAAGTAATGTGCTGTAAATAAAGAGTTTAAAGAGTAGAGGATGCAAACTTATATTATAGTGGTTCGGCAATATCAGATTAGTTCCGACCCTACGTCCACTCTCTTTAAGAAACCTCCTTGAAGTAATCCACTAAGTAACTTAGTCGTACAACTTTACCATTGTTGTACAAACCTTACAATTCCTTCCTCTCGGAAGCTATCCTCTTTCTCTCGGAAGTAATCCCTTTACAAAAGATGCTGTAAAGTAAATGGTAGAGAGACAGCAAATGAAAGCTTATACAACTGAATAATGTCTCTCTTTCAAAGTAAATCTTGAAGAATGGCTCAACAAGAATATTTTAAAGCTTTTTGTGTTTCAAAAAGTATAATGACTTGATTGTGTGAGTTCTATTCTTTTTTTGAATATGTGCAACATTATTTTGAATGCTCAATAGAGTGGGTTTATATAGCCAGGACGTTGGGACTTTAATTTGAAAAAGATTGTGCTTTAAAACATTTAGATTTGGTGTCCAACGGTCTTATTTTTGAACTATCAGTCAACTGGGTCGTGATACTAGTCAACTGGGTTCTCTTGAAAAATCTCGTTTTCAAAGCTTCTGGGGTACCAGTCGACTGGGTTATTCTTACCAGTTGACTGGGGACTGTCTGTCCAATTTACCAGTCAACTGGGAACTTACTGTTCCATATACCAGTCGACTGGGTTGTCTTCCAACCCAGTTTTTCTGTTTTAACTTTAAAATGTTTGTTTAAAAAGTTCAGTTTTGAAAACCTTTTGTGTTCGAGCCATTGAAGAAGCTATTACAATGTACAAGTGAGACTTACACTGGTTTTACTACCTTAGACCTATACTAGTTCTTCAGTCATCACTTGATAGTTTGATTCGATTTGAGTTCTTGCACCTTGATCCTTGGTTGAATGCTTTTGTTGCTTACTACACTTAGCTTGAGCTGTTAGTATAATAGCAGTTGTGTTTTATCATCATTAAAATACGGGTGAGGGTCAACAATCTCCCCCTTTTTGATGACGACAAAACTAATAATGTGAAAACAGTTTTAAAAACTAAGTGTTTTAATTTTGAGAAAAATCGGACAGAGTCTCCTCTATTTTTTCGAGTAAAACCACCCTGTAAACAAGCAAACGTAGTTTATATTTACATTTCAACCAAACACAATCAACTCAACCAATCAATGAATCATTTTTAATAAGATTTGGAGCAGTACTCCCCCTAAATCTATGCATTAGTTTCTGTTTACTTAATTTTTCTCATTTTTCTCCTCCGTCTTGACAATAGCAACCAAAGGGGCCAAAAATCAAAAAATATGCTACTTAGCTACTAGCATCACCTAGAGTATGCTTAAACAAACCTGTACGCGAAAATTTGGCTTCATTCGGAGTTCAAAAGTCTTCCCGGGAAGAACCAGAAGTTTTCATACAAGCATAATCAGTTTCAGAGCATTTTTCGTGAATAAAAGTAGTTTAAAACTATGCAAACATATCATAAATCAAGTAAATAGATGTATGAAATATGACTAATGTAAAAGGAATACCATATACAAAAAGTCGATACACGTACGGGCTTCATAAAGCCATATATAAGACAGAAATACAAAATATGTCTGTCCTACATGCTAGGAGTTGGAAAACATGAAAATAACATAAAAAATGACTCAAGGAGCGGGAGATTCCGAGCCATCATGAATAAGATCCCTAATCTCTACTAGGGAACTCTCGATGCGCTCTCGGTGTAGTTCGAAGTCGTCCTGTAGATGCTTAATAGAAGAGCTCAACGTCTGGAACCCGGACTGCATGGTCATCTAGAGGCTCATGATAACTTGTAGTAAATTGCTATATCCAGCCTGACCAGTACTTGAATCACCAACAGGAGGTGCTCAGGTATCCGTGTCCATCTCAGCACTATCAACAACAGCATCCTCATCATCATTGCTCTCATCCTCCCGGATCCGAATGTGCTTTCCAGCCTTTGAGTATATAAAGCCATCACGAACCGTACATCCCATCTTCTTCAGTGATGAAATGTTGATGATGTCTGTCGGTCTGATATTCTGTGCCTCGGAGGCAGGAAGAAGCACCCGAAAGTGCTGAAGTATCAACGTAATGAGCATCCCGTAGGGTAGACACCTGGAGTCGCTCTCTTCGCCGTTAATCATGTTGGCGAGCAGCAGGGGATATATATTGAAGTGGTGCCCTTTTAAGGCACCAAATCAATACTGTATCTATCTTAGATAGATACCCCCGACTCTCGAGTCTCGGGTGGATGGTCTAACTTACTATTAAGTTGAACAATTTTGAGTCTAGGGGCATATCACTACACGTGTGAAATATAGTGGGTCTGTACACATAGTTAGGGTCACCCTTGACTATCTAACAGGCCGCATTGACATCAAAATTGTCTAGCCATCCGTCTAGACTCCATTGAATCCCTCCTACAGGGATCCTTAGTATGCTTATTAGGAGGTCAGTGTTGACCTCAAACTCCACACCCTAGACACTGGTTCTGAATCTCAGAGCCAGTGGATTGGGTTTCACCAAGTTCGCATAGAACTGGTGAATCAGTCTCGGGTAGTACTTTTTATGTTCTCTGACCAGTAGGGTCAGGTTTATTGCCTCAAAAGCTGGCAAGATATCAAAGTTACCATGATGAATAGAGTTGAAATCGATAACTCTACCCGTCATGATCTTCTTATGACGGATTACGGAATCATACCTCACTTTAGCAGCAAGACTAGAAAACAGAGCTTCATCAAGCTCTGTTATGGGCTTTTTGCTTGAAGAGCCTGCTACTCCCTTCCTCCATGAATCCAGATTAGAAGGTTTGGTAGACCTTGGCCTTGTAGGCTCATTTGGTCCCCTAGTTGTGTATTTGATACGGATTCTGTCGGTCATTTTGGGAAAAATGAGGTTTTTGGGAAAAAGAGATTTTCGTAAAAATAAGAGATTTTAACCATAGAAAGTTAAAAATCTCATTATGGATGAGTAGATCAATGTGTTTAGATGAAGTTTGGATGGTTTTTGGATAAAAAATGTGAAATTTTCTAGAGAGAGAAAGCTAGGTTGCTTGAAAATTGCGTAAAGATCATAAAAAAATGAACAGTCTATATATAGAATCGCGATACCAGTCGACTGGGTAAGGATACCAGTCGATTGGGTAACGATACCAGTCGACTGGGTCCTTTCAGAAAGATGAACATTTTTCATACCAGTCGACTGGGTCTATGTACCAGTCGACTAGGTAAACTGGCAGTAAGATACCAGTCGACTGGACAGTTTGTACCAGTCAACTGGATGATAACTGATTTTCAAAAAAATTGGCTCCAAACAGGGTCTAGATGTACCAGTCGATTGAAAGAATTGGCAGAGACTTACTGGTTGACTGGAACAGATTTACTAGTCAACTGGACCCTTAAGAAAATTTTTAGTCTTTAATTGTAGCACGAAATTTGTTTATCTATGACATCTTGAGTGAGGGAGATATTTAAACAAGAATTAATACTCTGTCACTAGATGTCAAATTTGCAGATGATGAATTATGAAGCAATCAGACATTCAGTTTATCACAATCCAGCAATCCTATTAACATTTTTATCTTACAAAAACTAGCTTCACCTAGAGGTTTTGTAAGAATGTCAGCTATTTGATCTTCTGAAGGTATGAATTCTAGTCTTATGTCACCTTTTTTAGCATGGTCTCTTAAGAAATGATGTCTAATTTCTATGTGCTTTGTTCTAGAGTGTTGAATAGGGTTCTTGGTTAGGTTGATAACACTAGTATCATCACAAAATATTGGGATGTTTTTGAGGTTCATGCCATAGTCTTCTAGTTGTTGTTTCATCCATAATACTTGGGCACAACAACTTCCGGCTGCTATGTATTCCGCCTCGGTGGTTGATAGTGCAACGAAATTTTGTTTCTTGAAAAACCAAGAGGTTAACATTATACCTAAGAATTGGCATGTACCACTTGTGCTTTTTCTATCTAACCTACATCCAGCAAAATCAGCATCTGAATATCCTACAAGCTCAAAAGATGAATCTCTAGAGTACCATAATCCTATGGTTTGGGTTCCTTGTAGATATCTAAGGATTCTTTTTACTGCAACTATATGCGATTCTTAGGATCAGCCTGAAATCTAGCACACATGCATACAGTGAACATAATATCAGGTCTACTTGCAGTCAAATAAAGTAAAGCACCTATCATACTTCTATAATATTTAGTATCTACAGTTTTACCTCCTTCATCAATATCAAGTTTAGTAGTTGTGCTCATAGAAGTTCCAAGTGGCTTTGAGCTTTCCATCCCGAACCTCTTTAGTAGGTCCTTAATGTATTTCAATTGATTGATAAAGATGCCTTTTTAGTTGTTTGATTTGAAGTCCAAGGAAGTAGGTAAGCTCTCCCATCATGCTCATTTCAAATTCACTTTGCATACACTTTGCAAACTCTTGACACATAGATTCATTAGTAGCACCAAATATAATATCATCAACATATATTTGAACTATCAAAGTGTCATTTTTGTGAGGTTTTGTGAAGAGAGTTGTGTCTATTCTACCTCTTACAAAGTCATTGTCAAAAATTTTTTTTACTTAGTCTCTCATACCATGCCCTTGGAGCTTGCTTCAACCCAGATAGAGCTTTAGAAAACTTGTAGACATGATTTGGAAGACTAGGATTTTCAAATCCAAGAGGTTACTCAACATAAACCTCTTCTTCTATAAAGCCATTTAAAAAGGCACTTTTTACATCCATTTGAAATAGCTTGAACTTATTAAAGTATGCAAAGGCTAATAACATTCAAATAGCTTCTAATCTAGCTACAGAAGCATAGGTTTCATCAAATTCTATTCCTTCCTCTTGATTATATCCCTTAGCAACTAGTCTAGCCTTGTTTCTAGTTACTATTCCATTTTCATCCATCTTATTTCTATATACCCATTTAGTTCCAATTATTGAATGATTCTTAGGTCCTGGAACTAGTTTTCAAACATTGTTTCTCTCAAATTGATTTATTTCTTCTTGCATTGCAATTATCTAATCATTACCTTTTTCAGCTTCCATAAATGTCTTAGGTTCTACTTGAGACAAATAAGCTACAAAATTGCAAATATTTCTAATAAAGGAGCGAGTTCTTACCCCTTGTGAAGGATCACCAATCACTTGATCAATCGGGTGATAATTTACATACCTCCAATCTTTGGGTAGACTTTCCTCTTGTTGGCTTGAGGATGGTTGGTCCAAATTGGGAGTTTCTATCTCTTCATTTGCTTGAGGTGGACTCTCTTTTGGGTCAACAATGGTAGTAAGAGTTTCCATTCTTGGAATAAAATCTGCATCATCTTTAAAGGAAAATTCTTTACTATTAATTAGGTTAGACTCATCAAGAGTTACATGTACAGATTCTTCTACCACTAGAGTTCTTTTATTGAAAACTCTATAAGCCTTACTAGATGTTGAATATCCTAAAAATATTCCTTCATCGGTCTTAGAATCAAATTTACCCAAGCTAGTTTTATTGTTATTTAGGATGAAGCATTTACAACCAAATGCACGAAAATAGGAGATATTAGGCTTTCTTTCTTTCCATAGTTCATGTGGAGTTTTATCAAGCAGAGGCCTAATTAAAATTCTATTTAATATATAGCAAGAATGTTCACGGCTTCAGCCGAAAAGTATTTTGGTAAACTATTTTCACAATGAAAATTTTTCTAGAACTCTGTTTTTCCTCTCAACAACTCTATTTTGTTGAGGAGTTCTAGGAGCTGAAAAGTTGTGATTAATTCCATTTTCATCACAAAATCTTGAAAAGCTTTGATTTTCAAATTCTTTGCCACGATCACTTTTAATGCTTGATATACAAATTCCTTTTTCATTTTGAACCTTTTTGCAAAAGTTTTCAAATCCTTTGAAGGCTTCATCCTTGTAAGCAATAAAAATAACAAAGGTATATATTGAATAATTATCAACAATAATAAGAGCATATTGATGGCCACCTAGACTAATGGTACTAATTGGACCAAATAAGTTTATATGCAAAAGTTCCAAAGGTCTAGTAGTTGAGACCACATTTTTTGCTTTAAAAGAAATCCTAGTTTGTTTTCCCATTTGACAAGCATCACATACTTTGTCTTTTTCAAAATTGATTTTTGGAAGTCCAATGACTAAATCTTTTCTTGAAACAATTTTAAGCAAGTTCATGTTCACATGACCAAGCCTTCTATGTCATAGCCATGGATTTTCACTAAATGCAGGAAAACATTTTTCATTTTCAGAATGCAAGGATTTCAAATCAACTATATAGACATTTTCATGTCTGTGGCCAACAAACTTGATCTTGTTGCTCTTGATGCCTATGACTAGACAATGAGAGGTCTCAAATATAATTTTGTTGCCTTTGTCACAAATTTGACTAATACTTAGTAAATTTGGCTTAAGGCCTTGTACTAGCAATACATTATCTATAGTTGAGAAATCATTACCAACTTTTCCATGCCCAATGATCTTTATTTTTGTGTTGTGTCCAATGGTGACAAATCCACCATCTCTTAGAGTTAACTCCTTGAATACACTTTTATCATTGGTCATGTGCTTTGAGCATCCACTATCAAGGTACCAACTGTTACCTTTTTCCTTGGTGTGGAGACATATCTACATCACACAAGGATATACGATCGCACTTTTAGGTACCCAGAATTTCTTGGGTCTTTTGGGGTTAGTCCTTGAAAACACAGTTCCTTTCGGGACCCATACTTTCTTAACAACATATGGTGTTCTGTAGACATGTTGATGATGCACAATCCTAGGATAGTAGTTCCTAGGATACATGTTTCTATGGTGAGGAATATGAAAATGCATGTCATTTCCAAAGAATGTATGATGATGCATTCTAGGACACATGCCAGCATTATTATGAGTATGCATATTATTTCTAGGATAACCATGATGATAATTCCTGGGATATGTATGTGCAGAGTGCATATCTTGATTATACATATTGTTCCTAGAATGTACATGATGGTTATTTCTAGGATGTGTATAAGCATTTCTAGAGTGTGCATACATATAAGCACGTGTATTTCTAAGATGCTTCATTTTTTAATGAACATTTGAATTTCTAGAGTTTCTAGCATTTAATGAGGGAGTGCTTTTAATCTTGCTAAGGTTTTTTGAAGTAGAGGCTTCATTCACACATGAGGCTTTCATGAATAGGCTTTCTTTTGATTTTTGCTTGCTTAATAGAGAATAACCTAATCTTGATTTTCCTCCACTTAATCTTTGGCAAGAAAGCATTTCATCAAGCTTTTCTTTTCCAAGCATAAGCCTAGATATAGTGCCATTTAATTCTAATATTTTATTTTTTAAATTCTCATTTTCATCTTTGAGGAAATCTTGAGAAGAATCATACAACAATGAAGATAATTTATCTTTTTATGCTCTAAGACTTATCATCTCTTTAGAAAGAGATGATACCTCATTTTTAAGAGTTGAGTTCCTAGAATCAAATTTCTTCAATTCATCATGCATTTCATTTATTACTTCTAGAAACTCTTCACTACTACTTACAATATTATTCTTAGAAGAAGGAGAAGATGTTACCTCACTTTCATCGTCGATTGCCATCAGACAAAGGTTGGCTATTTCCTCATATCTGATTTCTTTGTCCGATGACTCATCTTCTTCTTCGTCATCGCTCTAGGTAGTTGCTATCATGGTTTTCTTTTTGAAGCTCTTGTATGGTTTGTTTGAAACCTTACAATCAGCCCTAATGTGACCGGGCTTCTTGCAGCCATAACACATAAGTGGTTCCCTTTTTGAAGTAGGATCCTTTGTGTAAGGTTTCTTGCTTTTCTTCAAGAACCTATGAAACTGTTTGGTGATTAAGGCCATTTCACCATCTTCCTCGCTGCTCTCCGCTTCTTTTTCTGATTCCATTTCTTTGTTGCTCGTAGAAGCTTTGAGAACAATTAACTTTTTCTTCTTCTCATCATTATTGACAGTAGAAATCATTTCTTCCATTTTATATGTCAATAATGATCCAAGGAGTGTCTCGACATCAAGTTTGTCAAGATCTTTGGCCTCCTGAATGGCTGTCTTCTTTGGTTTCCATGAAGGTGGCAATGATCTCAAGATTTTGCTTATTAGCTCAAACTCCTCAATATTCCTACTAAGAAGCTTTAAACCATTTACAATAGTTGTGAATCGTGAGTGTATTTCAGAAATAGTTTCATTAGGAGACATTTTAAAGGATTCATATTCAGAAACTAGCATATAGATTTTTGACTTTTTTACCTCACTAGTTCCTTCATATGTAATTTGCACTTTATCTCATATCTCTTTAGTCGAAACACATGCAGATATTTTATTATATTTAGAAATATCTAAGGCACAATGCAAAATACTTGTTGCTCTACTAATGAGAGACATCATTCCACAATCCTCGTTAGTGTACTCAGTTTTGAGTTTAGGCATTGTATAATTGATCTCTCCAATAGTTATTTCCTTTGAAGGAATTCTAGGTCCTTCTTCAATGACTCTCCACAGATTGTAATCTTGTCATTCGACAAAGATTTTCATTATGTTTTTTCAATAATTATAGTTGGAGCCATTGAACAAAGGAGGTCTAGTATAAGAGTGTCCTCAGAATAGCTATTTGCTGTCATCGGATCAATTAAAGGATTTTAAGCCTAAAATTGAGAATGAAGCTCTGATACCAATTGTAGACTGAGGTTTCAACCCAAGGGGGGTGAATTGGGTTTTTAAAACTTTAGCGGAATAAATACAAGTTTATAAAAATGTATAAGCAACAAACAATTAAAACAAGTAATGTGCTGTAAATAAAGAGTTTAAAGAGTAGAGGATGCAAACTCAGATTATAGTGGTTCGGCAATATCAGATTCGTTCCGACCCTACGTCCACTCTCTTCAAGATACCTCCTTAAAGTAATCCACTAAGTAACTTAGTCGTACAACTTTAACGGTGTTGTACAAACCTTACAATTCCTTCATCTCGGAAGCTATCCCCTTCCTTTCGGAAGTAATCCCCTTCCTCTCGAAAGTAATCCCTTTCCTCTCGAAAGTAATCCCCTTCATTTCAGAAGTAATCCCTTTACAAAAGATGCTGTAAAGTAAATGGTAGAGAGACAGCAAATGAAAGCTTATACAACTGAATAATGTCTCTCTTTCATAGTAAAGCTTGAAGAATGGCTCAACAAGAATATTTTAAAGCTTTTTCTGTTTCAAAGAGTATAATGACTTGATTGTGTGAGTTCTATTCTTTTTTTTTGAATACGTGCAGCATTATTTTGAATGCTTAATAGAGTGGGTTTATATAGCCATCAAATAATATTGACGTTGGGACTTTAATTTGAAAAAGATTGTGCTTTAAAACGTTCAAATTTAGTGTCTAACGGTCTTATTTTTGAACTACCAGTCGACTGGGTCGTGATACCAGTCGACTGGGTTCTCTTGAAAAATCTTGTTTTCAAAGCTTATGGGGTACCAATCGACTGGGTTATTCTTAACAGTCGACTGGGGACTGTCTGTCCAATTTACCAGTCGACTGGTATGTCTTACCTAGTCGACTGGGGACTTACTATCCCATATACCAGTCGACTGGTATATGTACCCAGTCGACTGGGTTGTCTTCCAACCTAGTTTTTTTGTTTTAACTTTAAAACGTTTGTTTAAAAAGTTTGGTTTTGAAAACTTTTTGTGTTCGAGCCATTGAACAAGCTATTACAATGTACAAGTGAGACTTACACTTGTTTTACTACCTTAGACCTATACTAGTTCTTCAGTCATCACTTGAAAGTTTGATTCGGTTTGAGTTCTTGCACCTTGATCCGTAGTTGAATGCTTTTGTTTCTTACTACACTTAGTTTGAGCTGTTAGTATAATAGCAGTTGTGTTTTGTCATCATTAAAATAGGGGTGAGGGTCAAAAATTTGTTTAAAATTTCCCGTTCTTTCTTGACCTTTACCATAGCCAAACGTTGCAAGCTTATTAAAGACCTATTGATCCAATGTAGTGTGATTTTTCTACATAGTAGAGAGTGATTTGAAAAATGAACTTATGGAGCTTGATTTGTGATTGATGTCATGCAATTTAATATGTTTTTAGAGACCAAGACTTGTATTCATGGACGTTGTACATAAAATCATCCGGATGTTCGGATTAATGGACTGTGGTAAGACGGATGATAAGAGTCGATAACAATTTTAAGGTTGACATTTGGATTATTCTTGGACTTGAGTGATATTTAATGATTCTATGTGCTGTATGTTATGCACGATTTTTGAGACAAAGGTTTTGAATCACTCTTGGTTAATGCTAACATTGCTGT
Source organism: Bretschneidera sinensis (assembly GCA_023935145.1). Taxonomy (NCBI): domain Eukaryota; kingdom Viridiplantae; phylum Streptophyta; class Magnoliopsida; order Brassicales; family Akaniaceae; genus Bretschneidera; species Bretschneidera sinensis. The sequence goes on from CM043701.1 coordinate 13,974,986, forward strand.
ATTTTGTTTTGATACAGAATTCATTTCATGTCTTTCGCTTGAATTGCTAGGGACTAGCAATAAGCTAGTTAGGGGTGATGATGAGAGTCGTAAAATGCATCTTAATAACACTCATTTGTTAGCATGTTAGAATTGATCTAGGGCTCAATTACTTTAACAATTCTAAAGTATCCTTCTTGGATCATTGATCTATTTCGATGCATTTTTAGGTGTTTTGAGTTCAAAAGAGATGATAAAGCTATCTATGTTTAAAGCGCCAAAAGTTCATGTATATCGGAGTGCCTGTTGTGCGTTGTGGCCATAAGAAAAGTCTGCATGTTCAGAAGGCCCGATGTGCGTCAAGTTCTCAAGCCTTGCTCACAAGTTCCATAAGCTCTTGGATAGAAAACCAAGAGTAGGCGCCTAGGCATGGAGAAGAGGGTGCCACACCGTCCAGAGAAGACACCAATGCTGCGCCTAGGCGCGCACACGGTTTCTTGATCCAATTAGGGCTTCCAAATGACAATTTTTGAGCCCAAAACACCTCTCAACCTTATGGTCTATATATAGATCCTTAAGGGTTTGCAGCCACAATTCAATTTCATCATTCTTCCAAGTCTCTTAGGGCTGGAAATCAAGGGGAGAGCTTCACATTCTTCATCAACCATGAGCCCTATGGCCAACTAGTCTTTATGCAAGGTAAAAGGATGAATCCCTAGGTGTTGTTGTTCTTATTATTCATTCTTGATTCGGTTGTAAGGATTTATTATTGAATATTTTTTATGATTTACTCTTTGATTAAACAAGAAGAATTTAGGTTCATGTGACAGTTGCAATTTATGTTCTTCTTATCTTAGATTTTCTTAATCCGGTGATTGCATGCTTCTCCTCCATATAAGTCTAGTCAAACTCTTCTTATGTCAAGTTGTTTGGGTGTGATTGATTCCGGTAGATTTATCTTATAGATTCGTTCATTACTGCGATATTGTCATTGAGATGTATTATCATTTCTTGATAATCTTTAAGATAGGTCATGTGTGCTTGAATCGAAATCAATGAGTGATTTGTAGCAATTACATTAGAGTGTTAATATGCTGTGATTGAATATTTTCCGATTGCTTGTTTGGGATGTGAAACTAGCAATCGAGATAAAATCAATTGAATCAAGATTGGAACAAGGCAACGAACTTAGGGAGGATTCCCGAAACCTTTTTGTTTCGTTATTATATTCTTCATCATATTTACACAACTTTCTCTCACAATTTCATTATCAAAACTCAAATTCTTTCGTTTAACTTTTATCGTTCGCTTTAAGGTTTGCAATTTCTCTTGTAGTACGCATTTCCTCGTGGGATCGACACCTTATCTCTACACAATAACCATATGATAGTTTAAGCGTAATCAAGAATGCTTTTGGCTTGCAATCTTCCCCATCCCTGGCAACATCCTTGAAAAGATTTTCAGACTTTGTAGAACATTTCTGTGGAATGGTAAGAATGGGGGCATAAGAAAAGCTCTTGTTGCTTGGGCTGACATTTGCAAACCTAAGCTTGAGGGAAGTCTTAGGCTGGTGGAGCTTAAAACTTGGAACAAGGCTCTCATTTCAAGAGTCTTGTGGAACATTCATATGAAGAAAGACTCCCTTTAGATCCAATGGGTCCAGCACTACTATCTTTTGAACAAATCCATATGGGAGATTAAGGCATGCAAGGATGATTCCCCTCTTTGGAAGAGGATCCCGGAAATTAGAGATGAAATGGTTGGGCAGCCTCCTAATGTATTACAAGCTACCAACAAGTTTATGGAATGGAGGCTGCATGATGAGTTGAGTATAAATAAGGTGTATAATGCAATGAGACAGAAAAGTAATGAAGTCAGATGGGCTTCCCTGGTCTGGAATGGTCACTGCCCCCCTAAACAATCCTTTATTCTTTGGCTGGCAATAAAGAATAGACTTCTCATAAAAGATAAGCTCCATCTTGAAGGGAATGACAAGCTGTGCCCTTTATGCTCTGACCAGGAAGAGAACAAGGAGCACCTCTTCTTCTCTTGTAGAGTCAGCAAGGAAGTCTGGGTATCCATAAACAAATGGCTGGGGTGCAGGAGACAAATGACATCTATTGAGAGTGCCATTAGATGGACTCTCAAAGCAAAAGGTACTGGCCCCCCTGTAGTGGCCAGGAAGTCTGCCCTTACAAGCACAGTTTACAATATTTGGCTGGCCAGAAATGCCAAGCTTTTTGACAAAGCCCCTGTCCTGCCTGCCAGCTTAGTGAAGAAGATCCAGATTGGTATTTACAGAACTGTCTATGCTGCTTGCCCTGAGTATAGGCTGCTGCTGTAGGGTTCATTTCAGCTTAGTTTTCTTCTCTGTGTTGTGTGGCCGTGTGCTTTCATTGTAATGTCTCCCCTTGTATTTTCCAGGGTATGCCCTGGTTTGTTTTGTATTGCTTCAACTGTTCTTTGCTGCCTTGCTTGCTTGGTTATTCCCTGGGTATGCCCAGATCACTTGTAAGCTATTGTGGTTTGTTGTTTTTGTAATTGCTGCCTATCAAGGTCCAGCAGGCTCCCTTAATGTTCTCATGTTCCTTGCTCAGTCATTGGCTTTATTTAAGCCCATGTTTATTTTGTATATGCCTCATTTGTAAATCTCCTGGGTATGCCCAGTGAATATTTTTGTACATTTTGAACACTTAATACAAGTTTATTTACAGATAAAAAAAGAAGAAGTTTGGAAGCCTTTTCTCTACTTTGGAAGCCTTTTCTCTACTATTGTCTAGGGCAGAGTTTACCCTTTTGATCTTTAACAACTATTAAAAAATATAAATACTAAAGAATTAGATTTTTATATGTAAATGTGTATTTATAAATACTCTGCATTGCTGAACCTGTTTGAGGAATCTATCATTCACAAAACTTTAATGGAATTGGCTAAGGCACTAAGATTTGTTTGGCATGCCTCAAACCCAAGATGCAATAAACACTTCGGTTTCTGTGTGTCTGTGAAAGAGAGAGAACCTTAAATTCTTCTTCAATTTTTATTTGATATAACTTTCTTTTTTTATAGTATATACTTATGGAGAATGTGAAGGTAAGGTGTTTCTTTATCAAACAAAGTTGTGCCTGAAGTTTTGGAGCTGTTGTTCATTTCCATTGAAAGACTTCTTTCTTTTACTTTACTGCTGCTTCTCTTCTTCTCAATCTTGTAAACAACACAAGTTTGTGTAGCTTAATTCTCAGCTGATCTTCAAAGTACTCTTATAGGTCAGAAGATTCTTCTTTTTTCTTTGTCAACTTTTGTATGTGCATTCCATGAATTCTAGGGTAGGGAATAAAGGGAATGAAAAAGTACAGTTTGGTTATAGGGATTTTTTTAGGCTTTCTTTTCCTGTCATCCAATTCTTGTGATGCCTATGTGCTTTGTAATCTTTTGGAATTTAACAAAGTTGATCTCTATTGAACCATTTTTCTTTTCATCACTTCATACATACTTTCATATATATTTATATATGGTATTTGCTTGTATCATATATATATATATATGATAAAGACTTGCATACAAATGAAAATGTAATACTCTAATACAATTCTTTTGTTAAATAAATCAACTTCTTCTACTTGGCCTTCACATTTTTTAGCTTTCTTGACTGAGTTCTTCAGAGTTTGATGATTACTTTTGCTTCTTCATTTTCTTTTTGTTATTAAATTAATCTTACATTTTGGGTAGTGTTAATTTTATGAGAACTCGTGGATGGTAAAATAACTGTTTTGGTTATGGTGATGGTGATGGGGAAAATGACAATGAAGAATTTAGTCGTTTTCCCAGGCAACACTGTATTTATGGACAGATTTGGTATTCATTCTTTGAACCTACTTATTTTTATTAGATCTTGAATCATTGATGATAGATCCTTGTGATTTCTTTGATAGAACATATTCCAACTTGACAGGCCAAGATTGATGATAGATCCTTGTGATTTATTTGATAGAACTGATTCCAATGTAAACATTAAATTTATTATCAAAAGTTTGAGACAAGGATTACAAGATCCCTATAGGTTCGATCCTCACAACTTGGGCTATTTGTTTGATTTCATGTGTGTGTGTGTGTGTGTGTGTGTGTGTGTGTGTGTATATATATATATATATATATATATATATATATATATATATATATAAGTTATTTCTCTTTGTTTAAAGAGAAGTCAATAGAACAAATAAAGACTCATGTTCGAATGGGACCAATTGTAATATATGGAGTACTAACCTGTGATTATCAATTTATTGTTATCAGTTTGTGATTATGACTTTTTTTGTCAAAAATATTTTAATTTTGAGTTTCTTAACATTGTTTTAAGAAAGTCTATTGGCGTCATCTTAAAATGGATAAAAGTTGGATAGATAAACCGAGGTCGAGTAAAGCCTATATGGATGGTGTTGCAAACTTCATTATATTTGCATGTCAGAAAGCTTGTGGTCGTGGCACTATTGTTTATCCATGTAGGAGATGTGGTAATTGTTATTCATTCGAACCATAAAATGTTTAGAAGCATCTATTGTATAATGGGTTTAGTCCAGGTTACACCGAGTGGGTTTTTCATGGGGAGAAAGTCTCTTGTATAAACCACACTCACACTAGTTTACAACCCACTAGTGTTCCAATTGACTTCATGGGACGAGATGATGTGTTTGGTTTGCTCCGAGGTGCCTTTGAGGTAACTTGTGAAAACCCAAACAATGAACCGTTAAGTTCAAGAATCGTAGTGGGATCTTCAAATGAGTATGTTGAAGAACAACAGGCTCATGGTGGGTTTGAGTTCAATAATTATGGTGATCCCTCACACGTCGAACACCCAGTTCGTTCTGCTATTGATGAGATGACTCAGTATTGCAATTAGATGAAAGATTACAATAATGAACTTTATCCGGGTTGTTAGAATTTCACAAAGTTAAGTTTTATGTTATATCTACTACATCTCAAATGTTTGAATGGGTGGTCTGGTAAATCTCTTACTATGTTGCTTGAGTTTATCAACATGGTATTTTTGATGTGTGCTCCATTGCCATCAAATTATTATGAAGCCATGAAGATTATCAAAGGATTGGGTCTGGGCTATGAGAAGATTCATGTTTGTCCTAATGACTGCACACTGTATTGGGGTGAGCATGTGAATGATGAATTTTATCATGCGTATGGAGTGCCGCGGTGGGTTAAAAACAATGTTGATGATGAGGATCCGTTGAATGAGATGGATGGTCAATCTAAAAAGAAAAAGCCAACTAAAGTATTGCGTTATTTTCTGCTAATACCGAGATTGAAGAGGATATATATGTCATCTAAAATGGCTTCGTTAATGAGATGGCATGATAAAGATCGGACAAAGGATGAGATTTTAAAACACCTGGCGGATGGATTAGCCTGGAATGAATTTGATACTTTGTATCCCGATTTTGCAGTTGATCCTTGGAGTGTTAGGCTTGGCCTAGCTAGTGACAGGTTCAATCCCTTTCAAACAATGAGTTCATCTTATAGCACATGGCCCGTTCTTTTGGTCCCATACAACTTGCTACAGTGGCTTTGCATGAAGCAAACATCCTTCCTCCTTTCAATGGTTATTCCTAGTGAGAAAAGCCCCGGTAATGATATTGATATCTTTTTGCAGCCTTTAATTGAAGAGTTGAAACAATTATGGGATGGTGTTGATGCATTTGATGCGTCCACCAATCAAAGCTTTAAGCTGCGCACTTCTCTTCTTTGGACCATTAATGATTTTCCAGCCTATGCAAACTTATCTAGTTGGAGCACCAAGGGGCGGGTTGCTTGTCCATGTTGTGGGGAATCTACGCATTATGTATGGTTAAACCATGGGTGAAAGTTTTGCTATATGGGTCATTGTCGATGGTTAGCAGAAAACCATGAGTTTCGTTTCCAAAAGGATCAGTTTGATGGCACCATAAAGTTAGGATATGCTCCTGTTCCACCGTCTGGGCATGATGTTTTAAGATAACTAGAGGGTTGAAACTATAGCTATGGTACAACCTCGAAGCCTTCTAAGAAGAGGGCAATAGAGGATGTTGGTACCTCTACGGGGCAAGTGCTAGTGGATGAAGTTGATAACCTTTTTGAGGGTGTGGACGATTTCCTTGAAAATGTTGATAATGAGGATGTTCCCATGGATGAGGGAGTTGTAGATATGTTGTGGAAAAAAAGAAGCATTTTTTTAGTTACCATATTGGAAAGACAATCTATTGCGTCATAATTTAGATGTGATGCATATATAGAAGAATGTATGTGATAATTTGATTGGAACAATATTGAATATAGATGGTAAGACTAAAGATAATAAAAAAGCATGCCGCGATCTCAAGGAAATTGGTATTAGGAAAGACCTCCATTTAGTTATTCTTCTTAATGGAAAAGATCACTCGCCTCCAGTATGCTACACTATGTCCACGAAGGAGAAGCAGAATTTCTTGACAGTTTTGGTAAATCTTAAAGTTCCTGATGGGTATGCATCAAACATCTCGAGATGTGTCAACCTAAAGGATCATAAGCTGTTAAACATGGTATCTGTTTTTGCTAGCTTTGGTATTTTCAAATGTGACCAAGGAGCTCTACTTTTTTTTTTTTTGGACTGGACTTTATACTGTTCAAGATAAGCAGGTGGTCGGATGCAAAAATGAAACATTCATGTTTTTGGTAGTGAATATATACTGCTACATATTTATATTTAATGTATTTGCAAATGTGATTAACTTAGTGTCATTTGTGAACGTCTTATGTATTTAGTAGCTCAGGTTCTTCATTTGATGATTTGGATATGATTTGTGTGTTTCTAACTTGTTAGAACTGTGAATAACTTTTCTCGCTTTTGGTGGTGTCTAGAGGTAAGCATATCTTAATCTTTTTTCTTTCCATTTAAGTGTATTTTTGGGTTCACTTATCTGTGGATAACTTGCTTGATTCTGTAACTTAATTGGTCTAGCTATTTTGTAATTTACAGTGGATTTAAGTTGAAAATTAGGTAAAAAAATATAATTTTAGAGATAGTAAATCAGCCATTGTATTTGAGTGACAAATAGTCATGACTTTTGCATATGATTGTCAAAATATATCAATTGCACCGTTTCAATAATGTCTTCTTTTATGCAAACCAAGTAATTCTCTTGATCATTTTGGTTCAAAGAGAGTGTGTGTTGTAGCTACGAGTGCTAAACGTACTGACAGTCTTTAGAGTTTTGACTTACATCTTTGTTTTGGGTTTTCAAGGTCAACATTTCTTCGCATATTCGTCCACAACCAAGGTTATAGCAAGTTATAACTCTTGAGTAGAAAATCTCGGATTTCTATCAATGGAGCACCGATAAATCACTTTTCTCTGTTGAATTTTCTAGAATTACTTTTTTGAGCAATTTTTGGAGAATTTTATGTTGCAGTTCTGCCTTGATTGGTTTTGATTATAGCTGGGTTGTTTCAGCTCTTCAATGTCGGTCTTTTACACATCTTGTAGATCAGCAGAGATTACCATTTTGTTTGAATTTATACAAGAATTGAAAGCTTTCCAGGAGCATAAATCTTGAATTTATACAAGAACTAGTAGACACTTATTTACTCGTGACATGGGCTGTTCAATCTCTTCCAAGTAGTATAATTTTTTTTTTCACTTGAACTTATTTGTTATAAGCTTGTGGAGTTGTGATTCTCCCATTTTTTTCATTCTTTGTCAAAGTTTTTCCTCTTTCATATTACAAATATTTTCTTAAATCTGGATATGCTGTTGTCCTGCTTGTGGTGCTAGGCTTTGTTTCTTGGGCATACACTTTTAGGTCATATTTCCTTGGTTGTCTAATTGTTGAGTCTTTGTGCCTAAAATTCTTCTGATTAAGTTTGTTATTTCAAGCGTAAGCACTGCTTTACGTGACTTACACTAGCGCTTTTTGACAAAGTCACATTTAGATGGTAGGTTAAGTAGTGCATGTCATGCATACTTATCCCAAAAAAAAGCAGTGCTTGTCATGCATATTTTTTTTTATCTTCTTTCCTTAGTGTTTTCATTGTTTTTCTTTCGTTTCATTTCTTCTTTCCTCTTTCCTCTTAAACTCATTGGCATTCCTACATACAGGGGTGGAACTAAATTAGAGAGAGTTGATGAGAGTCATAAAATGCATCTTTACAATACTTAATTGTTAGCATTTTAGGGTTGATCTATGTTTGAATTGCACTTTTATACCTTAACAACTCTAAAGTGTCATTCTTAGATCATTGATCTATTTTGAAGCATTTTTAGGTACTTTAAGTTCAAAAGAGATGGAAAAGCTATCATTGCTTGAAGCACAATGACTGGATGAACACCGGAGTGAAGGTTCACAAGCACTTGGAAAGGAATTTCACTAAATTTTCAGAATTGCCCGTACAGATCAATCATTTTTGCAAAATTAAACTGTATTGATGCAAGAAGAACCAAGAGGTGAGCCATATATGCTTAGAAATATCCGGAAGTCTATTTTTGGAGAATTTTACGGCTCGTAAAAATGATTTTTCTAGAGAAAGTTATGGCAGTTTTAGTAAACAAATGTCAGGCCTCCAAAACAGCATCAGTGTGCGCCGTGGCGTGGATAGAGCAGCGCTGCACCGCCCAGCAACACCACAAGCCAGCCTTCAGCCAGCGCCGCAGCACACACACGTTTTTCCATCTCCTAGTCATGACCAAATTAGGGTTTTTAATGATATTTAGACCCTAAAACACCCATGAACCTCTTGCAATATAAATAGATCACTTAGGGTTTGATATTATTATCATTCATATCATTAATCAAAGGCTAGAAAACTTAAGGGAGGCTGTCACACTCTACCCCATGGCCAACTAATCTCCAAGCAAGGAGAAGGAGATGAATCCCTAGGTGTAATTGTTCTTATTTTCTTTTCTAAATTCAGTTGTAATTTGGATTTATTGCTAAACATTGTTTATGATTTATTCTTTGCTTAAACAAGAAGAATTAAGGTTCATGTGACAGCTGCACTGTATGTTTTTCTTATTTTAGATTTTCTTAACCCAGTGATTGCATGCTTCCCTCTCCATATAAGTTTAGTCAAACTCTTCTTATGTCAAGTTGTTTGGATGTGATTAAGTCCGGTAGATTTATCTTTTAGGTTTGTCCATTACTGCGATATTTTCATAGAGATATATTGTCGTTTCTTGATAAACCTATTAGATAGGTCGTGTGTGCTTTAATCGAAAGTAAAGAGTACTTCATAAGCAATTACATCAAGGTTTATATATGTGCTGTGATTGAATATTTGCCGATTGCTTGTTTGGGATGTGAAACTTGCAATCAAGATAAAGACAACTGAATTGAGATTGGAATAAGGCAACAAACCTAGGGAGGATTCTCGGAACCATGTCGTCTCTATCATATTTTCAATCTATATACACAATTTTCTTATATTACTTTACTATCAAAATTCAGATTCTCTCATTTGATCTTATTGTTCATGTCTAGGTTTACATCTTCTCTTGTAGTTAACTTGTTTCCCTGTGGAATCGACACCCCAAAGCTGTGCTGCAACTAACGCGTTATACTTCGGGCGTAATCAAATTTTGGTGCTATTTCCGGGGAAACGCACTAAAGTATAAGGAAGATTGTCAACGTTAAGACAAGATGGTAATATCGTTATTTGATCTTTGTTTTGATTTTCTAATTTTCTTTTTCTGTTTTATTTATTTACTCTCTAATTCCTTTGGTGCATGCTTAGACCGAGAGATTTGCAAGGAAGATTCATTAAAAGACCGAAAATAGAGTTACCCTCTTATTCCGTGTCCATTAGTGAAACCTCGCTTAGATCAAACTATAGCGAAAACCCAAGGGTGAACTTAGAGAATTTTGTGAACATGGACGAAAATCACAAAGAAAATGTGGCTAAAACACTTAAAGACTACTTGCACCCTAGCCGAATGGGCACACCCTTCTGTATTATGTTCCCCCCAAATGTTCAACAACCTGATTTTAAACCGGGCATGATCCAATTGTTACCAACCTTCCATGGATTTGAGAATGAAAACCCCTATATCCACATTAGGGAATTTGAGGAAGTAGTAGCAACCTTTCAAGGTAGGGATGATATGGTAGACACCGTCAAACTTCAGTTTTTTTCCTTTTTCACTTAAGGAAAAAGCCAAGGCTTGGCTGTACTCGTTAAAGCCTAGGTCTATAGGTAGTTGGGATGAGATGACCCGATTTTTCTTCCAAAAACACTTCCTATCCCATAAGACCAATAACCTCAAGAGACAAATCTCAAACTTTGCACAAAAGGAGAGTGAAATTTTATATCAAGTTTGGGAACGTTTCAAAGACCTTATGAATTCTTGTCCACACCATGGGTATGAGAGTTGGTGGGTAGTTAGCTAATTCTATGATGGACTTCTCAGTAGGGAGAGGCAGTTCATAGAAATGATGTGTAATGGAGATTTTCTTCAAAAAGATCTTGATCAAGCCATAGATTTCCTAGATGACCTGTTAGAAAAAGTCCACACTTGGACAGGACCAAATGCCATGGAAAGCACTAGGAGAAATCAACCCGTTGGGATTTATCAACTTAAGGAAGAGGACAGTCTTAAAGCCCGTTTAGAGGCCCTAACTAAGGAAATTGAAACCTTAAAAACCAAGGATGCTAGAGCCCCTGAACTGGTTGCTAGGATAGAGTCCTATAAGCCTTGTTTCATGTGTAATGGGGTAGATCATTTACCTAGGGATTGTCTAACTTATTTTGAGATAAAGGGAGAGTGTAATGCTGTAGGTATACCTACTAGAAAACCAGACTCACCTTACTCTATCACCTACAATCCTGGTTGAAAGAATCACCCTAATTTTAGTTCGAGATCCGATATGCAACCTCCTGCCCACTCTAGTACCCAATGGCAACCGGAAGCAACCTCATCTAATACACCTCAACAATCTTTACCTTTGGAAGATATGTTTAAGTCATTTATGCAGGTACATGCCAAGAGTGTGGAAGATCAAGGAAAAATAAATCAATGGTTGTTAGAGGAGCAATAAGCGATCAAAGAGGAACAAAAAGTAATAAAGAGTCAACTCACCAAGTTGACTAGCTTCTTGACGATTCAAGAACAAGGTTGTTTTCCTTCACAACCACAACCTAATCCAAGGGGAAAACATATGGCACAAACCTCCGGACCTGAAAATCAAAATGTTAGAGAGGTTAATGCCATAATCACCCGCAACAATAAGAAAATTGTTGGGCCCACTCTACCATCAAACTTGAGCAACAAAGATAAAGCCCCCAAGGAACAAGAGGCCTATAATGATTATTCTCCACCGGTGCCTTACCCTCAAGCACTTTTTAAACCTAAGGAGATAAATTCAGCATTAAAAGGTGAGATTCTCGAACAACTTCAACATGTTAAAATTAAGAAATAGATCATAGGCTATTTTAACATGTTAATTTTAGATAAATTCAGCATTAAAAGGACATAGAATGTCGTCTTCTTCCTCTTCTTCATATCATAAAATAGATCCCCGGCTATGCTAAAGTCATCAATGATCTATGCACACTCAAAAAGAAGCACAATGTGAAGAAGATGACATTCTTAATAGAGCAAGCAAGTGCAATAATTACAGCAAGACACCACCCAAATATAAAGATCTGTGCTGTCCAACGGTGGCTTGCCAAATTGGAAACAAATCTTGTGGCCAAGCATTGCTGGATTTGGGAGCTAGTGTGAACCTCATGCCATACTCCATGTACTTGTAACTCGGTCTAGGTGAGATTAAGCCAACCTCCATGGTACTTTAATTAGCGGATAGATCAGTAAGAAAACCAAGAGGTATTGTAGAAAATGTTTTGTTGCAAATTGATAATTTCTATTATCTTGTTGACTTTTTGGTTTTAGATACTGTTTCTATTGTAAATATGGAGTCCAAAATTCCTTTGATACTTGGAAGACCATTCCTTGCCACCGCCAATGCCCTCATTAATTGTAGGAATGGCCTAATGACATTATCATTTGGAAATAGGACTCTAAAGATAAATATTTTCTGAGTCTCAAGGAAGCCACATGAAGAGGATGAGTGTTTCGACACTTACATGATTGATAAGCTTAATTTGGAGGATGGGCACATTAAAGATAATTCTAACTCTTTGGAATTCATTCCTAATAATTATGAATTAAATGATTCTTCAGTTTATCCCCATGCTGTTAATGTTGTTGATGTTTTTGATAAGCCACAGGAATTTATTAAGAAATTTTGGCAACCATGCTTTGAGGAGTTGCTTGAGAGAAGTCACATGGATGCGGGAATCAAATACCCTACTGCTGATAGTAAACGGGCATCACCAAAAACACTTGAGCCACTTGTGGTGGACTTTAAGTATTCCTTTCCAAAAGACTAGCACTGAGGCCACTAAGTATGAAGCCTCATTTTCAGCACCACAATAAGGCCAGCAGTGAGAGTGGTGCAGTGTCTGGCTGAAGACGTAAAACTTAGCGCTCATGGAAGGCAACCCATAACATATCATTTTTTATTTTTTTTTTGTTTTTCATATTTTTTTTCTTGTTTATTATTATTATTTTGCTGTTTTCCAGTTTTACTTTCGTATTTCTTTTTCAGGGACAAATATACGAAGTAGTTCAAATGGTGGTGCACAATTTTCAGCTTCTGTTCACTTTTGGCTACAAAGGGAGTTTCCTTTACTCTTTCTTTTACATTGAGTTCAATGCAATTTTCAAGTTGGGGGTGGAGGAAACGCATCTCTTTGTTTCTATATTCTTCATTTCCATACATTTTTTTCTTTTTCCATTGAACTGCTTGGTGTTGTTCTCCCTTGTTAGGGTTAAACTACCCTATCCCTACAGATCTTGAGATGCGAATATAGAGAAGAAAATAGAAATAAATCAAAGACAAACACACAGCACACAGATTTACGTTGTTCACCCAAACTCGGGTTACGTCTACGGAGTTGCAGCGATTTCACTATATCTTGAAGAACAATACAAGGAGGTCTCACCCCTAGACACCCCACACAGTATTCCCAAAAAGACAGCTCACTCACTTGCACAAAAGAATAAGATGAAACCCTTATATTTTCGGGTTAAAATAAAACAGATACCAAACAATGCTGAAAACACCAGATTGGACAAAAAAAGCCCACCAGGCTCCACACATAGCCTAACAATCTCCCACTTGGAGACTGGTCCAATCACCAACACCAAGCACCACATGCCTTCAAACAAAGCAACCATCGTCGTAACTCATTCACTTGTCCTCAAGCTTGAAGACCAACTGAAGCTGAGCACAACTTCAATTTCTCAATAGTGACACCCTTAGTCAACATATCTGCTGGATTCTCAGTTCCACGAATCTTCTCCAGTACCAACTGTTCATTGTAGAGAAGAGAGCGAATAAAGTGATATCTCAACTGTATATGCTTCGTCCTGGAATGAAACGTCGGATTCTTAGCAAGAAAAATAGCACTCTGACTATCACTGTGTAGAGTACCCCTCTCATTCTTCTTACCCAGCTCATCTAAAAGACCCTGTAACCAAACTATCTCCTTTCCAGCTTCAGTTATGGCTATATATTTAGCTTCTTTAGTAGAGAGAGCAACGATCTTCTGCAACTTATAAGCCCAACTTACAACTATACCACCCAGAGTATACACAATCCCTGTAGTACTCTTCCTGCTATCAACATCACCAGCTAAATCCACATCCACAAAACCTTGCAGTTTTAAACCTTCCCTTGTGAAGCACAGAGATGTATCTGAAGTGCCTTTCAAATACCTCAAGATCCATTTGATTGCCTCCCAATGTTGTTTTCTCGGATTACTCATGTACCTACTCATTACTCTCACTGCATGTGCAATGTCCGGTCTTGTGCAGACCATGGCGTAGATAAGACTTCCAATAGCTGAGGCATAGGGAACCCTACTTATGTAGTCCTGCTCCTGCTCTGTCTTTGGTGACTGATCCTTAGATAATCTAAAATGACTAGCCAATGGTGTGCTCACTAGTTTAACACTCTCCATGCTAAATCGACTGAGAACCTTCTTCACATACTCTGTCTATGAAAGTTTCAAAGTCCCACTGACTCTATTTCTGATGATTCTCATACCAAGGATTTGTTTTGCAGCACCCAAATCCTTCATTGCAAACTGTTTTGACAACTGCCTCTTGAGATTATTAATCTCCTCAATGTTAGACCCTGCAACGAGCATATCATCCATATACAATAATAATAGGATATAAGAGTTGTCAAAACTCTTAACATAGCAACAATGGTCTGCTTGGCACCTTGTGAACCCGGTGCTACACATGAAGCTGTCAAACTTCTTGTACCATTGTCTTGGAGCTTGTTTCAACCCATACAAACTCTTTCACAGTTTGCAAACCTGATTTTCCTTTCCCTGCACTGCAAATCCTTGTGGCTGATGCATATAAATATCCTCCTCCAAATCATCATGAAGGAATGATGTCTTCACATCTAACTGCTCAAGATGTAGGTTCTCTGCAGCCATAATTCTCAGTACCAGCCTGATTGTTGTTAGCTTCACAACTGGAGAGAAAATATCTGTGTAATCAACACCCTCTTTCTGTTGAAACCCTTTCACAACCAATCTGGCCTTGTAGCGCTTGCTACTATCATGCTTTTTTTTTTTTTTTTACTTTGTACACCCATTTGTTATGTAAAGCTTTCTTCCCTTCTGGCAATTCAGTTAGTTCCCATATATGATTCGCCATCAGTGAGTTCATCTCATCCTTCATGGCCAACTCCCACTTGCTAGAATTTTTAACCTACAAAGCTTCATCATAACATTCTGGCTTACCACTGTCAGTCAACAAAATATAGAACAAGGATAGTGAGAATCGCTGTGGGGGTCTAATGTTCCTAGAAGACCTTTGGACAGCACTTATAGGCGTACACTGTTCTACCTGTGGGTCTGTATCACTTATAGGCGTACACTGTTCTACCTGTGGGTCTGTATTCTCATCATTTTCCTGACTCCTACTCTGCAATGTGCTCTCAGAAAATTCATCCAAGTCAACAAACTCAGACTTCTTTGGTTTTGGCCCTGTAACAACAGATTCTGCACTTGACCTGTCTTTGTATATAATCTGTTCATTAAAAATCACATTTCTACTCTTGATGATTTTTCGATTTTGATTATCCCAAAACCGATAACCAAAAGCTTCATCACCATAGCCAATAAAGAAACATTTTCTGGATTTAGTATCTAGTTTACTGCGAGCATCAGAGTCAATATGAACATAAGATAAACAGCCAAAAACTTTTAAGTAAGAAAGGTTTACCTCCTTTCCACTCCATACCTCTTCAGGTATCCTGCAATCCAAAGGAACTAACGGTCCTCGATTTATCAAGTGAGCTGTTGTGCTAACTATATCAGCCCAAAAAGTTTCTGGCAACCCAGCATGCAACCTCATACTTCTAGCATGCTCATTGAGGGTTCTGTTCATGTGCTCAGCCATGCCATTCTGTTGTGGTGTCCTGGGAATAGTCTTCTCCATCCTAATCCCATTAGCAGCACAAAATTTTCTAAACCCCCCATCTATGTACTCTCCACCATTATTAGACCTCAAACATTTTACCTTCAAACCTGTTTCAGTCTCAACCATGGCCTTCCATTTCTTAAAGGTCTCAAATACCTTAGATTTATTTTTCAGAAAATAAACCTATACCTTCCTGCTTGAGTCATCAATAAATGTGATATAATACTGTGAACCTCCAAGAGATGCAACCGGGGAAGCTCCCCACAAATCTGTGTGTACCAAATCTAATTTTTCAGACTTTGGAGTTCTGCCTCCTTTCAAGAAACTGACATTTTCTGTTTCCCAAGAATGCAGCTCTCACACAAATCAAAGTCAAGGGATTTCAACTCTAGCAGTTTCCCTTTAGACAGCATCACTTTCATCCCTTTTTCGCTCATATGACCAAGTGTGCAGTGCCATAGGTTTGTATCAACTTTTGCATCAACCACTGCAATAGTATCTCTCACACTTGAGGTCATGTACAAAGTACCCGTTTTTGTTCCACGAGCCACTACCATGGCTCCCTTTGTAATCTTCAAAGTACCAGCCCCAAATGTCACCGTGTGACCTTCAGCATCAAGCTGTCCTACAGAGATCAAGTTCCTCATCAATTTTAGAACATGTTGCACTTTCTGTATCAACAACATAGACCCATTTGACAATTTAATGTGAACGTTTCCCATACCCACAATATCCAAGGCTTCTCCATCAGCCATATATACCTTCCCAAAATCACCTGTCACATAGTGCTCCATGATTTCTCGGTGTACAATGGTATGGAAAGAAGCTCCTGAGTCCAAAACCCAAGAGTCAATGGGACTGTCAACAGAAAGTAATAGGGCATCTTGTAGTTCTTCTGTCACAACATTTGCAGCACCATTCTCATTCCTTTTCTTTTGCAGTTCTCTACAATTTTTCTTAAAGTGGCTAGTCTTGCCACAATTCCAACATTCTAATTATCGTATAGATATGGATTTACTCCTACCTCATTTTCTGGATTTTGATCTACTCCGATTGGAATTTCTATCCTGTGCTCTACCTCTTGTCTCAAGATTTAAGGTGGAACCAAAACCTGAGGTTTCACCCGCATCTCTCCTGCGAACCTCCTCGCTTAAAATCAAATCCCGAATATCTTCATATTTAAGTTTATTATTCCCTGCAAAATTACTCACCGCCATTCTCATGGCTTCCCAACTGTTTGGCAAAGAAGGCAAAACAATTAAAGCACAGATCTCATCATCAAAATCAATCTCAACAGAGGACAATTGATTAACAATTGTATTGAACTCATTCAGATGCTACGCAACAGGGTACTTTCCACCATCTTCAAATTGAACAACTTTTTCATCAGATGCACTTTGTTGTTAGCCGACGGTTTTTCATACATACTGGACAAAGCCGCCATTATATCCTTGGTGGTCTTCTCCTTCATAACATTGTGCACAACTAATCTTGATAGAGTTAATCAAATAACTCCCAATACCTGTCTATCAAGAAGATTCCATTTGTCTTCTTTCATACTGTCTGGCTTTGCCCTAACAGAGGCAAATGTAATTTCTTCCCATAGAGATAATCCTCGATTTGCATCCTCCAATAGCCAAAATCTGTGCCATCAAATTTCTCGATTCCTGTCGCCTTTCCTTCTTCTCTGGCCATCGCTCCCATTCAAAAAACCAATAGCTCTGATACTAGCTGTTAGGGTTAAACTACCCTATCCCTACGGATCTTGAGATGCAAATATAGAGAAGAAAATAGAAATAAATCAAAGACAAACACACAGTACACAGATTTACGTGGTTCACCCAAACTCGGGTTACGTCCACGGAGTTGTAGCGATTTCACTATGTCTTGAAGAACAATACAAGGAGGTCTCACCCCTAGACACCCCACACAGTATTAACAAAAAGACAGCTCACTCACTTGCACAAAATAATAAGATGAAACCCTTATATTTCCGGGTTAAAATAAAACAGATACCAAATAGTGCTGAAAACACCAGATTGGACCAAAAAAGCCCACCAGGCTCCACACATAGCCTAACATTCCTTTTGTTTGTTTTTAGCATGTTTTGTGTTAGCCTTAGAGTTAATTCACATGTCAATGATATGAGCCTAATTGAGATAGCATATAGTGTTTAGAAATAGTTAAATCTTGCTTCGGTTTAAGAATAATTTAAGTATCAATCTTAACTTGGTTTGAGGCTCTAATTTGCGATAAGATTGTATGATTAATCTAAAGCATTTAGAGAAGTTTTATGTGTGATTGCCTTGTGAATACTTTTGTGGTCTTGACAAGCTCTAGAACTTATTTGGTAATCACTTGAGGCGAATTCCTAGAATGCACACTACTTAGGATATGATATAGGCCATTTTTGAACCGTTTGAGCCTTTCAAACTTACCATTGCTATATCTATCATTAGTCACCTGTTTGAGCCTTTTTCTTGAAAAAGAATTTGAGCTTTGTTTATTTCAAAAACCCATTTACTTACCCTTATGAGCCTAAAAATATTTTATCCTTACCCTTCTTTTAAAAGAACTTAGTTGTACACATTTGTTGAGAAGCACTTAAGAGGAGTAAGGATGGAAATATGAAAAACCATAACCCAAGTATATTAAAGAAGATAAGTTGGGGGTTGTGGAAAAGAAAAGAAAAATAAAATGCCATTTCATGGTACCATCCGGTATTTTCTTGGGGCATATTGTCTCTTCTAAAGGAATAGAGGTTGATCAATCTAAAATTGAATTAATCTCTAAATTACCTACCCCCAAGACAATAAAGGATGTAAGATCTTCACTTGGTCATGCTGGTTTTTATAGGAGGTTCATACAAAATTTCTCGAGAATATCTAGACCTCTATGTACACTCCTCATTAAAGACACCCCCTTTGAATGGACACAAGCTTGTCAAGAGGCTTTCCAAATGCTAATTGGCAAGCTTACTTCTGCACCTATAATGCAGTCACTGGATTGGACTTTACCTTTCGAAATTATGTGTGATGCTAGTGACTACGCTGTAGGTGTTGTTCTTGGATAGCGAAAGGAAGGCAAACCTTTTGTAATTTACTATGCTAGTAAGACTTTAAATAGTGCTCAAATGAATTACTCTACAACTGAAAATGAATTGCTAGCTGTAGTATTTGCTTTAGATAAATTTCGTGCCTATTTGATTGGTTCTCCTATCCTTATTTTTACAGATCATGCAGCCCTCAAGTATCTTCTTACAAAGAAGGATGCTAAGGCACGACTAATCCGATGGATCCTTCTCTTACAAGAATTCGACATCACCATCAAGGATAAGAAAGGAGTGGAGAATGTAGTGGTCGACCATCTCTCGAGACTTACGTTCGAGGACACTCGTGATGACATGCCAATCAAAGATGATATTCCCGATGTGTAATTACTCTCCATCACTTCTCTATCGTGGTTCGCTCACATCGTAAATTATTTGGCTACAGGTGAGATACCTATGGATTGGAATGCTCAAGACAAGAGGAAATTCTTACATGAGGTACATAATTTTTATTGGGATGACCCCTATCTTTTCAAATACTACCCTGACCAAATTTTAAGGTGTTGCATCCCTAATGAAGAGATTGATAGCGTCTTAGAATTTTGTCATACCCAAGCTTGTGGAGGCCACTTTTCAATGAAAAAAACCGCTGCAAAAATTTTGCAGTGTGGATTTTATTGGCCTACCTTGTTTAAAGATGCAAACATATATTGTCGCTCATGTGAAAGGTGTCAAAAGTTAGGAGCTGTATCCCGACGAAATATGATGCCCTTAAACCCTATTTTAGTGATTGAAATCTTTGATTGTTGGGGCATCGATTTCATGGGACCTTTTCCTCTTTCCTTCGGATACCAATATATCATCGTAGCAATAGATTATGTATCTAAGTGGGTAGAGGCAGCAGCTTGCCACAGCAATGATAATCAAACAGTAATTAAATTTCTCAAAGAAAATGTGTTATCTCGATTTGGTACACCACGTGCTATAATTAGTGATTGAGGTACACATTTCTGCAACCGCTCTTTTGAAGCTTTGATGAAAAAATATGGGGTCTTGCATAAAATATCTACTGCTTATCACCCTCAGACCAGCGAACAAGTAGAGCTTGCCAATAGGGAAATTAAACAGATTTTAGAAAAAATAGTTAACCCGAATCGCAAGGATTGGTCTTTGAGACTAGTTGATGCGCTTTGGGCTTACCAGACAGCCTTTAAAACTCCCTTAGGTATGTCACCTTATCGGCTTGTTTTTGGAAAGCCCTGTCACCTAACTGTAGAGCTCGAGCACCGAGCTTATTGGGAAATCAAGTCTTTTAATCTTGACCTAGGAGAAGCGGGTAAGCTTAGGAAATATCAGTTGACCGAGTTAGAGGAATTAAGAAATGATGCTTATGAGAATTCTAGAATCTATAAGGCTAAGATGAAAGTATTCCATGATAAAAATTTTGAGAAAAACATTTAAACCCAGTGATCGGTTGTTCTTATACGACTCTAGACTCCATAAGCATCCTGGAAAACTTAGTTCAAGGTGGACCGATCCTTTCATAGTAAAGAATGTTTTCAAAAATGGAGCCGTGGAAATTGAGGACTCTAGGGACGGTCAGATTTTTAAAGTGAATGGTCAGCAGCTTAAAATCTTAATCAATAGGCAAGATCCAGAAGTGGAAGACATTCCACTTATGGATCCGGTCTATTTACCTTAGAATTGATCATCACACAACCAAGGTGCGTTTCGTTTTATTTTATTTTATTGTTGTTTTATTTGTTGAGTTTCTCTTACATTTTATTTTTTAGTTTCAATTACTTTAAATTTATTAGAATATTTATCTATTTTTTTTTTTACTAATTTCATTTTATTTTTGGGCAAGCAAACAAATACATTTTTTTTAGCAGCATAAGCCCAACCCAGCTCCAGCCCGTGCTGCACCGCGCCGCGCCCCACAGAAGCAGGCCCAGCACAGCTCTATCCCGTGCCGCGCCACGCCAGACCCGTGCCACGCCCTACAGAGGTAGGCCCAGCACAGCTCCAGCCCGTGTCGCGCCTTGCCAGGCCCACGCCGCGCCTTGTCCAGCCCACACTGCACCTCCTAAACAAGCCCAGATTTGTTTAAACAGCTAAACCTAACACTCCACACACATTTACACCTACCATCTGCAGTTTCCTTTTTCTCATTTCCCACTCACGATCTTACAGCCTCTCCCATTTTCTCCCTTTCTCTCTCCATAACCTAACACTCCACACACCAAATTTCACTCCAAATTTCTCCCTTTTTTCCATCTTTTCTTGTAGAAACTTACCTTAATCTTGCAATTTCTGTTAGAAATTCCTCCATTAAACTTGGTTCTAAGGAGCTTTTGATGTTCATCAAGCAAATCTGCAAGATGTGGTTAGTCTTTCCTTTCTCTCATTTGGACCTCAAGTAAGTTTAAATTCTCCCCTTAATTGTTCACTTGTGATTCTTTGGTGGTTAACTTTTGCTCTACATTTATTGTTCTATATATTTGACATCTATGGCACCAAAAATTAAAAAGTCTAGGGGGAAACAACAACAAGAATATGATGAGTCAAAATTTGTGAGTTTTGAGGCTAGTGAAAGGTATCATAGCTTGTTGAGTACTAGAAAAATCATTCCTGAGCGAGGATTTAATATAACTGAGAGTGGCAACCCATCCTTATTTACAATAATTCTTGCTAGAAATTGGGGAAATTTTTCCAGACCACCACCTAATTCCTTACCAAACATAGTTCGCGAATTCTATGCCAATGCCGACGAACATAGGAATGGAAAAGTCTTAGTCAGAGGAAAACTAATCTCTTTTAGCCACTCATCCATCAATAAGTTCTATGGGTTACCCGACATAGAACACAGTGAGTATCGTGCTTATACATCCAATATTGACTATAATGAGATTTGCAATACTCTCTGCATTCCAGGCACAACTTGGAAAATGACGGGTGATGCCCATAAAACCTTACCTGGTGCATCTTTGAATGTCAATGCTCGAGCTTGGCAATACTTTGTGTGTCAACGGATGATGCCTGCTTTACATTATAGTAACATGACTATTCCAAGAGCTGTTTTGATCTATGCCATTTTGACGGGTATGACTATAGATGTGGGTGAAATAATATTCGATTCTATCTTACACACTGTGCGACATAAACTTGGATTGTACTTTCCGTCTTTGATTACCCGACTATGCATCCAAGCTGATGTCCCTTACAGTAGTATCAAGGAGCACCAACGACCCAAGAAACCCATCGATGATTACATGCTCAATCTACTTAAAACCTCAAGACCACCAAATCCAGATGAGGGAGCAATGATTTCTGACCTTCCTCCCTCTAGAAATTTCACTGTCGTAGAGCGTCTTGACCGCTTAGAGCATCATTTTGAAGAATACCATAAACTGTTGTTCGATAGGTTAGATCGTCAAGAACAGTTCTTTTCTAGGCAAGCTGATTATCAAGCGGAGGTATTCTCCTCTTTTGGTCAAATGTACCATCACATTGCCTCCGCTACTGGATGTCATATGGATCACTTTCCCACCATGCCACCCTATCCGGGTTCATCTTTCGATCCACCTCAAGGGGAAGGTGACGAGAATGAAGAAGAGAATGAGGCCGATCCTAAAGACATTGATGATTAATTTTGGGGTCTATTTTGTTTGTTGCTTTCCCTTTTATTTATTTATTTATTTTTGACTAACCACTCTATCTTTCAGTATGTTTTCTTTTTTTTATTATTATTATCTTTCGTATTCAGTTGTTTCTTTTCGGTTCATGTGCTAACATATGGTGGGATTCTTCATAGTACACTATTGTTGCTTTCTTTTTGTTTGTTCTCTTTTGCAGATCAGCCTTTTAACAAAAAGTATAGCATGCAGTTCAAATGGTGGAGCACAATTTTCAGCTTCTGTGCATCTTTGGCTACAAAGGGAGTTTCTTTTACTCTTTCTTTTACATTGAGGTCAATGCAATTTTTAAGTTGGGGGTGGAGGAAATGCATCTCTTTGTTTCCATATTTTTTATTTCCATACATTTTTTTTTCCATTGAACTGTTTGGTGTCATTTTCTTTTTTGTTTATTTTTAGCATGTTTTGTGTTTGTCTTGGATGTAATTCACATGTCAATGATATAAGCTTAATTGAGATAGCATACAACATTTAGAAGGAATTAAATTTTGTTTTGGTTTGAAATTAATTTAAGTATCAATCTTCATTTGGTTTGAGACTCTAGTTTGTGGTAAGATTGTTTGATTAGTCTAAAACATCTAGAAAAGTTCTATGTGCAATTGTTTGTGAATACTTTTGCGGTCTCAACAAGCTCTAGAACTTATTTGATAATCATTTGAGGCGAATTCCTAGAATGCATACTACTTAGGATATGATATAGGCCATTTTTGAATCGTTTGAGCCTTTCAAACTTACCCTTGCAATATATATCACTAGTCACCTTTTTGAGCCCTTTTTCTTGAAAAAGAATTTGAGCCTTGTTTCTTTCAAAAACTCATTTACTTACCCTTATGAGCCTAAAAATATTTTATCCTTACCCTTCTTTTAAAAGAACTTAGTTGTACACATTGTTGAGAAGCACTTAAGAGGAGTAAGGATGGAAATATGAAAAATTATAACCCAAGTATATTAAAGAAGATAAGTTGGGGGTTGTGGAAAAGAAAAGAAAAAAAGAAGAAGAGGTGAATGAGTATTTTCCAAAAACAGAAAAAGAAGAGAAGTATGGCAAAGAAAGAAGAAAAAGAAAAGAAAAAGTGGTGACTTGTCAAGAAATATGCTCTTATAAAAAATTGTTGAAGGATTTGAGCATTGAAGTAAAGTTATCTAGTGCTTGAAAGTGGTTGTGTTTAAAGCTAAGAGATTAAGTTCTTTTACTTGCAAATCCTTCCCGTTCTTCCTTAACCTTTACCTTGGCCTAACATTACAAGCTTATTAAAGACCTATTGATCCAATGAAGTGTGATTTTTCTACAATAGTGGAGAATGATTTGAAAATAAGCCTATGGAGCTTGTTTATGTGATTAATGTCACACAATTTGTTATGTTTTTAAAGGCCAAGATTTGTATTCATGAATGTTGTGCATAAAATCATCCGGGTGTTCGGATTAATAGATTGTGGTAAGATGGATGTTAAGAGTCAAAAATGATTTTAAGATTGATCTTTGGATTACTTTTGGACTTAGGTGAAATTTAATGATTCTATATGTTGTACGTTATGTGCAATTTTTAAGACAAAAAGTGAATTACTCTTGGTTGACACTAATATTGCTTTTCATAAAATTTGATTCCCACCATAGTAATTCATCTCTTGTTTTCGCTTGAATTGCTAGGGACTAGCAATAAGCTAGTTGGGGGTTGTGATAAGAGCCATAAAATGCATTATAATCGTACTTATTTGTTAGCACTTTAGGGTTGATTTAGGTCTTAATTGCATTTTTATTCATTAACAACTCTATGGTATTTTTTTAGCATTAACTTATTTCGGTGCATTTTTCAGGTATCTTGAGTTAAAAGAGATGGAAGAGCGATCATCATTTTAAACACGAAGCTCCATTGAACACTTAAGCGAAAGAATGGTCGCGGAAGAGCCAAGATGAAGAGAAACTAAGAAAGGAGTTTTCACTAAGTTGCTGGAGTTTCAATACAAATCAACCATCTTTACAAATTAAACTGTATTGATGTAGGAAGAACCAGAAAGTGTGCCACATATGCTTAGAAAGATCTGGAAGTCTACTTTCTGGAGGATTTTAGGGTTCATTAAAATCATTTTTCTAGAGAAAGTTATGGAGATTTTAGCAAACAGAGGTCAGACCTCCTGAATCAGCATCAGGCCGCGCCGCACCTTGGATTATTTGAGGCGCACCTCACAGCAAGACACAAAAAGCTTGAGAACCCAAGAGAGCACTTAGGGTTTGTAATTAGACATTCAAAAAGCTTGAGAACCCAAGAGAGCAGCAACTTTCCTTCCATTGTGCAACCATGAGCCCCATGGCTAACTAATCTCCAAGCAAGGAGAAGGGATAAATCCCTAGGTGTAGTTGTTTCTATTTCCCTTATTTGATTCAGTTGTAATAGAGCTTTAACGTTCAAACATTGTTATGATTTACTTTTTAATCTAATTATAAGATTTCATCTAATCCAGTGATTGTATCTTTCTTTCTTGATATAAATTCAGTCATGCTTTCTTTATGTCAAGATTACTTGGGTATGATTGAGTCCGGTAGATCTAGCCTTTAGGTTTGTCCATTACTGCAATATTTTCATTAAAAGATATATTGTCGTTTCTTGATAAACTTATAGGATAGATCATGTGTTCATGAATTAAAAATAAAAAGTATCTCATAACAATCAAATTAGGGTTTATACATGTGCTTCAATTAAATATTTGCCGATTGCTTGTTTGGGATGTGAAACTTGCAATCGAGATAAAAACAACTGAATCAAGTTAGGATTAGAGCAACGAACCTAGGGAAGATTCTCGGATCCTTGTTGTTCCTTTATTATATTTTACAATCTATTTTACACAATTGTTTCACTATCAAATTCAGATTCTCTATTTAATTTAATTATATCGTCTCACATTAAAGTTTACATCTTTCTTTATAGTTAATTTGTCTCCCTGTGGAATCGACACCCCAAAGCCGTACTACAACACCACGTTACTGTTTTGGGCGTAATCATTGCTCTACTTTGTTTTGATTCCCACCGTAGAATTCATCTCTTGTTTTCACTTGAATTGCTAGGGGTTATGATGAGAGTCATAAAATGCATCTTTACAATACTTA
This sequence comes from Bretschneidera sinensis, assembly GCA_023935145.1. Taxonomy (NCBI): domain Eukaryota; kingdom Viridiplantae; phylum Streptophyta; class Magnoliopsida; order Brassicales; family Akaniaceae; genus Bretschneidera; species Bretschneidera sinensis. The sequence goes on from CM043701.1 coordinate 14,000,336, forward strand.
ATTGTTAGCATTTTAGGGTTGATCTAGGTTTGAATTGCACTTTTATACCTTAACAACTCTAAAGTGTCATTCTTGGATCATTGATATATTTGGATGCATTTTTAGGTACTTTAAGTTCAAAAGAGATGGAAAAGCTATCACTGCTTGAAGCACAATGACTCGATGAAATCCGGTGTGAAGGTTCACAAGCACTTGGAAAGGAGTTTCACTAAATTGCCAGAATTGCCAATACAGATCAATCATTTTTGCAAAATTAAACTGTATTGATGCAAGAAGAACCAAGAGATGAGCCATATATTCTTAGAAAGATCCGGAAGTCTATTTCTGGAGAATTTTACGGCTCGTAAAAATGATTTTTCTAGAGAAAGTTATGGCAGTTTTAGTAGACAAAGATTAGGCCTCCAGAACAGCATCAGTGTGCGCCACGGCGTGGATAAAGCAGCGCCACACCACCCAGCAACACCACAAGCTAGCCTTCAGCCAGCACCGCAGCACCCACAAAGGAGCCCCACAGCGCGCACACGTTTTTCCATCTCCGAGTCATAACCAAATTAGGGTTTGTAATGATATTTAGACCCTAAAACACCCATGGACCTCTTGCAATATAAATAGATCACTCAGGGTTTGATATTATTATCATTCATATCATCAATCAAAGGCTGGAAAACTCAAGGGAGGAATCTCTAAGTAAGGAGAAGGGATGAATACCTAGGTGTAGTTGTTCTTATTTTCCTTTCTAAATTCAGTTGTAATTTGGATTTATTGCTAAACATTGTTTATGATTTATTCTTTGCTTAAACAACAAGAATTAAGGTTCATGTGACAACTGCACTGTATGTTCTTCTTATTTTAGATTTTCTTAACCCGGTGATTGCATACTTCCTTTCCATATAAGTTTAGTCAAGCTCTTCTTATTTCAAGTTGTTTGGATGTGATTAAGTCCGATAGATTTATCTTTTAGGTTTGTCCATTCCTGCGATATTGTTATAGAGATATATTGTCGTTTCTTGATAAACCTATAGGATAGGTCGTGTGTGCTTGAACCGAAAGTAAAGAGTTCTTCATAAGCAATTACATCAGGGTTTATATATATTCTGTGATGGAATATTTGCCGATTGCTTGTTTGGTATGTGAAACTTGCAATCGAGATAAAGACAACTGAATTGAGATTGGAATAAGGCAACAAACCTAGGGAGGATTCCTGGAACCCTGTCGTCTCCACCATATTTTCAATCTATATACACAATTTTCTTATATTGCTTTACTATCAAAATTCAGATGCTCTCACTTGATCTTATCATTCGTGTCTAGGTTTACATCTTCTCTTGTAGTTAATTGTTTTCCTGTGAAATCGACACCCCAAAGCTGTGCTGCAACTACCGCGTTATACTTTGGGCGTAATCAAGAGTCTTTGTCCTATATCACTTTTTATCTATTTATCTATCAATTTGTTTGTTTATATCCATTTCATAGAGTAATGCATTGCTTAAACAATGTTGGGGTGTCTCAAGTCTCAACCTTGTCAGGAAGCAGTATTGGTCAAAGTCTCAAGATCTAGAGTTATATGAACGATGCTATGGTTGTCTTTTGTTATTTGATTTCCGTAATTATGGCTGAAAATTAGTCTGTATTATTGTTTGGATTGTATATTTGTTTTTCTTTTGCAGGAGGTTTTATGGAAAAATAGGGGAAATTCTGTCAGTTTTTCTATAAAATATGATAAGCAACTTTTGTTTTATGTAAATTTCGTTGCAATTAGCTACTCAATATTTGGAGGAGTTCAATCTTTATTTTTTCGTAATTGTAGGCGACAGCTGAAACTCGTGTTGCTGAACTTGTTGCAGCTTCAGGATCCTCTGATGCTAGCAATAATTTAGCAATACAAAATGAAGTCTTCACCGAGCTTATGGGTGAAGAGAGTTCCGGTCGTGTCCGAGGTCAGGGTTTTGGAGTTATACCCTCTGCTGTGTTTGGACTTTCAACTCAAATGAGGAATGATATGGGATACCATGGGGCTTATGCTGAAGAGATAAGTAGTCTGAGAGCAAAAATGGAAGAAAACAATCAACAACATGCACATCAGATTGAACAGTATGCGCATCAGATTGAATAGCAGGTGCATCAGATTCAAGAAATAACGGCTAAGCACGACGATCAAATGAATAGTATGCAATTCCAAATAGATGAGCTGAAGTCGTTACTACAACAATTGGTTAATAGAGGACCTCAAAATTGATGTCAAGTGTGATGGTAACTATTTTTTTTTTTGTACATGAGATGACTTTTGTACTGATTAAAAGAATTTTTATGAATAATGGTACAATTTATATATTGAAGAACATTTTGAAATTTTATGGTACATTTTATATATTGAAGAACATTTGAAATTTTATTGTATATTTTATTTATTGAAGGGTTCATTTTATGGTATAATATTAAACCAAAATAATGTGAAAAACACAATTAAAGCACTTATATAGCGACGTTTCTAAGTGCCAGTATATTTTGGAAAAGGACCGAAATATACCGGCGCTTAGAAGTGCCATTATATAACCAAAATAATGTGAAAAACACACTTATATAGCGGCGCTTCTAAATGCCGGTATATTTTGGAAAATGGTTGGAATATACCGGTGCTTAGAAGTGCCACTATATAATTGCTATATTTCAGCGCTTGAAAGCGCCAGTATATACCGGCGCTTAGAAGCACTACTATATAAGTGCTATATTTCGGCGCTTGTAAGCGCCGAAAAAATATGCACATTGTGGCGCTTTATTTAAGCGCCGGTATTTGCGCTCCGACGCCACACATACCGGTGCTTTATTCGGCGCTTTTCGTAAGCGTCGGAAATGCATATTCCGACACTTTAAAGCGCCGTAATATGCAAAAAAAAGCGCTGGCGATAACCTTTTATCTTGTAGTATATGTTCATTGGCATCAACCTTACGCTAGCTCAAAGCCTTGTTCAAAGATTTTTTTTAAAGCACATTATTAATTACTCTGTTCTTATATATATATATATATATATATATATATATATATATGTATATATGCATTTTTTGAGCGCGCCCAGAGATAAGGAGGATGCAAATCGTCTTGAGGCGTTGAAATTTAGGTGTTCTATTTCAAAGACATACGTTTTTTGAGTTAAGGCGTACGCTTCGACCCGAGGCATAGGTATTTCACGCCCACAGTGGTGAGGCGTATGCCTCATTGTATTTTTTCCTGGCGACAGAGATAGAAGCAATGCTTGAAAAACTGCGTAGAGGTTGAATTGGAGCTCTCATTCGTCATAGATCTCGCTAAAGACTTCTTTGAAAAGAAGTAGTGAGCTGGCCTCGGACGGTAAAATGGGAAAAATAGTGATTGCCTCCCTTTATTGTTGGTGTTTTCTTTGCTTTGATCATGTCAAATATCCCATGAAATCATGGAAACAAACAAATAGAGAGGGTTTGATGATGAGCAATCTCAATGAAATCTCATGTGTGCTCACGATTTCTACTAGAAAGATTCAAAATAGTATCATCAACAAAGACATAACCAGTAGCCAGATCCTTGTCACAAAGCTGGTCCTGGAGGCGGTGGTGGTGGCACACTCGCTTGCCTTCTCAGTCTCCTTTTTTGTCTAAAGAATTTGAAACAATTGCTGAGCTATAGAGATAATGAGATATAATAGAGTCATAGAACAAAGAGAAAGAAGATAACTGAGAGATAAAGGACAATATAGCTGTGTTTGCAATTTACACTTTGAAATTTGGATTCACTTTAGTGTTGGTGATAGATTACAGCTGTGCTTGCCCTTTGAAATATGGAAATTTGGATTTACAAGTGACTGTGAGCACCACCTATGCACGTAGAGTGTCGTGGTAAAATATAATAATACGTGTTATTTAGTTTAATAATAATTAAAAATTATTTAATTAATTATTTTTAAATTATAACAATATAAAAATATAAGTTAAACTTTATATATAAACATATATTAATTTAAAAAATTATAATTATCACACTATAGAGAATTAGTAAAATATTAAACTTTAATAAAAATGAATTAAAATTAAATTTTTTATTATAATTAATTAATATTATTTTATTAAAATTTTGAAACGTCTCAATGTATTCAAAAGACTTACGTCTCAACGTTTCGCTCAATGCTTTCGTCTCTGAAAACACTGATAAATATATATACACGTACTCCAGCTAACATGGAATTAATTTTTAAATTAAATGGTAAACAAAGAAAATGGAGTGGAAGCTCTGTGAAGCAGCAATGGAGGGTAGCGTAATTTCCTTGCTAAACTTGCTTCAAGAGGATCCATTAGCTCTTGATAGATTCATCGTGGGTTTTTACACAGAGACCCCTTTGACCATAACTTGCATGCTTGGTCATGAACAGTTTGTGAACGAAATTCTCAATCGAAAGCCAGAGCTAGCAACAGAGCTTGATACTGGAAAATCATCTCCACTTCACTTAGCAGCTGCAAAAGGTTACCTTGATATATGAAGAAATTGCTGGTGGTTAACCCTTACATGTGCCTTGTTGGTGACAGAGATGGGAGGACTCCTCTGCATGTTGCAGCCATCAAGGGAAATGTTAGTATCTTGAGAGAGTTAAGACCACAAGCGGCTCGAGTTCTACTGGACAGATGTCAGACCATTTTACTTGTAATTTTAGAACGTTAATTTTTGGATTCCACACTTATATTAACGTTATTAATGAAATTTCTTAAGATTACTCATGAAGTTTTCAACTGGTCTAAACTATTAGATTTAAACCCGAACCAGTCAAGAAATTTTGGATTTCCGTAACAGCTTTCACACCGAAGCATGTACGTCTGTTACGATTTTTTTCAGCAAAAAAATCTGCCAAAGATCCACACAAATAATAAACACAACAAGAGTATAAAACAATAAACGATGCAAAAATAAAACAACCGAAAATAAGGAACAAAAACAAAGTTTTACGTGATTCGGTACTTTTTGCTTACGTTCACCATCCCAACAAGATTTTTTATTTCATTAATAAAACTCACATGTTACAAGTTTTTGAACTGAGAAACTTTTACTCAATGAACTCACGTTAACCCTTTTCCCCAACACACCAAAGTCTTATTCTCTCCTATTTGGAATAGAAAATCTAGATTTAGAACTCCTCTCTTTGGTTAGAATGGTTCATCTTTTAGTGTTAAATAGGAAACCCTCCCAAACCATGTAGACAACTCCCTATATTTAAAGAATTTTGAGATTTTCCTTTAGAATCTCTAAGGATCTTCACCGATTTGGAAACTGACAAATCTATCCCGAACTTTTTTTTCTTCTTTAACCTTCAAATATTTTCTCCATGATTCAAGACCACACCCAACAATTTCTTAACATACTAACATCGGGAATCCTGATTTGATGACTCTGTAACTTCTCGCGCACACCATCCACCTCATAGTGAGACTGGTAAGGGGTTTAAAGAAAATACTTATAGCAATGGTAAGGAGATCTTCGAATTCTTTGGTGAACATGAACCACAGTTGTCTAATAATGCTTATAATCCTTGTGTGTGTTTATCGTTTTTTTTTTTTCTGTACGTTTTTAATTAACTGTGGAGCATTTGTGTTCGGTGTATTATTTTTGAATAATGGACTGTATCAATATTATTATTATTATTATAATGGATTAAAATTAATATAATAAAAATAACAATGTAATAATAAATGTAGTGGAGTAGCTGATATGGACTCTTTGGTGGCTAAACTCATGAGAATAATTGATGGTTTTCGGTCAACATCTTTTATGGTTGCAAAAATCACGCAAGAAAATTTTGAAACAAAAAGTTTATAATGGAAGGATCTATACAAGAGAGGAAACAAACTATCAATCTGGGGAAACTATAATTGCAGGCCTTTCAAATTAATCCACTGAATCAAAATGGTGGGCTATATGTGTAATTTTGCTTATAGATTTAAACTTCTCAAATTTTTAGATTTAGTGAAAGCTATTTTATAATCAAAATTTATACGTATTATATGTTTTTCTTTGTAATTTTATGAATCATATTCACCCACATTTTCATCTTTTCAATGCTATCTATTCAATTTTTTTTGTGCTTACCCCAACAAATGTGTCATGTCTCCATCAAATGAATCAGGCCGGCAGTTCTTATAGCCGATAGGTAGAGATATACATTGCCAATCAAATGTACAAGAAACTAAAATCCCAATCTTGCTCATTTTCCCCAATTTTTCTTTTGCTTTGTCCACAGCAAATAGATCAATCAGTCTTTTAGAAACTGTCTACCTAATTTGAGTACAGCAAAGTTATACCTTGAAAAGCTTTGTGCATGGAAAATTTAGTTAATCACAGTGGAGGGTTTCAAAATTGATAGCAAAGGGGCTAAAATTGAACTCCAATATATAATTGAAGAACCAAAACAATAATTTACCCAAGTATTAATGTACATGGCCTACCTTTAAACGGTAAAGATGTAGAGACATCCATTCTTTCCATTCATTTTGATCATCCGGACCAACAAACAATGAAAAATCTCTTTTCCACTCAAGAATTTATAAAACTTGTGCTATACAAGAATTTGTCCTCGATATAATACGAAATAGTGGTTCTTTTAATGTTAAAACAACAATTTATCAGTTCATTCCGTTTCTAGTCAACTAACAAAGTATTACAAATAGATGTTCAGTTTGAGTGTTCTTCTTGCAGTGTTCTTATTTTAATTCACAGGGATCAGTGTTTTAAAAGGTAGAGTTCGAGGTTCACCTAGGGGCAAGGCGATACTAACACATCTCGGGGCTTAAAAAAACGTAACTTCTCAAAGGTGTATGTTTTTCGGTTTGGCTCAGGGCGTACGACTTATCTCGGGACTTATGTTTTTTTATGCCTAGATGTCTGATGCGCATGTCCCATTGGATTTTTTATTAAAAGGTTGTAGAGTATCAAAACTTTAAGGAATAAGGGTTTATTTTTACATAATGTTTATTTTTAGGTCTCAAAGTATTAAAGTTTGTTAATAATTAATTAATTAATTAATTTTTTTATGAATAACACTTGACTTCACGTGAAAAAATATCCTCTTACCTGCTAACGTGACATTTTCACATTGAGTTATGTATTAAAAAAATTATGTGTAAATTACTTGATAAAAGATTTGATTTGTTTATCAAATATTTAAATAAGAAGATAATGTGATTTGCACATAATTTTTTTAATACATGATTTAATGTGAAGTTGTTACGTCAGTGAATTGAAAAAATTTCTTTCATGAGGGTTAAAGCCAAATATTATTTTTTTTAACCCCAACATCTCAAAAAGCATGCATCCCAATGACTTGAGCTTACATTTCAACTCGGTGAAACAAAATACCTCACCTAACAAGGAGAAAGAAGATATAAAGTAAACAACGATGGCTGAAAATGTGGATCACATGTCCACCGAAGTTTGGGTTGTAAAGGAAGCCAATTAGCGTATTGGTGGCAATGTGACTTGAGTCATTTGCGTTGTTGACTCGAAAAGTGTCAAAGGTGGAGACAAAGGCTGCCAATATTAATGGCAAGTTGCCAAAAATAATTAGGGGTGAGCTGCCAATATTAATGGCAAAGGCCATGTGCTGGAGCTGCCAACATTAATAGTGAGCTGCCAATATTAATGGTGAACTGCCATCATTAATGGAACCTGTTTTTGAAGCCTATAAATACTCATTTGGCTTTCATTTGTAAAACACACCAATTAGAGTATTAGAGAGAGAGCTTGAGAGAAAAGCTCAAGAGAAAAATACAATTGGGTGTGGGTTGTGAGTTGTAAGTGTTGTAAACATTTTGTATATTTTCTCCCTTTAGTAAAAACGCTCTGCAGAACGTAGGCACAATTGGCCGAACTCCGTTATCAAATTTTTGTGTTATTTCTGCTGCTATTTTTGCATTCTCACTAATCTGGTTTATAAGGAAATTTGCGTAATTTCCCCAACAAAAAGTTCTATATATATTGAGTCTGCACCAACACGGACCAATGATCTTTCATTGGACTAAAATAATTGTAGATGGCCTGCTTTTCCATGCTTTAAAAGTTAGTAAAGGAATTAGGTTTCAGCTGTGAGACATACATTCAGGCAAAAGAGATGGAGATAGGAGACAGAGAATGGAAATGCTTCATAAAGCAGCAGTAGAAAGAAGTGTAACTTCCTTGCTCAGTTTGCTTCATGAAGATGAACTTATTCTCGATAGATCCATTGCTGATTGTCTCCAGAGAAGCTTTTGCACATAGCTGCTATGCTTGGACACTTTGAATTTGCAAATAAGATCTTAAATCAAAAACCTAAGATGGCTGAAGAGCCATCTTTTGAAGGAGTACCTCCCATTTTGTTGGCTACAGCAAATGGTCACCTTCGAGCGGTAAAAGAATTGCTAATGGTCAAGCTTGATATGTACTTTGCTCGAAACCATGTGGGCTGGGACTCTGTTCTTATTTCAGTAATCAAAGGACGAGTTGAGATCTTAAAAGAGCTAATTCAGGCCAAACCTGAGGCAGTACGGTTCCCAACAAATCGAGGTGAAACCATTTTGCATCTTTGTGTCATACATGGCCAGTTCGAAGCTCTATGCTTCCTGCTACAAACAATAAAGGATAATGAGTTCATAAATTCAAGGGATTCTGTTGGGTTTATAATTTTATATTACATGATCATAGTGTCTTTGTTTTATTTTATTTTATTTTATCCCAATAACATGATCATAAAAATAAATATTATTGATTGGATCCCAATATCATTCTAGACATAAAAAAAAGGTTCTTGCATAGCATCGAGTCATGAAAAATACATATTCAACCATTGAATAGCATGAAGAGAGAGAAAAATGAATAAATCTCGTTTTAATCTAATGGAAAATGTTTTGTGCCATTATCTTTTATGAATTAGGGCTGTACAATAAATTTTCTTAGATGTGAATTTTTTATCATTGGATAGGCAATGTTCACTATATATGTGTCTCTGCCAAATGAATTAGGCCGACAATTTTTGATAGGGAGACATATTGGCAATCAAATGAATAAAGAAACTAAAACTCCAATCAAATGCTCTTGCACAAAGTTGGAGAGATGTAAAAGATTCAGGAGAAGTTTTTGCCTAGCACAGTTCCATAATAGATACATTATACAACGGTTCATCTTACCATTAATGGAATGAGAAGATAGAAGTTTTTTCTATTTTTTATTTTCGTTCAAGGGCGAGATAGAACCTTGTGCTATGTATTTTTCATGAACCTGAGCTAGATAATAATTTTTCAATACTCAGACATGGAGTGTCCCTTTTAGAATATTGAGAGCCTTAGAATTTGCGGGTATTTTCTTGACTGGGCCTAGATGTGGTATCCTGATAGCTAAAGTCATGCCTGCTCACAATTAAACCATGTTTCAACACGCTAAAGTATAAAAATTATTTTATATATTTTTTCATTAGTTTAAATTTTTAGATAATTGATAATTCAATTATTTAATGTAGTATCAAAACTTTAAGTTTCAGATAATTTAATATTTCACCTAATTCTTCAAAAGTAACAATGTCACACAATCACATGTCTTTGATAATTGTCTATAAATTACAAAATGATGAGTACTACAAAGTTCAAAAATGAAAAGGACATGTATGCTCATCAAATCAAAATTTCCAAAACGTCTTCTCCGGAAATTTCATAGAAGAACATATGATGTGAAAATAAATACATCTTTCATCAATTAATGTGAAGAAAGATCATTCCATTTTTGGATTCAAACCGTCCTACCTAGTCTTCTAAAGCGAGGTCTTTGTCAGCAGTAAATATATACTCTCTAGAACTATTAACGAATTGTCAATGCTTCCAAGTCTTAGTTTGAACCATTTGGTATGCCGAGAACAATATATTACACTCAGTTACATAAAAATAAATTAAGAAGTTCACCATACAGTATGTCAAATAATTAAACATATCAGTAGTTTGATTAAATATGAAATATATTGGCAGTCAACTGAATCAGAATTAATTGATGGTGGTCTTGTACTCAAGCCCTTTTCAATTTTCTTTATTTGTTTGGGCGAGTTCCAGGAAGAAAGAATGATTGCGAGAGATACATAAGAAAGTCAAGATCTTAGAATTTGTCAACTTTTATTTTTTAAATTGCAACAGAGATGGTATTGTTATTTTTTTAAAAACTTGGGATGTAGCTGTATTAATAGTCAAATCTGAGAGATGTAGTTATAATATGCCCTATATATATATATATATATATAGAGAGAGAGAGAGAGAGAGAGAGAGAGAGAGAGAGAGAGAGAGAGAGAGAGAGAGAGAGAGAGAGAGAGAAGTTCTGATTATAAAACATATTGCTATCAAAGAAAAAAAAAGAACTAGTAAAATAGCTATGATCTTGGTCATTCCTTTTATTTTTGTTTTCTTTTGGGGTGGGAGTTCCACGAAGGAGCAATGAGGAGGTGAACATAAGAAAATTCAATCACTGTCTAATCATCCCAGGTTGCCAGCAATTTCCAGAGCTTATCAATGATCCTAAATATTTGGATATATCTTTTGCATGCATTGACATGTTATCAGTTCCTTGGTACCCTTTCTGCCTAGCATTAATGTTGTTCTTAGATACAGGTCTTCTCAAGCATGTGTGAATGCATTGGGGATCGAGAGAGGGATTTGAATTTAATATTCTTGTAGTTGGACAAACATACCCTTACATAATAATTCTTGTACAATCTTTGTTCATTAGCATTAACCTTACGGTAGCTCAAAGACTTTTTCAAATATTTTTTATTTCCGTGGAAAAGTTGACACTTTTATCAAATTATACTCAGTTCTTGTGGTCAACAAATTTATACTCGAGCTAATATGGAATTTGTGAATTACAAGCTAAACAAAGAAAATCGAGAGGAGGCTCTGTGAAGCAGCAATGGAGGGTAGCGTAATTTCCTTGCTAAACTTGCTTCAAGAGGATCCATTAGCTCTTGATAGATTCATCAGGGGTTGTTACGCAGAGACCCCTTTGCACATAGCTTCCATGTTAGGACATGTACAATTTGTGAACAAAATTCTCAATCGAAAGCCAGAGCTTGCAGCAGAGCTTGAAACCCGAAAATCATCACCACTTCACTTGGCAGTTGTGTCAAAGGTGGAGACAAAGTCTGCCAATATTAATGGCAAGTTAGTGGAGACAAAGGCTTTCAATATTAATGGCAAGTTGCCAAAATTAATTGAGGGAGAGCCCACTCATTTAATGAGTGTTGGAGAAGGGAGACGGATGAAAGTGTATATATATCTCTCACAATGTTGTGAGGGATATATAAGTGTCTCGTAAAAAATACAATTGGGTGTGGGTTGTGAGTTGTAAGTGTAGTAAACACTTTGTATATTTTTTTCCTTCAGTAAAAACGATTTGCAGCAGGTTCGGAGACGTAGGCACAATTGACCGAACTCCATTATCAAATTTTGTGTGTTATTTCCGCTGTTATTTCGCATTCTCACTAATCTGGTTTATAGGAAAATTTGCATAATTTTCACCAACAACTGGTATCAGAGCGTTTGGTAATGAATTCTGTCAGTTTTTCTGTGAGGTTACTATTCATGTGAATAGTGAATTTCGTGAATATTGAAATTTTGAAGGTGATACCGATTCATCGGCAACGGTGTTCTAATACACGGAGGTTCGAAGGAATAGTCAGAAACGATCCAAATAAAGTCAGATTCGAGTGAGAGCGATGGCGGCAGACGAAGGGAAGATGAAACTCGAGAAGTTCGATGGCGCAGATTTCGGGTTCTAGAAAATGCAGATAGAGGATTATCTGTTTCAAAGAAATTTGTATCAACCTCTCTCAGGAAAGAAACCTGGAACTATAAAGGATGAAGACTTGACTCTTCTCGACAGACAAGCCCTCATAGTTATCTAATTGACGTTATCCCGCAATGTTGCTTTCAACATGGCAAAAGAAAAGACCACGGCGGGTCTTATGGTGGCTCTCTCCAGTATGTATGAGAAGCCATCAGCCTCTAACAAAGTTCACTTGATGAGATGATTATTCAATTTGCAGATGTTAGAAGGCGCATCGGTAGCTCAACATCTCAATGAACTCAATACAGTCACAACCTAGTTGAGTTCAGTTGAAATTGAATTTGATGAAGAAGTACGAGCATTGATACTTTTGTCTTCTCTACCAGAAAGTTGGAATGCTACTGTCACGGCTGTGAGTAGCTCGTCGGGAAGCAATAAGTTGAAATTTGATGATGTTCGTGATCTGGTTCTCAGTGAAAAGATCCGACGGAGAGAGTCGGGTGAATCGTCAACCTCTTCAGTTTTGCATACAGAGTCAAGAGGAAAAAATTCAACCAGATGGAATGGACGTGGCAGATCGAACTAAGGAGGCAGATCAAAGGACAAGAGGTCCAAATCCAGAAATCCCAATAATTCCCATAGCTCGAAGACCGTTGAGTGTTGGAACTACGGGAAGACTGAGCACTATAAAAATCAGTGCAAGAGTGCACCGAAGGACCAGGAGGCGAAGGCAGACGTAAATGTTACTTCCATCTCAGGGGGAGATGATACATTGATATGCTCTTTAGAGAGCAATGAGGAGTCTTGGGTGTTAGACTCTGGAGCATCATTCCACGCTACTTCGCAGAAAGAATTCTTCGAGAGGTATGTCTCTGGAAACCTTGGAAACGTATATACTTTGGTGATGATCAACCTTGTGCTATTATTGGTAAAGGTGTAGTGAAGATTAAGTTGAACGGGTTTGTTTGGGAGCTGAAGGATGTCAGGCATATTCCTAACCTGAGAAAGAATTTAATCTTAGTAGGGCAGTTGGCTAGCGAATGCTACACTACGATCTTTCATGGTGATGACTGGGAGATTTCAAATGGCGCAATAAAGGTTGCTCAGGGCAAAAAGAGTGGTACTTTTTACATGACAGCAGGGGCGCGCTGTTCAATTGCGGTTGTAGCAAGAAACAGAAATTCCAATATATGGCACCAGAGACTTGGCCACATGAGTGAGAAGGGGATGAAAATTATGCACTCAAAAGGGAAACTTCCAGGTCTACAGTCAGTTGAGATAGACATGTGCGAAGATTGCATACTTTGAAAGCAGAAGAGGGTCAGCTTTCAGACAAGTGGCAGAACCCCAAAGAAGGAAAGACTAGAGCTCGTCCAATCTGATGTTTGGGGACCAAAGACCATTTCATCCATTGGTGGGAAACATTACTTCATGACTTTCATTGATGATCACTCTCGAAAGGTATGGGTTTACTTTCTAAAGCATAAGTCTGAAGTGTTTGAGGCTTTCAGGAGATGGAAAGCTATGGTTGAAAATGAGACAGGTCTGAAGATTAAAAAGCTCAGAACTGAAAACGCTGGTGAATATGAAGACACCAGACTCAAGAAGTTTTGAAATGAGCATGGGATCAGAATGGAGAGAACCGTGCTGGGTACGCCTCAACACAATGGTGTAGCTGAGCGTATGAACTGAACGTTAAAAGAAAGAGCCAGAAGCATTTATATACAGTCAGATCTACCGAAGCAGTTCTGGGTAGAAGCAATCAACACAGTAGCTTACTTGATCAACGGAGGCCCATTGGTTCCATTGGAGCATAGAATACCAGAGGAGGTATGGAGCAGAAAAGAGGTAAAACTATCACATCTAAAAGTTTTCGGTTGTGTAGCATATGTGCATATTAGTGATCAAGGAAGGAATAAACTTGATCTCAAATCCAAGAAATGCATCTTCATCGGCTATGGTGAGGATGAGTTTGGCTACTGCATTTGGGATGATGAAAACAAAGAAGATGATTCGCAGTAGAGATGTGATTTTCAACGAAAGAGTGATGTACAATGACATGCATAAAACTAACACCAGCAACTCAGAGCAGAGTGGGCCAGTATTTACAGATGCAGATGCAAATGATGTCCCAGATAGTCCCGTGACGGAGCCAATTGTATCAAGTCCTTAGCTAGAGGAACATGTTGGACAGATCAGTGCGAAGCAGTCCGACACATCGCAGCCTCTTACTCCAACTCCTGTATTAAGAAGGTCTTCTCGACCACATGTGCCAAATAGGAGATACATGAATTATTTGCTGCTGACTGATGGAGAGGAGCCTGAATGCTATGATGAAGTTAGTCAGACTGGAGATGCTAGCGAGTGGGAGCTTGCCATGAAATACGAGATGAATTCTCTGATCTCCAACCAGACATAGGAACTAGCTAAGTTACCCGTGGGGAAGAAGGCACTTCACAATAAATGGGTGTACTGGGTGAAAGAGGAACATGACGGTTCTAAGAGATACAAAGCCTGACTAGTTGTCAAAGGATTCCAGCAGAAGGAGGGAGTTGACTACACCGACATTTTTGCTCTCGTTGTGAAGCTCAATACTATCAGATCAGTGTTGAGTATTGTTGCCATTGAAGATCTTTATCTTGAACAGTTGGACGTGAAGACCGCATTTCTTCACGGAGACTTGGATGGGGAGATCTACATGCACCAGCCAGAAGGTTTCTCAGAAAGAGGGAAAGAGAACATGGTGTGCAGACTTAAGAAGAGTTTGTATGGCCTGAAACAAGCCCCAAGACAGTGGTATAGAAAGTTTGACAGCTTCATGCACAAGGAAGGTTTCCATAAGAGCAACGCCGACCACTGTTGCTACTTCAAAAGATATAGGTCCAGTTATATCATTTTACTACTTTATGTCGATGATATGTTAGTAGCAGCTTCAAATATGGATGATATCAGAAGGTTGAAGCAACAATTGTCAAAGGAGTTTGACATGAAGGACTTGGGTCCAGCAAAGAAGATTCTTGGAATGCAAATCACAAGAAATAAGCATAGAGAGATTTTGCAGTTATCTCAGGAAGAGTACATCAACTGTGTTTTGCAGAGATTCAACATGGGAAACGCTAAGCCAGTCAGCACACCCTTGGCAAGTCATTTTTGCCTATCCAAGGATCAGTCCCCTCAGACGGAGGAAGAGAGAGATTTCATGGCTAAGGTTCCTTACGCCTCAGCCATTGGAAGTTTGATGTACGTGATGGTCTATACGAGACAAGACATTGGCCATGCAGTGGGAGTTGTTAGCAGGTTTATGTCAAATCCACGGAAAGCTCATTGGGAAGTATTAAAGTGGATTTTGAGGTATCTACAAGGCACCACAGAGAAGTGTTTGTACTTTGGTAAGGGTGAGTTAAAAGTATAAGGCTACATAGATGCAGATTTTGGAGGAGAAGTCGATCACCGAAGAAGCACCACCGATTATATATTCATTGTTGGAATTACAGCTGTTAGTTGGATATCGCAGTTACAGAAGATTGTCACTCTATCCACTACAGAGGTTGAGTACGTAGCAGTGACTGAAGCCAGTAAAGAGATGATATGGCTTCAAGGTTTATTAACTGAGTTGGGATTCAAACAAGAGAAGAATATTATGCATAGTGATAGTCAGAGTGTGATACACTCGGCAAAGAATTCAGCATTTCATTCCAGAACCAAGCATATTGGACTTCGTTATCACTTTATCAGATCTTTATTAGAAGATGAGGTGTTAATACTGGAGAAGATCCAGGGAAGCAAGAATCCAACGGATATGTTGACAAAGACGGTGGCTATCGACAAACTGAAGTTGTGTTCAACTTCAGTTGGCCTGCAAGAGTAACAAGACTGGAAAGATCTACTGTATTGATTGAGGTGTGAAGACAGATTGAAATCAGTCTTCAAGTGGGAGATTGTCAAAGGTGGAGATAAAGGCAGCCAATATTAATAGCAAGTAGGTGGAGACAAAGGCTGCCAATATTAGTGGCAAGTTTCCAAAATTAATTAGGGGGGAGCTACCAATATTAATGGCAAGTTGCCAAAATTAATTGAGGGTGAGCCCACTCATTTAATGAGTGTTGGAGAAGGGAGACAGATGACAGTGTATATATATATCTTTCACAATGTTTTGAGAGATATTTAAGTGTCTAGTACAAAATACAATTGGGTGTGGGTTGTGAGTTGTAAGTGTTGTAAACACTTTGTATATTTTCTCCCTTCAACAAAAATGATCTGCAACAGGTCCAGAGATGTAGGCACAATTGGTCGAACTCTGTTATCAAATTTTGTGTGTGTTATTTCCGTTGTTATTTCGCATTCTCACTAATCTGGTTTATAGGAAAATTTGCGTAATTTTCCCAACAAGCTGCAATAGGTTACCTTGATATAGTGAAGAAATTGGTTGTGGTTAATCTTGACATGTGCCTTGTTGGTGACAGAGATGGGAGGACTCCTCAGCATGTTGCAGCCATCAAGGGAAATGTTAGCATCTTGAGGGAGATAGTTGGGGCTAGACCACATGCGACTCGAGTTCTAATGGATAGAGGTCAGACCATTTTACATGCGTGCGTGAGATATAACCAGTTGGAGGCTATGAAGTTCGTGTTGGAGACTATGGGTGATCCTGAGTTTGTGAATTATAAGGATAATGAGAGCAACACTATCTTGCATCTAGTCGTGGCTAATAAACAAACCAAGGTATGTTTGATGTGAACACTTGCAACTTTTTATTTATCAATTCCCATGATTGAAAGTAGGACCGATTGAGGATTTGAATTCTTTTAAAGAGAGGTGTAAGTACCAATTGGATTGTGTTTTGATGACAGATAACAATGAAAAATTCTTGCAGATAGGCCTGTCAATTAATCGGATTATGTTTTGTCTACGTACCCTTTCGGTTCCAAAGTATAAATGGCATACCACTTGTTTGATAAGGCAACCTAATGGCAGTTTGCGCCTGCTTGAGCTTGTCTGGCTAGGCTTGCTTGATTTCTTCCAAAAAGAAGACTTTCCTGATAATTCAAATGCCATATTTTAAAGAACAGTCGATGGACCCTTCAAAAAATAATAAAATACTAAATAAAACAAAACAAAAATGCCCAAAGGGCATGGTGGAATGTATATCAGTATATGTATAATGAATTATACTAGCAGCATTATACTTTGTTAATTAGCAATGAAAATAATTAATTAATGCAATCATAATCAAAGTGGTTGCCCAGTAGTTTCTAAGATGTTGATTTTGTTGAAATTTTGCTCCTGTCCACTTCACCACATTAGATTAGACGGAGACACTTAGAAGTTTCTTATGAAGTTTTCTCAAAGAAAAAAAAAAACTTTTAGAAGTAAAATTTAAGATCGTACTTTACTTTGTGATTTAATTCATATTTTCATCAACGGTTCAAAACTTATCAAATTTTGTACGGAAAAGCAAAACTTAGATCGTAGGTTAAAATTTAACAAAGCATGTTGATTTTTTTTTTTTGTAATTTTAAAATCCTCATGAATGTATCTTAAATGATCAATTAGAATTATTAATTATATTGTTGTAAACATGAAAATTTTAAAAAGAACTTTATAAACTTCATGTACAGGAACTTCATTTAATTAGTTTTGCTCATATGTATATAAAGTAAAAAAATAAAAAAAAACAGAATAAGAAATCATAGGATGTCGCTACTTACATGACAAAATTGTTGTATAAAAAAATATTTGTACTCAACTCATATCGGATGGTGTGCTTGATACCTCTGATCTCAACAAAAAAATTTCCACTGTTACTTGACACATTTAGTTCTCTTTGTTTTTTTAACATTAGGAATAAAATTAGAAGACTTATAAACAAACCGATTCATCTTATTCTTATAATAGTTCTTGTTTGATGCTTAGTTTATAAATTTTCTAATGTTAGCAGATGATTAAATCTTAATTCCTCTCACTAAAAATAGTAACATTGCATGGTTTGTAATTAGAAATAATAAAAAAAAAAAACAACTATGTAATGAACTTTTGATCTTCCAAGTCTGCCATAAAAGTACAACTCGCACATAACAAAAACATAACATGTGCACATCGTTACCTTTTACTATCTTCAAGATGGTTTTTTTTTTCAATTCTCACCTCACTGCACATTATAAACATAGCAATGTGCACTTTATATGGTTAACCGCAGAAAACTTATACTGTTTTCTATGCAAAAGATATACATTTGAGCTTTATGTGGATGATATGCTTATTGCAGGATCAAGCATGATAGAAATAACAATATTGATGGAACAACTCTCCAAAGAGTTTTCTATGAAGGATTTGGATATGGCTAAACAAATTCTTGGTATGCGGATCAGCAAAGACAGGAAGAATCAGAGATTGTGGCTATCTCAGGAACAATACATCGAAAAGGTACTTAAAAGGTTCAACATGGATCGGGCTAAACCGATGAGCACTCCACTAGCAAGTCATTTCGCACTTTCAAAAGGGCAAGGTGCGACGACAGTCGAAGAACATGAATACATGTCAAAAGTACCATATGCCTCAACAATTCATGTATGCTATGGTCTGTACCAGACCAGATATTGCACAAGTAGTGGGAGTTGTGAGCATATTCATGAATAATCTAGGCAATGAGTATTGGAAAGCTGTGCAGTAGATTCTGAGATACTTGAGAGGTACCACTAATCTATCCCTATGCTATGATGGATCAGAGATCAGTTTGAAGGGTTATGTCGATTCTAACATGGCAGGAGACCTAGATGGTAGAAAGAGTACTACAGGGTACGTCTTTACACTAGGCAGTGCAGCAGTGAGTTGGCTCTCAAGATTACAAAAGATCGTAACTCTCTCGACTATAAAAGCAGAGTATGTGGTAGCGATAAAAGCATGTAAGGAAATGGTGCCGCTACAAAGTCTACTCAGAGAATTAGGCAAAGAGCAGAAAGACTGTAAGATTTATAGTGACAGTCAGAGTGCAATTCATCTGGCAAAAAATTCTGCATTTCATGCCAGGACAAAGTACATCGACATTAGGTACCATTTCATACGGGGGCTCTTAGAAGAAAGAGTTATTACGTTGGAAAAGATTCACACCAGCAAGAATCCTGCAGAGATGTTAACCAAGATTGTTATGATTGAAAAGCTGAAAGAATGTTCAGCTTCGATTGGTCTTCGTGCTTGAAGAAGCGGGAGAAGACTCACACCTAGTTTGACTATGTTGGAATTTTGTTACAAATGGCAAATTGTCTCCAAGTGAGAGATTGTTAAAGGAGGAGACAAAAATTAAACAAGTCAAAGTAGCCGCACTCTTGGACTAAAATAGTAAGAAAGTTGTAAATGCATGCAACAAAAGGGCAGTGCAATCTTGGCAACAACTCACATTAATGCACAAATGTCTTCTAAGCAACATCTCGGAAATCGGTGCCGCCTGCTTCTTTGAGACGTTCACACTAAGTTGGTTGCATCAATGCTGAGCCTATAAATTGGCATTGGGACCTTAGATTCTAATATGATATCAAATGTTGTGAGAGACAAAGTGTCTTGTAAATCAAGAAAGTAGCTTTTGTAACGGAGCACTACTCTGGTTTTTTTTGGGCTTTTGCCAAATGGTATAATTTTTTGGGTATGGGTCTAAGGATTAGGCACATTGCCGAACCTTGTTAAATCTCTGTGTTCAATTCTTTGTATGTTCACGTTATTCGATTCTTGCTATTTCCTTAACAACAATTTATATATAAATATATTAATATTTATAAAATTATAATTATCACACTACATAGAATTAGTAAAATATTAAACTTCGATAAAAATTAATTTTTTAATTATAATTAATTAATTAATATTATTTTATTAAAATTTTGAAACGTCCTAACGTATTCAAAAGACTTACGCCCAAACTTCTCGCCCAACGCCTTTGCCTTTGAAAACACTGATAAATATATATATATATACACACACACATACCCAAGCTAACATGGAATTAATTTGTGAATTAAACGGTAAACAAAGAAAATGGAGATGAAGCTCTGTGAAGCAGCAATGGAGGGTAGCGTAATTTCCTTGCTAAACTTGCTTCAGAAGGATCCATTAGCTCTTGATAGATTCATCGTGGGTTGTTACACAGAGACCCCTTTGAGCATAGCTTGCATGCTTGGTCATGTACAGTTTGTGAATGAAATTCTCAATCGAAAGCCAGAGCTAGCAACAGAGCTTGATACTCGAAAATCATCTCCACTTCACTTAGCAGCTACAAAAGGTTACCTTGATATATGGAGAAATTGCTGGTGGTTAACCCTGACATGTGCCTTGTTGGTGATAGAGATGGGAGGACTCCTCTGCATATTGCAGCCATCAAGGGAAATGTTAGTATCTTGAGAGAGTTAAGACCACAAGCGGCTCGAGTTCTACTGGACAGAGGTCAGATCATTTTACTAGTAATTTTAATAATTTTAATGGTAACGTTAATTTTTGAGTCTCGCACTTATATTAACGTTATCAATGAAGTTCCTTAAGATTACCCGTGAAGTTTTTAGTTGGTCTAAACTATTGAATTTAGACCCGAACCAGTCAAGAAATTTTGAATTTCCATAACAACTTTCACACAGAAGTTTTGGATTTTTTTTTTTCACCAAAAAAGTCTACCGAAGATCCGCACAAATAATAAACACAACAAGAGTATAAAACAATAAACGATGCAAAAATAAAACAACAGAAAATAAAGAACAAAAACAAAGTTTTACGTGATTCAACACTTTTTGCCTACGTCCATGATCCCAACAAGATTGTTTATTTCACTAATAAAACTCACATGTTACAAGTTTTTAAGCTGATAAAAGCTTGAGAGAAACTCTTACTCAATGAACTAACTCTAACCCATTGCCCCAATACACCCAAGTCTTATTCTCTCTCATTTGGAATAGAAAACCTAAATTTAGAGCCTTCTCTTTGGTTAGAATGGTTCATCTTTCAGTGTTAAATAGGATACTCTCCCAAACGATTTAGACAACTCCACATATTTAAAGAATATTAAGATTCTCTTCTAGAATCTCTAAGTATCTTCACCGATTTGAAAACTGATAAATCAGTCCAAATTTTTTTTTCCTTTCTATTTTTTTTTCTTCTTTGACCTTCAAATATTTTCTCCATGATTTGAGACCACACCCAACATTGGGAATCCTGGTTTGATGACTCTGTAACTTCTCGCGCACACCATCCACCTCATAGTGAGACTGGTAAGGGGTTTAAAGAAAATACTTATAGCAATAGTAAGGAGATCTTCGAATTCTTTGGTGAACATGAACCACAGTTGTCTAATAATGCTTATAATCCTTGTGTGTGTTTGTTGTATTTTTTTTTTTTCTGTATGTTTTTAATTAACTGTGGAGCATTTGTGTTCGGTGTATTATTTTTGAATAATGGACTGTATCAATATTATTATTATTATTATAATGGATTAAAATTAATATAATAAAAATAACAATGTAATAATAAATGTAGTGGAGTAGCTGATATGGACCCTTTGGTGGCTAAACTCATGAGAATAATTGATGGTTTTCGGTCAACATATTTCATGGTTGCAAAAATCACGCAAGAAAATTTTGAAACAAAAAATTTATAATGGAAGGATCTATGCAAGAGAGGAAACAAACTGTCAATCTGGGGAAACTATAATTGCAGGCCTTTCAAATTAATCCACTGAATCAAAATGGTGGGCTATACCTGTAATTTTGCTTATAGATTTAAACTTATCAAATTTTCAGATTTAATAAAATAATCAAAATTTATACGTATTACACGTTTTTTTTGTAATTTTTACAACAGATAAATCATATTCATTCATATTTTCATCTTTTCAATGCTATCTATTCAATTTTTTTGTTCTTACCCCAACAAATGTGTGCCAGGTCTCTGTCAAATGAATCAGGCTGACAGTTCTTATAGTCGATAGGGAGAGATAAACATTGCCAATCAAATGTACAAGAAACTAAAATCCCAATCTTGCTCATTTTCCCCAATTTTCTTTTGCTTTGTCCACAGCAAATAGATCAATCAGTCTCTTAGAAACTGTATACCTAATTTGAGTACAGCAAAGTTATACCTTGTCAAGCTTTGGGCATGGAAAATTTAGTTATTCACAGTGGAGGGTTGTCAAAATTGATAGCGAAGGGACTAAAATGAACTCCAATATATAATTGAAGTACCAAAACAATAATTTACCTAAGTATTAATGTACGTGGCCTACCTTTAAACGGTAAAGATGTAGAGACATCCATTCTTGCCATTCATTTTGATCATACATACTAACAAACAATGAAAAATCTCTTTTCCACTCAAGAATTTATAAAACTTGTGCTATATAAGAATTTTTCCTCAATATAATGCGAATAATGGTTCTTTTAATGTTAAAACAATAATTTATCAGTTTATTCCATTTCTAGTCAACTAACAGAATATTACAAATAGATGTTTAGTTTGAGTGTTCTTCTTGCAGTGTTCTTATTTTAACTCACACGGATCAATGTTTTAAAAGGTAGAGTTCGAGGCTCACCTAGGGGCAAGGCGATACTAACACATCTCGGGGCTTAAAAAAATGTAACTTCTCAAAGGTGTATGTTTTTTGGTTTAGCTCAGGGCGTACGGCTTATCTCAGGACTTACGTTTTTTTATGTCTAGATGTCTGATGTGCATGTCCCATTGGATTTTTTATTAAAAGGCTGTAGAGTATTAAAACTTCGAGGAATAAGAGTTTATTTTGACATAATGTTCATTTTTAGGTCTCAAAGTATTAAAGTTTTTTAATAATTAATTAAATAATTATTTTTTATGAATAACACTTGACTCCACTTGAAAGAACCTCTTCTTACCTATTTTCATATTGAATCATGTATTAAAAAAATCATGTGTAAATTACATGATAAGAGATTTGATTTATTTATTAAATATTTCAATAAAAAGATAATGTGATTTGTACATGATTTTTTAATAGATGGTTTAATATGAAGTTGTTACGTCAGTGAATAAAAAATATTCTTTCACGCAGTTTAAAGCCAAGTGTATATATATTTTTTTTAACCCCAACATCTCAAAAAGCATGCATCCCAATATCTCAACTCGGTGAAACAAAATGCCTCACCTAACACGGAGAAAGAAGATATAAAGTAAACAACTGTGGCTTAAAACGTGGATCACATGTCCACCGAAGTTTGGGTTGTGAAGGAAGCCAATTAGCGTATCGGTGGCAATGTGACCTGAGTCATTTGCGCTGTTGACTCGAACAGTTCTATATATATATTGAGTCTGCACCAACATGGACCAGCGATCTTTCATTAGACTAAAATAATCGCAGATGGCCTGCTTTTCCATGCTTTAAAAGTTAGTCAAGGAATTAGGTTTCAGCTGTGAGATATACATTCAGGCAAAAGAGAGATAGAGATAGGGAGACAGAGAATGGAAATGATTCACAAAGCAGCAGTAGAAGGAAGTGTAACTTCCTTGCTCAGTTTGCTTCATGAAGACGAACTTATTCTCGATAGATCCATTGCTGATTGTCTCAAAAGACGCTTTTGCACATAGCTGCTATGCTTGGACACTTAGAATTTGTAAATAAGATCTTAAATCGAAAACCTGAGATGGTTGAAGAGCTTTCTTTTGAAGTACCTGCCATTTTGTTGGCTACAGCAAATGGTCACCTTCGAGTGGTAAAAGAATTGTTAATGGTCAAGCCTGATATGTGCTTAGCTCGAAACCGTGAGGGCTGGAACTCTGTTCATATTGCAGTAATCAAAGGACGAGTTGAGATCTTAAAAGAGCTAATTCAGGCCAAACCTGAGGCCGTATGGTTCCCGACAAATCGAGGTGAAACCATTTTGCATTTTGTGTCATACATGGCCAGGTCGAAGCTCTATGCTTCCTGGTACAGACAATAAAGGATAATGAGTTCATAAATTCAAGGGATGCGGCTGGGTTTATAATTTATATTACATGATCATAGTGTCTTTGTTTTATTTTATTTTATCTCAATAACATGATCATAAAAAGAAATATTATTGATCGGATCCTCAATATCCTTCTAGAAATGAAATATTTCTTGCATAGCATCAAGTCATGAAAGATACATAGAATAAATATATGTTTAACCATTGGATAGCATGAAAAGAGAGAAAAATGGAGAGATCTTATTTTAATCTAATGATTGAAAATGCTTTGTGCAATTATCTTTTATGAATTAGGGCTGTACAATAATTTTTCCTAGATGTGAATTTTTTATCATTGGATAGGCAATATTCACTATACATGTGTCTATGCCAAATGCCAAAATGAATCACGCTGGCAGTCATATTGGCAATCAAATGAATAAAGAAACTAAAACCCCAATCAAATGCTCTTGCACAAAGTTAGAGAGATGTAAAAGATTCAAGAGAAGTTCTTGTCTAGCACAGTTCCATAAAAGATACATGACACAATGGTCCATCTCACCATTAAATGGAATTATAAGAGAAGAAATTTTTTTTGTATTTTTTTTATTTTCGTTCAAAGGTGAGATAGACCCTTGTATTATGTATCTTTTATGAACCTGAGCTAGATAATAATTTTTCAAGACTCAGATATGGTGTGTCCCTTTTCGAATATCAAGAGTCTTAGAATTTGCGGACATTTTCTTGACTGGGCCTAGATGTGGTATCCTGATAGCTAAAGTCATGCCTGCTCCTAATTAAATCATGTTTCAACACGCTATCAATGTTAAAGTATAAAAATTAATTTATGTATTTTTTCATTAGTTTAAATTTTTAGATAATTGATAACTCAATTATTTAATGTAGTATCAAAACTTTAAGTTTCAGTTAAGTTAATATTTCATCTAATTCTTTAGACGTAACAATGTTACACAATCATATGTCTTTGATAATTGTCTATAAATTACAAAATGATGAGTAATCTTGGTGAGTCTTTCTGCCTTCTTTATCATGTCTTCGGTAGATAGATTAAGTGATCGGCCTAGTAGCGATAGTGAGGATAATAGGGATTTGTCTAGAGAGTTAGAGGAGGTCGTGGGCCTATCCTCCAGTGGGGGTGAGTCCTCAGAGGAGGCTACCACTTAGGAGGGGCCATTAGCAATTGTTCCCTACACACCTGGGGAGGAGGAGGGCCTGCGACGTCCTTTCGAGTTACGCACCTTACGAGCTGTGTGTTTACGAGCATCACTTGAGGGCCAGGCTCAAGTTTCCTCTCAATGTTGAGGTACTTTGACATAACACTGTGCCAGCTGGTGCCTAATTCGGTGCGCTTGATCATGGCCTTCATCTGAGTCTGCACAGAGGTGGGGGGTTTGATGAACATCG
The DNA here is from genome assembly GCA_023935145.1 of Bretschneidera sinensis. NCBI lineage: Eukaryota > Viridiplantae > Streptophyta > Magnoliopsida > Brassicales > Akaniaceae > Bretschneidera > Bretschneidera sinensis. The sequence continues at coordinate 14,025,491 of CM043701.1, forward strand.
ACATCTTCAAGTCCCACTTCCAAATAAGCAAGCATGGCCAGCATGGATAGGTCGTGATCAGCTTGAGGGCGAAGAGGGCACTGTTGAAGAGGAAGCCTTCCTCGATCAAGAAATGGAAGAAGTCTTTTTTCTTCGTCCAAAGCGAGAGGAGCTTCCAAGTCCACCTCTGTTGAAGTTTGGATCGTTCGGGCAAGTGTAAGAAGTCGTACCTCCTGCACCACGAGCAGAAGACGCTGAGGGCTATGATGGTCGCACCCTTAGACGTGAAGGTTCTATATGACAATGAAAAGTTGGCAAGGCATGGCCTTTGCCCTGGCTGCTTAGAGGAAACCCTAGAGCACGGTAATTATTGTGCAAAAATCTACCTAAATTAATAAGCAAATAATTTAATAGTTTTAGTTGCAAGTGCACAAGGTCAATAGTAGTATAGTGTGCAAATGCGAGATAATCTCCACAAGGATTGGTAAATTTTTATTTAGAATTAACTTTGCAATATAAAACAATAGAAATATTAATTGAGTTTGAATTGATAATGATAAAAGCGTAGGGACTCGATATCCACCACTAATCATGCTACCACAATAAAACAATATGTCAATGCTTTACTCACATCAACAATATCTAATGTTTGTCAACCTAAGGGCATCGTGTATACTTCTTAAGCTATTGATTTCCCTAAGCAATGAGTTAGGCATGGTGTATACTCTAACTCTTTTCTTTCTTAAAGGATTTAGCATGGTGTATACTAAGTTGTTCCTTAAGAAAGCATAGTATCTGTGGAAATTGACAAACACACGAGACCTAGGGCATGGTATATACTCCCAGTTTCCCATGTTGATTAACCTAAGAACCCGACGTGGATTTCTTTTGTTACTATTGTTGAACCCAGGACTTGGTCATCTAAATTGATTTAACTAACTAGTCTATACCATATGCATATGCTGATCAGGCAAACATATATGAGGAATTCAAGAAACATGCATTAATCAAGTTAAGCATCACAATATAAATTTCGCAAAGGCGCCAATAGTGAATTATTGAGTAAACATAATTAGGGCTTCAATCAAGCCCTACTAGCAAATTAGTTACATATAAGTTTGATGTTGAACATCTTCATAAAGTAAAATAAAGGGAAAGAAGAAACCCGAAAATCCTATAGAGAAGAGTCATCAATTCTTCTGTAAAATCTCCTTTGGCCTCTTTCCCCCCTATTTGTGTTTACAGACCTATTTATAAGGTTTTGGAACATCTGGAAACCCTAAAACTCGTAAAAAAAAATCCTACATTTATTTCCAAAATAGGAATTGCCGTTTTAATTTTCTAATGCGCGTGTACGCTCGATCACAGACTGGTGCGCCTGCGTTCAATCCTGGCTTGGGTGCTTGAGCACTGGTGCACTCGATCGCACTAGGTAGCTTCCAGCTTTTCCAGATTTGCTTTCTGAGTTCCAAAATGCTTCCTTTCTTCCAAAAACCTATAAAAACACAAAAAACACAGAAAGGAAATAAAATAGAATAAAATAACGCAAACTAAGAGCTTAACAAATGTAAATTAAGGGACTTAAATATGAATATTTAAGCACTTATCACACCCCCAAACTTACATATTGCTAGTCCCTTAGCAATACAAAACTAAAAACTAAATGAAAAACAAAGATGCAAAGATAAATCTATCATTCATGGTATCCAAAAATTTAAGTATCACAAAAAACCATGGTATTTATTCATGAGCAAGCTTAAAATATAAACCCATCTTCGCAATGAATAGGAGTTTTAAATTCTAATTACTTACAAGAGGCAGGCTAAGACATCACAAGTCCGAGTCAGTGTAAAGTGAACTAGCACATAAAAATGAAGCTTCCGAATAACTCCAATGTGTAGTGATGAGAGTCATAAAATGCATCTTTACAATACTTAGTTGTTAGCATTTTAGGGTTGATATAGGTTTGAATTGCACTTTTATACCTTAACAGCTCTAAAGTGTCATTCTTGGATCATTGATCTATTTTGATGCATTTTCAGTACTTTAAGTTCAAAAGAGATGGAAAAGCTATCATTTCTTGAAGTACAATGACTCGATGAACACCGGAGTGAAGGTTCACAAGCACTTGGAAAGGAGTTTCACTAAATTGCCAGAATTGCCGGTACAGATCAATCATTTTTGCAAATTAAACTGTAATGATGCCAGAAGAACCAGGAGATGAGCCATATATGTTTAGAAAGATCCAGAAGTCTATTTTCTGGAGAATTTCATGGCTCATAAAAATGATTTTTCTAGAGAAAGTTATGGCAGTTTTAGTAGACAAAGGTCAGGCCTCCAGAATAGCACCAGTGTGCACCGCGGCTTGGATAAGTGTGCGCCACGGCAAACAGAACCAAAAGAAGGTTAGTATCAGTGTGCACCACGGTGCCCCTCAGCCCAGGCCGTGTCACCCAGCACCTCCACACCCAAAGCTGAAGGCAAGGCCGTGGCGCCCACAAAGTTGAGCTGTAGCACGCACACGAAATTCTTTCTCCGAGCTTTGACCTAATTAGGATTTTAATGACTTTTTAAACCCTAAAACACCCTTGGACCTTTGTATTATAAATAGACCACTTAGGGTTTGAGAAACAAAATCAATCACAGGCTGGAAAACTCAAGGGAGGCTGCCACACTCTCCCCCATGGCCAACTAATCTCCAAGCAAGGCGAAGGGATGAATCCCTAGGTGTAGTTGTTCTTATTTTCCTTTCTTAATTTAGTTGTAATTTGGATTTATTGCTAAACATTGTTTACGGTTTATTCTTTGCTTAAACAAGAAGAATTAAGGTTCATGTGACAGTTGCACTGTATGTTCTTCTTATTTTAGATTTTCTTAACCCGATGATTGCATGCTTCCTCTCCATATAAGTTTAGTCAAGCTTTTTTTATGTCAAGTTGTTTGGATGTGATTAAGTCCGGTACATTTATCTTTTAGGTTTGTCCATTACTGCGATATTGTCATAGAGATATATTGTCGTTTCTTAATAAACCTATAGGATAGATCATACGTGCTTGAATCGAAAGTATAGAGTACTTGATAAGCAATTACATCAGGGTTTATATATGTGTTGTGATTGAATATTTGCCGATTGTTTGTTTGGGATGTGAAACTTGCAATCGAGATAAAGACAAGTGAATTGAGATTGGAATAAGGCAACAAACCTAGGAAGGATTCCCGGAACCTTGTTGTTTCCTTATTATATTCTTCATTACAAATACACAATTTTCTCATTATACTTTACTATCAAAATTCAAATTCTCTAACTTGATCTGATCATTTGTGTTTAGGTTTACATCTTCTCTTGTAGTTAACTTGTTTCCTGGTGGGATCGACACCTCAACTATACACAGTAACCGCGTATTAGTTTGAGCGTAATCAAATTTTGGGCCCGTTGTCGGGGAAACGCGCTTAAGTACAAGGAAGAATGTCAACGTTAAGACAAGACGATAATATCGTTCTTTGCTCTCTATTTTGATTTTCTAATTTTCTTTTTCTGTTTTATTTATTTACTCTCTAATTCCTTTGTGTATGCTTAGACCGAGAGATTCGCGAGGAAGATTCATTAAAAGACCCGAAATAGAGATACCCTCTCATTCCGTGTCCATTAGTGAAACCTTACCTAGATCAAACTATAGTGAAAACCCAAGGGAGCTTAGAGAATTTTGTTAACATGGCCGAAAATCAAAATGAAAATGTGGCTAGAACACTTAAAAAGTACTTGCACCATAGCCGAATGGCCACACTCTCCTATATCATGTTCCCCCCAAATGCTCAACAAGCTGATTTTAAACCGAGCATGATCCAATTGTTACCAATCTTCCATGGATTTGAGAATGAAAACCCCTATATCCACATTAGGGAATTTGAGGAAGTAGTAGCAACCTTTCAAAGTATAGCTGATATGTTAGACACCGTCAAACTTAATTTTTTTCCTTTTTCACTTAAGGAAAAAGCCAAGGCTTTGCTGTACTCATTAAAGCCTAGGTCTATAGGTAGTTGGGATGAGATGACCCGAGTTTTCTTCCAAAAACACTTCCCAGCCTATAATACCAATAACCTCAAGAGACAAATCTCAAACTTTGCACAAAAGGAGAGTGAAACTTTATATCAAGTTTGGGAACGTTTCAGACCTTCTGAATTCCTATCCACACAATAGGAATGAGAGTTGGCGGGTATTTAGCTACTTCTATGATGGACTTCTAAGTAGGGAGAGGCAGTTCATAGAAATGATGTGTAATGGAGATTTTCTTCAAAAAAATCCTGATCAAGCCATAGATTTCCTAGATGACCTGTCAGAAAAAGCCCACACTTGGACAGGACCAAATGCTATGGAAAGCACTAGGAGAAATTAGCCCGCTGGGATTTATCAACTTAAAGAATAGGACAACCTTAAAGCCTATTTAGAGGCCCTAACTAAGGAAATTGAAGCCTTAAAAACCAATGATGCTAGAGCCCCTTAACTGGTTGCTAGGGTAGAGTCCCATGAGCCTTGTTTCATGTGTAATGGGGTAGATCGTTTACCTAGGGATTGCCCAACTTATTTTGAGATGAAGGGAGAGTGTAATGTTGTAGGTATACCCTTTAGAAAACCAAACTCACCCTACTCTAACACCTACAATCCCGGTTGGAAAAATCACCCTAATTTTAGTTGGAGATTCAATATGCAACCTCCTGCCCAATCTAGTACCCAATGGAAATCAGAAACAACCTCATTTAATGCACCTTAACAGTCTTTACCTTTGGAAGATGTGTTTAAATCATTTATGCAGGTACATGCCAAGAGTGTGGAAGAGCAGGGAAACATAAATCAACGGTTGTTAGATGAGCAATAAGCGATCAAAGAGGAACAAAAGGTAATAAAGAGTTAACTCACCAAGTTGACTAGCTTCTTGACAATTCAAGAACAAGGTCGCTTTCCTTCACAATCACAACCTAATCCAAGGGGACAACATATGGCACAAACCTCCAGACCTGAAAATCAAAATGTTAGAGAGGTTAATGCCATAATCACCCGCAGCAGTAAGAAAATTGATGGGCCCACTCTACCATCAAACTTGAGCAACAAGGATAAAGCCCCCAAGGAACAAGAGGCCCATGATGATTATTCTCCACCGGTGCCTTACCCTCAAGCACTCCTTAAACCTAAGGAGATAAATTCAGCATTAAAAGTTGAGATTCTTGAACAACTTCAGCGTGTTAAAATTAATCTTCCTCTTCTTCATGTCATAAAACAAATCCCCAGATATGCTAAAGTCATCAAGGATCTATACACACTCAAAAGGAAGCACAATGTGAAGAAGACGACATTCTTAACGGAGCAAGCAAGTGCAATAATTGACAGCAAGATACCGCCCAAATATAAAGATCTGGGCTGTCCAATGGCGGCTTGCCAAATTGGAAACAAATCTTGTGGCCAAGCATTGCTGGATTTGGGAGCTAGTGTGAACCTCATGCCATACTCCATGTACTTGCAGCTCGATTTAGGTGAGATCAAACCAAACTCCATGGTACTTCAATTAACGGACAGATCGGTAAGAAAACCAAGAGGTATTGTAGAACATGTTTTGTTGCAAATTGATAATTTCTATTATCCTGTTGACTTTTTGGTTTTAGATACCGTTTCTATGGTAAATACGGAGTCCAAAATTCCTTTGATACTTGGAAGACCATTCCTTGCCACCGCCAATGCCCTCATTAATTGTAGGAATGGCCTAATGACATTATCATTTAAAAATAAGACTCTAAAGGTAAATGTTTTTCGAGTCTCAAGGCAGCCACATGAAGAGGATGAGTATTTCGACACTTACATGATTGATAAGCTTAATTTGGAGGATGAGCACATTAAAGATAATTCTAACTCTTCGGAATTCCCTCCTAATAATTTTGACTTCAATGATTCTGTAATTTATCCCCATGTCGTTAATGTTGTTAATGTTTTTGATAAGTCACAGGGATTTATTAAAAAATCATGGCAACCATGCTTTGAGGAATTGCTTGAGAGAAGTCACATGGATGCGAGAATCAAATACCCTACTGCTGATAGTAAATGGGCATCACCAAAAACATTTGAGCCACATGTGGTGGACTTTAAGTATTCCTTGCCAAAAGACTAGCACTGAGGCAACTGAGTATGAAGCCTCATCTTCAGCCCCACAATGAGGCCAGCAGTGAGAATGGTGCAGCGTCTGGCTGAAGACGTAAAACTTAGAACTCATGGGAGGCAACCCACAACATATCCTTTTATTTTTTTTATATTTCTTTTTCTTGTTTATTATTATTATTTTGTTGTTTTCTAGTTTTACTTTCGTATTTCTTTTTCAAGGACAAATATACGAAGCAGTTCAAATGGTGGTGCATAATTTTCAGCTTCTGTGCACTTTTGGCTACAAAGGAAGTTTCCTTTACACTTTCTTTTACATTGAGGTCAATGCAATTTTTAAGTTGGAGGTGGAGGAAACACATCTCTTTGTTTTCATATTCTTTATTTCCATACATTTTTTTCTTTTTCCATTGAACTGCTTGGTGTCATTATCCCTTTTGTTTGTTTTTAGTATGCTTTATGTTTGCCTTGGATGTAATTCACATGTCAATGATATGAGCTTAATTGAGATAGTATACATCATTTAGAAGTAGTTAAATATTGCTTCAGTTTGAGAATAATTTAAGTATCAATCTTAACTTGGTTTGAGACTCTAGTTTGCGGTAAGATTGTATGATTAATCTAAAGCATTTAGAAAGTTTTATGTGTGATTGCCTTATGAATACTTTTGCGGTCTCGTCAAGCTCTAGAACTTATTTGATAATCACTTGAGGCGAATTCCTAGAAATGCACACTACTTAGGATATGATATAGGCCATTTTTTGGACCGTTTGAGCCTTTCAAACTTATCCTTGCTATATCTATCACTAGTCACCTGTTTGAGTCTTTTTCTTGAAAAATAATTTGAGCCTTGTTTCTTTAACCCATTTACTTACTCTTATGAGCATAAAAATATTTTATCCTTACCCTTCTTTTAAAAGAACTTAGTTGTACACATTTGTTGAGAAGCACTTAAGAGGAGTAGGGATGGAAATATAAAAAAAAAACATATTACTATCACAACTCGAGTATATTAAAGGAGATAAGTTGGAGGTTATGGAAAAGAAAAAGAAAATGAAAAAGGAGGCAAATGGTTTTATGCCAAAAATACAAAAGAAAAAAAAATTGTATGGCAAAGAAAGAAGAAAAAGAAAAGTGGTGACTTATCAAGAGATATGCTCTTATAAAAAAAATGGTTGAAAGAGTTGAGTATTGAAGTAAAGTTATCTAGTGCTTAAAATTGGTTGTGTTTAAAGCTAAGAGATTAAGTTCTTTTACTTGCAAATCCTTCCTGTTCCTCCTTAACCTTTACCTTAGCCTAACATTACAAGCTTGTTAAAGACCTATTGATCCAATAAAGTGTGATTTTTCTACAATAGTGGAGAGTGATTTGAAAAATAAGCCTATGGAGCTTGTTTATGTGATTGATGTCACACAATTTGTTATGTTTTTAAAGGCCAAGACTTGTATTCATGAATGTTATGCATAAAATTATCCAGATGTTCGGATTAATGGATTGTGGTAAGACGGATGATGAGAGTCGATAACAATTTTAAGATTGATGCTTGGATTACTTTTGGACTTAAGTGACATATAATGATTCTATGTGCTATGTATTATGTGCAATTTCTGAGACAAAAATGTGAATTGCTCCTTGTTTAACACTAGCATTGCTTTACCTTGTTTTGATTCCCACTGTGGAATTCATCTCTTGTTTTCACTTGAATTGCTAGGGACTAGAAATAAGCTAGTTGGGGGTTATGATGAGAGTCATAAAATTTATCTTTACAATACTTAATTGTTAGTATTTTAGGGTTGATCTAGGTTTGAATTGCACTTTTATACCTTAACAACTCTAAAGTGTCATTCTTGGATCATTGATTTATTTCAATGCATTTTCAGGTACTTTAAGTTCAAAAGAGATGGAAAAGCTATCATTTCTTGAAGCACAATGACTCGATGAACACCGGAGTGAAGGTTCACAAGCACTTGGAAATGAGTTTCATTAAATTGCCAGAATTGCCCGTACAGATCAATCATTTTTGCAAATTAAACTGTAATGATGCAAGAAGAACCAAGAGATGAGCCATATATTCTTAGAAAGATCTAGAAGTCTATTTTTTGGAGAATTTTACGGCTCATAAAAATGATTTTTCTAGAAAAAGTTATGACAGTTTTAGTAGACAAAGGCCAGGCCTCCAGAACAGCACCAGTGTGCGCCGCGGCTTGGACAAGTGTGTGACGCGGTGCACAGAATCACAAGAAGGCAAGCACCAATGTACACCGCAGTGCCCCTCATCCCAGGCCACGACATCCAGCACCTCCACACCCAAAGGTGAAGACAAGGCCATGGCGCCCACAAAGTTGAGTCGCAGCGCGCACATGAAATTCTTTCTCCGAGCTTTGACCTAATTAGGATTTTAATGATTTTTTAAACCCTAAAACACCATTGAACCTTTTTGTTATAAATAGACCACTTAGGGTTTGAGAAAATAAATCAATCAAAGGCTGGAAAACTTAAGATACGCTGCCACACTCCCCCGTGGCCAACTAATCTCCAAGCAAGGCAAAGGGATGAATCCCTAGGTGTAGTTGTTCTTATTTTCCTTTCTTAATTCAGTTGTAATTTGGATTTATTGCTAAACATTGTTTATGATTTATTCTTTGCTTAAACAAGATGAATTAAGGTTCATGTGACAGCTGAACTGTATGTTCTTCTTATTTTAGATTTTCTTAACCCGATGATTGCATGTTTCATCTCCATACAAGTTTAGCCAAGCTCTTCTTATGTCAAGTTGTTTGGATGTGATTAAGTCCGGTAGATTTATCTTTTAGGTTTGTCCATTACTACGATATTGTCATAGAGATATATTGTCGTTTCTTGATAAACCTATAGGATAGGTCATGTGTGCTTGAATATAAAGTATAGAGTACTTGATAAGCAATTACATCAGGGTTTATATATGTGCTGTGATTGAATATTTGCCGATTGCTTGTTTGGGATGTGAAACTTGCAATCGAGATAAAGACAATTGAATTGAGATTGGAATAAGGAAACAAACCTAGGAAGGATTCCCGGAACCTTGTCGTTTCCTTATTATATTCTTCATTACAAATACACAATTTCTTCATAATACTTTACTATCAAAATTTAGATTCTCTGACTTGATCTTATCGTTCATGTTTAGGTTTACATCTTCTCTTGTAGTTAACTTGTTTCCTTATGGGATCGACACCTCAACTATACACAATACCCGCGTATTAGTTTTAGCGTAATCATGTAGTGTCTCAATGTCTCAAGACTCACCGAATTTCCCATCAAAATGAACAATAATGGAATAGTTTTATTTCCTTCTTTCTTTTATTATGAGATTTTACCATGTTTAGTTCCTTTAAGCTTTCTAATTGACCCATGTAGCGAGTATTGAGTCAATGACTCCCAAACCAAATGGTTTTAGGGTATTAGGTGTAAAGACACCCTTAAGGACTTACTAACTCGAGTAAAAAAGGCTACGAAACTAAACTGTCTTAATGCTACCAAGAAAAATTCTCACCTTTTGACGTGAACACTCACTGCTTACTGAGGCAAGAGGTCCAGTTACTCAGTGGAAAGTTTGTTAATGATCATCATGAGCATTTTTCTTTTTTTGTGTAGAATATTTTTTCCTAATTTTCTATGCCAAAATGTTCATCCAACAAGTCATCCAGCCATGGAACCATACACATTAAAATCGCATGTCATACCTCACACAATTATGTGCTAATGTGCTCGTGTTAGATTAGATCAAACATGTGAATCCTCAAATGCCTAAAGTAAGTAACTAAACTTTAAAACACTATCATTAGATCATGTGTTCAAGATTTTAAACTTACCAATGAAATCGCATCCTAATATTTGTTTAAATCAACTAAAATTTCAAAACAACATGAATATGCATTTATCTTTTCTTTTAAACAATAATAAATAAATAAATAAAACTGGGACAAAGTATGTGTGATGTGTCTCCCATACCCCCAAACTTAAAATACACATTATCCCCAATGTGTGAATATTATGGAAAGAGCTGACCTGAGAAATAGAGAACTAGTTGGACTGGCATGGCTCATAGCACACCCCCAAACTTGAACTGATGCACACATTGTCCTTGAAAAAATAATACTAGAGTAATACTGGAAAACAAAAATTACTAAAAATAAACAGTAACAATAAATATGAAAAATAATAAAAACAAAAGGATATACTGTGGGGTGCCTCCCATGAGTGCAAGTTTTACGTCTTCAGCCAGACGTTAAGTTTCACTTGGATGCTTTGGAGTGGCCTCAAGGAGGTGCACAGCTTCACTAATGTCATCAGCAACATCTTCAGGTTTAGGCTCAATATCCGCTCTTATGAAACTATGGGTGGGGGTGGTCTCCAACGTATTAATGTGATGGACCTGAAAAGCTTGCTCAAAAACACCTTGCATTAAGCATACATTAAAACATTCCATATCTTCTTGGGGTAATTTTAATGCATTAAATATTTTGAATTCAATCTTCTCATCATTTACCTTCATAATTACAATGCCCTTTTTCACATATATTTTTGTATCAGTAGTTCTCATAAAGAGTCTTCCTAAGATAATGGGCAAAGGTGATGGCATAGGATATTCTTCCATATCTAATATAATAAAATCAGCAGATAAAATAAATTCACCTACCTTCACCAAGACATCACCAAGAATACCTCTTGGTCGTTTGATGCTTATGTCTGCTAATTGCAAGGTGATGGAGGTTGGTTGAAGCTCCCCCAAACCTTGTGTCTCGAATATATTGTATGGTAGCAAATTGGCACTCTCCCCTAGATCCAATAGTGTATGCTCAAAAATCTGGTCACCTATCCTACAAGGAATGGTAAAACTACCTAGATCTTTTAGCTTTGGTGGTAGTTTCTTTAACAACACTACGCTTACCTCTTCAGTTAAAGCCATTGTTTCATGCTCCTGAAACTTCCTTTTATTAGTGCAACAATCTTTCAAAAATTTAGCATAAGCAGGAATTTATTGAATTGCATCTAATAAAGGAATGTTTATCTATACTTTTCTCAACATTTCAAAAATATCAAGCAATTTATTTTCTTTATTTGGCTTTACTAACCTTTGAGGGAAGGGTGGTGCATTCACCTTCTCCATCTCACTTACTTTTGATGTGGACGCTTTATTTGGAGATGCTTGTGCAGACTTATCAACGCCTATGATCTTACCATTTCTGAGAGTTGTCACACATTTAGTTGCTTATATCCTCTCAGATTAGGTAGTACTTGGGTGGAAGTTCACCCTGCTTTCTTCCACTTAGCTCCTTAGCCAATTGCCCCTCTTGGACTTCCAGTCTTTGAATAGCTTGCTCATGCTTTGCATTTGTTTGTCTTTGCTCAGTCTGAAATTGTCTTGCTTCTATAATAAATTGATCTTGTGAAGTCATCAGTTGTTGTTGTTGAGTTACTAATTGCCTTACAATACTCTCTAAGTCATTCTTCTCTGATTTCGAAACTAATTGGGCTGCTTGTTGGGAGTTTCTTTGTTGCCCTTGAAGGTTTAAGGCATTTTGATTATTGCTCCATGAGAAGTTGGGGAGGTTTTGCCATCCAGGGTTGTAGGTATTTGTATACGGATTATTCTTGAGAGGATAGTTGTTTGGTCCCATATAGTTTGCTTGCTCTGGATCTGTAGATGAATATAAAAGGCAAGTTTTAGTAGTGTGATCAAAATGAGAACATATAGCACATACCTAGAGTGGTGTAGCTTGTGGACTAAGTGGGGCGTTTTGAGCAGTCATGACTTTTACAAGCATATCTAGCTTTCTTTCCACAGCAACCATCTGATTTGAGGATCCACCATTTAAAGTCACCTCATACATACCCTTGCTTTTAACTCCTTGTTTACCTCTGGATAAGAATTACTGGGTGTGCTCACTAAAGGTCTCAAAAAGCTCCATGACTTCTTCACTGCTCTTCTCCATCAGCATACCTCCTCGACCTGAATCCATAATACCTTTATTTAGGTCACTAAGACCTTCATAGAAAGCTTGTACCAACTTATCTTGAGGTAGATATGTGGACACTTGAGGAGCAGCTCATTGAAGTGTCCCCATGCTTCAAAGAAAAGGTCTCCCTCTTTCTATGGAAAGATTGAATCTCCTTCCTCATCTGTCTTGTCTTTTGTGCTAGGAAAATTTTTCTTAAGAACCTACTGGATAGCTCTTCCCAAGTATGGATGGACATTGCAGGCAATGAATTATACCATAACTTAGCTCTATCTTTTAATGAAAAGGGGAAAAGAATTAACTTGATTCCTTCTTGATTTAGGCCCTGGATGTGCTGGAACTTGCAGAGATCAAAGAATTCCCGAAGATGCAAGTGTGGATCCTCAGTAGATGTACCCCTAAAATGATTCAAAGCACTGAGTGTCTGTGGGGATATTTAATAATTGCCTTCCGCCTCAGGTTGATAAGCAATGCATGAGGGTTGGTTGAGGTTCTGTGGAATGAAGGATTGCTTTATGGGTCTTCGCTTTGGTGGCTGCTGGTTGTTAAACTGTTTCGCCATTGGTGCCTAGTCCTTGAATTCTTCTTCTTCCTCTCTGGGCCTTTGTCGAATGGTTCGCTCAATCTCTGTATCAAGTGAAAAGATGGTTGGGTTCCTAGATCGAAGCCCTTGCATGAATCAACAAAAACGTTCCAGTGCAGCAGCTTCAGTACTGTTGTTCGAGTAGTTTCTGGACCTTTTGCGCTTGATCGCTCTAAGAACAATGCTCGATCGCAGTGTGAACAGCGTTCTATCGCGATGGACTTATGCTCAATCGCAAGGCCAAAAACCACTCTGCCACATACTTGAAACAGAAAAACAAAAAACAAAAAGAAAAAAAAAATTAGGTATTTGATGAAACAAAATAAAATACAATAGAAAAATAAAACTGAACGAAAAATAATTCTAAATAGAAATTTAGCGCAATCCCCGGCAACGGCTCCAAAAACTTGTTGTACAAAAATCTACCTAAATTAATAAGCAAATAATTGAATAGTTTTACTTGCAAGTGCACAAGGTCAATAGTAGTATAGTGTGCAAATTCGAGATCATCTCCACAGGGATTGGTAAATTTTGATTTAGAATTAACTTCGCAATATAAAACAATAGAAATATTAATTGAGTTTGAATTGATGATGATAAAAACGTAGGGACTTGATATCCACCACTAATCATGCTACCACAATAAAACAATATGCCAATGCTTTACTCACGTCATAAATATCTAATGTTTGTCAACCTAAGGGCATCGTGTATACTCCTTAAGCTATTGATTTCCCTAAGCAACGAGTTAGGCATGGTGTATACTCTAACTATTTTCTTTCTTAAAGGATTTAGCATGGTGTATACTAAGTTGTTCCTTAAGAAAGCATAGTATCTGTGGAAATCGACAAACACACAAGACCTAGGGCATGGCATATACTCCCAGTTTTCCATGTTGATTAACCCAAGAACCCGACGTGGATTTCTTTTGTTACTATTGTTAAACCTAGGACTCGGTCATCCAAATTGATTTAACTAACTAGTCCATACCACATGCATATGTTGATATGGCAAACACATATGAGGATATAAATATCGCAAATGCACCAATACTGAATTATTGAGTAAACATAATTAGGGCTTCAATCGAGCCCTACTAGCAAATTAGTTACACATAAGTTGGATGTTAAGCGTCTTCATAAAGTAAAATAAAGGGAAAGAAGAAACCCAAAAATCCTATAAAGAAGAGTTATCAATTCTTCTGTATAATCTCTTCTGGCCTCTTTCCCCCCTATTTCTGTGTTTACAGGCCTATTTATAAGGTTTTGGAACATCTGGAAACCCTAAAACTCGTAAAACAAAACCCTACATTTATTTCCAAAATAGGAATTGCCGTTTTAATTTTTTGATGTGCGTGTGCACTCGATCACAGGCTAGTGCGCTCAATCCTTGCTTGGGCACTTGAGTGCTAGTGCACTTGATCGCAGGTCTCCTGTGCTAGATCGCACTACCTGCGATCAAGCGCACTAGGCAGCTTCCAGCTTTTCCATATTTGTTCTCTAAGTTCCAAAATGCTTCATTTCTTCCAAGACCCTAGAAAAACACAGAAAACACAAAAATAAATAAAATAATGCAAACTAAGAGCTTAACAAATATAAATTAAGGGGCTTAAATATGATTATTTAAGCACTTATCAGTATTCTCATTGTTTGCACCTTCTTTCTCTCCCCTTTTTGCCATATATTTCCTTTACAATTCGCTTTACTTTTCCATGCTTTTACCTAGCCCTTACATTTGTATTTTTTTTTCTGAGCAAAGACAGAGGCCACTGCTAGGGCCAGTGAGCGGGCTAGGAGGATAACCGAGGAGAAGAAGAGGGTTGTTTAGGGGAAGCAGCCTACACCGGCCCAGGGCTCGAAAAAGAGGCAGTGGGCCCCTCTCTCCTGTCCCTATTGACTTGGAGAATCCCTCCGAGCTCTCCCTCTAACCAAGGGTTACCCGTGCCACATCTTAGTCTGACCCAACTCACGCTCCGTCCTCGTCACGGGGTGCCTCTTCTGCTGCCAGGGTCTTCAATCCTAACTGGGGCTTGAAGACTGACGACTCGATCTTTGCCCACCTTCGGGTGGCCTAGGAGCACCTCGTCATAGGGATCCCACCTCCAGACTTGCTCGAGCTCTCTAAGAGGCCAATCGAAGGACTTTGCTCTGCAGCCGAGGCTGTGACTTCTCAGGTAAAAGCAGTCACTTTTTCGTTTCCTTGAGTTCATTCTATTTTCTATTTAGCTAATAACCTTTCTGTTTCATTTCAGTCTGTCGTGCTGTCACGTTAGTGCCTAGATATGGCTGAGAAGCTGGGCCAATGCCAGCAAAGATTTGATGAGAGCTGCGAGCTTGTCCAGTAACTACAAGTGTCCCTAGAAAGAGCTAGCCGGGCCAAGGTCGAGGCTGCGAAAGAGAGGGATGCCTTGCGCCTACCTGGGGACACCTTGCACTTAGAGAGAGATATTGTAGTCACTTCAGATAAACGACTGAAGGAGAAGGCGACAAAGGCCATCAAGAGGGCCATGGAGGAGGCTCTAACTGCCTTTAGAGACTCTGCCGCTTACCAGGAGCTCGTTGAGGAGGAGGCTGGCCAATAATTCTTCGAAGGCTAAGAAAAAGGTAGTGGCCTTCTATCCTGAGGTTGACTTATTGAGCCTCGACCTAGATGGCTCCGGGGACGATAAGGGAGCTATGGCTAAAACTAACGGTGGGGAGAAGGAGGTGATCGAGCTAGTTGGTGGGGTTGAGGCTCCGTCCGAAGGGAAAGCCACCCCATGAGGACTTTATCTTTTATTTACATCTTTATTTTATTTTATTTTATTGTAAACCAGGGCCGATAGTGCCTTTATATAATTATACTACTTGAATGGAATCCTTAGTTTTTTAACTTGCTGTTCTTCAATTTCAATTTCAATTTCGTTTGAGTTTTGATATTACAATCTTTATTAACAATCGAGGTGCTATGTGGGTTACACTTAGGGGCATATTACAGGTAGAACTAGCAAAGGTTCTCCATGTTCCAAGTGCGGGGGATGGGCTTGTCGTCTAACTCTTCAAGCTTGAAAGTCCCAGCCCGGCATATTCTCTTGATTCGATACGAGCCTTCCCAGTTTGGGACGAGCTTTGTCATTTCTCGAGGATGAGATACTTCATTTTTTTATAGAATAAGGTTGTGCAACTTGAAGCTTCTATCTCGGACCCGAGAGTTATAGTACCTAGCTGCTCTCTGCTGGTAGGCGACTAATCAGATATGTGCCTTATCTCGAGCTTTGTCAATAAAATCGACGTTCATCCGTAGGGCTTCTTCATTGTTAGCTTGCTCAAAGTTCTATATTTGTAATGACAACACCCCGACTTCTAAGAGGATGACTGCTTAAGAACCATATGCTATGAAGAAAGGAGTTTCCCCTGTTAGTGTTCGAGCGATGGTTCGATAAGCCCAGAGTACATTCGGAAGGTGGCCAGTCCACTGCTTGTTAGCTTCGTTAAGTCTTCTATTGATGCCTTGCAGAAGGGTCCTATTGGTTACTTCAGCCTGCCCATTAGCTTGTGGATATGCAATGGATGATAATCGATGCTCGATGTGAAACTCTTCGCATAATGTTCTGAATCAGATGCTGTCGAACTGTTTGTCGTTATTAGTGAACAATACTTGGGGTATACCGAATCAGCATACGATGAACTTCTAGACGAAACTCCTGACCTAGTGATCTGTTATATTGTCCAGTGGCTCCACCTTCACACATTTAGTGAAGTAGTCTATCACTATGATGAGATGTTTTCTTTGATCAGACGCCCCGGTGAAGGGACCAAGTAGATCCAATCCCTACATGGTGAAGGGAAAGGGGCTCATGATCGAAGTAAGAGGGTTTGCCAATCGGTGGGGTATGGGGTAGTACATGTGGTAGCTTATGCATTTCTTGACTAATTCTAGGGCATCTTCTTGCATTTTTGGCTAATAATACCTCTAGCGGAGCACTTTGAAAGCTAAAGCTCGGCTTTCGGGGTGATTCCCGTATACCCCTTCGTGGACCTCCCGAAGAGTGTAGTTGGATTCTGTGGGGTTGAGGCACCTTAGATAAGGTGTCATAAGGCAATTCTTATACAACTGTCCGTCCATGACAATGTATCGGGACATGTGGGAGATGAGCTTCTATCTTCGTTTTTTTACTCGATGAGCTAACCGTCGCGCAAATATCGGAGGATCGGGTCTACCCATGTTTCCTCTTTGGTCACTGGGGGCACGTGGAGCTCATCAATGCTCAGAGAAGTTAGGGTCTCGAGGTACACAACTTGGTTTGGCTCGAGCTGTCAAAAGGAAGGGAGTCAAGCCAGAGCATCTGCCTTTGATTTCTTCGCCCATGGAATTCGAGTTATCCGAAACATTCTGAATCTGGCGGTGAGTTCTTTAGCTTTTCCAATGTAACGATCAATCTACTCCCCTCAAACTTTGAATTCTCTAATAATTTGATTTAATACCAACTATGAGTCGCTTTAAGCATCCAGGACCCTAATGGTCATTGCTTTTGTGAGCTTCATTCCGGCGAGCAACGCCTCGTACTCTGCTTCATTTTTGGAAGCTATGAACCTGAACCTTAGGGCATACTCGATGGTGAATCCATCTGGGCTATAGAGGATGAGCCCAGCTCCGCTTTCATTACTGTTGGAGGAACCATCAACATAGAGAGTCCATTGTAGAATTTACTCGACTACTTCTGGTTATGAAGTTTCGTCTGGACTCCCCGAAAGTGTTGTCTCCAGAATGAAGTCCGCGAGGGCCTGAGCCTTGATGGCCTTTCGAGAGTGGTATCGAATGTCAAACTCCCTGAGTTCTATGGAGTATTTGACTATCCTCTCGGAAACGTCCGACTTGCGCAGTACCTGTCTTAGTGGCTGATCGGTCAAGAGGACGATAGTGTGTGCTTAGAAATATGGCTGAGGCTTTCGTGCAGTGACTAGAAAGGCATACGCCATCTTTTTTATTGGGAAGTACCTTGCTTTCTGCATCATGGAGGATTTTATTAACATAGTAGATAGGTTTCTGAACTCTCGCTTCCTCTCGGACCAGAACAGAGACTACTTCTTCTTGCCTGACTGACAAGTACATGAAAAGTTATTCACCAGTGACGAGCTTGGTCAGAAGCGAGGGCAAGCCCAAATATTTCTTTAGCTCTTTAAATGCTTGTTGAAAGTCTTCCGTACAGACGAAGTCTTTCACATTCCTAATGGCTCTAAACAAGGGGAGGTATTTTTTCACAGATTTCGATATGAAATGACTAAGCACAACCATTCGCCCAGTCAGCCGTTGCACTTTTTTTATCGTTCTAAAAGGAGTCATGCCGAGGATAGCTTTGATTTTTTTTGAGTTAGCTTATATCCCTTTCTGGGTGACTATAAAGGCGACGAATTTCCCCCCGGTGACTCCAAATGTGCACTTTACGAGGTTCGGCTTCATCTGGTGTCGAAGTGGAACCTCAAACTCTTCTTCCAGGTCGGAGTTGTGGTCTTTGGCCTCGACACTCTTGACCAACAAGTCATCCACATAGACTTCCATGTTCCTTCCGATCTACCTATGGAATATCCTTGTTCACCAATCTTTGGTAATTTGCTGATAAGTGCTTAAATATTCATATTTAAGCCCCTTAATTTACATTTGTTAAGTTTCTAGTTTGTGTTATTTCATTCTATTTTATTTCATTTAAGTGTTTTCTGTGTTTTTCTAGGTTTTTGGAGAAATTGAGCATTATGGAATTATCTAGCTTAAAGAGCAAACCTGGAAGAGCTGGAAGCTACCTAGTGCGATCGAGCGCAACAGCGCTCAAGTGCCCAAGCCAAAGATCGAGCGCACCTGCGCTCACGCATGTAAAAAGAAGGCTCGAGCACACCTGCGCTCGAGAGCACTAGTCTGTGATCAAGCACAGTCACGCAGTATGGCGGTTGATCCTATCTTGGAAATAAACTTAGGGTTTTGTTTTGTGAGTTCTAGGGTTTTTAGATGTCTTTAGGGTTACTAAAACTCTATAAATAGGCCTGTAAACACAAAGAGATGGGGGATGTTACAGAAGAATTGACGACTCTTCAAGGAAGCTTTTCTAAGTTTATTCTTTCCTTTCTATTTTATTTTATGAAGATGTTCAACATCAAACTCATGTGTAACTAATTTTCTAGTAGGGCTCGATTGAAACTCTGATTATGTTTTTCCATTGATAAATATTGTTGCCTTTACGATAATTATATTACGATACTTACTTGATTAATGCTTGTTTTATTGAATTCCTAATATGTGTTTGCCTGATCAACATATGCATGTGGTATGGATTAGTTAATTAAATCAATTTGGATGACGTAGTCTTGGGTTTAATAATAGTAACAAAAGAAATGCACGCCGGGTTCTTGGGTTAATCAACATCGGAAACTGGGAGTATATAACATGCCTTAAGTCTTGTGTGATTGTCGATTTTCACGGATATTATGCTCTCTTAAGGAACAACTTAGTATACACCATGCTAAATCCTTTAAGAGAGAAAAGAGTTAGAGTATACACCATGCCTAACTCGTCGCTTAGAAAAATCAATAGCTTAAGGAGTATTCACCATGCCCTTAGGTTGACAACATTAGGTTGACAACATTAGGTATTAATAATATGATTAAAGCATTGGCACAGTATTTTTATTGGGAAAGCATGATTAGTGGTGGATATTAAAGCCCTACACCTTTATCATTATCGAATCAAACTTACTTTTCTTTCTCTTGTTTTATATTGCAAAACTAATTTTAAAAAAATTTACCAATCCCTGTGGAAATGATCTCGCACTTGCATACTATACTACTATGTTGACCTTGTGCACTTGCAAGTAAAACTTAAATTATTTGCTTATTAATTTAGGTAGATTTTTGCACAACAAGTTTTTGGTGTCGTTGCCGGGGATTGCGTTAAATTATGTTTAGAATTATTTTTCATTTAGTTTTATTATTATGTTCTTTTTTATTTTTTTTTTTAAAAATATATAAATTTTTCCTTCTTTTTGTTTTTCTGTTTTTTCTTTAGGTCTGCAACAGTGCAGTTCCTGGCATTGCAATCGAGCGTAAGCTACTGTGATCGAGCGCAGTTCTGGGAATGATCGAGCGCAAGTCCAATAGTACTGAAACTGTTGCACTAAAGAGTTTCAGCTGATTCATGCAAGGGCTTCGATCCGGGAATCCAACCATCTTTCCTCTCGATACAGAGATTGAGTGAACCATTCGAGAAAGACCTAGAGACAACGTTGAAGAGGAAGAAAAAAAATTCAAGGAAGAGGCATCGATGGCGGAACATCTTGTCAACCAACCACCATCAGAGTGAAGACCCATGAAGCAATCCTTCATCCCATAGAACCTCAACCAGCCCTTATGCATTGCTTATCAACCTGAGGTAGAAGGCAATTATTACATATCCCCACAGATACTCAGTGTTTTGACTCATTTTAGGGGTACACCTACTGAGGACCCACACTTGCATCTTCAGGAATTATTTGATCTCTGCAAGTTCCAGCACATCCGGGGCCTAGATCAAGAGGGAATCAAGTTAATTCTTTTCCCTTTTTCATTAAAAGATAATGCTAAGTTATGGTACAATTCATTACCTGCAGTGTCTATCCATACTTGGGAAGAGTTATCTATTAGGTTCCTAAAGAAATTTTTTCCTGCACAAAAGACAAGATAAATGAGGAAGGAGATTCAATCTTTCCACTAGAAGGATGGATACGTTTTTTTTGAAGCATGAGGACACTTTAATGAGCTGCTTCTTAAATTTCCACATCACAATCTACCTCAAGATAAGCTGGTACAAGCTTTCTATGAAGGTCCGAGTGACATAAATAAAGGTATTGTGGATTCAGGTTGTGGAGGTGTGTTGATGGAAAAGAGCAGTGAAGAAGCCATGGAGCTTTTTGAGACATTAAGTGAGCACACCCAATAATTTTTCATCCAGAGGTAGACAAGGAGTTAAGAGCAAGGGTATGTATGAGGTGACCTTAAATGGTGAATCTTCAAATCAGATAACAGCTGTGAAAAGAAAGCTAGATATGATCATAAAAGCCATGACTGCTCAGAACATCCCACCTAGTCCATAGGCTACATAAATCCAGGTATGTGCAATATGTTCTCATTTTGATCACACTACTTAAACTTGCCCTTTGTATTCATCTACAGATCCAGAGCAAGCAAACTATGTGGGACCGAACAACTATCCTCCCAAGAACAATCCATATGCAAATGCCTATAATCTTAGATGGCGAAACCACCCCAACTTCTCATGGAATAACAATCAGAATGCCCTGAATCTTCAAGAGCAGCAAAAGAACTCCCAATCAGCAGCTCAATCAGTTTCGGAATCAAAGAAGAGTGACCTAGAGAGTATTGTGAGGCAATTGGCAACTCAACAACAATAGTTGATTACTTCACAAGATCAGTTTATGGTAGATAAAAGACAATTTTGGACTGAGCATAGGCAAACCACTACAAATTATGAGTAAGCCATTCAAAGACTGGAGGTACAAGTGGGGCAATTGGCTAAAGAACTGAGTGGAAGAAAGCAGGGTGAACTCCCAGCCCAAACACTACCTAATCTAGGACACCAGTAACTAAAGGCCGTTATAACTCTCAGAAATGGTAAGATCATAGGAACTAATGAGCCTGCACAAGCATCTCTAGAGAAACCATCTGCATCTCTAGAGAAACCATCTGCATCAAAGGTAAGTGAAATGGAGAAGGCGAATGCACCACCCTTCCCTCAAAGGTTAGTAAAGCCAAAAAAAAGAAAATAAATTGCTTGATATTTTTGAAACTTTGCGGAAAATAGAGATAAATATTCCTTTATTAGATACAATTCAACAAATTCCTGCTTATGCTAAATTTTTGAAAGATTGTTGCACTCATAAGAAGAAGTTTCAGAAGCATGAATCAGTGGCTTTAACTAAAGAGGTAAGTGCAGTGTTGTTAAGAAAACTACCACCAAAGCTAAAAGATCCAGGTAGTTTTACCATTCCTTGTAGGATATGTGACTAGCTTTTTGAGTGTGCACTACTAGATTTAGGAACGGGTGTCAATTTGCTGCCATACACTGTATTTGAAACACTGGGTTTGGGGGAGATTCAACCAACTTCCATCACCTTGCAATTGGTAGACAAAAGCATCAAAAGACTAAGAGGTATTCTTGAGGATGTCTTGGTAAAAGTAGGTGAATTTATTTTACCTGCTGATTTTATTGTATTAGATATGGAAGAATCTCCCATGCCATTGTCTTTTCCATCATCTTAGGAAGACTCTTTATGAGAACTGCTGATACAAAAATTTGTGTGAAAAAAGGTATTCTAAGTATGAAGGTAAATGGTGAGAAGATAGAATTCAAAATATTTGATGCATTGAAATTACCCCAAGATGATATGGAATGTTTTAATGTATGTATAATGCAAGGTGTTGTTGAGGAAGTTTTTCAGGTCTATCCCATTGCTCCATTGGAGTCGACCCTCACCCATGGTTTCACATGATCAAATATTGAGCCAGAATCTGCAGATGTTATTGATAACATCATTGAAGCTGTGCACCTCATCGATGCCTCTCCAAAGCATCCAAAGTATCAGTTTCTATGTGATGAGATGTCTTTCTTCCAGAGTGAGATAACTGACATTAGACAGGAGGATCGAGACGATATGTGCCTAATTCACTAGCGTATAAACAGGTTGAAAACTCACTTTGATAGGCAAGAGGCGCTGCTCCAGGCCATTCTAGACCGATTGCCACCCGCTTCGGGGGCCTCGTCTTCAACACCACATGGGGGACAGTTATGAGCGGTTGCACTGTCTGGCTGAAGACATAAAATTTCGCGCTCATGGGAGGCACCGCACAACATATCCTTTATGTTTTTATTGTTTTTTGTATTTCTTGTTATTGTTTATTTTTAGTACCTTTTATTTTCCAGTATTTCTTTTTCAAGGACAATGTGTACATCAGTTCCAGTTTGGGGGTGTGCTATGAGTCATGCCAGTCCAGCTAGTTCTCCATCTCCCAGGTCAACTATTTCCATGTTATTCACATATTGGGGACAATGTGTAATTTAAGTTTGGGGGTATGAGAGACATATTTACACACACTTTGTCCTAGTTTTTTTTATTATTATTTATTGTTGTTTAAAAGAGAAGATAAATACATGTTCATGTTGTTTTGAAATTTTGGTTGATCTAAACAAATACTATGATGTGATTTCATTGGTGAGCTTAAAATCTTGAACACGTGATCTAATAATAGAATTTTAAAGTTTAGCTACTTACTTTAGGCATTTGAGAATTCACATGTTTGATCTAATCTGACACGAGCACATTAGCACATAATTGTGTGAGGTATGACATGTGATTTTAATGTATATGTTTTCATGGCTTAGCTGAAACTGGATGACTTGTTGGATGGACACTTTGGCATAGAAAGGTAGAAAAAAAATTTGCACAAAAAGAGAAAAATGCTCATAATGATCATTGATAAACTTGCCACTGAAAAATTGGACCTCTTGCCTCAGCAAGCAGTGAGTGTTCACGTCAAAAGGTAGGAATTTTGCTCATGATGATCATTGATAAACTTTCCACCGAGTAACTAGACCTCTTGCCTCAGTAAGCAGTGAGTGTTCACGTCAAAATGTGAGAATTTTACTTGGTTGCATTAAAGCCAGTTTAGTTTCGTAGCCTTTTTTACTCGAGTTAGTAAGTTCTTAGGGGTGTCTTTACACCTAATGCCCTAAAACCATTTGGTTTGGGAGTCATTGACTCAACACTCACTATAGGGGTCAACTAGAAAGCTTAAGGGAACTAAACGTGGCAGGTCCTCATGATAAATGAAATAAGAAAATAAAACTATGCCATTGTTGTTCATTCTGATGGGAAATTCTGTGAAACTTGAGATATGGAGACATTGCACATTAGAATTATTTGGAAGCTTCATATTTATGTGCTAGTTCACTTTACTCTGATTCGAACTTGTGATGCCTTAGCCTGCTTCTTGTAAGTAATTAGATTTTAAAATTCCTATTCATTGTGAAGATGGGTTATATCTTTTAACCTTGCTCATGAATGAATATCATGGTTTTGTGTGATATTTAAAATTTTTGGATACCATAAAAGATGGATTTATCTTTGTGTTCTTTGTTTTTCATTTAGTTTTTAGTTTTGTATTGCTAAGGGACTATCAATATGTAAGTTTGGGGGTGTGATAAGTGCTTAAATATTCATATTTAAACCCCTTAATTTACATTTTTTAAGTTCCTTGTTTGTGTTATTTCATTCTATTTTATTTCCTTTCTGTGTTTTCTATGTTTTTATCGGTTTTTGGAGAAAATGGAGCATTATGGAATTATCTGGCTTAAAGAGCAAACCTGGAAGAGCTGGAAGTTGCCTAGTGTGATCGAGCACAGAGACTCGCGATCGAGCACAACAGCACTCAAGCACCCAAGCCAAGGATCGAGTGCACCTGCGTTCGCGCGCATAAGAAGAAGGCTCGAACGCACCTGCGGTCGAGCACACCAATCTGTGATCGAGCGCAGTCGCATAATATAGCAGCTGGTCTTATTTTGGAAATAAACTTAGGGTTTTATTTTACGAGTTTTAGGGTTTTAGATGTCTTTAGGGTTACTAAAACTCTATAAATAGGCCTGTAAACACAGAGAGAGGAGGATATTACAGAAGAATTGACAACTCTTCAAGGAGCTCTTCCGGGTTTATTCTTTCCTTTCTATTTTATTTTATGAAGATGTTCAACATCAAACTCATATGTAACTAATTTGCTAGTAGGGCTCAATTGAAGCCCTGATTATGTTTTTCCATTGATAAATATTGTTGCCTTTGCGATAATTATATTATGATGCTTACTTGATTAATACTTATTTTATTGAATTCCTCATATGTGTTTTCCTGATAAACATATGTGTAGCTCGAGGTTTCAACCCAAGAGGGGGGGTGAATTGGGTTTTTAAAAACTTTTGCGGAATTTATACAAGTTTATAAAAACTGATAAGCAACAAATAATTAATACAAGTAAAAAGCTGTAAATAAAGAGTTTAAGGAAAGAGGATGCAAACACAGTTATAGTGGTTCGGCAATATCGGATTCATTCCGACCCTACGTCCACTCTCTTCAAGGAACTCCTTGAAGTAATCCACTAAGAAAACTTAGTCCCACAACTTAGCCGGGTGTTGCACAAACTGTACACAAGCAATTTACAGGAATTGCTTAAACCGAAAAATCCCCTTCCTTTCGGAAGTTTCCCCTTCCTCTCGGAAGTAATCCCTTTACAAAGATGGTGTAAAGTAAAAGGTAGAGAGACAACAAATGAAAGCTTATTACAACATAAATGTCTCTCTTTCAAAGTAAAGCTTGAAGAAATGGCTCAATAAGATTATTTCAAAGCTTTTTGTGTTTCAAGAGTATAAAAACTTGATTATATGAGATCAATTCTTTTTGAATATATGCTTCTTGTTTTTCAATACTTTGCTGAATGGGTTTATATAGCAATCAATTAATATGGCCGTTTTGGACTTTAATTTGAAAAAGATTTACTTTAAAACGTTCAGATTTGGAGTCCAACGGTCATATTTTTGAACTACCAGTCGACTAGGTCGAGATACCAGTCGACTGGGTTCACTTGAAAAATATACGTTTTCAGACCTTCTGGGTATCCAGTCGACTGGTATATATCATCCAGTCGACTGGGGACTTTCTGTCCATTTTACCAGTCGACTGGGTTGATTCATCCAGTCGACTGGGAAATTACTGGTCAAAGTACCAGTCGATTGGGTTAATTCATCCAGTCGACTGGGTACCTTCTGACCCATATACCAGTCGACTGGTATATGTACCCAGTCGACTGGGTTGTCTTCCAACCCAGTTTTTCTTCTGTTTTTCATTAAAAACATTTAAAAATAATGGTTTTAGAAAAACCTTTTGTGTTTGAGCCATTGAACAAGCTAATACATTGTATGAGTGAGACTTACATTGGTTCTAAACCTTAAGACCTATACTAGATCTTCAGTCTTCACTTGATACTTGATTTAGTTCGAGTTTTTGCACTTTGTTCCTTGGTTGAATGTGTTTGATCCTTAATACAACTTAGTTTAAACATGTTAGTTAAATAACAGTTGTGTTTTGCCATCATTAAAATACGGGTGAGGGTCAACAATCTCCCCCTTTTTGATGATGACAAAACTAATAATGTAAAAACAGTTTTAAAAAGTAAGTGTTAAGATTTTACAAAAATTTGGACAGTCTCCTCTGTTTTTCGAGTAAAACCACCCTGTAAACAAGCAAACACAGTTTATATTTCTTTCAACCAATCTAGAATTAAACTCAACCAATCAATAAACATTTTTAAACAGATATGGAGCAATGCTCCCCCTAAATCTATGCATTGGTTGCGTTTTACTTAGATTTTCTCGTTTTTCTCATTTTTCTCCCCCGTTTTGACAACAGCAACCAAAGGGGGCATAACATAAAAAATAAGCTACTTAGCCAATACAGTCAAATAGGTTATAAGAATACAAAGATGTGCGCGAAGATGTGGCTTCTTTCAAATTTCATAAGCCTTCCCGGGAAGAACCGGAAGTTTTTCAAGCATATAAGTATTTTATAGCAGTTTTAGTGACCAAACAGATATTTAAAACAGTTCTAACATATCACAAATAGCTTAAATAAATGCAAGAAATATGGCTAATAGTATTACATCATCATAGAGAAAAAGTCAATACAAGTAGGGCCTCATAGAGCCATAACTAAGAAAAAAAAAAAACAGACATGAGATGTCCGTGCTATGTGACAAAAACTGAAAAAGCGCTAAGAACGGATAAAAGAAAGAGACTCATGGTGCGGGAGAGTCCGAGCTGTCACGAAGAAGTTCCCTAATCTCAGCTAGGGAACCCTCGATGTGCTCTCGATGTAACTCGAAGTCATCCCGTAGGTGGTCTATGGAGGAGCTCAGCCTCTGATAATCAGACTGCATGGACTGAAAACCGGACTCCATCGTCATCTGAAGACTCGTGATAGCTCGTAGGATGTCACCATATCCAGTCTGACCAGTACTCGAGCCACCAATGGGAGGTGCTCGGGTATCTGTCTCCATCTCAGCAGCCGTATCAGCATCCTCATCACTGTCACTCGCATCTTCTCGAATCCTTAGGCGCTTTCCGGCCTTTGGATAGAGAAACCCTTCACGAACAGTACATCCCATCTTCTTCAGAGATGAGATGTTGATGATATCCGTCAATCCGATATCCTGAGCCTCGGAGGCAGGCAAAGGTACCCGGAAGTGCTGGAGGATGAGCGTAATGAGCATCCTATAAGGAAGACACCCGGAGTCGTTTGCTTCACCGTTTATCATGTTGGTGAGCAGCAGAGGATATATATTGAAGTGGTGCCCAGATTTTAGGCACCAAATCAATACCGTATCTATTTTAGATAGATACCCTCGACTCCCGAGTCTCGGGTGGATGGTCCAACTGACAATTAATTGAAACATCTTTGAGTCGAGGGGCAAGTCACTACATGTGTGAAATGTAGTGGGTCTGTACACATAGTTAGGGTCGCCCCTGACTATCCGACTGGCCTCCTCAACTTCAAAGTTGTCTGGCCATCCATCCAGACTCCATTGAACCCCCCTTATAGGGATTCTCAGAATGCTCATCAAGAGGTCAGTGTTGACCTCAAACTCCACACCGCTAACTCTGGTTCTGAATCTCAGAGCCAGAGGACTGGGTTTCACCAAGTTCGCATAGAACTGGTGAATCAGTCGCGGGTAATATTTTTCATGAATTCTGACCAGTGGGGTCAGATTTATTGCCTCAAAGGCTGGTAGAATATCGAAATTACCATGACGAATGGAGTCGAAATCAACGACTCTACCCGTCATGATTTTCTTGTGACGGATTATAGAGTTATACCTCTTATGAGCCGCTGGGCTGTAAAACAGAGCCTGCTCCAACTCTGTTCTTGGCTCCTTGCTGGATGACCCTGCTACTCCCTTCCCTTTCGACTCCGAAGCCGAAGGTTTTGAAGACCTTGGCTTTTTGGGCGCATTAGGTCCATTTGTTGTGAGTTTTATACGGATTTTGTCACTCATTTTCGAGAAATTTGAAGTTTTTGGAAAAAGGAAATTTGGTAAAAATGAGAGATTTTAACTGTAGAAAGTTAAAAATCTCTTTAGGAATGAGTAGATCGGTGTGTTTAGAAGGGATTTGGATGGTTTTTAGATCAAAAAGATGAATTTTTCTAGAGAGAGAAAGCTTGGGCTCTTTGAAAATGGCGAAAATGAACAGTCCTTTTTATAGAATCGCGATACCAGTCGACTAGGATCAATATACCAGTCGACTGGGTCCCTTTGAAAAGATGAACAGTTTCTTTACCAGTCGACTGGGTAAACGTACCAGTCGACTGGGTCAACTGACAGAGAGATACCAGTCGACTGGGCTATCTTTACCAGTCGACTGGAGGACAAGGGGTATTAAAAAAAATTTGGCTCCAAGCAGGATTTGATCTTATAGACGACTGGAGAAGACTTAACAGTCGTCTGGAAGTTTTGACAGAGAGTTACCAGTCGACTGGATTAAACTTACCAGTCGACTGGAAACACAGGCAGAGACTTACCAGTCGACTGGAGAGCATTTACCAGTCGACTGGATCCTGAGTAAAATTTCCAGTCCTGAATTTTTAGCACGATTTTGTTTATCTATGACATTTTTGAGTGAAGGGAATAGTTAAACATGGATTAATACTCTATCACTCAATGTCAAACATGCAAATGATGAAATGAGATGCAATCAAACATTCAATTTATCAAAATCAAGCAATCCCATCAACTTTCTAATCTTACAAAAACTAGCTTCACTTAAGAGTTTTGTAAGAATATTAGCTATTTGATCTTCTGAAGGTATGAATTCTAATCTTATATCACCTTTTTGAGCATGGTCTCTTAAGAAATGATGTCTAATCTCTATATGCTTGGTTCTAGAGTGCTGAATAGGATTTTTGGTTAGGTTGATGGCACTAGTATTATCACAAAATATATGAATATTTTTGAGACTCATGCCATAGTCTTCTAGTTGTTGTTTCATCCATAGTACTTGGGCACAACAACTGCCAACTGCTACATATTCCGCCTCAGCGGTTGATAGCGCAACTGAATTTTGCTTCTTGGAAAACCAAGAAGTTAACATAGCACCTAAGAATTGGCATGTTCCACTTGTGCTTTTTCTATCTAACCTACATCCAGCAAAATCAGCATCCGTATATCCTACTAGCTCAAAAGATGATTCTCTAGAATACCATAATCCTATGGTCTGGGTCCCTTGTAGATATCTAAGGATTCTTTTTACTGCAACTAAATGTGATTCCTTAGGATTAGATTGAAATCTAGCGCACATGCATACACTGAACATTATATCAGGTCTACTTGCAGTCAAGTACAGTAAAGCACCTATCATGCTTCTATAATATTTAGAATCTACAGTTTTACCTCCTTCATCAAGATCAAGTTTGGTGGTTGTGCTCATAGGCGTTCCAATTGGCTTTGAGCTTTCCATCCCGAACCTCTTTAATAGATCTTTGATGTACTTTTATTGATTGATGAAGATACCTCCTTTTAGTTGCTTGATTTGCAGTCCAAGGAAGTAGGTAAGTTCTCCCATCATGCTCATTTCAAATTCACCTTGCATGCACTTTGCAAACTCTTGACACATAGATTCATTAGTAGCACCAAATATAATATCATCAACATATATTTGAACTATCAAAGTGTCATTTTTGTGAGTTTTTGTGAAGAGAGTTGTATCTATTCTTCCTCTTACAAATTCATTATCAATCAAGAATTTACTTTAGTCTTTCATACTATGCCCTTGGAGCTTGCTTCAACCCATATAGAGCTTTAGAAAGTTTATAGACATGATTTGGAAGACTAGGATTTTCAAATCCAAGAGGTTGTTCAACATAAACTTCTTCTTCTATAAAGCCATTTAAAAAGGCACTTTTCACATCCATTTGAAATAACTTGAATTTATTAAAGCATGCAAAGGCTAATAACATTCTAATAGCTTCTAATCTAGCTACGGGAGCATAGGTTTCATCAAAATCTATTCCTTCCTCTTGGTTATATCCTTTAGCAACTAGTCTAGCCTTATTTCTAGTTACTATACCATTTTCATCCATTTTATTTCTATATACCCATTTAGTTCCAATAATTGAATGATCTTTAGGTCTTGGAACTAGTTCCCAAACATTGTTTCTTTCAAATTGATTTATCTCTTCCTGCATTGCAATTATCCAATTATTATCTTTTTCAGCTTCTATAAATGTCTTAGGTTCTTCTTGAGACAAATAAGCTACAAAATTGCAAATATTTCTAATGGAAGAGCGAGTTCTTACCCCTTGTGAAGGATCACCAATTACTTGATCAATTGGATGATGATTTACATACCTCCAATCCTTGGGTAGATTTCCCTCTTGTTGACTTGAGGATTGTTGGTCCAAATTTGGAGTTGCCATCCCTTCATTTGTTTGAGTAGAACTCTCTTTTAGGTCAACAATGGGAGTAGGAGTTTCCATTCTTGGAATAAAATCTGCATCATCTTTAAAGGAAACTTCTCCACTACTCATTGGGTTAGATTCATCAATAGTTACATGCACAGATTCTTCTACTACTAGAGTTCTCTTATTGAAAACTCTATAAGCCTTACTAGTAGTAGAATATCCTAAAAATATCCCTTCATCGGTCTTGGAATCAAATTTACCCAAGTTAGTTTTATTGTTATTTAAGATGAAGCACTTATTACCAAAGGTACGAAAATAGGAAATATTGGGCTTTCTCCCTTTCCATAGTTCATAAGGTGTTTTATCAAGTAGGGGCCTTATCAAAATTCTATTTAAAATATAGCAAGAAGTATTCACGGCTTCAGCCCAAAAATATTTTGGTAAATTATTTTCACAAAGCATTGTTCTTGAAAATTCTTCTAGAACTCTATTTTTCCTCTCAACAACTCCATTTTGTTGAGGAGTTCTAGGAGCTGAAAAGTTGTGATTAATTCCATTTTCATCACAAAATTTTGAAAAGCTTTGATTTTCAAATTCTTTGCCATGATCACTTCTTATGCTTGAAATACAAATACCTTTTTCATTTTGTATCTTTTTGCAAAACTTTTCAAATCCTTTGAAAGCTTCATCCTTATAAGCAATAAAAATAACAAAGGTATATCTTGAATAGTCATCAACAATAACAAGAGCATATTGATGGCCACCTAGACTAATGGTACTAATTGGACCAAATAAGTCCATATGCAAAAGTTCCAAAGGTCTAGTAGTTGAGACAACATTTTTTGCTTTGAAAGATATCCTAGATTGTTTTCCCATTTGACAAGCATTGCAAATTTTGTTTTTCTCAAAATTGATTTTAGGAAGACCAATAACTAAATCTTTTCTTGAAACAATTTTTAGCAAGTTCATGTTTACATGACCAAGCCTTCTATGCCATAGCCATTGATTTTCACTAAAAGCAGGAAAACATTTTTCATTATTGGAATGTAAGGATTTCAAATCAACTATATAGACATTTTCATGTCTATGGCCAATGAATTTGATCTTGTTGCTCTTGATGTCTATAACTAGACAATGAGAGGTCTCAAATGTGACTTTATATCCTTTGTCACATAATTGACTAATGCTAAGTAAATTTGGCTTTAGGCCTTGTACTAGTAATACATTATCTAAAGTTGAGAAATCATTACCGACTTTTCCATGCCCGATGATCTTTATTTTAGTATTGTCTCCAATGGTCACAAGTCCACCATCTCTTAGAGTTAGCTCCTTGAATACGCTTTTATCACCGGTCATATGCTTCGAGCAACCGCTATCAAGGTACCAACAGTTACCTTTCTCCTTGGTGTGAAGGCAAATCTACATCACACAAGGATATACGATAGCATTTTTAGGTACCCAAAATTTCTTAGGTCTTTTGGGGTTAGTCCTTGAAAATACGGTTCCTTTTGGGACCCATACTTTCTTAACAATATATGGTGCTCTATGAACATGTTGATGATGCACAATCCTAGCATTATAGTCATAGAAATTTCTAGGAAATTTTACATGTGCATTCCTATAATCCTTAGGATGATAGTTCCTAGGATACATGATTCTATGGTAAGGGGTATGAAAATGCATGTCATTTCCAGAAAATGAACGATGATGCATTCTAGGATACATGCTAGCATATGTATGCAAGTTATTTCTAGAATAGCCATGATGGTGATTCCTAGGATGAGCATGAGCAGAATGCATTCTTTGATTATACACATTGTTCCTAGAATGAGCATACAAATAAGCATGAGTATTTTTAGGATGCTTCAATTTAGTATGATCATTTAAGTTTCTAGACTTCCTTGGATTTATCAAGGGAGTGCTTTTAACAAGGTTAAGAGCTTTTGAAGTAGAAGCTCCATCTACACAAGAGGCTTTTATGAATA
Organism: Bretschneidera sinensis; assembly: GCA_023935145.1. Lineage (NCBI taxonomy): Eukaryota > Viridiplantae > Streptophyta > Magnoliopsida > Brassicales > Akaniaceae > Bretschneidera > Bretschneidera sinensis. The sequence goes on from CM043701.1 coordinate 14,057,695, forward strand.
AGCTCTCTTTTGTTTTTTGTTTTCCCAATGGAGAATATCCTACACCAGATTTTCCTCCACTTAATCTTTGGGAAGAAAGCACTTCATCAAGTTTTTCTTTACCAAGCATAAGTCTAGATATTGTGCTGTTTAATTCAGAAATTTTATTTTTCAAATTCTCATTTTCATCTTTAAGAAAATCTTGAGACGAATTATACAGTAAAGATGATAATTTTTCTTTTTCTTCTCTAAGAACTATCATTTCTTTAGAAAGAGATGATACTTCTTTCTTAAGAACAGAATTTCTAGAATCAAATTTCTTTAATTCTTCATGCATTTCATTTATGACTTCTAGCAGTTCTTCACTACTAGTAACAATATTATTTTTTGAAGAGGGAGAAGAAGTTACCTCACTTTCATCATCGATTGCCATCAAACAAAGGTTGGCAATTTCTTCGTATCCGATTTCTTTGTCTGATGACTCATCTTCTTCGTCATCGCTCCAAGTAGTTGCTACCATAGCTTTCTTCTTGAAGCCCTTGTAAGGTTTGCTTGAAACCGGACAGTCAGCTTTTATATGTCCTGGCTTCTTGCAGCCATAGCACATAAGTGGTTCCCTTTTTGAGGTGGGATCCTTTGAGTAAGGTTTCTTGCTTTTCTTCAAGAACCTATGGAATCGTCTGGTGATTAAAGCCATTTCACCATCCTCTTCACTGCTCTCTGCTTCTTGTTCTAATTCCTTTTCTTTGTTGCTCGTAGAAGCTTTGAGAGCAATTTGCTTTTTCTTCTTCTCATCATCATTGACGATGGGAGTCATTTCTTCCATCTCGTATGTCAATAATGATCCAAGCAGCGTCTCAACATCAAGCTTGTCAAGATTTTTGGCCTCCTGAATGGTTGTCCTCTTTGGTTTCCATTCTGGTGGCAGAGATCTTAAGATTTTTCTGGTTAGTTCAACTTCCTCAATATTCTTGCCAAGCAATTTTAAACCATTTATAATAGTAGTGAATCGTGAGTGCATTTCGGAAATGGTTTCGTTAGGAGACATCTTAAAAGATTCATACTCAGAAATTAGCATGTAAATTTTAGACTTTTTTACTACACTTGTTCCTTCATATGTGACTTGCAATTTATCCCATATTTCTTTAGCAGAAACACATGCAGATATTTTGTTATATTCAGAAATATCTAATGCACAATGTAGCATGCTTGTTGCTCTGCTATTGAGAGACATCGTTCTACAATCCTCGTCAGTAAACTCAGTTTTGAGTTTAGGCATTGTATGAAGAGTCTCTCCAATAACTATTTCTTTTGAGGGAATTTTAGGTCCCTCTTCTATAATTCTCCATAGATTGTAATCTTGTCCTTCGATGAAGATTTTCATTCTATTTTTCCAGTAGTTATAATTTGATCCATTGAACAATGGTGGTCTAGTATAAGAGTGTCTCTCAGAGTAGCTATTTGCTGCCATTGGATCAACTCTAGGAATTTAAGCCTTATAAAGAGAACGAGGCTCTGATACCAATTGTAGCTCGAGGTTTCAACCCAAGAGGGGGGTGAATTGGGTTTTTAAAAACTTTTGCGGAATTTATACAAGTTTATAAAAACTGATAAGCAACAAATAATTAATACAAGTAAAAAGCTGTAAATAAAGAGTTTAAGGAAAGAGGATGCAAACACAGTTATAGTGGTTCGGCAATATCGGATTCGTTCCGACCCTACGTCCACTCTCTTCAAGGAACTCCTTGAAGTAATCCACTAAGAAAACTTAGTCGCACAACTTAGCCGGGTGTTGCACAAACCGTACACAAGCAATTTACAGGAATTGCTTAAACCGAAAAATCCCCTTCCTTTCGGAAGTTTCCCCTTCCTCTCGGAAGTAATCCCTTTACAAAGATGGTGTAAAGTAAAAGGTAGAGAGACAACAAATGAAAGCTTATTACAACATAAATGTCTCTCTTTCAAAGTAAAGCTTGAAGAAATGGCTCAATAAGATTATTTCAAAGCTTTTTGTGTTTCAAGAGTATAAAAACTTGATTATGTGAGATCAATTCTTTTTGAATATATGCTTCTTGTTTTTCAATACTTTGCTGAATGGGTTTATATAGCAATCAATTAATATGGCCGTTTTGGACTTTAATTTGAAAAAGATTTACTTTAAAACGTTCAGATTTGGAGTCCAACGGTCATATTTTTGAACTACCAGTCGACTGAGTCGAGATACCAGTCGACTGGGTTCACTTGAAAAATATACATTTTCAGACCTTCTGGGTATCCAGTCGACTGGTATATATCATCCAGTCGACTGGGGACTTTCTGTCCATTTTACCAGTCGACTGGGTTGATTCATCCAGTCGACTGGGAAATTACTGGTCAAAGTACCAGTCGATTGGGTTAATTCATCCAGTCGACTGGGTACCTTCTGACCCATATACCAGTCGACTGGTATATGTACCCAGTCGACTGGGTTGTCTTCCAACCCAGTTTTTCTTCTGTTTTTCATTAAAAACATTTAAAAATAATGGTTTTAGAAAAACCTTTTGTGTTTGAGCCATTGAACAAGCTAATACAATGTATGAGTGAGACTTACATTGGTTCTAAACCTTAAGACCTATACTAGATCTTCAGTCTTCACTTGATACTTGATTTGGTTCGAGTTTTTGCACTTTGTTCCTTGGTTGAATGTGTTTGATCCTTAATACAACTTAGTTTAAACATGTTAGTTAAATAACAGTTGTGTTTTGCCATCATTAAAATACGGGCGAGGGTCAACAATATGCATGTGGTATGGATTAGTTAATTAAATCAATTTAGATCACCGAGTCCTCGGTTTAATAGTAGTAGCAAAAGAAATCCATGCCGGGTTCTTGGGTTAATCAACATGGACAATCGAGAGTATATAACATGCCCTAGGTCTTATGTGCTTGTCGGTTTTCACAGATATTATGCTCTCTTAAGGAACGACTTAGTATACATCATTTAAATCCTTTAAGAGAGAAAATAGTTAGAGTATACACCATGCCTAACTTGTCACTTAGGAAAATCAATAGCTTAAGGAGTATTTACCATGTCCTTAGGTTGACAACATTAGGAATTCATAATATGATTAAAGCATTGACACAATATTTTTATTGGGAAAGCATGATTAGTGATGGATATCAAAGCCCTACACTTTTATCATTATCGAATCAAACTAACTTTTCCTTTCTCTTGTTTTATATTGCGAAACTAATTTTAAATCAAAATTTACCAATCCTTATGGAAATGATCTCGCACTTGCACACTATACTACTATGTTGACCTTGTGCACTTGCAAGTAAAACTCCAATTATTTGCTTATTAATTTAGATAGATTTTTGTACAACAGTTGCCCCGGCATTTTTGAGTCTGAATGGTATAACCTTATAGTAGCATAGCCCCTGGCCCATAACGAAGGGTGTGTTTTCCCAATCAAGCTCCTGCATGAGGATCTGACTGTAACCGGAATACACATCCATAAAAGTTAGGAGCTCGTGCCCTAAAGTGGCATCAACAAGCTGATCGATTCGTAGCATAGGAAAGTTATCATTCAGACAAGCTTTGTTTAGATCAGTGAAGTCGATATAGATCCGCCACTTATCATTAGGGTTCCCAATCGAGGTAATCTGCTTCCCTGATGAAGTCGGCTTTGAACAACTTGTCTACCTTGAATTTGATGGCGGCTTACCGCTCTGGGGAAAATGATCTCTTCTTCTGAATGACTGATTTGTGCCTTGGGTCCATGTTTAGCCGGTGTCCGATGATCTCGGGGTTGATCCTAGGCATATCTGATGTTGATCCTAGGCATATCTTTGGGGAGGCCGGAGCCAATTTGGACTGTCTGGGAAAGATCCTTACCAAAAGGGATAGTGGTCAGCTCCTCTATAAGTCGGCTCCTATGGGCTTTTACTTCATTTATGAAGTCTTTTACTTCGAGGGTAAGGTTTCTATCTTTTTCCTTTTCCTCACATCACTTAGATAACAGGACCAGGAGATCTGTTTGTTTCCTTTGACTTTACCTACCCAGTCATCGGTGGGGAATTTCATCTTCAAATGGTAGGTGGAGACAATCGCTTTTAGTTTGTTAAGGATAAGTCTACTGAGGATCATATTGTAGGATGATGGCTGTTTGACTATTATGAAGATGGTTTGCACAGTAGCTATTTGCGAAGCTATCCCTGCAGTGACAATGAGGACTATGCTACCTTCGATGAACACCGGGGTCCCTGCGAAACCATATAGAGGGGTGAAGGTCGGTTCTAGTTGGTCATCTTTTAGCTTCATCCACCAGAAAGCATCATAAAACAAGATGTCTACTGAGCTCTCGTTGTCTACCAAGATGCATCTGACCTCGTGGTTAGCCACAATGAGGGATACTACCATGGCATCATCGTGTGGGGTCTACACCCCATCTAAATCGTCATCTGTGAAGGAAATCCCTTAGCTTGCTTTCCTTCGTTTGTGGGGGCTGCTGACAGAGGCCACGGACCTTGCATATGTTTTACTACTCTGTCCTGAGATGCCCTCGGTGGCGGGCCCCCCATAGATTGTCTTGATAACCTTAATGGTCGTGACTTCTTGACCCCTTCGACCAGGCTCTCCTTTGCTCGGCTTGGAACTTTTTCGGAGAGTTTGATGTTCTTAATTCGGATGGGAATGACATCCGGGGATTCTCCTAGGTCGGCCTGGCATTCTCCCTTTCCGTGACCTAGTGAACTCCTTCAGGTGCCCTCGATTTATGAGGGCCTCAATCTATTACTTTAAGGCATGACACTCCTTGGTATCGTGCCCATGGTTCTTATGGAACTGACACCACTTGCTCTGGTCTTTGTTGTGGTACTGAGGTCTCGAGGGCCACCAGACGATTGACTTGTCTTGGAGTTGAGTTAGGACGTTAGTCCGAGATGCGTTGAAATGAGTGAAGCTCTCAAAGCGGGTAGGGGCTTTATACCTACCCTCACGGTGGGGTCTTTTGACTACCCCACCATGAGGGTCGATAACATATTTCCTCTTTTTCTCCATCTCTCCTTTCTTTTCTCTTTGAAAAGCTTTGTTGTCTTCCGTCAGCATGTAGTTTTCAACTCTGGTTAGGACCTCGTTCATGTCCTTTGGAGGTTGCCTGGTGAGCTTAAAGCTGAAGATCCCAGACCTCAGCCCGTTTTTGAATGCTAGTATCTAAACATTGGGATCGAGATCAGGGATCTCCCAAGCAACGGTGTTGAACCTTGATATGTAAGCCCAAAATCTTTCCCCTCGGTGTTGGATGATCTTGAATAGGTTTTCCGAGGTATTTTTAGGTCCCTTACTGCAGAAAAAATGGGAAGCAAAGGTGTAGCTAAGTTCTCTGAAAGTACCAATGTTTCCTAGCTTCAAGCATGAATACCACCTACCGACAGCCTTCTCGAGCGTTAGGGGAAATACTCGGCACACGACTCGGTCGGAATGTCAGTGTAATGTCATAGTTGTCTTGTAATGATGTAGTTGGTCCATGGGATCTGCTGAGCCATCGTATTGATCTGCGACATTCTGAAATTTGGTAGGAGCGGGGCCTCAAAGACTTCCCGTGTGAACGGAGGGTCCAGGACATTGAGTTCATCCAGGATGCTATGACTCTAGTATTTAAAAGCTTCGTTTATTTTTCCTCCATTTCTTTGATCCGTTTGTCTAAGTTGAGGTTGCTTTTGGAGGAGGAGCTTCCTCTGGACCGACCGGCATGGGGTGGTGAAAGCTAAGCAGTAGAACGGCTGTCGACATGGAGTTCATTGTCAGAATGGCTAGCTCGCCTAGGAGTGTGGTGATAAAGCGGAGGCGAGGGCTGCCGACTTCCTCTCTGGACCTCGGTGGTCAGATTGGTTACCAATCGGGAAAGCTATAGGAACTAGGCATGAGTTATTGGAATAGTGGGGTGCTCCATGGTCGACCCTCCGAGGTTAAGAGAATCCATCCCTGAGTGACGGGGGTGTTGTTCTCTTGGGGAAGCTCGTCGGTCGGAACCAGGGGTCATGCGCACGGATATCACGGGGAACCTTGAGCTGGACTATTGACTGTGGGTATTGTTTTGTATGGGTACAGACTCCCTTGCTGATTTTTTAGCGGCGTTTCTAGGCGGTATGACAATAGATGAGTTCTTTAGGCTTCTTCGCTTTTGCTGCTTAGCGAGAGATTAGTAGTTCCCACAGACGGCGCCAATCTATTGATGCCAAAATTATGCTGCTGAGCTAGAAGTTCCGCGTCCGTCGCACGAATAATGAGGGGTAAACTAAAGAGTCATTGGAGGAGAGGGGGGTGGTGCCTTCGAAGACTCTCCGATGCCTTTGTTAGGACAGGGCTGTGGGGAAATGAACAGTTGGTGTGTGTGTGTGTTTTAGTGATGAACTTGAGGTTGGAGATGATCTTGAATTCACATACCTTGGGCTTTTTATAGTGTTCTTGAGGCAAGCCGGTCATGTGCCCGGAATGGTGTGATCCTTGAGATCTTGCTTTTCTGGTGACTGGCCTTTGTCGCGTGTTCAAGACCGGCTTAATCTTTGTAATAACGCTTACATTTCTATATGGGGAAAGGGGGGTGATGATGGTTATGTTAACTGCTCGTCCAAGTGTCGTCCGGTCACTGGAGGGGACTGGTCTTGCGTGTTAACATGCTACTCGGGTGGCTTATGGTCATGGCTACGTGTCGTTCGGTCTTAGAATTTGTCAACTTCTATTTTTTTGAACAGCAATTTGACCATTTTTTTAATTAATTCTCATGCCCTTATGATCCATATTTTTGTTTTTGACTTTCAAATCACTGGGCTTATATCCAAGAAAAGTTCATAAGTTACTAATAATCTCATCTGACTCTGTCGGCTTTTCCATGTTTGACAAATTATCACAGTTCTTCATATATACAAAAATTACAGTAGCTGACCAAATATTATACTATACCAAGAAATTAATTCAGAGAAATAAAAGAGATGGATAGAGGGAGGGAAAGAATGAGAATGCTTCATGAAGCAGCAGTCGAAGGAAGTATGACTTCCCTGCTCAGTTTGCTTCATGAAGACGCACTAATTCTCGATAGATGTATTGCTGGTTGTTTTTTCAGAGACGCCTTTACACATAGCTGCTATGCTTGGACACTTTGAATTTGCAAATAAGATCTTAAATCGAAAACCTGAGATGGCTGAAGAGCTATCTTTTGAAGGAGTACCTCCCATTTTGTTAGCTACAGCAAATGGTCAAGCCTGATATGTTCTTAGCTCGAAACGGTGAGGGCTGGAACTCTTTTCATATTGCAGTAATCAAAGGACGAGTTGAGATCTTAAAAGAGCTAATTCAGGCCACCTGAGGCCGTACGGTTCCCGACAAATCGAGGTGAAACCATTTTGCATCTTTGTGTCATACCTGGCCGGTTCGAAGCTCTATGCTTCCTGGTACAGACAATAGAGGATAACGAGTTCATAAATTCAAGGGATGGGGCTGGGTTCTCTGTGTTGCACCTAGCAGTAGCTGAAAAACAAGTTGAGGTATGGTAGAACCCTTGAGCCTAAATTGTTCATGTTGAGAATTTTCATCTTTTATTTTATTTTTTATCATTAATTCTATTTTAATTCCCTTTCTTTATACCAATTTTCTGCATTATTTGCATGTTGAAGGTGTAAATTAACAAATATGCAGATGATAAAATTCTTGGTCACCAAAACTGCAATAGACATTAACGCGATAAATGGGAATGGCTTCACTGCATTGGGTATGGTATTTGTGCAAAGCGGAAGAAATTTGAAAGATAGAGATATTAAAGATTTTCTTATAAGTGCTGGAGCCCAGAGAAAGATTAATATAGCGGAGCAAGAACCGAGAGCAATAACAGTCAACGTCGTGTCTTCACATGAATCTCAAGCTAAAGTCACGAAAAAGAACAATTGGATGGAAGAACAGCGGAATGCAATAATGGTGGTAGCATCACTAATTGCATCAATGGCTTTTCAAGCCGGAATCAACCCACCCGGTGGCGTTTGGCAAGAAAACAAAACTTCGGAAGAGCAGATTGGCGGCCTGTATAAAACGTTTATATTCTATAACAGTACAGGATTTTTAGCATCGCTCATCGTTATCTTATTATTAGTAAGTGGCCTACCTTTAAAGAATAAATTTTTCATGTGGATGCTGATGTTAGTCATGTGGCTTGCAATTACATCCGTGACAATGGCATACGCAGTCTCAGTATTAAGCATTGACGTCTATGGGAGTATGTATCCAGTGGTACTTCTGTCATGGATTATAGTGCTGTGCATTCTTTTCTTGGGGCACACCTTTCGCCTTACAAAGAAGATGATAAGCTTCGCAAGAAAAATGATCAACGGTATGAGAGAATCTTCAGGTGTGATGAGTGCTAATATTGCATATTTTGACCCCTTAATTTATATTTGTTAGCTTAGGAATTTGTTACTTTGAGTTGTTTTTCGTTATTTTACAGGTTTACAAGCACTTGGAAAGGGGTTTCACTAAATTGTCAGAATTGCCTGTACAGATCAATCATCTTTGTGGATTAAACTGTATTGATTCAGGAAGAACCAGGAGATGACCAATATATGCTTGGAAAGATCCGGATGTCTATTTTCTGGAGAATTTTACGGCTCGTAAATATGATTTTTCTAGAGAAAATTATGATAATTTTAGTAGACAAAGGTCAGGCTATGCGTGATTTTAGCATGGCAGAAGTGATTTTTGTGGATTAAACTGTAATGATTAAGGAAGAACCAGGAGATGAGACATATATGCTTGGGAAGATCCGGATGTCTATTTTCTGGAGAATTTTACGGCTCATAAATATGATATTTCTAGAGAAAGTTATGGCAGTTTTAGTAGACAAAGGTCAATCTGTGTGGGATTTCAGCGTGGGCAGAAGTTTTGAAGGGCATGTGAAGGCTTAAATCCCACATCGGTTGGAAACACATTCTATATCCCACATCCCACATCGGATTGGAAACATATTGCACTCATGGAGTTTCCCTATAAAAGCCCCACCTCATTGAGGCAATGGGTGTGCAATCTGGAGGACTTCTACTAGCATTCTAGTGGATTGTTGTGAGTTTTAAATTACTCGCAAGCGCACGAGTCGTTTGCAATATAGTGTTGTGCAAGTGCGAGGTCGAATCCATCTGAAATTGCGTTGTGAAAATATAATTTAATCTAAAGTAACTCTATCTTAACCTAGCTCCGAATGTTGAGTTGTATTTTGGAAAACAAATTAAAACTAAATTAAATTGATTTAAAAACTAATGATAAAAACACTAAGGTTTCCGAATCCACCCCACCAAAGTTAAGCATATATGTCCTAAAAAATAACCTATCAAAACATTCCATGAATCTACTATACGACAAAAAACAAAGAATATTCCAATTAAACCAAAAGCATCCAATGTATCCGCTCTTAACAAATCACAAAGGAAATCAAATTTAATTGAAAACAATTCGATGTATCCATCAGATGAAACACAAGGAATATCCAACAGAACAATTTAAACTCAATCAATCACAAGATCAACTCAAATAATTGACAGAACGTTTATACTAAAAATTGTCAGATTTATACAAGCAAATCTGAACTACTATGCCAAACAACGGCAAGGCTTCATCTTTAACCTTAGCTGAAGATTCTAGCCACTCATAACTATGAAACTACAATTCATAATAAAAGTGCTAAACATTAAACTAAAACAACTAAATAAAAAGAAATAAATAACTTTACATGGGAGAAATTCCACTTGCTGATGGGCGAGGCTTCCCCTCGTGGTAACAAAGCCTTCGGGATCCACCAGAATACTAGCAGACGTCCACCGGTTAACACCAAAGTGGCTCAGGAATTGTACACTGAATGATGAGGTCAGATGGTGTTTATATAGGGGGAGTCCCGGAGCACTGTAGGTTTCAAATTCGATGTGGGATACTACCCGAGTGCGCTCGATCGCAGAATGTTGTGATCAATCACATGTCTTGTGTGCACGATCGCATGTGCACTGCACTGCAAACATTTCGATGTGGGATGTTGACCATGCGCTCAATCGCAGCATGGTACGATCGATCGCTATTGCTCCGGAAGCTTCACATCTCCTGAAATGCTTCATTTTCTCCACAAACCTATAAAAATACACAAAACACAAAAAAAAAAACATAAAATAAAGTGAAATATTACTAACTAAGAGCTTAACAAATATAAGTTAAGAGTCTTAAATATGCATATTTAAGACTCATCAAATACCCCCAAACTTATATTTTGCTAGTCCCTTAGCAAAACAAAATAAAAAACTAAATGAACAACAAAGATTATAAAGATAAGTTCAGTATTCATGGTATCCAAAAATTTAAGGAGCATACAAAATCATGAGATTCATTCCTGAGCAAGTTTAAATAAGTCAAACCCATCTTCACAATGAATAAGAATTTAAAACCTAATTACTTACAAGAGGCATGGTCAGACATCACAAGTTTGAATCAGTGTAAAGTGAATTAGCATATACAGACGAGGTTTCCAAATAACTTCAATGTACAAGGTATTCAAATCTCAAGATCCACATAATTTCTCGTCGGAAAGAACAATGATGGCATATTTTTTTTTTTTTTCTTTTTATAAGGCTCTACTATGTGTAGTTCCTTTAAGCTTTCTAATTGACCCATGTAGCGAGTGTTGAGTCAATGACTCCCAAACCAAATGGTTTTAGGGCATTAGGTGTAAAGACACCCCTAAGGACTTACTAACTCGAGTCAAAAAGGCTACAAAACTAAACTAGCCTAACTACTACCAAACAAACTTCTCACCTTTTGACGTAAACACTCACTGCTTACTGAGGCAAGAGGTCCAGTTACTCAGCGAAAAATTTCGCAATGATCATTATGAATAAAATTCCCACCTTTTGACTTGAACATTCACTGTTTACTGAGGCAAGAGGTCCAGTTACTCAGCGAAAAGTTTATTGATAATGATCATTATAAATATTAGTAGTATTTTTTTTTTCCAACAAGTCATCCTGTTTCAGTTAAAATAAGAAAACATATATATTCAACTCACATGTCATACCTCACACAAATATGTGCTGATGCGCTCGTGTTAGATTAGATCAAATATGTGAATTCTCGAAAATGCCTAAAGTAAGTAACTAAAGTTTAAAAGTCTATCGTCAGGTCATGTGTTCAAAATTTTAAGCTTACCAATGAAATCACATCAAAAATTTTCATATCAACCCAAATTTTTAGACGAACATGAACATGCATTTATCTTTACGATGAAAAGACAACAAATTAGGACAAAGTGTGTGAAGTGTCTCCCATACCCCCAAACTTAAATTACACATTGACCCCAATGTGTGACTAATATAGAAAGAGCTGACCTAAGATATGGAGAACTATCTGGACTGGTATGGCTCATAGCATACCCCCAAACTTGAACTGAAGTACGCATTGTCCCTGAAAAATAAAAAACTGGAAAACAAAAAATACTAGAAACAAACATTAATCATAAAAATTAAGAAATATACACAGAAGATAAGCTGTGGGGTGCCTCCTATGAGCGCGAAGTTTAAAGTCTTCAGCCAGACTCTCCCTAGAATACTACACTCAATCTGAGTAACTAGGATCTTCTAACAGTATCGTCTCAATGTTCGGACTCCTTAACTCCAAGAATGGTTTTAGCCTCTGTCCATTTACTTTGAAAGTGTTACCATTCTTAGGATCCACAATCTCGATGGCCCCATGAGGAAAAACTGACCGAATAATAAATGGGCCTGTCCATCTAGATTTGAGCTTGCCTGGAAAAAAATGCAGGCGCGAATTGTAAAGAAGAACTTTCTGACCCGGCTCAAAAGCTCGTCTTAAAATATTTTGGTCATGAATCTTCTTCATTTGTGCTTTGTATGATCGGGCACACTTATATGCATCATTCCACAGCTCCTTCAACTCATTGAGTTGGAGCTTCCGTTGTGAGCTAGCCTTGAAAAGATTGAAATTCAGTTGCTTGATAGCCCAATACGCAGGATGCTCTAATTCTACCGGAAGGTGACATGCCTTTCCGTACACAATACGATAGGGAGACATACCAATTAGCGTCTTGAAGGCTGTCCGATATGCCCATAGTGCATCAGTCGATCGCAGAGACCGATCTTTTCTACTAAGGTTCACAGTCTTCTCCAAAATTTGTTTGATCTCGCGATTTGAAATTTTCACTTGACCACTCGTCTGTGGGTGATGCAGGGTGGCAACCTTGTGTGTGATGAAATACTTCTTCATCAACTGCTCAAAAATCCTGTTGCAAAAGTGCTTACCTCCATCACTTATGATTGCTCGAGGCGTACCAAAACGAGCAAAAATAGTGTCCTTCAAGAACTAGACCACAACTCTGTGGTCATTAGTCTTGCATGCAACAGCCTCCACCCACTTGGACAGATAGTCCACAGCAACCAGAATGTACAGGTAGCCAAAGAAGTTTGGGAATGGTCCCATGAAATCAATACCCCACACATCAAAAATCTCAATAATCAGAATAGGGTTGAGGGGCATCATATTCCTCCTAGACAGACTCCCTAGCTTTTGGCAACGCTCACAAAATACACAGTAGGTGTGAGAGTCCCAGAACAGGGTAGGCCAATAGAATCCACACTGCAAAATCTTCGTAGCGATCTTTTTAGCACTAAAATGGCCTCCACGAGCATAATCATGACAAAAGGCGATGACATTAGATTGGTCATGCTCAGGAATACACCTTCTGATGATCTGATCGGGACAATACTTGAACAGGTAAGGATCGTCCCAGAAAAAGTGTTTTGCCATGGCCAAAAACTTTGATTTATCTTGTCGCCCCCAATGCAAGGGCATTTGACCGGTGACAAGATAGTTTACTATATCAGCGAACCACGACGCGAGATTGTGAGCAATGTGCATCAATTTCTCATCAGGAAAGGTTTCAGAAATGGGGGTGACAGCCTCAGTGAATTCCACAATCAATCTAGACAACTGATCTGCCACCACGTTTTCTGAACCTTTCTTATCCCAAATCTTTATGTCGAACTCTTGAAGTAGCAAGATCCATTGGATAAGACGAGATTTAGCATCTTTTTTAGAGAAAAGATACTTCAATGCTGCATAGTCCGAGTAGATAATGACTTTAGATCCTAACAAATAGGATCTGAACTTGTCTAATGCAAAAACAACTACTAGCAACTCCTTCTCAGTGGTAGAGTAATTGAGTTGTGCGTCATTTAAAGTTCGACTTGCATAATAGATAACACGGGGAAGTTTATCAACACACTGCCCCAAAACAACTCCAACAGCATAGTCTAATGCATCACACATAATCTCAAAAGGCACACCCTAGTTGGGTGGCTGAATAATGGGTGTAGACGTCAGAATCTTCTTCAGATCCCCAAATGCTTTCTTACAATCATCATCAAATAGAAATGGAGCATCTTTCAGCAATAACTTGCACAAGGGCCTGGCGATCTTACTGAAATTCTGGATAAATCGCCTGTAGAAACTTGCATGGCCTAGAAAAGACCGAACTTCTTTCACCGTACGTGGGGGTGGAAGGTTGGAAATCAAATCCATCTTCGCTTTGTCGACCTCAATCCCTCGATGAGATACGACATGCCCCAGTACAATTTCTTGCTTGACCATAAAATGGCACTTCTCCCAATTAAGCACCAGGTTCTTCTCCTTGCAACGCACTAAAACCAAAGTGAGATGGTGCAGGCACTCCTCAAATGTTGAACCAAAGACGGAGAAGTCATCCATGAAAATGTTTAAGAACTGTTCTACCATGTCAGAGAATATACTGACCATGCACCGCTGAAAAGTAACAGGTGCATTGCATAACCCAAAGGGCATGCGATGGTAGGCAAAAGTCCCAAAAGGACAGGTAAACGTTGTCTTCTCTTGATCCTCGGGGTCCACGGGGACCTGGTTATATCCAAAATAACCATCCAAAAAGCAATAATACTTGTGCCCAGCCAAACGCTCCACCATTTGATCAATAAATGGGAGTGAAAAATGATCCTACCTTGTGGCAGCGTTCAGCCTACGGTAGTCTATACACACTCTCCACCCTGACTGAACACGAGTTGGCACCAAATCGTCGTCCTTATTCGTTACTACTGTCAGTCCAGCTCGCTTGGGCACAACATGAATCGAGCTCACTCATTTGCTATCAGAGATAGGATAAATGATCCCTACATCTAACAGCTTAATAACCTCAGCCCTCACAACCTCTTGCATAGCAGGGTTGAGCCTTCTTTGTGGCTCCCTCGATGGCTTGGCATTCTCCTCAAAATGTATCTTGTGCATTACCACTGAGGGGCTGATTCCTCTGATATCCTCAATAGTCCAGCCGATAGCTTCCTTGTGCTCTCTTAAAACATCTAATAATTTCTCCTCTTGAGCTTCAACCAAATCTGAAGCTATAATCACAGGCAAACAATTGGCTGGACCTAGGAACTTATACTTAAGATTGTCCAGTAAAGGCTTAAGTTCCTTCTTGGGGGGGCTCAGGTGCTGCAGTCTTCTCCGTCTCATTGCTCTCCCAATGAGGAGACTCTAAAATGGCACTAGCTTGCTCGAGTAACTTATCTAAATCCAAATCCTCTCCAAATTGCGCAAAGCATGCCTCCAGGGGGTCCTCAATGCTTGATTCATTCACAGTCTCCTTAAAAATCTCCTCTATCAAGCATACATTTCTCACTTCATCATATTCTAGTGGTTGCCTAGTGATATCAAAGATATTCAACTCCACTGTCATATTTTCAAAGGAGATCTTCATCTCTTGTCCTACAATTGATCAGGGCGTTAGGCGTGGCTAAGAATTGGCACCCTAGAATAACCAGTATCTAAATCCTTACATTCTGAACCAACTCTGTGTCAAGTACAATAAAATCCACTGGGAAATAAAATTTATCCACTTTTATTAAGACGTCCTTAACTATTCCCCGTGGTCTTTTCACTGATCTATCAGCCAATTGAACCGTTGTGGATGTGGGCTTCAATTCTCCTAACCCCAACTGCAAATAGACTGAGTAGGGTAGAAGATTCACACTAGCCCCTAGATCCAAAAGAGCCCTCTCAATATGTTGATTCCTATCGTGCAAGAGATGGTAGGATACCCCGGGTCCTTATACTTGATGGGTAGCTTGCACTGAAGGATTGAGCTGACCTGCTGGGTCAAAAATGCCTTCTTTGGGACATTCTTTCTCCTCTTGATAGTGACCAAGTCCTTTAAAAACTTGGCATATGATGGCACTTGATTGATGGCATCCAAAATTGGGATATTGATTTGGACCTGCTTGAATACCTCCAGAATTTTCTCATACATCCCTCCTTTCTTGGGTGCCTGTAGTCTTTCAGGGTAAGGCACTCTAGGTACAAATGACCTAGGAGGGTCATTCTCAGTAGGTGTGGCTGTAGATGGCTCAGTATCTCTCTTCTCCTTGTTGCCACTTCTTTGCCCTTACTACATAGCAGGGCTCTCTTCCACTCGATTGTCCACTTGTCTCCCAGACCTCAGTGTGACAATTGATTGTACTTGTTCCTCCCCGTGCATAGGAGTTAATGAACTTCCAACCATAAATTGTCCTTTC
Source organism: Bretschneidera sinensis (assembly GCA_023935145.1). Taxonomy (NCBI): domain Eukaryota; kingdom Viridiplantae; phylum Streptophyta; class Magnoliopsida; order Brassicales; family Akaniaceae; genus Bretschneidera; species Bretschneidera sinensis. The sequence continues at coordinate 14,073,288 of CM043701.1, forward strand.
GGGTTGGGCACGGGCTGACTGGGGAACTTCCCCTTCTCTCTCTCATGCAAGTGACTTACAATTTGCCCTATTTGACTCTCCAGCTTGGCAATTTCTTGGGTGTTCACCATTTTTGCACTCCTTACGTCGCTCATGGATTAGCTATTCATTTTCATGTACTCCTTAATGGTGTCTTCCAGTGACTGTAAAACTAGCTCTGGTGTTTGAGTGAGAGCTTGGTAAGCAAGCAATGGTGCTGGATGGGCAGAACGACCATGACCAAGAATTTGTGGGGCAAATCTGGGAGGATGTTGATTTTGAGCATGATGAGGGGCTCCGCCTGATTCATTGGTTGGTTCTGCCTCCATGAAAAATTTGGGTGGTTCCACCACCCTGGATTGTACGTCTCAGACTACGATCTATTTGACTGCCTTCGATAGTCATTGAAAGCATTTACTTGTTCCATAGGATACTCAGCACAAGCCGACATTGATGGACAATTCTGTGCTAGATGTATGGGACTAGCACAAATGGAACAGCTATCACTATTGAACGTGTTGGCAGCATTGATGGATTGGCCCACAGTGAGAGCGTCAATCTTCTTAGTGAGGGCATCTAACTTTATCCTCAAATCAGCGTCCTCCCTGACCTCATAGATGCCTCCCCTCTTACGAGCACGAATGGACTTATCTCGACAGCTTGAAAAATCCCACTGCTGCGAGTTGTCGGACAATTTGTCCAATGCCATGTTGCTTCATCTCCTGTAAGACTCAAGAATGCTCCCCATTTATAGACTCGATCATGCTACGGTTGGGTTGAGTCAACCCTTGGTAGAAGAACTGAACGAGTCTCCACTTCTCATATCCATGTGGAGGGCATCTGATCAGTAGCTCTTTGAAGCGCTCCTAACTCTCAGAAAATTTTTCATCCTCATCCTGAGTGAAAGAACTAATCTCTTTTCGGCACTCATTCACTCTAGACATTGGGAAAAACTTATGATAAAATTTGCTAAGCAAGTTTTCCCAAGATGTAATAGACCCGGGCGTGTTGGAATCTAACCACGCCCTAGCTCTATCGTGAAGAGAAAAAGGAAGAGTCAAAGATGGACTGACTCCTCAGAGAAGTTCTGGAATTTTAATGTGGCACAAATGTCTTTGAACTTCTTCACATGATTATAAAGATTTTCAAGATCTAAGCCATGGAATAATGGTAAGAGTTGGATAACATGTGGCTTTAAGTCAAAGTGGGTGGCATTGGTAGGTGGCAATACTATGCACGAGGATGAGTTAGTCGCAACGGGTGCGAACAAATCCCTAAGGGATGTAGTGAAGTCCACGTTCCAAGCTCTAGGTTGCTCTACATGTTCAGGATGATTTGCATTCCTAAAATTCTCTCTAATCTCAACAGTCTCTCTCTCAACTAGTGCTCTTCTCTGTCTCCTAAGAGTTCTTTCTAAGTTGGGATCTAAATGTATCAAATCTAAGTTCAATGATCTCCAACTAAGCATACACCAACAGAAAACAATGAGATGCTAACCAGCAGAAACAATAGAAAAAAGCAAAAATAGCAAACACACTACTCACAATTTATTTATTTTTTTGTTTAAAAAAAAATTGCTAACGAACTAATAGAAAAATAAAATCAATTCAGACCAAAAATTTTCACAAACCAAACAATTGCCCGGCAACGGCGCCAAAAACTTGTTGTGAGTTTTAAATTACTCGCAAGCGCACAAGTCGTTTGCAATATAGCATTGTGCAAGTGCGAGGTCGAATCCACAGGGAATTGGGTTGTGAAAATATAATTTAATCTAAACTAACTCTATCTTAACCTAGCTCCGAATGTTGAGTTGTATTTTGGAAAACAAATTAAAACTAAATTAAATTGATTTAAAAACTAATGATAAAAACACTAAGGTTTTCGAATCCACCCCACCAAAGTTAAGCATATATGTCCTAAAAAATAGTCTATTAAAACATTCCATGAATCCACTATACGACAAAAAACAAAGAATATCCCAATTAAACCAAAAGCATCCAATGTATCCGCTCTTAACAAATCATAAAGGAAATCCAATTTAATTGAAAACAATTCGATGTATCCATCAGATGAAACACAGGGAATATCCAACAGAACAATTTAAACTCAATCAACCACAAGATCAACTCAAATAATTGACATAACATTTATACTAAAAATTGTCAGATTTGTACAAGCAAATTTGAACTACTATACCAAACAACGGCGAGGCTTCATCTTCAACCTTAGCTGAAGATTCTAGCCACTCATAACTATGAAACTACAATTCATAATAAAAGTGCTAAACATTAAACTAAAACAACTAAATAAAAAGAAATAAATAACTTTACATGGGAGAAATTCCATTTGCTGATGGGCGGCGCTTCCCCTTGTGGTAACAAAGCCTTTGGGATCCACCAGAATGCTAACAGACGTCCACCGGTTAACACCAAAGTGGCTCAGGAATTGTACACTGAATGATGAGGTCATATGGTGTTTATATATGGGGAGTCCCGGAGCACTGTAGGTTTCAGATTCTATGTGGGATACTACCCGAGTGCGCTCGATCGCAGAATCTTACGATCGATCGCATGTCTTGTGCGCACGATCGCATGTGCACTACACTGCAAACATTTCGATATGGGATGTTGACCATGCGCTCGATCGCAGCATGGTACGATCGATCGCTATTGCTCTTGAAGCTTCACATCTCCTGAAATACTTCATTTTCTCCACAAACCTATAAAAATACACAAAACACAAAAAAAAAAAAAAAAAAAAAACATTAAATAAAGTGAAATACTACTAACTAAGAGCTTAACAAGTCTTAAATATGCAATATTTAAGACTCATCATGGATCTTGAAGGCTTTGCTACCAAGAAGGGAAGCGTCGCACAACAGCTGCGAGTGGAATCTCTCTATCCATTGTTAGTTTTAATTTATTTTAAGTTTTAAAGTTTAAATGTTTAGCACTTTAATTGTGAAAATTATGTTCATAATTATGCGAGGCTAAAATCTTCATCTAAGGGTGAAGATGAAGCCTCGCCATTGTTTAGCATTATATTTTCAAATATGTTCGTACAATTCTGATATTTTTAGTATAAATGTTCTATTTCAATTGTTTGAGTAAACTCTTATGATTGATTGTTTTTAAATTGTTAAATTGGATATTCCTTGTGTTTCATGTACAGGATACGGCGGATCATTCAAATTAGATTGGATATCTATTGTGATTTGTGAATTAAACGGTACATTGGATGGTTTTGGTTTAGTTGGGGTATTCATCGTGATTTGTATAATGGTGGATTCATGGAATGATTTGATAGATTATTTTTATATAGAACATGAAAATATATGCTTTACTTTGGTGGGGTGGATTCAGAAAACCTTAGTGTTTTTATCAGTTGTTTTTAAATCAATTTAGTTTAGTTTATATTTCTTTGCAAGATACAATCCAAAATTCGGAACTAGGTTAAAATAGGGTTAGTTTAGATAAAAATATATTTTCACAACGTAATTCCCCAAGGATTCGACCTCGCACTTGCACAACACTATATTGCAAACGACTTGTGTGCTTGCGAGTAATTTAAAACTCACAACAAGTTTTTGGCTCCGTTGCCGGGGAATTGTTTTGTTTGTGAAAATTAAATCTTTCTCTAAATTAATTTAATTTTTCTACTAGTTTAGTTAGCATTTTTGTTTTTTTTTTATTTTATTTGTTTCTGTTTGCAATTGCCAAAAAAAATAAATATAAAAAAAAATTTCCCAATTTTTGTTGGCCCATTTTGTGAGTATTGTGTTTTCTGTTTTATTTTATCTTATTGTTATTTGTATTTTATTTTATTCTTTTGTTTCTGCTGGTTAGTTTATATTAGTGTTGTCTGTTTGGTGCATGCGTGGTTGAAGATCCCTGAACTTAGAGTCAATACCTGTAGATCCCAAAATAGAAAAAACTCTTAGGAAACAGAAGAGAACACTTGTTGAAAGAGAGACAATTGAGGTGGGGGACAATTTTTGGAATGTAAATCAACCGGAGAATGCAGAGCAACCTAGAGCTTAGAATGTAAACTTCACTACATCCCTTAGGGATTTGTTCGCACCCGTTGCGACTAACTCATCTTCTTGCATAGTGTTGCCACCAACCAATGCTACCCATTTTGCTCTAGAGCCACAGTCATTGGAGGACACCCTCAAGGATTTCACGAAGATGATCGGTCAGTCCATCAATGCAGCAAATACATTCAATGTTGATAGTTGTTCTATCTGTGCTAGTCCTATGCATTTAGCACAGAATTGTCCATCTATGCCGGCTTTTGTCGAGACCATGGAACAAGTGAACGTTTCCAATGACTATCGGAGGCAATCAAATGGATCTTACTCCGAGACTTACAATCCAGGATGGCAGAACCACCCTAATTTTTCATAGGAACAGAACCAACTGATGAATCAAGAAGGAGCCCTTCATCATGCTCACAATCAATACCCTCCCGGATTTCTTCCACCAGTTCCAAGTCATAGTCGTTCAGCCCATCTAACACCATCACCCGCTTACCATGCTCCCACTCAAGCGCCAGCGCTGGTTTCACAGTCTCTAGAGGAGACCCTTAAGGATTTCATGAAGATGACCGACCAATCCATCAACGAAGTGAGGAGTGCAATAATAGTAAACACCCAAGCGATTACCGAGCTAGAAAGTCAAATGGGTCAAATCGCAAGTTACTTAGGTGAAGGAGAGAAGGGAACGTTCCCCAGTCAGCCTGTGCCCAACCCGAAGGGACAGTTTGCGGTTGGAAATTCATCAAATCCTACGCATGAGCAGGAACAAGTGCAATCGATTGTCACATTGAGGTCTGGGAGACAAGTTGACATTCAAGTGGAAGTGAACCCTGCTTTGCAGCTAGAGCAAGAAGTGGTAACAAGAAGAAGAGAGATGCTGAGCCATTTACAGCCACACCTACTATTAAGGATCTCCCTAGGTCATTTGAACCTAAAGCACCTTATCTTGAGAGATTACAAGCGCCCAAGAAAAGAGGGAAGTCTGAGGACATCCTAGAGGCATGCTTTGCTCAGTTTGGGGAGGATTTGGATTTGGATAAGTTACTTGAGCAAGCGAATGCCATTTTGGAGTTTGCTCATCTGGAGAGTAGTGAGACGGAGGAGATCGCAGCATTTGAGCCCCCTTAGAAGGAACTTAAGCCTTTACTAGACAATCTTAAGTACAAGTTCATAGGTCCAGAAGATTCTTTGCCTGTGATTATAGCTTCAGATTTGGTTGAGGCTTAAGGGGAGCAATTATTGGACGTTTTAAGAGAGCATAAGGAAGTTATCGGCTGGACTATTAAGGATATCAAGGGAATCAACCCCTCAGTGGTGATGCACAAGATAAATTTGGAGGAGAATGCCAAGCCATCGAGGGAGCCACAAAGAAGACTTAACCCAGCTATGCAAGAGGTTGTGAGGACTGAAGTGATAAAGCTATCATTTATCCAATCTCTTATAGCGAGTGGGTGAGCTCGATTCATGTCGTACCAAAGCGGGCTAAATTGACAGTAGTGAAGAATAAAGACGACGAGTTGGTTCCAACTCGTGTGCAGTCAGGATGGAAAGTGAGTATAGACTGCCATAAGTTGAATGCTGCTACAAGGAATAATCATTTTTCACTCTCATTTATTGATCAGATGGTGGAGCACTTAGCTAGGCACGATTACTATTGCTGAGTCTGGTTGAAGATGTTAAACTTAGCGCTCATGGGAGGCACCCCACAGTATATCCTTTCTGTTTGTTTATTATTTTACATATTTCTTGTTACTGCTTATTTCTAGTGTTTCTTTTGTTTTTCAGTCTTTATTTTTCAAGGACAATGCGTACTTCAATTCAAGTTTGGGGGTATGCTATGAGCCATGCCAGTCCAGCTAGTTCTCCATCTTCTATATCAGCTCTTTCCATGTTATTCACATATTGGGGACACTGTGTACTTTAAGTTTGGGGGTAAGGGAGACACTTCACACACACTTTGTCCCAGTTTTTTTTATATATTATTGAAAAGATAAATGCATGTTCATGATTATTTTGAAATTTTGGTTGATCTAAACAATTTATGTGATGTGATGTCATTGGTGAGCTTAAAATTTTGAACACATGATCTGATGATAAAGTTTTAAAATTTAGTTACTTACTTTAGGCATTTGAGAATTCACATGTTTAATCTAATCTGACACGAGCACATAATTGTGTGAGGTATGACATGTGATTTTAATGTGTATGTGTCCATGACTTAGCTAACTGGATGACTTGTTGGATAAACACTTTGGCATAGAAAATTATATATATATAATGATCATCAATAAACTTTCCACTGAGTAACTGGACCTCTTGTCTTAGTAAGTAGTGAGTGTTCACGTCAAAAGGTAGGAATTTCATTCATAATTGTAGGTCCAAAATATACTATGGCAATACCCAAGAGGGGGGTGAATTGGGTATTAAAAAAATTAAATACTTTTTGCAATCTCAATATCAAAATATATGCGGAATTAAATCTTTCTAAATTACTAGCACAAAGATGAGAGAGTTTATTGCTTAATATAGAAATGATAATTGAATTATAAAATAATTAAGCAATCAATCTCATTTACTTGAATAATAAATAATTATAAGCAAGTAATTACGAAAGTAATTAAGGAAATAGAGTTAGAGAGATGCAAACTCGATTTATAGTGGTTCGGCAATATCGGAATCCTTCCGACCCTACGTCCACTCTCTTCAAGGATCCTCCTTGAAGTCTTTCACTAAACCAAGCAACTTACGGGTGTTGCTCAAACCGAAACACAAGCAACTTACGGGTGTTGCTCAAACCGTACAATCCCCTTCCTCTCAGAAGTAATCCCCTTCCTCTCGGAAGTAATCCCTTTACAATAAAAGCTGTAAAGTAAATGGTAGAGAGACAACAAATGAAAGCTTATACAACTGAATAATGTCTCTCTTTCAAAGAAAAGCTTGAAGATTAGCTCAACATGAGTATTTTAAAGCTTTTTGAGTTTCAAAGAATGAATGACTTGATTGTGTGTGTTCTTTTCTTTTTGAATGTCTTCTCCTTCTTTTTGAATGCTGAATTGAGTGGGTTTATATAGCAATCAATTAATATGGCCGTTTAGGACTTTAATTTGAAAAAGATTTACTTTAAAACGTTCAGATTTGGAGTCCAACGGTCATATTTTTGAACTACCAGTCGACTGGGTCGTGATACCAGTCGACTGGGTCCTCTTAAAAATTCACATTTTTGCTGCTATAGTGTTACCAGTCGACTGGTAAGTCATACCAGTCGACTGGGAACCTTCTGCCACTTTTACCAGTCGACTGCACTATTCACCCAGTCGACTGGGTCATTATTGGAGCGCTGCTACAGTTATTTCTGGATGAACAGTGTTTTCAGCATAATTTTCTTCATATCTCTTTATTCTTTTTGGATTTTTGAGTTCTAAAAAATCTCCTAATTTAATCAAACTTTCTTGCACATTAAACACACAAGTTAAACATTTCAAAAGTGTTTTGTTATCATCAAAATTAATCTAATCAATTTCTTGATTGAGGCATTTTTGATGATGACAAAACATATTACAAATTTAAGCATAATGTGTGTGCTAGATATATGAAGAATGATACATTACAAATGCTCAAGTAATTTTCTATGCCAACATAAATTCTTCTTAAATTTAATTAGAGAATGTTAAGAATTGAGCCCAAAGAATTTATTTGCATTTAATAAAATCACTTGGAGATTTTATATCTTCAATTAATTAAGACTATATAATAAAATGCAATGCAAATATAATTAGCTCCTAACAATTGAAATGACATCAACATTGATTCACCAATTTCTACAATCTTAGTCTCCTTTGATGTATAAGCACTATTAACAATCTGTATTACTTAAGTAATATTCATTAGTGCTTTATTAAGATTTTTGTTACTATCAAAATCATTCAGGGTCAACAATCTCCCCCTTTTTGGTGGTGACAAAAATCTTAAGAATAAGGTCTAACAAAATCTCTAATATTCTTATTTTTCTCCCCCTTTTTGTCATAATAAAAAAGGTGTATTTCAAATAAGAGCTCCCCCTCAAAATATGCTATCGAAAATATTTTGATGAAACATTTTGAAAAAAGAATCATTTTACAAGATATCAAGAACTATAAAGCTTTTGAAAGAGTTCCTTTAGAACATAGAGATGAAATTCTCAAGATATAATAACCAAATTTAAAACATATCAAAAAGAGTTTATCAAGTATTTAAAACTCATTTTAGTAAAATGATTTTACCAAAGGTTTTCTCTTTTATCAATAAATCAGATTTTCTCCCCCCTTCAAAAAGTCTAAAGTAATTATTTTCAACTCTTAAGAGAAATAAAATTGGATTAAAACTTAACAAGCCTTATTGGTAGTTGATTAATTGAATAATCAAGACAAAGAGCTCATCAACTACTCAAAAAGATGTTCAGATTGGAAATATCTACAAGTACTTGAAAAAAAAGTTACTTCCCTTGCATATATGCACCGAAATATAATTTTCAATTATCAATTAAATATCATTTTTAGGGCAAGTTAGATTCAATAATTAGATGATTATCAATTCAACGCAAAGATAATCATTAATTTCAAACTCAAGCATATATAATAGAAAGTTTCATATTCAGCTCATGCTTGATAGATAAATAACTCAAAAATAATTCTCAAATCTAAATTCAAGCTCATCACTTGATTTATCCAATGCCAAATCAAAGAGAATTTATCAAAGAACAATTAATATTTGAGTATTAAATGGCTCCAAACAAGATTTGATTTTATAGACGACTGGAGAAGACTTACCAGTCGTCTGGAGTTTTTGGCAGAGAGTTACCAGTCGACTGGGTCAAAATTACCAGTCGACTGGACAATCAGGCAGTGACTTACCAGTCGACTGGAGCACATTTACCAGTCGACTGGACCATTAGTAAAATTTCCAGTCTTGAATTTTTAGCACGAATTTGTTTATCTATGACATTTTTTAGTGAGGAAAATATTTAAACATGGATTAATACTCTTTCACTCAATGTCAATCATGCAAATGATGAAATGAAATGCAATCAAACATTCAGTTTATCAAAATCAAGCAATCCCATCAACATTCTAATATTACAAAAACTAGCTTCACATAGGGGTTTTGTAAGAATATCAGCTATTTGATCTTCTGAAGGTATGAATTCTAATCTTATATCACCTTTTTGAGCAAGGTCTCTTAAGAAATGATGTCTTATTTCTATGTGCTTGGTTCTAGAGTGCTGAATAGGATTTTTGGTTAGGTTGATGGCACTAGTATTATCACAAAATATAGGAATATTTTTGAGACTCATGCCATAGTCTTCTAGTTGTTGTTTCATCCATAATACTTGGGCACAACAACTGCCAGCTGCTACATATTCCGCCTCAGCGGTTGATAGTGCAACGGAATTCTGTTTCTTGGAGAATCAAGAAGTTAACATAGCACCTAAGAATTGACATGTTCCACTTATACTTTTTCTATCTAACCTACATCCAGCAAAATCAGCATCTGAATATCCTACTAGCTCAAAAGATGATTCTCTAGAATAGCATAATCCTATGGTCTGGGTTCCTTGCAGATATCTAAGGATTCTTTTTAGTGCAACTACATGTGATTCCTTAGGATTAGACTGAAATCTAGCACACATGCATACACTGAACATTATATCAGGTCTACTTGCAGTCAAATAAAGTAAAGCACCTATCATGCTTCTATAATATTTAAAATCTACAGATTTACCTCCTTCATCAAGATTAAGTTTAGTAGTTGTGCTCATAGGTGTTCCAATCGACTTTGAGCTTTTCATCCCGAACCTCTTAAGTAGGTCCTTGATGTACTTTGATTGATTGATGAAGATACCTCCTTTAAGTTGCTTGATTTGAAGACCAAGGAAATAGGTGAGCTCTCCCATCATGCTCATTTCAAATTCACCTTGCATGCACTTTGCAAACTCTTGACATATAGATTCATTAGTAGCACCAAATATAATATCATGAACATATATTTAAACTATCAAAGTGTCATTTTTGTGAGTTTTTGTGAAGAGAGTTGTATCTATTCTACCTCTTACAAAATCATTGTCAATCAAAAATTTACTTAGTCTTTCATACCATGCCCTTGGAGCTTGCTTCAACCCATATAGAGCCTTAGAAAGCTTGTAGACATGATTTGAAAGATTAAGATTTTCAAATCCAAGAGGTTTCTAAACATAAACCTCTTCTTCTATAAATCCATTTAAGAAAGCACGTTTTACATCCATTTGAAATAACTTGAACTTATTAAAGCATGCAAAGGCTAACAACATTCGAATAGCTTCTAATCTAGCTACAGGAGCATAGATCTCATCAAAGTCTATTCATTCTTCTTGATTATATCCCTTAGCAACTAGTCTAGCCTTGTTTCTAGTTACTATTCTATTTTCATCCATCTTATTTCTATATACCCATTTAGTTCCAATTATAGAATGATTCTTAGGTCTTGGAACTAGATTTCAAACCTTGTTTCTCTCAAATTGATTAATCTCTTCTTGCATAGCAATAATCCCCTCATTGTCCTTTTCAGCTTCTATAAAGGACTTAGGTTCTACCTGAGACAGATAAGCTACATAATTGCAAATATTTATAATAGAAGAGCGAGTTCTTACCCCTTGTGAAGGATCACCAATTACTTGATCAATTGGATGATGATTTACATACCTCCAATCCTTGGGTAGATTTTCCTCTTGTTGACTTGAGGATGGTTGGTCCAAAATTGGAGTTGCCATCCCTTCATTTGTTTGAGTAGAACTCACTTTTGGGTCAACAATGGAAGTAGGAGTTTCCATTCTTGGAATAAAATCTGCATCATCTTTAAAGGAAACTTCTCCACTACTCATTGGGTTAGATTCATCAATAGTGACATGCACAGATTCTTCTACTACTAGAGTTCTCTTATTGAAAACTCTATAAGCCTTACTAGCAGTTGAATATCCTAAAAATATCCCTTCATCGGTCTTGGAATCAAATTTACCCAAGTTAGTTTTATTGTTATTTAAGATGAAGCACTTACTACCAAAAGCACAAAAATAGGAAATATTGGGCTTTCTCCCTTTTCCATAGTTCATATGGAGTTTTATCAAGCAAAGGCCTTATCAAAATTCTATTTAAAATATAGCAAGAAGTATTCACGGCTTCAGCCCAAAAATATTTTGGTAAATTATTTTCACAAAGCATTGTTCTTGAAAATTCTTCTAGAACTCTATTTTTCCTCTCAACAACTCTATTTTATTGAGGAGTTCTAGGAGCTGAAAAGCTGTGATTAATTCCATTTTCATCACAAAATTTTGAAAAGCTTTGATTTTCAAATTCTTTGCCATGATCACTTCTTATGCTTGAAATACAAATTCCTTTTTCATTTTGTACCTTTTTGCAAAACTTTTCAAATCCTTTGAAAGCTTCATCCTTATAAGCAATAAAAATAACAAAGGTATATCTTGAATAGTCATCAACAATAACAAGAGCATATTGATGGCCACTTAGACTAATGGTACTAATTGGACCAAATAAGTCCATATGCAAAAGTTCCAAAGGTCTAGAAGTTGAGACTACATTTTTTGCTTTAAAAGAGATCCTAGTTTGTTTTCCCATTTGACAAGCATTGCAAATTTTGTCTTTTTCAAAATTGATTTTAGGAAGTCCAATAACTAAATCTTTTCTTGAAACAATTTTTAGCAAATTCATGTTTACATGACCAAGCCTTCTATGTCATAGCCATTGATTTTCACTAAAAGCAGGAAAACATTTTTCATTATCAGAATGCAAGGATTTCAAATCAACTATATAGACATTTTCATGTCTATGGCCAATGAATTTGATCTTGTTGCTCTTGATGTCTATAACTAGACAATGAGATGTCTCAAATGTGACTTTGTTACCTTTGTCACAAAGTTGACTAATACATAGTAAATTTGGCTTAAGGCCTTATACTAGCAATACATTATCTATGGTTGAGAAATCATTACCAACTTTTCCATGCCCGATGATCTTTATTTTTGTGTAGTCTCTAATGGTGACAAGTCCACCATCTCTTAGAGTTAGCTCCTTGAATACACTTTTATCATCGGTCATGTGCTTTTGAGTATCCACTATCAAGGTACCAACAGTTACCTTTTTCTTTGGTGTGGAGACATACCTACATCACACAAGGATACACGATTGCACTTTTGGGTACCCAAAATTTCTTGGGTCCTTTGGGGTTAGTCCTTGAAAATACGGTTCCTTTTGGGACCCATACTTTCTTAACATGTGGTGCTCTAGGAACAAGTTGATGATGCACAATCCTAGCATGATAGTCATAGAAATTTCTAGGATATCTTACATGTGCATTTCTATAATCCTTAGGAGAATAGTTCCTAAGATACATGTTTCTATGGTAAGGAGTATGAAAATGCATGTCATTTCCAGAAAACGAATGATGATGCATTCTAGGAAACATGCTAGCATTATTTTGTGTATGCATATTGTTTCTAGGATAACCATGATGGTAATTCCTAGGATGAGCATGAGTAGAATGCATTCTTTGATTATACACATTGTTCCTAGAATGAGCATGATAATTATTTCTAGGATGTGTATAAGCATTTCTAGAATGAGCATACATATAAGCATGAGTATTTCTAGGATGCTTCAATTTAGTATGAACATTTAAATTTATAGACTTCCTAGCATTCATCGAGGGAGTGCTCTTAACCATGCTAGGAGATTTTGAAGTAGAGGCTCCATCTACACAAGAGGCTTTTATGAATAAGCTCTCTTTTGATTTTTGCTTTCCCAATGGAGAATATCCTAAACCAGATTTTACTCCACTTGATCTTTGGGAAGATAACACTTCATCTAGCTTTTCTTTTCCAAGCATAAGTCTAGATATAGTATCATTTAATTCTATTATCTTCTTCTTTAAGTTTTTATTTTCATCTTTAAGAAGATCTTGAGAAGAATCATAAAGTAATGAAGATAGTTTATCTTTTTCTTCTCTTAAACCTACCATCTCTTTAGAAAGAGATGACACCTCTTTTTTAAGAATGGTGTTCCTAGAATCGAATTTCTTCAATTCTTCATACATTTCATTTATGACTTCTATCAATTCTTCACTACTGCTAACAATGTTATTTTTTGAAGAGGAAGAAGTTGATACCTCATTTTCGTCGTCGATTGCCATAAGACATAGGTTGGCAATTTCCTCGCATTCAATCTCTTTATTCGAGGAGTCTTCTTCTTCTTCATCACCATCACAATTAAGATCTTCAATTTCTATAAAAAGTAAGGATGTGGTGGAACCATCAATTTTGTAATCCAAGTAGCTTTCATGCTTCTCGAGGGATTCCACAAGCTCTTCTAAACTTTCACTTGTAGAATGCTTTGTCAAAATAATTTTCCATTGATTTGACAAAGACCTAAGAAATATTCTCAAAAGTTCAAGGTTAGAATAAATTTTACCCATGAAAGATAAAGTTTTAACAAGTATGCTAAAACGAGTTTGCGAATCAAAAATTGATTCATTTTCATTCATTTTAAAATGCTCTAAGTCATGAACAAAGTTTTTCAATTTGAAATTCTTTTCTTGCTCATTTCCTCCATGTATGACCTCCAACAAATCCCAAATTTCTTTTGCGGTCTTACATACGGAAATTTGATCAACTTCATTTTGATCAAGAGAACTATAAAACATGTTCATAACTTTAGCATTTAGTTGAATGAATTTACAATCATTTACATCAAAATCATTTTCATTTTCAAGAATGAAATACCAAGCATAATAATCATGAGCTTGAATAAAAATCTTCATTTGAGCTTTCCAATGGGTGAAATTTGTTCCATGGAGAAGAGGTGGACTAGAAGGATCTCTTCCTTCTAAAAATATAGTTGCCATAGGATCAACTCAAGGATATTAAGCCTAAAATTGAGAACGAGGCTCTGATACCAATTGTAGGTCCAAAATATACTATGGCAATACCCAAGAGGGGGGTGAATTGGGTATTAAAAAAATTAAATACTTTTTGCAATCTCAATATCAAAATATATGCGGAATTAAATCTTTCTAAATTACTAGCACAAAGATGAGAGAGTTTATTGCTTAATATAGAAATGATAATTGAATTATAAAATAATTAAGCAATCAATCTCATTTACTTGAATAATAAATAATTAAAAGCAAGTAATTACGAAAGTAATTAAGGAGATAGAGTTAGAGAGATGCAAACTCGATTTATAGTGGTTCGGCAATATCGGAATCCTTCCGACCCTACGTCCACTCTCTTCAAGGATCCTCCTTGAAGTCTTTCACTAAACCAAGCAACTTACGGGTGTTGCTCAAACCGAAACACAAGCAACTTACGGGTGTTGCTCAAACCGTACAATCCCCTTCCTCTCAGAAGTAATCCCCTTCCTCTCGGAAGTAATCCCTTTACAATAAAAGCTGTAAAGTAAATGGTAGAGAGACAACAAATGAAAGCTTATACAACTGAACAATGTCTCTCTTTCAAAGAAAAGCTTGAAGAATAGCTCAACATGAGTATTTCAAAGCTTTTTGAGTTTCAAAGAATGAATGACTTGATTGTGTGTGTTCTTTTCTTTTTGAATGTCTTCTCCTTCTTTTTGAATGCTGAATTGAGTGGGTTTATATAGCAATCAATTAATATGGCCATTTAGGACTTTGCTCCAATACACCAAAATCTTATTCTCTATCATTTGGAATAGAAAACCTAGATTTAGAGCCTTCTATTTGGTTAGAATGATTCATCTTTTAGTGTTAAATAGGAAACCCTCCCAAACTATTTAGATAACTCTCTATATTTAAAGAATATTGAGATTCTCTCTAGAATCACTAAAGATCTTCACCGATTTAAAAACTGAAAAATCAATCCCAATTTTTTTTCTTTCTATTTTTTTTCTTCTTTAACCTTTAAATATTTTCTTCATGATTCGAGACCACACCCAATAATTTCTTAACATACTAACATCGGGAATCCTGGTTTGATGACTCTGTAACTTCTCGCGCACACCATCCACCTCATAGTGAGACTGGTAAGGGGCTTAAAGAAAATACTTATAGCAATACTAAGGAGATCTTCGAATTCTTTGGTGAACATGAACCACGGTTGTCTAATAACGCTTATAATCCTTGTGTGTGTTTATTGTATTTTTTTTTCCGTATGTTTTTAATCAACTGTGGAGCATTTGTGTTAAGTGTAATATTTTTTTAATAATGGACTGTATCAATATTATTATTATTATAACTGATTAAAATTAATATAATAAAAATAACAATGTAATAATAATTATTTTTTTAATTAAAATTAATTAATTAATATTGTTTTATTAAAATTTTGAAACGCTCCAACGTATTTAAAAGACTTATGCTTCAACGCATCGTCAATGCCTTCACTTTTAAATACACTGATAAATATATATATATGTTGGGGAAATTACACAGATTTCCCTATAAACTAGATTAGTGAGAATACGAAATAAAAACGAAAATAACACACACAAATTTAATAATGGAGTTCGACCAAATGTGCCTACGTCTCCAGACACTTACAACTCACAACTCACACTCAATTATATTTTGTACGAGACATTTATATCTTTCACAATATTTTCTGTTAAGCTTTTCTCTCAAGCTCTCTCTTCTCTACTTGATGTTCTCTACAAATGAGAGCCAAGAAGTATTTATAAGCTGCAAAGGAAATATCCTGGTGGTGTTTAGGTAGGCATTTATGGAGTTCTATTGACAAAGCCTGAGTTAACTATTGACCGTTTAGTCAAAAGCCGCCCACTACCCTGACAATATATATACACACACACTCAAGCTATCATGGAATTAATTTGTGAATTAAACGGTAAACAAAGAAAATGGAGAGGAAGCTCTGTGAAGCAGCAATGGAGGGTAGCGTAATTTCCTTGCTAAACTTGCTTCAACAGGATCCATTAGCTCTTGATAGATTCATCGTGGGTTGTTACACAGAGAACCCTTTGCACATAGCTTCCATGTTAGGACATGTACAATTTGTGAACGAAATTCTCAATCGAAAGCCAGATCTTGCAGCAGAGCTTGATACCCGAAAATCATCACCGCTTCACTTGGCAGCTGCAAAAGGTTACCTTGATATAGTGAAGAAATTAGTTGTGGTTAACCCTGACATGTGCCTTGTTGGTGACAGAGATGGGAGGACTCCTCTGCATGTTGCAGCCATCAAGGGAAATATTAGTATCTTGAGAGAGATAGTTGGGGCTAGACCACATGCGGCTCGAGTTCTAATGGACAGAGGTCAGACCATTTTACATGCTTGCGTGAGATATAACCAGTTGGAGGCTATGAAGTTCTTGTTGGAGACTATGGGCGATCCTGAGTTTGTGAATTATAAGGATGGTGATGGCAACACTATCTTGCATCTAGCCGTGGCTGATAAACAAACCGAGGTATGTTTGATATGAACACTTGCAACTTTTTATTTTTTATTTTTATTTATCAATTCCTATGATTGAAAGTAGGACCGATTGAGGATTTGAATTCTTTTAAAGAGAGGTGTAAGTGCCAATTGGATTGTGTTTTGATGACGGATAGCAATGAAAAATTCTTGCAGATAGGCCTGTCAATTAATCGGATTATGTTTTGTCTACGTACCCTTTCGGTTCCAAAGTATAAATGGCATACCACTTGTTTGATAAGGCAACCTAATGGCAGTTTGCACCTGCTTGAGCTTGTCTGGCTAGGCTTGCTTGATTTCTTCCAAAAAGAAGACTTTCCTGAATGCCCTTCAATATTTTAAAGAACAGTCGATAGACTCTTAAAAAAATAATAAAATGCTAAATAAAACAAAACAAAAATGCCCAAAGGGCATGGTGGAATGTATATCAGCATATGTATAACGAATTACTTCGTTAATTAGTAATGAAAATAATTAATTAATGCAATCATAATCAAAGTAGTTGCCTAGTCCACTTCACCACATTAGATTAGATGGAGTCCAAAATCACTTTTTTTTTAAATTTTTTTATGAAGCACTTTGTGAAATATGTCTCTAGATATACACTTAATTACTCCAACAAGAGTAAATATTATGAAAAACTTAGAATAAGTTTCATATGAAGTTCATGAAAAAAAAATTTAGAAGTAAAATTTATTATCGTACATTACTTTGTGATTTAATTCATATTTCATCCACGGTTCAAAACTTATTAAATTTAACAAAACATGTTGATTTTTTTTATAATTTAAAAATTCTCATGAATGTATCTTAGACGATAAATTAGAATCATTAATTTTATTGTTGTAAACATGAATATTTTAAAGAGAACTTTATAAACTTCATGTAAGGAATTTCATTTAATTAATTTTGCTCATATGTATATAAAGTCGAAAAAAAAACAGAACAAGAAATCATAGGATGTCGCTACATACATGACAAAATTGTTGTATAAAAAAAATATTTATACTCAACTCATATTCTAAACAACATACAAAAGGGTGAAAGTGTATTTTTGCGGTTAAAAAACAAAAATTGTCGAGTATACAACTGTTTTCCCATGTATATAGGAAAATTTTCAAATCTTTTTGTTTTGTTTTTTTTTTTTTTTTTTTTGTGTACTACTATAAGGTGTAGTATCAATTCAGTTGGTCACAGTTACGAGGAATTTTTGTTTAGACTAGAGCCAAGAGATAGGCACGTTTTGATAGTATAAATTTCTCTTTTTCATGCTATTGGATGGTACGCTTGATACCTCTGATCTCGACAAAAAAAATTTCCTCTGTTACTTGACACATTTAGTTTTCTTTGTTTTTTTTTTTAATATTAAGAATAAAATTAGAAGACGAATAAACAAACCGATTCATCTTATTCTTATAATAGTTCTTGTTTGATGCTTAGTTTATAAATTTTCTAATGTTAGCAGATGTATAAATCTTAATTCCTCTCACTAAAAATAGTAACATTGCACAGTTTGTAATTAGAATAGTAATAAAAAAACTATGTAATGAACTTTTGATCTTCCAAGTTTGCCATAAAAGATGTTTATTTTTCAATCCTCACCTCACTGCACATTATAAACATAGCAATGTGCACTTTAAATGGTTAACCACAGAAAACTTACACTGTTTTCTGTGCAAAAGATATACAATTGAGCTTTATGGACGTCACACAAAATAAATTTTATCGAGAGATGTGTGATTCCAGGTGTATGGTATTGGCTTAAATTAGTTTTTCTTTTGCCGTACTCTTCTATCAACTAAGTGTAAGAATCAAATATGCAGACCATAAACTTCTTGATTGCTAGTACTACAATAGAAGTGAACGCTCTAAACGCAAATGGCTTCACAGCTTTTGATATTTTAGTCCAAAGCAAAGGAGAACTGAAGGATATAGAGATTGCAGAGTTGGCACTTAAACGTGGTGGAGCCACTCACGCAAAAGAGTCCTTCATTGTTCCTGTACATGATGAGCTTGAAGGCATAAGGAGCTTATCCTCGCCTACAAAAGGTACAGCAAAAAGTCGCCGTGGTAAAGCTCGAAAAAATTTGAGTGGCAACAAGCAGGATTGGCTGGAGAGGAAACGCAACGCATTAATAGTGGTGGCATCCCTGATTGCTACTATGGGTTTCCAAGCTGGTGTGAACCCTCCTAGTGGAGTTTGGCAAGGTACTTCACATGATACAACAAAGCCACACAAGGCAGGTTTCTCCATAATGGCTGACAATTACCCAAATAGATACGGTATTTTCCTTGCATTTAACTCGCTAGGCTTTTTGGCATCCCTTAGCATTATTTTATTACTCATTAGTGGATTACCCTTAAAGCGTAGGTTCTTTGTGTGGATCTTGATGGTGATCATGTGGGTTGCAATCACTTCTATGGCGATAACATATGGGATTTCAATATTAGCTTTCACACCTTCCCATGAGGAGCATGTGCTTTATAGGGTAATATTTTTTGGAATCCTGGGTTGGTATTGTTTGATGGCTCTGCTACTTCTCGCGCACACCATCCGCCTCATAGTGAAACTGGTAACGGGTTTAAAGAGATTACTTACGGCGAGAGTAAAAAGACCTTTGACTTCTGTGGTGCAGGTGAACCACTCGGCTGCCTAATGTTTATAATCCTAGTGTCTGTATGCATATGTATGTTTGGTGTGACATCTTTATGTATGTTTTTAAATTTGGAGCATTTGTGCTCAGTGTATAATTTTGGAATTATGTGTCAGTTTTAATTTTAATAAAAATGTACAAGTAACAGTATTTAGCTCATTAATTATTACTTCAAGTTTTAAGTATTGGATGTTTTGAAGTTATATATGGCTTGTGGTCTCACTGGATAAGTTCATACAATACTGTAGTCCACAATCCCCGTATATATGTACCAAGGGTACAGGGTAGTTGTTTCCTCGAGAGATCTATGTTCATTGGCATCAACCTTACGCTAGCTCAAAGACTTGTTCAAAGATTTTTTTTTTAAAGCACATTATTAAATACTCTGTTCTTTTATATATATATATATATATATATATTCTTTTTGAGCACGCCCAGAGATGAGGAGGATGCAAATCGTCTTGAGGCATTGAAATTTAGGCGTTTTATTCCAAAGGCGTACGTTTTTTGAGTTGAGGCATACGCTTCGACCCGAGGCATAGGTATTTCACGCCCAGGGCGGTGAGGTGTATGCCTCATGATATTTTTTCTTGGTGACAGAGATAAAAACAGCGCTTGAAAAACCGCGTAGAGGTTGAATTGGAGCTCTCATTCGTCATAGATCTCGCCAAAGACTTCTTTAAAAAGTAGTGAGCTGGCCTCGGATGGTAAAAGGGAAAAACAATGATTGCCTCTCTTTATTGTTGGTGTTTTCTTTGCTTTGATCGTGTCAAATATCCCATGAAATCATGAAAACAAACAAATAGAGAGAGTTTGATAACAAACGATCTCAATGAAATCTCATGTGTGCTCGTGATTTCTACTGAAAAGATTCAAAATAGTATCATCGACCGAGACATAACCAACAGCCAAATCCTTGTCACAAAGCTGGTCCTGGAGGCGGTGGTGGTGGGACACTCGCTTGCCTTCTCAGTCTCCTTTTTTGTCTAAATAATTTGAAACAATTGCTGAGCTATAGAGATAATGAGATATAATAGAGTCATAGAACAAAGAGAAAGAAGATAACTGAGAGATAAAGGACAATATAGCTGTGTTTGCAATTTACACTTTGAAATTTGGATTTACTTTAGTGTTCGTGATGGATTACAGCTGTGCTTGCACTTTGAAATATGGAAATTTGGATTTACAAGTGACGGTGAGCACCACCTATGCATCTAGAGTGCCATCGTAAATTATAATAATACGTGTTATTTAGTTTAATAATAATTAAAAATTATTTATTTAATCATTTTTAAATTACAACAATATAAAAATATAAATTATACTTTACATATAAACATAAATTAATATTTATAAAATTATAATTATCACACTATAGAAAATTTGTAAAATATTAAACTTTAATAAAAATTAATTAAAATTAATTTTTTTATATTATAATTAATTAATTAGTATTATTTTATTAAAATTTTGAAACGTCCCAATGTATTCAAAAGACTTATGTCTCAACGTTTCACCCAACGCTTTCGCCTCTGAAAACACTGATAAATATATATACACGCACTCAAGCTAACATGGAATTAATTTGTGAATTAAACGTTAAACAAAGAAAATGGAGAGAATGCTCTGTGAAGCAGCAATGGAGGGTAGCGTAATTTCCTTGCTAAACTTGCTTCAACAGGATCCATTAGCTCTTGATAGATTCATTGTGGGTTGTTACACAGAGACCCCTTTGAGCATAACTTGCATGCTTGGTCATGTACAGTTTGTGAACGAAATTCTCAATCGAAAGCCAGAGCTAGCAACAGAGCTTGATACTCGAAAATCATCTCCGCTTCACTTAGCAGCTGCAAAAGGTTACCTTGATATATGAAGAAATTGCTGGTGATTAACCCTGACACGTGCCTTGTTGGTGACAGAGATGGGAGGACTCCTCTGCATGTTGCAGCCATCAAGGGAAATGTTAGTATCTTGAGATAGTTAAGACCACAAGCGACTCGAGTCCTACTGGACAGATGTCAGACCATTTTACTTGTAATTTTAGAACGTTAATTTTTTAGTCTCACACTTATATTAACGTTATCAATGAAATTCTTTAAGATTACCCGTGAAGTTTTCAACTGGTCTAAACTATTAGATTTAAACCCGAACAAGTCAAGAAATTTTGGATTTCCGTAACAGCTTTCACACCGAAGCATGTACTTCTGTTAGGATTTTTTTTCAGCAAAAAAATCCGCCAAAGATCCACACAAATAATAAATACAACAAGAGTATAAAACAATAAACGATGCAAAAATAAAACAACCGAAAATAAGGAACAAAAACAAAGTTTTACATGATTCGATACTTTTTGCTTACATCCACCATTCCAACAAGATTTTTTATTTCATTAATAAAACTCACATGTTACAAGTTTTTGAACTGAGAAACTCTTACTTAATGAACTTACTTTAACCCGTTGCCCCAATACATCCAAGTCTTATTCTCTCCTATTTGGAATAGAAAATCTAGATTTAGAGCCCCTCTCTTTGGTTAGAATGGTTCATCTTTTAGTGTTAAATAGGAAACTCTCCCAAACCATGTAGACAACTCCCCATATTTAAAGAATATTGAGATTCTCCTTTAGAATCCCTAATGATCTTCACCGATTTAGAAACTGACAAATTTGTCCTGAATTTTTTTTTCTTCTTTAACCTTCAAATATTTTCTCCATGATTCGAGACCACACCCAACAATTTCTTATCATACTAACATTGGGAATCCTTGTTTGATGACTCTGTAACTTCTCGCGCACACCATCCACCTCATAGTGAGACTGGTAAAGGGTTTAAAGAAAATACTTAGAGAAATAGTAAGGAGATCTTCGAATTCTTTGGTGAACATGAACCACAGTTGTCTAATAATGCTTATAATCCTTGTGTGTGTTTGTTGCATTTTTTTTTTCTGTATGTTTTTAATTAACTGTGGAGCATTTGTGTTCGGTGTATTATTTTTGAATAATGGACTGTATCAATATTATTATTATTATTATAACTGATTAAAATTAATATAATAAAAATAACAATGTAATAATAAATGTAGTGGAGTAGCTGATATGGACCCTTTGGTGGCTAAACTCACGAAAATAATTGATGGTTTTCGGTCAACATCTTTCATGGTTGCAAAAATCACGCAAGAAAATTTTGAAACAAAAAGTTTATAATGGAAGGATCTATGCAAGAGAGGAAACAAGCTGTCAATCTGGGGAAACTATAATTGCAGGCCTTTCAAATTAATCTACTGAATCAAAATGGTGGGCTATACGTCTAATTTTGCTTATAGATTTAAACATCTCAAATTTTCAGATTTAATGAAAACTATTTTATAATTAAAATTTATACATTTTGCATGTCCACAGTAAATTGATCAATCAGTCTCTTAAAAACTGTCTACCTAATTTGAGTACGGCAAAATTATGTCTCCATCAAATGAATCAGGCCGGCAGTTCTTATAGCCGATAGGTAGAGATATACACTGCCAATCAAATGAACAAGAAACTAAAATCCCAATCTTGCTCATTTTCCCCAATTTTTCTTTTGCTTTGTCCACAGCAAATAGATCAATCAGTCTCTTAGAAACTGTCTACCTAATTTGAGTACAGCAAAGTTATACCTAGAAAAGCTTTGTGCATGGAAAATTTAGTCAATCACAGTGGTGGGTTGTCAAAATTGATAGCAAAGGGGCTAAAATTGAACTCCAATATATAATTGAAGAACCAAAACAATAATTTACCCAAGTATTAATGTATGTGGCCTACCTTTAAACGGTAAAGATGTAGAGACATCCATTCTTTCCATTCATTTTGATCATCCGGACCAACAAACAATGAAAAATCTCTTTTCCACTCAAGAATTTATAAAACTTGTGCTATACAAGAATTTATCCTTGATATAATACGAAATAGTGGTTCTTTTAATGTTAAAACAACAATTTTTCAGTTCATTCCGTTTCTAGTCAACTAACAAAGTATTACAAATAGATGTTCAGTTTGAGTGTTCTTCTTGCAGTGTTCTTATTTTAATTCACAGTTATCAGTGTTTTAAAGGTAGAGTTCGAGGTTCACCTAGGGGAAAGGCGATACTAACACATCTCGGGGCTTAAAAAACGTAACTTCTCAATGGTGTATGTTTTTTGGTTTGGCTCAGGGCATACGACTCATCTCGGGACTTACGTTTTTTTATGCCTAGATGTCTGATGCGCATGTCCCGTTGGATTTTTTATTAAAAGGTTGTAGAGTATCAAAACTTTAAGGAATAAAGGGTTTATTTTGACATAATGTTTATTTTTAGGTCTCAAAGTATTAAAGTTTGTTAATAATTAATTAATTAATTAATTTTTTATGAATAACATTGGACTTCACGTGAAAGAACATCCTCTTACCTGCTAACGTGACATTTTTACATTGAGTTATATATTAAAAAAATTATGTGTAAATTACTTGATAAAATATTTGATTTGTTTATTAAATATTTAAATAAGAAGATAATGTGATTTGCACTTTTTTTTTATCTGTAAAAGTTAATATATTGATCAATTATGAGCAAAATACACTGGGCATACCCAGGAAATCAAACTTACAACATGAGTCTTAGCTTAAGAAAACTAGCGTATATAATTCTATACACATGAGTTTTAATTTTCTTGGCTATGCTACTAGGGTGATCAACAATTCCATCGAACTCTCTTGCATTTCTTGCAAGCCAAATGTGGTAGTTAGTCTTAGCCAGAGCGTCTATCTTGGCTTTAGCAGGAGGCCATATTCCTTTAGCTTGTTTGTGCATCCATTTTGCAGCACTCTTGATAGTGTTCATACCTCTCCTAATACCGAGCCATCCTTTGATGTCTGCCCAAATGGTTGCACTGATCCGGCATGTAAAGAAGAGATGCTCAATTGATTCTTCAGACTCCCTACACATTGGGCACCTTCTGTCCATTTCAATGTACTGAAGCTTCTCCTTAGTGAGGAGTTTCTCCTTCATTACCAGCCAAAAAATAAATGAGTGCTTGGGAGTGCAGCTGCTATTCCAAACTATAGGAGCCCAACATCTCAAAAAGCATGCATCCCAATGACTTGAGCTTACATCTCAACTCGGTGAAACAAAATGCCTCACCTAACACGGAGAAAGAAGATACAAAATGCCTCACCTAACACGGATCACATGTCCACCGAAGTTTGGGTTGTGAAAGAAGCCAATTAGCGTATCGGTGGCAATGTGACTTGAGTCTGCGCTGTTGACTCGAACAGTTCTATATATATTGAGTCTGCACCAACACTGACCAATGATCTTTCATTGGACTAAAATAATCGCAGATGGCCTGCTTTTCCATGCTTTAAAAGTTGGTAAAGGAATTAGGTTTCAGCTGTGAGACATACATTCAGGCAAAAGAGATGGAGATAGGGAGACAGAGAATGGAAATGCTTCACAAAGCAGCAGTAGAAGGAAGTGTAACTTCCTTGCTCAGTTTGCTTCATGAAGATGAACTTATTCAGTAGAAGGAAGTGTAACTTCCTTGCTCAGTTTGCTTCATGAAGATGAACTTATTCTCGATAGATCAATTGCTGATTGTCTCCAGAGACACTTTGAATTTGCAAATAAGATCTTAAATCAAAAATCTGAGATGGCTGAAG
This sequence comes from Bretschneidera sinensis, assembly GCA_023935145.1. Lineage (NCBI taxonomy): Eukaryota > Viridiplantae > Streptophyta > Magnoliopsida > Brassicales > Akaniaceae > Bretschneidera > Bretschneidera sinensis. The sequence continues at coordinate 14,098,148 of CM043701.1, forward strand.
AGCCATCTTTTGAAGCAGCACCTCCAATTTTGTTGGCTACAGCAAATGGTCACCTTCGAGCGGTAAAAGAATTGCTAATGGTCAAGCCTGATACGTGCTTAGCTCGAAACCGTGAGGGCTGAACTTATTGCAATAATCAAAGGACGAGTTGAGATCTTAAAAGAGCTAACTCAGGCCAAATCTGAGACCGTACGGTTCCCAACAAATCGAGGTGAAACCATTTTTCATCTTTGTGTCATACATGGCCAGTTCGAAGCTCTATGCTTCCTGCTACAGACAATAAAGGATAATGAGTTCATAAATTCAAGGGACTCGGTTGGGTTTATAATTTTATATTACATGATCATAGTGTCTTTGTTTTATTTTATTTTATCCCAATAACATGGTCATAAAAATAAATATTAATGATTGGATCCCAACATCCTTCTAGACATAAAAAAAAGTTCTTGCATAGCATCGAGTCATGAAAAATACATATTCAACCATTGGATAGCATGAAGAGAGAGAGAAATGAATAGATCTTGTTCTCATCTAATGGAAAATGCTTTGTGCCATTATCTTCTATGAATTAGGGCTGTACAATAATTTTTCTTAGATGTGAATTTTTTATCATTGGATAGGCAATGTTGACTATATATGTATCTCTGCCAATTGAATTAGGCTGACAGTTTTTGATAGGGAGACATATTGGCAATCAAATGAATAATGAAACTAAAACCCCAATCAAATGCTCTTGCACAAAGTTGGAGCGATGTAAAAGATTTAGGAGAAGTTTTTGCCTAGCACAGTTCCATAATAGATACATGGTATAATGGTTCATCTTACTATTAAATGGAATGAGAAGATAAGAGTTTTTTCTTTTTTTTTTTGTTCAAAGGCGAGATAGAACCTTGTGCTATGTATTTTTCATGAACCTGAGCTAGATAATAATTTTTCAATACTCAGACATGGAGTGTCCCTTTTAGAATATCAAGAGCCTTAGAATTTGCGGGCATTTTCTTGACTATGCCTAGATGTGGTATCCTGATAGCTAAAGTCATGCCTGCTCATAATTAAACCATGTTTCAACATGCTATCAATGCTAAAGTATAAAAATTAATTTATATATTTTTTCGTTAGTTTAAATTTTTAAATAATTGATAACTCAATTATTTAATGTAGTATCAAAACTTTAAGTTTCAGGTAATTTAATATTTCACCTAATTCTTCAGAAGTAACAATGTCACACAATCACATGTCTTTGATAATTGTCTATAAATTACAAAATGATGAGTACTACAAAGTTCAAAAATGAAAAGGACATGTATGCTCACCAAATCAAAATTTCCTTAAAATTGCACTTGCATTTTCCTTAAAATTCATCGAAGTTTCTCAAATCAAAATTTCCAAAACGTCTTCTCCTGAAATTTCATAGAAGAACATATGATGTGAAAATAAATACATCTTTCATCAATTAATGTGAAGAAAGATCATTCCATTTTTGGATTCAAACCGTCCTACCGAGTCTTCTAAAGGGAGGTCTTTGTCAGCAGTAAATATATACTCTCTAGAACTATTATTGAATTGTCAATGCTTCCAAGTCTTAGTTTGAACCATTTGATATGCAGAGAACAATAAATTATACTCAGTTACATAAAAGTAAATTAAGAAGTTCACCATACAGTATGACAAATAATTAAACATATCAGTAGTTTGATTAAATATGAAATATATTGGCAGTCAGCTGAATCAGAATTAATTGATGGTGGTATTGTACTTGTTAGTTTTTAAAGAAAGAAAGAACAAGAATTTTCTTAGGACAATGAGAGAATGGAGGAAGATACACAGAAAATGTAATCTGGAATTCTATTTTCATAATGCATCAGCTTACAGTATATATAAGAACTGAAAAGTAAAGCTGTAGAAAAAAATAAACAAAAACAACTAATACATGGTACAGCACACATGGGTAGTAATGACAGATAACATGGGCTAGTAAATGACAAAGAACATGGGGTAGTAAATGCAGCTGACAAGGGGTAGTAATGACAGCAGCTAACAAGGGCAGTAAGGATAGAGTGGTGCAGCAGCAAACAATGAAAAGTGGTACAGCAGCACCTGATGCATATCACCAACACTCCTCCTTGCATTAGGAGCTGCAAACTCCAAGTCTCTCCCTAAGAGGCTCAAATCTGTTTGCTGGTAGAGGTTTTGTGAAAATGTCTGCAAGCTGATCTTCAGATCTGCAATAAACCAAGCTCACATCTCCTTCTTTCTGCACTTCTTTTAGAAAGAATAGCTTAATCTTTAAATGTTTAGTTTTTCCATGAAAAACCGGATTATGAGATATTGCAATTGCAGCTTGATTGTCCACAAATACCTTTGTATCATTCAGTTGTTTCAAATGTAGATCACATAACAACTTCCTCAACCACAATACTTGATTCACTGCTGTTGTAGCAGCAACAAATTCAGCCTCTGCAGTAGACTGCGCTACACATTCTTGTTTCTTGGAACACCAAGAGAACACACCTGATCCTAGACTAAAGTAGTAACCATATGTACTCTTTATATCATTTATGGATCCATCCCAATCACTGTCAGAAAATCCCATCAACTTGAAGTTTTGACACTTCTTGAATTTTATACCAAAGTTAACAGTCCCTTTGATGTACCTAATGACTCTTTTTGCTGCTTTAAGATGCATTTCACTAGCACAATGCATAAAACGAGAGAGAATGCTTACAGCAAAAAGGATATCTGGCCTGGTTGCAGTTAGGTACATTAGACATCCAACCAAGCTTCTGAAATAGCCTTCTTCAACTTTGTCTGTGCCATCTTCCTTACTTAGGCTTTCCTTCTGACTCATTGGTGTAGCCGCTGCTTTGCATTCCTCCATACAAAACTTTTTAAGTATTTCCTTAGCATACTTTCTTTGACAAATGAAAAATTCTCCTTCATCTTGTTTGATCTCCATACTAAGGAAATATGTCATCAGACCAAGGTCAGTCATATCAAAAACCATCATCATCTATTGCTTGAATTCATCAACAAACTTGGCATTGTTACCTGTCACCAACAAGTCATCAACGTATAATGACACAATAAGAAAGTCAGTCCCCTTTTTCTTATCATAGAGAGTGACTTCTGATAGGCTTTTTGTAAAACCTAAGCTCAATAGATGATCATCTATCCTACTATACCAAGCTCTAGGCGTTTGTTTTAAGCCATAGAGAGCCTTTTTTAGTAGGTACACTTTGTCTTCATGGCCTTCTTCAATGAATCCTTCTGGTTGCTCAACAAAGATCTCCTCCTGCAATAGACCATTTAAGAAGGCTGATTTTACATCTAATTGGAACGCTTTCCAGCCATTTTGGGCTGTTATAGCTAGCACCAGCCGAATTGTGTCTAATCTAGCAACAGGGGAAAATGTATCTGAGTAATTAACTCCAAAAACTTGAGCATACCCCTTGGCAACAAGCCTGGCTTTGTGTTTGTTGATGGATCCATCAGCATTGAACTTGGTTCTAAACACCCATTTGACCCCAATGATTTTTCTGTCTTAAGGTCTATCAACAAGCTGCCATGTCTCATTTTTCTTGATCATGTACAGCTCCTTCTCCATTGTCTTCTTCCATTTCTGGTTTTTAATGGCTTCTTCATAACCCGCAGGTTCACAAATGGCCACATTGCATCTTTGATAGATATCATAGAGCGGCCTTGTTCCACGGATTGGTGGATCATCTTCCAAATCTTCTTCTGTCGTTTGGAAGGGGAGACTTGATTTGTGTATGCTTGTGGATGTCTCTTGTGTCTGTTCCCAATTCCACTTTTCATCTTCATTGAAGAACACATCTCTACTAACAATTAACTTCCCTGTTTGAGGTTGATACACCTTGTAGGCTTTAGAGGAAGAACTATAACCCACAAAGATGCCCGGTTCTAACTTCTTGTCAAGTTTATCACGCTTGACCTGTGGAACATGAGAGAAACTCATACAACCGAACAATCTAAGAAAATTGAGAGTAGGTTTATAGCCATTCCAAGCCTCGAATGGAGTTTTATCCTCCAACACCTTGGTAGGCAATCTGTTCTGCAAGAAAACAGCAGTACTTACTGCCTCAGCCCAAAGCTTCTTTGTCAACTCCTTGTCATGAAGCATACATCTGGTCATCTCCATTATGTATCTGTTTTTCCTTTCACTAACTCCATTTTGTTGCGGAGTATATGGAGTAGTAAGCTGGTGTTCTATGCCTGCTTCTTCACAAAACAGACTGAATTCTTCTGAGGTGTATTCTTTTCCATTATCTATCCTTAGAGCTTGAATTTTGCAGCCACTTTGGTTTTCCACCATCTTCTTGAACTTCCAAAACACTCCAGCCACTTCTGACTTGAATTTTAAGAAAAAAATCCAGTACATTCTTGTAAAGTCATCAATGAAGGCAATGTAATACCGACTACCTGCTAATGACAGAGTTCTTTGAGGACCGGATACATCTGTGTGGATTAGCTGCAACTTGTGAGTGGCTATCCAGGTTGACTTTGGGAATGGTCTCCGTTTTTGTTTATCATATTGACAAGCATGACAAATCGATAAGTGATCTCCAAATGTTGGTAAGCCAACTATGAGCTCCTTTTTCTTCATGAGCTGCATCCTTTGCAAGTGACAATGACCAAGTCTCTTGTGCCATAACTCGGTGTTGCTGGCTTAGAGAAATAGGAGGAAGATGAATTGGAATTCAAACTAACTGAATTCATTTATCATAATGCATTTAGCGTACATTATATAACAAACTGAAAAGTAAAGTAATCAGAAAAAGTAAACATAAACAACTAACACATGTTACAGCTAACATGGGATAGTAATGACAGATAGCATGGGCTAGTAAATGACAAAGAACATGGGGTAGTAAATGCAGCTGACAAGGGATAGTAATAACAGTAGCTAACAAGGGCAGTAAGGATAGAGTGGTGCAGCAGCAAACAATGAGAAGTGGTACAGCAGCACCTGATGCAAATCACCAACACTCCTCCTTGCATTAGGAGCTGCAAACTCCAAGTCTCTGCCTAAGAATTATACCGTAGTCATAATGCCACTGCTGCCATAGGTTGGAATGAATTCCTTGCTGCTGGAGAAAGTCCATCTTCTTGAGCTCTTCAAAAACATCTTTCTTCTTTAACTCTGCCTCATCTTGATCCTCGGTTTCTTTAGCAACTTTTTCCACAACATTTTTTGAGGCATCTTCTTCTTTCATCAAAGTGTCATCACTACTAGTTGCAGGTGGATCAGTAATCATCTCACTGGATGAACCATCGTGAACTTCACTCTGCATTGAATTGTGAGTGTCTTAAACTGACCATTCCTTCCTCCTAGACTTTCCACTGCTCCCAGATTTCACATGCTTATGCGACGAAGAAGTAGCATCTTCATTTTCTTTGCATGAATTAGATCTAAGTTTCATATCACTTGGTGAAAGACTTCCACTGGCGATGGAAACAGAATCAGAAACTACAATTTTCATCTGCCTTTTCTGCATGCAAAGTATAACACGTTCAACAACTTGCTTGCTGTTCCTCTTTTAACTTCCACATTTTCCACCAAGCTTAGTCTTGGGGGATGCTGAGTGCTCAGTAGAGGTGTTTTGCTGGGGTCCATTCTCTGAGTTACTGCTCTCTGACATATTTTTCTCATTTGAGGAAGTACTTTTGCTTTGGCAGCACTTTAGCCTCCTCCTAGCAGATGAGCCAAAGGATTTCTTCCTAGATGATATCTGAGCTCCAGAACCATCAAATGAAGGAACAGATTTTCCTTCGATATCACCATTTCCAGGAGAGCTCACCATAGCAGTTCTTTCTGACTTCAGAACCGTTTGATGGCAGAGTGGGCCACATGACATATTTTGATCATCAGGATGGCTCCATAGAGGTTGCTTCTCGGCCTTAATTAGAACTTCATATCTTGCCTTGACTTTGTTTGGGCTTCTAGTTGAAAATGCAGCAAGTTCTTCTTTGATGGGATCAAAAGAAAAACTATTGCCCTTCATTCTCACTTTAAGAATTTCCTGACCCGTGACATCAAGAATGTGACAGAAACTATCTTCAAAGATCACTTTAAAGCCTTTTTTAATCAATTGACCTACACTCAACAAATTTTGGTCAATTTCTGGTACGTAGAGAACATTATAAATTCTCTTTGTGCCTGCAGTGCTAGTTATGGCGATTGTCCATTTCCCTTTGACAGAGATGTAATCACCATTGCCAATTCTGACTTTAGTAATGTCATTTGGCTTTAAATCTCTGAAGAGTTCCTTGTCATTGGTCATGTGGTTGGTGCAGCCGCTATTAATTAACCAGCTTTTACTTGAATCATTGTTTGAGAAGCAAGTAGCAATAAAGAACTGATCCTCTTCCTCTTGATCAGCAACTTGAGCATCTGCTTCTTGCTGCTGATTTTTGCTTTTGCAAATCACAGCTTCATGACCTTGTTGGTTACACTTGCTGCATTTTGCATCAGGTCTCCTCTAGCATTTGAAAGGAGGAAGACCCTTTCTGCCACAGTGTTGGCATGGAAGATGATTTCCCTTCGTACCTCCGGTCTTGTTCTTGTTGGTGTTTGCTGTAGCATCGCCACTTGCAGCACCAATCTTTTTGTTCTTCTTCCTTATTTTCCAGCCTTCTTGATGCTTGACTGGAAGTGCTCCTTCAACGACTCCTTCTTGCCTCATGACCCTTCTTTGCTCTTGTGCTTGTAAAGCATTTACGAGCTCTGCCAAGGTAATCTTAGACAGATCCTTGGTGTTCTCCAAGGTTGTAATGGTTGCCTCAAATTTTTTAGGCATCGTTACTAGGATTGTTTTGGACAATCCTCGAGTCGGGTAGATCAGAACCAAGCAGTCTTACCTTATTGGCAATGCTTAGAAGTTTGTCAGAATACTCTTTAATGGTTTCTGATTCCTTCATTTTCTGCAGTTCAAAATCTCTGATCAAATTGAGCACTTGCATCCCTCTGATTCTCTCATTTCCTTCATACTATTTTTTGAGATAATCCCATTTTGCTTTTGTTGATTTGAGTGACATGACTCGGGTGAAGATAGTCGATGAGACGCCAGCAAACAAGCAGGCTTTTGCTTTTGACTTCCTTGTTTTTCTGTCCTTGTGATTCTTGATCTGGGCCATTGTGGGGTTGTTTGGCAGAAGAGGAACTTCGTAGTCCTCTTCTACAACTTCCCAAAGATCCATTGCATCTAGATAGGTCTCCATTCTCACAGCCCAAATTTGATAGTTGTCTCCATCAAAAATTGGTGGAGTCATTGATGAAAAACTGGATTCTCCTTCCATTAGAACACTCAAATGAACTCACAGATCCCTCAAGAATATAGCTCTGATACCAATTGTTAGTTTTTAAAGAAAGAAAGAACAATTAGTTCTTAGAACAAGGAGAGAAATAGGAGGAAGATGAACTAGAACTCAAACTAACTGAATTAATTTATCATAATGCATTAAGCTTACATTATCTAACAAACTGAAAAGTAAAGTAATCAGAAAAAGTAAACATAAACAACTAACACATGTTACAGCTAACATGGGATAGTAATGACAGATAACATGGGCTAGTAAATGACAAAGAACATGGGGTAGTAAATGCAGCTGACAAGGGGTAGTAATGACAGCAGCTAACAAGGGCAGTAAGGACAGAGTGGTGCAGCAGCAAACAATGAGAAGTGGTACAGCAGCACCTGATGCAAATCACCAACAATACTCATGCCATTTTCAATTTTCCTTATTTGTTTGGGCGAGTTCCAGGAAGAAAGAATGATTGTGAGAGATACATAAGAAAGTCGAGATCTTAGAATTTGTCAACTTTTATTTTTTTGAACAGCAATTTGGCCAATTTTCTGCTTAATTCTCATGCCCTTACGATCCATATTTTTGTTTCTGACTTTCAAATCACTGGGCTTATATCCAAGGAAAGTTCATAAGTTACCAACAATCTCAGCTGACTCGTTCAGCTTTTCCATGTTTGACAAATTATCACAGTTCTTCATATATACAAATTACAGTAGCTGACCAAATATTATACTATACCAAGAAATTAATTCAGAGAAATAAAAGAGATAGAGAGAGGGAGGGAAAGAATTAGAATGCTTCATGAAGCAGCAGTCGAAGGAAGTATGACTTCCCTGCTAAGTTTGCTTCAAGAAGATGCACTAATTCTTGATAGATGTATTGCTGGTTGTTTTACAGAGACGCCTTTACACATAGCTGCAATGTTTGGACACTTAGAATTTGCAATCGAGATCCTAACCCGAAAACCTGAGCTTGCAAAAGTGCTAGATTTCGAAAGGGCATCACCCCTACACTTGGCGACAGCAAATGGGTATATTAAAGTAGTGCAGGCATTGTTGCTGGCGATCCCTGAGATCTGCCTTGCTCAAGACTGGAATGGCAGGAACCCTCTTCATTTAGCAGTAATCAAAGGCCAAATTGATGTCTTGAAAGAACTTTTCCTGGCCAAACCTGAGGCTGCACTGGTTCGGGCAGATAATGGTGAAACCATTTTGCATCTTTGTTTCATTCATTTCCAATTGGAAGCTCTAAGGTTCTTAGTGGAGTCAATAAACGATAACAATTTTGTAAATTCAAAAGATGATGATGGTTTTACTGTCCTGCATCTTGCAGTAGCTGAAAAACAGATTGAGGTATGGCAGAAACTTTCTTTGAATTAATTTCCTATTGATGACTTTCTTTTCTTCTCCCGTTGCTATTATAAACCAATTCTATGCACATACTGGTTGCTTAAATTATGTATTTCAGAGCGTGAAGTTTTTGATCACCAATACTGCAATAGACATCAATGCGCTAAATAAAAACGGCTTCACAGCATTGGATCTTGTATTAGCGCAAAGCCGAAGAAGAAATTTGATCATGAAAGACATTGAAATTAAGGATTTTCTTTTATATTTTGGAGCTCTACGCGCAATAGATATCTCTTCATCCTCAGGAGAGGAACCAGGAATCGTCTTAAGGGTCAACGCGTTGTCTTCAGATGGAAATGATGATCATCGAATCCAGAATTCCCACAACACCCAAGTGAACATTAAACATGGAGATCAGAAAAATAGGAGGCAAAAGAAGAAGAAAAACTGGCTGGAACAAAAGAGGAATGCATTAATGGTGGTGGCGTCGCTGATTGCAACTGTTACTTTTGAATGTGGAATCAACCCACCTGGTGGGGTTTGGCAAGAAGACAAAGATTCTCGTAAAGCTGGTTCTTCCATTATGGCTGATAAATACCCAAACTTGTATAAATTCTTTGCAAATTCAAACACTGTTGGTTTTCTAGCATCCCTCAGCGTCATCCTGTTACTAATCAGTGGGTTACCTTTCAAGCGTAGGGTCTGGATGTGGATTCTAACGGTGATCATGTGGCTTGCCATTACATCAATGGCAGTAACTTACTCCATTTGCACATCTAGCTTGTCATGCAAGTATGATAACGAGATAAAAATTGATGGTCGCCTTAGCTATGTACTTGATGGTGTAACTTCAAATATTCAATTTTTATTCATAATGGCGTGGTTTTCATTGTTGATCCTTCTTATTTTGGGGCATGCAATTCTCCTGATTAGGAAGATGATCCTAAAGTTTACTAGATAAGAGATGATTACTTATGAGACTGATAATATACGCCAACTTTATAAAAACACTCAACTCTAGTCTTATATGTGAGTTTGAATCCCCTTTATAAGTAATGATGTTGCATTGATTGAATGTGCCTTAATAATGCCTTGTATTGCTTGATTTGATTTGCCTATCTAATTTCATAAACTTAATGGACGTCCAATTCTTTAAGGCGTTCATCTAATTAAACTCATAAAATAAAACTCAATCTCATCAAAATTAAGCATCAATATTGAAGTTCTACTAAACAAATAATGACATCATACTCAATTTTTTTTGGAGTAAATTATAATTACATTCTTTAGATTTAACCATAAATACAATCATATCTCAAGTTTTTAAAATATGACATTCCCCTCCAAACTTTCATATAAAATGACAAATGCATCTCATAGTGTATACAACCATTAAGAAATTTAACAAAATCAAGTTAAATAATAACGTGACATTACATATGTTTCCGATTTAATTCAAAAAGTAACTCATACATGAGATCTCAATGTGTTGAAAGAAAAGTAATTCCTACGATTTCAGTTAACGTTTTTAAACAAATGGATGGTATTGTCATTTTAAAAAGAAACTTAGGATGTAGTTGTATTAATAGTCAAACATGAGGGATATAGTTATAATTTACCATTTATATATATATATATATAGAGAGAGAGAGAGAGAGAGAGAGAGAGAGAGAGAGAGAGAGAGAGAGAGAGAGAGAGAGAGCAGTTCTGATTATAAAACATATTGCTATCAAATTTAAAAATAAAAAAAAAGAACTAGTAAACATATTGGTCATTCCTTTTATTTTTGTTTTCTTTTGGGGTGGGAGTTCCATGAAGGAGCAATGAGGAGGTGAACATAAGAAAATTCTGTCTTAGATTTTTTCAACTTTATACTAAATATTCCCAATTTTATTTTGTCAAGCTTGACTTGTTAGCCTATATAAGTTTTCTAGTGATTTTGCTTGAATCAGTGTCTAATCATCCCAGGTTCCCAGCAATTTCCAGAGCTTACCAATGATCCTAAATAATTGGATATATCTTTTGCATGCATTGACATGTTATCAGTTCCTTGGTATCCTTTCTGCCTAGCATTAATGTTGTTCTTAGATATAGGTCTTCTCAAGCATGTGTGAATACATTGGGGAGAAAGGGATTTGAATTTAATATTCTTGTAGTTGGACAAACATACCCTTACATAATAATTATTTATATAGACTAAGAATATTTCTTATCGAATTAAGATTTTTTATATGATAAAGTATTTCACAAATAATTCATTACTGTTATATAAATAATTATTCCACAAATAATAAGTTATTATGTAATTAAATCTTTTCTAAGAAAAGTTATTATGCAATTAAATCGATTATATTTAAAAAAAAAAATTGCTTGTGTAATTAGGTTTTAGTTTTACTATATATTCAAGTCATTTACCAAAAATAAGAATTACTCTATATAAAAAAGTTTTTTTCGTAAACAATTCATTACTCTGCAACTAAATCCATTAAAATTTACAACACATAAATGTAAATAAGGATCGTATCAATTCAAAATATTTGTTATTTATTTGAATATTTAATTAAATTTTTATCACATTAATGAAATTCATCAGCATATCAGATTTTCTTATATTAAGATTAAATTGATATTTAATAATACAAAAAATTTGGGGGTCTTTGCATTTTAACACTTGATGTTTAAATTGTAGCACATTGAGACATTGTAAAATTGGTACAATTTATCCCTTCCATCAATTTTATACCTAAATTAGTAACAAAAATGACACGGGTCTCATTGAGAAAATAAAAAACAAAACAATTTATTATTATAAATTAAATTTAGAAAAAGAATAAATCAGAAATTAAATTATTTTTTTAAAAAAAATTGCAGGTTAAAAAAACAAAAAAAAACAACAATCAAGTTACGAAAAAGAAAAAAAAAAAAAAAAAAAAAAAAAAAAAAAACCTTTCTTCCCCCTTTTTCTCTTTCTCTTTCTAAAGCACATGACACCTTCCACTTTTCTTTTCTTTTTTCTTCTCCTTCTGCTTTATCTTCTTCCTTTTTCATCCTTCATTCTCCCGATCGACATATCCAGATCTCGTTAACCACCGTAACAGCACTGTAGCTACACAGTCGCAGCAGCGCGATCCAGATCTGTGAAAGAGATGCGATTGGTAATGCGAGGAATATCTATGATCTCAGGGTGGTGGCACACAATCCAAAACTGAAGAGGAAGAATAAGAAGAAGATAGGGGTGCGTGATCCAGACCTGAGTTTTTTCAGAATTTTTTTCTATTTTTGGTTTTGAGGAGAAGAAGTTTAGGGTTTTCTTTAATAAATCATCTAAATGATGCATTAAAAATACTGTCAAATCCTTGAAACGATGTACTAACATTTCGTTTAAATAACTGAACCGAAATATTGTCCGGTGTAAAATTTACAACTTTGGTGCATCAGTATAATCATTAATGCCCTAACTAATTAAGACACAATATAATTAATTAGAAAATGACTGTGTGATCCGATTAGTTTTGATGAAAGTTTTAAAACCTAGTTTATAGCAAATTTTTAAAGGAAATGATCGTTGCACAAAAAAATTGAGCAAACCTTCGAAAATGGCATGTTTTTTCAAAACTTTGATTTTTCTTGACCATCCCAATTTTCACTTGTATCAAAACGTAATTCACTTAGATCATGTTAAATTCAACCTTTGAGGTCACCAACCATCCAAAAATAGGATAATAGTGCATTTCAAATTGTAGAAAAAAGTGAGAGAATTCGATTAACACGAACAAAATTTCTATAGGGTATAATTTGAACTTCAGGGCTCCAATTTGGGAAATGATCTTTTTGGTTTCGATGTGACTTTTTGAAACTTAGCTCATAAAAAATTTTCAAAGGAAATGATCATCATAACTATTTTAGTAAAAATTCACAAAAAAATGTGAACTAACCTTCAGAAATTGCTAGCTTCTTCAAAACCTTTGATTTTTCTTGACCATCCTATTTTTCACTTGAAACAAAGCGTATTTCACTTAGATCATGATAAATTCAACTTTCAAAGTCCCCAACCTTTAAAAATATATGATAAAAATGCTTTACAAATTGTAAGAAAGATGGAGAGAATTCGATTAACACTATCAAACCTTCTAGAGGGTATAATTTTTCCTTCATGGCTTTGTTTTAGGAAATAATCCATTTACTTTTGATGTAACTTCTTGTAACCTAATTCGTGACAAATTTTTAAAGAAATTGACCATTGTAACTATTTTAGCGAAAATGCACAAAAAAATGTGAGCTATATATAACCTACGAAAATGTCAAATTCTTCCAAACTTTGATTTTACTTTACTATCCTATTTTTCAGTTCAACCAAAGCACATTTCACTTAGATCATGTAAAATTCCACTGTCGAGATCACCAACCATAAAAAATACAATAAAAGTACATTACAAATTTTATGAAACAGAGAGAGAATTCGATTAACATAAGCAAACCTTATGGAGGGTATAATTTGGCCTTTAGGTCTCCGTTTTGGGAAATGATCCTTTTGGATTTAATGTCACTTTTTGAAACTTAGTTCGTAGCAAATTTTCAATGAAAATGACCATCATAAGTATTTTAGCAAAAATACAAAAAAAAAAAAAAAAAAAAAAAACGTAGCTATAACCTTAAAAAAAGGTTCAATTTTTTCCAAACTTTGATTTTCCTGACCAACCTATTTTTAACTTAGACCAAAGTGTATTTCACTTGGATCATTATAATTTCACTATTGAGGTAACTATCCATAAAAAAAATAGGATAAAAGTGCATTATAAATGGTAAAAAGGGGAAAGAATTCGATTAATAAGAGCAAACCTTATGGAGGATATAATTTGGCCTTTACGGCCTCATTTAAGAAAATGATCTATCTGGTTTTGATGTAACCTTTTTAAACCTAGATCATGGTAAATTTTCAAAGAAAATGATCATCATAACTATTTTAATGAAAATGCACAAAAAGTGTGAGCTATACTTTCGAAAATGGTCAGTTTCGTCCAAACTTTGATTTTTCTTGACCATCCAATTTTTAACTTGAAACAAAGTGTATTTTATTTAGATCATGATTAATTCAAATTTTAAGGTCAATAACTTGAAAAAGAAAAGAGAGGATAAAAGTGCTTTACAAATTGTAAGAAAGAGAGAAAGAATTTGATTAGCACGAGCAAACTTTCTAGAGAGTATAATTTTCTCTTAGGGCTCCGTTTTAGGAAATAATCAATTTGGTTTTCATGTTACTTTTTGAAACCTAATTCATGAAAATTTTTCAAAGGAATTGACCATCGTAGCTCCTTTAGCAAAAATGCACAAAAAACGTGAGGTATAAAGAGCTTTGATTTTTCTTTAGCTTTCCATCTTTCACTATGACCAAAGTGTATTTCATTTAGATCATGTTAAATTCCACTTTCGATGTCACAAACCATAAAAAAAAAAAAAAAAATAAAGATAAAAGTGCATTACAAATTGTAGGAAAATGGAAGAGAATTTGATTAACACGAGCAAAACTTTTGGATGGTATAATTTGGCCTTCACGACTTCATTTTCGGAAAGGATTTGTTTAATTTTGATGTAATTTTTTTGAAACCTAGTTCGAAGCAAATTTTCAAAGGAAATGACAATTATAACTATTTTAGCGAAAATATACAAAAAATGTGAGTCATAACCTTCGAAAATGGTTAGTTTCTTCCAAACTTTTATTTTTCTTAACTATCCCATTTTTCACTTGAACCAAAGTATATTACGCTTAAAACATGTTAAATTCCACTTTTGAGGTCATCAACTACGAAAAAATAGGATAAAAGTGCAATACATATTATAGGAGAGAGGGAGATAATTTGATTAACATAAGCAAAACTTCTACAGGCTATAATTTGGCTTCGTTTTGGAAATAATCACTTTGGTTTTGATGTAACTTTTTGAAGCCTAGTTCGTAGTAAATTTTCGAATGAAATAAACCTTCGAAAATGGTCACTTTGTTCCAAACGTTGATTTTTCTTGACCATCCCATTGTAAGATAAGCCGTACACCCTGAGCCAAACCAAAAAATATACATCTTTGAGAAGTTACGTTTTTTTAAGCCTCGAGATGTATTAGTATCGCCTTGCCTCTAGGTGAACCTCGAGCTCTACCTTTTAAAACACTAATCCGTGTGAGTTAAAATAAGAACACTGCAAGAAGAACACTCAAATTGAACATCTATTTTTAATACTCTGTTAGTTGATTAGAAACGGAATAAATTGATAAATTATTGTTTTAACATTAAAAGAACCACTATTTTGCATTATATCAAGGAAAAATTCTTGTATAGCACAAGTTTATAAATTCTTGAGTGGAAAAGAGATTTTTCATTGTTTGTTGGTCCGGATTATCAAAATGAATGGAAAGAATGGATGTCTCTACATCTTTACTTTTTAAAGGTAGGCCACGTAGATTTCTGCTTGGGTAAATTATTGTTTTGGTCCTTCAATTATATATTGGAGTTCATTTTAGTCCCTTTGCTATCAATTTTGACAACCCTCCACTGTGATTAACTAAATTTTCCATGCACAAAGCTTGACAAGGTATGACTTTGCTGTACTCAAATTAGGTAGACAGTTTCTAAGAGACCGATTGATCTATTTGCTGTGGACAAAGCAAAAGAAAAATTGGGGAAAATGAGCAAGATTGAGATTTTAGTTTCTTGTACATTTGATTGGCAATGTATATCTCTACCTATCGGCTATAAAAACTGCCAGCCTGATTCATTGGACGGAGACATGACACATTTGTTGGGGTAAGCACACAAAAATTGAATAGATAGCTTTGAAAAGATGAAAATATGAGTGAATATGATTTATCTATTGTAAAAATTACGAAGAAAAACATGTAATACGTATAAATTTTGATTATAAAATAATTTTCACTAAATCTAAAAATTTGAGAAGTTTAAATCTATGATTCAGTGGATTAATTTGAAAGGCCTGCAATTATAGTTTCCCCAGATTGACAGTTTGTTTCCTCTCTTGCATAGATCCTTCCATTATAAACTTTTTGTTTCAAAATTTTCTTGCGTGATTTTTGCTACTATGAAAGATGTTGACCGAAAACCATCAATTATTCTCATGAGTTTAGCCACCAAAGGTCCATATCAGCTACTCCACTACATTTATTATTACATTGTTATTTTTATTATATTAATTTTAATCCATTATAATAATAATTATAATAATAATAATAATATTGATACAGTCCATCATTCAAAAATAATACACCGAACACAAATGCTCCACAGTTAATTAAAAACATACAGAAAAAAAAATACGATAAACACACACTGTGGTTCATGTTCACCAAAGAATTCGAAGATCTACATTTATTATTACACTGTTATTTTTATTATATTAATTTTAATCAGTTATAATAATAATATTGATACAGTCCATTATTCAAAAATAATACACCGAACGCAAATGCTCCACAGTTAATTAAAAACATACAGAAAAAAAAATACAATAAACACACATAAGGATTATAAGCATTATTAGACTGTGGTTCATGTTCACCAAAGAATTCAATGATCTCCTTACTATTGCTATAAGTATTTTCTTTAAGCCCCATGCCAGTCTCACTATGAGGTGGATGGTGTGCGCGAGAAGTTACAGAGTCATCAAACCAGGATTCCCGATGTTAGTATGTTAAGAAATTTTTGGGTATGGCCTCGAATTATGGAGAAAATGTTTGAAGGTCAAAGAGGAAAAAAAATGGAAAGGAAAAAAAAATTGGGACTTATTTGTCAATTTTCAAATCGGTGAAGATCCTTAGAGATTCCAAAGGAGAATCTTAATATTCTTTAAATGTAGGGAGTTGTCTAAATGGTTTGGAAGGGTTTCCTATTTAACACTAAAAGATAAACCATTCTAACCAAAGAGATGGCTCTAAATCTAGGTTTTCTATTCCAAATAGAAGAGAATAAGACTTTGGTGTATTTGGGCAACGGGTTAGAATGAGTTCATTGAGTAAGAGTTTCTCTCAAGTTTTTATCTGCTCAAAAACTTGTAACATGTGAGTTTTATTAGTGAAATAAACAATCTTGTTGGGATCGTGGACGTAGGCAAAAAATGCCGAATCATGTAAAACTTTGTTTTTGTTCTTTATTTTCTGTTATTTTATTTTTGCATCGTTTATTGTTTTATACTCTTGTGTTTATTATTTGTGTGGATCTTCAACGATTTTTTTGGTGAAAAAAAAAATCTTAACAGAAGTACATGCTTCGGTGTGAAAGCTGTTACGGAAATTTAAAATTTCTTGACTGGTTCGGGTCTAAATCTAATAGTTTAGACCAGCTAAAAACTTCACGAGTAATCTTGAGAAACTTCATTGATAACGTTAATATAAGTGTGAGACTCAAAAATTAACGTTACCATTAAAAATTTTAAAATTACTAGTAAAATGGTCTGACCTCTGTCCAGTAGAACTCGAGCCGCTTGTGGTCTTAACTCTCTCAAGATACTAACATTTCCCTTGATGGCTGCAACATGCAGAGGAGTCCTCCCATCTCTGTCACCAACAAGGCACATGTCAGGGTTAACCACCAGCAATTTCTTCATATATCAAGGTAACCTTTTGCAGCTGCTAAGTGAAGTGGAGATGATTTTCGAGTATCAAGCTCTGTTGCTAGCTCTGGCTTTCGATTGAGAATTTCGTTCACAAACTGTACATGACCAAGCATGCAAGTTATGCTCAAAGGGGTCTGTGTGTAACAACCCACGATGAATCTATCAAGAGCTAATGGATCCTCTTGAAGCAAGTTTAGCAAGGAAATTACGCTACCCTCCATTGCTGCTTAACAGAGCTTCCTCTCCATTTTCTTTGTTTACCGTTTAATTCACAAATTAATTCCAATGTTAGCTTGAATGCGTGTATATATATTTATTAGTGTTTTCAGAGACGAAAGCGTTGGGCGAAACATTGGGACGTAAGTCTTTTGAATACATTGGGATGTTTCAAAATTTTAATAAAATAATATTAATTAATTAATTAATTATAATAAAAAATAATATTAATTTGTTTTTATTAAAGTTTAATATTTTACTAATTCTCTATAGTGTAATAATTATAACTTTATAAATATTAATATATGTTTATATATAAATTATATAAAATATAACTTATATTTTTATATTATTGTAATTTAAAAATAATTAATTAAATAATTTTTAATTATTATTAAACTAAATAACATGTATTATTATATTTTAAGACGACACTCTGTGGTGCTCACCATCACTTGTAAATCCAAATTTCCATATTGCAAAGTGCAAGCACAGCTGTAATACATCACCAACACTAAAGTAAATCCAAATTTCAAAGTGTAAATTGCAAACACAACTATATTGTCCTTTATCTCTCAGTTATCTTCTTTCTCTCTGTTCTATGACTCTATTATATCTCATTATCTCTATAGCTCAGCAATTGTTTCAAATTCTTTAGACAAAAAAGGAGACTGAGAAGGCAAGTGAGTGTGCCACCACCACCACCTCCAGGACCAGCTTTGTGACAAGGATTTGGCTGCTGGTTATGTCTCTGTCGATGATACTATTTTGAATCTTTCTAGTAGAAATCGTGAGCTCACATGAGATTTCATTGAGATCACTCGTCATCAAATACTCTCTATTTGTTTGTTTTCATGATTTCACGGGATATTTGACACGATCAAAGCAAAGAAAATACCAACAATATAGGGAGGCAATCACTGTTTTTCCCATTTTACCGTCCGAGGCCAGCTCACTACTTTTTTTCAAAGAAGTCTTTGGCAAGATCTATGACGAATGAGAGCTCCAATTCAACCTCTACGCGGTTTTTCAAGCACTATTTCTATCTCTGTCGTCAGGAAAAAATACCATAAGGCATACACCTTACCGCCCTGGGCGTGAAATACCTATGCCTTGGGTCGAAGTGTATGCCTCAACTCAAAAAACGTACGTCTTTGGAATAACACACCTAAATTTCAACGCCTCAAGATGATTTGCATCCTCCTAGTCTCTAAGCGCGCTCAAAAAACTCACTTGAAAACACTGATATATATATATATATATATATATAAAAGAACAGAGTAATTAATTATGTGCTTTAAAAAAATCTTTGAACAAGTCTTTGAGGTAGCGTAAGGTTGATGCCAATGAACATAGATCTCTAGAGGAAACAACTACCCTGTACCCTGGGTACATATATACGAGGATTGTGGACTACAGTATTGTATGAACTTATCCAGTGAGACCACAAGTTATATATAACTTCAAAATATCCAATACTTAAAACTTGAAGTAATAATTAATGAGCTAAACACTGATAGTTGTACATTTTTATTAAAATGTAAAACTGACACATTATTCCAAAATTATACACTGAGCACAAATGCTCCAAATTTAAAAACATACATAAAGACATCACACCAAACATATATACACAAACAGACACTAGGATTATAAACATTAGGCAGTCGTGTCGTTCATCTGCACCGCAGAAGTCAAAGGTCTTTTCACTCTCGCCATAACTAATCTGTTTAAACCCGTTACCAGTTTCACTATGAGGCGGATGGTGTGCGCGAGAAGTAGCAGAGCCATCAAACCAATCCAAACCAGGATTCCCAAAGTTATTACCCTATAAAGCACATGCTCCTCATGGGAAGGTGTGAAAGCTGATATTGAAATCAAATATGTTATCGCCATAGAACTGATTGCAACCCACATGATCACCATCAAGATCCACACAAAGAACCTACGCTTTAAGGGTAATCCACTCATGAGCAATAAAATAATGCTAAGGGATGCCAAAAAGCCTAGCGAGTTCAATGCAAGGAAACGACTGTATCTATTTGGGTCATTGTCAGCCATTATGGACAAACCTGCCTTGTGTGGCTTTGTTGTAGAATTCTTATCATCTGAAGTCTCTTGCCAAACTCCACCAGGAGGGTTCACACCAGCTTTGAAACCCATTGTAGCAATCAGGGATGCCACCACTATTAATGCGTTGCGTTTCCTCTCCAGCCAATCCTGCTTGTTGCCACTCAAATTTTTCGAGCTTTACCACGGCGACTTTTTGCTGTACCTTTTGTAGGCGAGGATAAGCTCCTTATGCCTTCAAGCTCATCATGTACAGGAACAATGAAGGACTCTTTTGCGTGAGTGGCTCCACCACGTTTAAGTGCCAACTCTGCAATCTCTATATCCTTCAGTTCTCCTTTGCTTTGGACTAAAATATCAAAAGCTGTGAAGCCGTTTGCGTTTAGAGCATTCACTTCTATTGTAGTACTAGCAATCAAGAAGTTTATGGTCTGCATATTTGATTCTTACACTTAGTTGATAGAAGAGTACGGCATATGAAAAACTAATTCAAGCCAATACGATACACCCGGAATCACACATCTCTCGATAAAATTTATTTTGCGTGACGTCCATAAAGTTTATTTGTATATCTTTTGCACAGAAAACAGCATAAGTTTTCTGTGGTTAACTATATAAAGTGCACATTGCTATGTTTATAATGTGCAGTGAGGAAACTTCATGAACTTATAAAAGTTTTGAATCGTCGAAAAAATATGAGTTAAATCTCAAAGTAAAATACAATTTTAAATTTTACTTCTAAAAGTTTTTTTTTCTTTGAAGAAATTTCATGAACTTCGTAAGAAACTTCTTCTAAGGCTTTTTCATAATATTTACTCTTATTGGAGTAATTAAGCGTATATCTAGAGACATATTTCACAAAGTGCTTCATAAAAAATAAAAAAATAAAAAAAATGATATTGGACTCTGTCTAATCTAATGTGGTGAAGTGGACTGGAGCAAAATTTCAACAAAACCAACATCTTAGATTTTACTGGGCAACTACTTTCATTATGATTGCATTAATTAATTATTTTCATTACTAATTAACAAAGTATAATACTACTAGTATAATTCATTATACATATACTGATATACATTCCACCATGCCCTTTGGGCATTTTTGTTTTGTTTTATTTAGTATTTTATTATCTTTTGAAGGGTCCATCGACTGTTTTTTAAAATATGGCATTTGAATTATCAGGAAAGTCTTCTTTTTGGAATAAATCAAGCAAGCCTAGCCAGACAAGCTCAAGCAGGTGCAAACTGCCATTAGGTTGCCTTATCAAACAAGTGGTATGCCATTTATACTTTGGAACCGAAAGGGTACGTAGACAAAACATAATCCGATTAATTGACAGGCCTATCTGCAAGAATTTTTCATTGTTATCTATCATCAAAACACAATCCAATTGGTATTTATACCTCTCTTTAAAAGAAATCAAATCCTCAGTTGGTCCTAATTTCAATCTTAGGAATTGATAAATAAAAATAAAAAATAAAAAAGTTGCAACTGTTCATATCAAACATACCTCGGTTTGTTTATCAGCCACGGCTAGATGCAAGATAGTGTTGCTATCACCATCCTTATAATTCACAAACTCAGGATCGCCCAAAGTCTCCAACAAGAACTTCGTAGCCTCCAACTGGTTATATCTCACGCACGCATGTAAACTGGTCTGACCTCTTTCCATTAGAACTCGAGCCGCATGTGGTCTAGCCCCAACTATCTCTCTCAAGATGCTAACATTTCCCTTGATGGCTGCAACATGCAGAGGAGTCCTCCCATCTCTGTCACCAACAAGGCACATGTCAAGGTTAACCACAACCAATTTCTTCACGATATCAAGGTAACCTTTTGCAGCTGCCAAGTGAAGTGGTGATGATTTTCGGGTATCAAGCTCTGCTGCAAGCTCTAGCTTTCGATTGAGAATTTCCTTCACAAATTGTACATGTCCTAACATGGAAGCTATGTGCAAAGGGGTCTCTGTGTAACAACCCACGATGAATCTATCAAGAGCTAATGGATCCTCTTGAAGCAAGTTTAGCAAGGAAATTACTACCCTCCATTGCTGCTTCACAGAGCCTCCTCTCCATTTTCTTTGTTTAGCTTGTAATTCTCAAATTCCATATTAGCTCTAGTATAAATATGTTGACCATAAAAACTAAAGTCAAGTTATCAGTTCATTGTTAGACCAATTCATAATGAAAATCATTTAGTTTAATCGAGTTTAAATATTAAGTTATTTTATTTAAATTCAGCTCTATTTAAATTGAACATGTTTAAATTTTCAACAAATTCGAATAACTAGACATGATCATGTGCATATTTAGTCAGTGTTGATTCGGAAACATCAATGTGTAAAGTAGATTTTGATATTTTTTAGTTTAAATTTAAAATTTTTAAATTTTAATAATTAAATTAACTCTCAAAGAAAGATTATTAATTTTTAAAAAATTTATTAATAAAACTTAAAAACCTTATTAATAACATAAAAAAAAAACTATAAAAAATGAATACTGCATGGCGCGAGCTTGTTAGTTTGTAACTTGAAATGTCAAATTTACTGTCACCTGTCTCTTAAAATTTATCCATGTCTAATGTATTTTTATTTTTCTTACAAATTGTTTTTGGTTGGGGTTATTCTTTGAGTGCAAGCTGTGGACTGTGGAGAAGTTAATAGTGAGGTCACAAACTCAAATTTAGTTGCAGAGTATTGAATTGTTTACGAAAAAAACTTCTTCATATAGAGTAATTCTTACTTTTGATAAATGACTTGAATATATAGTAAAACTAAAACCTAATTACACAAGCAAAAGAAAAATTAAATATAATAAATTTAATTGCATAATAACTTCTCTTAGAAAATTTTTAATTATATAATAACTTATTATTTGTGGAATAATTATTTATTTAATAGTAATGAATTATTTGTGAAATTCTTTATCATATAAAAAGCCTTAATTCGATAAGAAATATTCTTAGTCTATATAAATAATTATTATGTAAGGGTATGTTTGTCCAACTACAAGAATATAAAATTCAAATCTCTCTCTCCCCAATGTAGTCACACATGCTTGAGAAGACCTGTATCTAAGAACAACATTAATGCTAGGCAGAAAGGGTACCCAGGAACTGATAACATGTCAATGCATGCAAAAGATATATCCAATTATTTAGGATCATTGGTAAGCTCTGGAAATTGCTGGGAACCTGGGATGATTAGACAGTGATTCAAGCAAAATCACTAGAAAACTTATATAGGCTAACAAGTCAAGGTTGACAAAATAAAATTAGGAATATTTAGTATAAAGTTGAAAAATTCTAAGACAGAATTTTCTTATGTTCACCTCCTCATTGCTCCTTCATGGAACTCCCACCCCAAAAGAAAACAAAAATAAAATGACCAAGATCATAGCTATTTACTAGTTCTTTTTTTTTCTTTGATAGCAATATGTTTTATAATCAGAACTGCTCTCTCTCTCTCTCTCTCTCTCTCTCTCTCTCTCTCTCTCTCTCTCTCTCTCTCTCTCTCTCTCTATATATATATATATATATATATATATAAAGGGTAAATTATGCCTACATCCCTCATGTTTTACCATAAATACAACTACATCCCAAGTTTTTTTAAAAAAAAATAACAATCTCATCCCTTTGTTTAAAAACATTAACTGAAATCATAGGAATTACTTTTCTTTCAATACATTGAGATCTCATGTATGAGTTGCTTTTGAATTAAATTAGAAACATATGTAATGCTACGTTATTATTTAACTTGATTTTGTTAAATTTCTTAATGTTTGTATACATTATGGGATGCATTTGTAATTTTATATAAAAGTTTGGAGGGGAATGACGTATTTTATAAACTTGGGATGTGAATGTATTTATGATCAAACCTAAAAAATGTAATTACAATTTACTCCAAAAGAATTGAGTATGATGTCATTATTTTTTTTAGTAGAACTTCAATATTGATGCTTAATTTTGATGAGATCAAGTTTTATGAGTTTAATTAGATGAACACCTCAAAGAATTGGTCCATTGAGTTTCTAAAATTAGATAGACAAATCAAATCAAGCAATACAAGGCATTATTAACGCACATTCAATCAATGCAACATTATTACTTACAAAGGGGATTCAAACTCATATATATATATATATATAAACTAGAGTTGAGTATTCTTACGAAGTTAACTTATATTATCAGTCTCACATGTAATCAAACGAATTAAGTGCCCCAAAATAAGAAGGATCAACAACGAAAACCACGCTATTATGAATAAAAATTGAGTATTTGAAGTTACACCATCAAGTACATAGCTAGGACGACCATCAATTTTTATCTCGTTATCATACTCGCGTGACAAGCTAGATGTGCAGATGGAGTAAGTTATTGCCATTGATGTAATGGCAAGCCACATGATCATGGTAAGAATCCACATCCAGACCCTACGCTTGAAAGGTAATCCACTGACTAGTAACAGGATGACGCTGAGGGATGCTAGAAAACCAACTGTGTTTGAATTTGCAAAGAATTTATACAAGTTTGGGTATTTATCAGCCATAATGGAAGAACCAGCTTTATGAGAATCTGTCTTCTTGCCATACCCCAGCAGGTGGGTTGATTCCACATTCAAAAGTAACAGTTGCAATCAGCGACGCCACCACCATTAATGCATTCCTCTTTTGTTCCAGCCAGTTTTTCTTCTTCTTTTGCCTCCTATTTTTCTGATCTCCATGTTCAAAGTTCACTTGGGTGTTGTGGGAATTCTGGATTCGATGATCATCATTTCCATCTGAAGACAACGCGTTGACCCTTATGACGATTCCTGGTTCCTCTCCTGAGGATGAAGAGATATCTATTGCGCGTAGAGCTCCAAAATATAAAAGAAAATCCTTAATTTCAATGTCTTTCATGATCACATTTCTACTTCGGCTTTGCACTAATACAAGATCCAATGCTGTGAAGCCGTTTTTATTTAGCGCATTGATGTCTATTGCAGTATTTATCTATTACTAATAAATAATAAATTGATTTTTCATCTAAATCACAGTCTAGGCTTTTTTTTTGGGTGCATTTTGATTTTTGTCTACCGTTGCATGCAAATGTTGGAAAATTGGAATGATAAAATCAAAAAAAAATAAAGTTTTATATTTCGTCCACTAAAGCTCTATACACTTTCAACTTTTCAGGTAACCTTGCCATTCATCGATTATGCTCATTTTAATTTTTTAGGTCTTTAATTACAAATTTAAATTTTAAAAGAGTAATAACCACGACTCTAATAAAAAATAACTCTCTAAATAAATAAAAAATTCTCCTCTTTTGCTCGTTTCTAAACATTTTCTCAACAAAAAAAATAACTTTTTGTAAAGAAATTTGTTACTAATAAAACTTTTCATCTTAGCATCTAATTTAATCATTAAATTTGTTTAGTCATTCAAGATCTAAAAACAATGTTTTGCGTTGATCCCACATATTGATATTTTAATGAAAATTATCACGAAACTAAAAAAATTTATTAATAATAATTAAAAAAAAATGTTGATAGAAAAGAATTTGATTAGCTACATTAAATCATTAGGTAGATTAAGCAGCGGCTGTGTGTGCAATGAAAGAGGAGCAGCCACTGCAATTGTCGGATATGGGAGGAAAGAGAGAGGAACCATCGTGTATACAAGGAGTGAGGAAAAAAGCATATCTGTAAGGAGAGAGGAAAAAAGCATATCTGTAAGGAGAGAGAGACGCCAGATCTGCAGGAGAGAGAGGAGCTCCCTAATTGTCTCTGCGATGAGAGAGAAATATGGAAGAGTCTTGAGTTCATGCTTTGGAATTGATTTAAATATATTTAAATCAATAAATTTTATTTTTAATTTTAATTGATTTACATTTATTAAACATGAGTTCCAAACATCAAAAGATAAGACATAAAGAGAAATAAATGAGACGAAAGAAGGAGGAGCTTGGGCGAATAAATTAAATGGATTCAAATTTGAATGTTTTCTTCATTTTCAAATAAATAAACCGAACCTCATCGATTAACTTTTTATTAATGGTGTTTCCAAATTTGATCCCCTAACCTAATCAAAAACTTCATGCTCTGAAATACATAATTTAAGCAATCAGTATGCGCATAGAATTGGTTTATAATAGCAACGGGAGAAGAAAAGAAAGCCATCAATAGGAAATTAATTCAAAGAAAGTTTCTGCCATACCTCAATCTGTTTTTCAGCTACTGCAAGATGCAAGACAGTAAAACCATCATCATCTTTTGAATTTACAAAATTGATATCGTTTATTGACTCCACTAAGAACCTTAGAGCTTCCATTTGGAAATGAATGACACAAAGATGCAAAATGGTTTCACCATTATCTGCCCGAACAAGTGCAGCCTCAGGTTTGGCCAGGAAAAGTTCTTTCAAGACATCAATTTGGCCTCTGATTACTGCTAAATGAAGAGGGTTCCTGCCATTCCAGTCTTGAGCAAGGCAGATCTCAGGGTTCACCAGTAACAATGCCTGCACTACTTCAATATACCCATTTGCTGTCGCCAAGTGTAGGGGTGATACCCTTGCGAAATCTAGCACTTTTGCAAGCTCAGGTTTTCGGGTTAGGATCTCCATTGCAAATTCTAAGTGTCCAAACATTGCAGCTATGTGTAAAGGCGTCTCTGTAAAACAACCAGCAATACATCTATCAAGAATTAGTGCGTCTTCTTGAAGCAAACTTAGCAGGGAAGTCATACTTCCTTCGACTGCTGCTTCATGAAGCATTCTCATTCTTTCCCTCCCCCTCTCCATCTCTTTTATTTCTCTGAATTAATTTCTTGGTATAGTATTATATTTGGTCAGCTACTGTAATTTGTATATATGAAGAACTGTGATAATTTGTCAAACATAGAAAAGCTGAACGAGTCAGCTGAGATTATTGGTAACTTGTGAACTTTCCTTGGATATAAGTCCAGTGATTTGAAAGTCAGAAACAAAAATATGGATCATAAGGGCATGAGAATTAAGCAGAAAATTGGCCAAATTGCTGTTCAAAAAAATAAAAGTTGACAAATTCTACGATCTTGACTTTCTTATGTATCTCTCACAATTATTCTTTCTTCCTGGAACTCACCCAAACAAATAAAGAAAATTGATAAGGGCATGAGTACACTACCACCATCAATTAATTCTGATTCAGTTGACTGCCAATATATTTCATATTTAATCAAACTACCGATATGTTTAATTATTTGACATACTGTATGGTGAACTTCTTAATTTATTTTTATGTAAATGAGTATAATATATTGTTCTCTGCATACCAAATGGTTCAAACTAAGACTTGGAAGCATTGACAATTCAACAATTGTTCTAGAGAGTATATATTTACTGCTGACAAAGACCTCCCTTTAGAAGACTCGGTAGGATGGTTTGAATCCGAAAATTGAATCATCTTTTTTCACATTAATTGATGAAAAATGTATTTATTTTCACTTCATATGTTCTTCTATGAAATTTCCGGAGAAGATGTTTTGGAAATTTTGATTTGAGAAACTTCGAGGAATTTTAAGGAAAATGCAAATGCAAATGATATTTCGTATATGTATTTGGTGAGGATACATGTCCTTTTCATTTTTGAACTTTGCAGTACTCATCATTTTGTAATTTATAGACAATTATCAAAGACATGTGATTGTGTGACATTGTTACTTCTGAAGAATTAGATGAAATATTACATTAACTTAAACTTAAAGTTTTGATAATGCATTAAATAATTGAATTATCAATTATCTAAAATTTAAACTAATGAAAAAATATGTAAATTAATTTTTATACTTTAACATTGATAGCTTGTTAAACATGATTTAATTATGAGCAGGCATGACTTTAGCTATCAGGATACCAAGAAAATGTCCACAAATTCTAAGGTTCTTGATATTCGAAAAGGGACACTATATTTGAGTCTTGAAAAATTATTATTTAGCTAAGGTTCATAAATATGCATACGATAAGAGTCTATCTCATCTTTGAACGAAAATAAAAATATATAAAAAAAAAATTCTTCTCTTCTCATTCCATTTAATGATGAGATTGACTATTGTGCCATGTATCTATTATGGAACTGTGGTAAACAAGAATTTCTCCAGAATCTTTTACATCTCGCCGACTTTGTGCAAGAGCATTTGATTGGGGTTTTAGTTTCTTTCTTCATTCGATTGCCAATATGTCTCCCTATTAGAAACTGTCAGCCTGATTCATTTGGCAGAGACACATGTATAGTGAACATTACCTATTTATTGATAAAAAATTCACATCTAGGAAAAATTATTGTACAACCCTAATTCATAAAAGATAAAGCCACAAAACATTTTCAATCATTAGATTAAAACAATATATCTTCATTTCTCTCTCTTTTCATGCTATCAAATGGTTGAGCATCTATTTATACCATGTATCTTTCATGATTCGATGTTATACAAAAACATTTTCATATCTAGAAAGATATTGGGATCCGATCAATAATATTTATTTTTATGATTATGTTATTGGGATAAAATAAAATAAAACAAAGATATTATGATCATGTAATATAAAATTATAAACCGATGAGCAAAACAAAGCCTTCTTTTTTTATTTTGCAAATAAAAATATTATTATAGATGATCAAGTAAGGCAAAAAGTGATACAAATATGAAACAACCAAGAAGACAACCACAATAGAGCATCAAACATTTGTTGCATCTTGTTGTGAGTTTTAAATTACTCGCAAGCGCACGAGTCGTTTGCAATATAGTGTTGTGGAAGTATCCA
Organism: Bretschneidera sinensis; assembly: GCA_023935145.1. Taxonomy (NCBI): domain Eukaryota; kingdom Viridiplantae; phylum Streptophyta; class Magnoliopsida; order Brassicales; family Akaniaceae; genus Bretschneidera; species Bretschneidera sinensis. Next base: position 14,126,514 of record CM043701.1, read on the forward strand.
AAGGGAATTGTGTTGTGAAAATATATTTTTATCTAAACCTAGTTTCGAATTTTGGATTGTATCTTGTAAAGAAATATAAACTAAACTAAATTGATTTAAAAACAACTGATAAAAACACTAAGGTTTTCTGAATCCACCCCACCAAAGTAAAGCATATATTTTCATGTTCTATATAAAAATAATCTATCAAATCATTCTATGAATCCACCATTATATAAATCACGGCGAATACCCAAACTAAACCAAAACCATCCAATGTATCTGTTTAATTGACAAATCACAATGGATATCCAATCTAATTTGAATTATCCATCCTATCTAGCAGATGAAACACAAGGAATATCCAATTTAACAATTTAAAAACAATCAATCATAAGAGTTTACTCAAACAATTGAAATAGAACATTTATACTAAAAATATCATAATTGTATGAACATATCTGAAAATATAATTGTAAATAATGGCGATGCTTCATCTTCAACCTTAGATGAAGATTTTAGCCTTGCATAATTATGAGTATAATTTTCACAATTACAGTGCTAAACATTTAAACTTTAAAACTTAAAATAAATTAAAATTAACAATATATGGATAGAGATATTCCACTCGCAGCTGTCGTGCAACACTTTCCCTCTTGGTAGCAAAGCCTTTGAGATCCACAAGAATGCTAGTAGAAGTCCTCCAGATTGCACACCCATTGCCTCAGTGAGATAGGACTTTTATAGGGACACTCCATGAGTGCAATGTCCGATGTGGGATGTGGGATATAGAATGTTTTTCCAACCGATGTGGGATGTGGGATTTAAGCCTTCACATGTCCTTCAAAACTTTTGCCCACGCTGAAATCCCGCACAACCTGACCTTTGTCTACTAAAACTGCCAAAACTTTCTCTAGAAAAATCATATTTACGAGCCGTAAAATTTCCCAGAAAATAGACATCCGGATCTTTCCAAGCATATATGATTCATCTCCTGGTTCTTCCTGAATCATTACAGTTTAATCCACAAAAATCACTTCTGTCATGCTAAAATCACGCACAATCTGACCTTTGTGTAATAAAACTACCATAACTTTCTCTAGAAAAATCATATTTACGAGCCGTAAAATTCTTCAGAAAATAGACATCTGGATCTTTCCAAGTATATATTTCTCATCTCCTGGTTCTTCCTAAATCAATACAATTTAATCCACAAAGATGATTGATCTGTACAGGAAATTCTGGCAATTTAGTGATACCTCTTTCCAAGTGCTTGTAAACCTGTAAAACAATGCAAAACAACTCAAAGTATCAAATTCCTAAACTAACAAATGTAAATTAAGGGGCCAAAATATGCAATATTTGGCACTCATCAAATACCCCCAAACTTACATTTTGCTAGCCCCTTAGCAAAACAAAATAAAAACTAAATGAAAAACAAGGAGCATAAAGATAAGTTCATCACTCATGGTATCCAAAAATTTAAGTAGCACACAAAACCATGATATTCATTCATGAGCAAGCTTAAAAAGATAAACCCATCTTCGCAATGAATAGAAATGTTAAAATCTAATTACTTACAAAAGGCAGGCTAAGGCATCACAAGTCTGACTTAACGTAAAATGAATTAGCATATAAAAATGAAGCTTTCAAATAACTCCAATGTATAATGTCTCTATATCTCAAGATTCATCGAATTTCTCATCAGAATGAACAGAAATGGCATAGTTTATTTTCTTCTCTTTTTTTATTTTTTTATTATAAGACTTCGCTATGTTTAGTTCCCTTAAGCTTTCTAATTGACCCATGTAGCGAGTGTTGAGTCAATGACTCCCAAACCAGATGGTTTTAGGGCATTAGGTGTAAAGACACCCCTAAGGACTTACTAACTTGAGTAAAAAAGGCTACGAAACTAAATTGGCCTTACTACTACCAAGCAAACTTTCCACATTTTGACGTGAACACTCACTGCTTACTGAAGCAAGAGGTCCAGTTACTCAGCGGAAAGTTTTTCAATGATCATTATGAATAAAATTCCTACCTTTTGACGTGAACACTCACTACTTACTGAGACAAGAGGTCCAGTTACTCAGTGAAAAGTTTATTGATGATCATTATAAATATATATATTTTTTATACTTTTCTATACCAAAGTGTTTATCCAACAAGTCATCCAGTTAGCTAAGTCATGGACACATACACATTAAAATCATATGTCATACCTCACACAATTATGTGCTCGTGTCAGATTAGATCAAACATGTGAATTCTCAAATGCCTAAAGTAAGTAACTAAATTTTAAAACTTTATTATCAGATCATGTGTTCAAAATTTTGAGCTCACCAATGACATCACATCACATAAATTGTTTAGATCAACCAAAATTTCAAAATAATCATGAACATGCATTTATCTTTTCAATAATATATAAAAAAACTGGGACAAAGTGTGTGTGAAGTGTCTCCCATACCCCGAAACTTAAAGTATACAGTGTCCCCAATGTGTGAATAATATGGAAAGAGCTGATCTGGGAGATGAAGAACTAGCTGGACTGGCATGACTCATAGCATACCTTCAAACTTGAATTGAAGTACGCGTTGTCCCTGAAAAATAAAGACTGAAAAACAAAAAAAAAACACTAGAAATAAACAGTAACAAGAAATATATAAAATAATAAACAAACAGAAAGGATATACTGTGGGGTGCCTCCCATGAGCGCTAAGTTTAACATCTTCAACCAGACTCAGCAATAGTAATCGTGCCTAGCTAAGCGCTCCACCATCTAATCAATAAATGGGAGTGAAAAATGATCATTTCTTGTGGCAGCATTCAACTTATGGTAGTCTATACTCACTTTTCATCTTGACTGCACACGAGTTGGAACCAACTCGTCGTCTTTATTCTTCACTACTGTCAATCCAGCCCGCTTTGGTACGACATGAATCGAGCTCACCCACTCGCTATAAGAGATTGGATAAATGATAGCTTTATCACTTCAGTCCTCACAACCTCTTGTATAGCTGGGTTGAGCCTTCTTTGTGGCTCCCTCGATGGCTTGGCATTCTCATCCAAATTTATCTTGTGCATCACCACTGAGGGGCTGATTCCCTTGATATCCTCAATAGTCCAGCCGATAGCTTCCTTATGCTCTCTTAAAACGTCCAATAATTGCTCCCTTTGAGCCTTAACCAAATCTGAAGCTATAATCACAAGCAAAGAATCTTCTGGACCTAAGAACTTGTACTTAAGATTGTCCAGTAAAGGCTTAAGTTCATTCTTGGGGGGCTAAGATGCTGCGATCTCCTCCGTCTCACTGCTCTCCCGAGGAGCAAACTCCAAAATGGCATTCACTTGCTCAAGTAACTTATCCAAATCCAAATCCTCCCCAAACTGAGCAAAGCATGCCTCCAAGATGTCCTCAAACTTCCCTCCTTTCTTGGGCGCTTATAATCTCTCAAGATAAGGCGCTTTAGGTACAAATGACCTAGGGAGATCCTTAATAGTAGGTGTGGTTGTAGATGGCTCAACATCTCTCTTTTTCTTGTTGCCACTTCTTGCCCTAGCTGCAAAGCAGGGTTCACTTCCACTTGAATGTCAACTTGTCTCCCAGACCTCAATGTGACAATCGATTGCATTTGTTCCTGCCCGTGCGTAGGATTTGATGAATTTCCAACCGCAAACTGTCTCTTCGGGTTGGGCACGGGCTGATTGGGGAACGTTCCCTTCTCTCCTTCACCTAAGTGACTTGCGATTTGACCCATTTGACTTTCTAGCTCGGTAATCGCTTGGGTGTTTACTATTGTTGCACTCCTCACTTCATTGATGGATTGGTCGGTCATCTTCATGAAATCCTTAAAGGTCTCCTCTAGAGACTGTGAAACAAGTGCTGGCGCTTGAGTGGGAGCATGGTAAGCGGGTGATGGTGTTGGATGGGCTGAACGACTATGACTTGGAACTGGTGGAGGAAATCCGGGAGGGTATTGATTGTGAGCATGATGAAGGGCTCCTTCTTGATTCATCGGTTAGTTCTGCTCCCATGAAAAATTAGGGTGGTTCTGCCACCCTGGATTGTAAGTCTCGGAGTAAGATCCATTTGATTGCCTCTGATAGTCATTGAAAATGTTCACTTGTTCCATGGTCTCGACAAAAGCTAGCATAGATGGACAATTCTATGCTAAATGCATAGGACTAGCACAGATAGAACAGCTATCAACATTGAATGTATTTGCTGCATTGATGGACTGACCGATCATCTTCATGAAATCCTTGAGGGTGTCCTCCAATGACTGTGGCTCTAGAGCAAAATGGGTAGCATTGGTTGGTGGCAACACTATCCAAGAAGATGAGTTAGTCGCAACAGGTGCGAACAAATCTCTAAGGGATATAGTGAAGTCCACGTTCTAAGCTCTAGGTTGCTCTACATTCTCCGGTTGATTTGCATTCCAAAAATTGTCCCCCCACCTCAATTGTCTCTCTTTCAACAAGTGCTCTCTTCTGTCTCCTAAGAGTTTTTTCTATTTCGGGATCTACAGGTATTGACTCTAAGTTCAGGGATCTCCGACCACGCATGCACCAAACAGACAACACTAATATAAACTAACCAGCAGAAACGAAAGACTAAAATAAAATACAAATAACAATAAGATAAAATAAAACAGAAAACACGATACTCACAAAATGGGCCAACAAAAATTGGCAAATTTTTTTTTATATTTATTTTTTTTGACAATTGCAAATGGAAACAAATAAAATAAAATAAAAACAAAAATGCTAACTAAACTAGTAGAAAAATAAAATTAATTTAGACAAAAATTTAATTTTCACAAACAAAACAATTCCCCGGCAACGGAGCCAAAAACTTGTTGTGAGTTTTAAATTATTCGCAAGCACACGAGTCGTTTGCAATATAGTGTTGTGCAAGTACGAGGTTGAATCCATGGGGAATTGTGTTGTGAAAATATATTTTTATCTAAACTAACCCTATTTTAACCTAGTTTCGAATTTTGGATTGTATCTTGCAAAGAAATATAAACTAAACTAAATTGATTTAAAAACAACTGATAAAAACACTAAGGTTTTCTGAATCCACCCCACCAAAGTAAAGCATATATCTTCATGTTCTATATAAAAATAATCTATCAAATTATTCCATGAATCCACCATTATACAAATCACGAAAAATACCCCAACTAAACCAAAACCATCCAATGTACCGTTTAATTAACAAATCACAATAGATATCCAATCTAATTTGAATGATCCGTCGTATCCTGTAGATGAAACACAAGGAATATCCAATTTAACAATTTAAAAACAATCAATCATAAGAGTTTACTCAAACAATTGCAATAGTGCATTTATACTAAAAATATCAGAATTGTACGAACATATTTGAAAATATAATGCTAAACAATGGCGAGGCTTCATCTTCACCCTTAGATGAAGATTTTAGCCTCACATAATTATGAACATAATTTTCACAATTAAAGTGCTAAACATTTAAACTTTAAAACTTAAAATAAATTAAAACTAACAATGGATAGAGAGATTCCACTTGTAGCTGTTGTGCGACGCATCCCTTCTTGGTAGCAAAGCCTTCGAGATCCATGATGAGTCTTAAATATTGCATATTTAAGACCCTTAACTTATATTTGTTAGGCTCTTAGTTAGTAGTATTTCACTTTATTTTATGTTTTGTGTATTTTTATAGGTTTGTGGAGAAAATGAAGCATTTCAGGAGATGTGAAGCTTCAGGAGCAATAACGATCGATCGTACCATGCTGCGATCGAGCGTATGGTCAACATCCCATATCAAAATGTCTGCAATGCAGTGCACATGCGATCGTGCGCACAAGACATGCGATCGATCGCAACATTCTGCGATCGATCGCAACATTCTGCAATCGAGCGCACTCGGGCAGTATCCCACATCGAATCTGAAACCTACAGTGCTCCGGGACTCCCCTTATATAAACACCATCTGACCTCATCATTCAGTGTATAATTCCTGAGCCACTTTAGTGTTAACTGGTGGATGTCTGCTAGCATTCTGGTGGATCTCAAAGGCTTTGTTACCACGAGGGGAAGCGCCGCCCATCAGCGAGTGAAATTTCTCCCATGTAAAGTTATTTATTTCTTTTTATTTAGTTGTTTTAGTTTAATGTTTAGCACTTTTATTATGAATTGTAGTTTCATAGTTATGAGTGGCTAGAATCTTCAGCTAAGATTGAAGATGAAGCCTCACCGTTGTTTGGCATAGTAGTTCAAATTTGCTTGTACAAATCTGACAAATTTTAGTATAAATGTTATGTCAATTATTTGAGTTGATCTTGTGATTGATTGAGTTTAAATTGTTCTGTTGGATATTCCTTGTGTTTCATCTGATGGATACATCGAATTGTTTTCAATTAAATTGGATTTCCTTTGTGATTTGTTAAGAGCGGATACATTGGATGCTTTTGGTTTAATTGGGATATTCTTTGTTTTTTGTCGTATAGTGGATTCATGGAATGTTTTGATAGGCTATTTTTTAGGACATATATGTTTAACTTTGGTGGGGTGGATTCGAAAACCTTAGTGTTTTTATCATTAGTTTTTTAATCAATTTAATTTAGTTTTAATTTGTTTTCCAAAATACAACTCAACATTCTGAGCTAGGTTAAGATAGAGTTAGTTTAGATTAAATTATATTTTCACAACGCAATTCCCAGTGGATTCGACCTCGCACTTGCACAACGCTATATTGCAAACGACTCGTGCGCTTGCGAGTAATTTAAAACTCACAATAAGTTTTTGGTGTTGTTGCCTGGCAATTGTTTGGTTTGTGAAAATTTTTGGTCTGAATTGATTTTATTTTTCTACTAGTTAGTTAGCAATTTTTTTTAAAAAAATAAAATAAATTGTGAGTAGTGTGTTTGCTATTTTTGCTTTATTCTGTTGTTTCTGCTGGTTAGTATCTCATTGTTTTCTGTTGGTGTATGCTTGGTCGGAGATCCTTGAACTTAGATTTGATACATTTAGATCCCGACTTAGAAAGAACTCTTAGGAGACAAAGAAGAGCACTAGTTGAGAGAGAGACTGTTGAGATGGGAGAGAATTTTAGGAATGCAAATTATCCTGAACATGTAGAGAAACCTAGAGCTTGGAATGTGGACTCCACTATATCCCTTAGGGATTTGTTCGCACCCGTTGCGACTAACTCATCCTCGTGCATAGTGTTGCCACCTACCAATGCCACCCACTTTGACTTAAAGCCACATGTTATCCAACTCTTACCCTCATTCCATGGCTTAGATCTTGAAAATCCTTATAGTCATGTGAAGAAGTTCAAAGACATTTGTGCCACATTCAAATTCCAGAACTTCTCTGAAGAGTCAGTCCATCTTCGACTCTTCCTTTTTCTCTTCACGATAGAGCTAGGGCGTGGTTGGATTCCAACACACCCAGGTCTATTACATCTTGGGAAAACCTGCTTAGCAAATTTTATCATAAGTTTTTCCCAATGTCTAGAGTAAATGAGTGCCGAAAAGAGATTAACTCTTTCACTCAAGATGAGGATGAAATTTTTTTTAAGAGTTGGGAGCACTTCAAAGAGCTACTGATCAGATGCCCTCTACATGGATATGATAAGTGGAGACTCGTTCAGTTCTTCTACAATGGTTGACTCAACCCAACCGTAGCATGATCGAGTTTATAAATGGGGGGTGTTCTTGAGTCTGACAGGAGATGAAGCATACATGATGTTGGACAAATTCTCCGACAACTCGCAGCAATGGGATTTTTCAAGCTGTCGAGATAAGTCCATTCGTGCTCCTAAGAGGGAAGGCATCTATGAGGTCAGGGAGGACGCTGATTTGAGGATAAAGTTAGATGCCCTCACTAAGAAGATTGACGCTCTCACTGTGGGCCAATCCATCAATGCTGCCAACATATTCAATAGTGATAGTTGTTCCATTTGTGCTAGTCCCATGCATTTAGCATAGAATTGTCCATCAATGCCGGCTTGTGCCGAGTATCCTATGGAACAAGTAAATGCTTTCAATGACTATCGAAGGCAGTCAAATGGATCGTACTCCGAGACGTATAATCCAGGGTGGCGGAACCACCCAAATTTTTCATGGAGGCAGAACCAACCAATGAATCAGGGAGGAGCCCCTCATCATGCTCAAAATCAACATCCTCCCAGATTTTCCCCACAAATTCCTGGTCATGGTCGTTCTGCCCATCCAGCACCATTGTCTGCTTACCAAGCTCCCACTCAAACACCAGCACTAGTTTCATAGTCACTGGAGGACACCATTAAGGAGTACATGAAAATGAATAACCAATCCATGAGCGACGTAAGGAGTGCAACAATGGTGAACACCCAAGCAATTGCCAAGCTGGAGAGTCAAATAGGGCAAATTGCAAGTCACTTGGGTGAGAGAGAGAAGAGGAAGTTCCCCAGTCAGCCTGTGCCTAACCCGAAAGAACAATTTATAGTTGGAAGTTCATTAAATCCTACGCACGGGGAGGAACAAGTACAGTCGATTGTCACACTGAGGTCTGAGAGACAAGTGGACAATCGAGTGGAAGAGAGCCCTGCTATGCAACAAAGGCAAAGAAGTGGCAACAAGGAGAAGAGAGATGCTGAGCCATCTACAGCCACACCTACTGAGAAGGACCCTCCTAGGTCATTTGTACCTAGAGCGCCTTACCCTGAGAGACTACAGGCGCCCAAGAAATGAGGGAAATATGAAGAAAATCTGAAGGTATTCAAGCAGGTCCAAATCAATATCCCATTTTTGGATATCATCAATCAAGTGCCATCATATACCAAGTTTTTAAAGGACTTGGTCACTATCAAGAGGAGGATGAATGTCCCAAAGAAGGCATTTTTGACCGAGCGGGTCAGCTCAATCCTTCAGTGTAAGCTACCCATCAAGTATAAGGACTCGGGATGTCCTACTATCTCTTACACGATAGGAGTCAGCCATATTGAGAGGGCTCTTTTGGATCTAGGGGATAGTATGAATCTTATACCCTACTCAGTCTATTTGTAGTTGGGGTTAGGAGAATTGAAGCCCACATCCACAACGCTTCAATTGGCTGATAGATCAGTGAAAAGACCACGGGGAATAGTTGAGGACGTCTTGATAAAAGTAGATAAATTTTATTTCCCAGTGGATTTTATTGTACTTGACACAGAGCCAGTTCAGAATGTAAGGATTCAGATACTGGTTATTCTAGGGCGCCAATTCTTAGCCACGACTAACGCCTTGATCAATTGTAGGACAGAGGTGATGAAGATCTCCTTCGAAAATATGACAGTAGAGTTGAATATCTTTGATATCACTAGGCAACCACTAGAATATGATGAAGTGAGAAATGTATGCTTAATAAAAGAGATTCTTGAGGAGACTGTGAATGAATCAAGCATTAAGGACCCCCTGGAGGCATGCTTTGCTCAATTTGGAGAGGATTTGGATTTAGATAAGTTACTCGAGCAAGCTAGTACCATTTTAGAGTCTCCTCCTCGGGAGAGCAATGAGACAGAGGAGACTGCAGCACCTGAGCCCCCAAGAAGGAACTTAAGCCTTTACCGGACAATCTTAAGTATAAGTTCCTAGGTCCAGCCGATTGTTTGCCTGTGATTATAGCTTCAGATTTGGTTGAAGCTCAAGAGGAGAAATTATTAGATGTTTTAAGAGAGCACAAGGAAGCTATCGGCTAGACTATTGAGGATATCAGAGGAATTAGCCCCTCGGTGGTAATGCACAAGATACATTTGGAGAAGAATGCCAAACCATCGAGGAAGTCACAAAGAAGGCTCAACCCTGCTATGCAAGAGGTTGTGAGGGCAGAGGTTATTAAGCTGTTAGATGTAGGGATCATTTATCCCATCTCTGATAGCAAATGAGTGAGCTCGATTCATGTTATACCCAAGCGAGCTGGACTAACGGTAGTAACGAATAAGGACGACAAGTTAGTGCCAACTCGTGTTCAGTCAGGGTGGAGAGTATGTATAGACTACCGTAAGCTGAACGCTGCCACAAGGTAGGATCATTTTCCACTCCCATTTATTGATCAGATGGTGGAGCGTTTGGCTGGGCACGAGTATTATTGCTTTTTAGATGGTTATTCTGGATAAAATTAGGTCCCCGTGGACCCCGAAGATCAGGAGAAGACAACGTTTACCTGTCCTTTTGGGACTTTCGCCTACCGTCGCATGCTCTTTGGGTTATGCAATGCACCCGCTACTTTTCAGCGGTGCATGGTCAGTATATTCTGTGACATGGTAAATCGGTTCTTAGAGATTTTCTTGGATGACTTCTCCGTCTTCGGTTCAACATTTGAGGAGTGCCTGCACCATCTCACTTTGGTTTTAGTGCAGTGCAAGGAGAAGAACTTGGTGCTTAATTGGGAGAAGTGCCATTTTATGGTCAAGCAAGGAATTTTACTGGGGCATGTCGTATCTCATCGAGGGATTGAGGTCGACAAAGCGAAGGTGGATTTGATTTCCAACCTTCCACCCCCACGTACGGTGAAAGAAGTTGGATCTTTTCTAGGCCATGCAGGTTTCTACAGGCGATTTATCCAGAATTTCAGCAAGATCGCCAGGCCCTTGTGCAAGTTATTGCTGAAAGATGCCCCATTTCTATTTGATGAGGATTGTAAGAAATCATTTGGGGATATGAAGAAGATTCTGATGTCCACACCCATTATTCAGCCACCCAACTGGGGTGTGCCTTTGAGATTATGTGTGACATATCAGACTATATTGTTGGAGTTGTTTTGGGGCAGCGTGTTGATAAACTTCCCCATGTTATCTATTATGCAAGTCAAACTTTAAACGATGCACAACTCAATTATTCTACCACTGAGAAGGAGTTGCTAGTAGTCGTTTTTGCATTAGACAAGTTTAGATTCTATTTGTTAGGATCTAAAGTCATTATCTACTCGGACCATGCAGCATTGAAGTATCTTTTCTCTAAAAAAGATGCTAAATCTCGTCTTATCTGATGGATCTTGCTACTTCAAGAGTTCGACATAGAGATTCGGGATAAGAAAGGTTCAGAAAATGTGGTGGTGGACCATTTGTCTAGATTGATTGTGGAATTCACTGAGGCCGTCACCCCCATTTCTGAAACCTTTCCTGATTAGCAATTGATGTACATTGCTCACAATCTCGCACCGTGGTTCATTGATATAGTAAACTATCTTGTCACCAGTCAAATGCCCTTGCATTGGGGGCGACAAGATAAATCAAAGTTTTTGGCCATGGAAAAACACTTTTTCTGGGACGATCCTTACCTATTCAAGTATTGTCCCGATCAGATCATCAGAAGGTGTATTCCTGAGCATGACCAATCTAATGTCATCGCCTTTTGTCATAATTATGCTTGTGGAGGCCATTTTAGTACTAAAAAGACCGCTACAAAGATTTTGCAGTGTGGATTCTATTGGCCTACCCTGTTCCGGGACTCTCACACCTACTGTGTATCTTATGAGCATTGTTAAAAGCTAGGGAGTCTGTTTTGGAGGAATATGATGCCCCTCAACCCTATTCTGATTGTTGAGATTTTTGATGTGCGGGGTATTGATTTCATGGGACCATTCCCAAACTCCTTTGGCTACCTGTACATTCTGGTTGCTGTGGACTATCTGTCCAAGTGTGTGGAGGCTGTTGCATGCAAGACTAATGACCACAGAGTTGTGGTCCAGTTCTTGAAGAACACTATTTTTGCTCGTTTTGGTATGCCTCGAGCAATCATAAGTGATGGAGGTAAGCACTTTTGCAACAGGATTTTTGAGCAGTTGATGAAGAAGTATTTCATCACACACAAGGTTGCCACCCCGTATCACCCACAGATGAGTGGTCAAGTGGAAATTTTAAATCGCGAGATCAAACAAATTTTGGAGAAGATTATGAACCCTAGTAGAAAGGATTGGTCTCTGCGATTGACTGATGCACTATGGGCATATCGGACAGCCTTCAAGACGCCAATTGGTATGTCTCCCTATCGTATTGTGTACGGAAAGACATGTCACCTTCCGGTAGAATTAGAGCATCGTGCATATTGGGCTATCAAGCAACTGAATTTCAATCTTTTCAAGGCTGGCTTACAACGGAAACTCTAACTCAATGAGTTGAAGGAGCTGCGGAATGATGCATATGAGTGTGCCCGATCATACAAAGCACAAATGAAGAAGAGTCATGACCAAAATATTTTAAGACGAGCTTTTGAGCCGGGTCAGAAAGTTATTCTTTACAATTCGCGCCTGCATTTTTGTCCAGGCAAGCTCAAATCTCAATGGACAGGCCCATTTATTATTCGGTCGGTTTTTCCTCATGGGGCCATCGAGATTACGGATCATAAGAATGGTAACACTTTCAAAGTAAAAAACTTCGCGCTCACGGGAGGCACCCCACAGCTTATCTTCTGTGTATATTTCTTAATTTTTATGATTAATGCTTGTTTCCAGTATTTTTTGTTTTCCAGTTTTTATTTTTCAGGGACAATGCGTACTTCAGTTCAAGTTTGGGGGTATGCTATGAGCCATACCAGTCCAGATAGTTCTCCATATCTTAGGTCAGCTCTTTCCATATTAGTCACACATTGGGGTCAATGTGTAATTTAAGTTTGGGGGTATAGAAGACACATCACACACTTTGTCCTAATTTGTTTTTTTTTCGTCGTAAAGATAAATGCATGTTCATATTCGTCTAAAAATTTGGGTTGATCTGAAAAATCTTGATGTGATTTCATTGGTAAGCTTAAAATTTTGAACACATGACCTGATGATAGAGTTTTAAACTTTAGTTACTTACTTTAGGCATTTTCGAGAATTCACATGTTTGATTTAATCTAACACGAGCACATCAGCACATATTTGTGTGAGGTATGACATGTGAGTTGAATGTATATGTTTTCTTATCTTAACTGAAACGGGATGACTTGCTGGAAAAAAAATACTACTAATATTTATAATGATCATTATCAATAAATTTTCCGCTGAGTAACTAGACCTCTTGCCTCAGTAAGCAGTGAGTGTTCAAGTCAAAAGGTGGGAATTTTATTCATAATGATCGTTGCGAAATTTTTCGCTGAGTAACTGGACCTCTTGCCTCAGTAAGCAGTGAGTGTTCATGTCAAAAGGTGAGAAGTTTGTTTGGTAGTAGTTAGGCTAGTTTAGCTTCGTAGCCTTTTTGACTCGAGTTAGTAAGTCCTTAGGGGTGTCTTTACACCTAATGCCCTAAAACCATCTGGTTTGGGAGTCATTGACTCAACACTCGCTACATGGGTCAATTAGAAAGCTTAAGGGAACTAAACATAGCAGAGCCTTATAAAAAAAATAAAAAAAAACTATGCCATCATTATTCTTTCCGACGAGAAATTCTGTGGATCTTGAGATTTGAATACCTTGTACATTGAAGTTATTTGGAAACGTCATCTGTATATGCCAATTCACTTTACACTGATTCAAGCTTGTGATATCTGACCATGCCTCTTGTAAGTAATTAGGTTTTAAATTCTTATTCATTGTGAAGATGGGTTTGACTTATTTAAGCTTGCTCAAGAATGAATCTCATGATTTTGTATGCTCCTTAAATTTTTGGATACCATGAATACTGAACTTATCTTTGTAATCTTTGTTGTTCATTTAGTTTTTTTATTTTGTTTTGCTAAGGGACTAGCAAAATATAAGTTTGGGGGTATTTGATGAGTCTTAAATATTGCATATTTACGACCCTTAACTTATGTTTGTTAAGCTCTTAGTTAGTAGTATTTCACTTGATTTTATGTTTTTTTTTTGTGTTTTGTGTATTTTTATAGGTTTGTGGAGAAAATGAAGCATTTCAGGAGATGTGAAGCTTCAGGAGCAATAGCGATCGATCGTACAATGCTGCGATCGAGCGCATGGTCAACATCCCACATCGAAATGTTTGCAGTGCAGTGCGCATGCGATCGTGCGCACAAGACATGCGATCGATCGCAACATTCTGCGATCGAGCGCACTCGGGCAGTATCCCACATCGAATCTGAAACCTACAGTGCTGCAGGACTCCCCTTATATAAACACCATCTGACCTCATCATTCAGTGTACAATTCCTGAGCCACTTTGGTGTTAACCGGTGGACGTCTGCTAGCATTCTGGTGGATCCTGAAGGCTTTGTTACCACGAGGGGAAGCGCCGCCCATCAGCAAGTGGAATTTCTCCCATGTAAAGTTATTTATTTCTTTTTATTTAGTTGTTTTAGTTTAATGTTTAGCATTTTTTTTTATGAATTTTAGTTTCATAGTTATGAGTGGCTAGAATCTTCAGCTAAGGTTGAAGATGAAGCGTCGCCGTTGTTTGGCATAGTAGTTCAGATTTGCTTATACAAATCTGACAATTTTTAGTATAAATGTTCTGTCAATTATTTGAGTTGATCTTGTGATTGATTGAGTTTAAATTATTCTGTTGGATATTCCTTGTGTTTCATCTGATGGATACATTGAATTGTTTTCAATTAAATTGGATTTCCTTTGTGATTTGTTAATAGCGGATACATTGGATGCTTTTGGTTTAATTGAGATATTATTTGTTTTTTGTCGTATAGTGGATTCATGGAATGTTTTGATAGGCTATTTTTTAGGACATATATGCTTAACTTTGATGGGGTGGATTCGGAAACCTTAGTGTTTTTATCATTAGTTTTTAAATCAATTTAATTTAGTTTTAATTTGTTTTCCAAAATACAACTCAACATTCGAAGCTAGGTTAAGATAGAGTTAGTTTAGATTAAATTATATTTTCACAATGCAATTCCCTGTGGATTCGACCTCGCACTTCCACAATGCTATATTGCAAACGACTCGTGCCCTTGCGAGTAATTTAAAACTCACAACAATCCACTAGAATGCTAGTAGAAGTCCTCCAGATTGCACACCCATTGCCTCAATGAGGTTAGGCTTTTATAGGGAAACTTCATGAGTGTAATGTATTTCCAATCCGATGTGGGATGTGGGATATAGAATGTGTTTCCAACCGACGTGGGATTTAAGCCTTCACATGCCCTTCAAAACTTTTGCCCACGCTGAAATCTCACACAGACTGACATTTGTCTACTAAAACTGCCATAACTTTCTCTAGAAAAATCATATTTATGAGCCATAAAATTCTTTAGAAAATAGACTTCCGGATCTTCCCAAGCATATATGGTTCATCTCCTAGTTCTTCCTTAATCATTACAGTTTAATCCACAAAAATCACTTCTGTCATGCTAAAATCACGCATAGCCTGACCCTTGTCTACTAAAATTGCCATAATTTTCTCTAGAAAAATCATATTTACGAGCCGTAAAATTCTCCAGAAAATAGACATCCGGATCTTTCCAAGCATATATTGGACATCTTCTGGTTCTTCCTGAATCAATACATTTTAATCCACAAAGATGATTGATCTGTACAGGTAATTCTGGCAATTTAGTGAAACCCCTTTCCAAGTGCTTGTAAACCTGTAAAACAACGAAAAACAACTCAAAGTAACAGATTCCTAAGCTAACAAATATAAATTAATGGACCA
Source organism: Bretschneidera sinensis (assembly GCA_023935145.1). Taxonomy (NCBI): domain Eukaryota; kingdom Viridiplantae; phylum Streptophyta; class Magnoliopsida; order Brassicales; family Akaniaceae; genus Bretschneidera; species Bretschneidera sinensis. Next base: position 14,142,043 of record CM043701.1, read on the forward strand.
AAATATACAATATTTGACACTCATCACACCTGAAGATTCAGACCGTTGATCATTTTTCTTGCGAAGCTTATCATCTTCTTTGTAAGGCGAAAGGTGTGCCCCAAGAAAAGAATGCACAGCACTATAATCCAGGACAGAAGTACCACTGGATACATACTCCTATAGACGTCAATGCTTAATACTGAGACTGCGTATGCCATTGTCATGGATGTAATTGGAAGCCACATGACTAACATCAGCATCCACATAAAAAATTTATGCTTTAAAGGTAGGCCACTTACTAATAATAAGATAACGATGAGCGATGCTAAAAATCCTGTACTGTTATAGAATATAAACGTTTTATACAGGCCGCCAATCTGCTCTTCCGAAGGTTTGTTTTCTTGCCAAACGCCACCGGGTGGGTTGATTCCGGCTTGAAAAGCCATTGATGCAATTAGTGATGCTACCACCATTATTGCATTCCGCTGTTCTTCCATCCAATTGATCTTTTTCGTGACTTTAGCTTGAGAGTCATGTGAAGACACGACGTTGACCGTTATTGCTCTCGGTTCTTGCTCCGCTATATTAATCTTTCTCTCGGCTCCAGCACTTATAAGAAAATCTTTAATATCTCTATCTTTCAAATTTCTTCCGCTTTGCACAAATACCATACCCAACGCAGTGAAGCCATTCCCATTTATCGCGTTAATGTCTATTGCAGTTTTGGTGACCAAGAATTTTATCATCTGCATATTTGTTAATTTAAACCTTCAATATGCAAATAATGCAGAAAATTGGTATAAAGAAAGGGAATTAATATAGAATTAACGATAAAAAATAAAATAAAAGATGAAAATTCTCAACATGAACAATTTAGGCTCAAGGGTTCAGCTACTGCTAGGTGCAACACAGAGAACCCAGCCCCATCCCTTGAATTTATGAACTCGTTATCCTCTATTGTCTGTACCAGGAAGCATAGAGCTTCGAACCGGCCATGTATGACACAAAGATGCAAAATGGTTTCACCTCGATTTGTCGGGAACCGTACGGCCTCAGGTGGCCTGAATTAGCTCTTTTAAGATCTCAACTCGTCCTTTGATTACTGCAATATGAAAAGAGTTCCAGCCCTCACCGTTTCGAGCTAAGAACAAATCAGGCTTGACCATTTTCTGTAGCTAACAAAATGGGAGGTACTCCTTCAAAAGATAGCTCTTCAGCCATCTCAGGTTTTCGATTTAAGATCTTATTTGCAAATTCAAAGTGTCCAAGCATAGCAGCTATGTGTAAAGGCGTCTCTGAAAAAACAACCAGCAATACATCTATCGAGAATTAGTGCGTCTTCATGAATCAAACTGAGCAGGGAAGTCATGAAGCATTCTCATTCTTTCCCTCCCTCTATCCATCTCTTTTATTTCTCTGAATTAATTTCTTGTTATAGTATAATATTTGGTCAGCTACTGTAATTTTTGTATATATGAAGAACTGTGATAATTTGTCAAACATGGAAAAGCCTACCGAGTCAGATGAGATTATTAGTAACTTATGAACTTTTCTTGGATATAAGCCCAGTGATTTGAAAGCCAAAAACAAAAATATGGATCATAAGGGCATGAGAATTAATTAAAAAAAATGGTCAAATTGCTGTTCAAAAAAATAAAAGTTGACAAATTCTAAGACCGAACGACACATAGCCATGACCATAAGCCACCCGAGTAGCATGTTAACACGCAAGACCAGTCCCCTCCAGTGACCGAACGACACTTGGACGAGCGGTTAACATAAACATCATCACCCCCCTTTCCCCATGTAGAAATGTAAGCGTTATTACAAAGATTAAGCCGGTCTTGAACACGCGACAAAAGCCAGTCACCAGAAAAGCAAGATCTCAAGGATCATATCATTTCGAGCACATGACCGGCTTGCCTCAAGAACACTATAAAAAGCCCAAGGTATGTGAATTCAAGATCATCTCCAACCTCAAGTTCATCACTAAAACACACACACACACCAACTGTTCATTTCCCCACAGCCATGTCCTAACAAAGGCATCGGAGAGTCTTCGAAGGCACCACCCCCCTCTCCTCCAGTGACTCTTTAGTTTACCCCTCGTTATTCGTGCAGAACGACGGACGCAGAACTTCTAGCTCAGCAGCATAATTTTGGCATCAATAGATTGGCGCCGTCTGTGGGAACTACTAATCTCTCGCTAAGCAGCAAAAGCGAAGAAGCCTAAAGAACTCATCTATTGTCATGTCGCCTAGAAACGCCGCTAAAAAATCAGCAAGGGAGCCATCAGAGCTACCTCTGCACCCATACAAAACAATACCCATAGTCAATAGTCCGACTCAAGGTTCCCCGTGATATCCGTGCGCATGACCCCTGGTTCCGACCGACAAGCTCCCCCAATAGAACAACGCCCCCATCAACTTAACCTCGGAGGGGTGACCATGGAGCACCCCACTGTTCCAATAACTCATGCCTAGTTCCTATAGCTTTCCCGATTGGTAACCAACCTGACCGCCGAGGTCCAGAGAGGAAGTCGGCAGCCCTCGCCTCCGCTTTATCACCACACTCCTAGGCGAGCTAGCCATTCTGACAATGAACTCCATGTCGACAGCTGTTCTACTGCTTAGCTTTCACCACCCCATGCCGGTCGGTCCAGAGGAAGCTCCTCCTCCAAAAGCAACCTCAACTTAGACAAACAAATCAAAGAAATGGAGGAAAAATAAACAAAGCTTTTAAATACTTGAGTCATAGCATCCTTGATGAACTCAACGTCCTGGACCCTCCGTTCACACATGAAGTCTTCGAGGCCCCGCTCTTACCAAATTTCAGAACGTTGTAGATCAATACGATGGTTCAGCAGATCCCATGGACCAACTACAGCATTACAAGACAACTATGACCGAGTCGTGTGCCGAGCATTTCCCCTAATGCTCGAGAAGGCTGTCGGTAGGTGGTATTCATGCTTGAAGCTAGGAAACATTGGTACTTTCAGAGAACTTAGCTACGCCTTTGCTTCCCATTTTCTCTGCAGCAAGGGACCTAAAAATACCTCAGAAAGCCTATTCAAGATCATCCAACATCGAGGGGAAAGATTTTGGGCTTACATATCAAGGTTCAACACCGTCGCTTGGGAGATCCCTGATCTTGATCCCAATGTTTAGATACTAGCATTCAAAAACGGGCTGAGGTCTGGGATCTTCAGCTCCAAGCTCACCAAGTAGCCTCCAAAGGACATGAACGAGGACCTAACCAGAGCTAAAAACTACATGCTGGCGGAAGATAACAAAGCCTTTCGAAGAGAAAAGAAAGGAGAGATGGAGAAAAAAAGGAAATACATTATCGACCCTCATGGTGGGGCAGTCAAAAGACCCCACCGTGAGGGTAGGTATAAGGCCCCTACCCGCTTTGAGAGCTTCACTCCTTTCAAAGCATCTCGGACTAACGTCCTAACGCAACTCCAAGACAAGTCAATCGTCCGGTGGCCCTCGAGACCTCAGTACCTCAACAAAGACCAGAGCAAGTGGTGTCAGTTCCATAAGAACCATGGGCACGATACCAAGGAGTGTCACGCCTTAAAGTAATAGATTGAGGCCCTCATAAATCGAGGGCACCTGAAGGAGTTCACCATGTCACGGAAAGGGAGAATGCCAGGCCGACCCAGGAGAATCCCCGGATGTCATTCCCATCCGAATTAAGAACATCAAACTCTCTGAAAAAGTTCCAAGCCTAGCCAAGGAGAACCTGTCGAAGGGGCCAAGAAGTCGCGACCATTAAGGTTATCAAGACAATATATGGGGGGCCCCCCACAGAGGGCATCTCAGGACAGAGTAGTAAAACATATGCCAGGTCCATGGCCTCTGTCAACAGCCCCCACAAACGAAGGAAAGCAAGCTAAGCGATTTCCTTCACAGATGATGATTTAGATGGGGTGCAGACCCCACACGATGATGCCATGGTAGTATCCCTTATTGTGGCTAACCACGAGGTCAGATGCATCTTGGTAGACAACGAGAGCTCAGTAGACATCTTGTTTTATGATGCTTTCTGGTGGATGAAGCTGAAAGATGACCAGCTAGAACCGACCTTCACCCCTCTATATGGTTTTGTGGGGACCCCGATGTTCATCGAAGGTAGCATAGTCCTCCTTGTCACTGCAGGGATAGCTTCGCAAACAGCTACTGTGCAAACCATCGTCATAATAGTCAAACAGCCATCATCCTACAATACGATCCTCAGTAGACTTATCCTTAACAAACTAAAAGCGATTGTCTCCACCTACCATTTGAAGATGAAATTCCCCACCGATGATTGGGTAGGTAAAGTCAAAGGAAACAAACAGATCTCCTGGTCCTGTTATCTAAGTGACATGAGGAAAGGGAAAAAGATAGAAACCTTACCCTCAAAGTAAAAGACTTCATAAACGAAGTAAAAGCCTATAGGAACCGACTTATAGAGGAGCTGACCACTGTCCCTTTTGGTAAGGATCTTTCCCAGACAGTCCAAATTGGCTCCGGCCTCCCCAAAGATATGCCTAGGATCAACATTAGATATGCCTAGGATCAACCCCAAGGTCATCGTACACCGGCTAAACATGGACCCAAGGCACAAGTCAGTCATTCAGAAGAAGAGATCATTCGCCCCAGAGCGGCAAGCCGCCATCAAATTCAAGGTAGACAAGTTGTTCAAAGCCGACTTCATCAGGGAAGCAGATTACCTCGATTAGAAAGCCTAACGACAAGTGGGGGATCTACATCGACTTCACTAATCTAAACAAAGCTTGTTTGAATGATAACTTTCCTATGCTATGAATCGATCAGCTTGTTGATGCCACTTTAGGGCACGAGCTCCTAACTTTTATGGATGTGTATTCCGGTTACAGTCAGATCCTCATGCAGGAGCCTGATTGGGAAAAGACGCCCTTCGTTATGGGCCAGGGGTTATGCTACTACAAGGTTATACCATTCAGACTCAAAAACGCCGGAGCAACTGTTGTGCAAAAATCTATCAAAATTAATAAGCAAATAATTGAAGTTTTACTTGCAAGTGCACAAGGTCAACATAGTAGTATAGTGTGCAAGTGCGAGATCATTTCCACAGGGATTGGTAAATTTTGATTCAAAATTAGTTTCGCAATATAAAATAAGAGAAAGAAAAAGTTAGTTTGATTCGATAATGATAAAAGTGTAGGGCTTTGATATCCACCACTAATCATGCTTTTCCAATAAAAATATTGTGTCAATGCTTTAATCATATTATGAATTCCTAATGTTGTCAACCTAAGGACATGGTAAATACTCCTTAAGCTATTGATTTTCCTAAGTGACGAGTTAGTCATGGTGTATACTCTAACTATTTTCTATCTTAAAGGATTTACATGATGTATACTAAGTCGTTTCTTAAGAGAGCATAATATCTGTGAAAATCGACAAGCACACAAGACCTAGGGCATGTTATATACTCTCGGTTGTCCATGTTGATTAACCAAAGAACCCGGTATGGATTTCTTTTGCTACTACTATTAAACCAAGGACTCGGTCATCCAAATTGATTTAATTAACTAATCCATACCACATGCATATGTTTATCAGGAAAACACATATGAGGAATTCAATAAAACAAGCATTAATCAAGTAAGCATCATAATATAATTATCGCAAAGGCAACAATATTTATCAATGGAAAAACATAATCAGGGCTTCAATCGAGCCCTACTAGCAAATTAGTTACATATGAGTTTGATGTTGAACATCTTCATAAAATAAAATAGAAAGGAAAGAATAAACCCGGAAGAGCTCCTTGAAGAGTTTTCAATTCTTCTGTAAGATCCCCCTCTCTCTCTGTGTTTACAGGCCTATTTATAGAGTTTTAGTTACCCTAAAGACATCTAAAACCCTAAAACTCGTAAAATAAAACCCTAAGTTTATTTCCAAAATAAGACCAGCTGCCATACTATACGATTGCACTCGATCACAGACTGGTGTGCTCGAGCGCAGGTGTGTTCGAGCCTTCTTCTTGTGCGCGCGAGCATAGGTGTGCTCGATCCTTGGCTTGGGCGCTTGAGTGCTGTTGCGCTCGATCGCAAGTCTCTGTGCTCGATCGCACTAGGAAACTTCCAGCTCTTCCAGGTTTGGTCTTTAAGCCAGATAATTCCATAATGCTCCATTTTCTCCAAAAACCGATAAAAACACAAAAAACACATAAAGGAAATAAAATAGAATGAAATAACACAAACAAGGAACTTAACAAATGTAAATTAAGGGGTTTAAATATGAATATTTAAGCACTTATCACACCCCTAAACTTACATATTGCTAGTCCCTTAGCAATACGAAACTAAAAACTAAATGAAAAACAAAGAACACAAAGATAAATCCATCTTTTATGGTATCCAAAAATTTTAAGTATCACATAAAACCATGATATTCATTCATGAGCAAGGTTAAAAGATATAACCCATCTTCGCAATGAATAGGAATTTTAAAATCTAATTACTTATAAGAAGCAGGCTAAGGCATTACAAGTTCGAATCAGTGTAAAGTGAACTAGCACATAAATACGAAGCTTCCAAATAATTCTAATGTGCAATGTCTCCATGTCTCAAGATTCACAGAATTTCCCATCAGAATGAACAACAATGGCATAGTTTTATTTTCTTCTTTCATTTATCATGAGGACCTGCCATGTTTAGTTCCCTTAAGCTTTCTAGTTGACCCCTATAGTGAGTGTTGAGTCAATGACTCCCAAACCAGATGGTTTTAGGGCATTAGGTGTAAAGACACCCCTAAGAACTTACAAACTGGAGTAAAAAAGGCTATGAAACTAAACTGGCTTTAATGCAACCAAGTAAAATTCTCACCTTTTGACGTGAACACTCACTGCTTACTGAGGTAAGAGGTCCAGTTACTTGGTGGAAAGTTTATCAATGATTATCATGAGCAAAATTCCTACCTTTTGACGTGAACACTCACTGCTTGCTGAGGCAAGAGGTTCAGTTACTCAATGAAAAGTTTATCAATGATCATTATGAGCATTTTTCTCTTTTTGTGCAAATTTTTTTTTCTACCTTTCTATGCCAAAGTGTCCATCCAACAAGTCATCCGGTTTCAGCTAAGCCATGGAAACATATACATTAAAATCACATGTCATACCTCACACAATTATGTGCTAATGTGCTCGTGTCAGATTAGATCAAACATGTGAATTCTCAAATGTCTAAAGTAAGTAGCTAAACTTTAAAATTCTATTATTAGATTATGTGTTCAAGATTTTAAGCTCACCAATGAAATCACATCACAGTATTTGTTTAGATGAACCAAAATTTCAAAACAACATGAACATGCATTTATCTTCTCTTTTAAACAACAATAAATAATAAAAAAAAAACTAGGACAAAATGTGTGTAAATGTGTCTCTTATACCCCCAAACTTAAATTACACATTGTCCCCAATATGTGAATAACATGGAAAGAGTTGACCTGGGAGATGGAGAACTAGCTGGACTGGCATGGCTCATAGCACACCCCCAAACTGGAACTAATGTACACATTGTCCCTGAAAAAGAAATACTGGAAAATAAAAGGTACTAAAAATAAACAGTAACAAGAAATACAAAAAACAATAAAAACATAAAGGATATGTTGTGCGGTGCCTCCCATGAGCGCGAAATTTTATGTCTTCAGCCAGACAGTGCACCGCTCATAACTGTCCCCGATGTGGTGCTGAAGACGAGGCCCTCGAAGCGGGTGGCAATCAGTCTAGAATGGCCTGGAGCAGTGCCTCTTGCCTATCAAAGTGAGTTTTTAACCTGTTTATGCGCTAGTGAACTAGGCACGTATCGTCTCGATCCTCCCGTCTAATGTCAGCTATCTCACTCTGGAAGAAACACATCTCATCACATAGAAACTGATACTTTGGATGCTTTGGAGAGGCATCAATAAGGTGCACAGCTTCAATGATGCTATCAATAACATCTGCAGATTCTTGCTCAATATTTGATCTTGTGAAACCATGGGTGAGGGTGGACTCCAATGGAGCAATGGGATAGACCTGAAAAACTTCCTCAACAACACCTTGCATCATACATACATTAAAACATTCCATATCATCTTGGGGTAATTTCAATGCATCAAATATTTTGAATTCTATCTTCTCACCATTTACCTTCATACTTAGAATACATTTTTTCACACAAATTTTTGTATCAGCAGTTCTCATAAAGGGTCTTCCTAAGATGATGGCAAAGGCAATGGCATAGGAGACTCTTCCATATCTAATACAATACAATCAGTAGGTAAAATAAATTCACCTACCTTTACCAAGACATCCTCAAGAATACCTCTTAGTCTTTTGATGCTTTTGTCTATCAATTGCAAGGTGATGGAAGTTGGTTGAATCTCCCCCAAATCCAGTGTTTCAAATACAGTGTATGGCAGCAAATTGACACCCGTTCCTAAATCCAGTAGTGCACGCTCAAAAAGCTAGTCATATATCCTACAAGGAATGGTAAAACTACCTGGATCTTTTAGCTTTGGTGGTAGTTTTCTTAACAACACTGCACTTACCTCTTTAGTTAAAGCCACTGATTCATGCTTCTAAAACTTCTTCTTATGAGTGGAACAATCTTTCAAAAATTTAGCATAAGCAGGAATTTGTTGAATTGCATCTAATAAAGGAATATTTATCTCTATTTTCCGCAAAGTTTCAAAAATATCAAGCAATTTATTTTTTTTCTTTGGCTTTACTAACCTTTGAGGGAAGGGTAGTGCATTCACCTTCTCCATTTCACTTACCTTTGATACAGATGGTTTCTCTAGAGATGCTTGTGCAGGTTCATCAGTTCTTATGATCTTACCATTTCTGAGAGTTATAACGGCCTTTAGTTACTGGTGTCCTAGATTAGGCAGTGTTTGGGCTAAGAGTTCACCCTGCTTTCTTCCACTCAGTTCTTTAGCCAATTGCCTCACTTGTACCTCCAGTCTTTGAATGGCTTACTCATACTTTGTAGTGGTTTGCCTGTGCTCAGTCCAAAATTGTCTTTTATCTACCATAAACTGATCTTATGAAGTCATTAGCTATTTTTGTTGAGTTGCCAATTTCCTCACAATACTCTCTAGATCACTCTTCTTTGATTCCGGAACTGATTGGGCTGCTGATTGGGAGTTCTTTTGCTGCTCTTGAAGATTTAGGGCATTCTGATTGTTATTCCATGAGAAGTTGGGGTGGTTTCACCATCTAGGATTATAGGCATTTGCATATGGATCGTTCTTGGGAGGATAGTTGTTCGGTTCCACATAGTTTGCTTGCTCTGGATCTGTAGATGAATACAAAGGGCAAGTTTTAGTAGTGCGATCAAAATGAGAACATATAGCACATACCTGGATTTATGTAGCCTATGGACTAGGTGGGATGTTCTGAGCAGTCATGGCTTTTACGATCATATCTAGCTTTCTTTTCACAGCTGTCATCTGATTTGAAGATTCACCATTTAAGGTCACTTCATAAATACCCTTGCTCTTAACTCCTTGTCTACCTCTGGATGAAAATTGTTGGGTGTGCTCACTTAATGTCTCAAAAAGCTCTATGGCTTCTTCACTGCTCTTTTCCATCAGCACACATCTACAACCTGAATCCACAATACATTTATTTATGTCACTCAGACCTTCATAGAAAGCTTGTACCAACTTATCTTGAGGTAGATTGTGATGTGGACATTTAAGAAGCAGCTCATTAAAGTGTCCTCATGCTTCAAAGAAAAGTATCCATCCTTCTATTTGAAAGATTGAATCTCCTTCCTCATCTATCTTGTCTTTTGTGCAGGGAAAAATTTCTTTAGGAACCTAATAGATAACTCTTCCCAAGTATGGATAGACACTGCAGGTAATGAATTGTACCATAACTTAGCATTATCTTTTAATGAAAAAGGGAAAAAAAATTAACTTGATTCTCTCTTGATCTAGGCCCCGGATGTGTTGAAACTTGCAGAGATCAAAGAATTCCTGAAGATGCAAGTGTGGGTCCTTAGCAGGTGTACCCCTAAAATGAGTCAAAACACTGAGTATCTGTGGGGATATGTAATAATTGCCTTCTACCTCAGGTTGATAAGCAATGCATGAGGGCTGGTTGAGGTTCTATGGGATGAAGGATTGCTTTATGGGTCTTCACTCTGATGGTGGTTGGTTGACAAGATGTTCCGTCATCGGTGCCTCTTCCTTGAATTCTTCTTCTTCCTCTTCAACGTTGTCTCTAGGCCTTTCTCGAATGGTTCACTCAATCTCTGTATCGAGAGGAAAGATGGTTGGATTCCCGGATCGAAGCCCTTGCATGAATCAGCTAAAACTCTTCAGTGCAACAGTTTCAGTACTGTTGGACTTGCACTCGATCACTCCCAGAACTGCGCTCGATCACAGTAGCTTACGCTCGATTGCAATGCCAGGAACTGCACTGCTGCAGACTTGAAGGAAAAACAAAAAAACAAAAATAAGAAAAAATTTAGATTTTTTTTTATAAAAATAAAAAAGAACAGAATAATAAAACTAAACGAAAAATAATTCTAAACATAATTTAACGCAATCCCCAGCAACGACACCAAAAACTTATTGTGCAAAAATCTATCTAAATTAATAAGCAAATAATTTAAGTTTTACTTGCAAGTGCGCAAGGTCAACATAGTAGTATAGTGTGCAACTGCGAGATCATTTCCACAGGGATTGGTAAATTTTGATTTAAAATTAGTTTTGCAATATAAAACAAGAGAAAGGAAAAGTAAGTTTGATTCGATGATGATAAAAGTGTAGGGCTTTGATATCCACCACTAATCAGGCTTTCCCAATAAAAATATTGTGCCAATGTTTTAATTATATTATTAATACCTAATGTTGTCAACCTAAGGGCATGGTGAATACTCCTTAAGCTATTGATTTTTCTAAGCGACGAGTTAGGCATGGTGTATACTCTAACTTTTTTCTCTCTTAAAGGATTTAGCATGGCATATACTAAGTTGTTCCTTAAGAGAGCATAATATCCGTGAAAATCGATAAACACACAAAACCTAAGGCATGTTATATACTCCTGGTTTCCCATGTTGATTAACCCAAGAACCCGGTGTGGATTTCTTTTGTTACTATTATTAAACCCAAGACTCCGTCATCCAAATTGATTTAATTAACTAATCCATACCACATGCATATGTTGATCGGGCAAACACATATTAAGAATTCAATAAAACAGGCATTAATCAAGTAAGTATCATAATATAATTATCGTAAAGGCAACAATATTTATCAATGGAAAAACATAATCAAAGTTTTAATCGAGCCCTACTAGCAAATTAGTTACACATGAGTTTGATGTTGAACTTCTTCATAAAATAAAATAGAAAGGAAAGAATAAACTTAGAAAAGCTTCCTTGAAGAGTCGTCAATTCTTCTGTAAGATTCCCCATCTCTTTGTGTTTATAGGCCTATTTATAGAGTTTTAGTAACCCTAAAGACATCTAAAAACCCTAAAACTCATAAAACAAAACCCTAAGTTTATTTCCAAGATAGGACCAACTGCCATACTGCACGACTGTGCTCGATCACAGACTGGTGCTCTCGAGCGCAGGTGTGCTCGAGCCTTATTTTTACGTGCGCGAGCGCAGGTGCGCTCGATCTTTGGCTTGGGCACTTGAGCGTTGTTACGCTCGATCGCACTAGGTAGCTTCCAGCTCTTCCAGGTTTGCTCTTTAAGCTAGATAATTCCATAATGCTCTATTTTCTCCAAAAACCTAGAAAAACAAAGAAAACACTTAAATGAAATAAAATATAATGAAATAAAACAAACTAGGAACTTAACAAATGTAAATTAAATGGCTTAAATATGAATATTTAAGCACTTATCAGCAGTTTACCAAAGATTGGTGAACAAAGATATTCCATAGGTAGATAAGGAGGAACATGGAAGTCTATGTGGATGACATGTTGGTCAAGAGTGTCGAGGCCAAAGACCACAACTCCGACCTGGAAGAGGCGTTTGAGGTTCCACATCGACACCAGATGAAGCCGAACCTCGTAAAGTGCACATTTGGAGTCATTAGGGGGAAATTCGTCGCCTTTATAGTCACCCAGAAAGGGATATAAGCTAACTCAGAGAAAATCAAAGCTATCCTCGGCATGACTCCTCTTAGAACGATAAAAAAAGTGCAACGGCTGATTGGGCGAATGGTTATGCTTAGTCATTTCATGTCGAAATATGCGGAAAAATGCCTCACCTTCTTTAGAGCCATTAGGAAGGCGAAAGACTTCATTTGTACGAAAGACTCTCAACAAGCATTTAAAGAGCTAAAGAAATATTTGGGCTTGCCCTCGCTTCTGACCAAGCTCGTCACTGGTGAATAACTTTTCATGTACTTGTCAGTCGGCCAAGAAGAAGTAGCCTATGTTCTGGTCCGAGAGGAAGCGAGAGTTCAGAAACCTATCTACTATGTTAATAAAATCCTCCATGATGCAGAAAGCAAGGTACCTCCCAATAAAAAAGATGGCGTATACCTTTCTAGTCACTGCACGAAAGCCTCAGCCATACTTACAAGCACACACTATCGTCCTCTTGACCGATCAGCCACTAAGACAAGTACAGCGCAAGTCGGACATCTCCGGGAGGATAGTCAAATGCTCCATAGAACTCAGGGAGTTTGACATTCGATACCACTCTCGAAAGGCCATCAAGGCTCAGGCCCTCGCGGACTTCATTCTGGAGACAACACTTTCGGGGAGTCCAGACGAAACTTCATAACCAGAAGTAGTCGAGTAAATTCTACAGTGGACTCTCTATGTTGACGGTTCCTCCAACAGTACAGAAAGTGGAGCTGGGCTTATCCTCTACAGCCCAGATGGATTCACCATCGAGTATGCCCTAAGGTTCGGGTTCATAGCTTCCAAAAATGAAGCAGAGTACGAGGCATTGCTCGCCGGAATGAAGCTCACAAAAGCAATGACCATTAGCGTCCTGGATGCTTAGAGCGACTCATAGTTGGTATTAAATCAAATTATTAGAGAATTCGAAGTTCGAAGGGAGTAGATTGATCACTACCTTAGAAAATCTAAAGAACTCGCTGCCAAATTCAGAATGTTTCGGATAACCCGGATTCCACGGGCGAAGAAATCAAAGGCAGATGCTCTAGCTTGACTCCCTTCCTTTTGATAGCTCGAGCCAACCCAAGTTGTGTACCTCGAGACCCTAACTTCCCTGAGCATTGATGAGCTCCACGTGCCCCTAGTGACCAAAGAGGAAACATGAGTAGACCCGATCCTCCGATATTTGCACGACGGTTAGCTCATCGAGTAAAAAAACGAAGATAGAAGCTCATCTCCCACATGTCCCGATACATTGTCATAGACGGACAAATGTACAAGAATTGCCTTATGACACCTTATCTAAGGTGCCTCAACCCCACAGAATCCAACTACACTCTTCGGGAGGTCCACGAAGGGGTATACAGGAATCACCCTGAAAGCCGAGCTTTAGCTTTCAAAGTGCTCCATTATTAGCCCAAAATGCAAGAAGATGCCCTGGAATTAGTCAAGAAATGCATAAGCTACCACATGTACTACCCCATACCCCACCGATTGGCAAACCCTCTTACCTTGATCACGAGCCCCTTTCCCTTCACCATGTGGGGATTGGATCTACTTGGTCCCTTCACCGAGGCGTCTGATCAAAGAAAACATCTCATTATAGTGATAGACTACTTCACTAAATGAGTGAAGGCGGAGCCACTGGCCAAGATAACAGATCACCAGGTCTGGAGTTTCGTCTAGAAGTTCATCGTATGCTGATTCGGTATACCCCAAGTATTGTTCACTAATAACGACAAACAGTTCGACAACGTCTGATTCAGAACATTATGCGAAGAGTTCCGCATCGAGCATCGATTATCATCCGTTGCATATCCACAAGCCAACGAGCAGGCCGAAGTAACAAACAGGATCCTTCTGCAAGGCATCAATAGAAGACTTGACGAAGCTAAAAAGTAGAGGACTGGCCACCTTCCGAATGTACTCTGGGCTTATTGAACCACCGCTCGAACACTAACAGGGGAAACCCATTTCTTCATAGCATACGGTTCTGAAGCAGTCATCCCCTTAGAAGTCGGGGTGTTGTCATTACAAATATAGAACTTTGAGCAAGCTAACAATGAAGAAGCCCTACGGATGAACGTCGATTTTATTGATAAAGCTCGAGATAAGGCACAGATCTGATTAGTCACCTACCAGCAGAGAGCAGCTAGGTACTATAACTCTCAGACCAATAACCTCAAGAGACAAATCTCAAACTTTGCACAAAAGGAGAGTGAAACTTTATATCAAGTTTGGGAACGTTTCAAAGACCTTCTGAATTTTTGTCCACACCATAGGTATGAGAGTTGGTGGGTAGTTAGCTAATTCTATGATGGACTTCTCAGTAGGGAGAGGCAGTTCATAGAAATGATGTATAATGGAGATTTTCTTCAAAAAGATCCTGATCAAGCCATAGATTTCCTAGATGACCTGTTAGAAAAAGCCCATACTTGGACAGGACCAAATGCCATGGAAAGCACTAGGAGAAATCAACCCGCTGGGATTTATCAACTTAAGGAAGAGGCAGCCTTAAAGCCCGTTTAGAGGCCCTAACTAAGGAAATTGAAGCCTTAAAAACCAAGGATGCTAGAGCCCCTGAACTGGTTGCTAGGATAGAGTCCTATGAGCCTTGTTTCATGTGTAATGGGGTAGATCATTTACCTACGGATTGTCTAACTTATTTTGAGATAAAGGGAGAGTGTAATGCTATAGGTATACCTATTAGAAAACTAGACTCACCCTACTCTATCACCTACAATCTTGGTTGGAAGAATCACCCTAATTTTAGTTCGAGATCCGCTATGCAACCTCCTGCCCACTCTAGTACCCAATGGCAACCGGAAGCAACCTCATCTAATGCACCTCAACAATCTTTACCTTTGGAAGATATGTTTAAGTCATTTATGCAGGTACATGCCAAGAGTGTGGAAGATCAAGGAAAAATAAATCAACGGTTGTTAGAGGAGCAATAAACGATCAAAGAGGAACAAAAAGTAATAAAGAGTCAACTCACCAAGTTGACTAGCTTCTTGACGATTCAAGAACAAGGTTGTTTTCCTTCACAACCATAACCTAATCCAAGGGGACAACATATGGCATAAACCTCCGGACCTGAAAATTAAAATGTTAGAGAGGTTAATGCCATAATCACCCGCAGCAGTAAGAAAATTGATGGGCCCACTCTACCATCAAACTTGAGCAACAAGGATAAAGCCCCCAAGAAACAAGAGGCCTATGATGATTATTCTCCACCGGTGCCTTACCCTCAAGCACTCCTTAAACCTAAGGAGATAAATTCAGCATTAAAAGGTGAGATTCTCGAACAACTTCAACATGTTAAAATTAATCTTCCTCTTCTTCATATCATAAAATAGATCCCCAGCTATGCTAAAGTCATCAATGATCTATGCACACTCAAAAAGAAGCACAATGTGAAGAAGATGACATTCTTAATAAAGCAAGCAAGTTCAATAATTGACAGCAAGACACTACCCAAATATAAAGATCTGTGCTATCCAACGGTGGCTTGCCAAATTGGAAACAAATCTTGTGGCCAAGCATTGCTGGATTTAGGAGCTAGTGTGAACCTCATGCCATACTCCATGTACTTGTAACTCGGTCTAGGTGAGATTAAGCCAACCTCTGTGGTACTTCAATTAGCGGATAGATCGGTAAGAAAACCAAGAGGTATTATAGAAAATGTTTTGTTGCAAATTGATAATTTCTATTATCTTGTTGATTTTTTGGTTTTAGATACTCTTTCTATTGTAAATATGGAGTCCAAAATTCCTTTGATACTTGGAAGACAATTCCTTGCCACTGCTAATGCCCTAATTAATTGTAGGAATGGCCTAATGACATTATCATTTGAAAATAGGACTATAGAGGTCAATGTTTTTCGAGTCTCAAAGAAGCCATATGAAGAGGATGAGTGTTTTGACACTTACATGATTGATAAGCTTAATTTGGAGGATGGGCACATTAAAGATAATTCTAACTCTTTGGAATTCATTCCTAATAATTCTGAATTAAATGCCATTAATGTTGTTGATGTTTTTGATAAGCCACAGGAATTTATTAAGAAATTTTGGCAACCATGCTTTGAGGAGTTGCTTGAGAGAAGTCACATGGATGCGAGAATCAAATACCCTACTGCTGATAGTAAATGGGCATCACCAAAAACACTTGAGCCACTTGTGGTGGACTTTAAGTATTCCTTGCCAAAAGACTAGCACTGAGGCCACTAAGTATGAAGCCTCATTTTCAGCACCACAATGAGGCCAGCATTGAGAGTGGTGCAGTGTCTAGCTGAAGACGTAAAACTTAGCACTCATGGGAGGCAACCCATAACATATCCTTTTTTTTCATATTTCTTTTTCTTGTTTATTGTTATTATTTTGCTGTTTTCCAATTTTACTTTTGTATTTATTTTTCAGGGACAAATATACGAAGTAGTTCAAATGGTGGTGCACAATTTTTAGCTTCTGTGCACTTTTGGCTACAAATGGAGTTTCTTTTACTCTTTCTTTTACATTGAGGTCGATGTAATTTTTAAGTCGGGGGTGGAGGAAACGCATCTCTTTGTTTCCATATTCTTCATTTCCATACATTTTTTTCTTTTTCCATTGAACTGCTTGGTGTCGTTCTCCCTTATTAGGGTTAAACTACCCTATCCTTACGGATCTTGAGATGCAAATATAGAGAAGAAAATAGAAATAAATCAAAGACAAACACACAGCACACAGATTTATGTGGTTCACCCAAACTCAGGTTACGTCCACGGAGTTGCAGCGATTTCACTATGTCTTGAAGAACAATACAAGGAGGTCTCACCCCTAGACACCTCACACAGTATTCACAAAAAGACAGCTCATATATTTTCGGGTTAAAATAAAACAGATACCAAACAATGCTGAAAGCACCAGATTGGACAAAAAAAGCCCACCAGGCTCCACACATAGCCTAACAATCTCCCACTTGGAGACTGGTCCAATCACCAACACCAAGCACCACATGCCTTCAAACAAAGCAACCATCACCGCAACTCATTCACTTGTCGTCAAGCTTGAAGACCAACTGAAGCTGAGCACAACTTCAATTTCTCAATAGTGACACCCTTAGTCAACATATCTGCTGGATTCTCAGTTCCACGAATCTTCTCCAGTACCAACTGTTCACTGTCGAGAAGAGAGCGAATAAAGTGATATCTCAACTGTATATACTTCGTCCTGGAATGAAACATCGGATTCTTAGCAATAAAAATAGCACTCTGACTATCACTGTGTAGAGTACCCCTCTCATTCTTCTTACCCAGCTCATCTAAAAGATCCTTTAACCAAACCATCTCCTTTCCAGCTTCAGTTATGGCTACATATTTAGCTTATGTAGTAGAGAGAGCAACAATCTTCTGTAACTTATAAGCCCAACTTACAACTATACCACCCAGAGTATACACAATCCCTGTAGTACTCTTCCTGCTATCAATATCACCAGCTAAATCCGCATCCACAAAACCTTGCAGTTTTAAACCTTCCCTTGTGAAGCGCAGAGATGTATCTGAAGTGCCTTTCAAATACCTCAAGATCCATTTGACTGCCTCCCAATGTTGTTTTCTCGGATTACTCATGTACCTACTCACTACTCTCACTGCATGTGCAATGTCCGGTCTTGTGCAGACCATGGCGTACATAAGACTTTCAATAGCTGAGGCATAGGGAACCCTACTTATGTAGTCCTACTCCTGCTCTGTCTTTGGTGCCTGATCCTTAGATAATCTAAAATGACTAGCCAAAGGTGTGCTCACTAGTTTAGCAATATCTATGCTAAATCGACTGAGAACCTTCTTCACATACTCTATCTGTGAAAGTTTCAAAGTCCCACTGACTCTGTTTCTGATGATTCTCATACCAAGGATTTGTTTTGCAGCACCCAAATTCTTCATTGCAAACTATTTTGACAACTGCCTCTTGAGATTATTAATCTCCTCAATGTTAGACCCTGCAACGAGCATATCATCCAGATACAATAATAATAGGATATAAGAGTTGTCAAAACTCTTAACATAGCAATAATGGTCTGCCTAGTACCTTGTGAACCCGGTGCTACACATGAAGCTGTCAAACTTCTTGTACCATTATCTTAGAGCTTGTTTCAACCCATACAAACTTTTTCGCAGTTTGCAAACCTGATTTTCCTTTCCCTACACTGCAAATCCTTGTGGCTGATGCATATAAATATCCTCCTCCAAATCACCATGAAGGAATGTTGTCTTCACATCTAACTGCTCAAGATGTAGGTTCTCTGCAGCCACAATTCCCAGTACCAAACTGGAGACATTTTCACATTGAGTTATGTATTAAAAACATTATGTGTAAATTACTTGATAAAATATTTGATTTGTTTATTAAATATTTAAATAAGAAGTTAATGTGATTTGCACATAATTTTTTTAATACATGATTTAATATGAAGTTGTTACATCAGTGAATTGAAAAAAATTCTTTCATGAGGGTTAAAGCCAAATATTTTTTTTTTTAACCCCAACATCTCAAAAAGCATGCACCCCAATGACTTGAGCTTACATTTCAACTCGGTGAAACAAAATACCTCACCTAACAAGGAGAAAGAAGATATAAAGTAAACAACGGTGGCTGAAAATGTGGATCACATGTCCACTGAAGTTTGGGTTGTGAAGGAAGCCAATTAGCGTATTGGTGGCAATGTGACTTGAGTCATTTGCGTTGTTGACTCGAAAAGTGTCAAAGGTGGAGACAAAGGCTGCCAATATTAATGGCAAGTTGCCAAAATTAATTACGGGGGAGCTGCCAATATTAATGGTGAACTGCCATCATTAATAGAACCTGTTTTTGAAGCCTATAAATACTCATTTGGCTTTCATTTGTAAAACACACCAATTAGAGTATTAGAGAAAGAGATTGAGAGAAAAGCTCAAGAGAAAAAAACAATTGGGTGTGGGTTGTGAGTTGTAAACACTTTGTATATTTTCTCCCTTTAGTAAAAACGATCTGCAGCAAGTCTGGAGACGTAGGCACAATTGGCCAAACTCTGTTATCAAATTTGTGTGTTATTTTCATTTTTATTTTTGCATTCTCACTAATCTGGTTTATAAGGAAATTTGCATAATTTCCCCAACAACTGGTATCAGAGCGTTTGGAGGTGAATTCTGTCTGTTTTTTTTTTACGAGGTTACTATTCACATGAATAATGAATTTCGTGAATAGTAAAATTTTGTCAATGGTATCGATTCATCGGCAAAGGTGTTCTAATACACGGAGGTATGCAGGAATAGTCAGAAACGATCCAGAGAAAGTCAGATTCAAGTGGGAGCGATGGCCACAGACAAAGGGAAGATGAAACTCGAGAAATTCGATGGCGTAGATTTCGGGTTATGGAAAATGCAGATAGAGGATTATCTGTTTCAAAGAAATTTGTATCAACCTCTCTCAGGAAAAAAGCCTGGAACTATAAAGGATGAAGACTGGACTCTTCTCGACAGACAAGCCCTCATAGTTATCCGATTGACATTATCCCGCAATGTTGCTTTCAACATAGCAAAAGAAAATACCACGGTGGGTCTTATGGTGGCTCTCTCCAGTATGTATGAGAAGCCATCAGCCTCAAACAAAGTTCACTTGATGAGATGATTATTCAATTTGTGGATGTTAGAAGGCACATCGGTAGCTCAACACCTCAATGAACTCAATACAGTCACAACCCAGTTGAGTTCAGTTGAAATTGAATTTGATGAAGAAGTACGAGCATTGATACTTTTGTCTTCTCTACCAGAAAGTTGGAATGCTACTGTCACGGCTGTGAGTAGCTCGTCAGGAAGCAATAAGTTGAAATTTGATGATGTTCGTGATCTGGTTCTCAGTGAAGAGATTCGAGGGATAGAGTCAAGTGAATCGTCAACCTCTTCAGTTTTACATACAGAGTCAAGAGGAAGAAATTCAACCAGATGGAATGGACGCGACAAATCAAACTACGGAGGCAGATCAAAGGATAGGAGGTCCAAATCCAGAAATCCCAATAATTCCCATAGCTCGAAGACCATCGAGTGTTGGAACTGCAAGAAGACCGGGCACTATAAAAATTAGTGCAAGAGTGCACCGAAGGACTAGGTGGTGAAGGCAGAAGCACATGTTACTTCCACCTCAGGAGGAGATGATGTGTTGATATGCTCTTTGGAGAGCAATGAGGAGTCTTGGGTGTTAGACTCTGGAGCATCATTCCACGCTACTTCGTAGAAAGAATTCTTTGAGAGGTATGTCGCCAAAAATATTGGAAACATATACCTTGGTGATGATCAACCTTGTGCTATTATTGGTAAAGGAGTAGTGAAGATTAAGTTGAACGGATTTGTTTAGGAGCTAAAGGATGTCAGGCATTTTCTCGACTTGAGAAAGAACTTAATCTCAGTAGGGCAGTTGGCTAGCGAAGGCTACACTACGATCTTTCATGGTGATGACTGGGAGATTTCAAAGGCGCAATTAAGGTTGCTTAGGGCAAAAAGAATGGTACTTTTTACATGACAGCAGGGGCGCGCTGTTCAATTGCGGTTGCAGCAGGAAACAAAAATTTCAATATGTGGCACCAGAGACTTGGCCACATGAGTGAGAAAGGGATGAAAATTATGCACTCAAAAGGGAAACTTCTAGGTCTATAGTCAGTTGAGATAGACATGTGCGAAGATTGCTTACTTGGAAAGCAGAAGAAGATCCGCTTTCAAACAAGTGGCAGAACCCCAAAGAAGGAAAGACTAGAGCTCGTCGACTCTGATGTTTGGGGACCAACAACCATTTCATCCATTGGTGGGAAACATTACTTCATAACTTTCATTGATGATCACTCTCGAAAGGTATGGGTTTACATTCTAAAGCATAAGTCTGAAGTGTTTGAGGCTTTTAGGTGATGGAAAGCTATAGTTGAAAATGAGACAAGTCTAAAGATTAAAAAGCTTATAACAGACAATGGTGGTGAATATGAAGACACCAGATTCAAGAAGTTCTGCTATGAGCATGGGATCAGAATAGAAAAAACCATGCCGGGTACGCCTTAACACAATGGTGTAGCTGAGCGTATGAACCGAACGTTGACAGAAAGAGCCAGAAGCATTCGTATACAGTCAGGTCTACCGAAGCAGTTCTGGGCAGAAGTAGTCAACACAGCAGCTTACTTGATCAACAGAGGCCCATCGGTTCCACTAAGGCATAGAATACCAGAGGTGGTATGGAGCAGAAAAAGCTAAAACTATCACATCTAAAAGTTTTCGATTGTGTAGCATATGTACATATTAGTGATCAAGGCAAGAATAAGCTTGATCCCAAATCCAAGAAATGCACCTTTATCGGCTATGGTGAGGATGAGTTTGGCTACCATATTTGGGATGACGAAAACAAGAAGATGATTCGCAGTAAAGATGTGATTTTCAACGAAAGAGTGATGTAAGGGGACAGGTATAAAACCAACACCAGTGACTCAGAGCAGAGTGGGCCAGCATTTGCAAATGTAGATGCAAATGATGTCCCAGATAGTCCCGTGACGGAGCCAATTGTATCAAGTCCTCAACTAGAGAAACATGTTGGACAGAGTAGTGCGCAGCAGTCCAACACACCGCAACCTCTTACTTCTACTCTTATATTGAAAAGATCTTATCGGCCTTATGTGCTAAATAGGAGATACATGAATTATCTGCTGCTGACTGATGGAGGGGAGCCTGAATGCTATGATGAAGTTAGTTAGACTGGAGATGCTAGCGAGTGGGAGATTGCCATGAAAGATGAGATGAATTCTCTGATCTCCAACCAGACATGGGAACTAGCTAAGTTACCCATGAGGAAGAAGGCACTTCACAACAAATGGGTGTACCGAGTAAAAGAGGAACATGATGGTTCTAAGAGATACAAAACCTGATTAGTTGTCAAAGGATACCAGAAGAAGGAAGGAGTTGACTACACCGTCATTTTTGCTCCCGTTGTGAAGCTCAATACTATCAGATCAGTGTTGAGTATTGTTGCCGTTGAAGATCTTTATCTTGAACAGTTAGACATGAAGACCGTATTTCTTCACGGAGACTTGGATGAGGAGATCTACATGCACCAGCTAGAAGGTTTCTCAGAAAGAGGGAAGGAGAACATGGTGTG
The DNA here is from genome assembly GCA_023935145.1 of Bretschneidera sinensis. Lineage (NCBI taxonomy): Eukaryota > Viridiplantae > Streptophyta > Magnoliopsida > Brassicales > Akaniaceae > Bretschneidera > Bretschneidera sinensis. Next base: position 14,164,286 of record CM043701.1, read on the forward strand.
TAGACTTAAGAAGAGTTTGTATGGCCTGAAACAAGCCCCAAGACAGTGGTACAGAAAGTTTGACGGCTTCATGCACAATGAAGGTTTCCATAAGTGCAACGCCAACCACTGTTGCTACTTCAAAAGATATAGGTCCAGTTATATCATTTTACTACTTTATGTCGATGATATGTTAATAGCAGGTTCAGATATGGATGATATCAGAAGTTTAAAGCAGCAATTGTCAAATGAGTTTGACATTAAGGACTTGGGTCCAGCAAAGAAGATTCTTGGAATGCAAATCACAAGAAATAAGCATAGAGGGATTTTGCAGTTATCTCAGGCAGAGTACATCAACCATGTTTTGCAGAGATTCAACATGGGCAATGCCAAGCCAGTCAGCACACCTTTGGCAAGTCACTTTCGCCTATCCAAGGATCAGTCCCTTAAGACTGAGGAAGAGAGAGATTTCATGGCTAAGGTTTCTTACGCCTTAGCCATTGGGAGTTTGATGTACGCGATGGTCTGTACGAGACCAGACATTGGCCATGTAGTGGGAGTTGTTAGTAGGTTTCTCTTAAATCCAGGGAAAGCTCATTGGGAAGCAGTAAAGTGGATTTTGAGGTATCTACAAGGCACCACAGAGAAGTGTTTGTACTTTGGTAAGGGTGAGTTAAAAGTAAAAGGCTACGTAGATGCAGATTTTGGAGGAGAAGTCGATCACCGAAGAAGCACCACCTGTTATATATTCACTGTTGGAATTACAGCTATTAGTTGGATGTCGTTGTTATAGAAGATTGTCACTCTATCCACTACAGTGGTTGAGTACGTAGCAGTGACTGAAGCCAGTAAAGAGATTATATGGCTTCAAGGTTTATTAACTGAGTTGGGATTCAAACAAGAGAAGAATGTTATGTACAGTGATAGTCAGAGTGCGATACACTTGGCAAAGAATTCAATATTTCATTCCAGAACCAAGCATATTGGACTTCGTTATCACTTCATCAGATCTTTATTAGAAGATGAGGTGTTAATACTGGAGAAGATCCAGGGAAGTAAGAATCCAGCTAATATGTTGACAAAGACGGTGGCTATCGACAAACTGAAGTTGTGTTCAACTTCAGTTGGCCCGCAAGAGTAACAAGACCGGAAAGATCTGCTGCATTGATCGAGGTGTGAAGACAGATTGAAATCAGTCTTCAAGTGGGAGATTGTCAAAGGTGGAGGCAAAGGCTGCCAATATTAATGGAAAGTTGGTGGAGACAAAGGCTGCCAATATTAATGGCAAGTTGCTAAAATTAATTAGGGGGGAGCTGCAAATATTAATGGAAAAAGCCATGTGTTGGAGCTGCCAACATTAATGGTGAGCTGCCATCATTAATGCAACCAGTTTTTGAAGCCTATAAATACTTCTTTGGCTTTCATTTGTAAAACACACCAATTAGAGTATTAGAGAGAGAGCTTGAGAGAAAAGCTCAAGAGAAAAATACAATTGGGTGTAGGTTGTGAGCTGTAAGTGTTGTAAACACTTTGTATATTTTCTCCCTTTAGTAAAAACGATCTGCAGAACGTAGGCACAATTGGCCGAACTCCGTTATCAAATTTGTGTGTTATTTCTGCTGCTATTTTTGCATTCTCACTAATCTGGTTTATAAGGAAATTTGCATAATTTTCCCAACAAAAATTTCTATATATATTGAGTCTGCACCAACACGGACCAATGATCTTTCATTGAACTAAAATAATCGTAGATGGCCTGCTTTTCCATGCTTTAAAAGTTAGTAAAGGAATTAGGTTTCAGCTGTGAGACATACATTCAGGCAAAAGAGATGGAGATAGGGAGACAGAGAATGGATATGCTTCACAAAGCAGCAATAGAAGGAAGTGTAACTTCCTTGCTCAGTTTGCTTCATGAAGATGAACTTATTCTCGATAGATCCATTGCTGATTGTCTCCAGAGACGCTTTTGCACATAGCTGCTATGCTTGGACACTTTGAATTTGCAAATAAGATCTTAAATCAAAAACCTAAGATGGTTGAAGAGCCATCTTTTGAAGGAGTACCTCCCATTTTGTTGGCTACAGCAAATGGTCACCTTCGAGCGATAAAAGAATTGCTAATGGTCAAGCCTGATATGTGCTTTTCTCGAAACCATGAGGGCTGGGACTCTGTTCTTATTTCAGTAATCAAAGGACGAGTTGAGATCTTAAAAGAGCTAATTCAGGCCAAACATGAGGCCGTACAGTTCCCAACAAATCGAGGTGAAACCATTTTGCATCTTTGTGTCATACATGGCCAGTTCGAAGCTCTATGCTTCCTGCTACAGACAATAAAGGATAATGAGTTCATAAATTCAAGGGATTCTGTTGGGTTTATAATTTTATATTACATGATCATAGTGTCTTTGTTTTATTTTATTTTATCCCAATAACATGATCATAAAAATAAATATTATTGATTGGATCCCAATATCATTCTAGACATAAAAAAAGATTTTTGCATAGCATCGAGTCATGAAAAATACATATTCAACCATTGAATAGCATGGAGAGAGAGAGAAATGAATAGATCTCGTTTTAATCTAATGGAAATGCTTTGTGCCATTATCTTTTATGAATTAGGGCTGTACAATAATTTTTCTTAGATGTGAATTTTTTATCATTGGATAGGCAATCTAAGAAGTTCACCATACAGTATGTCAAATAATTAAGCATATCAGTAGTTTGATTAAATATGAAATATATTGGCAGTCAACTGAATCAGAATTAATTGATGGTGGTATTGTACTCATGCCCTTTTCAATTTTCTTTATTTGTTTGGGCGAGTTACAGGAAGAAAGAATGATTGTGAGAGATACATAAGAAAGTCAAGATCTTAGAATTTGTCAACTTTTATTTTTTTAACAGCAACAGAGATGGTATTGTTATTTTTTAAAAAACTTGGGATGTAGTTGTATCAATAGTTAAACCTGAGAGATGTAGTTATAATATACCCTTTATATACATATATATATATATATATATATATATATATATATATATATATATATATATATATATATAGAGAGAGAGAGAGAGAGAGAGAGAGCAGCTCTGATTATAAAACATATTGCTATCAAAGAAAAAAAAAGAACTAGTAAAATAGCTATGATCTTGGTCATTCCTTTTATTTTTGTTTATCTTTTGGGGTGGGAGTTCCACGAAGGAGCAATGAGGAGGTGAACATAAGAAAATTCAATCACTGTCTAATCATCCCAGGTTCCCAGCAATTTCCAGAGCTTATCAATGATCCTAAATATTTGGATATATCTTTTGCATGCATTGACATGTTATCAGTTCCTTGGTACCCTTTCTGCCTAGCATTAATGTTGTTCTTAGATACAGGTCTTCTCAAGCATGTGTGAATGCATTGGGGATCGAGAGAGGGATTTGAATTTAATATTCTTGTAGTTGGACAAACATACCCTTACATAATAATTCTTCCTCGTACAATCTTTGTTCATTAGCATTACCCTTACGGTAGCTCAAAGACTTGTTCAAATATTTTTTATTTCCGTGGAAAAGTTGACACTTTTATTAAAATTATACTCAGTTCTTGTGGTCAACATATTTATACTCGAGCTAATATGGAATTTGTGAATTACAAGCTAAACAAAGAAAATGGAGAGGAGGCTCTGTGAAGCAGCAATGGAGGGTAGCGTAATTTCCTTGCTAAACTTGCTTCAAGAGGATCAATTAGCTCTTGATAGATTCATCGTGGGTTGTTACGCAGAGACCCCTTTGCACATAGCTTCCATGTTAGGACATGTACAATTTGTGAACGAAATTCTCAATCGAAAGCCAGAGCTTGCAGCAGAGCTTGATACCCGAAAATCATCACCACTTCACTCGGCAGTTGTGTCAAAGGTGGAGACAAAGTCTGCTAATATTAATGGCAAGTTAGTGGAGACAAAGGCTGCCAATATTAATGGCAAGTTGCTAAAATTAATTGAGGGGGAGCCCACTCATTTAATGAGTGTTGGAGAAGGGAGATGGATGAAAGTGTATATATATCTCTCACAATGTTGTGAGAGATATATAAGTGTCTCGTACAAAATACAATTGGGTGTGGGTTGTGAGTTGTAAGTGTTGTAAACACTTTGTATATTTTTTTTCTTCAGTAAAAACGATTTGCAGCAGGTCCGGAGACGTAGGCACAATTAACCGAACTCCGTTATCAAATTTTGTGTGTTATTTCCGCTGTTATTTCGGATTCTCACTAATCTGGTTTTATAGGAAAATTTGCATAATTTTCCCAACAACTGGTATCAGAGCGTTTGGTGGTGAATTCTGTCAGTTTTTCTATGAGGTTACTATTCATGTGAATAGTGAATTTTGTGAATAGTGAAATTTTGTCGGTGATACCGATTCATCGGCAACGGTGTTCTAATACACGGAGATTCATAGGAATAGTCAGAAATGATCCAAATAAAGTCATATTCGAGTGGGAGCGATGGCGGCAGACGAAGGGAAGATGAAACTCGAGAAGTTCGATGGCGCAGATTTCGGGTTCTGGAAAATGCAGATAGAGGATTATCTATATTAAAGAAATTTGTATCAACCTCTCTTAGGAAAGAAGCCTGAAACTATGAAGGATGAAGACTAAGCTCTTCTCGACAGACAAGCCCTCGGAGTTATCCGATTGACGTTATCCCGCAATATTGCTTTCAACATAGCAAAAGAAAATACCACGGCGGGTCTTATAGTGACTCTCTCCAGTATGTATGAGAAGCCGTCAGCCTCTAACAAAGTTCACTTGATGAGGCGGTTATTCAATTTGCGGACGTTAGAAGGCGCATCGGTAGCTCAACATCTCAATGAACTCAATATAGTCACAACCCATTTGAGTTCAGTTGAAATTGAATTTGATGAAGAAGTACGAGCATTGATACTTTTGTCTTCTCTACCAGAAAGTTGGAATGCTACTGTCACGGCTGTGAGTAGCTCGTCGGGAAGCAATAAATTGAAATTTGATGATGTTCGTGATCTGGTTCTCAGTGAAAAGATCCGACGGAGAGAGTCGGGTGAATCGTCAACCTCTTCGGTTTTGCATACAGAGTCAAGAGGAAAAAATTCAACCAGATGGACTGGACGTGGCAGATCGAACTATGGAGGCAGATCAAAGGACAGGAGGTCCAAATCCAGAAATCCCAATAATTCCCATAGCTCGAAGATCGTTGAGTGTTGGAACTACTGGAAAACTGGGCATTATAAAAATCAGTGCAAGAGTGCACCGAAGGACCAGGAGGCGAAGGCAGACGCAAATGTTACTTCCACCTTAGGGGGAGATAATACATTGATATGCTCTTTGGAGAGCAATGAGGAGTCTTGGGTGTTAGACTCTGGAGCATCATTCCACGCTACTTCGCAGAAAGAATTCTTTGAGAGGTATGTCTCCGGAAACCTTGGAAACGTATATACTTTGGTGATGATCAACCTTGTGCTATTATTGGTAAAGGTGTAGTGAAGATTAGGTTGAACGGGTTTGTTTGGGAGCTGAAGGATGTCAGGCAT